>CM055116.1:253846093-256246093 GCA_029206835.1 Rana muscosa
GTTTAGGAGTGTGTCTATGGGAATGTTTGACCATTCTTCCAGGAGCGTCAGGCACTAATCTGGACAAGAAGGCCTGGCTCGCAGTCTCTGCTCTAATTCATCCTAAAGGTGTTCTATCGGCTTGAGGTCAGGACTCTGTGCAGGCCAGTCAAGTTCCTCCACCCCAAACTCGCTCATACATGTCTTTATGGGGAAGTGATCAGGATTTATTTTTATTTTTTTACACATTATTTATTTATTTCAGGTACTTACAGTATATAGGGCTGTCAATTTACACAGCACTTTACATATACATTGTACATTCACATCAGACCCTACTCTCAAGGAGCTTACTCTCTAAGGTCCCTAACTCACATTCATACATACACATACTAGGGACAATTTAGACAGGATCCAATTAACATACCAGCATGTCTTTGGAGCGTGGGAGGAAACCGGAGAACTTGGAGGAAACCCACGCAGGCACAGGGAGAACATGCAAACTCCAGGCAGGTAGTGCTGTGGTTGGGATTCGAACCAGCAACCCTTTTTACTGCTAGGTGAAAGTGCTATTCACTACAGCACTGTGCCGCCCATGATTGCTTATGCCAGTGAATTTCACTGGTATAAGCAACCATTTTACTGAATGAAACTGATTGATTCAGTGTGCTTTGTTGTGATGAATTGTAATTGGCCACAGCTAATCACATGGTACAGATGGGCTGTGATTTTCCCTGTCTGAACCATGTGATCACTGTGACCAATCACAGCTAGCAACACAATTGTACACAACGAATAGCATGCATGTCATGAAAGGAAGCCACCCATTGTTTACAATTGTCATGTGATCTGCTGTAATTGGTCACAGTGATCCCATGGTACTAGCAGCGGTCAAGTACAGTGATCAATATTCGGCTGTGTCCGGATGACACAGCCATGTGACAGATCGTGCCACATCGCAACCTATTATATGATGTCCACCCGGAATGACCATTGTCCCACCCAGCCGTCGTTTGACATTAGGCTGGGTGGGAATTGTTTAAAATATTCCACATGCCAGACAGTTTTAAAGGGCATGACTAGGCCTACATGTATTTGATTTATAGGGGTTGATTTACTAAGGGCAAAAAAGCTGTTCACTTTCAATGGATGTTTAACTTTGCTAGGGAAATTTCCCCAGAGCTTAGTGAATGATGTGAAGCTCTGCTGACTTCCATCATCTAATCATGTACAATTTAAAAATTTTCTTACACATGATTGGGTACTCTTTGCAAAACAAAATTTTACCACATTCACTAAGCTCTGGGGAAAATTCCTCTGCATACTGCTACTTCCCTTTCAAAGTGTATAGCCTATTTTCCTTTAGTAAATCAACCCCATAGAGCACAAGAGGGTATTTTACTAACATAATTAGGATACTGCCAAAAATATAGCAGTGTAATATTATCAAGCAGAATGACATTTTTGATGAGTAAGACCAGGCTGAAATATACTACTACTAATTTGTTCAAAGTGACCGCTGCCCCCAAATCAACCAAAAACGAAACATGAAAAAGCTTGATTACACTTCCTATGCTGCAACAGCGGCCAGTTTAACATTTATGTTTTGTGTCCTTGATATTTCAGCTTGCTCGACCCTTTTGTTTCATCACTAGTAGTACAGATTCTCCAGCCTTTCCATGTTTTTCCCTTACTTCTGTATTACCAACACTGAGGTCCCTTTAGAGAGTTTAAAAGCTATTGCTCTCCAAATTATTTTTCGTGTGCAAGAAATGCCCAAAAAACAGTAATTGTAATCTACCAGCCTGGTATAATCTATATTGGATTTTACTCTGAGTTTTGGTGAGTTTCCAATGCATGTTGATCTTGTTGAATCAGCAAGTGAATCAGCAGGAGGTACAGTATGTCTTTTGCATTAACCACTTAAGGACCGGAAGGATTTGCCCCCTAATAACCAGGCCATTTTTTGCAATACAGCAAGCACTGCGTCGCTTTAACTGACAATTGCGCGTCCATGCAACGTTGTACCCAAACAAAATGTATGTCTTTTTTTGCCCACAAATTGAGCTTTCTTTCTTTTGGTGATATTTGATTACCTCTACGGTTTTTATTTTTTGCGCTATAAACAAAAAAAAAGCGAAAATTTTGGAAAAAAAATATTATTTTTTACTTTTTGCTATAATAAATGTAGCGGCCTCACCTCTCTCCCTTGCTTCATCGGTTATATGGCTGTTGTCTAGGTTTACCTGGGAGAGAGACGATACACACCACGGCCCGTGTCCTCCCGTAACCAGGAGGTGAAGGCCAAGGATTGGGCTTTTGTGTAGGTGTCCTAGAGCCAAGTCCAGTCCTTCATCCCTGGCTCCTTTGCTTAGTAACCCAATTTCCACACAGTGAATAGGTACAACTCAGTTTTATTCTACTTGCCAAGCAATCAAACAGTCTTTCTCCTTTTAAATAATGGGGAAACAGATCGAGGCACAATCCTTTCCCTTCTTGCTGCTGCCCACTGTGCTGTCACCAGTGGTAAATAGTCACTGCCACTGACTAGGTAATTTAGAACGTGAATTTACCTTCGCTCACTTTGCCCCTGTCAGGGAAAGAAATCCGTCCAAGGGAGAAATGGAGGCCTCTCCGTCACCAGCGATGCTGCGCCGGACTCTTTGGAGAAGTTACTGCGCACCAGTCCTCACGAACTCAGACACGGGCACCCAAGGCGTTAGGGCCCCCTCGGATTCCTCACCCCCGCGGAACTCAGTCGAAGGTACTGAGCCCCAGGCATCCACCATAGTACCTCACCCCAGGCTAAAGGTGCCTGAGATGGACTCCATCTCTGTTCCAGCTAGGCCAAGGGCGCTTAGGCCTGGAACACTGGAACGCCAGCACCCAAGCTGAAGGTGCCTGGGTGCGGCTGCGTCCTCCGACTCTCTCCCCAAAATCAGGGCCTCCGCCCCTTTTATGACCTCTCCCTTTTCATCACAGCGGGTTCCCCGCCCCGCTGTACCAGCTCCAGGGGAGAACAAAAAGGCACGGTTCGCGGTGTATGTTCAGCTCGGGCCCAAGGCAACAGTGCCACCCAGAGACCCCACGGAACTTCACACCACCAGAGTCCTTATAAATTCAAATACCCGCTACATAAATATCCAAAAGAAAAAAAAATCTTCATCAGTTTAGACCAATATGTACTCTTCTACATATTTTTGGTAAAAAAAAAAAAAAATCGCAATAAGCATATATTAAATTGGTTTGCGCAAAAGTTATAGCATCTCCAAACAGGGGATAGATTTATGCCATTTTTATTATTTATTTTTTATTAGTAATGGCAATTTTTAGCGGGACTGCGACATTGTGGCGGACAGATCGGACACTTTTGACACTTTTTTTGGACCAGTGACATTTATACAGTGATCAGAGCTAAAAATAGCGACTGCTTACTGTATAAATGTCACTGGCAGGGAAGGGGTTAACATTAGGGGGCGATCAAGGGGTTAAGTGTTCCCGAGGGAGGTGTTTCTAACTGTGGGGGGAGTGTACTGACTGGAGGAGGAGAGAGATCGCTGTTCCTGATCACATCTCTCTCTACTCCCTTGTCTGAATGGGAATCTGTTTGTTTAAAAACATAGATCCTCGTTCTGGCTCTCTGTGGAACGATTGCGGGTGGCTGGCGGACGTCGTGGTCGCCGGCCATGCGCATCGGCTCCAGCATTGTGCCGCCCTCCTATCACTCTTAAAGTGGCCTACAAACACCTACGGCGATTCGCGCAGCTGTGCCAACCTGCCGCAGTATAAGGACAACATTTAAAATAGGCCAATTCAACTGGCAATCTGCCTGAAGGCTGATTTTCTAAATGGACTAGTATTTTTCTGAGACGGTTTTAAATGTAATATATAATATTTAAATAATTTTCAGTTAGATCTCGTACGACTCCAGATATAACCACGCGTATACCCGTCCAATAATACTTTGCCGATCCCCCCCTTTCTTCCACCACCATGGGGACTAGGTTCCCCCTCTACAGTCCTTAGTCTTACTCGAGTGAATGAAAAATTAATAAGATACATCTGCTAGTTATAGTTGCTCAATTTTAAAGGTTATCTAGCTAAATATGTTTTATTTGAGATGCTTCGTGTCTCGCAAACCTCAATGGTTCTTATAGTTTTTGATTCATTGTATTTACGGTACGAAAGTACTTCTTGTTCTCTGTCGAATGTACCAATGGGAGCACAGAAGGGATAGGAGAGTGGAAGCTGAATGGATATGCCCCCACCCATTCACAGTTTGTGTGTTCAGGTGGACTGGAGCATGTCTGGCATCTCCAGCAGACTGCCACAGAGCTCCACATACCCATTGTTCCTTTGTTTTCGTAGTCCGGCTCTAATTGTTTTTTAACTATTACGCTGTTTAAGTTCAACATTATACCTATGCTCTTACCATATGTATAAGCAATGAAATATAATTGAATGTTTGTACACTTTATTTTTCATGAAAACCTTAATAATATTTTCAGTTAGATTTTTTGGGAGTTCCCCATGTGTTTAATTTGTATGGTTTTTATAAATATTTCATATTAGCAAACGTGTGACTGTTCCTTAGCCATTTGCCAACCACTGCACGACGATATACGTTGGCAGAATGGCATGGATGCACAAAGGGATGTACCTGTATATCCCCTTTAAATCGCGGCATAGTGGGCGCGCGTGCCCGCCGCATGCTCCGTGACCGTGCCCGCGGGTCCCGCGGACTCGATGTCTGCCGGGTGCCCGCGATCGTGTCACGGAGCGTCAGAACGGGGAGATGCCTGTGTAAACAAGGCATTTCCCTGTTCTGCCTAGTGACAAGACAGAGATCTACTGCTCCCTGTCATCGGGAGCAGTGATCTCTGTCATGTCACTTGTAGCCCACCCAACACAGTTAGAATCACTCCCTAGGACACACTTAACCCCTTGATCGCCCCCTAGTGTTTAACCCCTTCCCTGCCAGTGTCATTTACACAGTAATCAGTGCATTTTTATAGCACTGATCGCTAGGGATGAGCTTCGGGTTCGAGTCGAACTCATGTTCGACTCGAACATTGCCTGTTCGCCGAACGGCGAACAATTTGGGGTGTTCGCGGCAAATTCGAAAAGCCGCGGAACACCCTGTAAAAGTCTATGGGAGAAATCTAAAGTGCTAATTTTAAAGGCTTATATGCAAGTTATTGTCATAAAAAGTGTTTGGGGACCCGGATACTGCCCCAGGGGACATGTATCAATGCAAAAAAAGTTTTAAAAATGGCAGTTTTTTCGGGAGCAGTGATTTTAATAATGCTTAAAGTGAAACAATAAAAGTGAAATATTTCTTTAAATTTCATACCTAGGGTGTGTGTATAGTATGCCTGTAAAGTCGCGCTTGTTTCCCGTGCTTAGAACTGTCCCTGCACAAAGTGTCATTTCTGAAGGAAAAAAAGTCATTTAAAACTCACTTGCGGCTATAATGCAGGGTTGATGCAGGGTTCCCCTTAATATCCATACCAGACCTGAAGGGCCTGGTAATTGAATTTGGGGGGACCCCCACGCATTTATTTAATTTTTTTATCAATGACTTTTGTCTGTATTGCCGGGAGCCGACAATTCATTAGAGCAGCAAGTGGTTTTAAATGGCTTTTTTATCCTTCAGAAATTACATTTTGTGCAGGGACAGTTCTAAGCAAGGGAAACAAGCGCTGCTTTACAGGCATACTATACACCCCCCCCCCCCCCCCCAGGTACGAAATTTAAAGGAATATTTCACTTTTTATTGTTTCACTTTATACATTATTAAAATCACTGCTCCCGAAAAAAAGGCAGTTTTTAAAACTTTTTTTTGCATTGATACATGTCCCCTGGGGCAGGACCCGGGTCCCCAAACCCTTTTTAGGACAATAACTTGCATATTAGCCTTTATAATTAGCACTTTAGATTTCGAACGTTCGAGTCCATTGTATTTAATAGGGTTCTAAAGTTCACGCAAACTTTAGGTCTGTTTGCAGGTTCTGGTGCGAACCGAACAGGGGGGTGTTCGGCTCATCCCTACTGATCGCTGCATAAATGACAATCGTCCCAAAATAGTGTCAAAAGTGTCCGATGTGTCTGCCATAATGTCGAAGTCATGATAAAAATCGCATATCACCGCCATTACTAATAAAAAAAATGCCATAAATCTATCCCCTATTTTGTAGACGCTATAACTTTTGTGCAAACCAATCAATATACGCTTATTTCGATTTTTTGTTTACCAAATATATGTAGAATAATACATATTTGGCCTAAACTGAAAAATAAATTTGTTTTTTTTATATATTTTTAGGGGTTATTTATTATAGAAAAAAGTAAAAAATATTGCTCTTTTTTCAAAATTGGCGCTCTTTTTTTGTTTATGGAGCAAAAAATTAAAACCGCAGAGGTGATCAAATACCACCAAAAGAAAGCTCTATTTGTTAGAAAAAAAGGACGTCAATTTGGTTTGGGTGCGAGGTCGCGCAACCACGCAATTGTCAGTCAAATCGACGCAGTGCCGAATCGCAAAAAGTGCTCTGGTCAGGAAGGGGGTAAATTCTTCTGGGGCTGAAGTGGTTAACAGATTAATTTAGTCAGAATTTTTTTTTTTTTGCCCTCTGTGATTCAGTACCTTGGTTTTTATTACTGGCTAATTAGACAATATTTTAGCTGGGCACATATAATTTGGTAAAAGTGTATCTTCTCTCTAAACTGATCTTAGAAGGAGAGGGATATTCAATCTTGGAATATAATGGCATGAAACTGTTTTTTATTTAAAAAATGGTGTAAGTAGAACAGTTTACAAAAACTACCATGAAGGGCAATGATTACAGTTTGCATTTTATTTTGTCATATATCATTAAATTGATATGTATCTAAGGTTTGATTTTGCACCTTCAAAAGCCTTTTCTTTCCAACATTTCTTTTGAATCTCATCACAATTTTATCATAAAATGTGGACATATTTTCTCTCATTACTCTCAAAGTTTTGAAAGAATTTGTATTTTCATTGCTGGTTATCATACTAAAGAGAGGAAATGACAAGCAGTTCATCAATTATGACTGCAAAGAAAGATTTGCACAGCATGGGCAATTTATTTCAAGTGCTTAAAACAAATTCTTTAGCACTCTGCAAGCTAGCAAAAGGGACCTAATTAAAATGTGCTTCTAAATTAAAAGTGGGGTCTCAAACTGCTAGCTCCCCTAGCTGTATCTCTTTATCTTTTCCTTCACCAAACTTTTCCCTATTGTCCACATTTCACGCAATAACTTGCTATTTTTGTGTACTTTAGAACCCTGTAGTAAGCTGACCTACAGATTGTTTGTGGTATCGGAGACCCACAGCTCATTGCCAAACAATTTACCCTCATCCCTGCCATATGCCTAAGAAAAGATCAGAAGGCAGTTCTCGGTCTCCTCCCTTTTTCCAAAGCACTTATCAAGGATGCAGACAGGTATAAAATGCAATTTCCTGTAATAAGAGTCTACAATATGGGGACAGCAATTTTCATTCCAGTTACAATCTATAAGACACTGGATGCTGAGACCTATTATATGTAGAAATATTTAAAATAACTAAGAGAAAATATTACGTAAAGATTACCCAATATTACCATAAACCCTTCTGCTGACCACACACATATATATACAGCCTATGGAAGTGGCCTTTTTTTCCTGGAGCCACATATATTCGTGCTGGGAGCGAGCCACACAGCGCACTCCCAGCAAAGAGACCAGGCTTTAACAGAGTTCTGGGTCACCTGTGATAGTCTGATTGGCTATCACAGTGATCAGTAACTGTTTGCCCGCCCCAGTGTTTACTTCCTCTTCTGAATGAAGACAAAGATACGTTGAATCTTCCTCTTCTTGTAGGAGAGGAAACTAAAGTGTGTCATTTTTTTTTATAATTATTAAAAAATAAAGAAAAAATATAAAGAAAAAAATAACAAGATCAGTGTTTGCTTGGGTTAGTGTTAGGGTCAAAGGTCATGGTCAGCATATTTTGGGTAGAATAAAAAGAATAAAAAGAAAAATTCAATTAGTATCAGTGTCAGTTAATGTCAGTGTGTTTTAGGCAGGATAAAAAAAAAAATGCACACCATTGATACTGAGCTGTACTACGGGTACAAACAACAACTAACATTTTTTACTATTTTGGGGCAGTTTTCCTTTGATAATAAAACAATAAAAATCAGGAGATATCCATTGCCATTTACCACCAAAAGAAAGTCCAATTTGTTCTGAAAGAAAACAAGGTATAAGCCACCTGGATATATAAAGTAGTAACGATATGTACAGTTTTACTAACACATGTCAAATTTGCAAAATTATGCTTAAACATTTACATTTGTTTTGCCCTTAGGCGTGAAGGGGTTAACAGAATCCTGTTGGAATACAAGAATGGGTCTGCCACTGCTGAATTGTTTTACACTTCCTTTACTACTGAAGCTGGCCATAGATGGGTAGATATTCAAATGAAATGCCTTAGGAAAAGAAGGTTCTACTAAACTTTGTTCCTTTTTTTAGTCATTAGTGGGTCAAGTTAATGTATGTTTTTGACCAGGAGTAGGATGGAAATGTTTTCTCAAATGAACAAATTTCTAATGCCACGTATACACGATCGGACATTCCGACAACAAAACCGTGGATTTTTTTCAGACGGATGTTTGCTTAAACTTGTCTTGCATACACACGGTCACACAAATGTTGTCGGAAATTCCGATCGCCAAGAGCGCAGTGACGTACAACACTACAATGAGCCGAGAAAAAGCATGCGTTAAAATTGGATTCCGAGCATGCGTAGGATTTTTGTGCGTCGGAATTGGATACACACAATCAAAATTTCGGACCACAACTTTTGTTGTCGCAAAAATTGAGAACCAGCTCTCAATCATTTGTTGTCGGAAATTCCGACAGCAAATGTCCGATGAAGCCTACACACAGTCGGAATTTCCGACAACAAGCTCCCATCGAACATTTATTGTCTGAAATTCTGATCGTGTGTACGCGGCATAACAGTGTATGTGTTTTTTTATTCAAAATGTTAAAAGCAAACAAAATCTTTCGAATGACAAATTATGTCTTTGTGTTTTTTTTACTTTTTTTGTATTTTGACTTTAGTGTTTTACTGACATGGAACATGAAACAGTAATAAGAAAGTGACACTTTTTTGTGTCAAAAACTGGGGGTGGGCAGTAGTGTATTTATGTTTTGTGCTGCCCTAGGCCTGACTAAACTCGTGCATGCCCTAATTTAAATATGACCCACCCCTTCCTGTCAAGGCCACACCCCTTGTTGTTTAAGACCCACCCTGAAATTGTGGAGTGGGGACACTAGTTCTATGGCTATGGGGGAGGAAGTGAAGGGAAACCTCCGCAATGGGACATGGATGGTAAAAAATAAACTGACAGGGGCTATAACCCTCCCTTACTCTATCCAAAATGAAAAAAAAAGTGTTGCCTATAAATCTACTTTAACCACTTAAGCCCCGGACCATTTGGTAGCTAAAGGACCAGAGGTGAATTCAGAATTTTTGCACTGCGCTGCTTTAACTGTAAATTGTGCGGACATGCAATGTTGTACCCAAACGAAATTTGCGTCCTTTTCTTCCCACAAATAGAGCTTTCTTTTAATGGTATTTGATTGCCTCTGCGATTTTTATTTTTTGCGATATAAACGGAAAAAGACCGAAAATTTTGAAAAAAAATGATATTTTCTACTTTTTGTTATAAGAAAAATCGAATAAACTCAATTTTAGTCATACATTTAGGCCAAAATGTATTCAGCCACATGTCTTTAGTAAAAAAAATGTCAATAAGCGTATATTTATTGGTTTGCGCAAAAGTTATAGCGTTTACAAACTAGGGTACATTTTCTGGAATTTACACAGCTTTTAATTTATGACTGCCTATCTCATTTCTTGAGGTGCTAAAATGGCAGGGCAGTACAAAACCCCCCCAAATGACCCCATTTTAGAAAGTAGACACCCCAAGGAAATTGCTGAGAGGCATGTTGAGCCCATTGAATATTTTTTTATTTTTGTCCCAAGTGATTGAATAATGACAAAAAAAAAAAATTACAAAAAGTTGTCACTAAATGATATATTGCTCACACATGCCATGGTTATATGTGGAATTGCACCCCAAAATACATTCTGCTGCTTCTCCTGAGTACGGGGATACCACATGTGTGGGACTTTTTAGGAGCCTAGCCACGTACGGGACCCCGGAAACCAAGCACCGCCTTCAGGATTTCTAAGGGCGCAAATTTTTGATTTCACTCCTCACTACCTATCACAGTTTTGAAGGCCATAAAATGCCAAAATAGCACAAAACCCCCCCAAATGACCCCATTTTAGAAAGTAGACACCCCAAGGAAATTGCTGAGAGGCCTGTTGAGCCCATTGAATATTTTTTTTTTGTCCCAAGTGATTGAATAATGACAAAAAAAAAATTACAAAAAGTTGTCACTAAATGATATATTGCTCACACATGCCATGGTTATATGTGGAATTGCACCCCAAAATACATTCTGCTGCTTATCCTGAGTACGGGGATACCACATGTGTGGGACTTTTTAGGAGCCTAGCCGCGTACGGGACTCCGAAAACCAATCACCGCCTTCAGGATTTCTAAGGGCGCAAATTTTTGATTTCACTCCTCACTACCTATCACAGTTTTGAAGGCCATAAAATGCCAAAATAGCACAAAACCCCCCCAAATGACCCCATTTTGGAAAGTAGACACCCCAAGCTGTTTGCTGAGAGTCATGGTGAGTATTTTACAGCTCTCATTTGTTTTTGAAAATGAAGAAAGAACATTTTTTTTTCTTTTTTTTTTCAATTTTCAAAACTTTGTGACAAAAAGCGAGATCTGCAAAATACTCACAATACCTCTCAGCAAATAGCTTGGGGTGTCTACTTTCCAAAATGGGGTCATTTGGGGGGGTTTGTGCCATCTGGGCATCCCATGGCCTCCGAAACTGTGATAGGCAGTGAGAAGTGAAATCAAAAATTGACACCCTTAGAAAGCCTGAAGGCGGTGATTGGATTTGGGGTCCCGTACGCGGCTAGGCTCCCAAAAAGTCTCACACATGTGGTATCCCCGTACTCAAGAGAAGCAACAGAATGTATTTTGGGGTGTAATTCCACATATGCCCATGGCATGTGTGAGCAATATATCATTTAGTGACAACTTTGTGCAAAAAAAAAAAAAAAATTATTTGTTCCGCAACTTGTGTCAACATATAAAATATTCCATGGACTCGACATGCCTCTCAGTATATAGCTTGGGGTGTCTACTTTCCAAAATGGGGTCATTTGGGGGGGTTTTGAACTGTTCTGGCATTTTATACACAACATTAGGAAGCTTACATCCACTCTTCTAACCACTTGAAGACACCCTTTTTGACACTTTTTGTTTACATGTAAACATATTTTTTTTTGCAAGAAAATTATGTTGAACCCCCAAACATTATATATATTTTTAAAGCAAAGGCCCTACAGAATAAAATGGTGGGTGTTGCATTTTTTTTTTCTACACAGTATTTGCGCAGCGATTTTTCAAACGCATTTTTTGGGGAAAAAATACACTTTTTTAATTTTAATGCACTAAAACACACTATATTGCCCAAATGTTTGATGAAATAAAAAAGATGATCTTAGGCCGAGTACATAGATACCAAACACGACATGCTTTAAAATTTCACACAAACGCGCATTGGCGACAAACTACATACATTTTTAAAAGCCTTTAAAAGCATTTACAGGTTACCCTGTTAGATTTACAGAGGAGGTCTACTGCTAAAATAACTGCCCTCGATCTGACCTTCGCGGTGATACCTCACATGCATGGTGCAATTGCTGTTTACATATGACGCCAGACCGACGCTTGCGTTCGCCATTGGGCAAGAGCAGGGCAGGACAGGGGTGCTTTTTTTTTTTTTTTTTTTTTTTATTATTAATTTTGCTTTTTTATTTTATTTTTAAACTGTTGCTTCCATATTTTTTTTTATCACTTTTATTGTTATCTCAGGGAATGTAAATATCCCCTATGATAGCAATAGGTAATGACAGGTACTCTTTTTTGAAAAAACTGGGGTCTATTGGACCCTAGATCTTTCCTCTGCCCTCAAAGCATCTGACCACACCAAGATCGGTGTGATAAAATTCTTTCCCAATTTCCCAATGGCGCTTTTTATATCCGGGGGGGACATTCCCTCCCACTGCTTGTAAAAGCAGTCCAGAGGCTAATTAGCCACTAGGATTGCTTTTACATGAAAGCCGGCTGCTGGCTGAAAAGAATGATACCAAGATGATACCTAAACCCACAGGCATCATTCTGGTATAAACATTCAAAGTCCAGCAACATACCAGTACGTTGCTGGTCCTTGTTGGACATGTATTGTAATCTTTTTTTTCATGCAGCCTGTTGGCTGAACGAAAAAAAAAGATTGATCGGTGGGTATGCCCACCATTAGAATACCGCCCTTCATCCACCCACTTCTAGTGATGGGCATACATGCACCATTTATATATGCCGAAGCATGGGGGCATCTTCTCGCAAAAGTTATGCCGCGTACACATGGTCAGACTTTTCCATGGGCAAGCCTCCATCGGAATTTCGACCGTATGTACGCGGCATTAGGAGCAAAATCGCTCCTCCGCTCCTGCTGCCCCAATGCTTCGGCATATATGCTTTTTTTTTAACTGTGGTGGTGAAATCACCTCCTACAGCACTGGAGTCGCAGGGATCAGGCCTGTCTCTGCGAACGCTGCAGTTATGTGTGTTGTGTTTTGCAAGTGACAGTGATCGATCGATACTGCACTTGGGTGGCCTGGGCTGGACGGAGGGGCAAAACGCAGGTGCTAGCAGGTATCTGGGCTGATCCCGCTAACACTGCGTTTTTGGGAACCCTAAACTGCTGGGGACGCTAGTATAGATCTGATCAGATCAGATATTGAGCTGATCAGATACTATACCACTAAGGGGGGTGTATGCTTCACGCGTGGGTGTTAGCGCTACTGGCACTAACCTGACGCTGCCTGGGGTGTGACGCAGACCCTCTCTGACGCTAAAACCTAATTGATATCACCCGCCGGGCGATCAGGGGGTTAAACCTTTATTGGGTTATATACGGCGGGTGCCCTGACACTATAAAAAGCAAACTAACTAACCAGCGTCACCCGTAACACTTATATGATGATCACTGGTGAAAGGGTTAACTAGGGGCAATTAGGGGGTTAAAACCTTTATTAGGTAATATATGGGGGTACCTGATGCTATATAAAAACCTGACGGCGAACCTAAAAAAAAATTACTGGCTACCTATCGGCATCACCGACACTAAGACAACGATCATAAAAACGATTGCTTAGCAACAGTGGTGATAGGGGGTGAAAGGGTTACCTGGGGGGCGATCAGGGGGTTAAACCTTTATTAGATAATATATGGGGGTACCTGACGCTATAAAAACCTGCGGCGAACCTAAAAAAAATTACTGGCTACCGATCAGCATCACCAACGCTAAGACATCGATCAGAAAAATGATCGCATAGCGACGGCGGTGCTAGGGGGTGAAAGGGCTACCTGGGGGGCGATCAAGGGGGTTAAACCTTTATTAGGTAATAAATGGGGGTACCCGACGCTATAAAAACCTGCGGCGAACCTAAAAAAAATTACTGGCTACCGATCAGCATCGCCGACGCTAAGACATCGATCAGAAAAATTATCGCTTAGTGACAGTGGTGATAGGGGGTGAAAGGGTTACCTGGGGGGCGATCAAGGGGGTTAAACCTTTATTAGGTAATATATGGGGGTACCCGACGCTATAAAAACCTGCGGCGAACCTAAAAAAAATTACTGGCTACCAATCAGCATCACCGACGCTAAGACATCGATCAGAAAAATGAACGCATAGCGACGGCGGTGCTAGGGGGTGAAAGGGTTACCTGGGGGGTGATCAAGGGGGTTAAACCTTTATTAGGTAATATATGGGGGTACCCGACGCTATAAAAACCTGCGGTGAACCTAAAAAAATTACTGGCTACCGATCAGCATCGCCGACGCTAAGACATCGATCAGAAAAATTATCGCTTAGTGACAGTGGTGATAGGGGGTGAAAGGGTTACCTGGGGGGCGATCAAGGGGGTTAAACCTTTATTAGGTAATATATGGGGGTACCCGACGCTATAAAAACCTGCGGCGAACCTAAAAAAAATTACTGGCTACCGATCAGCATCACCGACGCTAAGACATCGATCAGAAAAATGATTGCTTAGCGACGGCGGTGCTAGGGGGTGAAAGGGTTATCTGGGGGGTGATCAGGGGGTTAAACCTTTATTAGGGGGGGTTAGGGGGCTACACTGGACCTAAAACTAAATGTAGTGACACTTTTACAGTCACAAATGTCACTGATTGCAGTGATCACTAAATAAATGGTCACTGCAATCAGTGACACTGTGACTGGGGGCTGGGGGGTGATCTGGGGGTGTCTGGGGGGGCCTGGGGGGGGGGGCGATTTATGTGCCTATGTGTCCTGGTGTCAGTGTAGTGTTGTGTGCACTAACCTGGCATCTTCTCCTGTACGGCGCTCGGTATATGTGAGCGCCGCAGGAGAGATGACATCACTTCCTCCTGCCTGGCAGGCAGGGGAAGCTCTCTCATTCGCCGGGAGCGATCGAGAGGGGGTGGCCGGAATCGAACGGCCGTCCCCTCATGCCGGATCGCTCCCGAAGGTAAAACGACCACCCACTGTAAAGAAGGGGGGTCCGATCGGACCCCCCAACTATACAAAGGCAATCACGTATATGTACGTGATTCTGCCTGTCGATGCCATTCTGCCGACGTATATTTACAGTGGGCGGTCGTTAAGTGGTTAAGCACACATTTCTGATAATTTTATGGAGAGGACCAAGAAGATATAACCATGCCAATGGTGCAGAAGAAACATATAGCACAGTGAGGAAGGTTTGTGGTCCAGGATGATAGGACAGTCAAAATGAGAGAAGTCGCCCCCCCCCCCCACAGTTGCGGAATGCCGGCCACCCACATACCGGAAGCAGTGCGGCCGCTTTTAGGCGGGCGCTAGACTAATTTGCCTAACAGTGTAGCGTAAGCCGTCGGGGACTCTTTTCGTGCTGCCCCCCTGCAAAGTGCTGCCCTAGGCCTGGGCCTTGTTGGCCTAGGCCAGGATACAGCATTGGGGGTGGGGTGGTTAATTGGATTAAGGAACATAGCTTAACCACACTGTAAAAGAGGAAATTAATGTATATTGTAAAATAAAAACAGATGGCCAGAATCACATCCAGGATGAAGAGAAGTGGTATTATGAAGTGCCCATACACACATAAAATCAATTACTTGGAAGTGTACCCAAGATACAAAACAAGAGAAGTGCTACTATGCAGTGTCCATACATACAGACTAACAAAATATTCCAAGAATGACATCCAGCTTTCAGAGACATGAAACATTACTATAATATAATACACATTTACTGAATTTTACACATGGGAACATATCACTTTACTGCAAAATATAGTCTTCCTTGATTTAAGGGTAGGTTTAGCTGGTGTTGAGTTACCTGATATGGCAATACTTGACAATCTAGATAAGTGGCTTTTCTACTAAGCAGTTTGTCATGTACATCATCACTATACTAATAAATCCCTGTTAGCCAAACTTAGATTTTAAGCATAGATATACATAAAACCTAATTTGAGACCAACTATGATATGGATGTAAATCATTTACTATACACATGATTTTACCAACACCAGTGAGGGGGCTTTTATTGCTTTCACTGACACCAAAGATTTATTTCAGCTTTCACTGACACAAACAATGGAACTTTGACTTCCGCTGACTCCAAAGATAAGGATTATTTTACTCCCTCTGACACCAACAATGTTTTTTTTTTTACTCTCACTGACACCAACAATGACGATTATTTAACTCTCACTCATAACAACAGTGGGACTCACAACAGAGGAATGGATTGCACCAGCCCCTTGGTACTGACACTAATGACTGGGACTTTTTTGCTCCGACAGATACCTACAGTATGATTCTAGCTGCATGGAGTTTATATGTTTATCCCACACCTAAAGAGCACCAGACACATGGGCGTCCGCTCCATAGGGCAAGGGGGGGTCAATTGCCCCCCCCTGGAATCGTAAGAGTGTTGAAGTCAGAGTGAAGACACTTGCCCCCTGTGTTGCAATAACCCCAGCTAGCGGTCAAAGACAGGGTTAAATGCAACTGTGTATCGCCGCTGCCGAAGCGCTTTGCAGGCGCTTCGGCAGTGGTGCCCATTTATTTCAATGGGCGGTGGAGGAGTGGTGTATAAAGCGCTGCTCCACTGCCCCAAAGAAAAATGGGTGACCTTAAAATGATGCCCCCCCCCCTGAAAAAAGTTCAGCGGACGCCAATGACCAGACACTGGAACATTTAAAACCAGAGTGAAAATTTTAGTGCTTGCATATCTCTTAGGAACAATAGATTCATTGTAAAGTACTGTGTTAAGTACATATGTACAGCAATACATAGGTGGCAGAATAACATCTGCCAGGAATGCTCAGCCGATGCAGCCCTCCCCAGAACAAGGAATCCAGTTAAGGCTAAAAAAAACACACAAGAGGGCGCAAACGCTTAGGAGGTTATTTACTAAAGCTGAAGAGATGCAAAATCTAGTGCAGCTCTGCATAGAAAACCAATCAGCTTCCAGGTTTTATTGCCAAAGCTTAATTGAGCAAGCTGAATTTAGAAGCTGAGTGGCTACCATGCACAGCTGCACCAGATTCTGAGTGCAACGCTTTTAGTAAATCTCCCCCTTAGTGTATTACCAAAGATTTATTGTAAAGAACAAAAATGTTGACAAAATGGATACTCACAAAGTTAGAAGAAATGAAGGCATAAAGATCATAAGTCACAATCCAATGTGGGAATCACATAGCCTGACAAAGGATACCACTATGCTGGTGAGCTAATGCATTTTTGGTGCACCCCCTTCTTCAGAGCTAAGCTAACCAGCACACGCAAAAAAACGAAATATATATACTCTAATAAATCTCTTTACAGCCCACAAAAAGGGCAGGAACAGAATCACAGGTGGGATCAAAGATAAGCCTGGGTAATGTCCACACTATATGTGTAAACATGTGATAACATAACATGAATACTCAGAATGGTCCACTAAACGATCACAAAAAATTGCCGCCCCAAAGGTAAAGCATGGATCATGGATGAACAGAACAATACCTTCAAATGGCTCTAGATTCACACATGGTAGGCTCCCTAATATCCCCAATAGTGGGACAATGGCCTCTGGAAAGCAAGCCAGCACCCTAATATGACACTAAATAAAAAAGGGCATATACAGATTATACATATAAATAATATATGCAATGAAACAGTGTTATTTATAAGGTACTGTATTAATTTCACTACAATATTTTTAAATAAAGCAAGAGACATTGTCAGTAAAAGATAACCTGAGGAATTCATTAAGAGTGTTGTAGGCACACTTTAGAATTCCATTGCACCTCTGCACGGAAATTGTTGGTGTTTGCAACAGAGCAATGTGCCTGTTTGCAAGTGGTATATGAATCTGTCTTAGGAGGTTAAAGAACTGAAACAGGAGTGTCCATTCTGTACATTCTGTACAATCTGTCCTCATTTTAGGCTCAGCATTTGTCACTTCCCTCCCCAGCAACTGCACTCGTCACACAGACAGGCACATGACCGAGGTGTTTTGTAATGAGGTGGGCAACATACCTCACAATGTTTTGAGATAGCAATGAAGGTCACCTATTAGCAAAAGTATGTAAGCATAGGACACACCCCTTGTGATGCCCCTTTAAAGGAGAATTATACAAATAAATATTTAAAGACCACAAGTGCTTTTTTCTTTTTACCCCTACTTTTCATTTATACTTTATGCATCAATTTAGAAATAGGATAAAAAGGTTTAGCACTGTAAAACACTTTTTAAAAGATAAAGAGTGCATTTTATAAACAGCTATTTAGATCAGACCAAAATGAGGAACAAATGAGGAGGAAAGAGGGACAGAGGGACAGAGGGGCATTGTTCCAAATCAGGGACAGTTGGGAGCTATGGCTGAAGCCTAATGGGGAAGTCAAACACTAGAAGACTAGGCTATCAAAACCACCCTCTGCCATGTGCTGTCAATCCCAAGACAAGCAGACCCCTTTTCACAGCAAGTCAGACTAAGAATATTTTTTGTATCCTTTACTCATTGATATTGGAATTTGTTAAGGAGGGTCTAAATGCTTAATTTGTTCTTGTATGCAGTCTATTTGCAATTACAAACTTCAGCACTGATACATTTAATTACATAACATTTTTCACATGTATGACTTCCACTTGACTAAAAGAAAGAACCAGTAATAGTCCGTAGTTTGTAAGCGGTAAGTAAACTAAATCACGCTTGCTTCATTAACCTCCTGGAATTGAAGCTTTGCCATTGTTCTTCTTTTTTTCCAATATGATGTTATTTTATCCCTTCAAAGGCTATGTTGTGCTCAAAAACGCTAAAGAATTATGCTTGGTAGTCACAAAATAACAAGATGTATGCCATTTTACATGTGATAAATTGTACCTATAGCATATACCGGTAGTTGTACTTTAATATTAAATTTATCTTAGAGATGAGTAATTAGGATTCACTTATGAGCCGGGTCACACAGGGGCGACTCGGGATCCGACTTCAAGTCGCCCCAAGTTGCCCCAAGTCGCGCTGTCTTTAAAACTAATGGAAGTGAATGGAGTCGTCTTAATGTACACGACTGCAGTCGCTCCGACTTCAAAAAAGGTTCCTGTACGACTTCAATCCGACTTGTAGGCGACTTGTACCCATTGATTTCAATGGAAGTCACCTCCATGTCGGATCCCCATTCATAGAGAGGCAACTTTACAGGAAGTCGCCCTTCTGTGAACCGGCTCTAAGGCAAACCCCTCCCACAAAGCTGGTATTTGGTATGAATCATGAGGGGGAACTCCATGCCAAATTTTAAATTAAAAACTGGCATGGGTTCCCCTCCAAGAGCATACCAGGCCCTTAGGTCTGGAATGGATTTTAAGGGGAACCCCCCACCCCAAACTACCCTTCCCCCATGTTGATGAGGACAGGGCCTCTTCCCGTCAACCCTGGCCGTTGGTTGTCGGGGTCTGTGGGCGGGGGGCTTATTGGAATCCGGGAGCCCCCTTTAATAAGGGGGCCCCCAGATCCCAGCCCCCCACCCTATGTGAATGAGTATAGGGTACATCGCTCCGGGGGTCTTCTTCCGACTTCAGTCGTCTTCTTCCGACTCATCAGTGCCTTCTCCGCACTCTCTGGTTCTTCTCCCGCTCTCCGGTGCTTTCTGCTTTCTGCCGGCCCCTCCGCTATCTTCTTCCAGCTCTTTTGCTACTGGGGGCACGGTCTTTATCGTCATTTTCTTCCCTCTTCTCTCCTGGAGATGTTAACACAACGAGGTCTCCCACTGTAATGCAGTGTGAGCGGCACACAATAATTTATATAGGCATGGGGCGCGGTCACCGGGTGATGTCACCCGGTGACCCCACCCCCTATGACGTCACAGCCCGGGGCATTATGGGACTGTGATGTCATAAGGGGGTGGGGTCACATCACCCGGTGACCACGCCCCATGCCTATATAAATTATTGTGTGCCGCTCACACTGCATTACAGCGAGAGACCTTGTTGTGTCAACATCTCCAGGAGAGAAGAGGGAAGAAGACGACGATGAAGAATGGGCCCCCGCTAGCAAAAGAGCTGGAAGAAGATAGCGGAGGGGCCGGCAGAAGGCAGAAAGCACCGGAGAGTGGGAGAAGAACCGGAGAGCACGGAGAAGGCACCAGAGAGTCGGAAGAAGACCCCCGAAGTCGGAAGAAGACCCCCGAAGTCGGAAGAGACCCCCGAAGTCGGAAGAGACCCCGGAGCTGCCTAATAAATTATTTTAAAAAGCTGTCTAGTGTGTTTTTTTAATTGACACTTTTCCCCCAGGTGAGTGGGTAGGGGTACGATGTACCCCATACTCATTCACATAGGGGTGGGGGGCCAGGATCTGGGGGCCCCCTTATTAAAGGGGGCTCCCGGATTCTGATAAGCCCCCCACCCACAGACCCCGACAACCAACAGCCAGGGTTGTTGGGAAGAGGCCCTGTCCTCATCAACATGGGGGCAGGGTTCTTTGGGGTGGGGGGGCTGCAGGGCGCCCCCCTGCCCCAAAGCACCCACCCCCTATGTTAAGGGCATGCGGCCTGGTACGGTTCAGGAGGGGGGGCACTCTCTCGTCCCCACCCCCTTTCCTGACTGGCTGGGCTGCGTGCTCGGATAAGGGTCTGGTATGGATTTTGGGGGGACACCCACACCGTTTTTTTCGGCGTAGGGGGTTCCCCTTAAAATCCATACCAGACCTAAGGGCCTGGTATGCTCTTGGAGGGGAACCCATGCCGGTTTTTTATTTAAAATTTGGCGTGGAGTTCCCCCTCAAGATTCATACCAAACACAGGGGGCAGCCTGTCCTGGAGGCGACTTCAAGTCACTCCAGGTCGCGCTGTGGTTCAGGCTCAAGTCGTGTCCAAGTTGCCTCGCAGAGTCACGCTCAAAGTCTTGTTGCCCCTGTGTGAACCGGCTCTAAGTGATACAGTAGCTAACGATAAACATTCTGTCAAAAGAGAAGTGGTAAAAATTTACAACGTCAATGATGCTAAATAGTAGGATGACTATGCTGCAGGCCCTACTGTAAAATTTACAGCATAATCACTATACTCTTAATATTTTTGTATCATTTACATGTTTATACGTTTTCTCCAGCATCCTAAAAGTATAAACAATATTTAGCAGGCCATTTTCTCTGAAATGTTTATCTCACCATATCAATGCCCTCTTTTTATTACATTTTTGCATTTGTAAAAACCCATTTATTTTTGTCAGTGAGATGTTTATTTTTCAAAATTATGGCTGACATTCCTGTCATTTGGTAGAATACATGTAACGGTGGGAACAGAAGGTTAGAGACATATATTATATTCTTGGTGGTTTATATTGGTGAACAATTAGCCACTCATCCAAGAGGCCAAGCTGACATAATTCCTTGCCTAATTACTATAAAGCTTATAACCAGGAACATATTCTATTGCAATTAATGTTAGTATCAGAAGCTAAGTATTTTTTAACTCTTACAGAATGAAGAGTGCAGTCTTTTCACTGGTACAAAATTTTAATAATTTGTTGCAACTTTCTCTGGTCCCACAATCATTCAATATTGTCTTCCTGCATCTTCTGTTCAAGCTCAGTATTATGGTTTTAAGTAATATTAAAGTGAAAATGTTTTGCCTTTAAAATAAAAAAGAGGGTATACTTACCTTCCTATACTTGCCCCCATAGCATGTGCTGAGGAGCTGTGTGTATCTATGGAATCATTTGAATTGGCTTCTGAACCTGTGGGAAATGTAGGGAGAAACCCCCAACCCTTCTTCAAAAACACAGCCACATGTAACTACATGGTGCTGCGGCACCATAAGATTTTGCGCACCTGAAAATGCGCTGCATTTTTTGACGTGAGGGAACACAATTGCACCCCTGTGCATCTGCTAAAAAGCATTGTGTTTTTAATGCAGGTCAATTTATGCATGTCCAGACCCTGCAGACTACTACAGAGTAAACCTAGCCTTAATTACAGAAATGCACCCTTTCACAGGCAGAAATTATAGCACCCCTTCTTTGAAATTCCCTGAACCCCACTCAAACAAAACCCAGCACAGTTGGGCTCATCCCTATACCTTGACCACCAAACATTTAATTATATTTCTTATGTAGAGACTAACTTGAACAGGACCTAGTACAGAGTCTTGTGATATATCACTATTGACAAGTCTCTGTTTCAAATGAACACCATTTGCAACCACACTATGATATCTATCCTTTAGCCAACTATATTTTCTATAAAATATATTTACTGAACTACCCATGGGTTGAGTTTTAGCTTGTACAATTTTGTTTGTGAGATCAAATGCTTTGCTGAAATCAAGATAGGCTATGTCCACAAAACCACCCTGGTCCAAAGCATCAAATTAAAAAAATGAAATTATATTAGTCTGACATGATCCGCCTTCAGTATAGCAAATTTGGGGCTAACAAGTTGTGTGTTTTCAAATGATAAATTAACTTGTTTTTAACAGTTATTTCCATTAATTTAACTACAACAGGTGTTAAACTTAATGTCCTGTAGTTACCAGCTTCTATCTTTATACCCTGGGTAGTTACAATATTACCTGTTTGTCAGTCATGAGTCCTTTTAGAAGAGATTGATTAAAAAGATCTGTTAAAGATCCAACAATTATAGAAATTTGGGAAGAATACAATGAGGGCCCATTGCATATGAGCCTTCATCACTATAACCAGTATGATCCTTTATCTTGTTTTTTTTTTGTTTTTTTTTTTTTGTTTTTTTACATCAATAGTTTTTTATTAAAGAATTTTTGCACGTAACAGATAACAGAGGGAAAAAAGAAAAAGGAGAGTACAGGGAGAGATATACACTATAATTGATACACATTGGTGATAAGCATACATTTAGGGCTTTTAAACAGTTTATCAAAAGGTCTTGGGCCAAATAGCCCAGTATTCATCAAACTTCTTGCATGTTAGAGAATTGATTGATAAGAGACGTTCAAAGGTATAATTTCTATGAACAGCTGCCATGACTTCAGAAATGTTCACAGCTTTATTGGATTTCCAATTACGCAGTATCAACAGGCGTGTTTCTAGTAATATGTGCGTTACAACTGGCCTATAAAATTGCGGAAATTTGTCAATTTTTAGGTGCAATAGCGCCAATGCTGGGTCGGGCTGTGATAGTATTCCAGTTAAGGATGAGATCTTTTGGAAAACCTGGTTCCAAAGACTTCTTATACTAGGGCAATGCCAGAACATATGAAGTAAGTTACCTACGTGCCCGCACTCTCTCCAGCAGTTTGGTGACGTACCTGGAAAGTATGTGGCAAGTCGGAAGGGAGTGTAGTGCCATCTGTTTGCAATCTTGATCGTTAGTTCCCAATGTTTTACGCAGTGGGAGGATTTGTGAATTTCTATGAAGGCGCGGTGCCATTGTGCATCCGAGTAAGTGTAGCCCATATCAACCTCCCAGTTTTGCATTGCTGCTGTCTTATGGAATGTCATTCTGTCTTGCATTAGGTTATAGAAAAAGGAGATGCCCTTCGTATCCTGCTTTGCCTTGGAGTAGAATTGCCAGATTTTATTCGGCACCGTCACTAATGGAGGGGCATGATATTTCAAGAAGTGCGTAATTCTAAGGCATTTGAAAAAACCGGGCGAGGAGATACGATATTGTACCATGATTTGATCTATAGTCTTGAGTCTTGGGCCATCATATAGGTCCGATATGTGGTGGATGCCCTTATTGGTCATGTCTGTGACGTCTAGCATTGGAATCTTGGACTCCAATAGAGTCAAGGGAAGGTTGAAGTCCATAGATTGTACGTCCCCATGGTATTTATCTAAAAGGAGTCTCCAGGCCCTCAATGAGGCCTGTATTGGAGGTGAAAGGGTAGTAATGTTCCAGGGGACCCACCTGTCTCCTATGAGTAGTTGGGTGAGATCCTTCGTTGGAGATAGGTTAGTTTCTATATCAACCCAGAGGGGTAAGTCAGATTTTTGAGTCCAGAATTTAATCTGGTCTAGGCGCACCGCCCATAGGTAGTCATAAATGTCTGCTAGGCCTGCCCCCCCTGCTTTTTTGTGAGAAGTCAAGTTGTTCCTTGAGCACCTAGCTCTTTTCCCCTGCCATATGTACTTCCAGCTCATACTCGCGAGGCTGTTGAGGAAATGAATAGGAATATGTATCGGTAGGGTGCGGAACACATATAAGATTTGTGGTAGTATCAACATTTTATATGCGGATATTCTACCCATCCACGAAATTTCAGTTCTTGAAATATCCCTAAGCTGGGCTTCCAGTCTGGTCACCAGCGGAGTCATGTTAGACTTGGCGAGGGCGGATATCTTACTAGTGAGCGAAATGCCCAAATAGGTAATACTACCTGTGCTCCAGGTATACGGTAAGTTTTCTTGTAGGGATCGTTTCGTTTGGGACTGTACTCCTAGGTCTAGGATAAGGGATTTTGTGAAGTTGACCTTATAATAGGAGACATTTCCAAATGCTGTCAAAAGTTTATGTGCCTCTTTTAAGGACTTTAGTGGGTTAGTCAGGAGCAGGATTACATCATCCGCAAAGAGATTAATGGTGTGCATATTAGAGCCAAACTGGAAGCCCGAGATCAAGGGTTGGGATCTGATTGCTTCAGCTAGTGGTTCTATCATCAAGTTAAAAATAGTTGGAGACAGGGGACAACCCTGTCTAGTCCCATTTGAGATATCAAAAGGCCTAGACAGGAGGCCTGCCGAGTAAACTTGGGCCGACGGGCAAGAGTAAAGGGATAAAATAGCTTTCAATATTGATCCTGTAAACCCAAACTTTTCTAGAACCATTTCCATGTAGGTCCAATGGACCCTGTCGAACGCCTTCTCTGCGTCAATAGAGAGTAGCAGAGAAGGAGTTCGAGTTCTTTCAGCATGATGTATCACATTGATGATTCTCCTAGTGGCGTCAGAGGTCTGTCTCCCCTTCACAAAGCCCATCTGGTCTTGTTTGATAATTAGTGGTATAATATGTGTAAGTCTCTTAGCCAGTAATTTTGCATAAATTTAGGTGTCAGTGTTCAGGAGTGAAATGGGTCTGAAGTTGGCAGGTGTGTTGGGTTCTTTTCCTGGTTTAGGTAATGTGACTATGTGTGCTTGTAGCATTTCTCGTGGAAGCGTCGCAGATTCAGTGGCTTTGGTGAAGACTGTGGCCATGTGGGGTGAGAGTATGTGTTTAAATGTTTTGAAGTATTCATTGGAAAAGCCATCCGGGCCTGGAGACTTCCCGTTCGGTAAAGAGTTAGTTATTTTTTCCACTTCCAGGGCTGTTATGGGACTGTTTAGGTCCTCTAGTTGTGTTTGGGAAAGGGATGGAAGTTTTAGTGTATTTAGGAATGTTTGTATTTTTTCCACTGTCGGTTGGGGTGTATTGGTGTCCCTATGGAGGTTGTAGAGTGAACTATAGTAATCGGCAAATTGATTGGCTATATCCTGGGGGTTAATAATTTTTTGTGAAGTGGAGGGGTGTCTCAAGTATTGTATTCTAGTTTTGGAGCGTATTGCTTTGAGTTTATTAGCTAAATATTTGCCTGCTCTGTCGGCGTTGGCATAGTGTGAGAGTTTCAGGCGTCTGAGATGTTTATCATATTGATGCGATAGGAGTTCTCTAAGTTTTTCTCTAAGGGTGTTCAACTTGCTAGTTAAGGGCACTGACGGTGACTTCTTATTCAGGGATTCTAGGTTGTGTATATCAGCAATAGTTGTGTTTATTAAGTGTGTTTGCTTTTTTTTTTCTCTAGCTCCAATTTGGATTAATATCCCTCTAATAAAGGCTTTGTGTGCATTCCACAGAGTATTCGGGTCAGCAACAGAGCCAACATTTTCTGCAAAGTAATTAGTTAAGTGTTGAGCTATAGATTTTTGGAGATGTGGTTCTTGAAGAATTCTAGCGTTACATCGCCAGGTGGGGGTGGAAGGGGAGACACCCTTTTCTGTAATAGACATAGATATAGCAGCATGGTCTGACCATGTAATATCATGTATGTTCGTTTTTTCAACGTTTTGGAGCAACCATTTGTTTGTCAGGAACATGTCTATGCGAGAATATGAGTTGTGCCTGTTCGAGAAAAAGGTATAGTCACGTTCATTAGCGTGGAGGCATCTCCACGCGTCAAATAGTTCCATCTTGTGTAACATGGGTTGTAGAGACAGGTGGTTTCGGGGTTTGCCAGAGGATGTATCCAGTAGTGGGTCTGACGTTATGTTAAAGTCTCCGCAAACCAGGAGGTTACCATATTTCATGTCTAGTGCTTTGGTAAGGATTTTCCTCAAAAAACGGAGTTGATGAGAATTAGGGGCGTACACTGATACAATCGTGTATGGTTTAGAGTTGATATCCCCCGTAAGGATTATGTATCTGCCTCCTTCATCAAGAACAGTATCCTTGGGTTGAAATGAAAGAGAGTTTTTGATGGCCACTAGGACTCCTCCTTTTTTGGTGTTAGGCACGCAAGCTACGTAGATGAAAGGATAGTCTTTGTGTGAGCATTTTGGAGCTTTGTCTCGTTGAAAATGAGTTTCCTGCACACAGAGAATGTCAGCTCCCTGCGTGCGTGCCTCTTTCCACATGGAGAAGCGTTTTGCTGGGTGATTCAGGCCCCGGGCGTTAATGGATAGTATTTTAATTGTCATTGTATTAGATGGGTGATAGTCTGTATGACAAAACCGTAAATACACTTACATGTCCAGAGTAGCGGAGACCGCTGTATTCCAGCCTGGCGATAGGGTGTCAGTAGGGTTTCGGTGACTCCAGTTACAGCTGTCAGTATACTTATAGTGTATCTGTGTATATCAAAAAGGGTAACAGGGAAAACAAAGAAAATAGTAACGTAGATAAGAAAGAGAAAACGTAGATATAACTGTTCTTCCATAAGAAATGGATCTGAAAACTGATCCTCGGGCAGCCGTAGCTGCTAGTGCAGAAGGTAGGGTGCAAAAGGGGTACCCCACAGTGGTACCTGTGCACCTGAGATAACCATGAGTTAGGTCTTTGACATTTATTGAGCTTCACCGGCTTTTTTCTTACCAGATTTCTTGTGGGACACTACCTGCCATTAATTCTGCATTGGTTGCAGACCCGCTGAATGATGAGGTTGAGGAGCTTGGACCGGGAGAATACCCCATTGGCGTAGAGCATTCAACCCTTCTTCTAGCTTAGATACTGAGACAGTAGCCCCATTGTGGGTGATGACAAGAGTGGCTGGGTATTTCCACTTGTGCGGTATGTTATGATTCCTCAGTGCTTTGGTTATAGTCAGCAGGTTGCGTCGGCGCTGCAGAGTGTGTCTAGACAGGTCAGGTAACATCCTGACGTTAGCGTATTGTGGCGGAACCTTCCCTGGGACACGTGTCGCCTGTAGTATACGGTCTTTGATATGGTAAAAATGTACCCTCATCAGCACATCCCTGGGAACATCATCAGGGAGGAACGAGGGTTTGGGGATCCTGTGGATTCTATCAATGAGGAGATCCTGTGCTGTTGCCTCTGGCAACAGCGTGGAAAACAAAGTCTGTGTATACTGGAGGAGCTGTGCAGGGGGAACATTTTCAGGGCCCCCCCTCAATTTAAGGTTGTTCCGTCTGGATCTGTCCTCGAGATCTGCCATCTTGTCTTTGAGCCAAACTATATCCTCCCCCTGTGCTTTGTGGGCCTCCACCATCATGTTGTATGCAGAAGTGTGTTCTTCCACTTTTGCTTCTATTAGGTGAACCCTCTGTCCCATGGCCTGTACTTCTTTCTGGCATGCATTGATTCCACTGTATATATCTGACTGCAGGGAGGTTCTCAGGGAGAGGAGCATGTCTTTCAGCATGGTGTCAGACACGGGCCTGTCTGCAGTGGGGAAGTCTGATATGGGGTCCCCCCTCTGTTTACGCTGGTCTGAATGCGGCCCGCTTACCTCCATGCTGGGATCCGGCTGCGGCCTAGCTGGAGAGTCCCTCCGCGGTCTCGATTTGGCCGGGCTTCGCGTTGTGGGGCTAGATGTCCCAGAGGAAGATGCGCTGTGTGCAGTAGCCGAGAAGATGGCGTTGGATGGCGGGCCGCCGTCTGTGTAGTGCTCTCCTGGCTGCAATGTGTGTTGTAGGACTCGCGCGCCGCCGCCATCTTGCTGCATCCCCCTCGCCGCTGCTCCGAAGAAGCTGTCCAACTTCTGGGGCTGTAACGGCTTCTTACGATTTCTGGTCATCACCGGATCAGTCCTCGGATGTTCAGCGATCCGACAGTGGTGCACAGTGGTCTTGCTAACGCCGGCAGGCTCTGGTGGCTGTTAGTATCTCAGGCTGACACGCGGAGCTCCAGAGCTAAGCGTCCATCTTGGAGTCCGGTCGCCACGCCCCCCTCTTGTTTTTTTTTAATAATGAATATTTTTTTTTTTTGAATACTGAATAATGTTTAAAATGGTTTTAAAACATAAGTGTTGTACAGGCATACCCCACTTTACGTACACTCGCGAGTACGGATACATTGGCATCTATGGAAAATCTTGGTCAGCTTGACATGGCACTGCACCCGGTTTTTAACATTGGCGTCTATGGGAAATCTGGTCAGCTTTACATGGCACTTCTCCCATTTTTTTAACACTGGCCTTTATGGGAAATCTTTTTTTTTTTTATTTATATTCTCTTTATTAATTTTCTTGCATATTCAAATTAACATTGTACATGCTTATTCATATTTACTTTTCACAACAATAAATTAGCAAAATATTATCAATGTAAGTTTCACTCTGTTAACCCTCATCCCTCCCTCCTTCCCCCCTCCCCCTTTACTATTTTCTCATATTAGGTTTTTCCCTATTTTCCTTTCTTCCATTTTTACACCTTATTCAAAGTTTATTTCTGTTTTCATTTATTTTCCTTGTGCCATTTTTCTTACTCTCTTTCCCTCTCACTCTCTGCTTTACAGGGGTATCCCTATTTTTTCCAACCACGGGTTCCACACCTTTTCAAACTCTCTTATGTTCCCTCTCTTAATATATACTACCCTCTCCTTCCATATTGTTGCGGTAACTGTGTTAGCCCATTCTCTCACTGAAGGGGGGTCTTCTGCCTGCCATCTTTGCGCTATCAATTTTCTAGCATGAAAAAGGCATCTAAGCACTGCTTTTGTTATGCTGATCGCTCTGTTTTTTCCCTCCTCTAGTCCCAAGACACATATTCTAGGGTCCATTTCTATTGTTGTCATATATGTCCTATTTATACTATCCAGTACCCCTGTCCAATACCTAAATAATTTCGGGCACCTCCATAGCATGTGTATCAGGTCCCCTGTGTCTTGACATCTGGGACACCCTGCATCTGCTCTCCACCCAAAGTCAAACAGCCTTTTTGGTGTATAGTATGTCCTATGTAATAACATTAAGAATGAAAATTTCTGGGCCGGTGAAACAGATACATGGTGTCCACTCTCTAGTACCTTTTTCCATTGCCCCCCGGATATGGGCCCCAGATCTTCCTCCCATTTCCCTCTGCTTTTGAGATGTTCAGGAGCTGTAATACTTCCTTTGCATAAGTGTGGGTATATTTCGGATATACGGCCCCCAGTCTCACTCTGGTTGCCCAATCTCTGAAAGATAGGGGATTTATGCCAGATTGGTCCCTGTCTGTCAAACTGCATATCTAATGCATGTCTAATTTGCAAATATCTGTAAAATGTATGTTTAGGGACATCATATTCCCCTCTAAGTGCAGCAAAAGTTTTTAGGATTTCTCCCTCATACAGCTGGGCCAACCTAGTTATCCCCTTCCCTTCCCATTCCTTAATTTTCCCCATCGGCTCCAACTCCTGCAGATTCCTATTATCCCAAAGCAGTGTATATTCTGTCTCTCCTTCTAATCCCCCTATTGCTTTCACAGCTTTCCACACCTTTATTACCATGTTGACCGTAGGGGATTTGTATATAAATGAATTTGCCTCCAGTGCCTCCATCACCAACTTATGGGGTGACCCCATTATCATCAGCCGCCCATTTGTATCCCCTCCCATCTCCGATCTCATTCCTATCTGCTGCAGCTGTGCTGCCAGGAAATAACACCGTGGGTGCGGTACCGCCATGCCTCCCTCCCTTGTTGACAGTTGCAGGGTCTGTAGTCCTATCCTTGCCTGGCCTCCTTTCCATATTAATTCTCTAAATAGTGTATCAATTTTCTTAAACCATTTCTTATGTATCCATGTTGGTGTATTATGCAATACATATAATAATTGTGGCATCCACAGCATTTTGATCAGGTTACATCTCCCTGCAACTGACAGTGGGAGCCGCCGCCATATTTGAATTTTATTTTTAAATTTAGACAGTAGGGGAACTATGTTGTTATTTATATATTTATTGGGGTCAGTTGTTATATGTATTCCCAGGTATTTCATTGTATCCACCATTTCTAATTGGGGTATTTCTGCTAAGGTTTGATTGGCAATGGGATCCACCGGCATCAAGGCTGATTTTTCCCAATATATAACCAATCCTGAGAGTCTACCAAATTCTCCAAAGATACTCATAGCCTGCTTAAGTGAATGATCTGTGTCCCCCAAGAAGAGAAGAACATCATCCGCATATAATGCGATTCTCTCTTCTCCTGTCGGTCTCACAAATCCTTTCATTTTTATGTTCGTTCTTACTGCTATGGCCAGTGGCTCCATTGCTAGCGCAAAAAGCAGGGGTGACAATGGGCACCCCTGCCTTGTGCCCCTCTCCAAATTAATCTTACCTGAGTAATCATTGTTAACTCTAATTTTTGCGCTTGGGTCACTATACAGAATTTTTATCCATCTAATCACTGATGGACCAAAACCAAATGCTCCTAGAACATGCCAGATATATCCCCACTCCACGCTATCAAACGCCTTAACCACATCTAAGGACATAACTGCCCTTGTACCCATATTCTGTGTTGGAATTTGTAGGTTAAGGAATACCCTTCTAATATTCATACTAGTTGATCTACTGGGGATAAACCCAGTTTGATCTTGATGTATTAGTCTTGAAATAATTTTGTTTAATCTAGTTGCCATTATTTTGGCCAATATTTTAGCGTCTGAGCAAAGCAGGGAGATGGGCCTATAGGATGAGGTCTCTAGTGGATCTTTCCCTTCCTTATGCAGGACTATAATTATTGCTTCTGACATTGACTAAGGTAATTCCCCCTCCTCCCTTGCCCAATTCAGTGTTTTCAGGAGTTCCGGCAATAGCACTTTCCCGTAATGTTTATAAGTTTCTATAGGGAGTCCATCAGGTCCGGGCGATTTCTGATTGGCCATCTCTGCAACTGCTGACTGTACTTCTTCAAGAGTTATTGGAGCCTCCATTCCCTCTTTCTCTGCTTCAGTAAGAATTGGTATTTTAATTTTCCCAAAGAATATTTCCAATTCCTCCTCTTCCGCTGCACCCTGCGATTTATATAATTTATCATAATATTCCCTAAAGGTATCTGTGATCTCTGATACCCGAGTAGAAATTTCTCCTTTCGAAGTTCTAATCGCGGGTACTGCGGATGGGGAGGAATTGGTTCGCCCTAAATGTGCCAGCATTCTTCCCACACTCTCCCCCTCCCCAAATGCGGCTTGTTTCTGAAATAATCTTTTATTCTCAGATTTTTTAATCATTACTATTTTATGTTCTTGTTGTTTATTCATCCATATTCCTTGTCGCTCTGATGTTGGGTTTTCAATATATTCCTTTTCTGTATTCACCAATTCCTGCCTTATCCTATTCTCCTCCTCTCTGGATGCCTTTTTAACTTTTGCCACTTGTTGAATACATATTCCCCTTAAAAAAGCCTTCAGCGTATCCCACATCACTCCCTGTGTCACCGTTCCTTCATTAAATTCTATAAACTCTTGTAATTTGTCTAGAATCTCCTCAGGGCCTCCGATAACTTCAAACCATAAAGGGTTCATCCTCCATACTCCCCTGGTTTTATTCCCTTCTAAATTTACCAGAACTGTCACTAACGAGTGATCTGACACCCCTCTCGGCTGATATTCTATGTTTTTTATTATCTGTGATGCTTCCGTGTTACCTAGAACTAGGTCTATCCTAGAAAGTGTTGAGTAGTAACTAGAGAAACAGGAATAATGTCGCACATCTGGGTTCCTCACTCTCCATATATCAAACAAACCAGCTTCTTGTAGAATTTGATACAATCGACTCTCTGGAGGATTTGGTTCCCTTCCCCCTGGAAACCTATCCCATTTTCTATTTATGACCTCATTAAAATCCCCCACTGCTATAATTGCCATCCCCATCTTATCCACCATAAATTCCATTAGCTTATATATAACCTCCATTTTAAAGGGCGGGGGTATATAAATATTTGCAAGAACATATTCTCTACTCTCTATTTCACAGTGAAGAAAAATATAACGCCCCTCCTCGTCTATGCTGATCTGTCTGCAAGAAAACACCACCCCTCTTTTAACCATTACTGACACACCTCTGGAATAAGAGGTGTGTACTGAGTGGTATTGGTGTTGGAACTTCTTACTTTGAACTTGTTGTATAGTAATTTTAGTCAGGTGAGTCTCTTGGAGACAGATCAGTCCCACCTCATACATTTCCAGCATATCAAATACTGCAGCTCTCTTAGCAGGGGTACCCAACCCTCGGACATTCCAAGACCCCATTTTCATTACTCTGGACTGCATAAAACAATCAATTCATTCAAGAAGGTATCAACTAACCAAAACACAAGTTGCCTGAAATAAATTACCAACAGAATCATAAATCTCTCATAGCAATACATTGTGATTAAAACTTTTGACTTCCCCCTATACCACCCCGTGCAGAAATATTCTATCCTTTTCTTTTCCCATCCTTTCTCTTTAAAAAATATAATTATATGATTTACTCCACCTTTTACCACCAATTTACTTAATTGTTTTATCATTATTTAGTGACGTCATTATACTCCTTTCTTTTTACCCCTGCAAAAAGTGATATATTTCTTTCTTTTTTTCCAAGGAAAAAAAAAAAAAAAGAAAACAAATGTGCTCCATATATATATTTGTGTAAATTTTAGCCATAATTTTAAATTCCAACCTTTTTGTGTTCCTTGTGATAATTCATTTTGGTCCCTCCCTCCCCCCCTCCCCCCTACACCTTTCTAGGTATTCCCTAGGGGCTTTTTTGTGAACGGTCCATACATCTCCCCACTCCCATCTTTTATATCTTCCAACCTCCCTTCCTCCCTCCCTCCCCCCCTCACCCCAAATTCTATTTTACTACATTCTCCACCCATCCTTTACTCCTCCCGTGATGTGTGTCTCCCCTCACCCTCATCCTCATATCTGTGAACCTTCCCTTCCCCTCCCAAAAAAAAAAGGCGGGGGGAAGGGAAGAAAGGGAAAATCAACAAATGAGACCTTAAATGTATCACATCATTAAACTAAATGTCACTTCGCTTTGTTGATAGCTGATCCTTTTTATCTTCCAACCACCCCAGCACTCCTTCAGGGGTATCAAAAAATTGTGTCCCTCCTAACGCTACCACCCGTATTCTTGCTGGGTACAATAGTGCATACGTGACATCAAGAGTTCTCAATCTACGTTTGGCTTCTGTGAAACCCGACCTTTGCTTCTGCAGGTAAGGAGAGAAATCAGGATATATTGATACCCTGGTTTCTCCATAAAAAATAGACCCCATCCCTCTACCCTTTCTTAGTAGGGTTACTTTATCCCGGTAATTAAGGAATTTCATTAACATTGAACGTGGGTGCCCTCCTGCGGGGGGGGGGGGGGGTTTAGAGGGGACTCTATTTATGGGAAATCTTAGTCAGCTTGACATGGCACTGCTCCCGAACCATAAGTGACAGGGACACCAAACTTGGGGAGCACTGAGAAGGGACCCAGGACTACAACATATCCAATTTTGTGGTCGGCCAGCTTACATGCATTGAGAAGTAAAAATTATATTGCTTTAAGTACATTTTCATTTTACATACATGCTTTGGTCCCATTGTGTACTTAAAAGTGGGGTATACCAATTTTCATTTTTGTAGTCCCATGGTATTTTTCTACTCATCACTAATATACCTTAAAAGGTTTTGTTTAGCCATTTCTGCAGATTTTGATAAATATTTCCCACCCACAGACCCCCAAAACTACCAGCCAGAGTTGTAGTAATGAGACCCTTGTTCTCATCAACATGGAGACTAGGTGCTTTGCTATGGCGTCCCCCCTAGTAAAGACACCCTCTTCATGTTGAGGGCATGGTCTATTTGGGCAATAACATTGCCATGATGTCATCACTATCTCACTCCTTTCCTTTTTTTTTTACAGCTGATGACTGCCCAGAGAGCTTATATTTAGCTTTGTGCAGCATCAGGATCAGTTGTTTATGGCGGGTCTTTTTTTTTTGTGTTGGTGGGCAGCAGGTATCATGTTTGACGATTTACAATGAGGAGCCCTGCAGCTTTTGATATATTCCCCAAAACCACCAGCCAGAGTTGTAGGAATGAGACACTTGTCCTCATCAATATGGGGACTAGGTGCTTTGCTATGGAGTCCCCCCTGGAAAGACACCCTCTTTATGTTGAGGGCATGTTGCTTAGTATGCTTCACTTGGGGACTCATGCTTACCTCTCTTTTCTGGCCAGCCAGGCTACATGCTCAAATGTTCTGGTATGGATTTCCTGGGGAAACTCAAATATTTATTGTGTGTTTTTTGCATGAGGTAACCCCTTAAAATACACATAAGACTCAAAACTATTTTTTTTTTATTCTTACTGTAGGATGCACTACATCAAAAGTAACATTTATAAACAAAACAATTACACAGTTTAAATTGCCAGCAAATAAAACTTAATTGCTGGCTTGACCAAATAGAAAACACACCGACCCCCTCCAAGGCCCCCCACAATACATAAGAGACTCTTAGGGTCTGTGTGCTATTTTTCTTTAAAAAAAAAAGAAGCAAGAAGCAAAGATGTAATTTGCTGGCAATTCAATATATATTTGCTTAATAATTTTAAGAATTAAAAAAAAAAATTCATTGGTACTTGTTCCCCAAGGCAGTGACCAACCCCCACAATGCTATTTTTTGACACCACCTGGACTATTATGCTGCATACACACGACCGTTTTTAATGACGAGAAAAATGTAATTTTTTTAAATGGTCATTAAAAATGATCGTGTGTGGGCTTCAGAGCATTTTTCACAACGTGAAAAGCGGCCATGAAAAAATTGGAACGTGCTCTAATTTTTCTCGTCGTTTTTTACATCGTCATTTTTCTCATCATGAAAAACGGCCGTGTGTGGGCTTTAACGACGTGAAAAAAAATGCGCATGCTCACAATCAAGTATGAGACGGGAGCGCTCGTTCTGGTAAAACTAGCGTTTGTAATGGAGATAGCACATTCGTCACGCTGTAACGGACTGAAAAGCACGAGGCTGAAAAGCGTGAATCATCGCTCAACAAACTTTACTAACATGAAGGGTGGCGCCATCAGAATGGAACTTCCCCTTTATAGTGCCGTTGTACGTGTTGTACGTCACCGCACTTTACTCAAGCATTTTTTTCCACGATAGTGTGTAGGCAAGGCAGGCTTGAGAAGAATCACGTCAAGAAAAATGCAGGTTTTTTTAATGACATTAAAAACGGTCATGTGTACGCGGCATTAGCCTAGAAAATGGCCATTTTTAATTTGACAGATTCATTCATTCATTAATTTCAATGAGGTTTGAGTTTACCATCCGAACTTCTTTTAAGCTTGCTGAACCCTACTCAAACCCAGGACAGTCCAGCTCATCTCTACTAGTGGTGTACTGCAAGGCTTTGTACTAGGTCCTGTTCTATTAAGTCTGTAAGTGATATAATTAAAAAAAATCAAACATAAATTGTACTTAATATAGCATCCTCAGTGGATCTACGTCCTCTGCTTGACCCCTATTTCATACCTCATGCAGTCTTTAACAAATCATGCATAGTGCTCTTTGCCATCAGAATGAATATTGAAGCTCCCTTGCTCTCTTCATACATGCTCTTCGTAAGCGCTTCGCACTCATCAGAAGGTTGTGACACTAACCATTTTTGAGGCTATATTAGTCTCAAAAAGCTATTTTTATTTATTCCACTTCCATGCATATCATGATTCATGTTTTGTGAGCGTAGGTACATTTCCGGGCTTAGCTAGCAGCCAAGCCTAGGTGTGTTTTCATCTGGGTTGGGAGTGACTCAGAGCAGAGCTGGTGACTCACAGGCAGCATCACCCAGACCTCCCACTTCTTTCCAGAGCCTTCTAGAATATTCTGAAAAGGAAGGTGGAGATGGGAGGTGGAGCTGCGTTGGGTGTTTTGAGGAGCGCTGACCAATCCCCAATCTGGATTATTGGGGGCAGGCTCCCTAAATACCTAGGGTCAGCCCAGCTGGGCAGGAGTTGTTCGGGAGGAAGCTGGAGATGGAGTGCTAGGCTGTCGTAGCCTTTGAGGTAGCTCCCCAGTCTGGGGGTGGTTGACCTTGGGCCTGGGCTCAGGTGAAGACGGGACCCACTTACAACTCATGGAGCGGTCCTGGATAGGAGGCACAGGAGGAGCAAGAGAGGACAGTGGGAGAGCACTGCCGGTCAAGTCTCCAAGGAGGAACAACAAGTCGCAACCAAGAGGGCTGGTGAGTGACACACAGTCAGGAGAGGACTAGGGAGGCACGCCTGAGAGGACTGGGAGATTGCAGTCTGGGATGGGGACAGAGCCAGTGGAGTGGATTGTGGTGGCAAGGGCAGTGGAGAGGGGCAGCTGCAGCCAGGAGGGCTGGCAGTGCTTGAAGAGGTTGTACTGGGAGCAGTAGCCACATGACAGCTATCACTAAGGACTATCATATTTTTTTTTCTACACCATAGGGGCCAGCGGTCCCTGCCTGCAAAAGGGAATTGCTAAGGCCTGGTTGAGCTAGTCTCACGCCTAAAACTCAGTGCTAGCTGGTCCGGCAAGTGCAAGCAAGTGATGTGCTGGAGGTATTGAGGAGAGATAGTATGTAAGCAAGTGATGTGCTGGAATCGAAGACTGGAGTTGTATATACCAGAGGTGTGTATAGTGAGTCCCAAATATATTTTTCTGCAATCATATGGGCATCTCATGAATATCCCATCCCCATCCAAGTTTATTCCCCTCAATAAAAGCAAAGTTCAAGGACTGTTTTTCTGCCTGGGGGAGAATGAGAACTGTGTGCCTGGCTGGGCAGGATGACAGACGGACCACAACATTCAGCAACCCTCCCGAGGGTACCGGTATATAGGGAAAGGTTTCTTCACAGTAAGAGCTGTAAAAATGTGGAATAGACTCTCTCCAGGGGTGGTTCTGGCTAGCTCAGTAGATTTCTTTAAAAAAGGCTTGGATTCTGGGTACTAACATTTATAGGTAATGTTGATCCAGGGAAAATCTGATTGCCTCTCAGGGGATCAGGAAGGAATTTTTCCCCTGCTGTAGAAAATTGGATCATGCTCTGCTGGGGTTTTTCGCTATCCTCTGGATTAACTGTGAGTATATGGGAATGTATGATTTTTTTTTTTATATATATTGGTTGAACTAGATGGACTTGTGTCTTTTTTCAACCTAACTATGTAACCAGTACCAGTGCCTGGTTACAGACAATATTTATGAATTGAGAGTAATTTGTATATGTTTTCTAACAAAAAGTAAAGAAAACAATTACATAGTAAAAGCTAAAATAGTAAAATAAAGAATAAAAAAACCTTAATAAATACCACCAAAAGAAAGCTCCAGCGGTTTCAAAAAAATGATATAAAATTACTTTGGGTACAGTGTTTCATGACCTAGAAATTGTCAAAATTTCACAGTAAAATGGTCTGGACAGGAATAGGGTTGAAACATGATGGTCCTGAAGTTGTTAAAAGCATACTTGTGGACAAATTCTTATCATACATGAAGCATGGTAAAAACAGCATTAGGTGACTTTTTCACCAGGAGTTGTAAAGTCAGAAGCTTTTTGTATCGTTATGCATTCTATGCATTAAGATAAGAAACCTTCTGTGGGCAGAAGCCCCCCTCAGCCCCCCCTAATACTTACCTGAGCCAATCTCTGTCCAGCGATCTCAACGAATGTGTCGGTTGTCCGAGACTCTCCCTCCTGATTGGCTAAGACACAGCAGCTGCGCCATTGGCTACCACTGCTGTCAATCAAAGTCAGTCAGCCAATCAGGAGAGAGAGGGAGTGGGACTGGGCCGCAGCTCTGTGTCTGAATGGACACAGGGAGATGTGACTCAGTTTAGGTGCCCCCATAGCAAGCTGCTTGCTATGGGGGCACTCGACAGGAGGGAGGGGCCAGGAAAACAAAAGATGGACCAGAAAAGAGGAGGATCTGGGTTGCTCTGTGCAAATCCACTGCAACAGAGCAGGTAAGTATAACATGTTTGTTATTTTATTGAAATGATGAGACAGTCAAAGCAACTCTGTAAAAACACTGTGCTGCTCTTTAACACTTCTCCATGTCAGATAAACCCAGAACCCAGGAGGATACATGCTATCTGACACACCTTGGTAACAGGGTCTGGTTAATATAGTGTATCTCCCTCTTTTTCTTTTTATACCATCATTAAATAGTTGTGTTTGGCTCTGTGTATTTTATACCATCATTAAATAGCTGTTTGTTTGACTCATACCTAAAGAGGGATAACAGATGTAAAGCAGGATTTAGGGAAGTAGGTTTAAAGTGTAAATGTAAGGTTCAATTAATTTTATAACATAGTAATGCCTTTTACCTAGGGCAGCCCATTGATATTAGTTATTGTAGAGGAGGAGGCTGTGTTTCCTCTTGTACATTAAAGCTGAGAAGTACCATACTGTTTGGTGAGTGTACAGACTAAGGGTTTTACATTTAAAGGCAACTGCTTTTAAATAGAGCATGTCATTTGAAACTAACTATTCAGTAAATGGAAAAGAATAGCTTCTAAACAGGATTTTTATAGGCCATTTCTACAGTTTGTAATATGTGCATAAAGCTGCAATGTGTTAACCACCAACAATAGCAGAAATAGTAGAGTTAAAGAGTTAGTTTGCCTTTACTGACTGTAATTAAAACTTTCCCAAGCATTAGTGTCCTTGGGCATCAATATACAGTACTCCATTGTGTAAAAGAATGCTTACTTGTCCAGTTGCTCATTTTATTGCCCTCCATTCTCCAACCTCAGATGGCAGGATGTATCGAGTGTTGGATGCGTGGCCCCAGAAACGCACAAATGAGCACATTGTTCTTTGGCTTTGTTCTCTACCAATGCAGGCACAGTCCAAACTCTCTCATAGCACAGCATGAGTGAAAGAAAGCAGACTGTGCATGCATGAGTACGTGTTTGTGAGTTTTCAGGGCAGAGCATCCAGTATGTCCTGCCATCTTCAGGGCATGTTCATTTACTGAGGAAGCTATTATGCTTGGTGTTTTGGGCTAAAGTCAGTAAAGGTGAACTAACCCTTTAAAACACATTATTTATTTATTGACAAACTCAATAAAACAGACTATCAAAACACTGAGAGCGCTCTCTCCAACAATATCTTGGAATTTTAAAGTTTCAGCTTGCCCTAGTAAAATGTTGTGAGATTCCTGGCTGATTTCCATCATACTACCTGTTGCACTAACTGTATTAGCTCTATTTTTTAGCCATCTGTTCTCTAATACAAATGTTTCTATATAGACACTACACTACCTGTACATAGCTCAGGATTGCTTTTAGATGTTACTATATAATAATAGCGCATGTTATTATAAAATACCAAAGTCTTTGGCATGGTGGAATATCTTTTTCATCATGTGACCCTGATATACTGTCGCTCCTCTATAAAATGCTTACTATACTGTGGGGAATTTGGGTAGATAGAACTACAAAAACCCCAACCAATAAAATCTATGTGGTTTTCTTTATGTGGCAGTAAAATGTTAACCTTTGTATCTCACTAGTGCTGCTATTTTAGGCTCGATTCACATCTATGTGTATATGGTAATTACTGCGCTAGCCCCAGTGATATGTGATGTGTGGTGTATTGCTGCAACTATATATGTGAGACACACACTATATAACACATTTCCAAAACAATAAGCTGCGCTTATACCTGAATTGGCTTATTAAAACAATATATGCATGCAAAAGAGGATATGACTCCTCAGCACAGTGTTTAAAAAAAAAACGTGATGAACCGTATTCTTATAACTTATAACAAAAGAATTGACTTCATATATATGTATAATACAAAAGTCCTCTTCCCAAATAACAGGGTGATAAACGAAAGACAATGAAATAGTATTAATTGGAATAAAATTAATTGTAAATGATAAATTATAAAGTCTTTTCTTCCAAATTTCTGTGATGATAATTGATAAACACCCAAAGTGAAAAAAGTGATGGTAATCTGTTGAAAAGGGGATCCTCCACCAGTAGTATGCTACCGCTTACCAGAAAATGAGATCTCTTTTTAGGGAGATCGTAAAAACTTGAGGCCATTTCCCCAGCCCTAGGTCTTTATATTATGATATCAGAAATTCTTCAATGATAATAAACACCAGAATGAAGGGGAAGTGACAAATTGTGACACAAGAATCCTCCACCAATGATAGGCTGCCGCTTACCAGACGATGAGATCTCTTTTTGGGGAGATCGTATATGCTTGAGGCTGTTTCCCCAGCCCTGGGTCTTTACACTGTGGAGCTGGACAAACCGTAATTTCCTTAAAAGCGTCCGTGTTCGTTACCATGCAAACATAAGAAGGGATGCCACCATAGCGTAATTCCGTATAAAAGTTTTATTAATAAAAAAGACTTGCACTTACAATTGAGTAGATATTCCTAAGCAGTTTCAAATATGTTCGAGCCGGCCGGCTCTCGATCGCAGCCCGTGACTTCCGGGACTGACAGTACGCGATGATGTCAGCACGCCGCTTTACCCTACACCGTTTTGTCAAAATTGACGTCTTCCAGGGGCACGGGCGGCGTGCTGACACACCGCCTTATATCCACATTCATATGGTGAGTGACGCCCAGTTCTGATCTCTTGGCGTCCACTATCTCAAATCACCATTTTGGAAACTGGCATTTGACCTTACTATGCGAGATGTGAGCAATCTACCATACCTTATTCGCAGTTAAAAAATCCTATTGGATATAAAGGATATATAAAATGAAGTATAAACCTTTGGATTAAAAATTAAAAATTAAAAAGGGGAATTAGCTTATTAGGACTGACTGCTTATTCATATTGAACGGCGCCACGTCTCGGCGGCCAAATCAGGTACTATAGGAGAACTCTGTGTGACTGCCTCATCCACTATCTGGTCCAAATATGCCTTTGATTCTCCCATGTTTAATATGTATACTTGAATTACGCTAATCTGAATGTAAAGGACTACGCCTATATATATCTCAAGGGGGAAAAAAGGAAGGAAAATGTCCATCATTCCACGCACATTAGATATCAGCAAAATAAGCGTTTCCTTTTATATGCTGCAATAATGACAATACTCGCATAAGACCTCATGCTGAAACAATAGTTCTTAAAAAGAGAAAAATTTATATTGCAAATAAAAGAGAAAAATTATACTATCAGCATTAGTCAATTTGGGATCCCTGTCCCATCTTAGGTACAATCTTATTTTGCATGTCAATACTTCTTTTGCATTATTTGATAAATATTGCAGGCCAAGGTATGTAATTACATGACATTACAAGACTGTCCCAATCACACATGTCTCTCCATGCAATCTCTCCATGTGATGGGTATCTGATGTATGTCCCATTCATAAACAAGGGAATAAGGGGACATACAAAAAATGGTGATTACCAAACCCAAGGTGATCCACCTTGGTGATCCTTTTTCTGACCTGCCGGGCTGCATACCTAGATAAGGGTCAGGTATGGATTTTGGGGGGACCCCCACGCCAATTTTTTTATTTTGGCATGGGGGTCCCCTCCGAATCCATACTAGACCCAAGGGCCTGGTATGGACCTGGGGGGGGGGGGCACGATGTTTTTTTTTGTTAATTTTTTTTAGCGGGCAATTATTATTTTTTACATTCAGCGGGAAGCCCGCTGACAGCTGATGACTCATCGGTTGTTAAGGATGCGGCATCCGGCTTCCTGGCCCCCTCCTTAGCAACCAGCAATATAAGTGTAAAAAAAAAAATGTGGCAAAATCGTGGTAAAAACGCTGTACTTGCGTTTTGTATGCGGGTCCATTGAAGTCTATTATATGCAAAACGCTGCATTTTGTGGGAAAAAAAGTCCCTGGCCCTTTCCAAGAACGCAGAGGCACAAAAATGAATTGATGTGATCATGTTCCATAGGAGCCCATGTTAAAAAATGTCCCTGCATTTCTGCAAAATGCACCAAAAAACACATTAGTGTGAATAGAGCCTTATGGGGTTCTATCCTCTTTGATGTTGTACATGTATTGTGACCCCTAGCCAGCATGTTTTGGTAGTCCAGTTCCTACTCTCTTAGATAAGAAACATTAACATTTACCTGCAGAACATAATAACAGGGAAAGGTGGGAGTGGCTTGCTGAAATTTGGCATGGCTAAGACACAGTTTTTTTTAATCATAATAGCATAGAGTTGAAATTGAATCATTTATATACAACATGGAATTTAGAAGTAATATTAACTACTTAAGCCCTGGACCAATACGCAGCATAAAGACCAGGCCTCTTTTTGCAATTCGGCACTGCGTCGCTTTAACTGACAATTGCGCGGTCGTGTGATGTGGCTCCCAAACAAAATTGACGTCCTTTTATTCCCACAAATAGAGCTTTCTTTTGGTGGTATTTGATCACCTCTGTGGTTTAAATTTTTTGCGCTATAAACAAAAATAGAGCGACAATTTTGAAAAAAATTCAATATTTTTTACTTTTTGCTATAATAAATATCCCCCAAAAATATATAAAAAAACATTTTTATTCTACATATTTTTGGTAAAAAAAAATCGCAATCGCCGTTTATTGATTGGTTTGCGCAAAAGTTATAGCGTTTACAAAATAGGGGGTAGTTTTATGGCATTTTTCGAAAAAAAAAAAAAAATTCACTAGTAATGGCGGCGATCAGCGATTTTTTTCATGACTGCGACATTATGGCAGACACATTGGACACTTTTGACACATTTTTGGGACCATTGTAATTTTTACAGCGATCAGTGCAATAAAAATGCACTGGTTACTGTAAAAATGACACTGGCAGTGAAGGGGTTAACCACTAGGGGCACTGAAGGGGTTAAGTGTGCCTAGGGGAGTGATTACTACTGTGTGGGGGCGTGGCTACGAGTGACAGGTGACCGATCTCCGCTCTGATTACACAGAGCGGAGATCGGTGACATTGTCAGTAGGGGAGCGGGGAGATGTTTACACTAACATGTCCCTGCTCCATGCCTCCGTGAGACGATCGCGGGGATTCCCACGGCGATCGAGTCCGCGGGACCCGCGGCCCGACTCACGGGGAAGGCAGGGGGGTCGCGAGAGCGCCGCCGGCGGTGTGCGTGCGACCCCCACGTCGGGCAGTTAAAGAGGACGTACAGGTACGTGATTGCGCCTGTACGAGCCATTCTGCCGATGTATACATACAGTGCATGGTCGTTAAGTGGTTAATATACTCTAAGTTGGCTGAAAAGGACATTACATGTCAAGAGCCCTCCGCAATAAATTGCACAGCTTTGTAATTATATGGGTAGAGTTAAATGTTTTGGAAAGGTGGACAGTAGTACAATAATTTGCATGATTGTGCTGATATAATTAAACAAGTTAAAAAAATAACACAACTCTGAGGCAGCTTGGTTAAACAGATCGGAATGGAAACACAGAGCTGTAGCTTGGCTTGGGTACCACCATAGCAAGCTCCTTGCTGTGAGTGCACTCGACAGAAGGGAGGGGTCAGGAGCAGCGAAGAGAGACCCGAGAAGAGGAGGATTGAGGCTGCCCTGTGCAAAACCACTGCACAGAGCAGGTAAGTATGACATGTTTGTTATTAAAAAAAAAAAAAAACAAGGCTTTACAATCACTTTAATGCCTTGGTGCAATGGGTTTCATATTAGCCTTGCAAATGGCCAGAATTTAGGATCAAATTCCTTCCCATTAACCCCCTCCCCCTCCATCAGGACATTAGGATGAATTGCATTAAATGTTGGCAATTGCATAAACAGGCTTACTGAATTTTCATACAAAAATGTACCGTATATACTTGAGTATAAGCCGACCTGAATATAAGCCGAGGCACCTAATTTTACCACAAAAAACTGGGAAAACGTATTGACTTGAGTATAAGCCTAGGGTGTCCATCTGCATGCCTCACTGTGCCTCACTTTGCCTCACTGTGTCCATGTGCATGCCTCACTGTGTCCATGCCTCACTGTGTCCATGTGCATACCTCACTGTGTCCATGCCTCACTGCGCCCATGCCTCACTGTGCCCATGCCTCACTGTGTCCATGACTAGACTGACGTTTAACATGGGAGTCTATGGAGGGGGTGCCTGGATTTTAAAAATCGCTGCTCCCCGGCCAGAGATCCCCCAGACAACAAACTTTGCACACTTGTAGAGGAGGCTACATGTGTGCCAAGTTTCGGGACCAGGGGACCTACGAGCGGCCAGTACCGGGTACCCAAAGTCACCGGAGAAATTACCGTTTAACATAGGAGTCTATGGAAGGGGTGCCCGGCTTTGAAAAATCGCTGCTCCCCGGCCGTAGGTCCCCCGGACAACAAGCTTTGCACAATTGTAGAGGAAGAGAGGGGCTACATGTGTGCCGGTACCGAGTCCCCAAAGTCCGGAAGATCAGGCGCAAAAAGGTGACTCGAGTATAAGCCGAGGGGGGCATTTTCAGCACAAAAAAATGTGCTGAAAAACTCGGCTTATACTCGAGTATATACGGTATATCCAAAACACATGCTGCTAAAATTAGAAGCAATATCTCAGCTTAGAGTCTGTTCTAAATCGACTGGACACACCTGTGAGTATAGCTTCATGTGAAAGCGGCTTTTCTACCCTAAAATGAATAAAAGCTTGTTTGAGAAATTTCAAGAATCAAAACAATCTAAGTAATCTGAAGCTGATTTCTCTGAAGGTAGCAGATCTGAGTGCCTTTTGATTATATAAAAAGCTTTAGGCAACTAAGCCTCTTAAAAGAATATATAAAATGTTAAACTTTTAGTAATTTTTATGAATATAGCAAGTTTTCTTTGCTTACTAGTTTTACAAAATTGTGTAAGCAGTATGTTTTCTTGATCACCACCCTACGTTTTCATTGAAGCTAGCTGGAAAGAACACTGATGTTTGAGGGGTCATTAAAAGCACATAAAAAAATAGTTTATTTTGAAATCCACTATAATACTATTACCCAGTAATGTCAGTTGGTCCAGGGTTTCCTAAATGATGCCTAAAGCCTCTTACACACGGTCGGACTTCCATCGGACTTTTCCGTGGATTTTTGTCCGAACGGAGTTGGTCGGGAACACCCATAGCATACACACCACAGGACTTTTCTGCAAACTTTCCCAAAACTTTTTGCAACATCACATGGTTTTTCTGCTCTTTTCTACTCTTTACCACCACCCTTTGGTCAACTTCTGCTATTGTTGGTTGATTTTAACATTAGTTGTTTTGTCCATCGGACAAAAGTCCTATGGTTTTCTGTACACACGGTAGGACTTTGCTCCATCGGACTTTAGTTGGGCAAAAGTTTGTCCGTTTGCAGACCCAACTTTTGTCCGATGAAAACAAAACCAAAACGAAAAAAAGTTTGTCCGATGGAGCGTACACACGATCGGATTGTTGGTCCAACTTGCTTAAAACAAAATTTGTTGGGCAAAAGTCCGACCGTGTGTACGGGGCTTTAGGTGTCGAACATGTGTCATGTACTGGTTATCATTGGTGTACACCACTACAAATTCCCCCTCTCCAAGAGTCTATGTGCTTCTACTTTTGTACAGTAAGTCATGGCATTATCGTCGTGCTATAAGGTGCCAGACATATTACTACTAAGCCAGGAAAACAGTTTTCGTGTGGGGATCACCTTAGAGGTTACTGTGAGGCTGCATATAATAACACAGCCACCAAACAAATCCAATGCTGCACAGACACAGAGGTAATGCGATTTGCTGCAGGCAATGAAAAAGTGAAAAAAGACAACTGGCTTGTGCCTTTTTTGGCTGTGCGTGAAGAGGAAGCATAGTTACTTTTACAGCTTGACTGAGTGTACTATCTGTCAGGCTTCTATTGTAAGAAAAACAACCACAATCATAATAAATAACAACACCAATATCCAGAACCAGATGAGTTTTCTACAGCTCAGGATTTCCTTAGCTCAGCGCTTTGCAGCCAGGGCACTGGAATTGGTTCCCAATCTCTCTAAAGTAGAAATGAAAACAGTGTTGAGGTCTCCAGCCATGCTAATAGGCCCAGTGGACATAAAAAGTATAAGAGACATGTGTTGATCAAAAAAATAACTGTGTGTTAGGGGGGACATACCTGTATATTGTAATCAAAGCGTATAGAGAATTATAAATAGACAGGGTCAAAATTACATAAGTGCACTTTGGATCCATTTTTACAAGTTGGATCTATGCATTGAGGGATTTTGTCATAACAATAATGACTCCTCTAAATAAGCAAGAAAAGGTGGAATGGAAAGCTTGTGCAACAAATGCGCATTTAAGGAACATGACCATTGATTCTGGTGGATGCATTTCCTGCAAAGAGATAATGTGCGGCTTATATCTTTGGACAAAATTGAAAATGATGGATCTCTTAATTTTAGACTCCATTCCTTACACATTCTATGGAAATATTTTAAGATGCTGCATTATACAAGGTGCTATCATGAGTACACTGGATTGTGCATAGCGAGTCCATAAAAATAGCAGTACATATAACATATTAGCTATTGGGCAGCAAGTATATAAGCTCACATGCATATCAAGAAGTGCAGTTAAGAAGAGCACAGAATTGAATAAGAAACCAATGTACTTCCCATTTTACAGCCCTTCTTCCTCACAGCCACAACTCCCTTCAAGCGTGTAATGATAAACTCTAAAGTGGGTGGAAGAAACATCAACAAGAAATGGTAATGCAAAAGAAAGTTTGTTCCATAGCATGGCTGCCTGTACATAGGATAATGTTACAGTCTAGCCCAAAGGAAAGAATATAAACTTCAGGAAATGTGTCTGGGAATCTGGAGGAACTTTAACAAAGATGCATTGCAATAACTATTGTAGATTTTGAGTTGACTAAAGGCTACAGCCTTAGGATAGGATTTACCTTAAAGAAGGAATCCAGTTCATATACATGATAATCCATGCCCTCCAAAAAATTAACAGCTCAAAGGGTAAACTCTGGCCCATTGGAAACAGATAAATCAACAGCATTTAAAGGTAAGAGGATATAATTTATCATTATATCATATAAGTGGGTTCTTTCCAATATAATAAAGTACATTTAAAATATGACCTACCAATTTTTCAGCTGCACCACAACAGGGAGCCATGTATTGCCTCATATAGAACCCTCCTCCAGCAATGTCCCCATTATCATTAATAGGAAGGTTTGAGATCTCAGACAAAGGCTTTAAACCACCGTAATATATGTGGACACCCGCCTTGGGCTTTTTGGAGGATAAGAAAATAAGGATTAGCTGTAAACTGTGGTGTGTTTGTATTGCAGGCAAAGAATTGGAACTACTGCAGCCTAACTAAAAAAAATTGTCTCACACATAGACAGGGTGTGAGAATCGCCCCTCATAAATCCCTCAATATATACCTCCTTCAGGCCCAAGAAAAGTACAGCTTCCTCCAAGATGGCATGGCCTCCCAATCTGCAACTCCAGCATCATAGCTCCAGCCTCTTCAGCCTCCATGACAGTGAGTACTCCTCATCTACTCTCATCTTACTAAGGACGAATCTGGCCTTGGGACTATATACAATATGTTGACAGACAAGTTTCAATCTTAATTACAGAAAACCACCCATACCTTGTCTCAGGAGCTGGCCACAATAGGAAATTATACGAACAAAACATGGTGAACTCAGACTGACTTATAGCAAGTTCAATACAATTCACGAGTTTGGCTTCTGCCTTTACACATTTACAGTTACAAGTGGAGGACTCTAATTGCAACATATGTAACAACCTTAGAATGTGTGGTTTTCCAGAAACCATTACAGATTTACTTCCAATTGTGCTACGTCTGTTTAAATCACTCCTGCCTGAGCAAGACCTCAGGGGGTTTACATATGATTGCTTCCAAAGGGCCCTTCAGCCCAAGCCTTCACCTGACAAGCCTCCCAGGAACATCATATTATGTTTAAAAGATTTCCTGGTTAAAGCAGAGGTCCACACAAAAAGTGAACCTCCGCTTTTCGTAACCCTCCCCCTCTCCGGTGTCACATTTGGCACCTTTCAGGGGGGTGCAGATACCTGTATAATACAGGTATTTGCACCCACTTCCGGGAATAGACTCCCACGGGAGTCACTCCACTTCCCCCCCGCTGTCTTCTGGGAAACACACTGGTCCCACGAGACAGCAAGGACCATTGAGAACGCGCAACGCTACTCGCGCATGCGCAGTAGGAAACCGGGCAGTGAAGCCGCTACGCTTCACTTCCTGATTCCCTCACCGAGGATGTCGGCGGGGGCAGCCCAGAGACGAGCGATTGCTCGGCTTCGGCTGCCGTCATCGCGGGCACCCTGGACAGGTAAGTGTCCATTTATTAAAAGTCAGCAGCTGCAGTATTTGTAGCTGCTGGCTTTTAATAAAAAAAAAAATTGCGGGACCTACGCTTTAAGGAAGAAATATGCAGAATATTGGATGGCATTAAAGTGCAAATATTTTCCAATATCTCTCCAGCAACCTTAGACAGATGCCCCAGACTTAAAGAAATCACTACTGTGCTAGCTGATGCGAGGATCTGATATAGATGTGATTTTCCATTTAATTTGGTTATCCCATACAACAGCTCTACCTATGCCAAAACCACATTGTCTGAAGGCCATGAGATTCTTGTCAAACTAGGCCTTATGGAGGCTAAGGCTGTACCTAGACAGCTTCCCAGGGCTGAGTCCATAGCTAAAGTGGGGGGACAGAGAGAGAATATTGGGTACCAGTCACTTTTGTCTTCTTAAAGTTATATTGCAGAACGGATAAGGAGGTGAGGCTTAGGGGTCCCAGATATCATAGCAGATCACTTACAGACTCTCTAGATCTATATCAATGTCCAGCTTCACAGTATCAGAACCTTTAAGTAGACCAAGGCAATGCTGTAAGCATGTTCCCAAGTTTCAGTGTGTCCTCCAAATGCGTCACCAGGCCCTTCTGAAAGACCAGCCTTCTTCCTGGCCCTCTCCAGCAAGGGGCCTTCCCTGCGGCTCCTCTTGCCACAGCTTCCTCCAGACCAGACATGACAGCTTCAGGATGACTTCAGCACACGTTAGGCCCTAAAACAGGCTATTGGGCCAGACATGACAGCTTCATCCAGTAGCACCTTCCAAGGACTCAGCCCAGGGAAAGAGAGCAAGCACACCGCCTGTGCCAAATATTTTTTAATCTCCACCAGCGTGCACTAGTGGCATAACCTCCTACTGGATTGGCTGAAGAAAACAAAAATATGCAAAACTTAGTTTTCTTTGTGAAATCTCATACTATGACCACATTTTACCAGTGACATCTATTGGGAACAGTGAGAAATCACAAGCAAACTTAAGCTTAGGGAAAACCCAGATGAAAAACTATACAATCAGCCCGAGCTAACTACAGCCCAGCCAAAAAAACACTTACATAGTAGCTTCTGTTTAGGACAAGGGGCTACATATGATATCACCCAGGTTCCCTGACATTGTTGTCTACATTCTGTCAGCACCAGGAAAGCTGTTGTGATGGGAGTTGCAGCAGCATATAATCTTCATGGCTGCAGGTGGTCATGGCAACAGGTCTTCAGGTCTTCAGGTGTTGCTCTTTGATGCTGGAACTACATAGCTGAAAGACAAAGTGCCTTGAAAGGGGGAAGGCTTTACTCCCCTTCCTCCCTTGCAAGAGTTCAGCCCTATCTTCAGGTTTAACAACTTTTTTCAAGGGTTTGCAAAACTTTTGCAAAATGAATCTTGCCCTGTTTGCCCATCATTAAAATAAACACAAAAATATACATATTTAAAATTTGGTACACACCTTTATTTTTTTTAATATAAATAGTACATAGTTGGAATTAAAAAAAAAGCATATCTAAAACATTTGGGAAAACGCAGATTTGTAAAAATAGATCTTTCCCCCTCAATTACTTGATTGCACAGTGCAACCATAAATGTGTTAGAAATGTTAAGGACTGGCCAGAGAGGGATTACTTTGACACAGTTGGTCAGCTTAAAAATATATTGCAATGTATGTGAACTAAAAAATCCCTGTTTTTGTGCAAAGTTTGCTAGAAAGAGTGTATAGCAGTGTGCTGAGGATGCGTCCAGAATTTTCAGAACTGTGTTACATCCCCTCTGCAGAGCTTTGCAGTATTATTATATTTTCAATAAATTGCTTAACTTTTTTGTATTTTAATATCCAGTATCCTCTTTCTGGTATTTGCTCAACAGTAATTTCATGTAGATGTGATGCATTTGTGATAAGAAAGAGTCACCCTGCATGACAAAATGTTAGTGATCTGTAAAAAGAAGATTCCGTGTAGTACAGTTTGTTATGTTAATTTTGCTTCAGTTTTGAAACTAAATAGAATAGCTGTGTAAAAGATAAAAAACTTTTTGTCAGGGAAACTTTTATCAGTTACCCGCGAGAGAAAAAAAATGTGTTAGTCATCATTCAATGCCTTGCTCTAGTTTGGAAATGCATCATACACAAAATAGGACTTGACAATATTGTTTGAAAAGAGATGCATTGAGCAGACCCAGTGTGGCATCACCCACAAGATAACCTTGTGGCTAGATACTGTAGTATCTGGCAGCCTGCCCAAAACTGTACACAGGCAAAGCATTAAAATACTCTACAGCTCATAAGTTAGAGATTAACAAAATGATTAACCTGAAATTTGTTAGCTGTCAACATTTCTTACAGAGAAGCCCGTTAAATGTTTTAGGTTGATTTTACTAAAAGCAAATAAGCTGTTCACTTTGCAAAAGAAGTTGCATTTTGCAAGAGAATTTGCCCCAGAGCTCATTAAATATGGTGAAGTTTTACTTTGAAAGAAAAACCAATCTTGCGCAAGGATTGTAAGAAGACAGCATTTTTGTTGCATATGATTAGATGATGGAAGTCATCAAAGCTTCACCTCATTCACTAAGCTCTGAGGCTAATTCTCTTACAAAGTGCAACTACCCTTGCAAAATGAACAGCCTATTTGCCTTTATTAAATCAACCCCTTTGTATCAAAAGGCCATAAATGTGATCAGATGGCTTTACAGTTACCCATAGCCTTTCCGTCATACAACGTTAAGCATACTAAGTTTAGATGCACAGCCATTCATCCACTTGTACAGTATGAGGTTTATTTACTATAGGCAAATATACTGTGCACTGAAAGTGCAGTTTCTCTAGATCTAAGGGGAAGCTCTGAAATGAGGGAAAGTTCTGCTGATTTCTATCATCCAATCACGTGCATGCAAAAATGCTGTTTTTTATTTTCCTAGCTCCCCTCAGATCTAGAGCCACTGTACCCATGTGGTCTTGATGGAATTAGCAATACAGGTGTAGCGGGGTCTCCTTTAAGGCCCCGGGACTACGTTACCCAGAACCCCGTTCGGCACCCAGGGTGCATGGAGCCACCGCAGAGACTCATGGGAGGGGCTATATAGGAAGGGGGCGAGGTTGAGCTTGGCCTCTATGGACACTGCGCTGCAATCAACAGGTCTTCCTGTGCAGATCTGCTGCAGTGTAGAGCCTGAAGCCAGGGCCTTGCACAACTTCCAGAGAGCCTTTCACCCCACTGCGGAGCCTGGGTGGCACCTGACTTTATCGAGTTTGGACATCAGTTGGACCGGAGACCTGGCCGTTGCAGACACTGTGTGCGGAGACACAGTAGGGATCGCGTCCGGAGTGGTGAGCGAGCACCTGCTCATTCATATAAACAGTACTTGACTAGGCCTAGAGACTGCTTTGGCCCTCCGGGTTCTACTTTACTGTCCCGCAGGAGACTGGTGGCGGAACTGAGTTGAGTTAGTCTCCTGTGAGGGGTTCACTCTGCCCTTTTCTTTTTTCTACCCTTTGGATTACAAATTACTGTTCCTGTTGTGCACCACCAGTCAAGTTGCATGCAAAGAAACTGTTCTTCTAGAGACTGAAGCCCCATACACACTATCAGTTTTCTTGCAGGTTTTTCTCTTCAGGTTTACCAAAACCATGTAGTGCAAGGGCCTGCCTGATTGCATACGAATTGAAACTCTTAAGGTTTGACCTCATATTAGATGGTTTTGGTAAACCTGAAGAGAAAAACCTGCAAGAAAACTGATAGTGTGTATGGGGCTTTAGTTTAAAATCTGGATCAGGCCTGATCTGTAGTTAGAACTTAAGTTGCTGCGCCATAAGGGCGCATAGATAGAGATAGCAGTACTTGGCGGGTAATCGCCTGTGTTAGATTTTCTGCTACGGTGCTCTACAAATATATATATATGTGTTATGTGTTAACCTTATGCCTTTTACTCAAAGTAAAGAAACGTTATATCTTATCTCTTGCTATCAGTGTGTTGCCTTTATGCAAAGAGGTTACCCATGCAATACAGATAGATTGTGTGCATACACTGTTAGATTGTGATACTAGAGAAATCCCTAGACTAACTGTGCCAGAGTGGGTCGAGTAAATTGCCGGGGGTTGGTGGTACTGTACACAGGGCCCGAAACAAATCCAGTGGCTCTCTTAACTGGGGGTAGCGCTACACGGCACTCCCCCCACTTAAACTCTTTGGTCCCCAAAGATAACATTAAATTATAGCACGCACAACATCAACCAAAGTTGCGTATGATGTTGGCAGAGGAAATTCCCACCAAAAACAAGGAGGTGAACTTCCCTGCCCACAGGTCACACTATCATTAGTGTCCTGCCTAACTGTGCCAGAGAGTGAGTTGGGGTTGCCCCCCACCAAATGAACAGTGGAGGGATTAGGGTCTTCCATAGTCCTCCTGGCAGTAACCACAGTGTCTTCCGAGCTCCTCCCCATCTGTGGGTAAGTCAATATCCTGGGAGGCTTTATGGCCCTCCGCATCCTTTGTCCTCTTGGGTTTTCTATTTCTGCTAAAACAGGTTCCCCTTCTGGAACCGACTTGGGAGTTTCCATAGGTTCAGGAACACTTGACTCCGGAGCAGGGAGGTACATGGAATCTCTTGGATCCTCTCCTGAGAGTACGTCACAGGCATTTTCCCAAGAATCCGACAAAGGACTGGACGGGATGAATTCAGTAGCTTCTGCATTCAGTTTGGAGTTCACTGGAGATGATGGGCACCCGGTTGACTCCTTTACCGGGGCCCGCTGAAGTTTTCCGGCGGCTTGCGGTTATTCATTTTTTTTTTCTTTGGACTGGCACACACTTTGGCCGCATGGCCAACCCCTCCGCAGTTGAAACAAGTCATGTCCCGCCAATCTTGTAGGGATGCGGGCGCTGAGGTATTTGGAAACAGCTCCTTCCTCGGACTTTCCCTCTCTGGTACACTTGACTTCTTTTCCATCAGGGAGGTCAGCATCCCCAATACTTGGGACATCTGTGACTTCAAGGTATCCACCTCTGAGTCTCTTTCCAGGGTCATAGTCATCCTGACCATCACCGGAGGAGGATTAACTGACTCAACTAGTTGGTTCCTCTTCCTCTCCTCCAGCATCGCTTCTTCCTCTCTGACCACTCGGATCAAGTCAGGGTACTCCAGGCTCTTCCCGTCCTATCTTGTACATAGCGCCAATGTGATGGGGTCCAGGGGCTGAGATCCTCTCATCACCTGCTGAACAAGGGCCTCATCCACCTTCCGCTGGTCGATCCCCTTCTTCAGTATCATCTTATGCAGGATCTTATCCAGGCGCCTCATGAACTCTGACAGTTTCTCTCCTGTCTTTTGGTAGCAGTGCTCCAGCTGGTAAGTGAGCTCAGTGATTTTCTCTGTACCGCCGAACACATTCTGCAGAATGTCCAGATAATCCTGCGCATCACAGTCTGTCTTGCTCATCTTGAGGTTGCGTATGGCCTCTAGAGCAGGCCCCTTTAAGCTCTCAGCGATTCTCTGCTTCTTTCTGTGATCTGGGACTTCCCATTCTTCTAAGGCCTGAGTGGCACCGTCTAACCACTCCTCAAACCCCTCTTCACCCGAAGGTACAGGTTTCCTCCCAGAGAATATTCTGAGTTTTCTGTATCCCGACATTTGATAGTCTGTAGGATCCTTCTTACACTGGGCTACAATCTCCCCCAGGACCGCGCATAACTCTGCACAGAGGGTGGCAGGCGGTGACCCGGAGCTCTCTTTAGCCTTCCAGTTTTCTGCTTTTGGGGACTGTGGTGGAGATACCTGTGGAGATGATGGTTTAGATGTCTGAACCCATCCTCCTGGTATGAGTGGCAGCGCATATATTAAGCTATAGGTCTGATCATCCATTGCTTTTATACTTGGACCCTTGAAATGTTCTGGGATTTCCTTCATCCAAGCTATTAGTGCGTGGGTCAGTGTGGAATTCATCCTGATATCCATCACCCATACCTTCTGTTGCGGGGACAGTGAGGTTACTAACCGCTTCACCGCTTCTTCTTGCCAGGTCCCTGGAAGTTCTATGACTACTGCCGCGGCTGAATCTGTGTAGGCCGCCTTGCACCACTGTTCTACTTCCAGTGGGTCCATGCTGGTACTTTTGGCGCGTTACTTGCTGCAACAGGATCCCGGACTCGAGAGCCCCCACGTGTAGCGCTACCCCCAGTTAAGAGAGCCGCTGGATTTGTTTCGGGCCCTGTGTACAGTACCGCCAACCCCCGGCAATTTACTCGACCCACTCTGGCACAGTTAGTCTAGGGATTTCTCTAGTATCACAATCTAACAGTGTATGCACACAATCTATCTGTATTGCATGGGTAACCTCTTTGCATAAAGGCAACACACTGATAGCAAGAGATAAGATATAATGTTTCTTTACTTTGAGTAAAAGGCATAAGGTTAACACATAACACATATATATATTTGTAGAGCACCGTAGCAGAAAATCTAACACAGGCGATTACCCGCCAAGTACTGCTATCTCTATCTATGCGCCCTTATGGCGCAGCAACTTAAGTTCTAACTACAGATCAGGCCTGATCCAGATTTTAAACTCAGTCTCTAGAAGAACGGTTTCTTCGCATGCAACTTGACTGGTGGTGCACAACAGGAACAGTAATTTGTAATCCAAAGGGTAAAAAAACGAAAAGGGCAGAGTGAACCCCTCACAGGAGACTAACTCAACTCAGTTCCACCACCAGTCTCCTGCGGGACAGTAAAGTAGAACCCGGAGGGCCAAAGCAGTCTCTAGGCCTAGTCAAGTACTGTTTATATGAATGAGCAGGTGCTCGCTCACCACTCCGGACGCGATCCCAGTCCGGGACTTCCACCTACTGTGTCTCCGCACACAGTGTCTGCAACGGCCGGGTCTCCGGTCCAACTGATGTCCAAACTTGATAAAGTCAGGTGCCACCCAGGCTCCGCAGTGGGGTGAAAGGCTCTCTGGAAGTTGTGCAAGGCCCTGGCTTCATTCCCTGCACTGCAGCAGATCCGCACAGGAAGACCTGTTGATTGCAGCGCAGTGTCCAAAGAGGCCAAGCTCAACCTCGCCCCCCTCCTATATAGCCCCTCCCATGAGTCTCTGCGGTGGCTCCATGCACCCTGGGTGCCGAACGGGGTTCTGGGTAACGTAGTCCTGGGGCCTTAAAGGAGACCCCGCTACACAGGGAAGTAGAAAGCAAAGAATACCCTCACAACCAATGATTAATCAGGTGTCGGGGCTGGACATGTTGGGCATCTGACCAGGTCCCCCAAAGTTACCTGACACACAGGGCATGCATCCACCTTTACAAAGTGTGCTCCAAAAGGAATATCTTGTTAATGAATACAATCTCTCCAAGCCTTTGTTGTAAAGGCGCTCAAGCAAAGTTCAGTAGATGAATAAAGGGATATTGGATATGGGACCCTGTTGTTAAGCCCCTGAAAACCTCAAAACAAAAGAAAAAAATTAGTTCATTGCTCACTCCTCACAAGTTTGATTTGCAATGCTGACCAAATGGCCACAAACATACAGATTTTATTCTTTGTAAAGAGTAATAAGGACGCTTAGCCTTATTACAGCCTTTTTCAACCAGGGTGCCCAGGCACCCTGGGGTGTCTTGAGGTTTCTTTAGGGGTGCCTTGGCAAAATGCCTAGAAATTGAGCAACAATTTATACAAGTCAGCAATTGGATCAAACCTGCCTTTTAGTTACACAAAACCACAGGTTTATATTGTGCATTAGGGATGAGCCGAACACCCCCCAGTACGGTTCGCACCAGAACATGCGAACAGGCAATAAATTTGTTCGAACATCCAAACCCCGTTAAAGTCTATGGGACACGAACATGAAAAATCAAAAGTGCTAATTTTAAAGGCTTATATGCAAGTTATTGTCATAAAAAGTGTTTGGGGACCCGGGTCCTGCCCCAGGGGACATGTATAAATGCAAAAAACAGTTTTAAAAAGGCAGTTTTTTCGGGAGCAGTGATTTTAATAATACTTAAAGTGAAACAATAAAAGTGAAATATTCCTGTAAATTTTGTACCGGGGTGTGTATATAGTATGTCTGTAAAGCAGCGATTGTTTCCCGTGCTTAGAACAGTCTCTGGACAAAATGTAATTTCTGAAGGAAAAAAAGTAATTTAAAAGTACTCGTGGCTGTAATGAATTGCCGGTCCCGGCAATACAGAGAAAAGTCATTGAAAGTCATTGATAAAAATAAAAATAAATAAATGTGTGGGAGTCCCCCCAAATTCAATTACCAGGCCCTTCAGGTCTGGTATGGATATTAAGGGGAACCCTGCGGAAAAAAAAATGGCGTGCGGTTCCCCCCAAATATCCATACCAGACCCTTATCCGAGCACGCAACCTGGCTGTCAGGGAAGTTAGCAGACCAGACTGTGTGGACTGCACAGAGGAAACCAAAAACGCGTGTGAGTGAAAATATAATAATAATTTAAGCAAGTAAATATGAATACAACCACCTCAAATAAACACAGTGCAATAACCAACCCTAAAACCAAGACCCACAGATAACAATAGACATATAATGTACAATGATGGGAGATATCGTAATCATAAACAAGCCAGGCTGAGGTCATACACAAGGAGATCAGAAGATAGGTAAGGACGGGAGATCAACAGGAACAGGGAGAGGACGGATAGATAGGTTGCAGAGCAGGGATCCAAAGTAATCAGGTAACAGGGGGACAGGTATCCAAGGTAATGGGGAAGCAGGAGGGACAGAACCAGGATGGGCTCGGGATAGGGATCAGGTCGGATCAGATCGGGTCAGATACAGGCTCAGAAGTCAGGATCGCAGGGTCAAGGTCAGGGAGAGAGATACCAAGGCAAACATGTGAGGGCTTGCTGGGTATTTAAGTATCTGGCAGTGATTAGGCTAGGTGACACCTGTCCACAGGAAGAGCAGTCCGCTCCACACTGCCAGGATCCATCTGCTGGTGGAGACCAGTACTGCGTCCCAAAGATGATATAACACCAGCAGGGAGAAGTTCTCCTGACAGTTCCAAACTGCCAGGAGACACCTGCTGGTGGACCACAGTACTGCAAGCCAAATAATAAATATTACCAGCGGATGGACCTTTTCCTGACACTGGCAGGCCGAAGGAAAAGAGGGGGGGATGAAAGAGTACCCCCCCTCCTAATCTGTACCAGGCCACATGCCCTCAACATGGGGAGGATGCTTTGGGGTCTGAACCCCAAAGCACCATGTCCCCATATTGATGGCGACAAGAGCCTCATCCCCACAACCCTTGCCTGGTGGTTGTGGGAGTCTGCGGCCGGGGGGCTTATCGGAATCTGGAAGACCCCTTTAACAAAGGGGACCCCCAGATCCCGCCCCCCTATGTGAATTGGTAACGGGGTACATTGTTTTTTTACAATGTTTTACAATTTCTTTGTGAAATGGTAGGGGTACACACAGACACAGTTGGGATAAGTCCTTTATTAAAAAAAAAAACGAAAAAAAAAAAAACTCCAGCGGTGGTAATCCACTTTCGATCACCACTCCAGCGGTGTCGGTATCCTGTGATGGGTGATCTCTCCAGGCTCAAGTGACGATGTCCAGCTACGAGGAACAGCACCCAGTCCTCTCTTCACCGGAGCGGAGACACCCCGGGAATGATGAGGCTTCAGCCAGTGACAGCTCTTATGTAGCTGAGGGCGGGGGCCACCCATCACGTGACCCCGTCCCCCTCTGACACAAGGGGAAACCCAGGCTTCCCCAGTGACGTACGGGTGACCCCGCCCCTCTCTGATGCAAGAAAAACCTGCGTTGCATCAGAGGGGGGTGGGGTCACCCGCACGTCACTGGGAAACCTGGGTTTCCCCTTGCGTCAGAGGGGGACGGGGTCACGTGACGGGTGGCCCGTCCTCGGCTACATAAGACCTGTCAGGCTTTGCGGCGCTATTCCCGGGGTGTTTCCGCTCCGGTGAAGAGAGGACCATGTGCTGTTTCTCATCACTGGAGCCTGGATAGATCATCCATCGCAGGATACCGACACTGCTGGAGTGGAGATCGAGAGTGGATTACCACCGCTGGAGTCTTTTTTTTTTTTTAATAAAGGACTTATCCCAACTGTGTCTGTGTGTTTTTTTACAATTTTATAACACTTTCTTTGTGAAATGGTAGGGGTTCAATGTACCCTGTTACCAATTCCCCAATTTGTTAAAGGGGTCTTCCAGATTCCGATAAGCCCCCCACCCGCAGACCCCCACAACCACCGGGCAAGGGTTGTGGGGATGAGGCCCTTGTCCCCATCAACATGGGGACATGGTACTTTGGTGTCCAGACCCCAAAGCATCCTCCCCATGTTGAGGGCATGTGGCCTGGTATGGTTCAGGAGGGGGGGCGCTCTCTCGTCCCCCCCTCTTTTCCTGCGGCCTGCCAGGTTGCGTGCTCGGATAAGGGTCTGCGATGGATTTTTGGAGGGAACCCTCACGTCATTTTTTTTTATTTGGTGCGGAGTTCCCCTTAAAATCCATACCAGACCTGAAGGGTCTGGTATGTATATTTGGGGGGAACCGCACGCCATTTTTTTTTAATTGGGTGCAGGGTTCCCCTTAATATCTATACCAGACCTGAAGGGCCTGGTAATTGAATTCGGGGGGACCCCCACGCATTTTTTTTTTTTTATCAATGACTTTTCTCTGTATTGCCGGGACCGGCAATTCATTACAGCCGCGAGTACTTTTAAATAACCTTTTTTCCTTCAGAAATGACATTTTGTGCAGGGACAGTTCTAAGCACGGGAAACAAGCGCTGCTTTACAGGCATACTATATACACACACCAGGTACGAAATTTAAAGGAATATTTCACTTTTATTGTTTCACTTAAACAATTATTAAAATCACTGCTCCCGAAAAAACGTCTGTTTTGAAAACTTTTTTTTGCATTGATACATGTCCCCTGGTGCAGGACCCGGATCCCCAAACACTTTTTATGACAATAACTTGCATATAAGCCTTTAAAATTAGCACTTTAGATTTCTCCCATAGACTTTTACAGGGTGTTCCGCGGCTTTTCGAATTTGCAGTGAACACCCTAAATTGTTCGCTGTTCGCCGGACAGGCGAACAGGCAATGTTCGAGTCGAACGTGAGTTTGACTCGAACTCGAAGCTCATCACTATTGTGCATCATTACAACCTTCCATTCATCTGCATCCTGGTGTTGATAAGAAGGGTGTTCTTGCTTTTCCCTCCCCGTCAACACTGGGGTCACATTAGCTGAGTGATGGGAGAGGGAGAAACACTGGAATACTAGTCAGTATGTGTGCAAAAGTGTATTTGCTTTGTAAGAATAAATCATGTCTAACGTTGGGTGTCCTAGGTGTGTCGATGCAGCCACATTATATAAAACTATTAGAATTGTTTTTTTACATTTTAGAATGGGGTGCCTTGAGACTGTCCATAATTTTAAAGGGTGCCTTGAGACTGTCCATAATTTTCAAGGGTGCCTTGAGACTGTCCATAATTTTCAAGGGTGCCTTGAGACTGTCCATAATTTTCAAGGGTGCCTTGAGACTGTCCATAATTTTAAAGGGTGCCTTGAGACTGTCCATAATTTTCAAGGGTGCCTTGAGACTGTCCATAATTTTCAAGGGTGCCTTGAGACTGTCCATAATTTTCAAGGGTGCCTTGACTGAAAAAAGGTTGCGAAACACTTCTGTATGGCATACAATTTTTTTTTTCAAAATTAATAGAAATGTGTATTTCAATCTATTTAGACAACATTTCTATTACATTTTTATATATGAGCTTGTTAATTCAGCTGTTGATTTTCATTCACTATGCCAAAAAATATAAAGTTTAATAGGGAGATGAAAGGATAGGAAAGTCAAGTTTAGGAGAGGTGAAATGCAATGAAGACAAGATCAGAAGAGAAGTCTATAAACATTGTTAACAGTATACTACAGGATAACATGTTTCGGGGATAGCAGGTCTGCTATGTATTTACAGGGTCTGCACCATTTAGAGCAATGTCATGTTCACAATAAACATCTCCTGTAAAACTGCATCCACATTTTGAGCACTTTGCCAAGGCAAACTTTATTACACTGGGTTGCCTTGAGTCTTTTTGGATCTTACCCACACCACTAAATCCTGAATTCAGGTTGTGTGACTCAGTTCTTGAACAATGAACTACATGATTGGATCATAGGAAATATAAAAAATAACAAAACACTGATTTGCTTTAGTCAGAACTAAACATAACTTTTAGAAAACTGCAAGCAGGTAGCTCTTTATTACAGAAGAGACATGCAATGTCTCTTCTGCAATAATATCTGCCTGCTTGCAGCTTTCTATTGAATGTACACTGGAGGTGCACGTGCAGAGATCTATGTGCATTCCATGCATGCTCCAGCTGTGACAGAATGGGGTTGATTTATTAAAGGAAAATAGTCTGTGCACTGCAAGTGCACCCGCAAGTGGATCCACAAGTGCAGTTGCTCTAGATCTGAGGGGAACATGCAAGAAAATTAAAAAACTGCATGTTTGCTTGCGCATGATTGGATGATAGAAATCAGCAGATCTTCTGCTCATTTCAGAGCTTCCCCTAATTTCAGAGCTTCCCCTCAAATCTAGAGCAACTGCACTTGCAATGCACTTGCAGTGTACTTCTAGTGCACAGTATATTTGCCTTTAATAAATCAACCTCAATGACTGACTCTTGGATAGAAGATGACAGTGGCCAACAAGGGGACTGTAACTACAACATCTCTGGAAAATGGGGGTGAGTATATTGGGGAGTTTAGTTCCTCTTTAACTGAGATCTAAAGTTACAGCTTACACTTTCATTTTTTAACATCAGCATTATAATAGCAATACAAACAATAGTTATTTTTGACAATCCATTATAAACTTACAAAAAAAAAGTCAATAGGCTCTTTCACACGGGGCGGATCCGTCATGATCCGCCCCGTGAACCTCCGCTTGCTCAGCGGGGATCGCTCCTTTGATCCCCGCTGAGCCGGTGGATGACTGGGCGGTCCCCGCACACTGTGCAGGGACCACCCTGTCAGAGCGCCGCTCTCCCCTATGGGGGATCGGATGACGACGGACCGTAGAGTCCGTCGTCATCCGATCCGATCTGTAGACGGAAGGAAAAATAGGGTTTTCCTCCGTCACACTTTTGCGGATCGGAGCGGGTCGGATGTCAGCGGACATGTCACCGTTGACATCCGTGGCTTCATAGGAGGACATGGAGCATCCGTTCAGGTCCGCCTAAAAAACTGACAGGCGGACCTGAACCTCCGTGTGAAAGAGCCCAATGGGTGAGGTGCACTGAACGGTCTATCAGATGTGCTGTGCCAGCAATCTAGTCCTTCCCAGGGACTAAAATATAGAAATATATATATATATATATATATATATATATATATATAAATATATATATATATATATATATATATATATATATATATATATATATATACATACATACATACATATATACTGTATATATATGTAGCGGGGTCTTTAAATCTAGGTCTTTAAATCCAGGGGAATGTTTGAGTGGTAGTTGTACTCAAACACATTATTTGATAGGGTTCTGTTAAACCATTTTATACTACAGGTGGGATATTGGTGTATAGTTCCCTGTGGCCTGTTGGTGGCGCTGCCATTGGAGGCTAGGGTTGAACCGCTGGTACAGTGCTGTGCCTTGGATGTCCCCTCACAGCGGTGGTATGGTGGGCGTGTCGGCCTGCTGTGCATGCCGGGAGAGGATATAAAAGGGGCAGACCCTGTCTGTAGGGGGTGAGTTCCCGGGGGTCTGACCCCGGGGGTGTGTGGTTCTGTTCGTGGGCCACTCCAGGCACCTTTAGCCCTGGGGTGGGGTTCCAGGCTCGGTACACTGGCGGATCAGTCCCAGGCACCTTTAGCCCTGGGGCTGCAACTGAAGGCCTTGGGTCCAGCACCTTCGGCTGGGGCCCACGGAGGGAGTAGGAATGCAAGGGTGCTGCCTTGCGAGGAGACCCGTATCTGGAATAGGAGGCCGGGGAGGACCATTCAGAGGGGCTGGTGAGAGATCACAGTGAAGGAAGGGTGCTAGGATCCACTCTAATGGGAGACTATCATGGTGAGCTGAGACTACCTGAATAAATAGGTATTGAATATGTATTCATTTGTGCCTGGACCTACTCCAACACCTCTTGCTGTCCTGTTCTCCATCCATCCTTTCCTATTTAATGACTATGCATATGAGAAAATAAACTCTACGTTGGAGTTGCAATTGGTGTGGACCTTGGAGTTATTGGGGGATAGGGATAGAGATAGAGGCAGTGAAGACGGGAACTATTCTCTGGAGAACCTAGCCATAGAGACCCAGGTACTTTACACCGCTCAACCTCTTCACACAGGAGGGTACGGGCTTGTGGCTTTGGTGTGCCCCTTTTCCTACAAGTGAGCCAAAGGTAGGGAAAAGGGGTCTGGTGGCTACATATATATATATATATATATATATATATATATATATATATATATATTGTGACAGCAGGAAGGTAAAGTCACCTGGTTGCATCCAGGGGGGTAGATATATTTCGCCCAGATTCAGGCTTTACGCCGACTTATACAACTAGGTGGAGAGTTGTATAAGCCCAGCTGAGGCTAGTGGGCTCATGGATGACTCATACCTCTAGGGAGAGTGTGGGGCGTCGTGCAGACAGGGAGTTGATGAGACCAGCTGAAGCTTGTCAGCTCATTTAGGCCTCTATAAGAACTCCCAGCTTCATTAGATGTTAGCTCATGCCTGGACCCAGACCTGTGTGGACTGTCTAGGGAGAGTGAACCCCTGTGCGGTGAGACAAAGCCTGTGTGGCTATTTGCTTGGACATTTAAAACCAGGGACTTAGGGACTAGGACAGCACTAGGCTGATCCCAGTTGTTAGTTAGGAAACCTGTATGTTTAGTCAGAGGTCAAGTTGACCAGGATTTATTTTGTTTATGTTTCTTTTGCTTTGCTGTGTTTTGTCACTGTAAATAGAAAATAAACCGCACCTTTTTGATTCTGAAAACCACAACCTCCGTTTGCTGGGCCTGTTTTTGTGTGGGGAGCCCATCTCGGGGGTCACACACACCCGCTGCCGAGCTAACCCCCTCACAGTTGGTGGAGAACCAGTGGCAGTTTTTTTTTAAGCCAGCATGGAGGAGATACTGAAGCAGCTGGCTCTAGCAAATGCCAATCAACAGCAGACAAATGCAGGTTTGCAAAAGAGCCTTGCAGCTCATCAACAGAGCCTTGCAGCTCAACAACAGAACTTCGCAGCCCAGCAGCAAGCTCATCAACAGAGCCTTGCAGCCCAGCAGCAGACAAACGCAACTTTGCAACAGAGTCTGGAGGCTCAGCAACAAGCCCAGCAGCAATCTGAGGCCCGCTTCATAGACCTGTTGCAGAAGCAAGAGCAGAGACTACAACAACAGATGGAAGCAGTAATGCAGCAACGTCCGCAGACCAGTGAGGAAAGCCGTCCCACTAATACCGCGTCCTTTGGGGTGAGTCGTTTATTGACAAAAATGACTGGAGAGGATGATCCAGAGGTATTTTTGACCACATTTGAAAGGACCGCTGAAAGAGAAAAGTGGCCTGAGGAGCAGTGGGCTGGACTGGTGGCTCCTCTGTTAACTGGTGAATCGCAGAAAGCTTACTATGACCTAGAGCCTAACCAAGCAAAAGACTATGTGATGCTAAAAGCTGAAATATTGGCAAGGCTGGGTGTCACCCAGGCTGTCCGGGCTCAGCGTGTGCATAACTGGACTTTCCAGCTTGGAAAACCCCCCAGGTCTCAAATGTATGATCTCATTCACCTGAGCAGAAAGTGGCTACAGCCAGAGACTTTGTCCGCACCAAAGATTGTGGAACGTGTTGTAATGGATCGGTTTTTGAGAGCTCTTCCTACTGCCATCCAAAAGTGGGTAAGCCATGGAGACCCAGAGACGGCCGATGGTCTTGTGGATCGTGTGGAGAAATACTTGGCTACAGAGAACCTGACGGCCTCTTCCAGAGACACTCGGACTTTCCACCCTAAGACCAGACCATCCCCAGGGGCGGATAAGAGGATTCCAAGGGGTGAGGGTGGAGAGAGTGAGAGGGTGGGAGCTCTACCCCAAGTTTGGCAAGAACAGCCTGGGAAAACAGCGGCTCAAGAGGCCGCAAGAAGGATCGTTTGCTACCGCTGCCGGCAAGCGGGACATATTGCAGCCAATTGCCCGGTTGTGGAGGAACCCATGCAGTGTGACTTTCTGATGGGCAGACGTCAGTCGCTGTGTGCGACAGTCGCATGCACGGCCATTCGAGGAACTGAGAAACATTTATGCAAAATGTGTGTTAATGGTAGAAATGTTGTGGTATTGCTGGATTCAGGTAGCCTTGTGACCCTGATAAAGGCTGAGTTAGTTAAAACAGAGGTCTCTGGGAATAGCAAGGTAGCTGTTATTTGTGTGCATGGGGACACCCGAGAGTATCCAGTGACTACAGTGTGTTTCGAGACCCCCAAAGGTACCCTCTCTCATCCAGTGGGCTTAGTATCTCAGTTACCGCATGACGCCATTGTGGGAAGGGATTTTCCGAAGTTCTGGGAACTGTGGGATGATCCTGAGCCCCCCACTGGTGCCCCTATGTACCAGGAATGTGATAGCCAGAACTCCCCTGAGAGTGGTAAGGACTCTCCGGAATTTCCCTTATCAGTATTGGCAGGGGAGACTCAAGAAACTGGAGAGGAGCCCACCTCCTCAGACGAAAACCTACCGTCTGTGGAGTTTTCTGATCTTGAGGTTCACAGGGAAAACTTTGCCACAGAACAGTTGAAAGACCCCGCCCTAATAAAGGCACGGGAAAACATAGTGAAAATAGATGGCGAGTTAGTGAACCCAGATAATACCTGCACTTACCCATACTTCAGCGTAGAGAAGGACCTACTGTATCGGGTGGCAAAAAGGGCAGAAGAAACCGTTGAGCAGCTTGTGGTGCCCAAACCTTACAGGAAGTTGGTGTTGGAGTTGGCCCATGGGCACATTCTTGGAGGTCATCTGGGGACAGAGAAAACCCGAGAGAGGGTATTACAGAGATTCTATTGGCCGGGGGTGATGAAGGACATAGAAAATTATTGTTCCTCCTGCCCTGTGTGTCAGAGGTCGGCCCCGATGCCACATTTCCGTAGCCCGCTGGTCCCTCTACCCATCATTGAGGTCCCGTTTGAGAGGATCGCCATGGATTTGGTAGGTCCTATAATCAAGTCCGCTAGGGGGCACCAGTACATATTAGTTATAATGGACTATGCCACCCGTTATCCAGAAGCGATCCCTCTCCGAAATACCTCGGCCAAAACCATAGCCAAAGAGCTATCTCTTGTGTTTAGCCGGGTGGGTATTTGTAAAGAACTGCTTACGGACCAAGGTACACCCTTTATGTCCCGGGTTATGAAGGAGCTGTGTAAATTGTTCAAAGTGACGCAATTACGTACATCTGTGTATCACCCCCAAACCGATGGGCTGGTTGAAAGATTCAACAAAACCCTAAAACAAATGTTGAAGAAAGTGGTGGATAGAGATGGAAAGGATTGGGACTGTCTACTTCCTTATCTGGTGTTTGCTATTAGGGAGGTGCCCCAATCCTCTACGGGATTCTCCCCCTTTGAGTTACTGTATGGGAGACACCCACGAGGGCTGTTGGATATTGCCAAGGAAACTTGGGAAAGTGAGAGTTCTCCCCACAGGAGTGTGATTGAGCATGTCGCCCTGATGCAAGACCGAATTGCACAGGTAATGCCCATCGTGAAGGAACATTTGGCCCAAGTGCAGTTAGCACAGCAGAGAGTGTACAACCGTGGAGCCAAGACCCGTACCTTTTCCCCGGGGGATAGGATACTGGTACTTGTCCCTACGGTTGAAAGTAAATTCCTTGCCAAATGGCAAGGCCCCTACGAGATAATGGAAAAAGTGAGCGAAGTGAATTACAAGGTCAGACAACCAGGAAGGCGAAAGCCCGAACAGATCTATCACGTTAATCTGTTGAAAGCCTGGAGGGATAGAGAGTCCCTAGTCGCAGACACTTGGTCACCAGCTCAAACTGGTTGCGTGATTCCTGAGGTTGGAATAGCAGCCACCTTGTCACAACCCCAACAACAGGAGGTTAAGGAGTTTGTGCTTCGCAACAAGGAGGTATTCTCTGAGCTGCCGGGACAAACATCTGGGGTAGAGCATGACATCATTACCCCGTCCGGTGAAAGGGTGAAGTTAAAACCCTATCGGATCCCAGAGGCCCGACGGGAGGCAATACGGGAGGAAGTACAGAAAATGCTGAACTTAGGGGTGATAGAGGAGTCCCAAAGTGATTGGTCTAGTCCCATTGTGTTGGTGCCTAAACCGGATGGGAGCTGGCGATTTTGTAACGATTTTCGTCAGTTGAACAAAGTTACAAAATTTGACACCTACCCCATGCCACGTATAGATGAGTTGATCGACCGGCTGGGAACAGCCCGATACATGACGACTCTTGACCTCACAAAAGGGTATTGGCAAATCCCCCTGGCCAAGTCGGCCAAAGAGAAAACCGCATTTGTAACCCCAGACGGGGCGTTCCAATATAAAAGAATGCCGTTCGGGTTACAGAATGCGCCGGCCACATTCCAGCGGAAAATGGACCAGATGCTGAGGCCCCATCGGAAGTATGCTGCGGCTTACCTGGATGACGTAATTGTCCATAGCACAGATTGGGCCTCACATCTGCCAAAAGTGCAAGCAGTCCTGGACTCTGTTTGGGAAGCAGGGTTTACGGCTAACCCCAAGAAGTGTACCATTGGGCAGGAGGAGGCCAAATATCTTGGGTACACCATTGGGAGGGGAGTAATAAAACCCCAACTCAACAAAGTCGAGGCCATCCAGAGTTGGCCACGTCCCAACAGCAAGAAGCAGGTACGAGCTTTTCTGGGAATCGCTGGGTATTATCGGCAATTCATTCCCCACTTTGCTTCTAAGGCTGTGCCCCTAACCAACCTGACGAAGGGGAAAGGGTCGGTCATGATTAAATGGACCCCCGAGGCTGAGGCAGCATTCCAATTCTTGAAACAAGCCTTATGTAGCCAGCCAGTGTTGTACTCACCTGACTTCTCTAAAGACTTTGTCGTACAAAGTGATGCGTCAGATGTGGGGTTAGGAGCAGTATTGTCCCAGGTCTGGAACGGGGAAGAGCACCCAGTCATTTACCTCAGCAGGAAGTTGAAGTCCCATGAGGTAAATTACGCCACCGTTGAAAAGGAGTGTTTAGCGGTGAAGTGGGCTCTAGATTCCCTTCGGTACTACCTGCTAGGTAGGCACTTTGACATGGTTACGGATCACGCTCCGTTAAAGTGGATGGCTCAAAACAAGGAAACAAATAGAAGAGTGAATAGGTGGTTCCTGGCCCTCCAGGAATTCAACTTCACAGTAAAGCATCGCCCTGGCGTTCAAATGGGGAATGTGGATGCTTTGTCTCGAGTACATGAATGCCTGATTGCTGGTGTTCCAACCCCGAGGTTAAAACAAGAGGGGGGGTATGTGACAGCAAGAAGGTAAAGTCACCTGGTTGCATCCAGGGGGGTAGATATATTTCGCCCAGATTCAGGCTTTACGCCGGCTTATACAACTAGGTGGAGAGTTGTATAAGCCCAGCTGAGGCTAGTGGGCTCATGGATGACTCATACCTCTAGGGAGAGTGTGGGGCGTCGTGCAGACAGGGAGTTGATGAGACCAGCTGAAGCTTGTCAGCTTATTTAGGCCTCTATAAGAACTCCCAGCTTCATTAGATGTTAGCTCATGCCTGGACCCAGACCTGTGTGGACTGTCTAGGGAGAGTGAACCCCTGTGCGGTGAGACAAAGCCTGTGTGGCTATTTGCTTGGACATTTAAAACCAGGGACTTAGGGACTAGGACAGCACTAGGCTGATCCCAGTTGTTAGTTAGGAAACCTGTATGTTTAGTCAGAGGTCAAGTTGACCAGGATTTATTTTGTTTATGTTTCTTTTGCTTTGCTGTGTTTTGTCACTGTAAATAGAAAATAAACCGCACCTTTTTGATTCTGAAAACCACAACCTCCGTTTGCTGGGCCTGTTTTTGTGTGGGGAGCCCATCTCGGGGGTCACACACACCCGCTGCCGAGCTAACCCCCTCACAATATATATATATATATATATATATATATATATATATATATAACCAAAAGTAGTGGGACACCTGCCTTAGTCTGTAGGGTTCAATATTGATTTGGCCCACCATTTGCAGATATAACAGCTTCAACTCTTCTGGGAAGGCTGTCTACAAGATTTAGGCCTCATGCCCACGGACGTTTTTACAGCCGCGTTTTTGAGCGTTTTTTACAGCTTAAAAACGCCTGTCCATGTTAGTCTATAGCTTCATGCCCACCTAGACGTTTTTGAGCTGCAAATAGCATAGACGTTTTTAAGCTGTAAAAAAAACCCAGGACCAGTGCGTTCCTCAGCGTCAGAATTAGGCAGAAAAAACGCGAGCGTCAAAAAAGGCGCAAAAACGCGCACTAACGCGCACTAACGCGCAAAAAACGCGCACTAACGCGCGGTCGCGTTTTTAGCTCCGACGTTTTTTTTTTTTTTTTTCCAAAAAAAATAAAAAAAAATAAAAATGAAATTTACAATAACATGGACAGGCGTTTTTAACCTGCAAAAAACGCAGCTGTAAAAATGCCAGTGGGCATGAGGCCTTAGGAGTGTGTCTTTGGAAATGTTTGACCATTCTTCTAGAAGCGCATTTGTTCGGTCAGGCACTGATGTTGGACAAGAAGGCCTGGCTCGCAATCTCCGCTCTAATTCATCCCAAAGGTGTTCTATCAGGTTGATGTCTTTATGGACCTTGCTTTGTGCACTGGTCCAAATAATTTGGTGGATGGGGGGATTATGGTGTGTGGTTGCTTTTTAGGGGTTGGGCTTGGCCCCTAATTCCACTGATTGGAACTCTTAAGGCGTCAGCATACCAAGACATTTTGGACAATTTCATGCTCCCAACTTTGTGGGAACAAAAAACCTCAGATCTCACATTTACACTTAAAAGCAATAAAAAAAAAGTACCTTTAACCTCCCTGGCGGTAGATTATTTCAGATTTTAGGTGATGAAAGCGGTACCATTATTTTGCATGGAAATTTATATTTTAGGACTGCAATTCTTAGGAATATCTCACTTAAATCTGTCCAAACAAGAGTCTAGTAGACATCCCGGGTATGATAAAGTTTGAAACACAAAATCATAAATTATAATATAATAAATAACTATAAATAATTATAACAAATAATAATATAATATTAAAAATGATTCAATAATGTAATCAAATCAAAAACACTGAAATTTGCTCAGTTGCAGAATTGTTGCTGTCATTAGATTTATTGTTTGATGACGAATTTCCCCACAAATCGCTATCGCTCAATTCTGCATGGGATTCTAATTTATTATCGCTGTTTTATAGCTGGTCTAAAACCACTTTTGACATAAAGGGACACTTTCTGGTTGCTATGGACAATCTCCAGTTTTCAGGCAGATTTTTTTAAATTTATAATATAAAAGTGCATGCATGGCACTGGACAAACCACTAGGGACAAAGGGGGTGTGTAATTGTTGTATACAGTACTGTAATCTGTAAGATTACAGTGTACTGTATGTGTACTGTGTTTTTACTTTTTTGAATTTTGCGCCGATCTCCGCCGCCTGCGTCGCAACGTCGCAGGGAACGAAGCTCGGCGGCACTCAGGCACTGTGTGAATCGAGCGAGGAGACAGCTCGCACACACAGCGGGGAGACATCGCAGGATCCAGGGGAGAAGGTAAGTAACTCTCCCCGTATCCTGCGATGCAATCCCGAGTCTGGCCCTGGGTTACCGCTAATGGTACTGAAATTCCACCCTGAGCCAGACTCGGGAATACTGCTAGGCAGGTTAAGGCCAGAGGGCAGAAGTGATGTTTTACGTTGTTCCAGTCCTCCAAGGGCATAGAGTCAAGTGGGGGCCATCTTGCCCTCACTCGACTTTCTGCCCGTCACTCCACCAGCTGGGATGGTTTCCGCCGCTGCTGACCTTCTGAGTAAGCAACAGAAATGACCAGGAAGAGACGGGGGGGGGGGTGTCACCACTCCGGCTGCCCATAAAACTGATCCTGTGGTGAATCCGCTACTGGGACCACTTTTTTTTATGTGAATGAGGATCGCCCACTCTATAAAAAAAATACAGAGGTTTTGGCAGCTAGCTGCTGCCATAACCCTGGTATTTAACGTTAAAGTAGCAATGTATATATACATTGGAAGGTGGTATATACAGTATATCATAAAAGTGAGTACACCCCTCACATTTTTGTAGATATTTTATTATATCTTTTCATGTGACAACACTGAAGAATATACACTTTGCTACAATGTAAAGTAGTGAGTGTACAGCTTGTATAACAGTGTAAATTTGCTGTCCCCTCAAAATAACTTAACACACAGCCATTAATGCCTAAACGGCTGGCAACAAAAGTGAGTACACCCCTAAGTGAAAATGTCCAAATTGGGCCCAAAGTGTCAATACTTTGTGTGGCCACCAGTATTTTACAGCACTGCCTGGGCATGGAGTTCTCTAGAGCTTCACAGGTTGCCACTAGAGTCCTCTTCCATAGGGGCTCGCTTAATGTATTGATCAAAAAAAAACAGTTACAAGATTAGAACACAATGGTATCATACCCCATCCCTGCTGCACAAAGACGGGGTCGGGAGGATGGCACAAATTTGCACCTTTGGTGGTGAACTGCTTTAGCTCTTTTGAAAAGACGTTCACTGGATTACCACTGAGGTATCCACACTGGCTTTGGACTAGTATTCACCAGCCCAAAATCATTTACATTTCTCTTCCTTATCCAGGAAATCCTATTATAAATCTTTAGCCAGGTTCATGGTTAACGCCGCCAGACTTTGCATACCAGTACACTAGCGTTCCATACACGTTCCGATGATCAGGCGAAGCATTAAAATACTCTACAGCTCATAATTTAGAGATTAACAAAATGATTAACCTGAAATTTATAAGCTGTCAACATTTCTTACATAGAAGCCAGTTAAATGTTTAAGGTTGATTTACTAAAAGCAAATAAGCTGTTCACATTGCAAAAGAAGTTGCACTTTGCAAGAGAATTTGCCCCAGAGCTCATTAAATATGGTGAAGTTTTACTTTGAAAGAAATAACCAATCTTGCGCAAGGATTGTAAGAAGATTTTGGTTAGGATTCTCCGCTTTCTGCACTTTCTGGGCTTTGGGGGGGGGGGGGGGGGTTGACTGGAGATAGGCCTTATCCTTTCCTCTCTACTTGATATTTTTATGTTTCTCCCCAGGGTTTATATATATTTATTTTTCTGTGCTTCTTTCTTTCCTTCTTTTCAGTTTGGTGCCTACTACCCTCCTGCTCTCTCTTAGTTTGCGTTTCTTTCCCCTACATTGCACCTTACGTAGCCTCCCACCTCCGTTCAGTCCAATTTTGGCCCCCTCATTATAAATCTCTGTCAACCACAGGGCTACGTCAGCTCAGGGCTGATAGCATGCTAAGAGTGGTTTGCGTTTTCATATAGTGACCAACCTAGGGGACCTTGGGAGGTCTTATGCTTTTTCCTGTATTGCTGAATGCTCTGTATGTAACCGTAGTTATGTCGACTTGGTCCATTTATTACACTCTGTATAGTACTGTATTTTTAATGCTGTGACCTCAATAAAAGGATTTATGGAAAGCAAATTTCCTTTAATTGATTTAATTGTAACAAGATATTCAGAGAATATATGAATACATATGTTGCAATGAACATTTTTTTACAGTCCTGATTAAATGTACCCAAAATCTTGTGCTATCATTTTTAAACATCAGATGAGTGTGAAACATTCTGTAATAGTAATATGTTGTATACTGTATTTAGGCTATAATCTGTGTTTTGCAATTAAAATTCTCTGAGTTAATTTACTCCATAATAACACTGCACATAAATTAGTGATTTTTTAAATTATGGTACCTCAGTAATTAATCAATTTGCATGTGTGTCTCTTGACAGAAGTTCAAAATACTATTCCTTTAGGTGGAAGGATTTTTGTTTAAAGACAGTATTTAGATTTAATGAGTTGCATCCATAATTATTTGCAGTTTTGCTAAACATATTACCATATGTACTGGATTCATTCTCTAATGATTTGTTTAAAATTGGCAATAGTTAAACTATTGCAAATTACTTCAGAAACTGGGGACTTTTTAGCTATCTGGCCAGGGATGAATGTTCCTGTTAAATGATTTATTGTCATGTTGTTGTGGAGATTCAAATTATTTCTTCCTTGCAAACTATGAGCTAAGAGATGTAACAGAAGTTGCAACCTGTGTCAGCTTGTGAACTATACTGAAATGTAACAGATAGAAGCATGGCACTACAGGCATAACAAAATAGTGCTTACAACTGTTTGGTAATTATAGTAACTACCAGAACTATGCCTGTTCCAGAACAGGCAAAGTTAGGCATGTATTAGAAATAATGTGGAGGGTGTAACAGTAAAGCTGAGGAATGCAACAGGTACAATGGGGTGCTGTAAGGGCTATGACTCGATCACAGACGAGGAGGAGGCGGGGCTTTGTTACAATGGACGGCCACTGACTGAAGAATGACACAGTGGGATACTTGAGTATAAGCCGAGGGGGGCTTTTTCAGCATCAAAAAATGTGCTGAAAAAGTTGGCTTATACTCAAGTATATACGGTACTTTTCCTAACAGCATTGTAATGCAGATGAAACTGACTTCCTTAAATGCTAAAGGCCTGAACAGCCCACAAAAAAGGGCTAACCTTCAAAAGGAAATTTTCAAACAAGGCACGGACATTATATTCATACAAGAAACGCATTTTGCAGATTAAAAAAACCCACAATTCAAACTCAAGGGCTATGACACAGTATATCTCGCCTCAGGCCCAAAGAAAAAGAATGGCATGTTGACGGCTATCCGAGATACCCTTCAATTCAAGCGCCACCACACTTATGCTGATCCGCAGGGTCAATACCCAATACTTACTTGTACATACACCCTGCTCAACTCCAGACAACGCCATTTCTTAGACAACTTTTTAAGAAGGTTGATAACTTGAAACAAGGCAATCTCATTCTAGGTGACGATCTTAATATTGTTGGTGATCCCTCCCTGGATACCTCCACTAAACAGCGGCAACACCGGCTGGCTCTGAACCCCTTGCTCCATGATTTGGATCTTTTTGATGCATGGAGAGCACAACATGGCTCAGAATGGGACTATGCATATTTTTCACACCCACAATTATCTTACTCGTGCATAGACTCCTTCCTGGTCAATAAATGGACCCTTCAAAATATCATCAACTCTGACATTGGTCTAATTTCATGGTCGGACCATGCCCCTATCCCCATCACTTATGGAGACCTACGACATGGGCAACAGAGACTTTGGAGGCTAGACCCCTCCTTGCTAGCGGACCCTAAAGTCCAACAAGAAATAGAAGCTGAACACCAATCCTTCTTTGACCTTAACGAACTGCCTGATACAAACAAATTCACACTTTGGTCAACTTACAAAGCTTACCTGGGAGGAGTCTTCAAAACATTGAGTAAAAGAGTGATACGCCAGAGAACACAGCAGATTGACGAGGTTCTGTCCCAGATATCTTGTATTGAAAAATGAAACAAGTCTTCCCCTTCCCAAAAACAAGCCACCAAGCTCCTAGAGCTCAGACAACAACCACGCACCCTCCTGCTACACAAATTTGTAAATAACTTCAAATTCTCCAAAGCCAAATTCTACACCTTATGCCGCGTACACACGATCATTTTTCCCGTCGGGAAAAATGAAATTTTTTCCTTTGGACGAGAAAAACGATCGTCTGTGGGCTTTTTGCCGTTTTTCCAGACGGGAAAAACGGCATTAATCACGATGAGAAAAATTAGAACATGTTCTAATTTTTCTCATCGTTTTTTCCAGCATTTTTTTCCGCTGCAGTTTTCCCATAGGGAATCACTGCCACGGAGCCCACACACGGTCGTTTTTCTCGACAAAGAAAAAAATGACGGGACAAACGGTCGTGTGTGGGGGAACATGCCGTTCCCTCGTTTTTCATTTTTTTTCATGTCGTGATTCACGGCGGTGTTTTCACCGCCGTGAATCACGATCGTGTGTACGCGCCATTAGGCAACAGGGCTGGGTCGCTCTTAGCCAAACAGGTTAAGGCCCAACATTAAAAAAAAACTAAATTCTTTCCCTTCATCACCCTACTACCAAGCAACTCTTAACCAACCCGCAGGAAATCGCTAACGCATTTAGTGACTTCTACACATCCTTATATAACCTCAAAAATTACCCTCTCATCTTCCAACCTACTGAAGAACAAATTCACAGCTTCCTGGCACCAATCAATTTGCTCTCCATTTCAGATGCACAATTCAACTGTATCTCCAAACCATTTACTAAGGCCTAAAATCCTCTGTGCTATTAAGGCACTTCCTTTTACATAAGGAGAGGATGGATTCACTAATGCTTTCTACAAAAACTTTGCCGACATCTTAGCCCCTAAAATAACAGACCTCTTCAATGCTGCTGGTTCCTCTGGCTCCTTGCCTACAGATACTGTATGTTGCGCTCTATAATATCCACTATACCAAAGCCTGGGAAAGATATCTCTGCTGCCTCTAACTATAGACTAATATCTATTTTAAATACTGACGTCAAACTGCTAGCTAAAGTTATTGCCAACAGATTGATGGTGTTCATCCTGGAGTTTGTACACCCTGATCAAGTTGGTTTCATTCTGGGTAGACAAGCCCCAGATACAACAAGAAGGGTGCTCAATCTCATTTACCAAACTGCACACAAGCAAACGCCTTCTCTGCTCCTATCTCTAGATGCAGAGAAGGCATTTAATAGAGTCCATTGGATATTCATCCAGGCAGTGCTAACTAAATTTGCCATTACAGGGTGGTTCCAAGACACAATCATGTCACTATACTCCAACCCATCAGCTAGAGTATTCACTGGAGGGACTATATCCACCCCTTTCGAGATCTCCAATGAGACAAGACAAGGGTGCCCCCTCTCCCCGCTCATGTTTGCCCTACTGATGGAAACTTTAGCCTCTAAAATGAGATCCGATCCACGAATATCAGGTATCCCCTGCAACGGCTTGGACCACAAAATCAGCTTATTCGCTGACAATGTGGTTTTGATGGTCACTAACGTTCTCCAATCCCTACAAGCAATACAGGACACCCTCCACCAATTTAGCGCAATATCATACTACAAACTCAATACCACAAAATCTTTAATCCTCCCCATACACCTGCCACCTCGCATATCTGCCCAGCTGAAATCCAATCTATCCTACACGTGGGCGACCACATCCATCACCTACCTGGGAGTACAGATTACCCAAAAAACCCAAAACACCTAATCAAATTAAATTATCATGCCTTTTCTGGAAGGACGTATCGCCACCTTCAAAATGATCATACTGCCTAAGCTTCTGTACCAATTTCGTACACTAATTATACCTATTCCTCGATCCTGCCTAACCTCGATCCAGAGACAATTTACTAAATTTATTTGGGACTCTAAGCCAACTAGATGTGCCAGCTATATTTTAACCAGGCCCCACAAGAAAGGTGGAGTAGGGCTACCCCATATCAGTAACTACTACTATTCATCAATATTAGACCAATATGGTGGTAACCTACACCTGAAAAAATACGGTCCACTATAGAAGCATCATACCCTCAGCCCGCTGCCTTAAAAGACTACCTTCTACTGACGGCAGCAGGATACACCCCAGTCCCATGAAAAAAACAACCCTACTAACTCCGCCTCCCTATTGGCCTAAAAAAAACGTGTTGCTTACTCCCCAAACTCACCTGCTAGATCATTTCCGATACCCCTTAGAGCCATATCCACCTGCATCCCTGACTTGAACCTCACCCGTGGCATTCTGCTGGTATCTCAACCATAGGCGAAAATAACAAACCACAGTTTGCTGAAAAGATTTGAAGCTCTCCAAGATGAATTTAAACTCCCAAGCTCAGAAGCCTATACGTATACACAAATCTTACACTTCCTGAGCTCATCTAAACTACCCCCCCCCAAAGTATCTATTCCTGCGCCAATTTTTCAATATTACTTTTCCATCACTTGTCCCTGTATGCTTTTGAGAATTTGAATTGTATCCAGGGGGACCAAGTATCAAAAAATGTATCAGTGTTGTCTGTAGACTGGGCCATCATATTCTCCATATCACATATCTCGGAAACTCTGTGAAGCCAGTCCCGGAGTGAGGGAATTCTGGTGGATTTCCAAAATAGCGGTATGAGTGCTTTTGCCGCATTTAGCAGATGTTTGTTCAGAGAGTTCTTATATCTTTTGTAAGACACATCAGTAATATGAAGCAGACAGCAAGCCTCGTCTAGCTTAATTGTGGTTTCCGTGATTACCTGTATCTTCTCACAAACAGCCTCCCAAAAAGGAGCAATCACGGGGCACCACCACCAAATATGGAGGAGATCACCTCGTTCTTTTCCACATCTCCAGCACGTGTCTGGGACCTGTGGGAACCAGGTGTGGATCTTAGCAGGCGTTGCATACCAGTGGGTCAAGAGTTTGTAGGCCGTCTCCTGTGTTCTGGAGCTGAGGGAACACTTATGTGCAAAAGTGCAAGCTCTCTGCCATTGTTTGGTAGAAATGGGCCTATTCAGGGCCCGTGACCAGCTCTCTCTGAATCTGTCATCTCCCTGTCCAGGTTGGTCCCGTAGCCATGCGTATGAAATCGAGGTAGCTCTCAGCACTTGTTTACTTGCCAGGCACACTGACTCCAGCTCTGTTAGTTCCCTACCAAAGGAATGCGATCCCTGACCTTGCTCTCAAGTACACTCCCTAACTAAATGTGCTGAGGAATTGAATATTCCTCTCAACCAAGATCAATGGCTACAAGCTTTTAGAGAAACCTTCAAAGCATCCCACTGTACCAACCACTGGGAATCCTATCACAAAATCATTCACAGATGGTATCTAATGCCCTATCGATTATCTAAAATGTACCCAGGCCACCCACCCAAAAAAAAATTACGTTTGACACTCCTGTAGAAGAAGCAGCTAAAAACACTAAAAACACTTCCTTAGGGCAAATTAGAGCAGAGTCCCTTCACAAATAACTAGATAGACTGAGCTCTTCAAGAAACCAGCCTATGTCTCCTTGTCTCCTTTACACACACACACAGCTTACTCTAGCAGCAGCCCATAGTCTCTAAAATCTCTCTCACTGTCTGTACTCACAAAAAAGTCCTTGAAAGTTTGTTACCTCCTTCCAAAATCCATGTGACACCTTTCTCCTGTGATACCAGACCAGATCTTCAGAAAACAGCCCCTCAGTCAGCCTTTGGTAGTCTCCAGTAGGGATGAGCTTCGTGTTCGAGTCAAACCCATGTTCGACTCGAACATCGGCTGTTCGCCGAATTGCGAACAATTTGGGCCGTTCGCGCCAAATTCGAGTGGCGCGTCACGGCCCATAATTCACTGCGGCATCACAGTGCATTGCTGGCTGATGATTGGCCAAGCATGCACTATGACCCACATGCTTGGCCAATCACAGAGTGGAAAAAAACAGAGAGCCGTAATTGGCCAAAGCCAGGGTGGCTTTGGCCAATTATGGCTGAGGGGGTTTAGTACACACCCCGCACTATATAAGGCCGCCGACTTGGCGGCCTTGTGTAGTGTGTTGGAGCTGTTAAAAGAGAGAGATATCAGAGAGAGACAGTGTCATTTATATTGAATTAGATAGAGCAGGCAGGCGAGTCAGTTAGCTCCAGTTACAGTGTGTAGAGGATATATATGCATCCTAGGTGTTGTATATATATTTATACATTGTATTCAGTTTAGCTAGATCCGTTCCTGTTATTCTCTATACTGTGACAGGCAGGCAGGTGATTGTGGTAGCTGCAGTCAGTGTTTCACTTAGTGTACTGTGTGCTTTGCATAGCGTTCACCTAAAGCTTACCTAAATACACAGTTAGTGACTGTTATAGTGGTGTTCTCATAATAAAACCACAGGCAGAGGGCTTCAAGTATTTTCAGTGTACTTTGTCCTCTGCACAGTTTTCACCTAAAACTAACTGAAAACAATTGCTGCTTTTCCCATACTAATACCACAGCAGGCAGTTGATTCTGATAGCTGCATTATCAGTATATATATATATATATATATATATATATATATATATATACACACAGTATATACACACACATCCCACCTTTGTGCAGCTACATCTCACTGCAGGCCATTAGTATGTCTGGAAGGCAAACAAGGAGAGGCAGACAGTCACGAGGCAATAAAAGAGGGCAAGCAGGCTCTGTGTCTAGAGGCAACAGTGCTGGTTGTGGACACGGTGCATCCTCATCAGTACGTGGCCGTGGGACACGCTTGACCTTTTCAGCAGCTGGCCATGTTGAGCCGCAACATGCAGAAGACTTGGTAGAGTGGATGACCAAGCCGTCCTCCTCCTCCTCCTCATCCTCTCTCACCCAGACTCAGGGTACTTTGTCTGGCAAAGCAGCTGCCAAAGTGGCCTCTTCCCTCAGCTCAATTGCATCAGTTACTCCTTCCCTAGCCCCAACATGTCCTCCTGAGGAGTCCCCCAAACTGTTTGACCACAGTGTTGGGTACATGCTCCAGGAGGATGCCCAGCGTTTTGAAGGCTCCGATGATGGAACCCAGCTGGAGGAAGGCAGTAATGTGAGCCCAGAGAGAGGGGGTAGTAACGTGAGCCCAGATAGAGGGGGTGCCCAACAAGGACAACTATCTGGCAGTCATGTTCCCCCAGCTGCAGCATACTGCCAGATTTGCTCCAGTGATGAGAAGGGAGGGGATGATGACGTCACTGACTCCACGTGGGTGCCTGATAGAGAGGATGAGGAGGAACTTCTCCAATGAGTCAGGATGCCCTCCAGGGGCCAGCTTAAGGGAATCACACCGACTGCATCACACCGCAGAGCTCCGCATGTGCAGGGTGCTGCTGTCTCTGTGCGTTATTCCAAAAGTTCTTTGGTGTGGGCCTTTTTTCAGACGTGAGCAGCAGATCGCACCGTTGCCATTTGCAACATATGTCTAAAGCGTATCTCGCGTGGCCAAAACATCAGCCGCTTGGGCACCACATGCTTGACCAGACATATGTCGACCTGCCATGCAGTTCGTTGGCAAGCTTACCTAAAAGACCCACACCAAACAACAAAGCGGACCTCTCCTAGCTCCTCATCAGCTGGGATCTCCAACCCCACTATACCTTCAGTCCTCTCTGAAACCTGCACTGAGAGGAATGAAGGTGTAAAATTAGGTGTGACATGGCCTTCCCTCAGCTATCGGTACACCGACGTCCGATTGTACCAGGCAAATTTCCCTGCCCCAGCTGCTGCACCGCCAAAAGAAGTTCGCTCCCAGCCATCCACATGCCCAGCGGTTGAATGCTAGCTTAGCTAAATTTCTAGCACTTCAACTTCTGCCTTTTCAGTTGGTAGACTCTGCCCCCTTCCGTGAGTTTGTGGAATGTGCGATTCCTCAGTGGCAGGTTCCCAAACGCCACTTTTTCTCACGAAAGGCGATTCTTGCTCTCTACCGGCATGTGGAAGGCAATGTCTTGGCCTCGCTGGACAGGGCGGTCAGCGGTAAGGTGCATATTACTGCTGACTCATGGTCCAGCAGGCATGGACAGGGACGTTACTTATCTTTCACGGCGCATTGAGTGACTCTGCTGGCAGCTGAGAAGGATGCAGGACAAGGTGCAGTAGTATTGGAGGTTGTTCCGCCACCACGCCTCCAAAATAATTCTGATACACCTCTCTCCTCCACCCCCTCCTCTTCTTCTTCTTCCTCCATGGCCTCTACCTACGCTTTGTCCTCGTAACCAGCGGTGCTCCGTAGGCGTTCAAGTGGCTACGCAAGTACGCAGGCAAAAAGATGCCATGCGGGGCTTGAGCTGGTGTGCTTGGGGGACAAGAGCCACACTGGGGCAGATATTCTGTCAGCTCTTCAGGGGCAGGCTCAGAGGTGGTTAACGCCACGCCATCTTAAGCCAGGAAAGGTGCTTTCCGACAATGGCACCAACCTCCTCTCCACCATCCGACAGGGATAACTGACCCATGTGCCCTGTTTGGCTCACATCCTTAACTTGGTGGTGCAGCGGTTCTTGGACAGGTACCCGGGCTCACAGGAGGTCCTGAAGCAGGCCAGGAAAAGTTGCAGCTGCTGCACATGCAGCAGAGGGCCATCAATGAGTATCTGTTGCAATATGGCACCAGGACAGGGTCAGGGGAGCTTGGATTTTTTTCCCCACGCCAGTGGACCATGATCAGGGATGCGTGCACTGTCCTGGCACCATTTGAGGAGGCCACGAGAATGCTGAGCAGTGACAGTGCATGCATTAGTGACACTGTCCCTCTTGTCCACCTGTTGGAGCACACGCTGTGTGGAATAATGGACAGGGCACTTGAAGCAGAACAGAGGCAGGAAGAGGAGGAGTTCCTTCCCTCTCAAGGCCCCCTTTATCCAGACAGTGTTCCTGCTGGCCCGGCTATCACACAGGAAGAGGAAGAGGAGGAGGAGGAGGATTGTGTCAGCATGGAGGTGGAGACTAGCACTCAGCATCAGCAGCAGTCTTCAAGGGATCAATTACAGTCCCAAGACACCCGTGGACTTGTACGTGGCTGGGAGGAGGTGGCTGCGGATAATGTCATCCTCAGTGACCCAGAGGACTCCGCACCGAATGCCTCAGCAAGCCTATGCTGCATGGCCTCCCTGATCCTGCAAAGCCTGCTGAAGGATCCTCATATTTGTGCGATCAAGGAGAGGGATCATTACTGGCTGGCAACCCTCCTTGATCCACGTTACAAGGGTAAGTTTGCCGACCTTATCTTGCCGTCGCAGAGGGAGCAGAGGATGAAGCATCTTCGGGGGGCCTTGCAGAAAGGTCTGTGCAACGTGGGAGGTTACAAATTCCTGGTCCTGGACAACGTGTTGCTGAGGCTTCGGTCAGTCAAAGGAGGAGCGGTGGAGAACGTGGGTGTCTGACCGATGTGTTCAGACAATTTTTTAGTACGCAGCCCCAAGGTATGATCGGTTCCATCGCCAGCGTCTGGTTTACATGGTGCAGGAATACCTAGGGGCAAGATCAGACTTGGACACCTTTCCCACCGAAAATCCTCTGGGTTACTGAATCTTGAGGATGGATCACTGGCCAGAGCTTGCACAGTATGTAATTGAGCTACTGGCCTGTCCTGCTTCCAGCGTTCTTTCGGAACGCACATTCAGTGCTGCTGGAGGCTTTGTAACCAATCACAGGGTGCGCCTGTCCACCGACTCGGTCGATCGACTGACCTTCATAAAAATGAATCAGTCTTGGATCACCACCAGCTATCAAGCACCTGATGCTGATGTAACCGAGTCATTTTTTTTGAAATGTCAGATCCCTTCAAGACTGCCTATGCTGATGCTGAGTGACTATCCTGTTATGCTGAGTGACTATCCTCTTCCTCTTCAATGATCATGCTGATAGCTTGAAAGAACATTTTTGGTTCTGGGCACCGCCACCAGTGGCTAAGGCCCAATTTTTCAGCCCCTGTTTAACAGGGGTGTGTATTTACAATTTTTAATGCAATGCTTTGAAGCAGGGCTCATTGCTGTGCTCCAACTACAGTATCTGTGAGGGGTTGCAGTGTTGTGGCACCAGCACCAGTGCCTAAGGCCCAATTTTTCTGCCCCTGTTTAACAGGGGCGTGTAATTACAATTTTTGATGCAATACTTTGCAGCAGGGCTCATTCCTGCGCCCACCAAGAGTAACTGTGAGGGCTTATAGTGTTGTGGCACCACCACCACCACCACCAAAAGCCCAATTTTTCTGCCCCTGTTCAACAGGGGCATGTGATTACAATTCTTGATCTAATATTTCACAGCTGGGCCCATTCCTGCATCCACCAAGAGTAAATGTGAGGACTTAGTGTTGTGGCACCAGTACCACCACCAAAAGCCCAATTTTTCCTACCACTGTTCAACAATGGCATGTAATTACAATTCTTGATAAAATAGTTCACAACAGGGCGTTCCAGCGCCCACCAAGAGTAACTGTGAGGGCTTACAGTGTTGTGGCAACACCAACACCTAAGGGCCAAATTTCTGCAGAGTATATACGGCAGGCCCCTCCTTAAATCATCCGACTTTCAAACGACTCCTACTTGCAAATGGAGGGAGACAACAGGTGATGAGAGGAAATCTACCCCTAGGAAGGGAAATTCTCTCCTGTAAGAGTTAATATGGGAAAAAGGTGTCTCCTCTCCACTGATGCTTTATCACCAATCCTTGTTTCAATAAAAGAAACAAATTTTCGAAAAACATTTGTCATTGATCATTGTCATTGGGACAGAAATGTTCTGAACAGGTGGACAGACAGCAAAACAAATGTTACAGGGGTGATACCCCTTCCCTATGTTTTCCAAAAAGCTTAAAAATAGATTTTTTGGCTTGAGCTACACTTAAAAAATTTACCTGTTCCAAATTACAAACAGAATCTACTTAAGAACAAACATACAGTCCCTGTCTTGTTTGCACCGCCTGTATATTGCTGTTCAGAGTATATAGGGCCTTGTTTTAATTTGGGTGAGGGATTCACCTTAATATCCATACAAGACCCAAAGGGACTGGTAGTGGGCTGGGGGAGGGGGGTGGGGGGTACCCATGACCTTTTTCTCAATGATTTTCATCCATATTGCCGGGACCAAACATTACATTAAAGCCGCAAGCAGTTTTAAATTACTTTTTTTCCTTTAGAAATGTTATTTTGTGCAGGGACAGTTCTAAACATGGGAACCACATGCCACTTCACAAGCATACTTTAGACACCACCCAGGTACGATATTTAAAGGAATATTTCCCTTTTTTTTTTTTCACTTTAAGCATCATTAAAATCACTGCTCCCGAAAAAAACTGACGTTTTTAAAACTTCTTTTTGCATTGATACATGTCCCCTGGGGCAGGACCCGGGTCCCCAAACCCTTTTTAGGACAATAACTTGCATATTAGCCGTTATAATTAGCACTTTGGATTTTGAACGTTCAAGTCCATTCTATTTAATAGGGTTCTAAAGTTTGCGCAAACTTTCGGTCCGTTCGCAGGTTTTGGAGTGAACCGAACCGGGGGGTGTTCGGCTCATCCCTAGTCTCCAGCAAAGCAAGCTCTCAAGTCCACCTGAGGCCTCACATACAGCACAATGCAAGGTTGTCTAAGGGGGCAACCAGCCCCCATTAGGCTGTGTTTCTCTCTTAAGCCCCGTACACACGATCAGTTTGACTGATGAAAACCAATGGACGGTTTTCATCAGACCAACCAATCATGTATGGTACCCATCGGTCTTTTTTCCATCAGTTGTAAAAAATAGAACTTGTTTTAAAATTTTCCGATGGATAAAAAACCGATGGGAATTTCCGATCGTCTATGGGCAAGTCCATCGGTTAAAAAACCCACGCATGCTCAGAATCAAGTCGACGCATGCTCAGAAGCATTAAACTTCTTTTTTCTCGGCTCATCGGAGTGTTTTACGTCACCGCGTTTGGAACGGTCGGTTTTTTGACTGATGGTGTGTGGCCAAGACTGATGAAAAACAGTTTCATCGGATTTCCGATGGACAAATCCATCGGACGAAAATCCATAGGTTATCCGATCGTGTGTACGGGGCTTAACAGGAAAATACCTGGAAGCTCTGTGTCTCAGAGTATTTATAAAGACTACCAGTAGCCATCTCAGGCCATCCTCCCAAGAACTGGCCAGAGCTGTATAAATATCAATGCTGCCTGCCAGATTGCCTTGCTCTACTCCTATGTTCTAGAGAGATCCACAGTTCTCAAGAAAGCAGAGAGCATTCAAACCTGCAACAAGTAAAACAATAAACGGATCAGAATAATCAACACAGCTACACTGATTACAGTGAGCAACACTATATTTGCGTAATAACAAAACTGGATAAAGTGAGCCAGAACTAAATTTACCTAATCTTAGCACCTACCTAGGACTATGCTACACATATTTAAACCCAAGAATAAAAAGTTAATATATTACAGCCTACACATCCTTACATGCGGTAGCAGCCTTATTTATTTATTTTCCTTCATTTTCACCTGGTGATTTTGCCATGCCTTCCCTCGTCTCCTTAACAATAGGGGGGGGGGGATTGTAGTACATGGAAATTGCTAAAAACAATTCCAGCTGATAGCAGTCAGCACAGGCTGAGAGTACGAGAAGTGTAGCATGCACTTATATCAAACAGATATAGCAAAACTCTTTTAACTGCATGTTTTACAGACCAAAATAAAGCAAATACGAGACGTTCATTGGTAGGTTTTCAGAGGTTTTTACGAACCACACCTCAACACACAACACACTTTGCCTGAAAAGAGGTATACCGATAGTTTGGCCTATTTTAAAAGCTGTCAAGTTCACAATATTGATTAGTTTCAAACCTACACTGTAATACTCACGTACCATGCAATTTACGCTTGAGATTTGTTATCCTATTAATTTGCATTTGGAAATGCAGCATGGAAAATTTCCAGTGAATAATTTGTTAAAGTGCATATGAATTTTTATATCAGTTTTCTTAGCTAAACCTAAATGGTGTAAACTACTTAATGCAGTAAACTACTGACTTATGAGACATACAGTATTTTATAGACACATTTGCATGTTCATGACTGGAATATTTATTTGAGTAGTGTAAGCTACTGTATAATTTTAGAAAGCTTTCAGGTTCCTTATGATGTATAGGCCAAGCCTCCTTAAACTTTGATCTACTTGTTAAGATACATGGCAAAGGCAAATAAATAAAATAACATTTTAGTTAGTGGCACAAAAATTCAAAGCGGTCACTATGCTGAAGGCATGAACCTAAAAACATCATCTATTGGCATGTACACTATAATAAGCAAATAAAAAAAAGTAAGATGCCGTTTTTAAATATTGTTTATGCTATGAGAATGAGAACTTGTAAGAAATATAAAGTAGGTTTTATGCCAATTTGACGGCAAAAGTGCGAATACACTTTAATCTCTAGTAAATTTCTATCATTACCAACAATAAGCTCCTTGGTTTCTGTGTGTTGATTTTGGTCTCATGCACACTTTCACAAAAAACACTACAGTTAGATAGTACAGTGTTTTTAATTATGGGTCTGAATGCAGCTCTATTTTAGCTAATGGGGCTGATCTACTAAAAGGAAATAGACTGTTCACTTTGTAGCCACAGTTGCACGCTGCAAGGGCATTTGCGCCAGAGCTTAGTAAATGAGATGAAACTTCCCTTTATAAATAAATACCCAATTGCAAAAAAAAAAAACTGCATTTTTGCTTGCAAAGGATTGGATGATGGAAGTCAGCTTAGCTTTGTCTCATTTACTAAGCTCTGGAGCAAATGCCCTTTCAGAGTACAGCTGCATTTGCATAGTGCACAGTCTATTGGATGGTCTTTAGTAAATCAAATGAGTCCTTGCACATGCCACTTTTAGATCTGTATTCCACAGCAGCTTTCAGCTGCAGTAAAGGCTAGTAGACTGTTCACTTTTTGCAAATGTAACATCCCCTACAAAGTAAACTGCCTATTTGCCTTCAGAAAAACAATCCCACTGAGTTCATGCACTCACTCCAGTATCAGCTGCATGACAGTGATCTAGACAGGCTTTCCTGTCATAGGTAAACCATGACTAAACAAATTGGGATTGATTTTACTAAAGTGTTCACTTTACAAAGGAATTTTTAGTTTGCAAGGGAAGTTTACTTTAGCTTAGAGAACTTTGCAAAGAATACTCAATAATGTGCAATAAATATAAATGTATTATTAATTGCCCATTATTGGCTGCTGGAAGTTGGCAGAGCTTCACCTCATTCACATAGATAAGTAGAAATTCCCTTGCAAAGTGAACAGTCTAGTCGCCTTTAATAAATCAACCTTTTTGTGTCAGACATATATACAGTACTGTATATTTTTTAGGGATATATATATATATATATATATATATATATATATATATATACACACAGTACATATATATATATATATATATATATATATATATATATATATATATATATATACACATATACAGTGTGTATATATATATATATATATATATATATATATATATATATATAAGTACATACTGTACAGGATGCCAAGATTGAGTTGTGGTCCCATTAAGGAGTTGTGATGGTGTTCAGGAGGTCACCCAGAATGGGTGAGGAATTCCCGGCAAAAGAAGTAGTCCAGAGAGGACTGGCTCGCAGTCCTCTTTGTCTTGATAAAGAGTTATTTGGGGCCTGGAATTTCGGAGGTTCTAATGTGATATTCGGGTGGAATAGAGCCTCCACTCCAGACCACTGGGAGTCAGCACACAGGGGGTTAAAGGCTTCCAGGAAACAGCTCATAAGACAGGAAGTGGTGCTAGAGGTGGAGAGGAGGAGTATGGAATTGCACCTGTTGTGATGAGCTTTGTGTCTGCTGAAAGCTGCCAAAGACTTAACAAGGACTCTTGAAGTTTTGGGGCAAAGACCCATCTACAAATACTGTATGTGCCTTTTCTTTAATTTGTTTTGTGCTGAAGACAAGCAGACTTTATTTTATAGTCTTCCTGTGTGCTGAATGAAGCTTTATTTTGGTTTGTTTATGTACTTGGTCCCGTGGAGCTATAACAACCCCCAAACCTTACAATACATATATATATATAAATATATATATATATATATATATATATATATATAATATATATATATATACATATATATATATATATATATATATATATATATATATATATTCACACCCCTTTGAAATATTTTAGTCAATATCTCAGTGAACAATTTCCAAAATTTTGCTAAGAATGAGTTTTATAGAACATTGGTTTAGCTCCATTACATGAAAGTAATAATATAAATTAAATTACAAAATCCTCAGTTTTACTGAAATTAGTTTATGCAAAAATGAATACATCCACAACAAAAACTACTACATCTAATATTTGTACTTTGTTATAATAACTATCCCCCTTTTTTTTTTTTTTTTTTTAAAGCAATTTTTTTCTCAGTTTAGGCCGATATGTATTCTTCTACATATTTTTGGTAATAAAAATCTCAATAAGCGTGTATTGATTGGTTTGCGCAAACGTTATAGCGCCTAAAAAATAGGAGGTAGATTTATAGCATTTTTATTAACCACTTAAGCCCCGGACCAATACGCAGCATAAAGACCAGAGGTGTTTTTACAATTTGGCACAGCGCTGCTTTAACTGGTAATTGCGCGGTCATGCAATGTTGTACCCAAACGAAATTTGCATCCTTTTCTTCCCACAAATAGAGCTTTATTTTAATGGTATTTGATTGTCTCTGCTATTTTTATTGTTTGCAATATAAATGGAAAAAGACCGAAAATTTTGAAAAAATAAATATTTTCTACTTTTTGTTATAAGAAAAATCTAATAAACACAATTTTAGCCATACATTTAGGCCAAATGTATTCAGCCACATGTCTTTAGTAAAAAAAATGTCAATAAGCGTATATTTATTGGTTTGCGCAAAAGTTATAGCGTCTACAAACTAGGGTACATTTTCTGGAATTTACACAGCTTTTAATTTATGACTGCCTATCTCAATTCTTGAGGTGCTAAAATGGCAGGGCAGTACAAAACCCCACCAAATTACCCCATTTTGGAAAGTAGATAGCCCAAGGAAATTGCTGAGAGGCATGTTGAGCCCATTGAATTTTTTTTTTTTGTCCCAAGTGATTGAATAATGACAAAAAAAATAAACAATTACAAAAATTTGTCACTAAATTATATATTGCTCACACATGCCATGGGCAAATGTGGAATTACACCCCAAAATACATTTTGCTGCTTGTCCTGAGTACGGGGATACCACATGTGTTGAACTTTTTGGGAGCCTAGCCACGTACGGGGTCCCAAAAACCAATCACCGCCTTCAGGATTTCTAAGGGCGCAAATTTTTGATTTCACTCCTCACTACCCATCACAGTTTTGAAGGCCATAAAATGCCAAGATATCACAAAACCCCCCCAAATGACCCCATTTTGGAAAGTAGACACCCCAAGCTATTTTCTGAGAGACATGGTGAGTATTTTACAGCTCTCATTTGTTTTTGAAAATGAAGAAAGAAAATACATTTTTATTTTTTTTATTTTTGCAATTTTCAAAACTTTGTGACAAAAAGCGAGATCTGCAAAATATTCACCATACCTCTCAGGAAATAGCTTGGGGTGTCTACTTTCCAAAATGGGGTCATTTGTTTTTTTTTGCCATCTGGGCATTCCATGGCCTCCGAAACTGTGATAGGCAGTGAGGAGTGAAATCAAAAATTTACACCCTTAGAAAGCCTGAAGGCGGTGCTTGGGTTTTGGGGTCCCGTACGCGGCTAGGCTCCCAAAAAGTCTCACACATGTGGTATCCCCGTACTCAGGAAAAGAAACAGAATGTATTTTGGGGTGTAATTCCACATATGTCCATGGCATGTTTGAGAAATATATAATTTAGTGAAAACTTTGTGCAAAAAAATAAATAAATTATTTTCCCGCAACTTTTGTCAAAATATAAAATATTCCATGGACTCAACATACCTCTCAGCAAATAGCTTGGGGTGTCTACTTTCCAAAATGGGGTCATTTGGGGGGGTTGGAACTGTCCTGGCATTTTATGCACAACATTAGGTAGCTTATGTCACACATCATCCACTCTTCTAACCACTTGAAGACAAAGCCCTTTCTGCCACATTTTGTTTACATGAAAACATTTTTTTTTTGCAAGAAAATTACGTTGAACTTACCTTCGTGGGGATACCTCACATGCATGGTGCAATTGCTGTTTACATATGACGCCAGACCGATGCTTGCGTTCACCTTTGCGCAAGAGGAGGGCGAGACAGGTTTTTTTTTTTTATTATTATTTATTTTGCTTTTTTATATTATTTTTAAACTGTTCCTTCCATTTTTATTTTTTTTTAATCATTTTTATTGTTATCTCAGGGAATGTAAATATCCCCTATGATAGCAATAGGTAGTGACAGGTACACTTTTTTGGAAAAAATTGGGGTCTATTAGACCCTAGATATTTCCTCTGCCCTCAAAGCATCTGACCACACCAAGATCGGTGTGATAAAATGCTTTCCCAATTTCCCAATGGCGCTTTTAATATCCGGGGGGGACATTCCCTCTCACTGCTTGTAAAAGCAGTCCAGAGGCTAATTAGCCGCTAGGATTGCTTTTACATGAAAGCCGGCCGCTGGCTGAAAAGAATGATACCAAGGTGATACCTAAACCCGCAGGCATCATTCTGGTATAACCATTCAAAGTCCAGCAACATACCAGTACATTGCTGGTCCTTGTTGGACATGTATTGTAATCTTTTTTTTCATGCAGCCTGTTGGCTGAACGAAAAAAGAGATTGATCGGTGGGTATGCCCACCATTAGAATACCTCCCTTCATCCACCCACTTCTAATGATGGGCATACATGCACCATTTATATATGCCGAAGCATGGAGGCATCCTCCCACAAAAGTTATGCCGCAAACACACGGTCAGACTTTTCCACGGGCAAGCCTCCGTCAGAATTTCGACCGTATGTATGCGGCATTAGGAGCAAAATCGCTCCTCCGCGCCTGCTGCCCCCATGCTTCGGCATATATGCTCTTTTTTTTTTTACTGTGGTGGTGAAATCACCTCCTACAGCACTGGAGTCACAGGGACCAGGCCTGTCTCTGCGAACGCTGCAGTTATGTGTGTTGTGTTTTGTAAGTGACAGTGATCGATCGATACTGCACTTGGGTGGGCTGGGCTGGGCTGGACGGAGGGGCAAAACGCAGGTGCTAGCAGGTATCTGGGCTGATCCCGCTAACACTGCGTTTTTGGGAACCCTAAACTGCTGGGGACTCTAGTATAGATCTGATCAGATATTGATCTGTTCAGATACTATACCACTAAGGGAGGTGTATGCTTTGCGTGTGGGTGTTAGCGTTACTGGCACTAACCTGATGCTGCCTGGGGCGACGCAGACCCTAACTGACGCTAAAACCTAATTGATATCACCCGCCGGGCGATCAGGGGGTTAAACCTTTATTGGGTTATATACGGTGGGTGCCCTGATGCTATAAAAAGCAAACTACAGTGGGTGCTGCCGACATTGTATATCCATCGCGATCCCATCGCGCAGATTCTCGGCAACAGGGTGCCGACATCTCGCGCTCGCTGCAATAGCAGGGATCCGACGTGGATTCCCGCCAATACCAGGCACTGTTTGGTATGAATCCTGAGCGGGAACTCAACGCCAAATTTTAAATAAAAAATCGACATGGGTTCTCCTTCAGGAGCATACCAGGTCCTTCGGTCTGGTATGGATTTTAAGGGGAACCCCCTCAGCCGAAAAAACGGCGTGGGGGTCCCCCTCAAAATCCAAACCAGACCCTTATCCGAGCACACAACCTGGCAGGCCGCAGGAAAAAAGGGGGAGATGAGAGAGCGGCCCCCCTCCCTCCTGAACCGTACCAGGCCGCATGCCCTCAACATGGGGGGTTTGGTGCTTTGGGGCAGGGGGGCGACCTGCGGCCCCCCCACCCCAAAGCACCCTGCCCCCATGTTGATGGGGACAAGGGCCTCTTCCCGACAACCCTGGCCGTTGGTTGTCGAGGTCTGCGGGCGGGGGGCTTATCGGAATCCAGGAGCCCCCTTTAATAAGGGGGCCCCCAGATCCCGGCCCCCCACCCTATGTGAATGAGTATGGGGTACTTCGTGTGGTTTCTGCTCTCTATTTTCTCGTCAGGATTCTCGTTTTTCTCGTCGGGATTCTCGTCGGCCTGTTTCCCGACGAGAAAACCGGTCGTGTGCATGCTTTTACGAGTCTTAAAAAAACGCGCATGCTCAGAATCAAGTATGAGACGGGAGCGCTCCTTCTGGTAAAACTAGCGTTCGTAATTGAGATAGCACATTCGTCATGCTGCAACGGACTGAAAAGCACGAGGCTGAAAAGCGCGAATCGTCTCTCACCAAACTTTTTACTAACACGCGATAACACGAGATCAGCAAAAGCAGCCCAAGGGGTGGCGCCATTGGAATCGAACTTCCCCTTTATACTGCCGTCGTACGTGTTGTACGTCACCGCGCTTTACAACGACAAGATTTTTAATTGACAGTGTGTATGCAAGGAAAGCTTGACAAGAATCCCGTCAAGCTTGACATGAATCTCGTTGAGAAAACCAACGGTTTTTTTTTTCACGACGGGATTCTCAGCCGTGTGTACGAGGCTTCACTCTCACACGTACACTAGACTTCCTAGTGATCCACTACCCCTATATAGTCTAGAAGCACGTAGATTGGTTGATTAGGCTTTCCAGGAAGGAATAATCACCGAAATGGAAGCTATCTTCCTTCAGCGTGACCGTTACCTCACACCTTACTTTTATCCTCTTCCAAAAATCCACCAAAAATCTTGATGACACCCCCCCCCCCCCCGGACACCCCATTGTGGCTGCTATAGATAATGTCACAAATTTCTTCCCCATAGATATAGCTAAATTTCTACAGCCTTTAGCTCACTTATTAGACACCCTAAAAACATACCTTTGGGAACCCACCTATCTGTGGTTATCCCTAGATGTCAGCTATATACATCCATTCCCCATGATGTTGGACTCGAAGCCATACAATATTTCCTTACCAAAGACTCACTCATTAACCCAAGGCAGGCCCAATTCATATTAGATTCTACACATTTCTGCTTAACCGATAATTATTTCTCATTCAACAACCAGTATTACTTACAGATTCAAGGCACAGACATTATGCGAATATGACTATGGTCCTCTGGGAACAATGATTAATTTGGCAAAACAATCCCTACTCCAAAAACATCATCTTGAAAGGTTATATAGACAATATAGTCATCATATGGGACGGTTCTCGATCCCAGGTTGTTGACTTCATCTCTCATTGCAATACCAACAATTTAGGCCTGTCATTTACTTCAGTTTGTGACCCTGAATCCCTGGCTTTTCAAGACCTGGAATTATGCCATACCGAGACCACTATACATGCAAATAACTATGTCAAGCCCACCACGGGGAACTCCTACCTGAATTTCAGTAGTTGTCATCGCCCCAAATGAAAATTAAACATCCCGAAGAGCCAGTTTTATCATCTTAGACATAACTGTACATGCCCGGAGGACTATATGAAACAAGGAGTCTTGTTCAAGCAAAAGTTTCTGGAAAAGGGGTATCCTTCTACATTGGTCCAAGAGGCCTAGACGCACTTCATGACAAAAAAACATCACCCGGCACCCTCCCAAACCACCAGATTCATTACCAAATTCTATACAGAACACAAAAAGATGAAGCGTATTGGGGAATATTGCTCGAAGACCTTCACCTCCAACCTTCTCTAAGAAATAAACCATTACATATAGGAGAGCTAAAAATATCAAAAGCAAATATCAAAAGCCCCGAGTAAAGTTAAACCCAACAAGAATATATCCAAACCTACCCCAGCCTTCCTTGATATCAAAGGAATGTACCAATGCCGTAAACTGGGGTGCCTTACTTGTAAATTTGTTAACCATAGACAAAAACAATTTAGTACTAGAAGGGAAAACCTATCACCTTGGGGATTTTTTAAATTACTCCACAGAATTTGTCATCTACTGTCTAACCTGCCCGTGCAGCCTACTCTATATATGCCGCACCATTCACACTCTACGGAAAAGATTTGGAGAGCACAGACGCTCTATTGAAAATAATGATGATCTTACCATCCCTAGACATTTCACAAAATACCATCAAGGTTCCACCAATGGACTACAGGTCTGGGTACTCAAATCGGTCTCTGGAAGTCTCCCCCGAGCAGAGCGCATTAAGCGTCTCTGCGAGAGGGAGACTTTCTGGATATACATTCTGGATAGCCTATATTCGGGAGGCTTGAACAAGGACATTTAGATGCATTCTATTTACTAATATCTGAGTCCCCTACAGCAGTGGTCATCAACCCTGTCCTCAGGGCCCACTAACAGGCCAGGTTTGCAAGATAACTGAAATACATCACAGGTGATATAATTTGCTGTTCAGTGATTGCAGTATTGTAGTCTGCATCTCCCAAAGGTAATACATAAAACCTGGCCTGTTAGTGGGCCCTGAGGACAGGTTTGATGACCACTGCCCTACAGTACATGTCCTCCCACATCTACACTATGGGTGGTCATCTGCACCCATCATTGTGACAGTTATCTCATGCATATCACCATTCGGGTATTACACTATACGCAAATACCATCCTCTCCTGATTCCCTCCGCTCTCCCCCTCCTCCCACCATCCCCATCTCTTTCCACCCTATCCATCCTTTCCCCCCTTTTACTTCCTAATTCCCTTTGTCCATTTTTGAGAATCCTAGTCTGACCCATAGCCTATTTATTCCTTTATGTGTGATTTTTTTCTTGATCCATCGCTCCCCATTTTTTACTGATAAGCTTGACCCAGAATTGTGTGCATCTAGTTAGTATTATCTCATTGGTATAGATAATCTATATCCATTTTTACATTTTATAATTTTTTATAATAATAATCTTTTATTATAATAATCCCTTTACAATTTTTTTTTCTCCTTTACATATCTTTTTTAACAGGACCCTTATGGTCTTATCAGATTGTCACCTTCTGGTTGTAAGTATACCCTAATCGATAAAGTTTTTACCCTTTATTACGTATTTATTATTAGAATTGTTTACATGTTTTTCTTTAGTTCTTTTGTCTGGCCCAATACTGTTTGCAAAATTAAGGGGAATTTCAGCAGTTTCGCTGATCCCTGTTGCTCCACGGACTGCCCCCTTCCCCTTCTCTATATAACCCTCACTAAAGGTGGCCACTCTCCATGCTTGAAGAAGGAGCACGCTTGCTCCGAATGAGAGCGCTGATATACGCCCCTTTGCCAATCTAGGCTGATGTACCTACTGTGTGACTGAGCGCCCAGCGGATTCCTCCTATCTCGGAGCATCGGACGCCACCGGAGTTACCAGAATTGATGACCGCTTCATGCCCAGCTGTGCAGAAGGGACTGCCGTAACCTCACCCCCCCATATGCCTTTTTCTAACTACTCAAATGTGAGTTGAACTTATTTTTAATAAAAACTTTCAGATTTTAACTTTATGCTACACCCACAGTGGCGCCGCTATTTATCCTTATCTTACTGCACACAGAGCAATCTTTTACTCTGACAGCTGGCTGCCTAATGATGCTAATCCAGACATATCACTAAGTCTGGCTAGAGCCGCATTGTTTGGTATCCCAAGAAAGCCAACTTACGGCTCTAAAAAATGGTACTGGGTGATGTGTACAGCTGCAGGCATCACCCTGGTACAACCCCTTCAAGCCGAGGCTGCATATTTGTGTATGGTTGGCGTGAAGGGGTTAAAATGTCCGCAGGCAGGGTGCACGTGAATTCATCAGATGCACTGATGGATCGGACCTGTAGCGGTGGCGGGCCGGGTGCGGCTTGTGGCCGTAGGTTGCGGGCTTCCACTATAGATGGATATTTTATTTACTGGTGATGGACATTCACTTTGATTATATTATTTTGATATGAGCACTTAAAGCGTTTTCAACGCAAAAAAATAAAATAATTGATGCCATGTTCCTCTAAAGCATGTTATACAGCACAGTGCTTGTGCTGTCTAATTTAGCCCTTTCTATCAACTGAAATACCTGGCTGATCCTGCCTGGTGCTGCCCTCCCCCTGGAAAACTGACCGAGGTTTATCATGGCTGCTGAGCCCTGACACAATGGTCAGTTTACGTGTCTCCGTTATCCGCAGCCTCCTCTCTGCTCTCTGTCTCTGCCCACTCCCCTCCCTGCCTGTGAGTTCCGATGCCTCCTCCCCGCCCCTCTCCTCCTACTGCTCTTCCCTGTGGCTTGCAAATATTAAAAAGTAACTTGCATCCCCTCTTTTATCAGGATCTAAAAGAGTAGGTGTCTGGTCATGTGACATTCCTCTGCTGGCCAGCTGATGTCAGAGGGTTATCTCAGCCCCTAAAGTATTGGGACGCATACCTTTACATGCACATGAAATTTAATGGCACCCTAGTCTTAACCTGTAGGGTTCAATGTTGAGTTGACCCATTCTTTACAGCTGTAACAGCTTCAGCTCTTCTGGGAAGGCCGTACACAAGGTTTAGGAGTGTGTCTATGGCAATGTTTGACCATTCTTCCAGAAGCTCATTTGTGAGGTCAGGCACTGATGTGGACGAGAAGGCCTAGCTCGCAGTCTCCGTTGTAATTCCTCCCAAAGGTGTTCTATTGAGTTGAGGTCAAGACTCTGTTCAGGCCAGTCAAGTTCCTCCACCCCAAACTCACTCCTCCGTGTCTTTATGGACCTTGCTTTGTGCACTGGTCCAAATCATTTGGTGGAGGGGGATTATGGTGTGGGGTTGTTTTTGGCGCCTTCCTGTTCCAACATGACTGTGCACCAGTGCATGAAGCAAGGTCCATTGAGACATGGATGAGCGAGTTTCGGGTGGAGGAACTTGACTGGCCTGCACAGATCCCTGACCTCAACCCGATAGAAGCCCTTTGGAATAAATTAGAGCGGAGACTGCGAGCCAGACCTTCTCATCCACATCAGTGCCTGACCTCACAAATGTGCTTCTGGAAGAATGATCAAACATTCCCATAGACACACTCCTAAACCATGTGGACAGCCTTCCCAGAAAAGTTGAAGCTGTTATAGCTGCAAAAGGGCGGGCCAACTCAATATTGAACCCTACGGACTAAGACTGGGATGTCATTAAAGTTCATGTGCATTTCAAGGTGGACGTCCCAATACTTTTGGTAATATAATGTATACTAGAAATACAGGGATATAAGATCAGGTACAGTATATATTATGCATGCTGCATCATTTTAGTCCATGTATTTGTACCAAATTCATTGCACTTGAATGTTGCAGATGTTTAGGTCCAGCGTTTCAGATCTAAATCTACAATGTCCGGGACAGATTTAGCATTTTCCTGAACACAAACAGCAACCCAAATCCTGAATTTAATAACCTCTGTGGAATAAACATGCAGCCATATTTTACAAAAAATGTGCATTGTTTCATAGTTTATATCTATCTACACACATCTAACAAAGCACATAGCGCTTTTATTAAAATTTTTAAATAAGTACAATTTATTTGTTATTATCTGAGACACCAATTCTCTTCACAAGGCCAATAACAAAGAACTATAATGTTTATATGATTGGGAAGGATGTATGTGATAAAAGAAGACGTTGAACTGTATATCTCACCAGTTATGAGAATAATGTAACAATGTATTTGTATAGTTATAACAGGGAATACATTTTTACTGGTGTTAACCAAGCTGACAACATTTACCGTTATGCAACTTATAGGATTTTTCGTAAAAATTTGGTTTTGTTTTATAATCTTCAATGCCGAGGGGCTTTAACTGCTTTAACACTGACATATTTCACCCAATTTACCTGTTTCTTGGCATTCAAGGTAGCTCATTAAAATTCATATCTACACTCTTGAGATAAAATGCATATGAATTGCATCATGCATCAACTAATAGGTATACACAAGCGGATACAACCTTCTGTCCCACGATAATAAAGGCTATCATTCTGATGAAAGTGCTGATTCATATTACTTTTTTTCTTACTAATGGAGATCCAATATATGAACTAGCTGGAATTCGAATTCCCCATCTTGCTCTATATGTTTATGAAAACATATGCCTAATGGTTTAATGTATTTTAAGTCTTATTATCAGAAATGTGGAAATAGTTCAACAGAGACGTTATTATGAGCAGATTAGGAGGAACATAAATTTTATAGCTGAAGGACAAACACATTTTGTTATTTTAGAGGACCACAGAGAGCACTAAATTCCGAGGCCAATTTTTTGTTGCGGTTAGTTCCAGTTTGAGAAATTTCGATTCACTTCCTGTCTGTTTGACTGGTATGAGACAGAAGAACAACCAGATGTCCCCAGCAGAGGTGAAGCATTTTTATATTAAGAGGAAGAAAAAGAATATGGGGTATATATTTGCTGTCTATGCCCCTATTGTAATTTTTTTACCATATGGCAGACAGAATATTACATGAGAGAAAATCTCCTCAATGGGATGCAATATTTAAAACTTGACTGATGTTATAACCTCTCAGCGCTTTCCCCAAATGGAATTTTTTTTTTTAGCTGGAGTTTTGGTTTGACAATAGTTGATTTTGATTAGGATTTGAGCTTGCAGCAATAATTAACTTTTGGCCAAAAACATTCCAGTTTCACCACCAGAAATAAAGAACAATTTAATATAATTCAGTGCCCAGTCTTTGCGCCTGGATCATCGGTCATTGGTTGGATGCAGTGTGAAAATCTCTTAAAATGTTTAGGAAATATTCACAGTACCTACAGGTAAGCCTATAATAAGGCTTACCTGTAGGTACAAATGGTAAAGCTGAGTTTACTACCACTTTAAAAAATACAGATAAACACAAAAATTTGCTGTAAAAAATTTGTTGAAGGAAAGGGGGAAGAAGGAGTTAATTAGGGTAACTATGTGTTAATACTGAATTAAATACAGACGCGTTTTAATAATTTACCTGTGTTCCCTGAATGCAGAGCTACTGTGCATGCACCAGTAACATCAATGTGCTTAACTGACACTGTAGACTATATGTGATGGTTATTTGTATTACACCCCTTTAGTAACTTCAGACCAGGCAAAGGCAAGGTTTTAAAAGCTGTACTGAAAGCACCGAACATTATACTTCAAACAAAGTGCGCAGTCTTTTCCCAACGTCCCTAATCCCTAACTCTGGCTTGTGGCTGTCCGAGTGTGTCTGCCGCGTTTCGTCTCAAAAGGACTTCAACTGGGGCATATCCATATGCCCCAGTTGAAGTCCTTTTGAGACTAAACACGCCGGGCTTGCATTTTTATTGCTCCCCACATTGCTTTCAATGTTGTGATCACAATTCAGTACACATCTGTGATTTGATGTATGTCCTTTTACAATAAATCCCCCTTTTTGACCTGCACCATATGGAGCCTTTCTTTTTTTCCCTCACTCTCATACTGGTTCGGATGAGAACACCTTTTACCCATTACCCATCGCTGGATTTATCCATAACCAGGTTCCAGTTCCATCCAGTTCTGTGCAGCTTTGGAGTCCCAGACTTTGGCTGATACAAGCTCGATTGACCCATGGCCGCTGTCATGTGTGTCCACTCTGTTCGGTAAGAGTATACATCTATATTCTTTTGGTGGAAGATACACTATTATTTCTGGTGTCCCAATGGCCAACCACATTTGATTCCACTACTCAAAGTGTCATCTCAAGAGTGGATCCTAAGTTTTTCACATTTGTGAACATTTACTTTAATTAATTCATAGTGGTGATTTTATGTTTTCACTGGTTTTAACCACTTAACGACCGCCCACTGTAAATATACGTCAGCAGAATGGCACCGACAGGCAGAATCACGTATATGTACGTGATTGCCTTTGTATAGTTGGGGGGTCCGATCGGACCCCCCTTCTTTACAGTGGGTGGTCGTTTTACCTTCGGGAGCGATCCGGCATGAGGGGACGGCTGTTCGATTCCGGAAACCCCCTCTTGATCGCTCCCGGCGAATGAGAGAGCTTCCCCTGCCTGCCAGGAAGGAGGAAGTGATGTCATCTCTCCTGGGGCGCTCACATATACCGAGCGCCGTACAGGAGAAGATGCAGGTTAGTACACAAAACAGCACACTGACACCAGGACACATAGGCACATAAATCGCCCCCCCAGGCCCCACAGACACCCCCAGATCACCCCCCAGCCCCCCCCCAGCCCCCAGTCACAGTGTCACTGATTGCAGTGACCATTTATTTAGTGATCACTGCAATCAGTGACATTTGTGACTGTAAAAGTGTCACTACATTTAGTTTTAGGTCCAGTGTAGCCCCCTAACCCCCCCCTAATAAAGGTTTAACCCCCTGATCACCCCCCCAGATAACCCTTTCACCCCCTATCACCACTGTCACTAAGCAATCATTTTTCTGATCGATGTCTTAGCGTCGGTGATGCTGATCGGTAGCCAGTAATTTTTTTTAGGTTCGCCGCAGGTTTTTATAGCGTCGGGTACCCCCATATATTACCTAATGAAGGTTTAACCCCCTTGATCACCCCGCAGGTAACCCTTTCACCCCCTATCACCACTGTCACTAAGTTATAATTTTTCTGATCGATGTCTTAGCGTCGGCGATGCTGATCGGTAGCCAGTAATTTTTTTTAGGTTCGCCGCAGGTTTTTATAGCGTCGGGTACCCCCATATATTACCTAATAAAGGTTTAACCCCCTTGATCACCCCCCAGGTAACCCTTTCACCCCCTAGCACTGCCGTGGCTATGCGATCATTTTTCTGATCGATGTCTTAGCGTCGGTGATGCTGATCGGTAGCCAGTAATTTTTTTTAGGTTCACCGCAGGTTTTTATAGCGTCGGGTACCCCCATATATTACCTAATAAACGTTTAACCCCCTTGATCGCCCCCCCAGGTAACCCTTTCACCCCTATCACCACTGTCACTAAGCGATAATTTTTCTGATCGATGTCTTAGCGTCGGCGATGCTGATCGGTAGCCAGTAATTCTTTTTAGGTTCGCCGCAGGTTTTTATAGCGTCGGGTACCCCCATATATTACCTAAAAAAGGTGTAACCCCCTTGATCACCCCCCAGGTAACCCTTTCACCCCCTAGCACCGTCACTATGCGATCATTTTTCTGATCGATGTCTTAGCGTCGGTGATGCTGATCGGTAGCCAGTAATTTTTTTTAGGTTCGCCGCAGGTTTTTATAGCGTCAGGTACCCCCATATATTATCTAATAAAGGTTTAACCCCCTGATCGCCCCCCAGGTAACCCTTTCACCCCCTATCACCACTGTCGCTAAGCAATCGTTTTTATGATCGTTGTCTTAGTGTCGGTGATGCCGATAGGTAGCCAGTAATTTTTTTTTAGGTTCGCCGTCAGGTTTTTATATAGCATCAGGTACCCCCATATATTACCTAATAAAGGTTTTAACCCCCTAATTGCCCCTAGTTAACCCTTTCACCAGTGATCATCATATAAGTGTTACGGGTGACGCTGGTTAGTTAGTTTGCTTTTTATAGTGTCAGGGCACCCGCCGTATATAACCCAATAAAGGTTTAACCCCCTGATCGCCCGGCGGGTGATATCAGTTAGGTTTTACCGTCAGAGAGGGTCTGCGTCACACCCCAGGCAGCGTCAGGTTAGTGCCAGTAGCGCTAACACCCACACGTGAAGCATACACCCCCCTTAGTGGTATAGTATCTGATCAGCTCAATATCTGATCTGATCAGATCTATACTAGCGTCCCCAGCAGTTTAGGGTTCCCATAAACGCAGTGTTAGTGGGATCAGCCCAGATACCTGCTAGCACCTGCGTTTTGCCCCTTCGTCCAGCCCAGGCCACCGAAGTGCAGTATTGATCGATCACTGTCACTTGCAAAACACAACACACATAACTGCAGCGTTCGCAGAGACAGGCCTGATCCCTGCGACTCCAGTGCTGTAGGAGGTAATTTCACCACCACAGTTAAAAAAAAAGCATATATGCCGAAGCATTGGGGCAGCAGGAGCGGAGGAGCGATTTTGCTCCTAATGCCGCGTATATACGGTCGAAATTCCGACGGAGGCTTGCCCGTGGAAAAGTCTGACCATGTGTACGCGGCATAACTTTTGCGAGAAGATGCCCCCATGCTTCGGCATATATAAATGGTGCATGTATGCGCATCATTAGAAGTGGGTGGATGAAGGGCGGTATTCTAATGGTGGGCATACCCACCGATCAATCTTTTTTTTTCGTTCAGCCAACAGGCTGCATGAAAAAAAATATTACAATACATGTCCAACAAGGACCAGCAACGTACTGGTATGTTGCTGGACTTTAAATGTTTATATCAGAATGATGCCTGCGGGTTTAGGTATCATCTTGGTATCATTCTTTTCAGCCAGCGGCCGGCTTTCATGTAAAAGCAATCCTAGTGGCTAATTAACCTCTGGACTGCTTTTACAAGCAGTGGGAGGGAATGTCCCCCCCGGATATAAAAAGCGCCATTGGGAAATTAAGAAAGCATTTTATCACACCGATCTTGGTGTGGTCAGATGCTTTGAGGGCAGAGGAAAGATCTAGGGTCCAATAGACCCCAGTTTTTTCAAAAAAGAGTACCTGTCATTACCTATTGCTATCATAGGGGATATTTACATTCCCTGAGATAACAATAAAAGTGATAAAAATAAATAAATATGGAAGCAACAGTTTAAAAATAAAATAAAAAAGCAAAATTAATAATAAAAAAAAAGCACCCCTGTCCTGCCCTGCTCTTGCCCAATGGCGAACGCAAGCGTCGGTCTGGCGTCATATGTAAACAGCAATTGCACCATGCATGTGAGGTATCACCGCGAAGGTCAGATCGAGGGCAGTAATTTTAGCAGTAGACCTCCTCTGTAAATCTAACGGGGTAACCTGTAAATGCTTTTAAAGGCTTTTAAAAATGTATGTAGTTTGTCGCCAATGCGCGTTTGTGCGAAATTTTAAAGCATGTCGTGTTTGGTATCTATGTACTCGGCCTAAGATCCTCTTTTTTATTTCATCAAACATTTGGGCAATATAGTGTGTTTTAGTGCATTAAAATTAAAAAAAGTGTATTTTTTCCCAAAAAAATGCGTTTGAAAAATCGCTGTGCAAATACTGTGTAGAAAAAAAAATGCAACACCCACCATTTTATTCTGTAGGGCCTTTGCTTTAAAAATATATATAATGTTTGGGGGTTCAAGATAATTTTCTTGCAAAAAAAAATATGTTTTCATGTAAACAAAAAGTGTCAAAAAGGGCTTTGTCTTCAAGTGGTTAGAAGAGTGGATGTAAGCTTCCTAATGTTGTGTATAAAATGCCAGAACAGTTCAAAACCCCCCCCCCAAATGACCCCATTTTGGAAAGTAGACACCCCAAGCTATATACTGAGAGGCATGTCGAGTCCATGGAATATTTTATATGTTGACGCAAGTTGCGGAAATAATACAATTTTTTTTTTTTGCACAAAGTTGTCACTAAATGATATATTGCTCAAACATGCCATGGGCATATGTGGAATTACACCCCAAAATACATTCTGTTGCTTCTCCTGAGTACGGGGATACCACATGTGTGAGACTTTTTGGGAGCCTAGCCGCGTACGGGACCCCAAAAACCAAGCACCGCCTTCAGGCTTTCTAAGGGTGTCAATTTTTGATTTCACTTCTCACTGCCTATCACAGTTTCGGAGGCCATGGAATGCCCAGATGGCACAAAACCCCCCCAAATGACCCCATTTTGGAAAGTAGACACCCCAAGCTATTTGCTGAGAGGTATTGTGAGTATTTTGCAGATCTCGCTTTTTGTCACAAAGTTTTGAAAATTGAAAAAAAAAGAAAAAAAAAATGTTCTTTCTTCATTTTCAAAAACAAATGAGAGCTGTAAAATACTCACCATGCCTCTCAGCAAACAACTTGGGGTGTCTACTTTCCAAAATGGGGTCATTTGGGGGGGTTTTGTGCTATTTTGGCATTTTATGGCCTTCAAAACTGTGATAGGTAGTGAGGAGTGAAATCAAAAATTTGTGCCCTTAGAAATCCTGGAGGCGGTGCTTGGTTTCCGGGGTCCCGTACGTGGCTAGGCTCCTAAAAAGTCCCACACATGTGGTATCCCCGTACTCAGGATAAGCAGCAGAATGTATTTTGGGGTGCAATTCCACATATAACCATGGCATGTGTGAGCAATATATCATTTAGTGACAACTTTTTGTATTTTTTTTTTTTTGTCATTATTCAATCACTTGGGACAAAAAAAAAATATTCAATGGGCTCAACAGGCCTCTCAGCAATTTCCTTGGGGTGTCTACTTTCTAAAATGGGGTCATTTGGGGGGGTTTTGTGCTATTTTGGCATTTTATGGCCTTCAAAACTGTGATAGGTAGTGAGGAGTGAAATCAAAAATTTGCGCCCTTAGAAATCCTGAAGGCGGTGCTTGGTTTCCGGGGTCCCGTACGTGGCTAGGCTCCTAAAAAGTCCCACACATGTGGTATCCCCGTACTCAGGAGAAGCAGCAGAATGTATTTTGGGGTGCAATTCAACATATAACCATGGCATGTGTGAGCAATATATCATTTAGTGACAACTTTTTGTAATTTTTTTTTTTTTTTGTCATTATTCAATCACTTGGGACAAAAAAAAAAAATATTCAATGGGCTCAACATGCCTCTCAGCAATTTCCTTGGGGTGTCTACTTGGGGTGTCTACTTTCTAAAATGGGGTCATTTGGGGGGGTTTTGTACTGCCCTGTCATTTTAGCACCTCAAGAAATGAGATAGGCAGTCATAAATTAAAAGCTGTGTAAATTCCAGAAAATGTACCCTAGTTTGTAAACGCTATAACTTTTGCGCAAACCGATAAATATACGCTTATTGACATTTTTTTTACTAAAGACATGTGGCTGAATACATTTTGGCCTAAATGTATGACTAAAATTGAGTTTATTCGATTTTTCTTATAACAAAAAGTAGAAAATATAATTTTTTTTCAAAATTTTCGGTCTTTTTCCGTTTATATCGCAAAAAATTAAAATCGCAGAGGCAATCAAATACCATTAAAAGAAAGCTCTATTTGTGGGAAGAAAAGGACGCAAATTTCGTTTGGGTACAACATTGCATGTTACAATTTACAGTGAAAGCAGCGCAGTGCAAAATTCTGAATTCACCTCTGGTCCTTTAGCTACCAAATGGTCCGGGGCTTAAGTGGTTAATTACTGGACTTTATTATTATTAACTCACTGTATACATTATTGTTCCTTCTGTATACATTATTATTTTTGTCTGCAGATCTTCAATGCACTGTATAGTATGTTGTTTCTTTGAAGGTTTTCAGCACTACACTGTGTTTTCACAGATTTCATGATACGCCCCTGATAGGACCGCCAGCATCTCAGCAACCAATCAGGTGCTCACCCTGCCCCCAGGCTATGGTCTTCAGAGTAAGAGGTGAATGGAACTTTCTCCTGCAAACCTACCTGATCTCAGTGCCCCAGCTTCTTCCTGTATGTTTTGTAGCTGCACGGAGAAGAAATTAACCATTATGTAAGTAGGATCTCTGAGGACCCAGAGCTAAGGGGAATTTCTGTGGTCCCTGAGCTAAGGAGGATCTCTGGGGACCCTGAGCTATGGGGGAGCACTGGGGACCCATCTCTAAAGGGTTTCTCTGGGGACCCTAAGCTAAGGGGTACTTCTGGGGACTTTGAGCTAAGGGGGAGCACTGGGAACCCTGATCTAAGGTGGAGCTTTGCGGACCCTGAAATAAGGGGGTTATCTAGGGACCCTAATCTAAGGGGGAGCTCGGGGGACCCTGATCTAAGGTGGGTTATCTGGGGACCCTGATCTAAGGTGGATCTCTGGGGACCCTGATCTAAGGTGGATCTCTGGGGACCCTGATCTAAGGTGGATCTCTGGGGACCCTGATGCGAGGGGGTAACTCCGGAGACACTGTTTTAACAAGAGAGGAATCTGGTAACCCTGATGTAAGGGGGTGACTATGGGGACCCATATTTAAGGAGGGGAGAATCTGGTAAACCTGATATAAGGGGGAGCTCTGGGAACCCTGATATAAAGGGGAGCTTTATGAACCCTGATCTAAGAAGGATTCCTGGGGACCCTGATCTAAGGGGGATCTCTGGGGGCCCTGATCTAAGGGGGATCTCTGGGGACCCTGATGTGAGGGGGTATTTCTGGGGACCCTGATTTAAGGAGGGGAGAATCTGGTATCCCTGGTGTAAGGGGGTAATCTGGGGTCCCTGAGGTAAGAGGGGAGAATTTAGGGACCCTAATGAAAGGAGGGACTCTGATGACCATGATGTAAGGAGAGAACTTTGAGGACCCTAATGAAAGGGGGAACTATGATGTAAGGGGGGAACATTAGGGACTCTGATGTGAGATGACTTTGGGAACCCTGATGTAAGGGGGGGGGACTTTGGGAACTCTAATGAAAAAGGGAGACTGATGTAGAGGGGAACTCTGGGGACCCTGATATAAGGGGGTAGTACTACCACAACAAAATCATGTGCATTGCACACGGATGTGGCACAGAGCCATAAAACTGCATTCGTTACATCCAGTGGAGGCAACACCCATTAAAAGTGATATGCTGTTTAAGTTTGCTGTGACATGTATACAGCCATGATCTGGAGTTAGTGCATGGGGCGGTAAAGCCATGACTCAACTGCCGAGTTTTACTACCCCATGGCTGCACCTGGGAATGAAGCCTTACTACCTCAGAGCCACACAAGTCCCCCTAGATAAATTCACCCCACAGAGCTCCCAACCTTCCAGCTCCTCTCCCTCTTCAAACCACCACCAAATCAATCAATAGACTCACACCTCATTTTTCATTTCAGGGACACCACAGACACTGGACCATTTTCCTTCCAGTGATACTACATATGCAGGGGCATTTTTCCCTCACACTGATTCTGGGGCATTTTTTTTTCTACACCATTGTGAGCCCCCTATTTAATTGCAGGATAGAAGGCGTACCACTATTAAACTGCACGTATCAATATTTATCACACCCCACCTGCTATTCCACCTTGAAGCAAGGGGGTTGGGGGGGGCGCCGTTTGGCATCTTCACCCTGGGCACTGGGTGACCTTGTCCCGGCACTGCAGGACAGTCCATTTCTGGCTAAATTCATGATGGCAGTATCCAGGATTGGCATATTTGGAGTGGACTGCAAGTCCCAGCTATTCCTCCAGGCTGTAGCAGGATCCTGAGGGCAGATGTGTATTCACTGTCACTTCAGACTCGCCATTAGGGATGAGCTGAACACCCCCCCGTTCAGTTCGCACCAGAACCTTCGAACGGACCGAAAGTTTGCCCGAACGTTAGAACCCTATTAAATACAATGGACGCGAACGTTCGAAATCTAAAGTGCTAATTATAACGACTAATATGCATGTTATTGTCCTAAAAAGGGTTTGGGGACCCGGGTTCTGCCCCAGGGAACATGTATCAATGCAAAACGAAGTTTTAAAAACGGCCGTTTTTCGGGAGCAGTCATTTTAATGATGCATAAAGTGAAAAAAAAAAAGTAAAATATTCCTTTAAATATCGTACCTGGGGGGTGTCTAAAGTATGCCTGTGAAGTGGCATGTGTTTCCCGTGTTAAGAACTGTCCCTGCACAAAATGACATTTCTAAAGAAAAACATTTAAAACTGCTTGCGGCTTTAATGTAATGTTTGGTCCCGGTAATATGGATGAAAATCTTTGAGAAAAATGGCATAGCTACCCCATCACCCCTCCCCCCTACCCTACCCCAGCCCATTACCAGCCCCTTTGGGTCTTGTATGGATATTAAGGGGAACCCCGCACACAAAATAAAAAAGGCCCTATATACTCTGAACAGCAGTATACAGGCGGTGCATACAATACAGGGACTGTAGGTTTGTTCTTAAGTAGAATCTGTTTTTTAATTTTGAACAGGTACATTGTTTAAGTGTAGCTCCAGCCAGAAAATATATTTTTAAGCTTTTTGGAAAACATAGGGAAGGGTTATCACCCCTGTAACATTTGTTTTGCTGTCTGTGCCCCTGTTCAGAACATTTCACCTCACTTTCCGTCCCAATGACAATTGTTTTGAAAAGTGGGGTTTTTATTGAAACAAGAATTGGTGATAAAGCATCAGTAGAGAGGAGACACCTTTTTCCAATATTAACTCTTACAGGAGAGAATTTCCCTTCCTAGGGGTAGATTTCCTCTCACTTCCTGTTGTCTCCTTCCGTTTGCAAGTAGGAGTCGTTTGTAAGTTGGATGTTTGAAAGTAGGGGCCTGCCGTATATACTCTGCTGAAATTTGTCCCTTACATGTTGGTGTTGCCACAACACTGTGAGCCCTCACAGTTACTCTTGGTGGGCGCTGAAACGCCCTGCTGTGAACTATTATATCAGGAATTGTATTTACATGCCATTGTTGAACAGTGGTAGGAAAAATTGGGCCTTTGGTGGTGGTGCTGGTGCCACAACACTGTAAGCCCTCACAGTTACTCTTGGTGGGCGCATGAATGGGCCCTGCTTTGAATTATTAGATCAAGAATTGTAATTGCATGCCCCTGTTGAACAGGGGCTGAAAAATTGGGCCTTTGGTGGTGGTGGTGGTGGTGTTGCCACAACACTGTAAGCCCTCACAGTTACTCTTGATGGGCGCAGGAATGGGCCCTGCTGTGAATTATTAGATCAAGAATTGTAATTACATGCCCCTGTAGAACAGGGGCAGAAAAATTGGGCCTTAGGCACTGGTGCCACAACACTGCAACCCCTCACAGATACTGTCCTTGGAGCACAGCAATGAGCCCTGTTGCAAAGTATTGCATCAAAAATTGTAATTACATGCCCCTGTTAAACAGGGGCAGAAAAATTGGGCCTTAGGCACTGGTGCCACAACACTGCAACCCCTCACAGATACTGTACTTGGAGCACAGTAAGGAGCCCTGTTGCAAAGTATTGCATCAAAAATTGTAATTACACACCCCTGTTAAACAGGGGCTGAAAAATTGGGCCTTAGGCACTGGTGCTGGTGCCACGACACTGCAACCTCTCCCAGATACTCTAGTTGGAGTGCAGGAATGAGCCCTGCTGCAAAGCATTGCATCAAAAATTGTAATTACATGCCCCTGTTAAACAGGGGCTGAAAAATTGGGCCTTAGCCACTGGTGGCGGCACCAAGAAACAAAAATGTTCTTCCAAGCTATCATCATGAATCGGATCATTGAGGAGGAGGAGGATAGTCAGTCAACATAACAGGACAGTCACTCAGCATCAGCATCAGTCTTGAAGGGATGTGACATTTGAAAATAAATTATTCTGTTATATCAGCTTCAGGTGCTTGGTAGCTGGTGGTGATCCAAGACTGGTTCATCTCTATTAAGGTCAGTCGATCAACCAAGTCGGTGGACAGGCACACCCTGTGATCCGTGACAAATCCTCCAGCAGCACTGAATGTGCGTTCTGAAAGAACGCTGGATGCAGGACAGACCATACTGTGCAAGCTCTGGCCAGTGATCCATCCTCAAGACCCAGTAAGCCAGAGGATTTTCGGGGGGAAAGGTGTCCAAGTCTGACCTTGCCCCTAGGTATTCCTGCACCATTTATATCAGACGCTGGCGATGGTTGCTGGAACCGATCATACCTTAGGGCTGCGGAATAAAGAATTGTCTGAACGCATCGGTCAGACGGCGACCTTCCCCACCGCTCCTTCTTTGACTGACCGAAGCCTCAGCAACTCGTTGTCCATGACCAGGAGTTTGTAACCTTTGTAACCCTGTAGCCTCTGCGACGGTAAGATAAGGTCCGCAACCTTACCCTTGTACCGTGGATCAAGGAGAGTGGCCAGCCAGTAATGGTCCCTCTCCTTGATCCGAAGAATATGAGGATCATTCCGTAGACTTTGCAGGATCAGGGAGGCCATGCAGCGTAGGTTAGCTGAGGCATTCGGTCCGGAGTCCTCTGGGTCACTAAGGACGACATGATCCGCAGCCACCTCCTCCCAGCCACGTACAAGTCCACGTGTTTCTTGGGACTGTAAATCATCCCTAAAAGACTGCTGCTGTTGATGCTGAGTGCCAGGCTCCACCTCCATGCTGATACAATCCTCCTCCTCCTCCTCATCCTCGTCCTCGTCCTCTTCCTGTGGGATGGGTGGGACAGAAGGAACACTGTCTGGGTAAAGGGGGCCTTGAGAGGCAAGGAAGTCCTCCTCTTCCTGCCTCTGTTCTGCCTCAAGTGCCCCTATCCATTATTCCACGCAGCGTATGCTCCAACAGGTGGACAAGAGGTACAATGTCACTGATGCATGCACTGTCACTGCTCACCATCCTCGTGGCCTCCTCAAATGGTGCCAGGACAGTGCATGCATCCCTGATCATGCCCCACTGGCGTGGTGAAAAAAACCTGAGCTCCCCTGACCCTGTCCTGGTGCCGTAGTCGCACAGGTACTCATTGATGGCCCTCTGCTGCATGTGCAGCCGCTGCAGCATGGCCAACGTTGAGTTCCACCTGGTGGTCATGTCACATATAAGGCGGTTCTTGGGCAGGTTCAACTCCTTTTGCAGCTCAGCCAGCCGAGCACTGGCATTATATGATCTGCGGAAATGCACACAGACTTTCCTGGCCTGCCTCAGGACATCCTGTAAGCCCGGGTACCTGCCCAAGAACTGCTGCACCACCAGGTTAAGGACTTTACCCACACAGGGCACATGGGTCTGTTGTCCCTGTCGGAGGGCGGAGAGGTGGTTGGTGCCATTATCGCAAACAACCATTCCTGCCTTAAGCTGGCGTGGCGTCAACCACCTCTCGGCCTGCCCCTGCAGAGCTGACAGAACCTCTGCCCCAGTGTGGCTCCTGTCCCCCAAACACACCAGCGCAAGCACGGCATGGCATCTTTTTGCCTGCGTACTTGCGTAGCCCCTTGAACGCCTACGGAGCACCGCTGGTTCTGAGGACAAAGCACAGGAAGAGGCCATGGAGGAAGAAGAAGAGGAGGGGGTGGAGGAGAGAGGTGTGTCACAACCAGTAGTAGCATTTTGGAGGTGTGTCGGCGGAACAACCTCCAACACTACTGCACCTTGTCCTGCATCCTTCCCAGCTGCCAAAAGAGTGACCCAATGGGCCATGAAAGAAAGGTAACGTCCCTGTCCATGCCTGCTGGACCATGAGTCAGCGGTAATATGCACCTTACCGCTGACCGCCCTGTCCAGCGAGGCATGGACATTGCCTTCCACATGCCGGTAGAGAGCCGGAATCGCCTTCCTTGAGAAAAAGTGGCGTTTGGGAACCTGCCACTGAGGAACCGCACATTGCACAAACTCACGGAAGGGGGCCGAGTCTACCAACTGAAAAGGCAGCAGTTGAAGTGCTAGCAATTTAACCAAGCTAGCATTCAACCGCTGGGCATGTGGATGGCTGGGAGTGAACTTCTTTCTACGGTCCAGCAGCTGGGGTAGGGGAATTTGCCTGCTAGAATCGGACGTCGGTGTACTGCTAGCAGAGTGCCCGCAAGTACTTGGCTGTGACACACCTAATTCTACACCTTCATTCCTCTCAGTGCAGGTTTCAGAGAGGACTGAAGGTATAGTGGGGTTGGAGATCCCAGCTGATGCGGAGCAAGGAGAGGTCCGCTTTGTTCTTTGATGTGGGTCTTTAAGGTAGGCTTGCCAACGATCTGCATGGCAGGTCAACATATGTCTTGTCAAGCATGTGGTGCCCAAGCGGCTGATGTTTTGGCCACGCGAGATACGCTTGAGACATATGTTGCAAACAGCAGCGGTGCGATCTGATGCATTTGACTCAAAAAAAGCCCACACCAAAGAACTTTTGGAATAACGGGCAGAGGCAGCGCCCTGCACAGGCGGAGCTCTGCGGTGTGATTCAGTTGGTGTGCTGCCCTTACGCTGGCCACCAGAGGGCATCCTGCCTCATTGGAGATGTGCCTCCTCCTCATCCTCCTCCTCCTCCTGTCTCCTATCAGGCACCCACGTGGAGTCAGTGACCTCATCATCCCCTCCCTCCTCATCACTGGAACCAATCTGGCAGTATGCTGCAGCTGCTGGAACATGACTGCCAGATTGGTGTCCTTCTTGAGCATCCCCTCTCTCTGCTCTCACGCTACTGCCTTCCTCTAGCTGGGTATCATCTTCAGACCCTTCGAAACGCTGGGCATCCTCCTGGAGCATGTACCCAACACTGTGCTCAAACAGTTCGGGGGACTCCTCAGGAGGACACAGTGGGTCTAGGGAAGGAGTGACTGATGATGACATTGAGTACGCTTTGGCAGCTGCTTTGCCAGTACCCTGAGCCTGGGTGAGAGAGGATGAGGAGGATGAGGAGGGCTTGGTCATCCACTCTACCAAGTCTTCGGCATGATGCGGCTCAACACGTCCAGCTGCCGAAAATAAGGACAAGCGTGTCCCATGGCCACGTGCTGATGACGATGCACCGCGTCCATGACCAGCACCGTTGTCTCTAGACACAGAGCCTGCTTGCCCTCTTTTATTGGCTCCTGACTGTCTGCCTCTCCTTGTTTGCCTTCCAGACATTCTAAAGGCCTGCAGGGAGATGGGAAAACCAGCAATAAGGGGTAGCTTCAGGTGTATATTTTGCAAGAAGCACACTACGCCTGCTGTAAGTGCTGCGGATGCCTGCCTGTGTTACACAACAGGAAAACACAGCAATAAGGGCTAGCTTCTGGTGTATATTTTGCAAGAAGCACACTACGCCCGCTGTAAGTGCTGCAGATGCCTGTTAGTGTAACACAAAAGAAAAAAACTACGAGCAATAAGGGGTAGCTTCGGGTGTATAATGTGCAGGAGGCACACTACGCCCGCTGTAAGTGCTGCAGATGCCTGCCTGTGTTACACAACAGGAAAACACAGCAATAAGGCCTAGCTTCAGGTGTATATTTTGCAGGAGGCACACTACGCCTGCTGTAAGTGCTGCAGATGCCTGCCTGTGTTATACAACAGGAAAACACAGCAATAAGGCCTAGCTTCAGGTGTATATTTTGCAGGAGGCACACTACGCCTGCTGTAAGTGCTGCAGATGCCTGCCTGTGTTACACAACAGGAAAACACAGCAATAAGGCCTAGCTTCAGGTGTATATTTTGCAGGAGGCACACAACGCCTGCTGTAAGTGCTGCAGATGCCTGCTGTGTTACACAACAGGAAAAAACAGCATTAAGGGCTAGCTTCAGGTGTATATTTTGCAGGAAGCACACTACGCCTGCTATAACTGCTGCAGATGCCTGCCTGTGTTACACAACAGGAAAACACAGCAATAAGGGCTAGCTTCTGGTGTATATTTTGCAAGAAGCACACTACGCCCGCTGTAAGTGCTGCAGATGCCTGTTAGTGTAACACAAAAGAAAAAAAACTACGAGCAATAAGGGGTAGCTTCTGGTGTATAATGTGCAGGAGGCACACTACGCCCACTGTAAGTGCTGCAGATGCCTGTCTGTGTTACACAACAGGAAAACACGGCAATAAGGCCTAGCTTCAGGTGTATATTTTGCAGGAAGCACACTACGCCTGCTATAACTGCTGCAGATGCCTGCCTGTGTTACACAACAGGAAAACACAGCAATAAGGGCTAGTTTCTGGTGTATATTTTGCAAGAAGCACACTACGCCCGCTGTAAGTGCTGCAGATGCCTGTTATTGCTCGTAGTTTTTTTTCTTTTGTGTTACACTAACAGGCATCTGCAGCACTTACAGCGGGCGTAGTGTGCTTCCTGCACATTATACACCTGAAGCTACCCCTTATTGCTCGTAGTTTTTTTTCTTTTGTGTTACACTAAGGGGTAGCTTCAGGTGTATAATGTGCAGGAAGCACACTACGCCCGCTGTAAGTGCTGCAGATGCCTGCCTGTGTTACACAACAGGAAAACACAGCAATAAGGCCTAGCTTCAGGTGTATATTTTGCAGGACGCACACTACGCCTGCTATAACTGCTGCAGATGCCTGCCTGTGTTACACAACAGGAAAACACAGCAATAAGGGCTAGCTTCAGGTGTATATTTTGCAGGAAGCACACTACGCCTGCTATAACTGCTGCAGATGCCTGCCTGTGTTACACAACAGGAAAACACAGCAATAAGGGCTAGCTTCAGGTGTATACTGTGCAGGAGGCTTAGCAAAAATATCACTGACACTGTCCCCTGCCTATCCTTCTCTCTCCCTGCACACAAGGTTTAGCAGAATATCACTGACACTGTCCCTGCCTATCCTTCTCTCTCCCTACACACAAGGTAAATGAACAAATATCACTAACACTGTCCCTGCCTATCCTTCTCTCTCCCTGAACCGGAACACACTACACAAGGCCGCCGCGCTGGCGGCCTTTTATAGTGTGGGGCATGTACTAAACCCCCCTGAGCTATAATTGGCCACAGGCATCCTGCCTGTGGCCAATTATGGCTCTCCTCGCTGCCGGCGCTTTGATTGGCCAAGCATGCAGGGTCACAGTGCATGCTTGGCAAATCACAGCGCCGGGATTGCACTGCGATGGCGCAGTGTATTGTGGGGCGTTCGCGTCACTCGAATTTGGCGCGAATGGCCCAAAACGTTCGATCTTCGTCGAATGATCGAACAGCCGATGTTCGAGTCGAACGTATGTTGGACTCGAACACCGAGCTCCTCCCTACTCGCCATATTCAGCAGTCCAACAGGACAGAGTCCTGCAAAGGTACCAGCAGCCACCACAGACTTTTTTTTGCTAGGTAGGCCAGCATCTTCCCCGTCTTCTCCCCATGTTAATATATTCGTGTTTTACAGAAGAACATTCGCTGTTTGGCTTTTTCTAGATAAAGCTGTGACACCACCCTGGTCTGTAGCTTAATGTTATTTAGATTGTCAGGGGTGGGAAGAGCGTTATATGCCTCTTCTAAGTCCCGTAGTGTATCCTCTGACATGCACACTATTACCTTAAAAGACATTTTAAGTCTATTAATCCTAGTATCCAACACCCTCCTCGCATGAAGTTTAAAAGCTTCCCACTGAGAATTAAACGAGAGAGAGCTCTGGCCATCAGGAAAGAAAAATTGCAGTTCTCGTTCTATAGAGTCATGATCTGTCAACGCTGACAACCAGTATGGATTGAGTCTCCACACATATTCAAAAGAGATAGCTGTTCCCAACACGGGTAATGGTTGGAGAGGGCCCTAGGTGCAAATCCCGCCCTGGCAACCCTGGGAAGCAGTGTTTTAGAAACCAAGATATAATCTATTCTGGACATGGTGGCATGACTAGTGGAGTGGCAAGTATATGCCCTAGCAGTGGTGTTCCTGTGTCACCATACATCTATCAAGGCAAATTCTGCCAATATGCGACTCAGTCGGATCTGTCTAGGCTCACCAACCACAGCAATAGGCTGTACCGGGCGGTCCATATAAGGGTTCATGGTCATATTGAAATCCCCCATCCATACAGCAGGGACCGTCGGGTGCTGGGTTATAAATGACAGACCCGCCGCGACGACCTCCAAACTGTATGGGGGGGGGATATAACAGGCAATCAGCAGTATAGGCAGTCCCCCTATAGAGGCATGTAAAAACAAGTACCTTCCCTGTTGGTCTGACTCCATAGAAATTAGCTCAAATGGGGTGGCTTTAGTTACCAATAGCAAAACTCCTAGAGAAGCTGGCATGTGTACTATGATAGGCCCAGCCTATCCAGGGATGCTTCAGAGCCGACTGTAAGTGGCCTGTATCATGCGTTTCGGTTAGTGCTATCACATTAGTGTTCTGGATTTTTAGATATGCGCTTAATTTTGTCTCTTACTCCCCGGACATTCCATGTCAAAAATTTAAGTGTGGTCATTTAAACAAAAGGTGAGAAATAATGGAGCGGACCACAGGGTCTCTATATAATAGAACATTAGTAGCATTACCCGTATACCATGGTCATTATCACTTACAAAGGTATCATAAATTACTAAAATTGCATCCCAAAACCAAAACAAACAGTCTTTTGACCAGTGAGGTCCATAACGGTGGCCCGGTACACGGGCAACATCCCTCCCACCCAGCTCTACACCTCCCCAACATGGTGAGAGCATCAATAACCCCAAAAAAATAATGAAGCAACAAACATCCAGCAGTAAACTCTGGCTGGAGGCGCATAACTTATTTCCAGTAATTGGCATGTTGCTGCAGTAAATGTCATTCCTAGGGGGGGGCGATTATTCACTGAACCGTGCGTGGTAAAGAAGCAGGGGATGAGCAGTACTCCCAAAAGTTCCGGTACTGTGCTCCTCCTGCCCCCCAATATACTGCTCACAGTATGAACATAGCCCTTCAGGATAGCTGGAACCGGTAGAGGGAACCAAAGTGTGAGAAGTCAGGTATATGCATTTAGGATCTCAACAATCCAGTGGGGAGGTTCCAGCCAGGTCACATATGTCCCGGTCACATATGTCCCGGTCCCTAAAGTTTAGAAATTTGTCAATAAAGGTGCGGGGGGGTGCTCCTGCAGGTGGGGGCTTAGCTGGTATATGGTGCACCCTTTCCACCGCAAACATAACTGAGAAGGCCTCCCTGCCATACGTGGTAATAAGGACGTTCTCCAGGTACTCCGCCGGGTCTTTACCTTCAGCCCGCTCTGGCAATCCAATAAACCGGAGGTTGCAACGGCTAATTCTGTTCTCAATGTCATCTTGATGGGAGTGTAGCTGTTGGATCTGTCACTGCATGTCCTCAGTGGTATGCTGCAAAGTATGCAAGATGTCCTCCGCCATGCTGATACGGGTCTCCGTTTCAGTGACTCTGTCCTTCACCATAGAGAGGTCCTGTCTCAATAGCGAGATATCGATCTTCACCTCGTCTATTTTTGCAGTTAGGGTGCCCTGAAGAGCAGCTATGGCCTCCAGCACCTTTGCCGTTTCCGCGGCATGGCGGTCCTCCCCTGGACACACGGCGGCGCCATCTTTGGCCTGTTCATCTTCCCCCTCATGGCAGTATTTAGCCAGTTTCTCCGCCGCTGTGGAGGGCTTTTTGGACGGCGACATGTGCAGACCTGGTCCTCGAGTCCACAGGCAGCTTTGTAGGTGAATATAGTCACGGAATCGCGTTCAGGCTGGTATACAGGATAATTGGCAAGAGGAGCTCCTTCTACCCGCGTCTTACTCCATCGCTCGCCAGGCCACGCCCTCAGCCACCACAGACTTTAGTAACCTTCTTACATGCTTGTTTTTGCTCTCTCTCTGACTCAGACCCCTGTCCCATTTTTATTCAGCACAGGCCCAGTGGGTAAGACCCAAGAAATCCCCCCCAAGAAAGAACAGGGAAACTTAACACTAAACATCCAGACTAGGACAACAAACTCTCCCTGCCTACAGGCAAATTTCTTTTTCCTTGATATTGATTTTTTCATCCTTCATTCACTCACTAAACAAAAATAAATTAAAAACATTGGTATGAAGTTGGTATAGTATAAACGTAAAGCACATTTTTAGAAAATGGTGCTTCTAAACAGTCAAACATGTTTGGATTAGACTTTTAAATGTGTAATACTTGATCATACTTCTAATATTTCTGGCGTTTTAATGTCTGCGACTTGTCTCAACTACAGTACTCTTCTGATCACTCATAACTAATATGCTTTTAATATGTTGTGTTGATAGTTTATTATGCTACTGTACCTTGCTTGTTTTTTTTATTTTTTATTTTTTTTATTTGTATTCTTGTAACTTCTTACCATACTCAGATTCTGTCTACTGCCTAGTGCTTCAGTCATGACTGTTTTACAGTATGTGTCATGTGTCTTTTCAGGGGTATCCAATCCAAAATCCCCTTCCATCACATTGAGTTTAGTGTACATGAGCAATTGAGGTGGTAAGAAGGCAACAATGTGAGGGGCAAAAGGTGTTTAATGGAACTTTTCCATTGCTTAAACTACCTAATATTTTAGAATGCATGCTTAGGTTCCGATTTTTCTGATTATTTTAAAGATTTATTTGAAATTGCCATATCTTTTTTTGCATAGAAACCTTATACAGTTCCCAATACAAATTGGAGAATTATGGCTTCTAATGTGTCTGGGAGAGCACCAGTGACATATTTTGTACAGAACTTATTATTGAATAAAATATACAGCAAGAATTAAATTGCATTATTTTATTGCATAGCTGAGCTAAAAAATTCAGCGCAGAACAGCTGTCAGCGTCCAGCTGTTAGATGGTTCAACCAGACATTGCAATGCAATGAAATAGTAATAATTAAAGGAGATTTTCATGCCAAGAAGTGTTGAAATAATGTATATTAGGGCAGAACGTAAACCAAATCTCCGATCACCGTTGATTTGTTCCTAATTCAACATAAATACATGAATAAAAAGAACTGTCCTAGGCTTCTGTCTCATCATACTTTACCCATTCTTTTGCCCTTTCTTTGTGAAAGATAGAGAGATATGCATAAGAGAATGTTTTCCTTGTGCTTACCTTGGTTTATTTTTTTCAGGTATCACTAGGTCTCATACATTTTTATACAGTAAAAAATATATACATATATTTAATCGACTGCAAGATATTGCATTTCTGGTTTCTGCGTTTAACATTAATAGCTAAATAGTAAACGTTGAAATCTGTATATGAATCCTGTATCTTAGGAATAGGGATGAGATTCAAGTGATGCAGGTTTCACCCTAAATTCTTGCTTTTATTGGTTCAAAGACTAATTTGGCAGCAGATAGACATTCATTTAGTGGTTGTATTATTACTGCCACTAATTGACAATTCCCCTTTATTAATTGCTAGAACACAAGTACGAGTTTACATATATATGGAAGTTTATCATTGATGTGGATTCATCTGGCATAGCTGCCCTGGTTGATGGCGCTGCTTTGTTTGCCTATCGGGAAGAAGCATTCCTGTCTTTATGATGCCGAATTTGCTATGTTAATGTTAATGAAAGCGCTTGTGGACCACTCTTATCAGGGGGTCACACTTATTCTGGTAAGCAGCGCATGAGTGTGTATGGTGTCACCTTGGCTACCTTGAATATGCTTGCTTGGCTTGTGGGACTAGTAAATTAAATTTTCCCTCTTTTTTATTTGGATTCTTTCAGGATTTTTTGATCACACATTTACAATCTTTTACACACTTTTAGAGTATTGATATTAATCTGCAATCACTATTTATGCACTAGAGCGCCATGTTGGGTATCAGGACACAGTGGATGGGGTAGGCTTTGCCTATGGCCCCACGGGCTCTGCCTATGGCCCCGCCTCTATTGGAATGGCAGTGCTGAGAAGTTAGCAGAAGCGTGTGCAAATGGGAAAGACTCCAGAGGGGAGAGGTAAGAGGATCTGCTGGCAGTATGTGTGCAGCTGGCTGGGCTTCCGGGATTACATTGTGGTAGGGCGACTAGTAGCTCAGAAATGAAAATCAACGTGACGGGTTCTGCCTTTGGCCCTGTGGGCTCTGCCTATATGGCCCCGCTCCCATTGGAACAGCAGTGCTAAGAAGTCAGCAGAATTGTGTGTGTGCATGTAGGAAGGAGTCCAGTGGGGAGAGGTAAGAGGAAACTGAGGGCTGGCCAGGGACAAAGTGAAGGAGAGAAGAGGGAGAGCAACATACAGACAACACACAGCGAGGCTGCTGACTGGGAACACAGGTAGGCAGAGAAAACATGGGGTCTCACCTCAGGACATGATAATCACTGCTTTTATTTCTCTCCTGACAGAAAATGCTGCTGGGACCCCCTTGGGTCTGAGACATCTCCTCTGATATCAGTGGTCTGTGCTGTCACTGTCATTCATGGCTATTCATTCATCCTGGATGAGTGATCTGATAATTTAGCTTTCTGTACTGCTTAGCAACAATTCCCCATCTGCTGTGGTTGGAGGAGACGGTAGGAAAACTGCATTGTTATGCAGTTTGTTAATTTCTAATTTCTCATTATCTCTCCTGTTATTACCTGCACTTTGGAAATCTAAATTTAGAAAAGTGTGACAATGGTAAGTGGGCTTATCGGAATCTGGAAGACCCCTTTAACAAAGGGGACCCCCAGATCCCACCCCCTATGTGAATTGGTAAGGGGTACATTGTACCCCTACAATTTCATGAAGAAAGTGTAAAAAATTAAAAAAAAAACACACACCGACACCTTGGAAAAGTCCTTTATTAATAAAACAAAAAACAAAAAAAAAACATTCCTGCGATGAAATCCAGTGTCCAGCGGCGATCCGAAGTCCAGCGCTGTCCGTCATTGGCTGAGCCTGAGTGGACCTGATGGGGAACTTCCTCCGCTGTGTATTAAATGAATACACCGCTCCTTCTAAAGTTCCCCATCAGGTCCGCTCAGCCAATGATGTAGGATGCGGAACGTGTGAAGGGGCGGGTCTATTCATGTATTATACTGGAGGAAGTTCCCCATCAGGTCCGCTCCTCCAATGACGTAGGCGGGGTCTGACATACGAGGGGGCGGACCTGATGGGGAACTTCCTCCACAGTTTAATACATGATACAACCCTTGCCCGCAGACCCCCACAACCACCGGGCAAGGGTTGTTGGGATGAGGCCCTTGTCCCCATCAACATGGGGACATCCTCCCCATGTTGAGGGCATGTGGCCTGGTACGGTTCAGGAGGGGGGGCGCTCTCTCGTCCCCCCCTCTTTTCCTGTGGCCTGCCAGGTTGCGTGCTCGGATAAAGGGTCTGGTATGGATTTTGGGGGGAACTCCACGCCATTTTTTTCTTAATTTGGGGTGGAGTTCCCCTTAAAATCCATACCAGACCTGAAGGGCCTGGTATGGATATTTGGGGGAACTCCACGCATTTTTTTTTTAAATTTGCGGCAGGGTTCCCCTTAATATCCATTTCAGACCTGAAGGGTCTGGTAATTGAATTTGGGGGGACCCCCACGCTTTTTTTTTTTTATCAATGACTTTTCTATGTATTGCCAGGAGCCGACAATTCATTATAGCCGCGAGTGAGTTTTAAATGACTTTTTTTCCTTTGGAAATGACACTTTGTGCAGGGACAGTTCTAAGCACGGGAAACAAGCGCGACTCTACATGCATACTATACACACACCCTAGGTACGAAATTTAAAGGAAAATTCCACTTTTATTTTTTCATTTTAAGCATTATTAAAATCACTGCTCCCGAAAAAACTGCAGTTTTTAAAACTTTTTTTTGCATTGATACATGTCCCCAAGGGCTGGACCCGGGTCCCCAAACACTTTTTAGGACAATAACTTGCATATAAGCCTTTATAATTAGCACTTTTGATTTTGAACATTCAAGTCCATTGTATTTAATAGGGTTCTAAAGTTCACGCAAACATTCTGGCTGTTCGCAGGTTCTGGTGCAAACCAAACAGGGAGGTGTTCGGCTCATCCCTAGTGCCTGCACACATTCGATAGACAGGGATGAAATGCAGTGACCTCTTTCCTCCGATATCAGGGATAGGACATGGAACACAAATAGGAAACTTCCATAGTGCAACCCATTTATTGGTATAAAAAAACTTGAATAAAAAACGTTGGCCGAATTGCCTCTTACATTAAAAAGTGCCCATCCCGGCACTGTGGCTGCAGTCTTGTCAGTATATCACAGACTCCTCCACCTCCGTGGCGGCGTGCGTTCCAACAGCTGCTCGCTCAAGCCAGAGGAACCGGATGGGACAGTGGGCATAGAGCACGTGACCAGGCTACGCCGCCGACGTATGTTTCGTGCTTCAGGGGGCGTGCCTGGTCACTAGGCGTCACGTTGTTTATAGTCTATGCGGGGGGAGGAGTGGTTTGATGTGGCTGCATTACGATTGGCCAACCTTTCAGTCCATCAAACCACTCCTCCCCCTGCTTGAGCGAGCAGCTGTTGGAACGCACGCCACCACGGAGGTGGAGGAGTCTGTTCAGTTATCTGTCCTTTATCTATCCATCAGCATACATGTGCTTCCACTGAGAAGACTTTAAATTTCTGGTTGGTAAGTTTGAGCTTGGGTTTTGTCTGTCTTTTTGTGTCTTTGGTTATATGCGATTCGCCCACCCCAGTCCTCCTTGCTGTGAAGACCAGTCATAGATAAAGGCAGTGACATTTTGTTTGTTGTAATGTTGGCATTTTTTGTCATTGTGGTCAGGCAACGCACTAGCACCTCTGCTTCTATGTGCTGGGTGCCTAGTGTGCTCCTGCGCCTTTAAAAGGAGGGTGGGCCCCCTCCAGTTATCTGTCCTTTATCTATCCATCAGCATACATGTGCTCCCACTGAGAAGACTTTAAATTTTAGAGTTAGGACTGCAGTACACAGGGAGCCTTGGCGGGGCCAGCAGCTTACACATGTATTTGCAAATGCGTGCAACTAAACCCCTGTTTTTAAACGCACTATTAGACAGGTGATTTTGGTTGGTTGCTGATTGGTTGGTAAGTTTGAGCTTGGGTTTTGTCTGTCTTTTTGTGTCTTTGGTGATATACTGACAAGCCTGCAGCCCCAGTGCCGGGATGGGCACTTTTTAATGTAAGAGGCCATTCTGCCAACGTTTTTTATTCAAGTTTTTTTATACCAATAAATGTGTTGAACTATGGAAGTTTCCTATTTGTGTTCGATGTCCTATCCCTGATATCGGAGGAAAGAGGTCACTGCATTTCATTCCTGTCTATCGAATGTGTGCAGGCACTATCCTGCTAAAGTGGTTGTGACCATCTTTTTAATTAACAACCTGCCTACTGGGCACTTTCACCCCCTTCCTGCCCAAGCCATTTTTCAGCTTTCAGCGCTGTCAATTTTGAATGACAATTGCGCGGTCGTGCGATGCTGTACCCAAACAAAATTTGCGTCCTTTTTTTCCCACAAATAGAGCTTTCTTTTGGTGGTATTTTATCACATCTGCGGTTTTTATTTTTTGCGCTATAAAGAAAAGAAGAGCGTCAAGTTTGAAAAAAAGAACACAATATGTTTTACTTTTTGCTATAATAAATATCCATTTAAAAAAAAATAATAATTTCCTCAGTTTTTAGGCAGATATGTATTCTTCTACATATTTTTAGTAAAAAAAAAAATCGCAAGAAGCGTATATTGATTGGTTTGCGCAAAAGTTATAGCAGATACAACATAGGGGATAGATTTATAGCATTATTATTTAATTTTTTTACTAATAATGGCGGCGATCATGGATTTTTATTGTGACTGCGATATTGCGGCGGACACATCGGACACTTTTTTGGGACCATTCACATTTATACAGCGATCAGTGCTATAAAAATGCATTGATTACTGTATAAACATGACTGGCAGGGAAGGGGTTAACACTAGGGGGCGAGGAAGGGGTTAAATGTATTCCCTGGAAGTGATTCTTACTGTGGGGGGAGGGGACTGACTGGGGGAGGTGACCGATCTGTTTCCCTATGTACAAGGGACACACCATCGGTCTCCTCTCCCTGACAGGATGTGGATCTGTGTGTATTGTCTACACCGAATGCACTGTATATTATATATATATATATATTGTGACAGCAGGAAGGTAAAGTCACCTGGTTGCATCCAGGGGGGTAGATATATTTCGCCCAGATTCAGGCTTTACGCCGACTTATACAACTAGGTGGAGAGTTGTATAAGCCCAGCTGGGGTTAGTGGGCTCATGGATGACTCATACCTCTAGGGAGAGTGTGGGGCGTCGTGCAGACAGGGAGTTGATGAGACCAGCTGAAGCTTGTCAGCTCATTTAGGCCTCTATAAGAACTCCCAGCTTCATTAGATGTGAGCTCATGCCTGGACCCAGACCTGTGTGGACTGTCTAGGGAGAGTGAACCCCTGTGCGGTGAGACAAAGCCTGTGTGGCTATTTGCTTGGACATTTAAAACCAGGGACTTAGGGACTAGGACAGCACTAGGCTGATCCCAGTTGTTAGTTAGGAAACCTGTATGTTTAGTCAGAGGTCAAGTTGACCAGGATTTATTTTGTTTATGTTTCTTTTGCTTTGCTGTGTTTTGTCACTGTAAATAGAAAATAAACCGCACCTTTTTGATTTTGAAAACCACAACGTCCGTTTGCTGGGCCTGTTTTTGTGTGGGGAGCCCATCCCGGGGGTCACACACACCCGCTGCCGAGCTAACCCCCTCACAGTTGGTGGAGAACCAGTGGCAGTTTTTTTTAAGCCAGCATGGAGGAGATACTGAAACAGCTGGCTCTAGCAAATGCCAATCAACAGCAGACAAATGCAGGTTTGCAAAAGAGCCTTGCAGCTCATCAACAGAGCCTTGCAGCTCAACAACAGAACTTCGCAGCCCAGCAGCAAGCTCATCAACAGAGCCTTGCAGCCCAGCAGCAAGCTCATCAACAGAGCCTTGCAGCCCAGCAGCAGACAAACGCAACTTTGCAACAGAGTCTGGAGGCTCAGCAACAAGCCCAGCAGCAATCTGAGGCCCGCTTCATAGACCTGTTGCAGAAGCAAGAGCAGAGACTACAACAACAGATGGAAGCAGTAATGCAGCAACGTCCGCAGACCAGTGAGGAAAGCCGTCCCACTAATACCGCGTCCTTTGGGGTGAGTCGTTTATTGACAAAAATGACTGGAGAGGATGATCCAGAGGTATTTTTGACCACATTTGAAAGGACCGCTGAAAGAGAAAAGTGGCCTGAGGAGCAGTGGGCTGGACTGGTGGCTCCTCTATTAACTGGTGAATCGCAGAAAGCTTACTATGACCTAGAGCCTAACCAAGCAAAAGACTATGTGATGCTAAAAGCTGAAATATTGGCAAGGCTGGGTGTCACCCTGGCTGTCCGGGCTCAGCGTGTGCATAACTGGACTTTCCAGCTTGGAAAACCCCCCAGGTCTCAAATGTATGATCTCATTCACCTGAGCAGAAAGTGGCTACAGCCAGAGACTTTGTCCGCACCAAAGATTGTGGAACGTGTTGTAATGGATCGGTTTTTGAGAGCTCTTCCTACTGCCATCCAAAAGTGGGTAAGCCATGGAGACCCAGAGACGGCCGATGGTCTTGTGGATCGTGTGGAGAAATACTTGGCTACAGAGAACCTGACGGCCTCTTCCAGAGACACTCGGACTTTCCACCCTAAGACCAGACCATCCCCAGGGGCGGATAAGAGGATTCCAAGGGGTGAGGGTGGAGAGAGTGAGAGGGTGGGAGCTCTACCCCAAGTTTGGCGAGAACAGCCTGGGAAATCAGCGGCTCAAGAGGCCGCAAGAAGGATCGTTTGCTACCGCTGCCGGCAAGCGGGACATATTGCAGCCAATTGCCCGGTTGTGGAGGAACCCATGCAGTGTGACTTTCTGACGGGCAGACGTCAGTCGCTGTGTGCGACAGTCGCATGCACTGCCATTCGAGGAACTGAGAAACATTTATGCAAAATGTGTGTTAATGGTAGAAATGTTGTGGTATTGCTGGATTCAGGTAGCCTTGTTTCCCTGATAAAGGCTGAGTTAGTTAAAACAGAGGTCTCTGGGAATAGCAAGGTAGCTGTTATTTGTGTGCATGGGGACACCCGAGAGTATCCAGTGACTACAGTGTGTTTCGAGACCCCCAAAGGTACCCTCTTTCATCCAGTGGGCTTAGTATCTCAGTTACCGCATGACGCCATTGTGGGAAGGGATTTTCCGAAGTTCTGGGAACTGTGGGATGATCCTGAGCCCCCCACTGGTGCCCCTATGTACCAGGAATGTGATAGCCAGAACTCCCCTGAGAGTGGTGAGGACTCTCCGGAATTTCCCTTATCAGTATTGGCAGGGGAGACTCAAGAAACTGGAGAGGAGCCCACCTCCTCAGACGAAAACCTACCGTCTGTGGAGTTTTCTGATCTTGAGGTTCACAGGGAAAACTTTGCCACAGAACAGTTGAAAGACCCCGCCCTAATAAAGGCACGGGAAAACGTAGTGAAAATAGATGGCGAGTTAGTGAACCCAGATAATACCTGCACTTACCCATACTTCAGCGTAGAGAAGGACCTACTGTATCGGGTGGCAAAAAGGGCAGAAGAAACCGTTGAGCAGCTTGTGGTGCCCAAACCTTACAGGAAGTTGGTGTTGGAGTTGGCCCATGGGCACATTCTTGGAGGTCATCTGGGGACAGAGAAAACCCGAGAGAGGGTATTACAGAGATTCTATTGGCCGGGGGTGATGAAGGACATAGAAAATTATTGTTCCTCCTGCCCTGTGTGTCAGAGGTCGGCCCCGATGCCACATTTCCGTAGCCCGCTGGTCCCTCTACCCATCATTGAGGTCCCGTTTGAGAGGATCGCCATGGATTTGGTAGGTCCTATAATCAAGTCCGCTAGGGGGCACCAGTACATATTAGTTATAATGGACTATGCCACCCGTTATCCAGAAGCGATCCCTCTCCGAAATACCTCGGCCAAAACCATAGCCAAAGAGCTATCTCTTGTGTTTAGCCGGGTGGGTATTTGTAAAGAACTGCTTACGGACCAAGGTACACCCTTTATGTCCCGGGTTATGAAGGAGCTGTGTAAATTGTTCAAAGTTACGCAATTACGTACATCTGTGTATCACCCCCAAACCGATGGGCTGGTTGAAAGATTCAACAAAACCCTAAAACAAATGTTGAAGAAAGTGGTGGATAGAGATGGAAAGGATTGGGACTGTCTACTTCCTTATCTGATGTTTGCTATTAGGGAGGTGCCCCAATCCTCTACGGGATTCTCCCCCTTTGAGTTACTGTATGGGAGACACCCAAGAGGGCTGTTGGATATTGCCAAGGAAACTTGGGAAAGTGAGAGTTCTCCCCACAGGAGTGTGATTGAGCATGTCGCCCTGATGCAAGACCGAATTGCACAGGTAATGCCCATCGTGAAGGAACATTTGGCCCAAGCGCAGTTAGCACAGCAGAGAGTGTACAACCGTGGAGCCAAGACCCGTACCTTTTCCCCGGGGGATAGGATACTGGTACTTGTCCCTACGGTTGAAAGTAAATTCCTTGCCAAATGGCAAGGCCCCTACGAGATAATGGAAAAAGTGAGCGAAGTGAATTACAAGGTCAGACAACCAGGAAGGCGAAAGCCCGAACAGATCTATCACGTTAATCTGTTGAAAGCCTGGAGGGATAGAGAGTCCCTAGTCGCAGACACTTGGTCACCAGCTCAAACTGGTTGCGTGATTCCTGAGGTTGGAATAGCAGCCACCTTGTCACAACCCCAACAACAGGAGGTTAAGGAGTTTGTGCTTCGCAACAAGGAGGTATTCTCTGAGCTGCCGGGACAAACATCTGGGGTAGAGCATGACATCATTACCCCGCCCGGTGAAAGGGTGAAGTTAAAACCCTATCGGATCCCAGAGGCCCGACGGGAGGCAATACGGGAGGAAGTACAGAAAATGCTGAACTTAGGGGTGATAGAGGAGTCCCAAAGTGATTGGTCTAGTCCCATTGTGTTGGTGCCTAAACCGGATGGGAGCTGGCGATTTTGTAACGATTTTCGTCAGTTGAACAAAGTTACAAAATTTGACACCTACCCCATGCCACGTATAGATGAGTTGATCGACCGGCTGGGAACAGCCCGATACATGACGACTCTTGACCTCACAAAAGGGTATTGGCAAATCCCCCTGGCCAAGTCGGCCAAAGAGAAAACCGCATTTGTAACCCCAGACGGGGCGTTCCAATATAAAAGAATGCCGTTCGGGTTACAGAATGCGCCGGCCACATTCCAGCGGAAAATGGACCAGATGCTGAGGCCCCATCGGAAGTATGCTGCGGCTTACCTGGATGACGTAATTGTCCATAGCACAGATTGGACCTCACATCTGCCAAAAGTGCAAGCAGTCCTGGACTCTGTTCGGGAAGCGGGGTTTACGGCTAACCCCAAGAAGTGTACCATTGGGCAGGAAGAGGCCAAATATCTTGGGTACACCATTGGGAGGGGAGTAATAAAACCCCAACTCAACAAAGTCGAGGCCATCCAGAGTTGGCCACGTCCCAACAGCAAGAAGCAGGTACGAGCCTTTCTGGGAATCGCTGGGTATTATCGGCGATTCATTCCCCACTTTGCTTCTAAGGCTGTGCCCCTAACCAACCTGACGAAGGGGAAAGGGTCGGTCATGATTAAATGGACCCCCGAGGCTGAGGCAGCATTCCAATTCTTGAAACAAGCCTTATGTAGCCAGCCAGTGTTGTACTCACCCGACTTCTCTAAAGACTTTGTCGTACAAAGTGATGCGTCAGATGTGGGGTTAGGAGCAGTATTGTCCCAGGTCTGGAACGGGGAAGAGCACCCAGTCATTTACCTCAGCAGGAAGTTGAAGTCCCATGAGGTAAATTACGCCACCGTTGAAAAGGAGTGTTTAGCGGTGAAGTGGGCTCTAGATTCCCTTCGGTACTACCTGCTAGGTAGGCACTTTGACTTGGTTACGGATCACGCTCCGTTAAAGTGGATGGCTCAAAACAAGGAAACAAATAGAAGAGTGAATAGGTGGTTCCTGGCCCTCCAGGAATTCAACTTCACAGTAAAGCATCGCCCTGGCGTTCAAATGGGGAATGTGGATGCTTTGTCTCGAGTACATGAATGCCTGATTGCTGGTGTTCCAACCCCGAGGTTAAAACAAGAGGGGGGGGGTATGTGACAGCAGGAAGGTAAAGTCACCTGGTTGCATCCAGGGGGGTAGATATATTTCGCCCAGATTCAGGCTTTACGCCGACTTATACAACTAGGTGGAGAGTTGTATAAGCCCAGCTGGGGCTAGTGGGCTCATGGATGACTCATACCTCTAGGGAGAGTGTGGGGCGTCGTGCAGACAGGGAGTTGATGAGACCAGCTGAAGCTTGTCAGCTCATTTAGGCCTCTATAAGAACTCCCAGCTTCATTAGATGTGAGCTCATGCCTGGACCCAGACCTGTGTGGACTGTCTAGGGAGAGTGAACCCCTGTGCGGTGAGACAAAGCCTGTGTGGCTATTTGCTTGGACATTTAAAACCAGGGACTTAGGGACTAGGACAGCACTAGGCTGATCCCAGTTGTTAGTTAGGAAACCTGTATGTTTAGTCAGAGGTCAAGTTGACCAGGATTTATTTTGTTTATGTTTCTTTTGCTTTGCTGTGTTTTGTCACTGTAAATAGAAAATAAACCGCACCTTTTTGATTTTGAAAACCACAACCTCCGTTTGCTGGGCCTGTTTTTGTGTGGGGAGCCCATCCCGGGGGTCACACACACCCGCTGCCGAGCTAACCCCCTCACAATATATATATATATATATATATACCGTATATACTCGAGTATAAGCCGACCCGAATATAAGCCAAGGCACCTAATTTTACCACAAAAAACTGGGAAAACGTATTGACTCAAGTATAAGCCTAGGGTGTCCATGTCCATGCCTCCCTGTGCCCATGCCTCACTTTGTTCATGCCTCACTGTGCCCATGCCTCACTGTCACTGTGCCCATGCCTCACTGTGCCCAATCTCCCTACCTGATCTCAGGCGCTGTGTGACTAGACTGACGTTTAACATGGGAGTCTATGGAAGATGTGCCCGGCCGTAAGTCCCCTGGACAACAAACTTTGCACACTTGTAGAGAAAAAGTGGGGCTCCATTTGTGCCAACTTTGGCTGGACAGGATCACAAAGTTAAAGATGGACACAGACTCGAGTATAAGCCGAGGGGGGCATTTTCAGCACAAAAAAATGTGCTGAAAAACTTGGCTTATACTCGAGTATATACGGTATATATATATATATATATATATATATATATATATATACGGTATATATATATATATATATTAGGGCTGTGGAAATTAACTATTAATTCTTCGATTAATCGATTAATTGTTTTGATCGATCAAAATTCTTTTGATTGGTACTCACCTCTCCGCCGGCTTCCGGGTCTTCAGGGAGATCCGGTGACATCACGGACACTGGCAGGGCTTGCCGTGTCCATCTGAAGGGCTCCTTTGCTGTGCCTCCATATCTGCATGCTGGCGGGACCTTACTATCTGCCACACGCAAGGGTTGTTACATTTCCCTCTATCACTTCCCTCTATCAACCTGGGATTCTACAGCCGTCCACTGGGAGTTGTGATAGTTCCCTTCACGGGACATCTACATGCCGACGGACTGATGTTAGCCCCTCCTCATCTGGATTCAGCAGTGGTATCGTTGTACACATTTTTATACCAGTATCATACTTAGCTACATGTTTTTATGACTGCTTTTGCTACCGTTTGGTATTACTCGCACCATTTTTACAGTTTATGTAGCTACATCGATTTTATCTCCAGTACAATATTTATTTTGTTACCTACTTGAAGACTATAAAAGTTTTAATGCTATTCCCATCGAGCGCTGCCTTTGTGTGTTTTTTGTATCCTGCTATCGATTTTTCCAGTGGTTGGTAGCTGCACTGGGAATCGGCCTGCAAGGAGATCAGCTAAAAGTAGTTGGATCTATGTGCGTTATAATTGATCGAAATTAGTCGATTAATCGATAAAAAAAAAACGATTAATCGAACACGAAAATTTTAATCAGTAACAGCCCTAATATATATATATATATATACACACACACACACACACACAGTGCAGTCAGTGCAGAGTATATAATACAGTGCATTGAAGTGGGTAAGGGGAACCCTATGACAGAATTATGAAAAAAAAAACAGCATGGGGTCCCCCTCAAAATCCATACCAGGCCCTTTGGGTCTGGAATATATTTTAAGGGGAACTCCACACCAAAATGTAAAAAAAAACTAGCTTGAGGTCCCCCCCAAAATCCATACCAGACCCTTATATGAGCAAGCAGCCTGACAGGCCAGGAAAGGGGGGGACGAGCGAGTGCCCCCCCTCCTGAACCACAACAGGCTGCTTGCCCTTGTCCCCATGTTGATGGGGACAAGGGCCTCTTCCTGTCAACCCTGGCCATTGGTTATCGAGGTCTGTGGGTAGGGGGCTTATCGGAATCTGGAAGCCCCCTTTAACAAGGAAGCCCCCAGATCCCGCCCCCCCCTACCCATTCACCCAAAAAATTATCAAAAAAGTAAAAAACCACAACAGTTTATTAAATAAAAAAGTGTCCCGCAATGTCCATCCATCTTCAATCATGCCGCCCGACGGACCTGAAAAATAGAAAAAAAAAGCTCTGCCTTGATGGGAGGCCTCCTAGCGACTGCTGTCTCTTGGCTGTGACAGCTGTTATATAGGCAAGGGCGGGGCCACCCGGTGATGTAACTGAGTGCCCCACCCTTGCCTATATAACAGCTGTCAAAGCCAAAAGATACCCAAGCTACCCAATACCCATTCACATTTGGATCTGGATCTGGGGGGGCCCTTGTTAAAGGGGGCTTCCAGATTCCGATAAGCCCCCCACCCACAAACCATGACAACCAATGGCCAGGGTTGTTGGGAAGAGGCCCTTGTCCCCATCAACATGGGGACAATGTGCTTTGGGGGACCCCAAAGCACCCAACCCATGTTGAGGGCAAGCATACTGGTATGGTTCAGGAGGGGGGCACACTCGCTGACCCCCCCTTTCCTGCTTGCTCGGATAAGGGTCTGGTATAGATTTTGGGGGGACCTCACTCCAATTTTGGTGGAGTTCTCCTTAAAATCTATGCCAGACCCAAAAGGGCCTGGTATGGTATTTGGGGGGACCCCCATGCTGTTTTTTTTTTTTTCGGTGTGGAGTTCCCATTAAAATCCATACCAGACTTGGAGGGGAACCCAGATTGATTGTTTCCTTGATTTTTCATCTATATTGCTGGGAGCCGGCAATACATTACAGCCGCGAGCATGTTTAAATGAAAAATTTTCCTTTAGAAATAACATTTTGCTGCGGCACTGTTCTACACATTGCACAGATGCACCACTTTACAGGCAGAATAAGGGGACCCCCCAGGCACGATATTTAAAGGAATATTTCATTTTTGTTTTTTCACGTTATTAAAATCACTGCTCCTGAAAAAACGTCTGTTTTAAAAACTTATTTTTGCATTGATACATGTCCCCTGGAGCAGTACCCGGTCCCCAAACAATTTATGGCAATAACTTGCATATAAGCCTTTACTTTCAATATTTCTTTATGGTATCAAGATAAATTGGTACAGCAGTAGAGACTGAAACAGGTAAAAAATATCAGTTGGTATCCAATGTTAAGAGAACAACAAAGTCATCTGAGAAAAATGAGGTCAATTGCACTATAGATAAAGGTAACTTAGCTTAACCTGTTATTAACCATGAACATTCAAGATACAGTTATCAAAGGGAGAGGGGGAGGAGGAGAGAGGGGAGGGGAAAGGGGGGTCAGGCTAGTCACCAGTGTGAAGTATACCCATATTAGTGATTCTTGGGTTGGTTTACAATACCTTGAATCTTAAACAACAGTTTTCAAATCTTGACTGTACATTTCGAGTTGCATAGCCATAAATTCCACTTATATTTGAATGGTATGACTGTGAGGTTCGTGATGGCCAACATTTTTTCCATCCTGCATTGGTGGTTTAGGGTAAGGATGGCATCCAGAGGGGAAGGTGGATCAGGTTTGTTACACAATCTCGTGATTGTGAGTTTTGCTGCTAATATAAGTTGTGTAGCTACTATTCGCATATTGGGTGGTAGATCCTGGATAGTCAGGTGTAAGATTGCTAGTTCAGGGCTAGGGGATGTGATGACCACCTATGTGACAGTATGGAGAACATTTTTTATCCAATATGACCTTATTCATATGCAGGACCATAGTAAATGAAATAATGTACCTGATTCTCCGCACTTTCTCCAGCAGAGGGCTGTATGTGAAGGGTAAAAAACGTAGAAAGTTTGAATGGAGTAAGATATCAAGAGTGCACTACTTTCTAGAATAGTTCCCAGTAATTCACGCACCTAGTTGAGGTATACGTGATACAGAAGGTTTTTTTTCCAATAGGTAACTGTAAAGGTCTTGCCTAAGGTTGCCTCCCTTTAGTGATGGTAGTGGTCTTTGAAAAGGAGTCTTGGGTATTGAACATTTTATAGAATAGGGAGATCCCTCTTAATGGAGTTTTAGCTTCTTGGAAGAATGTAAGTATCGCGGCTGGTATTTCTAGGTACAAGGGTAGAGGGTGTTTATAAAGGAATGATCGAATTCGTAGGTAAGTAAAGTGTGCTAAAGGAGGAAGATTAAAGTGAGAGGAGAGGTGTTCAAAAGCATGTAGGGTTATTCCCTGATATACAGTCAGGTCCATAAATATTGGGACATTGACACAATTTTAATCTTTTTAGCTCTATACACCACCACAATGGATTTGAAATTAAACAAACACGATGTGATTTAACTGCAGACTTTCAGCTTTAATTTAAGGGTATTTATATCCAAATCAGGTGAACGGTGTAGGAATTACATCAGTTTGTATATGTGTCACCCACTTTTTAAGGGACCAAATGTAATGGGACAATTGGCTGCTCAGCTGTTCCATGGCCAGGTGTGTGTTATTCCCTCATTATCCCATTTACAAGGAGCAGATAAAAGGTCCAGAGTTAATTTCAAGTGTGCTATTTGCATTTGGAATCTGTTGCTGTCAACTTTCAATATGAGATCCAAAGAGCTATCACTATCAGTGAAGCAAGCCATTATTAGGCTGAAAAGACAAAACAAACCCATCAGAGAGATAGCAAAAACATTAGATGTGGCCAAATCAACTGAGCTCAGCAACACCAAAACACCCGGAAGACCACGGAAAACAACTGTGGTGGATGACCGAAGAATTCTTTCCCTGGTGAAGAAAACACCATTCACAACAGTTGGCCAGATCAAGAACACTCTCCAGGAGGTAGGTGTATGTGTGTCAAAGTCAACAATCAAGAGAAGATGTCACCAGAGTGAATGCAGAGGGTTCACCACAAGATGTAAACCATTAGTGAGCCTCAAAAACAGGAAGGCCAGATTAGAGTTTGCCAAACAACATCTAAAAAAGCCTTCACAGTTCTGGAACAACATCCTATGGACCGATGAGGCCAATATCAACTTGTACCAGAGTGATGGGAAGAGAAGAGTATGGAGAAGGAAAGGAACTGCTCATGATCCAAAGCATACCTCCTCATCAGTGAAGCATGGTGGTGGTAGTGTCATGGAGTGGGCATGTATGGGTGACAATGGAACTGGTTCTCTTGTATTTATTGATGATGTGACTGCTGACAAAAGCAGCAGGACGAATTCTGAAGTGTTTCGGGCAATATTATCTGCTCCTATTCAGCCAAATGCTTCAGAATTCATTGGGCGGTGCTTCACAGTGCAGATGGACAATGACCTGAAGCATGCTGCGAAAGTAACCAAAACGTTTTTTAAGGGAAAGAAGTGGAATGTTTTGCAATGGCCAAGTCAATCACCTGACCTGAATCTGATTGAGCATGCATTGCACTCGCTGAAGACAAAACTGAAGGGAAAATGCCCCAAGAACAAGCAGAAACTGAAGACAGTGGCAGTAAAGGCCTGGCAGAGAATCCCCAGGGATGAAACCCAGCGTCTGGTGATGTCTATGCGTTCCAGACATAAGGCTGTAATTGACTGCAAAGGATTTGCAACCAAGTATTAAAAAGTGAAAGTTTGATTTATGATTGTTAATCTGTCCCATTACTTTTGGTCCCTTAAAAAGTGGGATGCACATATACAAACTGTTGTAATTCCTACACTGTTCACCTGATTTGGATGCAAATACCCTCAAATTAAAGCTGAAAGTCTGCAGTTAAAGCACATCTTGTTCATTTCATTTAAAATCCATTGTGGTGGTTTATAGAGCCAAAAAGATTAAAATTGTGTCGATGTCCCAATATTTATGGACCTGACTGTAGGTCTTTCATTAGGGTAAGCGCTTTAGATTCCCATAGGTTCAGGTCAATAGAGGGTATAACGTGGTAGAGTACCGATAGTGGGACAGGGAGTTTGCATAGTGCCCCTTTTGATGAGATGAGAGGGGAGTTTCTAACCATATCTTGATAGAGGTTTGCACAGTTGGGATAAGGAAACAAGGAGGTGGTGCTCCTATCTTAAGAGCAATTAGGGTTGATTTAAGATCTTGCCCATGTTTTATGTTTAGAGGGTGTCCACCAATATTTAATTTTGTCTATAATGCAGGCTTTGTAATAGGCTGTAACATTGGGGACGCCCATTCCACCATTCTTCCTATGTCTCATCATAAGGTTAAGGGAGCATCTAGGGGGTTTATGGTTCCATATGTACTGTGCGAAGAGTTTTTGCACTGAGGTGAGAAAAGTACGTGGCAGGGGGATTGTTAAAGTGCGAATTAGGTAGAGGAGTTTAGGTAGGAGTAACATTTTTAGAGTCGCTATTTTCCCCGGAGTGGAAAATTCTTGGGTTCGTAGATGGGAGAGTTGTTGGGGTAGTGAATCTAGGAAAGGTTTAAAATTGTGTTTGTAAAGCTGTGAAGTATGTGGGGTCAGTTGGGTGCCTAGAAATGGTAGTGAGCTAGGGGACCAAAGAAAAGGAAATGTTCTTGATAAGGTTGACTGCAAAGAGGCCGGGATGTTAATAGCTAGGATTTGGGACTTTGTGGCATTCAGTTTGTAGTAGGACACGGCCCTAAGCTCGTCTAGTATTTTCTGTGTTTCATGTAGTGATGTCTTTGGGTTGGAAAGTATGAGCATGACATTGTCTGCAAAGAGTCTTATTTTGTGTTCAGTTCCGGCTAAAAAAAGGCCTGTGATATCAGGGTGGGATCTAGTGCTCTCCGCTAGCGGTTCCATGAGAAGTGTAAAAATTATAGGCGATAGGGGGCATCCTTGTCTAGTTCCGTTCGTTATTTGTATTGGTTTGGAGGTGATTCCTGAAGTTAGTATGGTGGCTGAGGGGGTGGAGTATAGGGATAGGATAGCAGTCTGTAGCCATCCTCCGATACCAAATGTGTCAAGTACTGTCTTAAGATAGCCCCAGTGGACCCTGTCGAACGCCTTCTCCGCATCCAAATAGAGGAGCAGGGAAGGCGTCCAAGAGGGTCCAGCCTGGGAGATTAGATTGATGAGGCGTCTAGTTCCATCTGGGGCTTGGTGGCCTGGGACAAAGCCCACCTTGTCAGGATGGATAAGGTGTGGTATTTTTTTTTGCAATATAAGCGCTAAAAGTTTGGCAAAGATCTTCACGTATTGAGAAGGGATGTGGGTCTGTAGTTAGCAGGACTGGTGGGGTCCTTGTTGGGTTTGGGGATTGTTACAATCAGAGCTCTCAACATTTCGGGAAGTAAAGATCCAGAGGAGGAAGCAAGATTGAAGACGGCTCGTAGGTGAGGGGCAGTTTCATTAGGAAGGTATTTATAATATTCGTTTGAGAAACCATCGTCTCCTGGGGATTTGTGGTTAGGGAGTTTTTTGATGATCAAATAAATTTTCCTGGGTTGTGAATGGTTGGGAAATGGACTTGAGTTGATCGTCAGAGAGGCTCGGAAGCTTTACTTTGTTCAAAAAGCCATTGATAAGCTCAGGAAAGGGTTGGGTAGTGGTCTTATCGCTTCGGAGATCATAGAGAGATTGATAGTAGTCCGCAAAGGTGTTGGCTATATCTTTGGGATTAAAAAGGGTTTCGCAGGATAGGGGGTGAGTAAGAGCAGCTATTTTATGCTTAAGCTGTTTCGCTTTGACTTTTTTAGCCAACCAAGCTCTTGTTTTGTTATGCAGGCCATAATAATTAGCTTTGATGTATTTTAGGTGTTTTTCAAATTTATAAAGTAGCAGGGATCTCAATTTTTGTCTCTCTTGAAGGATCTTGTTCATTAAACGGGGAGTAGGGTTGGTTTTATTATCTCGTTCTTTTGAGGCTATGGAGTGGAGCAGGTCTTCAATCTGTCTCATCCTCTGTTTCTTGGTATATGAAGCTAATTTAATTAATATCCCCCTCATAGGTATTCCATAAAGTATATTTTCTCATTTCTGGAGTATGATTATACATAAAGAAGTTATGATATTCTTGCACAATCTTTTGGTACAATTGCTTGTTCTCCAAATTCTAGTGTGATTGGAGAATGGTCTGACCAAGAAATTGTACCAATGTCAGCGTGGAGAACATTTTGCAAAGACACTTTAACAGTTAAGAAAAAGTCAATACGGGAATATGAGGAGTGGGCTGCAGATAGGAAGGTAAAGTCCTTCTTAGACCCCTGGAAGCAGCGCCGGATGTCATAATACTCATGCTTGTGGAGTAATGGGGCAATGGATTGGTCAAGTCTCCTTCTGGAGGTGGTAGAGTCCATGGTAGGGTTTAGGATTGAATTGAAGTCTCCACCGATGATCAGGGTGCCTTGTTTCTCCTCCAGGGCCTTGACAAGTAGGACTCTCCTCTGTTTTGTGCTGGGGGCATAAAGGTTGACCAATGTGAAAACCGTTTGGTTCAGTTCACAAATGAGGATGATGTATCATCCCTGGGGATCCTAAATAGTGCGAATGTGGTGAAAAACAACAGAGTCCCGGATGGCAATAAAGACTCCGCAAGCGTTTTTGGGACCATTGGGTAAGTATATATGAGGGAAATGTTGGAAATTCAGTCGCGGACATTTGTTGGCAGCAAAGCGAGTCTCCTGAGCAAAAATTATGTCTACATTGAGGGTACGAACTTCCTTTACCAGTGCTGCACGCTTAAAGGGCTGTTGAGGCCCTTAGAGTTAATAGACATAATCTTTAGAGGCATGTAGGGAGTTTGTTATAAGCTAGGCCATATATGACAGTTCCATATGGAGGAGGAAAAGGAAAAAGGAAAGGAGTACCTTTATGTGCGAGATGTTCAACATCCGTGGGGTGGTGCTGTACACTGTAGAGATGTTCGGGTTGGTAATTTCTGACGAGACAGGTAGAGGTTCCGGAGATCCAAAACGTAGCGCCTTTGAGATAGGCAGCGGGTAGGGTCCGTGTGTGGTGTTCACAACATCATGATTGGTGACTATAAGGGTACAGAGAGTCAAAACAAGGGGAAGGTTGGAGAAAAACAACATAGTTTAAGAAACTCCTGGCAGTGCAGGCACAATGGGCAGCCGGGGCTGCTGTAGGATCATAGGGGGGGGGGGGGAAGCTAACTAGCAGTGCTGCGCACTGAACTGTGAAAAAAAAAGAACAAACTGTGCGGGTGAGCTCCCAGCCTCACGCTCTAGTGAGAGGTAGGGATGAGCTTCAAGTTCGAGTCAAACTCATGTTCGACTCAAACATTGCCCGTTCGCCGAACAGCGAACAATTTGGAGTGTTCGCGGTAAATTTGAAAAGTCTATGGGAGAAATCTAAATTGCTAATTTTAAAGGCTTATATGCAAGTTATTGTCATAAAAAGTGTTTGGAGACCCGGGTCCTGCCCCAGGGGACATGTATCAATGCCAAAAAAAGTTTTAAAAAACTGACGTTTTTTCGGGAGCAGTGATTTTAATATTGCTTAAAGTGAAACAATAAAAGTGAAACATTCCTTTAAATTTCGTACCTAGGGTGTGTGTATAGTATGCATGTAAAGTCGCGCTTGTTTCCCGTGCTTAGAACTGTCCCTGCACAAAGTGTCATTTCTGAAGGAAAAAAAAAAATTGCGGCAGGGTTCCCCTTAATATCCATACCAGACCTGAAGGGCCTGATAATTGAATTTGGGAGGACCCCCACGCTTTTTTTTTTTTTAAATGACTTTTTTTCCTTTAGAAATTACACTTTGTGCAGGGACAGTTCTAAGCACGGGAAACAAGCGCGACTTTACATGCATACTATACAGACACCCTAGGTACGAAATTTAAAGGAATATTTCACTTTTATTGTTTCACTTTAAGCATTATTAAAATCACTGCTCCCGAAAAAACAGCAGTTTTTAAAACTTTTTTTTGCATTGATACATGTCCCCTGGGGCAGGTCCCGGGTCCCCAAACACTTTTTAGGACAATAACTTGCATATTAGCCTTTATAATTAGCACTTTTGATTTCGAACGTTCGAGTCCATTGTATTTAATTGGGTTCTAAAGTTCACGCGAACATTCTGGCTGTTCGCAGGTTCTGGTGCGAACCGAACAGGGGGGTGTTCGGCTCATCCCTAGTGAGAGGTATGGTGGCAGGGAGAGGCCTATTTGAGGGCAAGAGGGCCACATTAGGACCATTCAGTTGCAGGTGTTCAGGAGAGAACGGAGCTGGAGGCTGCGTATCAGGAGGGAGGAGTTGCCACTGTTTGAAGAGTTGAATGCCTTTTTCCACACAATATTTGGGGTATGTTTTGCCATTCCAGGTAACAAGCAATTTGGTGGGGAAGTCCCACCGATAGATGATGCTATTGTTACGCAGGATTTTTGTAAGTGGAGTGAGTTTCTTCCTGTTCATCGCTGTCTGCTGAGATATGTCAGAATAGGTATATCCCAATGAATTCTTCTGGGACTGCTGGACTTTGTTTGGCCACCGCCATAACACGTTCTTTCACATGGTGATAGTGAATGTGTGCCAGTGTATCTCTGGCACAGAATCAGGTAAAAACTTGGGTTTAGGTATGCAGTGGGCTCTATCAACACATAGTTCGATGTCACTCAGGGATGCGATCAAGGCCTTTATAAGGTGCTGAACAAAATTAGTGAGCTCATTGGGGGTATGGTTTCAGGTATTCCCCTAAATTTAATGTTGTTTTGTCTTGCGCAGTCTTCTAAATCCGCCATTTTGTTTTGAAGGCGCTGAAGCTCAGATTCCTGGTCAGAATATGCCTCCACATGATCGTTATGTGCAGAATAGAGATCCGCCATCTTGGATTTTAAATGCTGTATTTTATCAGTGTGAATTTGAACCGTATCATTCAAGGGGGCAAACATATCTGAAAAGTCACGGTATAGTGTCCTCCTGAGTGAGAGGAGCATGTTTTTCATGGTGGATTCAGAGATAGTTTGCTCTGTGGCTGGGAACAGCTGTATAAGGGTCTCTTGTTGTTTAGCTTGTGAGAAAGTCTGCTGTAGCCCAGGAGAGAAATCGTCTCCCTCCCTACGTAGCCTGGTTTTCGCTGGGCTGCGGGTGGTGGGAGTAGAAGGGAGGGAGAACTCTCCCGGCTCCTCAAGCTGGGTGTTTGCCTGTCTCCCTGCATCTGGATGGCCGGGCTGTGTGCGGGCTGCTCTGCCTGAGCTAGGTCCAGTGTCATTTTGCCTACCTTGCGGTGGAGCCGCCGTGCAGAAGTCCATGAGGTGGCTTAGTTGCTTTCCGCCGCTTTGTCATCTCTTCCCGTGGGTGCCCGTCAGTGAGGAGAGCCGGGTCGTGACTCACAGTGCCTCTTCCCGCCGTCGCTGTGTGTTGCTGAGAGCGTGAGGTGTCAGGGGCTCTCAGTTATGCGGCCATCTTCTCCGCCGGCCGGACATGCCCCCCTGCATATAAGCCTTTAAAATGAACACTTTTGATTTAGACTTTAACGGTGTTCGCATGTTCGCTCAAACTTTTTGCCTGTTAGCATGTTCTGGTGCAAACAGAACTGGGGGGGTTGTTCGGCTCATCCCTAATCACTATATCCCAGCAGAAAAACTCAGATTGACTTCATGTTGTAATGCAAAAATACCAATTAGATAACATGGTAATATGAACTAAATTAAGATTACTAAATAAAGCTAATGGTTTTGAAAATTCCGAGTTACGGTACATTGTTTCTGGAGTCTGCCAAGAGATAGCTTAATTTTCCATATGCTGTTCTCCTCTGCTGCTGCTTTAAGCCTTTATCAAAGAGCTATCTTCAAACCACAACTTTATAATCCTTTCTTACCCTGGTGGAGAAAAAAATCTACATATTCCAATGTTTCTCAAAAGCCTGTTGTGAAGTATTACAAACTCTCTTTATAATAAGACATGTATATAGCCAGAGGAAATCCACATGCAAAGATTAACTTAACTGCCTGTAACCCCCCAAAAATATTAGTTTTTTCTATTGTATAGAGAGATGTGTACACAAATAGAGCATGACTGGTAGATTTTAAGCAATCAAAACCTCCAAAACATTTTATATTCTCTAAAAATCTCACTAAAAACTGGAAGAGATGTGAATCAAAATAGAGCTAAACTTTGTATGTCTGCATGACGGAGGGGACCTACATTCCTGTTCAAACAAGCTTCCTATAGAAGAGGGCAGGGTTTAAGATAAATAAATCAATACAATAGCAAAATAATTTAATATATATATATATATATATATATATATATATATATATATATATATATATATATACACACATATATATATATATATATATATATATATATATATATATACACACATACATACATACATACATACATTATAACAATCAATATTAAATTGTGCAATCACCTCAAAAGAGCTAGTTCATGTGTGAACCATAAATAAACCATATGGGCTAGTACATATTGTGAGGGGGTTAGCTTGGCAGCGGGTGTGTGTGACCCCCGGGATGGGCTCCCCACACAAAAACAGGCCCAGCAAACGGAGGTTGTGGTTTTCAAAATCAAAAAGGTGCGGTTTATTTTCTATTTACAGTGACAAAACACAGCAAAGCAAAAGAAACATAAACAAAATAAATCCTGGTCAACTTGACCTCTGACTAAACATACAGGTTTCCTAACTAACAACTGGGATCAGCCTAGTGCTGTCCTAGTCCCTAAGTCCCTGGTTTTAAATGTCCAAGCAAATAGCCATACAGGCTTTGTCTCACCGCACAGGGGTTCACTCTCCCTAGACAGTCCACACAGGTCTGGGTCCAGGCATGAGCTAACATCTAATGAAGCTGGGAGTTCTTATAGAGGCCTAAATGAGCTGACAAGCTTCAGCTGGTCTCATCAACTCCCTGTCTGCACGACGCCCCACACTCTCCCTAGAGGTATGAGTCATCCATGAGCCCACTAGCCTCAGCTGGGCTTATACAACTCTCCACCTAGTTGTATAAGTCGGCGTAAAGCCTGAATCTGGGCGAAATATATCTACCCCCCTGGATGCAACCAGGTGACTTTACCTTCCTGCTGTCACATACCCCCCCCTCTTGTTTTAACCTCGGGGTTGGAACACCAGCAATCAGGCATTCATGTACTCGAGACAAAGCATCCACATTCCCCATTTGAACGCCAGGGCGATGCTTTACTGTGAAGTTGAATTCCTGGAGGGCCAGGAACCACCTATTCACTCTTCTATTTGTTTCCTTGTTTTGAGCCATCCACTTTAACGGAGCGTGATCCGTAACTATGTCAAAGTGCCTACCTAGCAGGTAGTACCGAAGGGAATCTAGAGCCCACTTCACCGCTAAACACTCCTTTTCAACGGTGGCGTAATTTACCTCATGGGACTTCCACTTCCTGCTGAGGTAAATGACTGGGTGCTCTTCCCTGTTCCAGACCTGGGACAATACTGCTCCTAACCCCACATCTGACGCATCACTTTGTACGACAAAGTCTTTAGAGAAGTCGGGTGAGTACAACACTGGCTGGCTACATAAGGCTTGTTTCAAGAATTGGAATGCTGCCTCAGCCTCGGGGGTCCATTTAATCATGACCGACCCTTTCCCCTTCGTCAGGTTGGTTAGGGGCACAGCCTTAGAAGCAAAGTGGGGAATGAATCGCCGATAATACCCAGCGATTCCCAGAAAGGCTCGTACCTGCTTCTTGCTGTTGGGACGTGGCCATCTCTGGATGGCCTCGACTTTGTTGAGTTGGGGTTTTATTACTCCCCTCCCAATGGTGTACCCAAGATATTTGGCCTCCTCCTGCCCAATGGTATACTTCTTGGGGTTAGCCGTAAACCCCGCTTCCCGAACAGAGTCCAGGACTGCTTGCACTTTTGGCAGATGTGAGGCCCAATCTGTGCTATGGACAATTACGTCATCCAGGTAAGCCGCAGCATACTTCCGATGGGGCCTCAGCATCTGGTCCATTTTCCGCTGGAACGTGGCCGGCGCATTCTGTAACCCGAACGGCATTCTTTTATATTGGAACGCCCCGTCTGGGGTTACAAATGCGGTTTTCTCTTTGGCCGACTTGGCCAGGGGGATTTGCCAATACCCTTTTGTGAGGTCAAGAGTCGTCATGTATCGGGCTGTTCCCAGCCGGTCGATCAACTCATCTATACGTGGCATGGGGTAGGTGTCAAATTTTGTAACTTTGTTCAACTGACGAAAATCGTTACAAAATCGCCAGCTCCCATCCGGTTTAGGCACCAACACAATGGGACTAGACCAATCACTTTGGGACTCCTCTATCACCCCTAAGTTCAGCATTTTCTGTACTTCCTCCCGTATTGCCTCCCGTCGGGCCTCTGGGATCCGATAGGGTTTTAACTTCACCCTTTCACCGGGCGGGGTAATGATGTCATGCTCTACCCCAGATGTTTGTCCCGGCAGCTCAGAGAATACCTCCTTGTTGCGAAGCACAAACTCCTTAACCTCCTGTTGTTGAGGTTGTGACAAGGTGGCTGCTATTCCAACCTCAGGAATCACGCAACCAGTTTGAGCTGGTGACCAAGTGTCTGCGACTAGGGACTCTCTATCCCTCCAGGCTTTCAACAGATTAACGTGATAGATCTGTTCAGGCTTTCGCCTTCCTGGTTGTCTGACCTTGTAATTCACTTCGCTCACTTTTTCCATTATCTCGTAGGGGCCTTGCCATTTGGCAAGGAATTTACTTTCAACCGTAGGGACAAGTACCAGTATCCTATCCCCCGGGGAAAAGGTACGGGTCTTGGCTCCACGGTTGCACACTCTCTGCTGTGCTAACTGCGCTTGGGCCAAATGTTCCTTCACGATGGGCATTACCTGTGCAATTCGGTCTTGCATCAGGGCGACATGCTCAATCACACTCCTGTGGGGAGAACTCTCACTTTCCCAAGTTTCCTTGGCAATATCCAACAGCCCTCTTGGGTGTCTCCCATACAGTAACTCAAAGGGGGAGAATCCCGTAGAGGATTGGGGCACCTCCCTAATAGCAAACATCAGATAAGGAAGTAGACAGTCCCAATCCTTTCCATCTCTATCCACCACTTTCTTCAACATTTGTTTTAGGGTTTTGTTGAATCTTTCAACCAGCCCATCGGTTTGGGGGTGATACACAGATGTACGTAATTGCGTCACTTTGAACAATTTACACAGCTCCTTCATAACCCGGGACATAAAGGGTGTACCTTGGTCCGTAAGCAGTTCTTTACAAATACCCACCCGGCTAAACACAAGAGATAGCTCTTTGGCTATGGTTTTGGCCGAGGTATTTCGGAGAGGGATCGCTTCTGGATAACGGGTGGCATAGTCCATTATAACTAATATGTACTGGTGCCCCCTAGCGGACTTGATTATAGGACCTACCAAATCCATGGCGATCCTCTCAAACGGGACCTCAATGATGGGTAGAGGGACCAGCGGGCTACGGAAATGTGGCATCGGGGCCGACCTCTGACACACAGGGCAGGAGGAACAATAATTTTCTATGTCCTTCATCACCCCCGGCCAATAGAATCTCTGTAATACCCTCTCTCGGGTTTTCTCTGTCCCCAGATGACCTCCAAGAATGTGCCCATGGGCCAACTCCAACACCAACTTCCTGTAAGGTTTGGGCACCACAAGCTGCTCAACGGTTTCTTCTGCCCTTTTTGCCACCCGATACAGTAGGTCCTTCTCTACGCTGAAGTATGGGTAAGTGCAGGTATTATCTGGGTTCACTAACTCGCCATCTATTTTCACTACGTTTTCCCGTGCCTTTATTAGGGCGGGGTCTTTCAACTGTTCTGTGGCAAAGTTTTCCCTGTGAACCTCAAGATCAGAAAACTCCACAGACGGTAGGTTTTCGTCTGAGGAGGTGGGCTCCTCTCCAGTTTCTTGAGTCTCCCCTGCCAATACTGATAAGGGAAATTCCGGAGAGTCCTCACCACTCTCAGGGGAGTTCTGGCTATCACATTCCTGGTACATAGGGGCACCAGTGGGGGGCTCAGGATCATCCCACAGTTCCCAGAACTTCGGAAAATCCCTTCCCACAATGGCGTCATGCGGTAACTGAGATACTAAGCCCACTGGATGAGAGAGGGTACCTTTGGGGGTCTCGAAACACACTGTAGTCACTGGATACTCTCGGGTGTCCCCATGCACACAAATAACAGCTACCTTGCTATTCCCAGAGACCTCTGTTTTAACTAACTCAGCCTTTATCAGGGTCACAAGGCTACCTGAATCCAGCAATACCACAACATTTCTACCATTAACACACATTTTGCATAAATGTTTCTCAGTTCCTCGAATGGCAGTGCATGCGACTGTCACACACAGCGACTGACGTCTGCCCGTCAGAAAGTCACACTGCATGGGTTCCTCCACAACCGGGCAATTGGCTGCAATATGTCCCGCTTGCCGGCAGCGGTAGCAAACGATCCTTCTTGCGGCCTCTTGAGCCGCTGATTTCCCAGGCTGTTCTCGCCAAACTTGGGGTAGAGCTCCCACCCTCTCACTCTCTCCACCCTCACCCCTTGGAATCCTCTTATCCGCCCCTGGGGATGGTCTGGTCTTAGGGTGGAAAGTCAGAGTGTCTCTGGAAGAGGCCGTCAGGTTCTCTGTAGCCAAGTATTTCTCCACACGATCCACAAGACCATCGGCCGTCTCTGGGTCTCCATGGCTTACCCACTTTTGGATGGCAGTAGGAAGAGCTCTCAAAAACCGATCCATTACAATACATTCCACAATCTTTGGTGCGGACAAAGTCTCTGGCTGTAGCCACTTTCTGCTCAGGTGAATGAGATCATACATTTGAGACCTGGGGGGTTTTCCAAGCTGGAAAGTCCAGTTATGCACACGCTGAGCCCGGACAGCCTGGGTGACACCCAGCCTTGCCAATATTTCAGCTTTTAGCATCACATAGTCTTTTGCTTGGTCAGGCTCTAGGTCATAGTAAGCCTTCTGCAATTCACCAGTTAACAGAGGAGCCACCAGTCCAGCCCACTGCTCCTCAGGCCACTTTTCTCTTTCAGCGGTCCTTTCAAATGTGGTCAAAAATACCTCTGGATCATCCTCTCCAGTCATTTTTGTCAATAAACGACTCACCCCAAAGGACGCGGTATTAGTGGGACGGCTTTCCTCACTGGTCTGCAGACGTTGCTGCATTACTGCTTCCATCTGTTGTTGTAGTCTCTGCTCTTGCTTCTGCAACAGGTCTATGAAGCGGGCCTCAGATTGCTGCTGGGCTTGTTGCTGAGCCTCCAGACTCTGTTGCAAAGTTGCGTTTGTCTGCTGCTGGGCTGCAAGGCTCTGTTGATGAGCTTGCTGCTGGGCTGCGAAGTTCTGTTGTTGAGCTGCAAGGCTCTGTTGATGAGCTGCAAGGCTCTTTTGCAAACCTGCATTTGTCTGCTGTTGATTGGCATTTGCTAGAGCCAGCTGCTTCAGTATCTCCTCCATGCTGGCTTAAAAAAACTGCCACTGGTTCTCCACCAACTGTGAGGGGGTTAGCTTGGCAGCGGGTGTGTGTGACCCCCGGGATGGGCTCCCCACACAAAAACAGGCCCAGCAAACGGAGGTTGTGGTTTTCAAAATCAAAAAGGTGCGGTTTATTTTCTATTTACAGTGACAAAACACAGCAAAGCAAAAGAAACATAAACAAAATAAATCCTGGTCAACTTGACCTCTGACTAAACATACAGGTTTCCTAACTAACAACTGGGATCAGCCTAGTGCTGTCCTAGTCCCTAAGTCCCTGGTTTTAAATGTCCAAGCAAATAGCCACACAGGCTTTGTCTCACCGCACAGGGGTTCACTCTCCCTAGACAGTCCACACAGGTCTGGGTCCAGGCATGAGCTAACATCTAATGAAGCTGGGAGTTCTTATAGAGGCCTAAATGAGCTGACAAGCTTCAGCTGGTCTCATCAACTCCCTGTCTGCACGACGCCCCACACTCTCCCTAGAGGTATGAGTCATCCATGAGCCCACTAGCCTCAGCTGGGCTTATACAACTCTCCACCTAGTTGTATAAGTCGGCGTAAAGCCTGAATCTGGGCGAAATATATCTACCCCCCTGGATGCAACCAGGTGACTTTACCTTCCTGCTGTCACAATATGTAATCCATGAATAAATACATCATACAGTAAAATGCATTTGTTTATTTATTGATTGATTGATTTATGGTTTCATATGCACTAGCACCTGAGGTTTTTTTAAGGTTCATACATGCACTAGCACTTTTTAGGCATTTGCACAAATTCATATTGATTGTTATGATATATGATTTTTTTCTATTGTATTGATTTATTTATTCTTTTGTGCACACATAGACTAGTATATAGGAACAAGGACATAAAAGGCTACTTCATAAAGTAACCAAGGGTCGGACTTTTAAGGCATTGAAACAATGGAGAAGTAAACGTCAATAATATTTATTTAGGAAAAGTACATAATAGATAACAGTGTTCAAGAATTAAAAATTATATAAAATGATATAGTTTGTACAATGAGCCCTTGTGTGTCACACAAGATAAAAACACACACACACAAATTGAAAACCTCCATATACATGTAGCAACCTCTAGTCTGTGCTACTAGTAGTAAGAGTAGAAAAAAACATAGCTGGCTCTGGGTTAGACATGAGTCATTAAATCTGGGTCAGGGTTGATAGAGCCCAGGGCTGGATGACTTATCCTGGCAGCTCTCTGGTACATCCCCCTGTTTGTAGAGTGTTGGAGAATGTTCTGGAACTAGTGGGTGGAGGTGAGGAACTGCCTTGAATATTTATGGGGCCTTAGCCAATCTGCAGGAGTGGGCCTGGCAGGGAACTAAGAGAGCCCATAAATAGACATTGGACATAGCAGCAGGGAGTTCAGGTGGAAGATGGAAAACCAGTGCTAAGGGAAGCTGTCATGGCCCTTGAGGGACCCCTTAACAGGGGGGGGGGGGGGTTACCTTTATCTGGAACTCAGGAGGCTGGCCTGAAAGTATACCACCACAGGGGGTAGTTGGAAGGATTCAAGCTGAAGAAACAGCAGAGAGAGCAAGGAAAGACAGTGAGTAGATCAGCACAGTTCAGGGACAGACGAGGGGAGAAACTACCAGCTATAGCAGTGCTCTCTTGAAGACAGTGGTGTGTCAAGTCTTCAACAAAACAATACTCCTGCGCTCTGATGTCTTGGTGTATGCGGGGCGTGTCGATCATTCCTCAGTAAACAGGCAACACTTTAGGAATCTTGCAGCCCTCCTCAGAACTATGGGTGTTCATACAACTGTAAAAAAACAAAAAACAGGAGGGCGCACCGACCTAGTGTATTACCAGATAAAATCTTTATTAAAATGTATAAAAACAGCAATGGTCCTACTCACAAGCAGAGCGTTAAAATGAGCTTTTTCTAGTGACCAGCCTGAATCATAGGACGACTGAAGTTAAAACTCGATGACCAGGGAGATAGATGGTACCTCAAATGTGCTGGACGGCTGACGCGTTTCCGGGGCGCACCCCTTTCTTCAGAGCCTACACAGCTTGTGGTATCCTATTCTCATGGATAACCCCACACATATAGATATACACACACTCATGTCCACCAAGGAGGCCCCGACCCATCGTCCCCACCCCAATAGGCCCCACCCCTACAAACTCCACCCCCAGAGGTGTGTCTCATGATTAACCCATAGGGGTGAATCAGAAATTAAATATAATTCGACATGCTATGTGACACCAATTGTGCACTAGAGTAAAACAAATCATTTCACATCATAGATACATATAAGATAGAGGTTCAAATTCAAAGGACCAGTGTGCCACTAATGATCAAAATACTCCTAGCAAACTTGTACCCAAAACCCCCACTGATCCCGCATCACAGGGTGACCAGGTAGGCTAGTAGTATACAACAGATATGTAACAAGCATCTAATTGTGCCCGAACGAACCGCTTACCGTATGCAGCAGGGGCCAACAGTAGATGCAAAGGTGTCCAATGATCTGCCAGTGGGAGAGATGCATCTAGGATTCCACTCACTGCATCCTATACCTAACCTTCTATTAAGGGAGAGAGGCACATTCGGAGCTTTGGACTAGAAGTGCGGGTGTTACAAACTTTTCCACCCGCACTTCCTGTTTGTCAGTGGTGCGGCCTGATTGGGCGAATGCCAGGCCTCGATCTGGATGCCGAGTCGGAAGTGCGGGTGTGTTTGCGTTCCACCCGCAACTTCCGGTAGCACTACAGTGAATGCGCTCGCCCCTCCTATCACTCCTAGGGGCGGAGTGCAGAGGAGGCTTGTCCAAAGCATGGAATGGGTCGCAATTGCCTAGAGGTGTGGGTGTCACTAGCGTGTCTACCCGCACTTCCGGTCGCGTCCCTGTTTGTCTATAGCACAGCCTGATAAGGCAAATACCAGGCCTCGATCTGGATGCTAAACTGGAAGTGCGGGTGTGTTTGCGTTCCACCCGCAATTTCCGGTGAAACCACAGTGTACACACCCGCTCCTCCTATCACTCTTAGGGGCGGAGTGTAAAGGAGGCCTGTCCAATGACAAGGAGAAAAAAAAAAAAAGGGAAAAAAAAAAAAAAAAAAAAGGGGGGGGGGAGAGAGAGGAGCCTCCTCCATGCACACACGCACATGCACACCCATACAGAGGATCCACAGATACGTACAGTGGGTCTAGTACATAGGAAAACTCCTACCTGGTTTCTTTGCCAAAAACATTCCCCCATCACCAAAGTGAATTTGTGGGAAACAACATTGATGGACTATCTCCATGGATAAAATAACTTCGTGGGACAAAGGTCCCATTTATCCCCACTGCCCCACAATTATTTGCCGTGAGGAAAAGGGATACACGTAAATCTCTCCCCACATGTACTTATGCAAAACACTCCCACAGATGATACATGGTGGACCCACTGTACGCTGGACCTACCAAATGAACCACGCCGTATAAATATTATTAATGGAGTTGAACAAGCAACCCTTGAACTACACTCTACCAAGAAGCACCCACATAGTGTAGGGTGCCAGTGGCGTGGACCCTAGTAGGTCCAGAAGATGTCACATGAACCTGAATAAACCAGCTGTAAATATGATGTGCATTATAGCATTGCAAAAATGATAAACAAAAAAGAAAACAAATTATTATTATTAATTATTATCAACAATAATAATCATGTTCCCAATATTAAATATAAACCCCAAAGGACCCAAAAAGCCTTAAAACTCTCTCTTCTAAATCCTAAGCCTACTAGAAATATTCTCTTTATGTACCCTGGCATGCACGACCAATCAACTTGTACTTATGGTGTGAAGTTCAATTCCTTCGTTGAGGCCCTGCGGGGCCAAAGTCCCCAAGGTGAAGATCCAGAAAGCTTCTCTCTTACATAAAATCTGATATTTCTTGCCACTATCTAAATTGCTAGGTATAGCTTCTATGCCAAAAACCTTCAGACCATCTATGCTACTGTCATGTAGTTCCTTGAAATGTCTCGGAACTGAACACTTGTCCTTTTCCGTGGTGATGCTACTCCTGTGTTCGTTCATCCTGGTTCTCATTGGTCGACATGTACGGCCAATGTACATAAGGCCACAAGGGCAGATTAGACCATAGATGATAAATGGGGTACCACAGTTAATAAACTGTCTGATCTTATGACTTCTCCCATCTACTCCAATCACCTCTTTCTTCCTGTGGCACATATGTGTACAATTGCCGCAAATGCCACTTCCACATCTATAGGAACCTTTCTGGTCAAAGATAGTGGTCCAGGTGTTATTCAGTCCTTTGTTCTTGTTGTTCTTTTTTACCCTACTTGGGGCAATCGTATTTCGCAAATCTCTCGGTCTCCTAAATACCAAATTGGGATGGGGCGGGAGACTCAGAAAGGGATCTGATTCCAGAATTTTCCAGTTCTTCTTGAAGATCTTTTGGATCGTCGGTACTTTATTATTGTACCTCGTGCAGAACCTTGTTTGCGCTGGTTCATTTTTCTCCCGTTTCGTTTTTATTTCATCAATATCTCCATACAAGTGTAGAAATTTTTGGAAGGCTTCCTCTATATGTCCTTCCTCGTAGCCCTTCTCTTTGAATTTATTCTTCAAAATCAGACTTTGATCTTCATAGTCCTTTTTTCGAGAACAGGTGCGCCTAAGCCGGCAGAACTGACCGAATGGAATATTCCGGATCCATCTTGGGTGATGGTGACTCTGAGCATGTAGGTATGAATTGCCTGCGCTAGGTTTAAAGTGCGTTCTTGAATAGATGACACCATATTCGTCGGCCCTCAATTCCAGATCCAGGAAAACTAGGAGTTCTTCGTCTACTACATGGGTGAATGAAATTCCGAAAGGGTTATTGGCACAATGTGTCAGAAATCCATCGAGTTCTTCATCACTCCCATTCCAGATAATAAGGATATCATCTATATACCGAGAGTACAAAACTAAATTTTTCCCAAAGGGGTTGTTCGCCCAAATGTATTGGAGTTCCCAATACCCCATAAAGAGATTTGCGTAGCTTGGTGCAAACCTTGCCCCCATCGCCGTACCCCTCACCTGTCTGTAGAAGCAGTCCATGAACGTAAAGTAATTATGAGTCAAGGTGAATTCAATGCACTCAAAAATAAATTGTGCCTGTTGTGGGTTAAACGTGTGGGCTTTCGCTAGATAGTATTCGGTGGCTCGAAGGCCAAATAGATGCTGGATAGATGTATATAAAGATGCTACATCCAATGATAGCCATCTATAGCCCTTCTCCCACTTATAATTAGCTAGTATCTCCAGAGCATGGCCTGAATCTTTGATGAATGATGGTAAGTTAATCACTATATTTTGTAGGAAGTGATCAATGTAGCTCCCCAGATTACTGGTTAGACTGTCAATGCCCGCAACAATGGGTCTGCCTGGAGGTTTTTCTATATCTTTGTGAATCTTGGGAATATGGTAGAAATGGGGGACGACCGGATGTTTTGAGTATAAAAATTCATACTCATTCTTTGTTAAAATCTTGCTCGATAACGCCCTATCCAGAAGTTTTTTCAAATCTCCATTGTACTCTACCGTTGGATCCCAACGTAGTCTCTCGTAGGTGTCAGTATCCCCTAACAACCTAAGGGCTTCTTCCAGGTATTGATCTCTATCCTGTATAACCAGGCCACCTCCCTTGTCTGCCTTCCTGATTATGATCTCAAGATTATTCTTCAGGCTACTCAGGGGGGCTTCGATCCCAACCTCATAGCCCTTATTGTATTTGCGGCTTCTGTCACCACACATTTTTCTGAATTCACGCATGACAACTTCATAGAAGGTGGAGATGAAGTTCCCCTTACTCCAATGTGGATAAAAGCTAGATTTTGGTCTGAAGTCTGTATGTCTAGTAGCTTCCTCACTCGGCAAGGCAAACGACTCATTTAGAGGTTCCAAGCCGCCTTCTTCATATAATTCCTCTAGGATCTCCAACATGCCTGTATCCTCAGATATATCCCCAAAGGTCGAAGTTGTTGTTTCTAAGTTCTCAGTACTTTGACCATTGATTTCCTTGAGCCTGAAGTGACGCTTCACCGTGAGGTTACGTATGAATTTATTCAGGTCGATGAACAGTTCAAACAAATTCGGAGGGCTTTCCGGGGCATAATTGAGGCCCCTTCTAAGCAAATCAAGCTCTTTTTCAGAGAACACGCAATTAGAGAGGTTATATATTTTGATGGTAGAATGATTTTCTATCATCTCTGTTCTCTTCTTTGATTTCTTGCCACCTCTCTGGCCTCTCCTTGTTGGTTTCTTAGTCTTCTGGTGTTCGGGGGGGTTAAAGATCTGGTTGTTAAAGTTTTCGGCGCTGCGGGTTTTGTTGTCCCCGCAGCTCCTTTCCCAAAAAAAGAAAAGTCATCTTTATTAGGTTCCACGTTTCCATTTCCCATACTTTTATCTCCTGATTGCATTGTGTTCTTGGGCCCTAGATTAATGTCGTGCTCCTGTTGTTTCCCTGCACCACCAGGAATTGAATACTCTTCCGTTAGGGGAACCGTTGTTTCGACCCGTAATGAACATTCCCTGACCGATATTTGATTCTTGGACGGGTCATCATTCCGTATCTGAAGACCATCAGTTCCTTGTCCCTCTTTCGCCTGTACAGGGATCTTATTTTGTTCCAACAAGGGACTCCTTTGCTTCAACGGAGGAGGGAAATCCTCATGTACACTAGACCAAGTTGGTGTATTGGGTGAGTGATCCTTAGTTTTCCTTGTATTGTTTATGTTCTTATATATATTTCTGTTTTTATTTTTATTTTTATTTGTATTGTTTCTATTCCTATTCTTATACCAACGTCCATTCCTATTTCTATTTACGTTCTCATGACTCTTATTTCTTTCCTTGAAGTGAGCATTGGTTCTATCGTGATAATGATTCTGGTTCCTGGACTCCCTCTCTCTCACTTCCGGCCTATATTCTTGCCCAGAATGCTCTCGCTCCCTCCCCATTGGCCCATCTTCTTCCTCTCCAGGGGGTAATGCATTCTTGTCCCTCCTCCAATTGAACTCCCGTCCAGAAGTATAATCTAGCCTGTCTCTCTCGAATTTACCTGATTTGCGGACTATCAATTCTGCCTCATAATCTGTTGTTTGTTTGTTTATCTTATTATCCCATACTGAGAATGCTTCTAAATCCATATAGGTCAAGAGTTCTTCTTGTATATTAGTGATATCAATTTTAATATTCGACAAATTCCGCTCTCTTTGCCTAATGATCATTACTAACCAAGTCCTATTAAACAGCCTCATTTCTTTAACCCATTCTTGGCCAATATCTACATCTAAAAAATTACATAACTTATTCAACCTTAGACCTCTAGGTATCCTATTAACCTCTAGGTATTTTTGCAATAACACAATGTCCCACCACTGAGTCATTTCATTCTCCAAAAGATGTTTTAGTTTGTAGAATGCTGATACCATCTTCTCCTCTCTACTCTGTAGAGTATTCTCATCGCTGATGACGTCTAGTCCTTCCAGTTGCTGTTCGTAATTATCAACACTATTCAGGAAGCCTTTTGCCAATGAAGCCCTTCTTAGCTGCCTTTCTTCTATGGACAATACCATTATTCAGTAATATTTGCTGCTTGCCACACCGCACACTACTACACCTAGCAGCAGGAGTCCCCAAATCAAGAAAAAAGTACAACAAAACAATACTCCTGCGCTCTGATGTCTTGGTGTATGCGGGGCGTGTCGATCATTCCTCAGTAAACAGGCAACACTTTAGGAATCTTGCAGCCCTCCTCAGAACTATGGGTGTTCATACAACTGTAAAAAAACAAAAAACAGGAGGGCGCACCGACCTAGTGTATTACCAGATAAAATCTTTATTAAAATGTATAAAAACAGCAATGGTCCTACTCACAAGCAGAGCGTTAAAATGAGCTTTTTCTAGTGACCAGCCTGAATCATAGGACGACTGAAGTTAAAACTCGATGACCAGGGAGATAGATGGTACCTCAAATGTGCTGGACGGCTGACGCGTTTCCGGGGCGCACCCCTTTCTTCAGAGCCTACACAGCTTGTGGTATCCTATTCTCATGGATAACCCCACACATATAGATATACACACACTCATGTCCACCAAGGAGGCCCCGACCCATCGTCCCCACCCCAATAGGCCCCACCCCTACAAACTCCACCCCCAGAGGTGTGTCTCATGATTAACCCATAGGGGTGAATCAGAAATTAAATATAATTCGACATGCTATGTGACACCAATTGTGCACTAGAGTAAAACAAATCATTTCACATCATAGATACATATAAGATAGAGGTTCAAATTCAAAGGACCAGTGTGCCACTAATGATCAAAATACTCCTAGCAAACTTGTACCCAAAACCCCCACTGATCCCGCATCACAGGGTGACCAGGTAGGCTAGTAGTATACAACAGATATGTAACAAGCATCTAATTGTGCCCGAACGAACCGCTTACCGTATGCAGCAGGGGCCAACAGTAGATGCAAAGGTGTCCAATGATCTGCCAGTGGGAGAGATGCATCTAGGATTCCACTCACTGCATCCTATACCTAACCTTCTATTAAGGGAGAGAGGCACATTCGGAGCTTTGGACTAGAAGTGCGGGTGTTACAAACTTTTCCACCCGCACTTCCTGTTTGTCAGTGGTGCGGCCTGATTGGGCGAATGCCAGGCCTCGATCTGGATGCCGAGTCGGAAGTGCGGGTGTGTTTGCGTTCCACCCGCAACTTCCGGTAGCACTACAGTGAATGCGCTCGCCCCTCCTATCACTCCTAGGGGCGGAGTGCAGAGGAGGCTTGTCCAAAGCATGGAATGGGTCGCAATTGCCTAGAGGTGTGGGTGTCACTAGCGTGTCTACCCGCACTTCCGGTCGCGTCCCTGTTTGTCTATAGCACAGCCTGATAAGGCAAATACCAGGCCTCGATCTGGATGCTAAACTGGAAGTGCGGGTGTGTTTGCGTTCCACCCGCAATTTCCGGTGAAACCACAGTGTACACACCCGCTCCTCCTATCACTCTTAGGGGCGGAGTGTAAAGGAGGCCTGTCCAATGACAAGGAGAAAAAAAAAAAAGGGAAAAAAAAAAAAAAAGGGGGGGGGGGAGAGAGAGGAGCCTCCTCCATGCACACACGCACATGCACACCCATACAGAGGATCCACAGATACGTACAGTGGGTCTAGTACATAGGAAAACTCCTACCTGGTTTCTTTGCCAAAAACATTCCCCCATCACCAAAGTGAATTTGTGGGAAACAACATTGATGGACTATCTCCATGGATAAAATAACTTCGTGGGACAAAGGTCCCATTTATCCCCACTGCCCCACAATTATTTGCCGTGAGGAAAAGGGATACACGTAAATCTCTCCCCACATGTACTTATGCAAAACACTCCCACAGATGATACATGGTGGACCCACTGTACGCTGGACCTACCAAATGAACCACGCCGTATAAATATTATTAATGGAGTTGAACAAGCAACCCTTGAACTACACTCTACCAAGAAGCACCCACATAGTGTAGGGTGCCAGTGGCGTGGACCCTAGTAGGTCCAGAAGATGTCACATGAACCTGAATAAACCAGCTGTAAATATGATGTGCATTATAGCATTGCAAAAATGATAAACAAAAAAGAAAACAAATTATTATTATTAATTATTATCAACAATAATAATCATGTTCCCAATATTAAATATAAACCCCAAAGGACCCAAAAAGCCTTAAAACTCTCTCTTCTAAATCCTAAGCCTACTAGAAATATTCTCTTTATGTACCCTGGCATGCACGACCAATCAACTTGTACTTATGGTGTGAAGTTCAATTCCTTCGTTGAGGCCCTGCGGGGCCAAAGTCCCCAAGGTGAAGATCCAGAAAGCTTCTCTCTTACATAAAATCTGATATTTCTTGCCACTATCTAAATTGCTAGGTATAGCTTCTATGCCAAAAACCTTCAGACCATCTATGCTACTGTCATGTAGTTCCTTGAAATGTCTCGGAACTGAACACTTGTCCTTTTCCGTGGTGATGCTACTCCTGTGTTCGTTCATCCTGGTTCTCATTGGTCGACATGTACGGCCAATGTACATAAGGCCACAAGGGCAGATTAGACCATAGATGATAAATGGGGTACCACAGTTAATAAACTGTCTGATCTTATGACTTCTCCCATCTACTCCAATCACCTCTTTCTTCCTGTGGCACATATGTGTACAATTGCCGCAAATGCCACTTCCACATCTATAGGAACCTTTCTGGTCAAAGATAGTGGTCCAGGTGTTATTCAGTCCTTTGTTCTTGTTGTTCTTTTTTACCCTACTTGGGGCAATCGTATTTCGCAAATCTCTCGGTCTCCTAAATACCAAATTGGGATGGGGCGGGAGACTCAGAAAGGGATCTGATTCCAGAATTTTCCAGTTCTTCTTGAAGATCTTTTGGATCGTCGGTACTTTATTATTGTACCTCGTGCAGAACCTTGTTTGCGCTGGTTCATTTTTCTCCCGTTTCGTTTTTATTTCATCAATATCTCCATACAAGTGTAGAAATTTTTGGAAGGCTTCCTCTATATGTCCTTCCTCGTAGCCCTTCTCTTTGAATTTATTCTTCAAAATCAGACTTTGATCTTCATAGTCCTTTTTTCGAGAACAGGTGCGCCTAAGCCGGCAGAACTGACCGAATGGAATATTCCGGATCCATCTTGGGTGATGGTGACTCTGAGCATGTAGGTATGAATTGCCTGCGCTAGGTTTAAAGTGCGTTCTTGAATAGATGACACCATATTCGTCGGCCCTCAATTCCAGATCCAGGAAAACTAGGAGTTCTTCGTCTACTACATGGGTGAATGAAATTCCGAAAGGGTTATTGGCACAATGTGTCAGAAATCCATCGAGTTCTTCATCACTCCCATTCCAGATAATAAGGATATCATCTATATACCGAGAGTACAAAACTAAATTTTTCCCAAAGGGGTTGTTCGCCCAAATGTATTGGAGTTCCCAATACCCCATAAAGAGATTTGCGTAGCTTGGTGCAAACCTTGCCCCCATCGCCGTACCCCTCACCTGTCTGTAGAAGCAGTCCATGAACGTAAAGTAATTATGAGTCAAGGTGAATTCAATGCACTCAAAAATAAATTGTGCCTGTTGTGGGTTAAACGTGTGGGCTTTCGCTAGATAGTATTCGGTGGCTCGAAGGCCAAATAGATGCTGGATAGATGTATATAAAGATGCTACATCCAATGATAGCCATCTATAGCCCTTCTCCCACTTATAATTAGCTAGTATCTCCAGAGCATGGCCTGAATCTTTGATGAATGATGGTAAGTTAATCACTATATTTTGTAGGAAGTGATCAATGTAGCTCCCCAGATTACTGGTTAGACTGTCAATGCCCGCAACAATGGGTCTGCCTGGAGGTTTTTCTATATCTTTGTGAATCTTGGGAATATGGTAGAAATGGGGGACGACCGGATGTTTTGAGTATAAAAATTCATACTCATTCTTTGTTAAAATCTTGCTCGATAACGCCCTATCCAGAAGTTTTTTCAAATCTCCATTGTACTCTACCGTTGGATCCCAACGTAGTCTCTCGTAGGTGTCAGTATCCCCTAACAACCTAAGGGCTTCTTCCAGGTATTGATCTCTATCCTGTATAACCAGGCCACCTCCCTTGTCTGCCTTCCTGATTATGATCTCAAGATTATTCTTCAGGCTACTCAGGGGGGCTTCGATCCCAACCTCATAGCCCTTATTGTATTTGCGGCTTCTGTCACCACACATTTTTCTGAATTCACGCATGACAACTTCATAGAAGGTGGAGATGAAGTTCCCCTTACTCCAATGTGGATAAAAGCTAGATTTTGGTCTGAAGTCTGTATGTCTAGTAGCTTCCTCACTCGGCAAGGCAAACGACTCATTTAGAGGTTCCAAGCCGCCTTCTTCATATAATTCCTCTAGGATCTCCAACATGCCTGTATCCTCAGATATATCCCCAAAGGTCGAAGTTGTTGTTTCTAAGTTCTCAGTACTTTGACCATTGATTTCCTTGAGCCTGAAGTGACGCTTCACCGTGAGGTTACGTATGAATTTATTCAGGTCGATGAACAGTTCAAACAAATTCGGAGGGCTTTCCGGGGCATAATTGAGGCCCCTTCTAAGCAAATCAAGCTCTTTTTCAGAGAACACGCAATTAGAGAGGTTATATATTTTGATGGTAGAATGATTTTCTATCATCTCTGTTCTCTTCTTTGATTTCTTGCCACCTCTCTGGCCTCTCCTTGTTGGTTTCTTAGTCTTCTGGTGTTCGGGGGGGTTAAAGATCTGGTTGTTAAAGTTTTCGGCGCTGCGGGTTTTGTTGTCCCCGCAGCTCCTTTCCCAAAAAAAGAAAAGTCATCTTTATTAGGTTCCACGTTTCCATTTCCCATACTTTTATCTCCTGATTGCATTGTGTTCTTGGGCCCTAGATTAATGTCGTGCTCCTGTTGTTTCCCTGCACCACCAGGAATTGAATACTCTTCCGTTAGGGGAACCGTTGTTTCGACCCGTAATGAACATTCCCTGACCGATATTTGATTCTTGGACGGGTCATCATTCCGTATCTGAAGACCATCAGTTCCTTGTCCCTCTTTCGCCTGTACAGGGATCTTATTTTGTTCCAACAAGGGACTCCTTTGCTTCAACGGAGGAGGGAAATCCTCATGTACACTAGACCAAGTTGGTGTATTGGGTGAGTGATCCTTAGTTTTCCTTGTATTGTTTATGTTCTTATATATATTTCTGTTTTTATTTTTATTTTTATTTGTATTGTTTCTATTCCTATTCTTATACCAACGTCCATTCCTATTTCTATTTACGTTCTCATGACTCTTATTTCTTTCCTTGAAGTGAGCATTGGTTCTATCGTGATAATGATTCTGGTTCCTGGACTCCCTCTCTCTCACTTCCGGCCTATATTCTTGCCCAGAATGCTCTCGCTCCCTCCCCATTGGCCCATCTTCTTCCTCTCCAGGGGGTAATGCATTCTTGTCCCTCCTCCAATTGAACTCCCGTCCAGAAGTATAATCTAGCCTGTCTCTCTCGAATTTACCTGATTTGCGGACTATCAATTCTGCCTCATAATCTGTTGTTTGTTTGTTTATCTTATTATCCCATACTGAGAATGCTTCTAAATCCATATAGGTCAAGAGTTCTTCTTGTATATTAGTGATATCAATTTTAATATTCGACAAATTCCGCTCTCTTTGCCTAATGATCATTACTAACCAAGTCCTATTAAACAGCCTCATTTCTTTAACCCATTCTTGGCCAATATCTACATCTAAAAAATTACATAACTTATTCAACCTTAGACCTCTAGGTATCCTATTAACCTCTAGGTATTTTTGCAATAACACAATGTCCCACCACTGAGTCATTTCATTCTCCAAAAGATGTTTTAGTTTGTAGAATGCTGATACCATCTTCTCCTCTCTACTCTGTAGAGTATTCTCATCGCTGATGACGTCTAGTCCTTCCAGTTGCTGTTCGTAATTATCAACACTATTCAGGAAGCCTTTTGCCAATGAAGCCCTTCTTAGCTGCCTTTCTTCTATGGACAATACCATTATTCAGTAATATTTGCTGCTTGCCACACCGCACACTACTACACCTAGCAGCAGGAGTCCCCAAATCAAGAAAAAAGTACAACAAAACAATACTCCTGCGCTCTGATGTCTTGGTGTATGCGGGGCGTGTCGATCATTCCTCAGTAAACAGGCAACACTTGTGTCAAGTCTTCAGCCAACCTTACCCTGAGGAGTCTCCATGTGTGTGTGCCAGTCAGGCAGGACTGATGCAGAGAGTCAGTCAGGAGGACTGGGAAGACAAACAGCCAGGTGTGGCTGATAGCAGCCAGGTTGGCTAGCATTCTGCAAGCAAGTGGAACTGGGATCAGTGGCAATGTGGGGGGAGAAGTGAATAGCTGTTCAATCCAATTTTTTACTTTGTGAAGGGACTGAGAGTTTGTGCCTGTAATGGGCCATTGCTGGTCTAACAATATACAGTTAGTTCCCTCAGGAGTGAGCCAGCAGAAGCTGTACATAGGAACCAAGTTTGTGCAGGTGCAGTGGCGTCACTAGGGTTGGTGTCACCCGGTGTGAAAAAAAATGGTGTCACCCCCCCCACCAACTATAGTCCCCCTCAGTACAGACCCCCCTCCACTAACTACAGACCCCCCTCCCGCAGTATAGATCCCCCTCCCTCAGTACAGACCCCCCCCACTAAGTACAGACCCCCCTCCATCAATATAGACCCCCTCCCTCAGTATAAACCTCCCCCTCAGTACAGACACCCCCACCTCAGTGCAGACCCCCCAGCAGTACAGACCCCCCAGCAGTACAGACCCCACAGCAGTACAGACACCCCCTCAGTTACAGACACCCCCCAGTTACAGACACCACCCTCAGTTACAGACACCACCCTCAGTTACAGACACCACCCTCAGTACAGACACCCCCTCAGTTACAGACCCCCCTCAGTTACAGACCCCCCTCAGTTACAGACACCCCCTCAGTACCAGACCCCCCCCAGTACAGACACCCCCTCAGTTACAGACCCCCCTCAGTTACAGACCCCCCTCAGTACCAGACACCCCTCAGTACCAGACACCCCTCAGTACCAGACACCCCTCAGTACAGACACCACTCAGTACAGACACCCCCTCAGTTAAAGACACCCCTCAGTTACAGACCCCCCTCAATTACAGACCCCCCTCAGTTACAGACACCCCCTCAGTTACAGACACCCCCTCAGTACAGACACCCCCTCAGTTACAGACCCCCCTCAGTACCAGACCCCCCTCAGTACCAGACCCCCTCAGTACCAGACCCCTCTCAGTACAGACACCCCCTCAGTACCAGACCCCACTCAGTACAGACACCCCCTCAGTTACAGACCCCCCTCAATACAGACACCCCTCAGTTACAGATCCCCCTCAGTACCAGACCCCCCTCAGTTACAGCCCCCCCTTAGTGCAAACCCCCCCTAGTGCAGGCCCCAGCAGCACAGACACCCCCCCCCAGCATTAGACATCCCCTCCCCAATCAGTATAGACACCCCCCCTTACCTTACAGACCTCAGAACAGAGAGAATACACACAGTAGATACACACAGCGGTGTCCCTCCTCCTCCTCTGTGGATGTAAACAGAGAGGAGGCAGAGGGGGCGGCAGCTTCCTTCCGCTCCGCTGAGGGACACAGCCGCGAGGCACAGGCAGCGGGCAGGCGGTGTTAGTGTGGTGCCGCTACCCACGGGTGTCACCCCTCTGGTGGGTGTCACCTGGGTGCGGCCCACCCCCCGCACCTGGCTAGCAATGCCGCTGTGCAGGTGAAAGGAAGAAGATGTAAATAGGGAGGGAGTGTCCCTGAAGTACTGTTTGTTGTCACACTGGGCACCCCATAATCCCTTACCCTATCCAAGTTATCATTCTCTAATAAAACAACAAAAACAAGCCAAAGACTGATTTTCTGTGTCCGGATGAAAGAAGGAAATGCTGTGTGACTGGCTGTGCAGCAGTGGAGAACCTTAACTTTAGCAAATACTACGCGGTAGTGCTACATATACAATCCTATTAATACAAATTAGTAAATGTCTACAAGTACTTTTAATACGTACTAAAGTTACTAGAGCAGCGCTATCGTCACTTCCTATTGTGACAAACTTTCTTATGAAAAAACACACATAAGAGGAAATATGTAGATGACAGATGGTGATCCTAATACAATGGTGAAGATGTGCACCTCCCTCCAAACTCCTCACACCGTGAGCCACACACCCCTTCGGGGGTTCTCACTCACCAGAAGGTTGAATTTATCAGGCCTTGATATAGTTATCATCCACAAGTCATCCACGTCCTGGAGGGTGTCACTACTGTACTCTGTGTCCCATAAGTACTCAAATGAAAGAAAAACTCATGATAGTGTAATTCAATTTTTCTTCCTTTATTATTCACTTGACAGGCTCCAAAAACTGACATTCATATCGTATCAGTATAGTTAGAAGCACTATCCACTGCACAGGAGAAAGAGAAATCTTGTGTTCCGAGAAGTCAGCATCCACTGCAACTTCCGGTTAACACTTCCTGGCCGTGGAATGCACAAATCGTCACTTCTGGATGCCGTAAGGTCAATGCCTGACGTGCTTCGTCATCACGACTTCCTCTGAGGGCGTGACCTCACGGCACTGTGTCCTGATTTATATACCAACCTATTGCAGACAAACCCCACAAGCTCAGAACCGCTCATATCTGCCAAAATGCACTTAGGTGGTCATTCCCTTAAAGGACAATGTCCCATCTCCACAAGGTCTGCATACAATACATATCTCCAACCCCACATATTCACAATATGAGGCTAAAACATTACTTCATTAGGTGCATTTATAATACATTCATCTCCTATGTATATATGCAAATACATTTCTAGTGCATTCTTATTAGATTTACCGTCCCAGTTATAAAAAACTAAAATTAAAATCACATAATTAATTAAAAATTACTATTATCATAATTACACGGCATCTTTACTAAAAATGACATCATTTAAAATTTCATATATCTGACCATACAAATATTGTGATAATCAAATACAGATTCACTGACATAAATTTCGAAAAATGATACAGTATATCAAAAATTCATAATACAGTAAAACCTTGTATTGCAAGCACAATTCGTTCCAGAAACATGCTTGTCATCCAAAGCACTTGAAAATCCAAGTGAATTTCCCCATAAGAAATAATGGAAACTCAGATGATTCGTTCCACAACCATTTATTCATAGGTCCTTCAGTTTATAGTCCATATAAAAAGATTATAGCAATGTGACCAGGTTGTGTAACCATAAAATGTCCATCCACAAAAATGAAAGCCTCCACTGTGTAAAGCTGTCCACATAGACCATTACCCGTACCGCCGGCTCTCACCGCTGTCAGTCTGCAATCGTGACCGGGAAGACTACCCTGCAGTAGAGCGATCTGAACGCGAGGCTGGAAGAGCTTGTGGAGCGCAGCGTGGAAGGGGCAACATCGATGGCGGTGTGGAGGATGGTCTATGTGGACAGCTTTTCCCCCGGATACCTGCATACTTAGATGTGCCTGTTTTAATCATCAACCATGTGAGTTGCTAAAAGTTATGACGTCATTAAATGTAACCATATTGCTACACTTGGAGGCACCTCTTTTCTCTTTTATATTCAGTTGTGACATGACGCTACTCTTATATCAAGACATCGCTTGTATATCAAGTCAAAATTTATTTACAAATTTTGCTTGTCTTGCAAAACGCTCTCAAACCAAGTTACTCTTAAACCAAGGTTTTACTGTACCACTAAAATTAATTGAAATGTAGATTATTCCATATATGTATAAGTAGATAAACATTGGGATCAACCCAAATCTCTAATAACCCACATTATCAGGTAGCACCTTATAATAATTAGCAAGGTAAGTACAGACTAAAAATCACTACTTTACTAGCTTGCACAGGCTTAATAATCAATAATAAAGCAGTTTATGTCTAACTCGACATTTAACCCCTTAGGGGTGAGAGTATCTATTAAGAAAATCCAAAGAGTTTCACATTTAGATAGCTCTCTAACCATATTGGACCCTCTCCAAACCGGTCTAATGTGGTCTACTCGCCAAAATTTCAGACCTGGGGGTACTGATCATGGTGGAGTTTGAAATGTAATGAAACATTATGGTCCTTAAACCCCAACTTAATGTTTTTTATGTGTTCTGCTATCCTGACCTTTTAAACACCTTTTTGTGCGGCAAACATACATTAACCTGCAGGGGCAAATCAAAACATAGACCACATGTGTTATATTACACGTAATAAATTCCTTAATCGCAAAGTCTTTGTTATTCACAGTCATTTGTCTATACCTCTTACTGGCTCTGCTACTTCCCTGCATGCCTTACACCTACGACGCATAAAAGCCATCTTTGTCCTAAAAGGATGAGGGTCTAGTGGGGGGATTCCAGAACCTTTTTCACTACTTTATCTCCCATATTAGGTGCCTTTTGGTAGATACATTTAGGTATCGCCGGCAATACTGGTTTAAGAGTTTTATCAAGACATAAAATATGCCAATGATTCTTAATGACAGAATTTCTTTATATTGTGAATGAAAGGATGACATAAATCCCCATTCATGACTACCAGAGGTCTTTTCTTTTACCACATCTTTCAGACATTGCTCACATGGGATAGTCCTAATCTCTTCAGCAATTATATCCAGTGTCATGCTGTTTCTGGGATTTGATCTTGGGACCTGGTGTTCATAGATGGTTTCCTTTTGCCTGAACCACCAAGGAACTGGTTTTCTGTTAGTATTCAGTTATTTTCCACTTCACCAGTTGGGATGTTTGCTCCACCCTGGGACCAGCTGTTAGCAGTCATCTCATCAGTGTCCCTATAAATCTCCACTTCCCCTTCCTGTCCATGCCTGAGTATAGGTTCCTGTTGATGAATGCTCTTAGTTTTGGTTGCTGAGTTGGCTCGTTCTTGACTTCGATACTCGGATTATCCCTTGGACTTTGCTCATCTTGTTGCCGATCCCGCCTGGCTCATTCTAGACTGCGTTTCTTGGATTGCTCTTTCCCTTCCTGGGTTCCTGTCTTCAGCCTTCTAACCGTGAGTTGTTGCTGGGGGTTGTGGTTAGGCTATCTGCACCATCCCTTATGGTTCCTTATTTCCTGGCTGCAGGATCTCAACCGTCCCTCCACCTGATACCGGGATAACAAGACTACCGGTCAGGAAAGCGGAGGGATGGTTGTAATTGCTGGCAGGCCTGACATTATACTAAGGGCGATGCTCTGTCTCGACAATTCCCTTGTGAGAATCTGCAAATACCTCCTGATCATATAGTTCCTCCTGAATGAATTATTGCACAACTGGATATTGCTTTACTAAGGAACTTGTTGGCTGCACAGTCTCGGGCACCTTCTAATCTTTCAGTTCCACCCAATACCTTGTTTGTTCCCCTAGAATTACGGAAAGAAGTGTTACAATGGGCCCATGGCCAGAAGGTATCCGGACACCCTGGTATCAATCAAACCTTCCTACGCTTGAAGTCCCTGGTTTGGTGGCCTACTCTTAAAAAGGATGTTATAGCCTTTGTTAGAGCCTGTTTGGTTTGTGCTGCCATCAAAATGCATCATTCTTTTCCACAAGGTGTACTTCAACCGTTACCTGTTCCTCATGCTCCCTGGACTCATATCAGCATGGATTTTATCGCGGACTTGCCCACCTCCAGTGGGAATACCGTCATTTGGGTGGTAGTGGACCGATTTTCTAAGTTGGTCCACTTCATTCCCATGCCCGCACTACCTTCTGCCCCAAGCTTGGCTCTATCCTTTATTGAGAATGTCATCTGTTTACACGGCATCCCTGTTGATATTGTTAGCGATAGAGGCCCTCAATTCATATCCTCGTTCTGGAGGGCCCTTTGCAAACATCTGGGGATCAAGAATTCCCTGTCCTCTGGATACCACCCCCAATCTAATGGCCAGACAGAAAGGGTCAATCAAGATTTGGAGATCTACCTACGAGCTTATATCAATGCTGAACATGACAACTGGAGCGAGATGTTACCTCTAGCAGAATTAGCACACAATTCGCAGTGGCACTCTTCCGTTAGATGTTCCCCTTTTCAAGCTGCCTTTGGGTATCAACCCAGGGTTCTCCCCTTCCAGTCTTCCTTGGTAGCGGTACCTGCAGCAGCCAACATGTTGTCAAGATTAACTAGGCACTGGAGGAACATAAGAAAGGTTCTGCTTCAGTCTGTACTTAAATACAAGGTGTATGCAGATCGTCACAGAAAACTTGCACCCCGCTATCGTCTCAATCAGCTGGTTTGGTTGTCCACCAAGAACATGAAACTGCGACAACCTTCCCCCAAGTTAGGTCCTAGATTTATAGGACCTTTTCGCATTCTCTGTCAGGTCAACCCTGTGGCTTATAAATCACGCTTCACCTTCGCATTCCCAATACGTTTCATGTATCTTTGCTTAAACCCTTTGTCAAGAATAGGTTCTCTCTTCCCTCTAGATGTCCTTCTTCAGTCTCTCTGGATGGCCATCAAGAGTATGAGATTGGCAAGATTCTGGATTCCCGACGTAGGGGTAGACAATATCTAGTTGACTAGAAGGGCTACTCCATTGCAGAGAGGGCTTGGGTGCCTGCTGGTGATGTTCATGCCCCACGGCTGGTCAAGGCTTTCCACGATAGGCACCCATGCAAACACAAATAGGTTGGGGGCATTTTGTGTGGGGAGTACTGTCACGCCGTGTCCAGGATTTGATCTTCGGACCTGGTGTTCATAGACGGTTTCCTTTTGCCTGAACCACCATGGAACTGATTTTATGTTAGTATCCAGTTATTTTCCACTTCACCAGTTGGGATGTTTCCTCCACCCTGGGACCAGCTGTTAGTCATCTCATCAGTGTCCCTATAAATCTCCACTTCCCCTTCCTGTCCATGCCTTAGTATAGGTTCCTGTTTATGGATGCTCTTGGTTTTGGTTGCTGACTTGGCTCGTTCTTGACTTCGATACTCGGGTTATCCCTTGGACTTTGCTCATCTTGTTGCCGATCCCGCCTGGCTCATTCTAGACTGCGTTTCTTGGATTGCTCTTTCCCTTCCTGGGTTCCTGTCTTCAGCCTTCTAACCGTGAGTTGTTGCTGGGGGTTGTGATTAGGCTATCTGCACCATCCATTGCGGTTCCTTATTTCCTGGCTGCAGGATCTCAACCGCCCCTCCACCTGATACCGGGATAGCAAGACTATTGGTCAGGAACGCGGAGGGACGGTTGTGATCTCCTGGCAGGCCTGACATCCAGTTGTTCGGAATTGTAACCTTTTTCTACAAAACGGTCTTTTAGTATTTCTGACTGGGTTACATCATTTTCTATTGTTAAGCAATTTCTTTTAACACACATTATTTGGCCCTTAGGAATATTCCTTAACCATAAAGGGTGGTGTCGACTTTGGAGAGGCAGAAAACTATTCCTATTTGTTGGTTTAAAATAAACCTTAGTCTCCAATTGGTCATCAACCCTATATATGTTTACATCTAGGAAGCTTATTTGTTCCTTACTCTATTGGCTGGTTAATTTGACGTTATTTGTATTGTTATTTAGAAATGATAAATAGTCGACCAAAGAGGATTCTGGCCCTTCCCATATAAACATCAAATCGTCAATGAAGCGTTTGTAAAACAATAATTCTTCCCTCTTTTTTTGAGAAAACATACTTGTCTTCCCATTCTCCCATAAATAAATTGGCTATGCTGGGCAAAAACTTTGCGCTCATAGCGACACCTTTCTTTTAGTAAAATAACTGATTGTTAAACCAAAAATAGTTATGGGAAAGACAAAAATCTAAGGCGTCTCTTAAAAATATTTTCTGACATTGGGGCAGATCATCCCTCTGGCTCAAGGCCCAATTAAGGGCTAGTAGCGCATCGTCATGTTGTATGACCATATATAAGGGAATGACCGCCTAAGTGCATTTTGGCAGATATGAGCGGTGGTGTGGGGTTAATGCTTTGTTTGCAATAGGTTGGTATATAAATCAGGATGCCGTGCCGTGAGGTCACGCCCTCAGAGGAAGTTGTGATGATGAAACGCGTCAAGGCATGACCTTACGGCATCCGGAAGCGACGATTTGTGCGTTCCACGGCCAGGAAGTGTTAACCGGAAGTTGCGGTAGATGCTGACTTCCCGGAACACAAGATTTCTCTGTCTCCTGTGCAGTGGATAGCGCTACTAACTATACTGATACAATAGGAATGTCAGTTTTTATGGAGCCTGTCAAGTGAATAATAAAGGAAGAAAAACGGAATTACACTATCGTGAGTTTTTCTTTCATTCGAGTACTTATGGCACACTGAGTACATGGCACACAGAGTACACCCTCCAGGACGTGGATGACTTGTGGATGATAAACATATCAAGGTCTGATGAGTTCAACCTTCTGGTGAGTGAGAACCCTGAAGGGGTGTGTGGCGCACGGTGTAAGGAGTTTGGAGTGAGGTGCATATCTTCACCATTGTATTAGGATCACCATCTGTGCTCATTTGGACTTTTGCTTCGCCATCTGTCATCTACTTATTTCCTCTTATGTGTGTTTTTTTCATAAGAAAGTTTGTCACAATAGGAAGTGACGATAGCGCTGCTCTAGTAACTTTAGTACTTATTAAAAGTACTTGTGGACATTTACTAATTTGTATTAATAGTTTTTTGGCATGTTATTGCTTTTAAGCGGCCGCTTAAAATGTTGAAAACCTTTTTTAGATTTTAGAATCATTGTTGATCATTGAAATATTGTGATTATTGTAACATTGTGATCAGTATTTGTGTTGAGTATTGATGGATTCTCAACTCCATAGCACCGAGATATTGAAAGAAGGCCAGGGACTTCACTATATATTTGTTTTGATATATACAATCCTATACCCACAGTTGATTCAAAGGAAGCCAAAAAAATAAAAACAAACCATAAAACATGATCCCATTTGCTCCAGTGGGGGAAAAAAAGTCCTTCCAGATCCACAAGAGGCAATCAGATATTCCCTTGATCAACTTTACCTAGAAATATATTTTAAAAATTATTGTTTTAAAAAAATATATAGAATGCTCCCTGTTTCATTCTCTCGTTTGAGAACTTGTTTCAATACATTGGATTGGCATACGTTTTTATTTTAGGAAAGCTTTTTTTTCCCATTCAATGCTATATTGCAATGCATGCATTGAAAAAATAAATAATTTGTGTAAACTGTTAACATAACAATAAGATAAGATTAAGTTGGCATAACCACATACTGGGCTACAGCAATATGGAGACAAATACTTTGCTCCTGTATTTATTTCCCTCATCTGAGTTGTTAATGTTGAGCTGCAAAAAAGTCAGTACGACCCACAGATTTCTATGTAAGACATCTGAAATCTTGGAATTATTTTGCCTAGGAAAAGCCCACTCTCTTATTAATGTGGAAGTCAGCAGATCAAGAGCTGTTTGGGGACAATTTGTGGCACCCCAGGGTGCAGCGGAACTCCGGTTGAAAAACCCTGACCCTTTTGATCCATCTATGGCCAGCTTTAATGTTGGACCCCTGAAGGAGCTGCTGAGTCTGGGAGCCATTTTAAACTGGACGCTAGGACAAATAGCTGTTATTCCTCTGCCATTTGAATACACTGCCTGAGACTCAAGTAGGTAAATAATGGAACAACATGTTCTGTCTTTTGGAACTGTCTTTTTTGAGTAAAAAAAAAAAAAAGGTATTGTGGGTTATCAGTTACTAACAGTCCAGTGTCCAGTGTTGGACTATTTAACAAGGAATATTGGGTATTCTCTACACCAGCCGGTTTCTTCAGGGGTACCTTGGCAAAATGCTTAAAACTTGCCCAAAAATGTTATACAAGTGTCAGGGATTCATTCTCTGTGCTGGCAGCTCAGCTGTTAGCTAATTGCCAGCTTCCACCTCTCCACAGTGATCCATCTGTTGATGATCCGCTCGTCAGCTCTGCCTACTTAAGGACTTCCAGTTAATTTGCTCTTTGCCTGTGTTAACATCACAAGAGACTTTCTCCTGCATTCCAGTTGAAGACCTGCTTGACTGACGTCCCCTCTGGCTACAGATCCTGCTTGCTGTACTGCTACCTTTATCGCTGGCTCTTAGACTTTGGCTTGGCCGACTACCCGATTCGGTTACTGAACTCTGGCTATGTTTTGACTACTCTTACTCTGTTTACTTTTTTATTATTATTAAAGCAAGTGTGATTTAACTGTACTTCTGTCTCGGTCTGATTCATGGTTTCTGACAACAAGCCAGTGGGTGGATCAAGCCAGCCTTTTAGTTACACAAAGCCACAGGTTTTTATTGTGCACCATTACAACCATCTAGCCGCTGGCATCCTAGCAACCAATAATACTGTATCATCGGTTGATAAAGAGGACATTGGTCGGGGGCACAGAATCCTTGTTTGCCCTTCTTCTGCCTCTCTCAATCAGCACTAGGGTCACATTAGCGAGTGAGGGAGAGAAACAGAGGGTAATGAGAAACATTAGAATACTAGTTTGTACCAGTATGCAATGATGTATTTGCTTTGAAAAAATAAATCTCCTCTAATGTTGGATGCTGCTGCATTATGTCAAACTTTTATTTTAAGTTTTTTTAATTTTATAACGGGGTGCCGCCGAGATTTTAAGAATTGTAAAGGGTGCCTTGACTGCTAAAACTTTTGAGAAACACTGCTTAACACTATATATTCTGTCATTACTGATCTTTTTTGTAAACCAATTAAATAGATGTATTTAAGAGTACAGCTTTTGCTTTGTCCTTCAAAATTATATTTCCCTTTGTTCTTATATAGAGGACTCTGTCCTCTTAGAGTGTATATACTACATTTAGCTATGTTTTTTTTCAGCTTCAGTACTTCCTACTTACTGTACTTATCTTTCCAGTTTTTAACAAAATTGAGTTAGTAATACTGAATGCATTTTAATAGCCTCAGCCATGCTTTCTCTTCCATCGTATGTAAATCAAAACTTTCCAGCTCAACCATATGTCCTTTTATTCCTAGAAATTTTGTTTTTATAAGGAATGTTATTGCTACAGTATTTGTTTAACATTTTTCTCATTTGGTTTCGGTGTATATTCCTAGTTTTTAAGAATAAGTGCTTTTCTGAGTTGATAAAACCTTGTTTTCATAAGTTCATATCTTTCATACACCCCTAATCCAATACTTTAATGAAAACCAACTCAAAATGTACAATAGTGTTGCGACTTCAACTTCATCATTTTTATGACATAGCTTATTACAGAACCCATGCATTGCAATATAATTATTGCCTTCAGTGTGTATACTTACCCATACAGACTCCACGCTGTTACATTCTTAACAGATATCTTCAGTTCCAGCTGAACCTTTACGAACAGAAAAAATCCCTCCTGCTATTTGTCTTTTGTATCTTTCCCAAACACATTGTAACTTTCTAAACTAGCGGTAATTATAAAAATTAAAAGATCATGTTTTGGTTTTCCCAAAATTTTTAAATACTGGTCTATAAATTGTAGATTCCAAATCACGAATTCAGTTAGTTTGCAAGACCCCTTGCAGTTCCAAACATTCATTTTAGATTTGAAATTTTGCTAGCAGCGTGTGCAGTTCTTATAAAAACATCTTACTGTTCAACCTAATTCCAACCACCACTCCTCGTTTACCCTTATTATTCCAAACTCAATATCTTGCCTGCATTTTTGTCTATCTTGACTTTGCACTTCAGATCATAGTTTAAAAACTTCTCCAACCTTCCAGGGATTAAACTACAAATCAGGGGCCCTCATAAATTTTGATATTTATCAGTTCACTTTGTCATTTATTTTCCAGCCAATTACGCTGTTCTCCTTCCCCTCCCACTGCCACAGCAAACACAGTGCTGAAAAGAGGGTCCATTAAGTCAAGTTAGCAATAACAATGGTCAATGGCAATCACAATATTTTATATTATGACAGTTGTTTGTACTCCTATGCTAGAACTCGAATGCAAGCATCTTTAAATTTAAGTTTCCAAAACTATGATCAAATATCGTATTTTTACCTAAGGAAACATTATGTGATTGTTTTTTTACATCTTGAAGAAGACTGAGTTAGGTTTACAGGATTAATCTCTGTACTTCCCGAGGTTATCAGAAACTCTGAGGGCAATAAATCTGCTAGGAAAGCTAAACAGATTTTCTTTACTGCAGAGCCTACAAAGGGCATTTGTGACTGGCAACAATAATTATGAAATCTCCTCCTGTGTATCTGAGATCAGCAGTCCTTGACTGGAAATGTCACAGAAGGTACAAGATCGCTGCAATCCTTAAAGCTGACCTTCAGTATTTTTTTTCAACTTTCCATCTATTAAATCTTCTGCCCCTATTGTTTTAACTTTGGATAGTGAAACATTTTGTAGTAGTTGGGGGTAGAAATTTAGCTGGCCTTGAGCACCATCAAGGGTCAGAACTCGGCCTTATCAATATTTTTTCGAAGGCCGCTTGCCTCTCATTCCTTGGTCCGGGCTTTTATTCAAGGGGTGTTGTGTTTAAGTCCGCCAGTTAAGTCTCGCTTGTGCCCATGGGATTTTAATTTAGTTTTGTCTGTTTTACAAAAACTGCCTTTTGAACCAATGCGCCATATTTCTTTGGTCCTGTTGACAAGAAAATCTTTTTTTTCTGGTTGCTATATCCTCTGCTAGAAGGGTATCGGAATTTGCGGCCTTTTCCTGTAAAAAGCCTTATTTAATTATTCACAAAGACAGGGTGGTGTTGCGTCCCCACTCAACTTTTCTGCCTAATGTGGTTTCAGGATTTCATCTGAACCAAGATGTGGTTCTACCATCCTTTTGTCCAGATCCACATTCTGTGGAAGAAAGGTTGTTGCACTCTCTGGATGTAGTAAGAGCAGTCAATCTATCTGAAAGCAACTGCTCAGATAAGGAAAACTGATGTTTTGTTTGTGCTGCCAGAAGGTCCCAGAAAGGGCCAGGCAGTGTCGCAATCTACTATCTCCAAGTGGATTTGGCAAGTTATTGTTCAGGCCTATGGTTTGAAGAAGAAAATTCCTCCTTTTCATGTGAAAGCGCACTCGACCAGAGCAGTAAGTGCTTCATGGGCAGTGCGTCACCATGCCTCCATGGCTCAGATCTGCAAGGCTGCAACCTGGTCTTCAGTCCATACATTCTCAAAATTCTATCAAGTGGATTTAAGAGGGCATGAGGACACCGCCTTCGGGTGCAGTGTGCTGCAGGCAGCAGTATAGATCCTCACGACCGATGGCGGTCTGCTTTTTGATCTGTGTCTCCCTCCCCTCAAGGTAAGCATTGCTCTGGAACATCCCACCAAGTAATCAACAGGGCTCTGTGTCCCGTGATGTACGAAAAAGAAACTAGGATTTTTTAAACAGCTTACCTGTAAAATCCCTTTCTTGGAGTACATCACGGGACACAGAGCTCCCGCCCCTCTTATTTGGGATATATACTGTGTGTGTGTGTGTGTGTGTGTGTGTATATATATATATATATATATATATATATATATATATATATATATATATAAAATCTATATTGGGATATTTATTGCTTTGCTACAAAAACTGAGGTACTCTCCATATGGGAGGGGTTATATAGAGGGGGAAATGATCTTGTAATTAGGGTATGCCAGTGTCCAATCACCTGATGGTGACATATAACCCACTAAGTAATTAACAGGGCTCTGTGTCCCGTGATGTACTTCAAGAAAATGATTTTACAGGTAAGCTGTTTAAAAAATCCTATTTTTTATTTGGATGATAGATTCATCATTTCAGCAAGAACTTTTTTTTTTTTTTTCCATAAATAATTTTTATTGAGGAGAAATAAGATGACAATACAATGCAATGCAGTCAGCGTAACATTTTAGAAGTTCCATGACTGGGCAATACAGTAAGATGATACATGTTATGAACAACTTTTAATACACGGTAAGAGAAGTCGTTGAAGTTATTCAGTCATCAATGTTAACTGCAGAATAGCTGATCGTATGTTAGCATAAACCATGAAAGAAAATAAATCGTAACTTTTCAAGGCCAACCCCCTCGGCTGATTAGGGCAGTGCCACTGGGACCAAACTCAGCAGGTCTCGACAGTGACTTGTTCAGTGCCAGTGGGGTCAGCCTCCTTGTATTATGGGACAGAATGGAGAGGATTGGTGCGTATAACCTTGCCATAGTCAGGAGTAAAGAGAAAACAAAGAAAAATTAAGAGGGGAGAGAAAGGGAGGAGAGACTGAGAGAAGGGGGGTAAGGATAGGGAAAGGGACCGCTCTCTGACCCCAACCCCCGTTCCGGGAAGTATATGGAGTGTTCTAGTGGATCACTCAGGTGACCACATCAGGTGATGGGAAGTAGGATTTGTAGGATTCGGTGGATTTAAAATGAGTCCAACAAGCCCAAACAGTTGTAAATTTTTGCAGGCGTTCTTGGGAGATGTGAATCAATTCCTCCATTTCCTCAGTCTTGGAGACCCTGATGAGCCATTCTCTAATAGATGGCACTTCCATAGATCGCCAGTGTACAGGGATGCAGAGCCTAGCTGCATTGACCATATGCATGGCTAGTGATTTGTGATAGTGTTTCCTGGGTAGAGTCGTGTAGTGCAATAGATATTGGGCCGGGCTATAGTCTAGCGTGTAGGTAGTGATTCGTGTTACTAGGGAGTGCACCTCTCTCCAAAATGTTTGGATTGAAGGGCACTCCCACCAGATATGGAGCATCGAGCCCACCGCCCTCTTGCATCTCCAGCAGATGTTAGGGATTGTGGGGGAGAATTTGTGCAGACGTGTAGGGGTTCTATACCATTTGGTTGCTATTTTGTAGCATTTTTCCTGAATTGCCACATTCAGTTAGCCTTTGTGTATGTATTCATATATGTCCTCCCAATTGTCATCCGTGAGCGTCAATTGAAGGTCTCTTTCCCAGGACAGACATTAAGCATCACTTCTGAGGGGAGGGGAATCTCCCTGTAGTAGAGTGTACAGATAGGATATTAAATGTCTTTGAGGTGTCGTACAAGTGTATAAGGATTCAAAGGCTGTAAGCTGTCTACCCCAGGTAGCCGAGGGATCACAAGAGGCAAAAAAATGCCTCAATTGCCTGTAAGTCCAGAAGGGGAATGATTTAGTACAGGGTGAGGATTCTAGGTCCTCGAAGGGACGTACGTGTCCCCTGTGGAAGAATTGATAAGCAAGCATATCCTCATAGGGCCATTCCCTACGGAGGAACGTGTCAGACTCCCCGGGGGGGGGGGGGGGAAATCAGGATTTCCCCGCAGGGGAGTCAATGGGCCTGGGCACAAGGACAGCTTGAAGGGTTCCATAGTCTTTTTAAAGGCTAGTAATGAGGGATAGATAAAAGGATGATTCTTCAGATTTTGGTGCCACAGCAAGGTTTTCACCCAGGGAAGCGAGTGTAATAGGGTGTCCATGAATGAGTTTTCTATAATGACCCAAACCTTATTATGTCTGTGAGCTCTCCAATCTACCACTCTATTTAAGTGACAAGCTAAATAGTATTTGTGTATATCAGATAATCCGATCCCACCTCTACCCTTAGCGCGCGTGAGTAGTTGATACGGGGAGTGCTATTTTTCCAAATGAAAGCTGTACATGATTTTTTATGTCTTAATGAAAGACATGGGAAGGTGAATGGGGATCGCCTGCATGAAAAAGAGTAGGCGAGGAAGAATAATAATTTTTACTAATTACTCATTTTTACTAGGACAGAACACCCAAACCAAGAGCGTTTAAGCCGGCCCAGTCTTTCAAATTCTGTTGGATTTTGGATAGTAGTGACTGGAAATTATAATGCTAGAGATCAGTCAGTTTCCTGGCTATATGTATGCCCAGATATGGGATAGAGTCCTTCTTCCATATAAATGGGAAGGACTCTTGGCAATGTAAAACTTCTTGCTGAGGAAACAAGATATTCAATGCATGAGACTTGGAAAAATTGATTTTAAGAGTTCTCCAAATTGCTTGCTTGTAGTAGGTTTGGTAGGGATAATCGAGGTGATTGAAGGGAGAGTAGAATATCATTGGCAAAGTCCCTATTCGCTATGGTGATCCCCTTTATATCAGAATTTGCCCTTAACTTATTCAAGAGGGGTTCTAATGTTAGAACAAAGATCAGGGGTGAGAGGGGACAACCCTGACGTGTCCCATTGCTGATGGTAAAGGCGTTCGACAGGTGGCCATTTGCCTTCACCCGAGCAGAGGGGTTGGAGTATAGTGCTGTGATATAGGAACACATGCGAGGCCAAAGGCCTATAACCCTCAGTACCTCTGCATGTAATCCCAGGCCACTCTGTTGAACGCCTTCTCCACATCAAGGGAAAGGAGAAACCCCTGTGTTCTCAAAGAAGTAAGCCAGTGATGTAAATTTAGGTTACGCGTGGTATTATCTCTCGCCTCCCTACCTGGTATGAAGCCTACCTGATCAGGAGATATGAGGTTGGGTATGAGAGGTAATAATCTGTTAGCTAGTATTTTGGCATATAATTTGATATTTACATTCATCAAGGAGATGGGTCTGTAATTGGAGACTAAAGTCGGGTCTTTACCATCCTTCGGGATGACAGCTATATGGGCTTCCAGCATTCTACCTGGGGAAATATGAGGGTGGGTAAAACAGTTAAATGTAGCCAGCATTTTAGGTGATAGAAGGTCTAAGAAAGATTTATAGTATCGGAGTGGTAGGCCATCAGGTCCTGGGCTTTTCCCTACCTTCATTTGATGGACAGCCGTATTTAATTCTTTCGAAGTGAGCGGACTGTCTAATTCTTTGGCTTGTTGGGTGGTAATTGGTTTAGGTCCAAATTGGGCTATAAAGTCCCGTATTTGGCCGGTGCGGGAACTGGAAGGGTCAGGGTCATGGTGGCCCTGCTTCAGGTTGTAAAGTGCGGAGTAAAACGTTTCAAATTGATTAGCTATGTCCTTATTTTTGGAAAGGAATCTGCCTTGTTTGTCCCGTATGTGATGGATCGTGGACGAAGCCTTAGCTGCCTTCACTGTGCGTGCAAGGAGTCTCCCACTTTTATTGCCGTGTTTGTAGAACACTTTTTGCCCGAGTACGTAGCGTCTCTTAGTTTGTTTTCCTAATTCATCAAGCAATGTGGAGCGTGTGAATATTGGATCTTGGAGTGTGGCTTGAGAGGATGATTGTTTATGGGAGATTTCCAACCTACTTATGGTGGTCGATCAGGGATTTAATCCGCTCCTGGCGTGTTTTCTTGGCCTTGGATGCTAAGGCGATAAGTTCCCCCCGTATTACACATTTATGGGCCTCCCAAATCGTGACAGGGGACATGTTTGGAGTGGAATTTTCTGCGAAGTATAATTGGATACTGGATCGTATCTGCTGTAGTGCATCTGGGTCGTTTAGAAGGGATGAATTCAACCTCCATGATTTGGTCACATGTGTTGACTAGGGGAAGGTGAGGGTCATCGTGATGGGGTGGTGATCAGAAAGGAACATTGGTTCAATCGAGGCTTGTGTAAGGAAGGATGGGTCATTTTGCGCGAGGAAGTGATCTATTCTAGAATACTTTAGGTGCGATGGCGAGTAGAATGTGTAGTCTCTGTGATTAGGGAACAAAGTATGCCAAGAGTCATGGAGGGAAAGGTTCTGCAGTTGTAATTTGATCTGACGAAGTGCTCGGTATGGAAGTACCGTAGTGCCCGTGGATGTATCTACTATTGGGTTTAATGGGACATTAAAGTCTCCACCCAACAAGACTATGCCTTCCTGGAATGTAGATCGTAAGTCACATACCTTCCTGAAGAACGAAACCTGGCAATATATGTTGGCTAATGTGATAGGTTTGAAAGCGTAGGTGCCCTTGAGGAAAATGTATCTACCCTTCAGGTCTATTAAAGAGTCAGACTGGAGGAAGTCAGCGTGTTTGGAAATTAAAATAGATACTCCTTTGGTTTTAGAGTCTGGATTAGTGGAGTGTACAGCTGATCGGTATATGTGGTTAGTTAGTTTAGGTATTGCATCTGAACGGAAGTGAGTTTCCTGAAGGAGAAGAAAGTGGGCTTTGTGTTTAGTTAGGTCGGACAACACCTGCGATCTCTTTTCGGGAATTTTCAGACCCTTTACTTTAAAGGGAAACACACTTAAGGGTAAGCTGTCTTTTAAAAGTCTTTCCCGGCAGCATGGTATGATTGATTAGATGGTGCAGCTGGGAGTGTTAGGTTTTGTAACAGGGTGGTGATCGAGAGTGAGAGCGGCCCCGGGAGGAGGGGGAAGGAAAGGAGAAGGAAGAGGGAGGGGGAAGAACGAGGATCGAAAGGAAAGAGAAGGCAAGAGAGAAAAAAGAAAAAAGAGGAAGAAAAAGCAACAGAAAGAGAGGGGAAAACAGACAGGTAGTGGTGGTAGATGCCTGGGAAGGATCTTCACCGGGGGGAAATGAGGGAGAAGTAAGGAGGGTTGTCAAAACAGAATACTCGAGTAACGAGTAAAAAGATCTACCGGAGGGAAATAGAATATAAGTATCTTCTTCCACCTATTGAGGGGGTATACCGAATTTCAGCTAGTGCCCAATGGGACTGCTGTGTGAGCACAGAGGTATGAAAGGGGGGTCAGATGACACCGCGTAGGGAGAACCAAAAAGGATAGTCAGTAAAAAGAGGGGACATATGCTTAAGCTCCAGTTTATCGTGTTACCCAGTGTGTCAGCCTATCAAATGGTATCAAAGAACTCTGCTAAATGGGTTTCTAGGGAGCATCAGTAGTCATGTTACGTTACATATAGTTAACCAAAAGCAAGAATATCCTAAAAATCATGAAAAACAGAATAATAAAAATATATCAATAACAGATAAACTACAGTAGGTAGTAACTAGCGTACCAACTATGAGACAAATAGGATTAGCCCTGTGGTTCTGCACCACCCTGTGAGTGAGCACGAGTCCATGCTTAAATTTTGGTGTGGATTGGTAAGTTCGCTAGAAGTTTGACAGGGGCTCTGTCTTTCAAGGATGGAGCTAAAGGCCAGTAGGCTTCGAACAGGGCCAGATACTTGGGATACGTGATTTCAGGTCCAGAGGAGAGGGGACTATCAGGGAATGCCACATAATTGCCTGAGGTAGTAGCTTAGGTAAGGTAGGCAGCAAAGAGATAACCACCAAGTAATTAAGTAAGCGGATCTTTACAGTCTAAAAGATTTGAAACTCAAGGCCTGAAGTATCCCAAGTATATCAAAATTAGTGTGGGCAGGTAATTAATTACAGATCATAGGTGTCAGGGTTATGATTAGTGCCCTGAGGTCACCCCCAGGGTCTGCCCGGCGTGAGTAGCTAAGCTGTAACATGGTACACACATAGATAGATAACAAAACCCACAGGTATTCAATGAAAGCAGGAGGGTGACCTGAGCCCACGCCGGGAAGTCCGCATATCTAGCAGATGTCCAGATGCGGGAATGAACGGTCATCCATACGAAGATCACTGGTTCAATCTAGTGTTGAATGGTTAGAGGCAGGACTACTGGTAATACAGCCAGACTTTTAGTCAGCTAAGGTCCATGTCACCCCCCAAAAAAAAAACCTTCACATACAGCGCACAATTTACACAACAGCAATAAAAATGAAGATAAAAAAAAGGGGGGGAGGGGAGGGTATCTGTCACCCATTATCAGACCGTTTCACGACAGTCCCCTCCAGGATCACGTGTAGTCGACTCCTACCCCATAACATGGGGGTCACAGGATTTGGGCCTTTGTTAAGGAAGTCAGACAAATGGGAAAAAGGAAAAAAAACTGCAATGATGAGAGCAACAGCTAACAGTACTTACAAACAACCCGATGTAACTGAGGCCCGGTGAAACTAAGCGTTCTGTTGGTCACGCTGGGGGGTTGCAGCCATCCCCGGGCTGTGCAGTGGTGTGTCTCGGCTTAAAAAGGCGATCAGCTGGGGACGAGGGATCCAGTCTGCGGCGTCTCGAATGTTGCCTCTGGGATTTCAGTGTTAGACTGTGAGAGACCGACTTCCATGGTTCCGACGGGAAGTAGAAGGAACACCAATCAGGGAGCTCCATCTGAGGAATGTCGAGCTGATCGCAGACGGTAGGCTGGTCTTCTGGTGTTCTGAGAAGTGCAGTGCGGCCCCTTGCGGAGGCAGAGAGACAGAAAGGGAACTTCCATCTATATTGGATGTTTTGTGTGCGCAAGACTTCCAAAAGAGGGCGCAGTGTATGCATGTTTTGCAGTGTTATTTGTGAAAGGTCCTGGAACAGTTTAATGTCAGCACCATTAAACAAAATACGGTTTCTCTCTCTTGCCTTGCGAAGTATCTCTTCTTTCAAAGGGAAATTTACTATGCAGCAAACAATGTCTCCTGGGGGGTCAGGTTCACAGGGGGGGGGGTCTCATTGCATGGTGCAGCCTCTCCATTTCTATGGGGGAATCTGCCGGGTGACCCAGTAAGTCATTAAAGATAGAGCAGATCGCTTGTGGTGAATCTATAATTTCAGGGACCCCCTTACCCTAATGTTATGCCTGCGACCCCTATTGTCCAGGTCTTCCACTTGTCTGTGAAGCTCAAAAATGTGGGGTAGCTGGAAGTCATAAGCCCTTTGCACTTGCCTGATTGCCTCAGCGTGTGTCTGTGAGGCTTGTTCCAATTCCACGATGTGGTGTGTCATGCTATGGATGTCGGCCTTAAGATCAGTTACAGCCGCGGTCAGTGCATGTTTGATGTTGAGGGCCACCTTCTGCAGGTCCAGCAAGCTGAGGGGGCGGTTCGGGTATTCGTCGCCGTCCATCTGCGACTCAGAACCGCTCCTACGCGAGCCCGAGGATGAGCCCTGTGAGGCCTGCGAGGCCTCGTGGTTGCTGGATTCCCAAGAGCGGAACAGCGCGGGATGTTTTTGCTCAATTGCGTATTTCAGCGCACGAGGGGCTGAGGTACTCCTGTTGGGTTTCCCCATAGTTAGTGATAGCTGTCTTAGCTGTAGGTCCCGAGAAAGGCAGATTTTGTCCTCCGTGTGCGGGAGCTCAGAAGTTAGGCAGCCATCTCGAGTCCCGTCCAAGCCACGCCCCTCAGCAAGAACTTTAGAAAACATTAAATTGGTCAAAATGTTGGGCTATGCTACATACTGTAAGATGTGATGATATATTGAATATATGGGATATCGCCATAATTTCAGTTGAGTCTCAGAACTTTTCTGTGTTTATTTTCCACACTCGAAGAATAAGTCACATATTTTTTTAGCTATACTTTTCACTAAGCCAAACTACATTTTTGACATCTGTGTCACATCCACAATGAAAGAAATACATTTTTAACAGAGCCGCTTGTAAAGGCTCACTGCATATTCTGTAATGAATAATCTTTTTGTAGAAGACATCATTTGGTATACCTCTGTCACTTTGCATGGAATAAGCAGTTATTTTGTGTATTCAGGCACTCCTATGCATGGCCTTGGGATATACTACAATTCAGTACAAATTTCACCCTGTGAGACAAACTGTGTGTGATATTTATTTTGCTATTGGAGAAGCAAACTATCTCCTATCTATCACATGGAAAGGAACTGTAAGCTCTGTTAACAAGTATGTGGAAACTGTCATCAAGTGGCAATGGTTGCTTGACTCTTCACTGTTCTGCTCTACCTATGAACCACATTATTTTAAGCAAGAACCTCTCCTGAGAAACTTCATAAGCATCTCTAAACCTGTATCCTATTTTGAGGCTTTCTTCAACATTTAATGTAAAGGACTTTAACTTCTGACAACCACCAAACATTTGAATCTGGACTTTGTAGGTACATATCTTAAGGCCACTTTCACACTGAGGCGCTTGAAAAACTGCCAGTAAAACACTGAGCGCATTTGAAGCACTTTTCAGGCGCTTTTAAAGCGCTTTCAATTCATTTCAATGGAGAGGGACGTTTTTTCAGCGCACTGCCCCAGTGTGAAAGCATTCATTGATTTCAATGGAAATACGTTTTCGTGCGCTTTTTATAGCGTGAAAGCGCTTGAAAAGCGCCTCAGTGTGAAAGTGGTCTTATGTCAGATTGTTTATCCCATATGCAAAAAAAACTCCATACCTTTTTACCAAGTTTTTTTTTTGTACACACGATCGGAATTTCTAATGGAAAAATTCCTACCGTGTGTGTGCCCCATCGGAGAAATTCCAATGAATTCCATTGGAGTTTAAATATAGAACATGTTCTATTTTACTCCGATGGAATTCCGATGTGAGTTTGGTCGGACAAAGGTCTGATCATGTGTACGGGGCATAAAACTAAGTAAAGTACAACTTTTAAGACTTTAGGTATCTCTTCTCAGCATGACCCAATCTGAGCACCTGGTGTTACATCTGACCTATTTATTACTAACTAATAATAATAACAACAACAACAACAGTAGCAACAATAACTGCCCACAACCATTAGTTTTTTCAACTTATTTAATAAAAAAAAAAACAGAGTTGGAGCTTCTATAATTATTGATTATACAGTAAAATAAATGCATTTCCAATGTATTAACAATGAAGTATGAGAAATAACACTATTTGTGCCTAACAGTATAACAAGTGCAAACTTTTGTGCAAAAGGTATTATTATTTATAAACCTCTTACCAAAGAACAGTGTTACATTGTGAGAATTTACTAAAATTTAATTAACTGACATTTATTTCAAACATCCACAAATGCCATAAAGTTCATATATCAAGCATGCCTGAAATGGCAAACTACAGAGCTATTGATTATGCATGCATAGCTGATGTTCGCAAACTGCTAAAACGAAAATTGTTCCTAAACTAGCCAGACTACTCTTCTGTATAATGACACCATAAGGAGAGCTAAACATACATTTCTAATGTTGTTATTACAAATCCCTTAAGAGTTGTCAAGCAAATGATTAGCTACTCAAAACACGAATACAGACTGGGTAAAATGTGTGCTAGAGGGATGCAGTTTCAGTTATTAAGGAGCAAAGATTTTTTTCCATCTGTGCCACTGATTAATGTTGAGGATAAATGCTGAAGGATCTGTAATCTAAAGCTAATGAGCTTTGAGCAATTTTAACAACTCATCAGCCAGAAGGACTAGAATAAGGGCATTTGTACATACAGTACTCATCATGAATCTTGGAGGAATGGTTTGATGAATACAGAACTTTACATATGTAATCAAATTATTGCACAAGGCAGTAAATGGAAGTTAAGAGCATTGCCAGGAGAAACTGCTCTTCATTTTCTTATGACATCCTCCTCTTTAACACAGTAGAATTGATAAATACCACTTCCCATATTATCCAGGTTTTTATTAGGGCAAGTAGCCACAGTTACATCCTTCACAAAGGTTTTACATGAAATGCCCAAGGCCAGAACATTTCTGAGTACCACCATATTTTAAAGTGTTACTAAATTCAGGACCCTGCATTGACTACATCTGGTCTTCCACAGTACACAGAACATGCAAATGGAATTATTTTAGTACAGTGGAACCTTGGATTACGAGCATAATCCGTTCCGGGAGAATGCTTGTAATCTAAAGCACTCGCATATCAAAGCGAGTTTCCCCATAGAAAAGTCAATGGAAATGAAGATAATTTGTTCCGCATTGACTTCTATGGCATGCAATACCGCATATGGCCAGAGGTGGGGGTGCCGTAGAGCCTCAGAAATACTCAGGGACAGCTCGGCTGATCTCAGAAACCCTTGGAAAGGATTGGAAACACCCGGGAACTGAGTATTTCCAAGTATTTCTGAGTGAGTCCAAGTATTTCCAAACGGCTCAGAACCGTTCTGAGTGTCCCCGGCACCCCCGCACCTCTGGCCAAATGTGGTATTGCACACCCAATTAGCTTGAATTCTGCTTGTTTTGCAAGACAACACTCGCAAACTGAGTCAGAATTTTAAAAAAAGTTGCTTGTCTTTCAAAACACTTGTTAACCACGTTACTCGTAAACCAAGGTTCCACTGTAAATATAAACTGCTAAATACTTTTTCTCATCAGCAGTATATAGGAGTCTTATGTCTCCTATCAGTGTCTGGTTAAAGCTTGTAGGAAGAGTTTTCATTCTCCTTGAACTGTCCAGGAGGCTGCATGACCTCTGACTTTGTCTGGACAGTGCTGATTGGCCATGTGTTGATCACATGCACCCTCCCAAGAAAAAAACTAACTTTCTAGTAATAGACACCAAACTGAGCATGTGCAGAGGCCCCCCAAGGCTCTGTACTGTCAGCAGATGGCTTGGGGACAGTAAAAAAATGGGAGGATCAGAGAAGACCGGATCAAACAGTCTTTTTACACATTGCACAGGATTAACCCCTTAGGTTCCACAGTGAGTATAACAAGCATGCTTTACTGCATATACAGACAGATTTTACTGTTGTGGGTTCAGAAACACTTTAAGGGTTGATTTTAGTCACCCATGCAATAAAAACACCAGTGAGATGGGGTACTTCTGTTGTTGAAGTAAGAACAGCCATCATATTTTACCTTTTCTCTAAAAAATATCCTATTTAATCAAGGCCAATCTCTGGGTTCCTACATATCATATGTACTTCTGTTTTTCATCCATGCACTGCAGTAACATACTAATCCACTGTCTATGTTTTGTTAGTAATCTGGTGATATGAGAGCCTGAGAACCTGAGAACCTGAAAGCCCATGCTTGTGATCCCGAGATTAATGTTACATATAGAAGTCTAATTTTAGAAAAAAAAAGTTTTAAGAAGTTTCTCCCAGCCACCAATTAGATTCAAACTTACCTTGAATGTTTGAAAGTCACTGGTTACACAGGAAGAAGGAACAGAAGACAACCCAATACAGCCAATGGCTAAAACTTTTTTTTTTTTAATCTACAAATTAAAGAGAAAGTAAACCCTCTTTTTTCTTTTTCCTGGAAAAAAAAACCCTGCAAGAGAAAGGCATAATGAGCTAGTATGCATAACATACTAGCTCATTATGAATGACTTACCTGAGAAGCGCTTCTCGTTCCCCTCCTCCGCCGCCTCCATATCCCCTCAGAGTGCCTTCCGGGTATCGCCGCCCCGGCGCTGTGACTGGCCGGAGCGGCGATGACGTCACTCCCGTGCATGCATGCGGACCGGCACGATCCCGTGCATGCACGCGTGACCGGCATAATCCCGGCATGATCCCATTCATAAAACCGGGAGGCTCAGTGCGCCTGCGCGCCGTAGACATCGGTGCAGTGTTTTCTGCAAATATCTCCTTAACCGTGTAGGTTAAGGAGATATTTCTTGCACCTACAGGTAAGCCTTAATCTAGGCTTACCTGTAGGTGCAAGTTGTCAGAGTGGGTTTACAACCACTTTAACAGTCTCCTTTTTTCTTTCATAATGTTTTTTCCTGGAGCTATTTATCACAGTGGTATACTGCCTCCGAGCATGTGACAATATCATGCTACATAACGCAAGCCTACCTTTTTTTCTTTGACTGGGCCTTATCATGCTGTTCCTGTCACTTCAAGCAATCTCTTTTCTGGATAAGAGTAACTGCAAAAATGGGCAAAGTGACAGATTCCCTTTATTTAGCAATATGCTAAAATTAAGTTTCCAGGGGCCAGTTCACAATTGTATTTCAGAGTATTGTGCATAAAAATTGTGCTTTACCGCATGTTACTACAATTGACAGCAGTGCACGTACCATGGTGCATTGTAATGTGTCCCAACACATTACTACCGTTGTGACAAATATGCTCATATTGCAGTGCACCCCAATGAACATGCTGTGTGTTTCTTGTGTTGTAAGAAAGAGTTATGTAAGTTTCCTGCATTCGGTGCATTGACTGTGCATTAAAAATTAATTGTATTCCTTGAAACCTAACACGTGTGATAACATGCCTACCACATATGCTATAACACACCACAACACATTGCACAAAACAAAAACATTTAAATGTGAATGTATTTAAAAAATCAGCGTGAAAGTTACAGCTAAGAAGAGAAAAGGGGAGGAGTTAACTAGAGCTTATAAGGGTTAACTGATTGATAATGCAGGGTTAATTATGAATACATTTAAAAAAAAAAATAACAATGTTTTTTTTTTCACTCCTAAGTTTGCTTTAACTGTCATCTAATGCAGATGGCAGCAACTCCTCTGAGTAAATACAGAGCAATTATGATAATTAGTATTTTTCTGAATTACATTTGAGCAGTGTTTGCAAACACTAGTTAGAAGCGATTTAGAAGAAAAGAACATTATTTAATGTCTATTTCCCCAGAAATATTCCAGTCTCATTTATGGACTATTTTTGCACAGTTGTTAATTTATGTATTAGGGTTGATCATTATCACCTGTAACTGGGTTTATTTATTTAAATTGTTTAGCACTACTATTTACTTTAGTTTACACTGTAAATGTGTATTTATATTTATTTAATTTAAAGTAGCAGCTGTTGCACATTTGGGTTACTTTTGGCGCAGTGGTGGTACTTGAAGAGTGGGTGAACGGATCTTTTTGGACCAGGTTTGTAATACATTCTATGCATTAAGATAAAAAATGTTCTGTGGGTAGCAGCCCCCCTTAGCCCCCCTAATACTTACCTGAGACCCATCTCTATCCAGCTATGTGCACGAGTGCCTTGGTAATCGCCATTGACTCTTGCTGCTGTCAATCAAAGTCAGTTAGCCAATCAGGAGAGAGAAGGGGTGGGGTCAAGTTGGGAGCTGCACATAGATGCACAGAACATCTGTGCACTCTGTGCAAGCAAAACACGGCCCTTACATGGATATACAGTATGCTTAGGTACACCAAGGTGAATGAAGGGACACTGACTCTGGAGGAATCACTGAACCAGACATTGGCTAAAGCAACCATGAGCTTATTGACTTCAAAAATGTAAGGTTTACTGAGCCGATCTATCACAAGCAGTTCTGTTCGGATATTGTGTTTAAATTTATTTTTACAGTACCTTCCCTGATGGTTTTTCCCCTGTGCAAACATATAGATTCTTACAAAAGTATACATGTGCTAAAATGCTTTGATTAATATAAATAAAACATAAGTAATAAAAATAAATGCTGACAAATAATTTTTAATGTATAACATACCTGTGTTTGATGCCAGAATTAAGGCAGACGATGACTCTAAATAGTAGCTTTAGTTTTATATTCAATAAGAAAAACCATCTTGAAGGCCCAGGAATTTTTCAAGCTCTCCAGAGTTGATAGCATCCCATGTTTAGTGCAGAAATCAGTAACACATAGAAGAGAAGGTACATACAGGCAGGATTTCACGCAAGAAATAATCCAGTTCCCAGTTGAAATTCACCAGTTCCTTCACCCAATGAGGTAAAACTAATCGCTGACAGTCTTCATGTCCTGCACTTGTTTTATCTGTAACAACAAAATACCATTATTAATAAATTGGTAACATCCCCACTGGTAAACCATATGTACGTAGATAAAACATATATTTTTTGAAACACTAGTGCGATTGTGGCAACTACCATATACCACTTCTCCAAACTTCTTATGCCCTGTACACACGATCGGTTTTTCAGATGAAAAAAGTTCGATGGACTTTTTTCATCGGAAAAAACGATTGTGTGTGTGCCCCATCGGACTTTTTTCCATCGGTGTAAAAAAATAGAACATGTTTGTTTTTTAAATTTTTCTGATGGAAAAAAACCGATAGGAAATTACGATCGTCTGTGTGGAACTCCATGGGATAAAAATCCATGCATGCTCAGACTAAATTAGAAGACGGGAGCGCTCGTTCTGGTAAAACTAGCGTTCGTAATGGAGATGGCACATTCATTATGCTGTAACGGACTAAAAAGCATGGAGGATGAAAAGCGCAAATCGGCTAACACCAAACTTTTACTAACACGCGGTAACACGAAATCAGCAAAAGCAGCCCAAAGGGTGGCGCCATTGGATTTGAACTTCTGAACTTCCCATTTATAGTGCCGTCGTACGTGTTGTACGTCACAGTGTTTTGGACGGTCGGAATTTTGTCTGATGGTGTGTATGCAAGACTGATGGAAGTCAGCTTCATCAGAAATTCTTACGGAAAAATACATCGGATTTTAGACCATCAAAATTCCGATCGTGTGTACAGGGCATAAGCCTTTTAGATAAGAATATTTACCAAAGAACTAACAGTTGTCACACTCCATGATCATGTGATTCATGTCGAATAAATTTGCTACTTTTACTTTATTTTAGTGTTTAACTCTTTTGTGACCATAGGTTATTTATATTAGGAATTTATATCCAAAAGAGGAACAGTCTCTCCAAATATGGGGCGGATGTAACACTGCTAACCATAAGAATAGATAGATAGATAGATAGATAGATAGATAGATAGATAGATAGATAGATATTGTAGCAGAATGTCTCAAAGAGGGCCTTGAAAAGTCCACACATCCCCCAGGCTCCTCTTGTACACTTTTAGAGACCTCTGACTCTATATCAAGTTCTCGTTTTGCACCTCCCCTTTTGATAATGTTGGTCTCATGTACACTGCTGCTGGTAAACGGACGTTTAGGCGCAGTTGGGCATTTTTTTTTCAACTGCTCCTGAACTCTCCTTTATGTTATCTTATCAGTACATGTACACAGGGTCGTTTATAGTAGTTTCTAGGCAGTTGAGTTTAAAGGCTTTTTCTGGAACCCACAAAAAATGTGTTTAGAGGCATTTCAAGTGCCAAATGCTTCTAGGCGCAAACGCGGCATGTAAACGCGGCTAAACGTCCGTTTTTAGACGCGGGTTTCTAGCTGTCAAGTTAATTTGTTCAGGAGAGGTTGAACAACGTCCCGTGTGCATGAAGCCTTAAGCCCCATACACACGGTCAGACTTCCATCAGACTTTTCCGTGTTTTTTTGTCCGAACGGAGTTGGTCGGGAACACCCATAGCATACACACGCTCTGACTTTTCTGCAAACTTTCCTAAAACTTTTTGCAACATCACATGTTTTTTCAGCTCTTTTCTGCTCTTTACCGCCACCCTTTGGTCAACTTCTGCTATTGTTGGTTGATTTTAACATTAGTTGTTTTGTCCATCGGACAAAAGTCCGATGGTTTTCTGTACACACGGTCGGACTTTGCTTCATCTGACTTTTGTTGGGCAAAAGTTTGTCCGTTTGCAGACCCAACTTTTGTCCGATGAAAACAAGTAAAAAGCAAAAAAAGTTTGTCCGATGGAGCGCACACACGGTCGGATTGTTGGTCCAACTTGCTCAAAATGAAGTTTGTTGGCCAAAAGTCCGACCGTGTGTACGGGGCTTTAGGCTCACCTGGAACTCAGAGTCAGTGCTCTCAAGCTTGGTTGGTGAAAGCTGTAAAACTGCATATGTGGAGACTGACAAGCATTAGGCTTGTTTAACCTGTTAGCTAGAATGTGGATTGTATATTTAGTGCTGGATTTTTGTTTTGGAGCTTTTGCCCTATTTATTTTTGTGAAAACTGTACAGCACCTGCAAAAGACCTGTAAATAGCACCAATAAACACTGCATTGATTGTCACTATGGTGTCCTTTTATGAAACTGCGGTAAAATACCGCTATTGTATTCTCAGGCATTCTCAGAGGAGATCGTTCTCCTCTGAGTGCCTGTGTATGAAGCTCTGAAGCTCGCTTCTCATGTTGAGTTGAGAAGCGAGCTACAAACGCCGGGAACTCCTGAGAATGGCTCCTCACTGTAATCTCGTGCGATGTAGCGGGATTACAGTATGAGGAAATGTAAAATACAAAAGTTGATCATGAACCAGGACACATTATACACAACATATTAATAAAATAATAAAGTTACATTCCCCCTACACAATATACATTAACCTAATTATTAAAAAACATTGTTTTTTATCAATATTTAAAGATCATACATGTGCTTATTTAAATTTGAATGGTGTATAGTAAATGAATGGAATCCACATATGTAATGCACCATTCATATAAATGAAAAATACATTTATAATTATTATAAGTTTTTTTTAATAAAGTATACAAATATACTTTTAGGGTTTACAATTTTTTTTACTAATAAATTAAAAATTATATAAAAATTACTTTAATAATAGCATTTTAATGCAGGTAGAATAATATATATATTAAAGAAAAGTTAAAGAGGAAGTAAAGCCATTTTTTTTTAAAAACCCTGCAAAAGAAAGGCATAATGAGCTAGTATGCATAGCATACTAGCTCATTATGAATGACTTACCTGAGATCGAAGCCCCCGCAGCGGTCCTCAGTCACCTCCGCCCCCGCCGCCATCTTGCCTCGATGTCCCGTCACTGCCGTCAGTGTATCGCCGCTCCGGCGCTGTGATTGGCCGGAGCAGCGATGACGTCACATGCATGCGTGCTCGGGCCTGCAAGAACCCATTCAGAAAACCGTCAATGAAGCCGGCCCGCTAGTGCGCATGCGTGTGACGTCATCGGCGCATCGGTTTGTAGTAAATATCTCCTAGCATGAGAGACTGAGAGCGATAACACCAAATTTAACACACCTGATCCCCATTCACACCTGAGACCTTGTAACACTAACAAGTCACATGACACCGGGGAGGGAAAATGCCTAATTGTACCCAATTTGGACATTTTTACTTAGGGGTGTACTCACTTTTGTTGCCAGCGGTTTTGACATTAAAACGGAGGTTCACACAAAAAGTGAACCTCCGCTTTTTGGAACCCACCCCCCTCCGGTGTCACATTTGGCACCTTTCAGGGGGGAGGGGGTGCAGATACCTGTCTAATACAGGTATTTGCACCACTTCCGGGTTCTTACTCCCACGGGATGCATTGCTGTGCATATCACATGCAATGTTTGTGCGATATTAATTTAAATCATATTGCATTTGCACCAAAATGATACAGGACCCTTTATGTGGCCCACACTGAAACGAATCGCATGGGTGTTCACACCCATGCGATACGATTGCTGCACCATTTCATAGTTCACACTGCGATCTGTGAAATGATCTGGGGGTGTCATTAACTTTACATTGACAGCCAGAGCAGTGCGCAGATGTCAATGCAGATGCGATGTGGAAACCGCACAGGATCACGCTGGTTCCCGCATCGCACAAGTGTGAACCCAGCCAGAGACGTGAACATGTAAATAAAAAAAATATATATAATATATCTATATATAGATATATATATGTATATAGATGTATATGTATATATAGATACATAGATATATAAATATTATATATATATAAATCTATCTGTATGTGGAGAGAGAGAGAGAGAGAGAGAGATAAACACACACACACACACATATATATATGCTATATATATATATAGTATAGATTGCTAACCTGCTCATTTTGGGGTGTGTAATGGTGGGGAAGATGTGCTCTGACTGTATGGCTGCTAGTGGATGAAAGAAGGAAGTCATAAGACTTCCTTCTTCCTCCAGAATACTCAGCCAGATTCACGCTTCTCTCTCTCTGATTCTCCACCTCTGAGATGGTGAATCAGAAAGTGAGAATTCTGTATGAGATCGCCAGTGAGGTGCCGAGATCTCACCTTCATACACTGGCCGTTTCTGTGACAGTCGGTTACAGATTCTCACTGTGCTGAGATAATCAGTGGAGAACATGTTCTCAGCTGATTACCTCAGTTTCATACACTGCTAATGACCTGAGATCAGCGGTGAGACTCGGGATCGCCTCTGATCTCAGTTTCATAAAAGGACACCTATATCACTGGACTGGTATCTGCGCCTGCAAGTGTGCTCACACCGGGTGCTTTATACAGTACCTGCTAGCTATCCCCAGCTCACTATGTATACATATACATATGTGTGTATATATATATATATATATATATATATATATATATACACACATACAGTGCCTTAAAAAACGATTCATACCCCATTACTCCATGAAATTTTCCACATTTTGTCATGTTACAACTAAGAACGTAAATTTATTTTATTGGGATTTTATGTGATAGACCAGCACAAAGCGGCACATAATTGTGAAGTGGAAGGAAAATGATAAATGGTTTTACAATTTTTTTTTTTTACAAATAAATATGTGAAGTGTGGCGTGCATTTGTATTCAGCCCCCTCTGACACTCCTAACTAAAATTGAGTGGAACCAATTGTCTTCAGAAGTCACCTAAGTAGTAAATAGAGTCCACCTGCCTGTAATTTAGATCAGTGTAAATACAGCTGTTCTGAAGCCCTCAGAGGTTTGTTAGAGAACCTTAGTGAACAAACAGCATCATGAAGGCCAAGGAACACACCAGACTGGTCAGAGATAAAGATGTGGAAAGGTTTAAAGCAGGGTTATAGGTTATAAAAGAATATCCCAAGCTTTGAACATCTCACGGAGCACTGTTCAATCCACCATCCGAAAATGGCAAGCGTATGGCACAACTGCAAACCTACCAAGACATGGCCGCCCACCTAAACTGACAGTCAGGGCAAGGAGAGCATTAATCAGAAAAGCAGGCAAGAGGCCCATGGTAACTCTGGAGGAGCTGCAGAGATCCACAGCTCAGGTGGGAGAATTTGTCCACAGGACAACTATTAGTCGTGCATAGGGATGGGCCAAACACCCCCTGGTTCACAACATGCAAACAGGCAAAATATTTGCGCAAACATGCAAACCCTATTAACGTCTATGGGACACGAACATGAAATATCAAAAGTGCTAATTTTAATGGCTTATATGCAAGTCATTGCCATAAAAAGTGTATGGGGACCTGGGTACTGCCCCAGGGGACATGTATCAATGCAAAAAAAAGTTTTTAAAACAACCGCTTTTTCAGGAGCAGTGAGGAGCAATAATGGGTCTGGTATGGATTTTAAGGGGAACTCAGTTCATATACACAGAGTGTGGGACTCTGGAGTATTTATGTGTGACATGTATCATCGTACCCAGGGCCAGGACGCGGGGCTGTATGTGACGGCGAGCGTGGGGAACACTTGTCAATTCAAATAAAAGCTGTTACAGCGATGTTCCTTGACACTCTGATGATCTGGCCGGCAATCCTCTTCCTCTCCTCTCTCTTTCCCTGCACTGGTAGGCTGCATTGATGGACACAGGTAGGCTGCATTGTTGGGCACAGGTAGGTTGCATTGTTGGGCACAGGTGAAGCGGCATTGATGGACAGGTAGGTTGCATTGTTGGGCACAAGTAGGCTGCATTTTTGGGCACAGGTAAAGCAGCATTGATGGACACAGGTAGGCTGCACAGTTTGGCACAGGTGAAGCGGCAATGATGGACACAGGTAGGCTGAATTGTTGGGTACAGGTGAGGCTGCACTGATGGGCACTGGTGAGGCTGCACTGATGGGCGATGATAAAGTTGTTGTTAATATTTATTTTTATAAAAGGGTATTTCACACCCTGAGGAAGATAGTGGGCACCACCATCTCTCCAGATCCCTCTATTTCCCTCCTAAATCGCAGAATCCCATCGATCCCTAGACACCTACAAGCCCTAACGTTTTATATCCTCCTAGGAGCAAAAATGACACTCGCAAGGGCATGGAAAACTCCCACTATATCTTATAGGGGGGCTAAGCGTAAAATATCCTGGATAATGGCACAAGTACACATAGTGGTGAAAATCCAGGACAAAGTAGGTACATTCTAAGCTATTTGGGAACCCTGGGCATCGTACTGCAATATTTTCCTCTGCCCGGGCACTACAAACGGATGACTGGCTGAACCTGGAACCCTTTCCCTCCCTCTCTTTCCTCCTCTTCTACTCTCTCTGTAAGGGACACTCTGCTCCCACTCTCCTCTATGCATGAGAAGGGGAAACTGTACCCCTCATTAAGGAAATGGAGCAGGCTAGGCACAGACTGAGAATTTGAGATGATGCTAGCAAGTTGCAACCCTGTTCCCTCAATCATTTTACCGATTCTCCTTCCCAAGAAACCTGATTCTGTGACGGATCAGACGGGTCTCACAGCTAAACTATCACAGTCCTGGAGCTGGGGGGTGGGGCACGGGACCGGGGGGAGGTTGAGCTCTGCCACAGTTTGATCCCATTGGGGTGGTGGGCTGAATGCCCCCTGGCACGGTTGGAGGACCCCTTCTAGTGTTCCCTAGGAAACCTGTCAGCAGGAGACAGTAGTAGAGGACAATAGGGCTCATTAGGACCACCCCCTACAAGGGGGGACACTACCTCAGACCAAAAGGAAATGTCACAGACCAAGGGAATAAGCTAGCTTAAAGCATATGATTCAACCTGAGCTCCTCTCGACATGCAAATGCTATTATACCACTCTTAAGATGTTCTTATGTTATGTAATGTGACAGCAGGAAGGTAAAGTCACCTGGTTGCATCCAGGGGGGTAGATATATTTCGCCCAGATTCAGGCTTTACGCCGACTTATACAACTAGGTGGAGAGTTGTATAAGCCCAGCTGAGGCTAGTGGGCTCATGGATGACTCATACCTCTAGGGAGAGTGTGGGGCGTCGTGCAGATAGGGAGTTGATGAGACCAGCTGAAGCTTGTCAGCTCATTTAGGCCTCTATAAGAACTCCCAGCTTCATTAGATGTTAGCTCATGCCTGGACCCAGACCTGTGTGGACTGTCTAGGGAGAGTGAACCCCTGTGCGGTGAGACAAAGCCTGTGTGGCTATTTGCTTGGACATTTAAAACCAGGGACTTAGGGACTAGGACAGCACTAGGCTGATCCCAGTTGTTAGTTAGGAAACCTGTATGTTTAGTCAGAGGTCAAGTTGACCAGGATTTATTTTGTTTATGTTTCTTTTGCTTTGCTGTGTTTTGTCACTGTAAATAGAAAATAAACCGCACCTTTTTGATTTTGAAAACCACAACCTCCGTTTGCTGGGCCTGTTTTTGTGTGGGGAGCCCATCTCGGGGGTCACACACACCCGCTGCCGAGCTAACCCCCTCACAGTTGGTGGAGAACCAGTGGCAGTTTTTTTTTAAGCCAGCATGGAGGAGATACTGAAGCAGCTGGCTCTAGCAAATGCCAATCAACAGCAGACAAATGCAGGTTTGCAAAAGAGCCTTGCAGCTCAACAACAGAACTTCGCAGCCCAGCAGCAAGCTCATCAACAGAGCCTTGCAGCCCAGCAGCAAGCTCATCAACAGAGCCTTGCAGCCCAGCAGCAGACAAACGTAACTTTGCAACAGAGTCTGGAGGCTCAGCAACAAGCCCAGCAGCAATCTGAGGCCCGCTTCATAGACCTGTTGCAGAAGCAAGAGCAGAGACTACAACAACAGATGGAAGCAGTAATGCAGCAACGTCCGCAGACCAGTGAGGAAAGCCGTCCCACTAATACCGCGTCCTTTGGGGTGAGTCGTTTATTGACAAAAATGACTGGAGAGGATGATCCAGAGGTATTTTTGACCACATTTGAAAGGACCGCTGAAAGAGAAAAGTGGCCTGAGGAGCAGTGGGCTGGACTGGTGGCTCCTCTGTTAACTGGTGAATCGCAGAAAGCTTACTACGACCTAGAGCCTAACCAAGCAAAAGACTATGTGATGCTAAAAGCTGAAATATTGGCAAGGCTGGGTGTCACCCAGGCTGTCCGGGCTCAGCGTGTGCATAACTGGACTTTCCAGCTTGGAAAACCCCCCAGGTCTCAAATGTATGATCTCATTCACCTGAGCAGAAAGTGGCTACAGCCAGAGACTTTGTCCGCACCAAAGATTGTGGAACGTGTTGTAATGGATCGGTTTTTGAGAGCTCTTCCTACTGCCATCCAAAAGTGGGTAAGCCATGGAGACCCAGAGACGGCCGATGGTCTTGTGGATCGTGTGGAGAAATACTTGGCTACAGAGAACCTGACGGCCTCTTCCAGAGACACTCGGACTTTCCACCCTAAGACCAGACCATCCCCAGGGGCGGATAAGAGGATTCCAAGGGGTGAGGGTGGAGAGAGTGAGAGGGTGGGAGCTCTACCCCAAGTTTGGCGAGAACAGCCTGGGAAATCAGCGGCTCAAGAGGCGGCAAGAAGGATCGTTTGCTACCGCTGCCGGCAAGCGGGACATATTGCAGCCAATTGCCCGGTTGTGGAGGAACCCATGCAGTGTGACTTTCTGACGGGCAGACGTCAGTCGCTGTGTGCGACAGTCGCATGCACTGCCATTCGAGGAACTGAGAAACATTTATGCAAAATGTGTGTTAATGGTAGAAATGTTGTGGTATTGCTGGATTCAGGTAGCCTTGTGACCCTGATAAAGGCTGAGTTAGTTAAAACAGAGGTCTCTGGGAATAGCAAGGTAGCTGTTATTTGTGTGCATGGGGACACCCGAGAGTATCCAGTGACTACAGTGTGTTTCGAGACCCCCAAAGGTACCCTCTCTCATCCAGTGGGCTTAATATCTCAGTTACCGTATGACGCCATTGTGGGAAGGGATTTTCCGAAGTTCTGGGAACTGTGGGATGATCCTGAGCCCCCCACTGGTGCCCCTATGTACCAGGAATGTGATAGCCAGAACTCCCCTGAGAGTGGTGAGGACTCTCCGGAATTTCCCTTATCAGTATTGGCAGGGGAGACTCAAGAAACTGGAGAGGAGCCCACCTCCTCAGACGAAAACCTACCGTCTGTGGAGTTTTCTGATCTTGAGGTTCACAGGGAAAACTTTGCCACAGAACAGTTGAAAGACCCCGCCCTAATAAAGGCACGGGAAAACGTAGTGAAAATAGATGGCGAGTTAGTGAACCCAGATAATACCTGCACTTACCCATACTTCAGCGTAGAGAAGGACCTACTGTATCGGGTGGCAAAAAGGGCAGAAGAAACCGTTGAGCAGCTTGTGGTGCCCAAACCTTACAGGAAGTTGGTGTTGGAGTTGGCCCATGGGCACATTCTTGGAGGTCATCTGGGGACAGAGAAAACCCGAGAGAGGGTATTACAGAGATTCTATTGGCCGGGGGTGATGAAGGACATAGAAAATTATTGTTCCTCCTGCCCTGTGTGTCAGAGGTCGGCCCCGATGCCACATTTCCGTAGCCCGCTGGTCCCTCTACCCATCATTGAGGTCCCGTTTGAGAGGATCGCCATGGATTTGGTAGGTCCTATAATCAAGTCCGCTAGGGGGCACCAGTACATATTAGTTATAATGGACTATGCCACCCGTTATCCAGAAGCGATCCCTCTCCGAAATACCTCGGCCAAAACCATAGCCAAAGAGCTATCTCTTGTGTTTAGCCGGGTGGGTATTTGTAAAGAACTGCTTACGGACCAAGGTACACCCTTTATGTCCCGGGTTATGAAGGAGCTGTGTAAATTGTTCAAAGTGACGCAATTACGTACATCTGTGTATCACCCCCAAACCGATGGGCTGGTTGAAAGATTCAACAAAACCCTAAAACAAATGTTGAAGAAAGTGGTGGATAGAGATGGAAAGGATTGGGACTGTCTACTTCCTTATCTGATGTTTGCTATTAGGGAGGTGCCCCAATCCTCTACGGGATTCTCCCCCTTTGAGTTACTGTATGGGAGACACCCAAGAGGGCTGTTGGATATTGCCAAGGAAACTTGGGAAAGTGAGAGTTCTCCCCACAGGAGTGTGATTGAGCATGTCGCCCTGATGCAAGACCGAATTGCACAGGTAATGCCCATCGTGAAGGAACATTTGGCCCAAGCGCAGTTAGCACAGCAGAGAGTGTACAACCGTGGAGCCAAGACCCGTACCTTTTCCCCGGGGGATAGGATACTGGTACTTGTCCCTACGGTTGAAAGTAAATTCCTTGCCAAATGGCAAGGCCCCTACGAGATAATGGAAAAAGTGAGCGAAGTGAATTACAAGGTCAGACAACCAGGAAGGCGAAAGCCCGAACAGATCTATCACGTTAATCTGTTGAAAGCCTGGAGGGATAGAGAGTCCCTAGTCGCAGACACTTGGTCACCAGCTCAAACTGGTTGCGTGATTCCTGAGGTTGGAATAGCAGCCACCTTGTCACAACCCCAACAACAGGAGGTTAAGGAGTTTGTGCTTCGCAACAAGGAGGTATTCTCTGAGCTGCCGGGACAAACATCTGGGGTAGAGCATGACATCATTACCCCGCCCGGTGAAAGGGTGAAGTTAAAACCCTATCGGGTCCCAGAGGCCCGACGGGAGGCAATACGGGAGGAAGTACAGAAAATGCTGAACTTAGGGGTGATAGAGGAGTCCCAAAGTGATTGGTCTAGTCCCATTGTGTTGGTGCCTAAACCGGATGGGAGCTGGCGATTTTGTAACGATTTTCGTCAGTTGAACAAAGTTACAAAATTTGACACCTACCCCATGCCACGTATAGATGAGTTGATCGACCGGCTGGGAACAGCCCGATACATGACGACTCTTGACCTCACAAAAGGGTATTGGCAAATCCCCCTGGCCAAGTCGGCCAAAGAGAAAACCGCATTTGTAACCCCAGACGGGGCGTTCCAATATAAAAGAATGCCGTTCGGGTTACAGAATGCGCCGGCCACATTCCAGCGGAAAATGGACCAGATGCTGAGGCCCCATCGGAAGTATGCTGCGGCTTACCTGGATGACGTAATTGTCCATAGCACAGATTGGGCCTCACATCTGCCAAAAGTGCAAGCAGTCCTGGACTCTGTTCGGGAAGCGGGGTTTACGGCTAACCCCAAGAAGTGTACCATTGGGCAGGAGGAGGCCAAATATCTTGGGTACACCATTGGGAGGGGAGTAATAAAACCCCAACTCAACAAAGTCGAGGCCATCCAGAGTTGGCCACGTCCCAACAGCAAGAAGCAGGTACGAGCCTTTCTGGGAATCGCTGGGTATTATCGGCGATTCATTCCCCACTTTGCTTCTAAGGCTGTGCCCCTAACCAACCTGACGAAGGGGAAAGGGTCGGTCATGATTAAATGGACCCCCGAGGCTGAGGCAGCATTCCAATTCTTGAAACAAGCCTTATGTAGCCAGCCAGTGTTGTACTCACCCGACTTCTCTAAAGACTTTGTCGTACAAAGTGATGCGTCAGATGTGGGGTTAGGAGCAGTATTGTCCCAGGTCTGGAATGGGGAAGAGCACCCAGTCATTTACCTCAGCAGGAAGTTGAAGTCCCATGAGGTAAATTACGCCACCGTTGAAAAGGAGTGTTTAGCGGTGAAGTGGGCTCTAGATTCCCTTCGGTACTACCTGCTAGGTAGGCACTTTGACATGGTTACGGATCACGCTCCGTTAAAGTGGATGGCTCAAAACAAGGAAACAAATAGAAGAGTGAATAGGTGGTTCCTGGCCCTCCAGGAATTCAACTTCACAGAAAAGCATCGCCCTGGCGTTCAAATGGGGAATGTGGATGCTTTGTCTCGAGTACATGAATGCCTGATTGCTGGTGTTCCAACCCCGAGGTTAAAACAAGAGGGGGGGGTATGTGACAGCAGGAAGGTAAAGTCACCTGGTTGCATCCAGGGGGGTAGATATATTTCGCCCAGATTCAGGCTTTACGCCGACTTATACAACTAGGTGGAGAGTTGTATAAGCCCAGCTGAGGCTAGTGGGCTCATGGATGACTCATACCTCTAGGGAGAGTGTGGGGCGTCGTGCAGACAGGGAGTTGATGAGACCAGCTGAAGCTTGTCAGCTCATTTAGGCCTCTATAAGAACTCCCAGCTTCATTAGATGTTAGCTCATGCCTGGACCCAGACCTGTGTGGACTGTCTAGGGAGAGTGAACCCCTGTGCGGTGAGACAAAGCCTGTGTGGCTATTTGCTTGGACATTTAAAACCAGGGACTTAGGGACTAGGACAGCACTAGGCTGATCCCAGTTGTTAGTTAGGAAACCTGTATGTTTAGTCAGAGGTCAAGTTGACCAGGATTTATTTTGTTTATGTTTCTTTTGCTTTGCTGTGTTTTGTCACTGTAAATAGAAAATAAACCGCACCTTTTTGATTTTGAAAACCACAACCTCCGTTTGCTGGGCCTGTTTTTGTGTGGCGAGCCCATCTCGGGGGTCACACACACCCGCTGCCGAGCTAACCCCCTCACAGTAACTATGAACTTTGGCCTAAGAGGCCAACAACTTGGTTTGCTACTGTATGTTATTTTACTCCTGTTAAACATCAATAAACATATTGAAAATATTTATGTTTATAACTTAATTCTGCATAAAACATTTAATTGTAATTTCATGAGATATTTTATGAGGGCATGTTTAGGGGTGGGGCAAGGTAGGGGTTGGGTGAGGCAACTGGTGGCGAGTATAAGGCCTGGCTAGTAGCTCAGGACTTGAAATTATGAGCCCTGCAGTGTGTGTGTGTGTGTTTGTCGTTTAAGAAAGTGGAGCATGTTTTTGAAAATTAACTTATTTTGAAACATAACTAAATTTTAATGATTACATATTCATGCATAGACCAAATATGAAACAAAAAGCACTACAGGCTTAACTAGTAACCCATGTGCAAGTACAATCCTAAATGAAACAATGCCAACAGAGGCTTTTGAAAAACAAGCCAGAAAAATAATTACAAACTCTTACAAGTGTTTAAAATAAAGAAACACTGCTGTAGTGTTATCAATCGAAGAAAGGAGACAATGCAATACATTCAATGCACAGGTGTGTTAACAGAAGTTTGGTGTCAGAATGACTCCCAACTTACTTTTTATATAAATAAATGGTATACTCATAGGCGTGCGCACAGGGTGTGCCAGGTGTGCCCAGGCACACCCTAATCACTCCCTGCATTGCAGATTCCCCCTGCTGCCCGGTGCCCCCTCCAACAGCATGGCTGGCTTCCCTCCTCTCCCATTGGCTACAGCAGTGGGCACGCATAGATGATATTTCAGACTGAGTGGGGGAAGGGGTCATTTTATTTACCGTCCCCTTCCCTTTCTGAATAAACACAGTGAGAGATTAGTACCGTGTTTTTGAGCTTTCAGGTGCACATCCTAATGCAACAGGCTGCGCACACCTATGGGTATACTATAGATTTGTTAAAAGATAAAATCTCCTTTTCATACTTCATCAATAGATGCAAAGATTTGCAACAAAAACTCATTAAACATAGTGTTTTCCTTTTCAAGCTATCATTGCTACCAATAATGACATTTGTAACTATAATATAAATAAATGTAGCATAGTGTTGTCACAGTATTGAACAGGTTTCTTTGCGTTTTTGATAAAGGATGTAAGCTAAACAAAGAATGACGACATATTAATGCATAGGCCACATATGAACCAAAAAGCACAACAAAATTTGTTTTTGTGCAAGTACAGTGTAAAATTAAATATCAAAATACTGTAAGTGCCAAAATGATGCCAAAAAAGGATATTCTATATTATCATTAAAGTGATTCTGTCCTGAATAAAAAGCGATCCACCTAATATCACCAGCCCCAAGCAGACACTACATCGGGCGTACACATACCTTTTTGTTTCTCAAGTCTCCAACAGCCCTAAACCTCAGTGCAGTCAATATTCAAACAGCAACCTCTAATGCATGCCTGTCTATAGGTTAGAAAGGTATATGCTTTCCACTGTTGAGCATTTTACTGTGTGGAATTTCAAAAGTTAAACAATATGAAACATACCTGCTTACAGCACATATGCAATTGGGTTTCTATATGTTACAGTATGTGTGTGGGGTGAATGAATGCTTCAATATTCTCTGTAAAGTAGAGAAAACAAGTATACAAAAGCAACACACACATTAGAAAAATAACAGACTGAGTATGAGGAAAATAGAGCTTTTGATTTACCAAAATTCTATAAAAAATTGGAAGTCATTAGTTGAAATTTTGTGAAACATATTGAAGTCAACAAGGGAGCAAAATTATGATGGTTTATAGGAACGCAATGGGCTTAAAATGGCTATAGGGTTAGAGAAGCTTCTTTCAACTATCCTGGAGCTTTTCTTGTATTAGTTGGGAACAGGACACAAGATACTACCAAATCTATTCTTAGTCCGTAGGGTTCAATATTGAGTTGGCCCACCCTTTGTAGCTATAACAGCTTCAGCTCTTCTGGGAAGGCTGTCCACAAGGTTTAGGAGTGTGTCTATGGGAATGTTTGACCATTCTTCCAGAAGCGCATTTGTGATGTCAAGCACTAATGTGGACAAGAAGGCCTGGCTTACAGTCTCCGCTCTAATTCATACCAAAAGTGTTCTACTGGTTTGAGGTCAGGACTCTGTACAGGTCAGTTAAGTTCATCCAACCCAAACTCGCTCATTCATGTCTTTATGGACCTTGCTTTGTACACAAATCATTTGGTGGAGGGGGGATTATGGTGTGGGGTTGTTTTTCAGGGGTTGGGCTTGGCCCCTTGGTTCCAGTAAAGGGAACTCTTAAGGCGTCAGCATACCAAAACATTTTGGACAATTTCATACCTTGTAGGAACAGTTTGGGGATGGTTCCTTCCTGTTCCAACATGACTGCGCACCAGTGCACAAAACAAGGTCCATAAAGACATGGGTGAGCAAGTTTGGGGTGTGGTAACATGACTGGCCTGCACAGAGTCCTGACCTCATCCCGATAGAACACCTTTGGGATGAATTAGAGTGGAGACTGCAAACCAGGCCTTCTCGTCCAACATCAGTGCCTGACCTCACAAATGCGCTTCTGGAAGATTGGTCAAACATTCCCATAGACACACTCCTAAACCTTGTGGACAGCCTTCCCAAAAGAGTTGAAGCTGTTATAGCTGCAAAGGGTGGGCCAACTCAATATTAAACCCTACGGACTAATGCGGCGTACACACGATCGTTTTTCATGCCATTTTTTAAACCAACGTTTTTCTCGTAGTTTTTTTTCATGTTTCCTCTCAAGCCTGTCTTGCGTACACACGATCATTTTAAAAAATGTTCAAGCAAAGCGCAGTGACGTACAACACGTATGACGGCGCTATAAAGGGGAAGTTCCGTTCGGATGGTGCCAACCCTTCATGTTAGTGAAGTTTGTTGAGCGACGATTCGCGTTTTTCAGCCTCCTGCTTTTCAGTCCGTTACAGCGTGACGAATGTGCTATCTCCATTACAAATGCTAGTTTTACCAGAACGTGCGCACCCGTCTCATACTTGATTCTGAGCATACGCGTTTTTTTTCACCTCGTCAAAGCATACACACGATAGTTTTTCACGTCGTTAAAAAAAACGACATGAAAAACGATGTGAAAAAATAGAGCATGTTCGAAAATTTTAATGCCCGTTTTTCAGGTCGTTAAAAATGCTCTGGAGCATGCACACGATCGGTTTTAATGCCCATTTTTAAAAATGGCATTTTTAACGGCATGAAAAACGATCGTGTGTATGGGGCATAAGACTGGGATGCCATTAAAGTTCATGTGTGTGTAAAGGCACTTTTGGTAATATAGTGTATTATAATGAACATGGCACATTGCCCGCATATTGAAACAACAGTACATTTGTTGCCTTTTATAATTGCCTGTTATCTGTGTTTTGTTACAATTGCCCATTAGTTGTCCCAGTTTTTTCCTGCACATCTTAATGTAACTATTGTCCAAAAGTTGCCCACATATTGTAATGCTTATCCATTGTAGCAACTGCCCATTTCCCCTCTCTGTATTGCAACTACTATCCAAAGTTGCCTGCATTCTTTTTTTTATTCAGATTATATTTGTGAACTTTTTTTAAATTTTAGACAAAAAAACAGGGTGGAGCAAACAAGCAAAAACAAAAAAAGGGGGGGGGGGGCGCAACCATCACAAGAATACAGTATAAAATTCCTAGAATAGTAGGTTTATTATTCATAAAAAATAAATTTATGAAAGTGTAAGTTCGCCTTTACAGAAAATCTGTAAAATGAACTTACACTGGACCCCCTCCACTAGTGATGAGCCGAACACCCCCCTGTTCGGTTCGCACCAGAACCCGCGAACGGACCGAAAGTTCGAACGAACATTAGAACCCTATTAAATAGAATGGATGCGAACGTTCGAATTCTAAAGTGCTAATTATAACAACTATTATGCATGTTATTGTCCTAAAAAGGGTTTGGGAACCCGGGTTCTGCACCAGGGGACATGTATCAATGCAAAAAGAAGTTTTAAAAACGGTCGTTTTTCGGGAGCAGTCATTTTAATGATGCATAAAGTGAAAAAAAAAAGTCAAATATTCCTTTAAATATCGTACCTGGGGGGTGTCTAAAGTATGCCTGTGAAGTGCCACGTGTTTCCCGTGTTTAGAACTGTCCCTGCACAAAATGACACTTCTAAAGGAAAAAAAAGCCATTTAAAACTGCTTGCGGCTTTAATGTAATGTCTGGTCCCGGTAATATGGATGAAATTCTTTAAGAAAAATGGCATAGCTACCCCATGACCCCCCCCCCCTACCCCAGCCCATTACCAGCCCCTTTGGGTCTTGTATGGATATTAAGGGGAACCCCGCACATAAAATAAAAAAGGCCCTATATACTCTGAACAGCCCTATACAGGCGGTGCATACAAGACAGGGACTGTAGGTTTGTTCTTATGTAGAATCTGTTTGTAATTTTGAACAGGTACATTGTTGAAGTGTAGCTCCAGACCAAAAATCTATTTTTAAACTTTTTGGAAAACATAGGTAAGGGTTATCACCCCTGTAACATTTGTTTTGCTGTCTGTGCCCCTGTTCAGAACATTTCACCTCACTTTCCGTCCCAATGACAACTGTTTTTGAAATGTGGTGTTTTTCTTGAAACAAGGATTGCTGATAAAGCATCAGTACAGAGGAGACACCTTTCTCCCATATTTATTCTTACAGGAGAGAATTTTCCTTCCTAGTGGTAGATTTCCTCTCACTTCCTGTTGTCTTCTTGCGTTTGCAAGTAGGAGTCGTTTGTAAGTTGGATGTTTGAAAGTAGGGACCTGCCGTATATACTCTGCAGAAATAGGCCCCTTAGTTGTTGGTGTTGGCACAACACTGTAAGCACTCACAGTTACTCTTGGTTGGTGCTGGAACGCCCTGCTGTCAACTATTATATCAGGAATTTTAATTACATATAATTGTTGAACAGTGGTAGTAAAAATTGGGCCTTTGATGGTGGTGCTGGTGCCACAACACTGTAAGCCCTGACAGTTACTCTTGGTGGGTGCAGCAATGGGCCCTGCTGTGAATTATTAGATCAAGAATTGTAATTACATGCCCCTGTTGAACAGGGGCTGAAAAATTGGGCCTTAGGCACTGGTGGCACAACACTGCAACCCCTCACAGATACTGTACTTGGAGCACAGCAATGAGCCCTGTTGCAAAGTATTGCTTCAAAAATTGTAATGACACGCCCCTGTTAAACAGGGGCTGAAAAATTGGGCCTTAGGCACTGGTGGCACAACACTGCAACTCCTCACAGATACTGTACTTGGAGTACAGCAATGAGCCCTGTTGCAAAGTATTGCTTCAAAAATTGTAATTACACGCCCCTGTTAAACAGGGGCTGAAAAATTGGGCGTTAGGCACTGGTGGCGGCACCCATAAACAAAAATGATCTTCCAAGCTATCATCATCAATCGTATCATTGAGGACTCGGAGGAGGAGGATAGCCAGTCAACATAACAGCACAGGCACTCAGCATCAGCATCAGTCTTGAAGGGATGTGACATGTTAAAATCAATTAGTCTGTTATATCAGCATCAGGTGTGTGGTAGCTGGTGGTGATCCAAGACTGGTTCATCTTGATGAAAGTCAGTCGATCAACCGAGTCGGTGGACAGGCGCACCCTGTGATCCGTGACAAATCCTCCAGCAGCACTGAATGTGCGTTCCGAAAGAACGCTGGATGCAGGACAGGCCAGTAGCTCAATTGCATACTGTGCAAGCTCTGGCCAGTGATCCATCCTCAAGACCCAGTAAGCCAGAGGATTTTCGGTGGGGAAGGTGTCCAAGTCTGACCTTGCCCCTAGATATTCCTGCACCATGTTTATCAGACGCTGGCGATGGTTGCTGGAACCGATCATACTTTGGGGCTGCGGACTAAAGAATTGTCTGAACGCATCGGTCAGACGGCCACCTTCCCCACCGCTCCTTCTTTGACTGGCCGAAGCCTCAGCAACTCGTTGTCCAGGACCAGGAGTTTGCAACCTCCCAGTCTCTGGGAACGCGTTGCACAGACCTTTCTGCAAGGCCTCCCGGAGTTGTCTCATCCTCTGCTCCCTCTGCGACGGTAACATAAGGTCCGCAACCTTACCCTTGTACCGTGGATCAAGGAGAGTGGCCAGCCAGTAATGGTCCCTCTCCTTGATCCGAAGAATACGAGGATCCTTCCGCAGACTTTGCAGGATCAGGGAGGCCATGCAGCGTAGGTTTGCTGAGGCATTCGCTCCGGAGTCCTCTGGGTCACTAAGGACGACATGATCCGCAGCCACCTCCTCCCAGCCACGTACAAGTCCACTGGTTTCTTGGGACTGTAAATCATCCCTAAAAGACTGCTGCTGATGATGCTGAGTGCCAGCCTCCACCTCCATGCTGACACAATCCTCCTCCTCCTCCTCCTCCTCCTCCTCCTCTTCCTGTGCGATGGGTGGGACAGAAGTAACACTGTCTGGGTAAAGGGGGCCTTGAGAGGCAAGGAAGTCCTCCTCTTCCTGCCTCTGTTCTGCCTCAAGTGCCCTGTCCATTATTCCACGCAGCGTGTGCTCCAACAGGTGGACAAGAGGTACAGTGTCACTGATGCATGCACTGTCACTGCTCACCATCCTCGTGGCCTCCTCAAATGGTGCCAGGACAGTGCATGCATCCCTGATCATGCCCCACTGGCGTGGAGAAAAAAAACCAAGCTCCCCTGACCCTGTCCTGGTGCCGTAGTCGCACAGGTACTCATTGATGGCCCTCTGCTGCGTGTGCAGCCGCTGCAGCATGGCCAACGTTGAGTTCCACCTGGTGGGCATGTCACATATAAGGCGGTTCTTGGGCAGGTTCAACTCCTTTTGCAGCTCAGCCAGGCGAGCACTGGCATTATAAGATCTGCGGAAATGCACACAGACTTTCCTGGCCTGCCTCAGGACATCCTGTAAGCCCGGGTACCTGCCCAAGAACCGCTGCACCACCAGGTTAAGGACGTGAGCCACACAGGGCACATGGGTCAGTTGTCCCTGTCGGAGGGCGGAGAGGAGGTTGGTGCCATTGTCGCAAACCACCATTCCTGGCTTAAGCTGGCGTGGCGTCAACCACCTCTCGGCCTGGCCCTGCAGAGCAGACAGGACCTCTGCCCCAGTGTGGCTTCTGTCCCCCAAACACACCAGCGCAAGCACGGCATGGCATCTTTTTGCCTGCGTACTTGCGTAGCCCCGTGAACGGCTACGGAGCACCGCTGGTTCATAGGACAAACCACAGGAAGAGGCCATGGAGGAAGAAGAAGAGGAGGGGGTGGAGGAGAGAGGTGTGTCACAACCAGTAGTAGCATTTTGGAGGCGTGGCGGTGGGACAACCTCCAACACTACTGCACCTTGTCCTGAATCCTTCCCAGCTGCCAAAAGAGTGACCCAATGGGCCGTGAAAGAAAGGTAACGTCCCTGTCCATGCCTGCTGGACCATGAGTCAGCGGTAATATGCACCTTACCGCTGACCGCCCTGTCCAGCGAGGCCAAGACATTGCCTTCCACATGCCGGTAGAGAGCCGGAATAGCCTTCCGTGAGAAAAAGTGGCGTTTGGGAACCTGCCACTGAGGAACCGCACATTGCACAAACTCACGGAAGGGGGCCGAGTCTACCAACTGAAAAGGCAGCAGTTGAAGCGCTAGCAATTTAGCCAAGCTAGCATTCAACCGCTGGGCATGTGGATGGCTGGGAGTGAACTTCTTTCGACGGTCCAGCAGCTGGGGCAGGGAAATTTGCCTGCTAGAATCGGACGTCGGTGTACTGCTAGCAGAGTGGGCGCAAGTACTTGGCTGTGACACACCTAATTCTACACCTTCATTCCTCTCAGTGCATGTTTCAGAGAGGACTGAAGTTATAGTGGGGTTGGAGATCCCAGCTGATGCGGTGCAAGGAGAGGTCCGCTTTGTTCTTTGGTGTGGGTCTTTGAGGTAGGCTTGCCAACGAGCTGCATGGCAGGTCAACATATGTCTGGTCAGGCATGTGGTACCCAAGCGGCTGATGTTTTGGCCACGCGATATACGCTTGAGACATATGTTTCAAACAGCAGCTGTGCGATCTGATGCACTAGCCTCAAAAAAGGCCCACACCAAAGAACTTTTTGAATGACGGGCAGAGGCAGCGCCCTGCACAGGCGGAGCTCTGCGGTGTGATTCCGTCGGTGTACTGCCCTTACGCTGGCCACCAAAGGGCATCCTGCCTCGTTGGAGATGTGCCTCCTCCTCATCCTCCTCCTCCTCCTCTCTCCTATTAGGCACCCACGTGGAGTCAGTGACCTCATCATCCCCTCCCTCCTCATCACTGGAGCCAATCTGGCAGTATGCTGCAGCTGCTGGAACATGACTGCCAGATTGGTGTCCTTCTTGAGCATCCCCTCTGTCTGCTCTCACGCTACTGCCTTCCTCTAGCTGGGTTTCATCATCAGACCCTTCGAAACGCTGGGCATCCTCCTGGAGCATGTACCCAACACTGTGCTGAAACAGTTCGGGGGACTCCTCAGGAGGAGGACATGGTGGGTCTAGGGAAGGAGTGACTGATGATTTGTCTGACATTGATACCAGGGAAGACGACGCTTTGGCAGCTGCTTTTCCAGTACCCTGAGCCTGGGTGAGAGAGGATGAGGAGGAGGAGGAGGGCTTGGTCATCCACTCTACCAAGTCTTCGGCATGATGTGGCTCAACATGTCCAGCTGCCGAAAAGAAGGACAAGCGTGTCCCATGGCCATGTGCTGATGACAATGCACCGCGTCCACGACCAGCACTGTTGCCCCCAGACACAGAGCCTGCTTGCCCTCTTTTATTGCCTCCTGACTGTCTGCCTCTCCTTGTTTGCCTTCCAGACATTCTAATAGATGGCCTGCACGGAGATGGGAAAAAAGCAATAAGGGCTACCTTCAGGTGTCCTTCTCTGTCCCTTGAAACAAGGACTTTCACAGTGAAAGAAACTGACACTCTCCCTACCTACAGTTTTCTGTCCCTAGAAAAAATGTTTTTTTTAATCACAATATAGCACAAGAAAAATTCACTCACTGTCCTTACAGGTCCCTGGAAACAAGGACTTGCAGAGTGAAAGAAAAAAAACACTCTCCCTACCTACAGTTTTCTGTCCCTAGAAAAAATGTTTTTTTTAATCACAATATAGCACAAGAACAATTCACTCACTGTCCTTACAGGTCCCTGGAAACAAGGACTTGCAGAGTGAAAGAAAAAAAACACTCTCCCTACCTACAGTTTTCTGTCCCTAGAAAAAATGTTTTTTTTAATCACAATATAGCACAAGAACAATTCACTCACTGTCCTTACAGGTCCCTGGAAACAAGGACTTGCAGAGTGAAAGGAAAAAAACACTCTCCCTACCTACAGTTTTCTGTCCCTAGAAAAAATGTTTTTTTTAATCACAATATAGCACAAGAAAAATTCACTCACTGTCCTTACAGGTCCCTGGAAACAAGGACTTGCAGAGTGAAAGAAAAAAAACACTCTCCCTACCTACAGTTTTCTGTCCCTAGAAAAAATGTTTTTTTTAATCACAATATAGCACAAGAAAAATTCACTCACTGTCCTTACAGGTCCCTGGAAACAAGGACTTGCAGAGTGAAAGAAAAAAAACACTCTCCCTACCTACAGTTTTCTGTCCCTAGAAAAAATGTTTTTTTTAATCACAATATAGCACAAGAAAAATTCACTCACTGTCCTTACAGGTCCCTGGAAACAAGGACTTGCAGAGTGAAAGAAAAAAAACACTCTCCCTACCTACAGTTTTCTGTCCCTAGAAAAAATGTTTTTTTTAATCACAATATAGCACAAGAAAAATTCACTCACTGTCCTTACAGGTCCCTGGAAACAAGGACTTGCAGAGTGAAAGAAAAAAAACACTCTCCCTACCTACAGTTTTCTGTCCCTAGAAAAAATGTTTTTTTTAATCACAATATAGCACAAGAAAAATTCACTCACTGTCCTTACAGGTCCCTGGAAACAAGGACTTGCAGAGTGAAAGAAAAAAAACACTCTCCCTACCTACAGTTTTCTGTCACTAGAAAAAATGTTTTTTTTAATCACAATATAGCACAAGAACAATTCACTCACTGTCCTTACAGGTCCCTGGAAACAAGGACTTGCAGAGTGAAAGAAAAAAAACACTCTCCCTACCTACAGTTTTCTGTCCCTAGAAAAAATGTTTTTTTTAATCACAATATAGCACAAGAACAATTCACTCACTGTCCTTACAGGTCCCTGGAAACAAGGACTTGCAGAGTGAAAGGAAAAAAACACTCTCCCTACCTACAGTTTTCTGTCCCTAGAAAAAATGTTTTTTTTAATCACAATATAGCACAAGAAAAATTCACTCACTGTCCTTACAGGTCCCTGGAAACAAGGACTTGCAGAGTGAAAGAAAAAAAACACTCTCCCTACCTACAGTTTTCTGTCCCTAGAAAAAATGTTTTTTTTAATCACAATATAGCACAAGAAAAATTCACTCACTGTCCTTACAGGTCCCTGGAAACAAGGACTTGCAGAGTGAAAGAAAAAAAACACTCTCCCTACCTACAGTTTTCTGTCCCTAGAAAAAATGTTTTTTTTAATCACAATATAGCACAAGAACAATTCACTCACTGTCCTTACAGGTCCCTGGAAACAAGGACTTGCAGAGTGAAAGAAAAAAAACACTCTCCCTACCTACAGTTTTCTGTCCCTAGAAAAAATGTTTTTTTTAATCACAATATAGCACAAGAACAATTCACTCACTGTCCTTACAGGTCCCTGGAAACAAGGACTTGCAGAGTGAAAGGAAAAAAACACTCTCCCTACCTACAGTTTTCTGTCCCTAGAAAAAATGTTTTTTTTAATCACAATATAGCACAAGAAAAATTCACTCACTGTCCTTACAGGTCCCTGGAAACAAGGACTTGCAGAGTGAAAGAAAAAAAACACTCTCCCTACCTACAGTTTTCTGTCCCTAGAAAAAATGTTTTTTTTAATCACAATATAGCACAAGAAAAATTCACTCACTGTCCTTACAGGTCCCTGGAAACAAGGACTTGCAGAGTGAAAGAAAAAAAACACTCTCCCTACCTACAGTTTTCTGTCCCTAGAAAAAATGTTTTTTTTAATCACAATATAGCACAAGAAAAATTCACTCACTGTCCTTACAGGTCCCTGGAAACAAGGACTTGCAGAGTGAAAGAAAAAAAACACTCTCCCTACCTACAGTTTTCTGTCCCTAGAAAAAATGTTTTTTTTAATCACAATATAGCACAAGGACAATTCACTCACTGTCCTTACAGGTCCCTGGAAACAAGGACTTGCAGAGTGAAATAAACTGACACTCTCCCTACCTACAGTTTTCTGTCCCTAGAATAAATGTTTTTTTAAGCACAATATAGCACAAGGACAATTCACTCACTGTCCTTCCAGGTCCCTGGAAACAAGGACTTGCAGAGTGAAAGAAAAAAAACACTCTCCCTACCTACAGTTTTCTGTCCCTAGAAAAAATGTTTTTTTTAATCACAATATAGCACAAGAAAAATTCACTCACTGTCCTTACAGGTCCCTGGAAACAAGGACTTGCAGAGTGAAAGAAAAAAAACACTCTCCCTACCTACAGTTTTCTGTCCCTAGAAAAAATGTTTTTTTTAATCACAATATAGCACAAGGACAATTCACTCACTGTCCTTACAGGTCCCTGGAAACAAGGACTTGCAGAGTGAAATAAACTGACACTCTCCCTACCTACAGTTTTCTGTCCCTAGAATAAATGTTTTTTTAAGCACAATATAGCACAAGGACAATTCACTCACTGTCCTTCCAGGTCCCTGGAAACAAGGACTTGCAGAGTGAAAGAAAAAAAACACTCTCCCTACCTACAGTTTTCTGTCCCTAGAAAAAATGTTTTTTTTAATCACAATATAGCACAAGAACAATTCACTCACTGTCCTTACAGGTCCCTGGAAACAAGGACTTGCAGAGTGAAAGAAAAAAAACACTCTCCCTACCTACAGTTTTCTGTCCCTAGAAAAAATGTTTTTTTTAATCACAATATAGCACAAGGACAATTCACTCACTGTCCTTCCAGGTCCCTGGAAACAAGGACTTGCAGAGTGAAAGAAACTGACACTCTCCCTACCTACAGTTTTCTGTCCCTAGAATAAATGTTTTTTTAAGCACAATATAGCACAAGGACAATTCACTCACTGTCCTTCCAGGTCCCTGGAAACAAGGACTTGCAGAGTGAAAGAAACTGACACTGTCCCTACCTACAGTTTTCTGTCCCTAGAATAAATGTTTTTTTTAAGCACACTATAGCACAAGCACAAAACACACTGACACTCTCCCTACCTATCCTTCTCTTTCCCTAAACTAAAGGAATCCAGGTTAAGCAAGAAAGAAATAACAGTCACTGTCCCTGCCTATGCTGCTCTATCCCTGCTCCGGAACACACTACACTAGGCCGCCGTGCTGGCGGCCTTTTATAGTGTGGGGCGTGTACTAAACACCCTCAGCAATAATTGGCCACAGGCATCCTGCCTGTGGCCAATCATTGCTCTCCTCGCTGCCGGCGCTGTGATTGGCCAAGCATGCCGGGTCACAGTGCATGCTTGGCCAATCACAGCGCCTGGATGACACTGCGATGGCGTAGTGCATTGTGGGCCGTTCGCGTCACTCGAATTTGGCGCGAACGGCCCAAATCGTTCGATCTTCGTCGAACGATCGAACAGCCGATGTTCGAGTCGAACGTATGTTCGACTCGAACACGAAGCTCATCCCTACCCTCCACATAGCAGCCGGCCCCGCTGACCTGGAGTCCAGCGATCACCCACTCTGACACATAGTATTGTGATTTACCGGTCCAGTGATTTAAAATCCCAGTGGCTTTCTCTCTTCTTCTCCCCCGCTGACAGGACAGGCTACGTGGGTTCTGATTGGTTGACGCCCACCAATTAGAATGCCTCCTATATGTACCTATACAAGGTACATTTAGGAGATTAAGCCAAGGGTATTTCCAAGCCCTGGACCAGTAAAGCAACTATCCAAAGTGTTAGAGCGGGTGATCGCCAGACTCCAGGTCATTGGGACCAGGAGGTGGTCCAGTGTAAGTTCACCTTACAGATTTCTATAAAGGTGAACTTACCCTTTAAGCTCTGTTAGCAATACTTTAACCACTTAACGACCGCTCACTGTATATATACGTCGGCAGAATGGCACCGACAGGCACAATCACGTAGAGCATACGTGATTGCCTTTGTATAGTTGGGGGGTCCAATCGGACCCCCCTTCTGTACAGTGAGCGGTGGCTAAGTGTCCGGGAGCGTTCCGGGATGAGGGGGCAGCCATTCGTTTCTGGCCACCCCCTCACGATCGCTCCCGGCGAATGGAAATGCCCCCTCTGTCTGTGTCAGACAGAGGGAGCAGGAGGAAGTGATGTCATCTCTGGTGCGGCGCTCACATATACCGAGCGCCGTACAAGAGAAGACATCAGGTCAGTGCACACAACACTACACTGACACCAGGACACATAGGGACATAAATCGCCCCCCCAGCCCCCCCAGACACCCCAGATCACCCCCCAGATCACCCCCCCAGCCCCCAGTCACAGTGTCACTGATTGCAGTGACCATTTATTTAGTGATCACTGCAATCAGTGACATTTGTGACTGTAAAAGTGTCACCAAAGTTTAGTCTTAGGTCCAGTGTAGCCCCCTAACCCCCCCTAATAAAGGTTTAACCCCCTGATCACCCCCCAGATAACCCTTTCACCGCCTATCACCACTGTCGCTTAGCGATAATTTTTCTGATCGCTGTCTTAGCGTCAGTGATGCCGATCGGCAGCCAGTAATTTTTTTTAGGTTCGCCGCAGGTTTTTATAGCGTCAGGTACCCCAATATATTATCTAATAAAGGTTTAACCCCCTTGATCGCCCCCCCAGGTAACCCTTTCACCCCCTATCACCACTGTCACTAAGCGATCGTTTTTCTAAATGCTGTCTTAGTGTCTGTGATGCAGATCGGTAGCCGGTAATTTTTTTTAGGTTCGCCGCAGGTTTTTATAGCGTCAGGTACCCCAATATATTATCTAATAAAGGTTTAACCCCCTTGATCGCCCCCCAGGTAACCCTTTCACCCCCTATCACCACTGTCGCTAAGCAATTGTTTTTCTAAACGCTGTCTTAGTGTCGGTGATGCAGATCGGTAGCTGGTAATTTTTTTTAGGTTCGCCGCAGGTTTTTATAGCGTCAGGTACCCCCATATATTATCTAATAAAGGTTTTAACCCCCTGATTGCCCCTAGTTAACCCTTTCACCAGTGATCACCATATAAGTGTTACGGGTGACGCTGGTTAGTTAGTTTGCTTTTTATAGTGTCAGGGCACCCGCCGTGTATATAACCCAATAAAGGTTTAACCCCCTGATCGCCCGGCGGGTGATATCAATTAGGTTTTAGCGTCAGAGAGGGTCTGAGTCACACCCCAGGCAGCGTCAGGTTAGTGCCAGTAACGCTAACACCCACGCGTGAAGCATACACCCCCCTTAGTGGTATAGTATCTGAACAGATCAATATCTGATCTGATCAGATCTATACTAGCGTCCCCAGCAGTTTAGGGTTCCCAAAAACGCAGTGTTAGCGGGATCAGCCCAGATACCTGCTGGCACCTGCGTTTTGCCCCTCCGTCCAGCCCAGGCCACCCAAGTGCAGTATCGATCGATCACTGTCACTTACAAAACAAAAACACACATAACTGCAGCGTTCGCAGAGACAGGCCTGATCCCTGCGACTCCAGTGCTGTAGGAGGTGATTTCACCACCACAGTTAAAAAAAAAAAGCAAATATGCCGAAGCATTGGGGCAGCAGGGGCGGAGGAGCGATTTTTCTCCTAATGCCGCGTACATACGGTTGAAATTCCGATGGAGGCTTGCCCGTGGAAAAGTCCGACCATGTGTGTGCGGCATAACTTTTTTGCGGGAGGATGCCCCCATGCTTCGGCATATATAAATGGTGCGTGTATGCCCATCATTGGAAGTGGGTGGATGAAGGGCGGTATTCTAATGGTGGGCATACCCACCGATCAATCTCTTTTTTCGTTCAGCCAACTGGCTGCATGAAATAAAAAGATTACAATACATGTCCAACAAGGACCAGCAACGTACTGGAATGTTGCTGGACTTTGAATGTTTATACCAGAATGATGCCTGTGGGTTTAGGTATCATCTTGGTATCATTCTTTTCAGCCAGCAGCCGGCTTTCATGTAAAAGCAATCCTAGTGGCTAATTAGCCTCTGGACTGCTTTTACAAGCAGTGGGAGGGAATGTCCCCCCCCGGATATAAAAAGCGCCATTGGGAAATTGGGAAAGCATTTTATCACACCGATCTTGGTGTGGTCAGATGCTTTGAGGGCAGAGGAAAGATCTAGGGTCCAATAGACCCCAGTTTTTTCAAAAAAGAGTACCTGTCATTACCTATTGCTATCATAGGGGATATTTACATTCCCTGAGATAACAATAAAAATGATAAAAAAAAAAAATACTTGGAAGGAACAATTTAAAAATAAAATAAAAAAGCAAAATTAATAATAAAAAAAAAAGAAAAAAAAAAAGCACCCCTGTCCTGCCCTGCTCTTGCCCAATGGCGAACGCAAGCGTCGGTCTGGTGTCATATGTAAACAGCAATTGCACCATGCATGTGAGGTATCACCGCGAAGGTCAGATCGAGGGCAATCATTTTAGCAGTAGACCTCCTCTGTAAATCTACTGGGGTAACCTGTAAAGGCTTTTAAAAATGTATGTAGTTTGTCGCCAATGCGCGTTTGTGCGAAATTTTAAAGCATGTCGTGTTTGGTATCTATGTACTCAGCCTAAGATCATCTTTTTTATTTCATCAAACATTTGGGCAATATAGTGTGTTTTAGTGCATTAAAATTAAAAAAAGTGTATTTTTTAACCCAAAAAATGCGTTTGAAAAATCGCTGCGCAAATACTGTGTAGAAAAAAAAAATGCAACACCCACCATTTTAATCTGTAGGGCCTTTGCTTTAAAAATATATATAATGTTTGGGGGTTCAACATAATTTTCTTGCAAAAAAAAAAATGTTTTCATGTAAACAAAAAGTGTCAAAAAGGGCTTTGTCTTCAAGTGGTTAGAAGAGTGGATGTAAGCTTCCTAATGTTGTGTATAAAATGCCAGAACAGTTCAAAACCCCCCCCCAAATGACCCCATTTTGGAAAGTAGACACCCCAAGCTATATACTGAGAGGCATGTCGAGTCCATGGAATATTTTATATGTTGACACAAGTTGCGGAAAAACGACAATTTTTTTTTTGCACAAAGTTGTCACTAAATGATATATTGCTCAAACATGCCATGGGCATATGTGGAATTACACCCCAAAATACATTCTGTTGCTTCTCCTGAGTATGGGGATACCACATGTGTGAGACTTTTTGGGAGCCTAGCCACGTACGGGACCCCAAAAACCAAGCACCGCCTTCAGGCTTTCTAAGGGTGTAAATGTTTGATTTCACTTCTCACTGCCTATCACAGTTTCGGAGGCCATGGAATGCCCAGATAGCACAAAACTCCCCCAAATGACCCCATTTTGGAAAGTAGACACCCCAAGCTATTTGCTGAGAGGTATTGTGAGTATTTTGCAGATCTCGCTTTTTGTCACAAAGTTTTGAAAATTGAAAAAAAATAAAAATATATATATATATTTTCTTTCTTCATTTTCAAAAACAAATGAGAGCTGTAAAATACTCGCCATTCCTCTCAGCAAATAGCTTGGGGTGTCTATATTCCAAAATGGGGTCATTTGGGGGGGTTTTGTGCGATTTTGGCATTTTATGGCCTTCGAAACTGTGATAGGTAGTGAGGAGTGAAATCAAAAATTTGTGCCTAGAAATCCTGAAGGCGGTGCTTGGTTTTCGGGGTCCCGTACGCGGCTAGGCTCCTAAAAAGTCCCACACATGTGGTATCCCCGTACTCAGGAGAAGCAGAAAAATGTATTTTGGGGTGTAATTCCACATATAACCATGGCATGTGTGAGCAATATATCATTTAGTGACAACTTTTTGTAATTTTTTTTTTTTTTTTTTGTCATTATTCAATCACTTGGGACAAAAAAATAAAAAATTCAATGGGCTCAACATGCCTCTCAGCAATTTCCTTGGGGTGTCTACTTTCCAAAATGGGGTCATTTGGGGGGGTTTTGTACTGCCCTGTCATTTTAGCACCTCAAGAAATGAGATAGGCAGTCATAAATTTAAAGCTGTGTAAATTTCAGAAAATGTACCCTAGTTTGTAAACTCTATAACTTTTGCGCAAACCAATAAATATACGCTTATTGACATTTTTTTACTAAAAACATGTGGCTGAATACATTTTGGCCTAAATGTATGACTACAATTGAGTTTATTCGATTTTTCTTATAACAAAAAGTAGAAAATATAAAAAAAAATTCAAAATTTTCGCTCTTTTTCCGTTTATATCGCAAAAAATAAAAATCACAGAGGCAATCCATAGGGATGAGCTCGGTGTTCGAGTCGAACATACGTTCGACTCGAACATCGGCTGTTCGATCGTTCGACGAAGATCGAACGATTTGGGCCGTTCGCGCCTAATTCGAGTGACGCGAACGGCCCACAATGCACTACGCCATCGCAGTGTCATCCAGGCGCTGTGATTGGCCAAGCATGCACTGTGACCCCGCATGCTTGGCCAATCACAGCGCCGGCAGCGAGGAGAGCAATGATTGGCCACAGGCAGGATGCCTGTGGCCAATTATTGCTGAGAGTGTTTAGTACACGCCCCACACTATAAAAGGCCGCCAGCACGGCGGCCTAGTGTAGTGTGTTCCGGAGCAGGGAAAGAGAAGCATAGGCAGGGACAGTGACATTTTTTTTTCTTGCTTAACCTGGATTCCTTTAGTTTAGGGAAAGAGAAGGATAGGTAGGGAGAGTGTCAGTGTGTTTTACTGTGCGAATCCTTGTTTCTAGGGACAGGGAAGGACAGTGAGGGAAATTCTCCTTGTGCTATAGTGTGCTAAAGCATTGATCATCAACCATCTTTAAAAAAACATTTTTTCTAGGGACAGAAAACTATAGGTAGGAAGAGTGTCAGTTTCTTTCACTGTGATAATCCTTGTTTCTAGGGACAGGGAAGGACAGTGAGGGAAATTCTCCTTGTGCTATAGTGTGCTAAAGCATTGATCATCAACCATCTTTAAAAAACCATTTTTTCTAGGGACAGAAAACTATAGGTAGGAAGAGTGTCAGTTTCTTTCACTGTGATAATCCTTGTTTCTAGGGACAGGGAAGGACAGTGAGGGAAATTCTACTTGTGCTATAGTGTGCTAAAGCATTGATCATCAACCATCTTTAAAAAAACATTTTTTCTAGGGACAGAAAACTATAGGTAGGAAGAGTGTCAGTTTCTTTCACTGTGATAATCCTTGTTTCTAGGGACAGGGAAGGACAGTGAGGGAAATTCTCCTTGTGCTATAGTGTGCTAAAGCATTGATCATCAACCATCTTTAAAAAAACATTTTTTCTAGGGACAGAAAACTATAGGTAGGAAGAGTGTCAGTTTCTTTCACTGTGATAATCCTTGTTTCTAGGGACAGGGAAGGACAGTGAGGGAAATTCTCCTTGTGCTATACTGTGCTAAAGCATTCCTCATCAACCATCTTTGAAATCCTTGTTTTTTGGACAGTCAGGGAAATTGTCGTTGTGCTATTCTGTGCAAAAGCAATCATCCTCAACCATATTTAGAAATCCTTAAGTAAAGGGACAGAGAAGGACACCTGGAGGTAGCCCTTATTGCTTTTTTCCCATCTCCCTGCAGGCCATCTATTAGAATGTCTGGAAGGCAAACAAGGAGAGGCAGACAGTCAGGAGGCAATAAAAGAGGGCAAGCAGGCTCTGTGTCTGGGGGCAACAGTGCTGGTCGTGGACGCGGTGCATTGTCATCAGCACATGGCCATGGGACACGCTTGTCCTTCTTTTCGGCAGCTGGACATGTTGAGCCACATCATGCCGAAGACTTGGTAGAGTGGATGACCAAGCCCTCCTCCTCCTCCTCATCCTCTCTCACCCAGGCTCAGGGTACTGGCAAAGCAGCTGCCAAAGCGTCTTCTTCCCTGGTATCAATGTCAGACTCATCATCAGTCACTCCTTCCCTAGACCCACCATGTCCTCCTCCTGAGGAGTCCCCCGAACTGTTTGAGCACAGTGTTGGGTACATGCTCCAGGAGGATGCCCAGCGTTTCGAAGGGTCTGATGATGAAACCCAGCTACAGGAAGGCAGTAGCGTGAGAGCAGACAGAGGGGATGCTCAAGAAGGACACCAATCTGGCAGTCATGTTCCAGCAGCTGCAGCATACTGCCAGATTGGCTCCAGTGATGAGGAGGGAGGGGATGATGAGGTCACTGACTCCACGTGGGTGCCTAATAGGAGAGAGGAGGAGGAGGATGAGGAGGAGGCACATCTCCAACGAGGCAGGATGCCCTTTGGTGGCCAGCGTAAGGGCAGTACACCGACGGAATCACACCGCAGAGCTCCGCCTGTGCAGGGCGCTGCCTCTGTCCGTCATTCAAAAAGTTCTTTGGTGTGGGCCTTTTTTGAGTGCATCAGATCGCACAGCTGCTGTTTGCAACATATGTCTCAAGCGTATATCGCGTGGCCAAAACATCAGCCGCTTGGGTACCACATGCCTGACCAGACATATGTTGACCTGCCATGCAGCTCGTTGGCAAGCCTACCTCAAAGACCCACACCAAAGAACAAAGCGGACCTCTCCTTGCACCGCATCAGCTGGGATCTCCAACCCCACTATAACTTCAGTCCTCTCTGAAACATGCACTGAGAGGAATGAAGGTGTAGAATTAGGTGTGTCACAGCCAAGTAGTTGCGGCCACTCTGCTAGCAGTACACCGACGTCCGATTCTAGCAGGCAAATTTCCCTGCCCCAGCTGCTGGACCGTCGAAAGAAGTTCACTCCCAGCCATCCACATGCCCAGCGGTTGAATGCTAGCTTGGCTAAATTGCTAGCGCTTCAACTGCTGCCTTTTCAGTTGGTAGACTCGGCCCCCTTCCGTGAGTTTGTGCAATGTGCGGTTCCTCAGTGGCAGGTTCCCAAACGCCACTTTTTCTCACGGAAGGCTATTCCGGCTCTCTACCGGCATGTGGAAGGCAATGTCTTGGCCTCGCTGGACAGGGCGGTCAGCGGTAAGGTGCATATTACCGCTGACTCATGGTCCAGCAGGCATGGACAGGGACGTTACCTTTCTTTCACGGCCCATTGGGTCACTCTTTTGGCAGCTGGGAAGGATGCAGGACAAGGTGCAGTAGTGTTGGAGGTTGTTCCACTGCCACGCCTCCAAAATGCTACTACTGGTTGTGACACACCTCTCTCCTCCACCCCCTCCTCTTCTTCTTCCTCCATGGCCTCTTCCTGTGGTTTGTCCTCTGAACCAGCGGTGCTCCGTAGCCGTTCAAGGGGCTACGCAAGTACGCAGGCAAAAAGATGCCATGCCGTGCTTGCGCTGGTGTGTTTGGGGGACAGAAGCCACACTGGGGCAGAGGTCCTGTCTGCTCTGCAGGGCCAGGCCGAGAGGTGGTTGACGCCACGCCAGCTTAAGCCAGGAATGGTGGTTTGCGACAATGGCACCAACCTCCTCTCCGCCCTCCGACAGGGACAACTGACCCATGTGCCCTGTGTGGCTCACGTCCTTAACCTGGTGGTGCAGCGGTTCTTGGGCAGGTACCCGGGCTTACAGGATGTCCTGAGGCAGGCCAGGAAAGTCTGTGTGCATTTCCGCAGATCTTATAATGCCAGTGCTCGCCTGGCTGAGCTGCAAAAGGAGTTGAACCTGCCCAAGAACCGCCTTATATGTGACATGCCCACCAGGTGGAACTCAACGTTGGCCATGCTGCAGCGGCTGCACACGCAGCAGAGGGCCATCAATGAGTACCTGTGCGACTACGGCACCAGGACAGGGTCAGGGGAGCTTGTTTTTTTTTCTCCACGCCAGTGGGGCATGATCAGGGATGCATGCACTGTCCTGGCACCATTTGAGGAGGCCACGAGGATGGTGAGCAGTGACAGTGCATGCATCAGTGACACTGTACCTCTTGTCCACCTGTTGGAGCACACGCTGCGTGGAATAATGGACAGGGCACTTGAGGCAGAACAGAGGCAGGAAGAGGAGGACTTCCTTGCCTCTCAAGGCCCCCTTTACCCAGACAGTGTTCCTTCTGTCCCACCCATCGCACAGGAAGAGGAGGAGGAGGAGGATTGTGTCAGCATGGAGGTGGAGGCTGGCACTCAGCATCATCAGCAGCAGTCTTTTAGGGATGATTTACAGTCCCAAGAAACCAGTGGACTTGTACGTGGCTGGGAGGAGGTGGCTGCGGATCATGTCGTCCTTAGTGACCCAGAGGACTCCGGAGCGAATGCCTCAGCAAACCTAGGCTGCATGGCCTCCCTGATCCTGCAAAGTCTGCGGAAGGATCCTCGTATTCTTCGGATCAAGGAGAGGGACCATTACTGGCTGGCCACTCTCCTTGATCCACGGTACAAGGGTAAGGTCGCGGACCTTATGTTACCGTCGCAGAGGGAGCAGAGGATGAGACAACTCCGGGAGGCCTTGCAGAAAGGTCTGTGCAACGCGTTCCCAGAGACTGGGAGGTTACAAACTCCTGGTCCTGGACAACGAGTTGCTGAGGCTTCGGCCAGTCAAAGAAGGAGCGGTGGGGAAGGTGGCCGTCTGACCGATGCGTTCAGACAATTCTTTAGTCCGCAGCCCCAAAGTATGATCGGTTCCAGCAACCATCGCCAGCGTCTGATAAACATAGTGCAGGAATATCTAGGGGCAAGGTCAGACTTGGACACCTTCCCCACCGAAAATCCTCTGGCTTACTGGGTCTTGAGGATGGATCACTGGCCAGAGCTTGCACAGTATGCAATTGAGCTACTGGCCTGTCCTGCATCCAGCGTTCTTTCGGAACGCACATTCAGTGCTGCTGGAGGATTTGTCACGGATCACAGGGTGCGCCTGTCCACCGACTCGGTTGATTGACTGACTTTCATCAAGATGAACCAGTCTTGGATCACCACCAGCTACCACACACCTGATGCTGATATAACAGACTAATTGATTTTAACATGTCACATCCCTTCAAGACTGATGCTGATGCTGAGTGCCTGTGCTGTTATGTTGACTGGCTATCCTCCTCCTCCGAGTCCTCAATGATACGATTGATGATGATAGCTTGGAAGATCATTTTTGTTTATGGGTGCCGCCACCAGTGGCTAAGGCCCAATTTTTCAGCCCCTGTTTTACAGGGGCGTGTAATTACAATTTTTTTAGCAATAATTTGCCATAGGGCTCATTGCTGTGCTCCAAGTACAGTATCTGTGAGGGGTTGGAGTGTTGTGGCACCAGTGCCTAAGGCCCAATTTTTCAGCCCCTGTTTAACAGGGGCGTGTCATTACAATTTTTGAAGCAATACTTTGCAACAGGGCTCATTGCTGTGCTCCAAGTACAGTATCTGTGAGGGGTTGTAGTGTTGTGCCACCAGTGCCTAAGGCCCAATTTTTCAGCCCCTGTTCAACAGGGGCATGTAATTACAATTCTTGATCTAATAATTCACAGCAGGGCCCATTGCTGCACCCACCAAGAGTAACTCTGAGGGCTTACAGTGTTGTGGCAACGCCACCACCACCACCACCACGAAAGGCCCAATTTTTCAGCCCCTGTTCAAAAGGGGCATGTAATTACAATTCTTGATCTAATAAATCACAGCAGGGCCCATTCCTGCACCCACCAAGAGTAACTCTGAGGGCTTACAGTGTTGTGGCAACACCACCACCACCACCACGAAAGGCCCAATTTTTCAGCCCCTGTTCAACAGGGGCATGCAATTATAATTATTGATCTAATAATTCACAGCAGGGCCCATTGCTGCACCCACCAAGAGTAACTGTCAGGGCTTACAGTGTTGTGGCACCAGCACCACCATCAAAGGCCCAATTTTTACTACCACTGTTCAACAATTATATGTAATTAAAATTCCTGATATAATAGTTGACAGCAGGGCGTTCCAGCACCAACCAAGAGTAACTGTGAGTGCTTACAGTGTTGTGCCAACACCAACAACTAAGGGGCCTATTTCTGCAGAGTATATACGGCAGGTCCCTACTTTCAAACATCCAACTTACAAACGACTCCTACTTGCAAACGCAAGAAGACAGCAGGAAGTGAGAGGAAATCTACCCCTTGGAAGGAAAATTCTCTCCTGTAAGAATTAATATGGGAGAAAGGTGTCTCCTCTGTACTGATGCTTTATCAGCAATCCTTGTTTCAAGAAAAACACCACATTTCAAAAACAGTTGTCATTGGGACGGAAAGTGAGGTGAAATGTTCTGAACAGGGGCACAGACAGCAAAACAAATGTTACAGGGGTGATAACCCTTACCTATGTTTTCCAAAAAGTTTAAAAATAGATTTTTGGCCTGGAGCTACACTTAAACAATGTACCTGTTCAAAATTACAAACAGATTCTACATAAGAACAAACCTACAGTCCCTGTCTTGTATGCACCGCCTGTATACGGCTGTTCAGAGTATATAGGGCCTTTTTTATTTTATGTGCGGGGTTCCCCTTAATATCCATACAAGACCCAAAGGGGCTGGTAATGGGCTGGGGTAGGGGGGGGGGGTCATGGGGTAGCTATGCCATTTTTCTTAAAGATTTTCATCCATATTACCGGGACCAGACATTACATTAAAGCCGCAAGCAGTTTTAAATGGCTTTTTTTCCTTTAGAAATGTAATTTTGTGCAGGGACAGTTCTAAACACGGGAAACACGTGGCACTTCACAGGCATACTTTAGACACCCCCCAGGTACGATATTTAAAGGAATATTTGACTTTTTTTTTTTCACTTTATGCATCATTAAAATGACTGCTCCCGAAAAACGACTGTTTTTAAAACTTCTTTTTGCATTGATACATGTCCCCTGGTGCAGAACCCAGGTTCCCAAACCCTTTTTAGGACAATAACATGCATAATAGTCGTTATAATTAGCACTTTAGAATTCGAACGTTCGCATCCATTGTATTTAATAGGGTTCTAATGTTCGTACGAACTTTCGGTCCGTTCGCGGGTTCTGGTGCGAACCGAACCCGGGGGTGTTCGGCTCATCACTAGCAATCAAATACCATTAAAAGAAAGCTCTATTTGTGGGAAGAAAAGGACGCAAATTTCGTTTGGGTACAACATTGCATGTCCGCACAATTTACAGTTAAAGCAGCGCAGTGCAAAATTCTGAATTCACCTCTGGTCCTTTAGCTACCAAATGGTCCGGGGCTTAAGTGGTTAAAGTCTTCTCTGAATGGATATCATATAAGTGTGCCAAAGTACATATACCCACCCTCTCACATCTCTGGAAGCCCTGGAGCTTACAAATTTCGGGGGAAGAGGGGATTATCCCGAATCAGGGTATATTTAGTAAAAGAGGAAATCCCCATCAATTTACAGTTACAACATTTAGCAGAGTGGGACTCTGGGATGCTCCCCAACTCCATGTATAATTTATATTCATTTATAAGTCAAGGTCGTCATCCATTATATACTTTTGAGATGCCAGTTTGTAGTTCTTTGCAGGTATCACTGCCTACGCTTTTTTTCATGTGTAAAATTAGGGTTGCCAGCATTTTGATATAATTGCTTTTTATTTTTTGCCTAAATGTTTTAGCAATTGATGATTACACTTTATACTCCTTAAAGTGGTTGTAAACCCATTACAACCACTTTAACTTAAAGGTAAGCCTAGATTAAGGCTTACCTGTAGGTGCAACAAATATCTCCCAAACCTAAAAGGTTTGGGAGATATTTGCAGAAAATACCAGCACTGATGTCTACGGCGCATGCGCCATAGACATCGGGCGCCGGCGCACTGAGCGTGCCGCTTCTAACAGCGATCATGCCGTTAGTGGCGGCACCCACGCGCATGCGCTGGCGTGACGTAATCGCTGCTCCGGCCAGTCACAGCGCCGGAGCAGCGATACCGGGAAGTCACTCCGGGTATCATGGCGGCGATGGAGGAGGTCACCCAGGACTGCTGCGGGGGCTTCGGTCTCAGGTAAGTACTACATAATGAACTAGTATGCTATGCATACTAGCTCATTATGCCTTTGCCTTGCAGGGTGTTTTTTTTATTACATTTTTTAAAGAGGGTTTACTTCCGCTTTAAATAGTGGCAGAATGCAATCAGAGATGATAACAGCCAAATTACATGGTTTGTTTCATTAAATTTTTTACCTTGCCCTGAATCTTAGGCTCACTTGTAAGCAGGTTGAAAATCTTGTTAGTGAGATAGCTGCTGCCCCAGCCAGGAGGGAAACAGTTAACCTGGTTTTCCACACTTTTTGCTGAGCTCTGCCTCTCTCCCTGTGCTATAATAAAAAGGTGAGGGCTCTGCCCAGACACAGTCCAGGCTACATGGGGAAAAGGAGAGGCTGACAGCTAAAGATGTAATCTGTTCAGCCAAGCAACCACCCACCTGGAGGGAGAGGAGCCTGTATGGGCAACTGCTGGGGGGCTGCTAAACGATGTGGTCCTACACAAGACAGTCTGCTGCATGGGTAGGAAAACACAGACAAGCCACAGCATGTAATCTCCAGCTGCTTTACAGAGAGGAGAGGAGGAGGTCTGCTGTCACATCCACTATGTAGGGGGATTGTTGGGACCTGCAGTCCTCCCTGAAGACACCAGTTCTGGAGATCTGCCACTATATGGACTCTGCCTTGAATGGACTCTCATCCTGTGCAGATATACTGGGGCAGCCACAAGCCTTAGTTAGGGATTTGTTTTAAAGACTATTACCTGTGTTTGTTTGCCAAACTAAGTTATTTAAGTAAAGCTTTTCAAACTTTGTCTTTGCCTGGTCTGAAGTTACTCAAGGGGTGTAATGCAAGTAACTGGCACATATAGTCTGCAGCTCAGGTCACCTAATCACATTGGGATATGAATATAACAGTGCAAGTCTTAATATAGTGTGAAGATAAGAGTGGTTACCAAGGGTAATGAAGGTTTCCTCAGCAGCGGGAGGAGTTGTCGGCAGGTTTGTCTCCCATTGCAACAGGAACAGATCAGAACTCAACCTGTACACAGGTATGGAAGAGTTAAGTGAATGTACACATCAGCATGCACTAGGGGCACAGCAAGGCCCCACACCATTTCTGGGTGTAAGGTAGCAAAGATATGCTGGGCAGGTGAAGAGGGATAGGACATTGCGTGTCCCTTCTAAATGCATCAGAGACTATGGTGGCGTATATTATACCAAGAGAGTTCAGTAGTCGGTTTAAGTTAAGGTACCCATGTGTAAGACAGTGACCCTGGCAAGATGTCTAACATAGCTCAGAAGAACCCATCCCTGTGTAGGCCTCCTATGTGGCCCACACTTAGCAAATAAGTAGCGGAACATGGAAGTACCATCCACCTACCCTGTACACACTGACTAATTCCCAAGGGTGGATTGATAATATAAAAAATATTAATAAGATGGTTTTCTTAAACTGTATGTAGCACCCAGATTCCTAGCTCCACTGCTTGCCTCCACTTGCAGAGTGGGACACACCATGCCACATGCCCAGTATCCTCCATCTTGTAGAGGGTGAGCGGTGTTAATAGTTTTGGGTCCTGCAGCGAGTTACCTCTTTCCATTGGTTCTCGTCCCTAGAGTGTAGGGAAAAGTCTATTCTCTCTCTCTTTGAAAAAAAGCCATTGTCCAGACAGTATTTAACCCAATAAAATTATTTATTTTACTTGCTTGCAACTTGACAGGAAAGGTTGGAGATAGAGAAAGTTGAACAGGGAGGCGGGTTCCGGCATGCGGCACTTAATTACCCTCGTTGCCACTCAAGCCTGAGTGGGTTTTGCTCACCCAGATAGTCCCCTCTCACAATCTTAGGAGCCAGTGTGGAGCACGAACATTCACTTTAAGTTAATTTCCTAAAGATACAATCAGGATATGAACCTCTTAGTCCAGCACTTGTAACACTTGAGACCTTAGGTGCCAATGGGGCACGTTACAAGGCTTGTGGCGGATTGTGGAATCCTTCCCTCTAACAGGTAACCAGGCCTCTACCGAGACAGTGACTTCCTTCACCGATCTCCTGGATAGGTCCTCCCCTGGTTCCCTCTCCTTCAGAGCGGGTCACCCTCCCTGGGATTCCGCTGTTTGGCGTGGCCTCAGCTAAAGGTGATGGGCCTACCTGGAACGATGCAGCCTCGGGCTAAAGGTGCCCGGGACTGAACACACACACGCACCCCTGGCCTGGAGGGCCAAAGGGCGCAAACTGCTCCCCGAATAATGGCGTCTGCCCCTTATGTACCCTCTCCCAGCATGCACAGTGGGTAGACCACGCCCACTGCACGGCTGCCGAGAGAGGACACCCAATAGCGCTGCAATGCCACCTGTGGTTCGACCTGAGCGACAGGGAACTGTACTGCCAGGCAACATCACAACAGAGCAGAGGCCTAATAAAAGAATTCCAACAGCCTGAGCCTAACTATTTGCTCAGGCTAGCCCCTAAATTTAGGCACAGCGACCCCAGTTTTGGGGGGTCCGCTACATGTAGATCCTTTTTTTTAACCAAAATAGGCAAATTTTTATGAAATTGCAATGAAGGTAATCGGCTTCTCTGTAATCTAATAAATTTTGTCCAAATTGCTCCATTTATCACTAACAGAGACCAAGTACAGTATATGAAATCAATATTTTTTTCTATTATTTTTGTCTGGTTTCTTGTAAGCCACAGTAAATGTTATGTGACAAATGTGCCATCCATTAACCACCGCACATATACTGCGTCAGGGTGGCCCAGCTGACGTACTCGTAAGTCGATCCATGCATTAGATGCAGCGGGTGTGTGCCCGCTGCCGAAGGCGCACATGCCCCCGCCGCGCACCCTGGGAGCTCGACTCAATGTCTAGCGGCCACCCGTGATCACGATGAAGAGAGGCAGAAAGGGGATCTGTCTATGTAAACAAGACGGATCCCCATTCTGACAGGGGAGGGGAGAAAGATCAGCTGTCCCTAGTGATCAGGAACAGCGATCTCTCTCTACTCCCAGTCAGTCCGTCCCCCTGACAGTTAGAAAGCACCTCCCTAGGGAACACTTTACCCTTTGATCAGCCCTTGTGTTAACCTCTTTCCTGCCAGTGCAATTTATACAGTGATCAGTGCATTTTTATAGCACTGATTACTGTATTGGTGTCACTGGTCACACAAAAGTGTCACTTAGGGTCAGATTTGTCTGCCAAAATGTTGCAGTCTCACTAAAAATCGCTGAACCTTGTCATTACTAGTAAAAACAATAAAAATTAAATAAAAGTCCCTAAATCTTTCCCCTATTTTGCAGACACCATAACTTTTGCACAAACAAATCAATATACGCTTATTATGATTATTTTTTTCATTTACAGCAGAATACATATTGGCCTAAACTGATGAATATATTTGGTTATGTATATGTATGTATGTGTATATATATATATATATATATATATATATATATATATATATATATATTTTTTTTGGGATATGTATTATAGCAGAAAGTTAATATAGATTTCTTTTCAAAATTGTTTTTGTTTATAGCGCAAAAATAAAAACTGCAGAGGTGATAAAATACCACCATAAGAAAGCTCTATTTGTAGGAAAAAAAGGACATCAATTTTGTTTGGGAGCAACGCTGCACGGCCGCGCAATTTTTAGTCAAATCTACGCAGTGCCGTATATTCATTAAGGGGGTAAATCCATCCGGGGCTGAAGTGGTTAATATGAGTAGTTTTCATTATCCATCCTAATATAAACAAGAAGTAAACTACAGTACTGTACTACTCAAGTATACATTATTGTTAAAAAAAAAAAACATCCCTTCTGTGCCCATAACAGGTCTTCACAAGTGAACCTTAGACAGGTTTGTTCAATAAGCAATATAAGCTAGAAAAAAAGTAAACAAATACATTGATAAAAGTAGGGTTTTTCAAAGTTATTTAGAAAGTGGTGAAACAATCCAAAAGTATATACAAATTATGTCTGTGTGTGCAGTAATAGTTTTGTATTACTAAATGCTTTATATTAATGCAAATTTGTATTAGAAAACCTTGTTTCCCACAGTCATTTTGTAAATACATTATAATTTGTTGTAAAATGTAATATTCATCACAATTAAATTACGTTCCTAAGACAAAATGTTTCTCTGAAATCTGCAAGGTCATATCTGTTTTGAATAAAAATCAGAATTTAATAATAAAAAAAAAATCTTTTGTTACCTACATCCGTTGAATATGTTCAGCAATATTGGTTTAGAAAAAAATAGTAGTTTCAGTACAAAAGCAAAAACTTCAACATGTTCCCCCTTTATCTATTCCTGTATTGGAAAAAAATAAGCTTCCAAACCATTTTGTTATTTATGTAGGAATAGATCTATCAGGATTGTAAATGGAAAACACAGAGTTTAAAAATGTTGATGAGGCCCAATGTGACAGCAATTTTTTATAGTAATTAAGTCAAGCCTCGTACACACGGCCGAGAATCTCTTCAGGAAAAAACTTGTCGTTTTTCTTGACGAGATTCTTGGACAAGAAACTTGTCCCGGCCGAGTGTACACACGCTCGATTCAAAGAACCCGCGGTTCTTTGAATGGAGCGAACGCGCTGACGTAATCGACTACAACGAGCGTGCGCTCGTCACATTCAATGCCGTTGCCGCCATCTTTCGACACCCTACCTATGCCTAGGAAGCTACCGCGCATGCGTCAAAGTCATTTCCAGGATGCGCGGGTTCCCACGGTGACAGGTAAGTGTACACACACACACACACACTTTTTTCGTTGAGAAACATGCTGACGAGAATCTCGACGAGAAAATGGAGAATCCTGACGAGAAAATAGAGAGCAGGTTCTCTATTTTTCTCGTCGAGATTCTTGTCGGTTTTCTTGACGAGAAACCTGATAGCCGCGTACACACGACCGATTTACTCGGTAAGAAAGCTCTGCCAGCAAGTTTCTTGTCGTTTTTTGACGAGAAACTCGGTCGTGTGTACGAGGCTTCAGAGTTCAGAGCTTCCAGCACAGTTACTGACACTGTGCTCCACTGCACTCTTTAACCACTTAACGACCGCTCACTGTATATATACGTCGGCAGAATGGCACCAACAGGCACAATCACGTAGAGCATACGTGATTGCCTTTGTACAGTTGGGGGGTCCAATCGGACCCCCCTCCTATACAGTGAGCGGTGGCTAAGTGTCCGGGAGCGTTCCGGGATGAGGGGGCAGCCATTCGCTTCTGGCCACCCCCTCGCGATCGCTCCCGGCGAATGGAAATGCCCCCTCTGTCTGTGTCAGGCAGAGGAAGCAGGAGGAAGTGATGTCATCTCTTGTGCGGCGCTCACATATACCGAGCGCCGTACAAGAGAAGACATCAGGTCAGTGCACACAACACTACACTGACACCAGGACACATAGGGACATAAATCGCCCCCCAGGCCCCCCCAGACACCCCAGATCACCCCCCCAGCCCCCAGTCACAGTGTCACTGATTGCAGTGACCATTTATTTAGTGATCACTGCAATCAGTGACATTTGTGACTGTAAAAGTGTCACCAAAGTTTAGTCTTAGGTCCAGTGTAGCCCCCTAACCCCCCTAATAAAGGTTTAACCCCCTGATCACCCCCCAGATAACCCTTTCACCCCCTATCACCACTGTCGCTAAGCGATCATTTTTCTGATCGCTGTCTTAGCGTCAGTGATGCCGATCGGCAGCCAGTAATTTTTTTTAGGTTCGCCGCATGTTTTTATCTCGTCAGGTACCCCAATATATTATCTAATAAAGGTTTAACCCCCTTGATCGCCCCCCAGGTAACCCTTTCACCCCCTATCACCACTGTCGCTAAGCAATTGTTTTTCTAAACGCTGTCTTAGTGTCGGTGATGCAGATCGGTAGCCAGTAATTTTTTTTAGGTTCGCCGCATGTTTTTATAGCGTCAGGTACCCAAATATATTATCTAATAAAGGTTTAACCCCCTTGATCGCCCCCCAGGTAACCCTTTGACCCCCATCACCACTGTCACTAAGCGATCGTTTTTCTAAACGCTGTCTTAGTGTCGGTGATGCAGATCGGTAGCTGGTAATTTTTTTTAGGTTCGCCGCAGGTTTTTATAGCGTCAGGTACCCCCATATATTATCTAATAAAGGTTTTAACCCCCTGATTGCCCCTAGTTAACCCTTTCACCAGTGATCACCATATAAGTGTTACGGGTGACGCTGGTTAGTTAGTTTGCTTTTTATAGTGTCAGGGCACCCGCCGTGTATATAACCCAATAAAGGTTTAACCCCCTGATCGCCCGGCGGGTGATATCAATTAGGTTTTAGTGTCAGACAGGGTCTGCGTCACACCCCAGGCAGCGTCAGGTTAGTGCCAGTAACGCTAACACCCACGCGTGAAGCATACACCCCCCTTAGTGGTATAGTATCTGAACAGATCAATATCTGATCTGATCAGATCTATACTAGCGTCCCCAGCAGTTTAGGGTTCCCAAAAACGCAGTGTTAGCGGGATCAGCCCAGATACCTGCTGGCACCTGCGTTTTGCCCCTCCGTCCAGCCCAGGCCACCCAAGTGCAGTATCGATCGATCACTGTCACTTACAAAACAAAAACACACATAACTGCAGCGTTCGCAGAGACAGGCCTGATCCCTGCGACTCCAGTGCTATAGGAGGTGATTTCACCACCACAGTTAAAAAAAAAAAGCAAATATGCCAAAGCATTGGGGCAGCAGGGGCGGAGGAGCGATTTTGCTCCTAATGCCGCGTACATACAGTCGAAATTCCGACGGAGGCTTGCCCGTGGAAAAGTCCGACCATGTGTGTGCGGCATAACTTTTTTGCGGGAGGATGCCCCCATGCTTCGGCATATATAAATGGTGCGTGTATGCCCATCATTGGAAGTGGGTGGATGAAGGGCAGTATTCTAATGGTGGGCATACCCACCGATCAATCTCTTTTTTCGTTCAGCCAACTGGCTGCATGAAAAAAAAGATTACAATACATGTCCAACAAGGACCAGCAACGTACTGGTATGTTGCTGGACTTTGAATGTTTATACCAGATTGATGCCTGCGGGTTTAGGTATCATCTTGGTATCATTCTTTTCAGCCTGCGGCCGGCTTTCATGTAAAAGCAATCCTAGTGGCTAATTAGCCTCTGGACTGCTTTTACAAGCAGTGGGAGGGAATGCCCCCCCGGATATAAAAAGCGCCATTGGGAAATTGGGAAAGCATTTTATCACACCGATCTTGGTGTGGTCAGATGCTTTCAGGGCAGAGGAAAAATCTAGGGTCTAGAAGACCCCAGTTTTTTCAAAAAAAGAGTACCTGTCACTACCTATTGCTATCATAGGGGATATTTACATTCCCTGAGATAACAATAAAAATGATAAAAAAAAAAAATACTTGGAAGGAACAATTTAAAAATAAAATAAAAAAGCAAAATTAATAATAAAAAAAAAGAAAAAAAAAAAAAAGCACCCCTGTCCTGCCCTGCTCTTGCCCAATGGCGAACGCAAGCGTCGGTCTGGCGTCATATGTAAACAGCAATTGCACCATGCATGTGAGGTATCACCGCGAAGGTCAGATCGAGGGCAATCATTTTAGCAGTAGACCTCCTCTGTAAATCTACTGGGGTAACCTGTAAAGGCTTTTAAAGGCTTTTAAAAATGTATGTATTTTGTCGCCAATGCGCGTTTGTGTGAAATTTTAAAGCATGTCGTGTTTGGTATCTATGTACTCGGCCTAAGATCATCTTTTTTATTTCATCAAACATTTGGGCAATATAGTGTGTTTTAGTGCATTAAAATTAAAAAAAGTGTATTTTTTAACCCAAAAAATGCGTTTGAAAAATCGCTGCGCAAATACTGTGTAGAAAAAAAAAAATGCAACACCCACCATTTTAATCTGTAGGGCCTTTGCTTTAAAAATATATATAATGTTTGGGGGTTCAACATAATTTTCTTGCAAAAAAAAAATGTTTTCATGTAAACAAAAAGTGTCAAAAAGGGCTTTGTCTTCAAGTGGTTAGAAGAGTGGATGTAAGCTTCCTAATGTTGTGTATAAAATGCCAGAATAGTTCAAAACCCCCCCAAATGACGCCATTTTGGAAATTAGACACCCCAAGCTATATACTGAGAGGCATGTCGAGTCCATGGAATATTTTATATGTTGACACAAGTTGCGGAAAAACTACAATTTTTTTTTTTTTTTTTGCACAAAGTTGTCACTAAATGATATATTGCTCAAACATGTCATGGGCATATGTGGAATTACACCCCAAAATACATTCTGTTGCTTCTCCTGAGTACGGGGATACCACATGTGTGAGACTTTTTGGGAGCCTAGCCACGTACGGGACCCCAAAAACCAAGCACCGCCTTCAGGCTTTCTAAGGGTGTAAATTTTTGATTTCACTTCTCACTGTCTATCACAGTTTCGGAGGCCATGGAATGCCCAGATAGCACAAAACCCCCCCAAATGACCCCATTTTGGAAAGTAGACACCCCAAGCTATTTGCTGAGAGGTATTGTGAGTATTTTGCAGATCTCGCTTTTTGTCACAAAGTTTTGAAAATTGAAAAAAAAAATATATATATATATATTTTCTTTCTTCATTTTCAAAAACAAATTAGAGCTGTAAAATACTCGCCATGCCTCTCAGCAAATAGCTTGGGGTGTCTATATTCCAAAATGGGGTCATTTGGGGGGTTTTGTGCGATTTTGGCATTTTATGGCCTTCGAAACTGTGATAGGTAGTGAGGAGTGAAATCAAAAATTTGCGCCCTTAGAAATCCTGAAGGCGGTGCTTGGTTTCCGGGGTCCCGTACGCGGCTAGGCTCCCAAAAAGTCCCACATATGTGGTATCCCCGTACTCAGGAGAAGCAGCAAAATGTATTTTGGGGTGAAATTCCACATATAACCATGGCATGTGTGAGCAATATATCATTTAGTGACAACTTTTTGTAATTTTTTATTTTTTTTTTAGTCATTATTCAATCACTTGGGACAAAAAAAAAATTCAATGGGCTCAACATGCCTCTCAGCAATTTCCTTGGGGTGTCTACTTTCCAAAATGGGGTCATTTGGGGGGGGTTTGTACTGCCCTGTCATTTTAGCACCTCAAGAAATGAGATAGGCAGTCATAAATTTAAAGCTGTGTACATTTCAGAAAATGTACCCTAGTTTGTAAACTCTATAACTTTTGCGCAAACCAATAAATATACGCTTATTGACATTTCTTTTACTAAAAACATGTGGCTGAATACATTTTGGCCTAAATGTATGACTACAATTGAGTTTATTCGATTTTTCTTATAACAAAAAGTAGAAAATATAATTTTTTTTTCAAAATTTTCGGTCTTTTTCCATTTATATCGCAAAAAATAAAAATCGCAGAGGCAATCAAATACCATTAAAAGAAAGCTCTATTTGTGGGAAGAAAAGGACGCAAATTTCGTTTGGGTACAACATTGCATGTCCGCACAATTTACAGTTAAAGCAGCGCAGTGCAAAATTCTGAATTCACCTCTGGTCCTTTAGCTACCAAATGGTCCGGGGCTTAAGTGGTTAAGTTGTGCTGTACATTATATACTTCTGCAGTGGCGGCTGGTGCTCAAACAAACTGAAAAAAAAATCAATTGTGCCCATTAAACGCAGCCACTGTGCCCAAACGCCACCAGTTTGCCCCCTCAAATGCAGCCAGTTTCCCCCCAAATGCAGCCATTGTGTCCCCAAATACAGCCAGTGTGTCCCCAAATGCCACCAGTTTGTCCCCACATGCCGCCAGTTTGTCCCCAGCCCTGCACTCACCTTCCTCAGGTCAGCGCCGTCCTTCTTCCGTCCTCGATGTCGCTTCAGCCAATCAGGTTACCGGTAACCAGACCCGGTGGACCCGATTGGCTGAAACGCCTGTCAGTGTTAACCAGAGAACACACCCCCGTTCATCCTCTGGTTAATTATTTGGAAGCCGATTACAGCCCTCAGGCTGTAATCGGGAAGCCTATCAGAGCCGCTGGCCAGGAGATGTCATTTGGTAGACAGTGACAGAGGTAAATTGTGTCAGCAGTCAAAGGGATTTATTTTCTTCTGGCAGGTTGGTTGGTTGACGGGCATCTTTCATCATAATTGGCATGGATCTGCATCCCTGGGTGGCATGATTGATGATGGATATATATCATGGGACTTTGATTTTTTATTAACCTCCCTAGCGCTAATCCCGAGTGTGGCTCGGAGTGAATTTTAGTACCAAAAGCAGTAACACGGGCATCTTTCATCATAATTGGCATGGATCTGCATTCCTGGGTGGCGTGATTGATGATGGATATACATCATGGGACTTTTTTTTATTTTTTTATTAACCTCCCTAGTGGTAATCCCGAGTGTGGCTCGGGGTGAATTTTCAGTACCAAAAGCGGTAACCCCAAGCCACACTCGGGATCGCATCGCAGGATCCATGTACAGCTCTTACTTGCCTTGTCCCTGGATCCTGCGATGTCTCCCCGCTGTGTCTGCGAGCCGTGTCTCCGATCGATTCACAGTGCCAAGCTCTGTTCCCTGCGAGCGTTGCGATGCACGGTTACAGAGCTCGCCGCCAAATTCAAAACGTTAAAAACACAGTATACATACAGTACACTGTAATCTTACAGATTACAGTACTGTATCAAATAATTACACATCCCCTTTGTCCCTAGTGGTCTGTCCAGTGTCCTGCATCCAGTTTTATATTATAAATACTGTTCTTTCTGCCTGGAAACTGGAGATTGTCCATAGCAACCAAAAAGTGTCCGTTTTACGTCAAAAGTGCTTTTAGACCAGCTAGAAAACAGATAATAAATTAGAATCACTTGCAGAATTGAGCGATAGTGATTTGTGGGGAAATTCGTCATCAAACACTGAAAGTAATGACAGCGACAATTCTGCAACTGAGCAAATGTTAGGCCTCGTACACACAACCGATTTTCTCGGCAAGAACCAGCAAGAAACTTGCTGGCAGAGATGTCTTGCCGAGTAAATCGGTCGTGTGTACGCGGCTATCGGGTTTCTCGTCGAGAAAACCGACAAGTAACCTCGACGAGAAAATAGAGATCCTGCTCTCTATTTTCTCGACGAGATTCTCGTCAGCCTGTTTCTCGATGAGAAAAGTGAGTGTGTGTACACTTACCTGTCCGCCGGGAAGCCCGCGCATGTTTGAAATGAATTCGACGCATGCGCGGTAGCTTCCTAGGCATACGTAGGGTATACCAAGATGGCGGCGACGGCATCGAATGTGACGAGCGCATGCTCGTCGTAGTCGATGACGTCACCGCGTACGCTCCATTCAAAGAACCGCGGGTTCTTTGAAACGAGCGTGTGTACACTCGGCCGGGACAATTTTCTTGTCCAGGAATCTCGTCGAAAAAAATGACATGTTTTTTTCGACAAGAATCTCGGCCGTGTGTTATTTATTTGTTATAATTATTTATAGTTATTTATTATATTATAATTTTATGATTTTGTGTTTCAAACTTTATCATACCCACGATGTCTACTAGACTCTTGTTTGGACAGATTTAAGTGAGTTATTTCTAAGAACTACAGGCCTACAATATAAAACGCCAAATTCCCATGCAAAACATTGTACCATATTGCAGATTCCAGTTGCCAATAACCCAACCACAGACCCTCACATCCACTGGGCCAGGGTTGTGGAGATGAGGTCCTTGTCCTCATCAACATGGGAAAAACATGTTTCACCTGGGGGATCTTAATTTGGGCTTAAGTGTAAACAAATGAGCAACGGGCACATAGGCACAACAATCTTTTTGTGGGCTTTTTCTAGCAAACATACTGTAATGGTAATTTCTAGATTTATAATGACTGATGATTGTTGTATGCCTGCACTAGCCCATTGTCTCACACTGCTCAGATAGATTGATGATTATATTGACCCTGCCAGCTGTAGGGATGAGCTCGGTGTTTGAGAGTCGAACGCATGTTCGACTCGAACATCGCCTGTTCGGTGAAACCAGAACTTTGTGGGCCGTTCGTGCCAAATTCATGTGACACGAACGGCCCACAATGCACTGCGCCATCGCACTGCATTGCCGGCGCTGTGATTGGCCAAGCATGCACTGTGACCCTGCTTGCTTGGCCAATCACAGCGCCGGCAGCGAGGAGAGCCATAATTGGCCACAGGCAGGATGCCTGTGCCCAATTATAGCTCAGGGGGTTTAGTACACGCCCCACACTATATAAGCCCGCCAGCGCGGCGGCCTTGTGTAGTGTGTACCGGCGTGCAGGGAAAGAGCTAGATAGGCAGGGACAGTGTGTTCTACAGTGTGTTTTTTCTCAGGCATCTGCAGGAGTTAGTGGGTGTTGTGTGCCTCCAGCACAGTATACACCTGTATCTACCCTTTATTGCTGTTCTCTAAGCTAGATAGGCAGGGACAGTGTGTTATTTTCTCAGGCATCTGCAGGAGTTAGTGGGTGTTGTGTGCCTCCAGCACAGTATACACCTGTATCTACCCTTTATTGCTGTTCTCTAAGCTAGATAGGCAGGGACAGTGTGTTCTTTTCTCAGGCATCTGCAGGAGGTAGTGGGTGTTGTGTGCCCCAGCACAGTATACACCTGAATCTACACTTTATTGCTGTTCTCTAATACAGGCATCTGCAGGAGTTATGCCCCATACACACGATCGTTTTTCATGCCGTTAAAAATGCCATTTTTAAAAATGGCCATTAAAAATGATCGTGTGTATGCTCCAGAGCATTTTTAACGACGTGAAAAACGGCCATTAAAAATTTCAAACATGCTCTCTTTTTTCACGTCGTTTTTCATGTCGTTTTGTTTAACGACGTGAAAAACGATAGTGTGTATGCTTTAACAACGTGAAAAAAAACGCGCATGCTCAGAATCAAGTATGAGACGGGAGCGCTCGTTTTGGTAAAGCTAGTGTTGGAAATAGATATGGCACATTCATCACGGTTGAATTAATAGCATTGTTTTAATGCTGCGCATTCCGTTCTTCTTTTGAGAATGCTTCAACAATTACCTTCTTTTGATAATGACATTGAGAGTTATGCCAAACTTATTTCTAAAGTAATTCCTAATTGTTTTAATGATAGAAAAATATTCTTTTCAAGCCACATCTCCCTCATAAATTCATGAATAAATGTAAAGATCATATTTTTTTTTTTTGTTCGTTTTGCAGTTTATTTTACTAATTAAGTTAGCTTCTTCATTTTTTTGGGCCTTTTTTTTGTCTTTAAATTATTTTTGTGTAAAGTTCCCACACCAACCTTCAAAATTTGTCTCATTTTGCCTAAAGGAGGTTTGTTTCCCTTGTTAATAACAATAAAATTATTTGAAATGTCCCTGCCTGCTCCCTAGCAAACTCTCTTTTGAACTACAAATCACATAGTCAAGTTTTTTAAGCCAAAAAAAAGTATCCTTTATTTAGGAACATAACAAATTAAAGGGGATGGCAGCACTGGAGAGCCTGCTTGCATTTGTGCATCCCTTGGACCCCACAACAACCATCCAAGATGTGAAAACCAAACTAGTGATGGAAAGAAATCAAAAAGGAGCCCAATCTTGGTTTGAACTCCCAGAGGTCAGGAACCGCAGCAGATAAATCATATATGTCCCCAGTCTGTGGTACTACAGCAGGCATTATTTTTTCCTCTTCCTTGTAGCCTTCTCTCCAGCCTTCTCTGCAGCCTTGGTTGGTTTCTTCCTCGGAGGCTGGGGATCAGGAGGAGAGGTTGTGGCAGGAGGAGTAGTAGGAGGAGGTGGAGGAGTAGGGACAACCTCCGTGATGTCGGTGAACTTGGTGAGTTCACCGAGCAATCCCTTGTTAATCACCTTCAGCAGGAGGGTCTCACTATAGAGCTTTTGCCGCAGGTCCATTTGGCCTAGCTTATGGGCCAGGACTGCGGCAAAGCCCTCCTCAGCAGAGGGTGCCTCTCTGAGGGCCACAGTAGCCTCTTTGATGAAGGCTCTTGTTTCCTCCTCCACCTGCCTACCTCTCCTTGGCCCTCGTGGTTTCATTATCAGGGGAGGCATCTGGGCTCTTGTGCTGGGCCCAGCCTCCTCCTGGGTGCCACTTGGCCCTGCCTCCTCCTGGTCCCCAACATCACCCTCTTCCTGGCTCTGCTCTGGCTGTAAAAAAAGAAAGGGACTTTATTTATTTTTTGCCACCATCAATCACACACATTGTTCACCTCCAGACATTTTTGAATTGAATGTGAAAATTTTGAAAAGTCTCACAGATTCTGCCTCCTGATATTGTTGCCTTGTCCACATCAAAATTGACCACTACTGTATCTTGGTCTTTAAATCCTTTTTTTTCGAACATTAAATACCTAACAATACCAACATCAATTTAAATTCATCACTTTTGTAACATATAAATGGAGATATCAATACTTTACCTGGCTCCATATATCCAAATCTGCCTCCTCAAGGGCCTGATCTTGATCCTCAGAGGAAGCCAGAGCAGGGTTGCCAGGAAGGCTGGAGGGCTGGCTGCAAGGAAGGCTGGAGGTTTGGCTACAAGGAAGGCTGGATTGACCTCTGGGGGGGAAGGGTGGAGAGAGATTCCCGCACTTCCAGCTGGTCATCCAGAAAAGATAGCTTGCTGTAGTACCACAGACTGGGTTTATAAACCTTATCTGCTGCAGCACCTGACCTCTGGGACTTCAGGACCATATTCCTCTGGGTCCTGTATGTCCCCCTGATGGTAGCAATTTTGGTTTTCACATCTTGGAGAGTTGTTGTGGGTATCTGGGTTTGGACAAATGCAAGCAGGCTCTCCAGTGCTGCTGTCCTGGCCGTTTTGTTTTTATTGGACCCACTTTTGGTCTGCCACAGGATAGGGAGTTCCTTCCATTTGTCAATGAACTCCCCCATGAACTCAAGGGTTTTTGAATGTATTCATTCTCTCTGTAAAATCAAGAACCAAGAAAATACATATGTTTCAGGCAACGTTCATCAAATCAGCATTTTGGACAGATCTAAAAGCCCCAAATCTCCTCCTCTGCGGAAACACAAATCCTTAAAATGTTATGTACCTTGGTCAACACGTTCGTTGCGAACCCCCTCTCCCGCCAAATGAACGTATTTTTGACACATGGATCTGCACTTGATATACACTGCGCATGCGTGAAACTCTGCACGCTTTCCCCGCCCCTGACGCTCGATATTGTACTTTCCCCGCCCCTTCTCGCTCGTCGTAGTGCTTAGCAACATGGCGGAGACACAGGTGGCTGAGATTACCTCTACAGAGGATGAAATTCCTGAGGAGCCCAAATCCCGATCCAGGAGATATAAGGCATCCAACATGTCATTCGAGGAAATGGTGGAGATGGTCGCCATTTTGAAGAGGGAGGATTATGATGCCAAGCATGGGCCATATAAAAGGCCTAATCTGGTCAAGACAAAAATTATGGGCAAAGTGGTCAAAAGTCTTCACCAAAAATTCGGGGTGTGCAGAACGAAGGAACAGCTCAGAAAACGATGGTCTGATCTGAAGTTGCGGGAGCCCGACCAATACAAACGAATCCAGAAAGTTATACGAAAAAGTAATTTTTTTTTTTGCTATTTTCCCCAGCTCGAGATTATTACTTGTATTATGTCGTGTATTTTTGTCTTTGATATAGTACAGTGAAAGATACCATCTTTCAGGTTCATCCGCAAAGTAAACGGACGTATTAAAAGTCTTTCTCCGTACAGTTCATCAAACAATGTTTTTGGATCATCCAGTGTGAACACCCATTTATTTAATTTTATTTGGGGTAGCAAATTTGGTAAACAATTATTTTTGGGGATCAAATCCAAAGGACAATTTTTATTAAAAAAAAGGATATGCATGGTAATGTTAAGGGAGAGAATGCTCAGCAGCTGATGAAACATCTGAACGCAGTAGTACAAGTGTGGGCCAAAAGCCCCAAAGTTTGAGGGTGTCACACACAGGTGATCCTGTGTATATACTTTGGGGTGTCAAAATGTGTCAAACTTTGGTTAAAAAAGTATATGCTATGTTTTTTGCTATGTATCCAATCATGTGTTCCGGTTGTCACTGGGGGTACATTGAAAAATGGACCACACTTCAAAATAATGTTTCCAAATTATTTGTTCATGGTTTAGTTTTCTCCAAAAAATCTTCGTTACTAATGAAACTATACCTTTTCTTGCAATCTACATAGGGCTTCAAAAAGCTACGTCAGATGAGCCTCTAAATCCAACACCTTCAACAATACCCCCAGACCCACATGATGGAGAGGAACGTGAGGTTGTGGAAGTGGAAAGTGGCACTTCAACAGGTCAGTGTCAAACCAGACAGATGCAGGTTAATAGATGTAGGCCTACATATTCTATACTACATGTTTTTTTTTAATGTAGGTGCAGTTCTGGCCGAAGACCCCAAAAATTTTACACATCACAGTGCCCAGATCCTGATCCAATACCTGATGGTCTGCTGTCGTGACCTTAAAAAAATTAAAGGGAGACTTGATAGAGATCAGGGAAAATACCAAGCGGGTGGAGGAAAGGCTACAAAAGATCATGGCTGTGCTTGGGCGTGTCTAATGTTTTTAAAAAAAAATAACGTTGAACTTGCTGTGTTTTGGCAGGTATGTTTTTCATTGAAACTTTTAGGACTAGTACATGTTTATTTTTTCACTATATTTTTAAAGATCTTTTTTGTATGCATGGCTGTTCATGCGTTTTAACAAGCAAAAAATGTTTGGGACATCTACATTTAAAAGTAATTGTCCAAAACAAAAATAAAAAATTGTATTTTGTTATCAAGAAGTTGTGGCTTCATTATGTAAATGTTGTGCAAAGTGAACTAATCAATGTTTTGTGTTTACACTGACAATGAAGGCTAATTAAGAATGCACAATACACATGGCAATACAAGTGCACTAGGTAAACCTACGAGAAACATAAACCATTATTAAATTAAAACACCAAACCAATCTTTGAGAAAAATAAAGTTTTATTTTTCTAAATTAAAAGGTTAAAGGAGTAGTAAAGTTACATGTTTTTTCACCTTAATGCATCCTATGTATTAAGGTGAAAAAACATTCGACAATACTGGCCCCCCCGAGCCCCCGTTTTACTTACCTGGCCCCTCGAAAGTCCCGCGCTCGTCCCCGTCATCCTCTTCGATTTTCAGCCTGGCCGCCGATTGGCTACACTGGATGGATTGAAAGCAGCGCAGCCATTGGCTGGCGCTGCTGTCAATCACATCCAATGACGCGGCGTGCCGGGGGGCGGGGCCGAGTGATACAGTCGGCGGCTATGGCCGCCGCTGTATCACGGGAGCGCGCCCGCAATAACTCCACACCATGCGAGCTCGCTCGCATTATGGTGTGGAGTCCTTGCGGGGAGGAGCCAAGACAGCCGCCGAGGGACCCCAGAAGTGGAGGATCGGGGCCACTGTGTGCAAAACGAGCTGCACAGTGGAGGTAAGTATAGACTGTTTGTTATTAAAAAAAAAAAAACGGGAACCTGTAGTGTTCCTTTAAAAGTCATCAGGCATTTCAATGGCCCCCCTACCCACAAAATAATCCACATATTTGTCACGGACCTCACGTCCGGTTTGGGGGGCCAAGCCTGGACGGCCAGCTTCCAGGGCCACAAGATGTTCTGCTTCCATTAATGAGGCCTCAGGCCCAGTCAAAGTCAGATAATTTGTGGAATGCACCTGGAGAAAATTATGTAGGACACAACAAGCCATTACAACATAGTTCCATTTGTAAGGGGCAATGTGGATGGAGGTGAGGAACAGGCGGAAGCGGCTGGCCATGATGCCAAAGGCATTTTCAACCACCCTTCTTGCTCTGGCCAGCCGATAGTTGTACACCCTCCTCTCAGGGGTGAGGGTGCGTTGCGGGAATGGCCTCATCAAATGGGGACCCAGGCCAAACGCCTCATCCGCCACAAACACAAATGGGAGTCCCTCCACATTCTGCTCCGCTGGTGGCAAGGCCAGCTGATCCAAAAGGAGCCGTTCCCCAAACTCCGTCTGTGCAAAGACTCCTCCATCAGACATCCTGACATTCTTGCCAACGTCCACATAGAGGAATTCGTAGGTGGCCGACACCACTGCCATCATGACGATGCTGTGGAACCCCTTATAATTGTAATAAAAGGATCCCGAATGGGGTGGTGGGACGACCCGAACATGTTTGCCGTCAATGGCCCCTCCACAGTTTGGAAAGTTCCATCGTTGGGCAAACTCCGATGCCACATTCTGCCATTCATGTGGCGTAGAAGGGAACTGTGGAATGAAATAAAAAAAAAATAATACTTTGAGACAGAAACATTGAAAGCAGATTTAAGAAAAGCATTCATGGCCAACATTGGGAGAAACCGAAAAATTAAAACATTATTAGTAAGCAACAACAAACCAAAAAAAAAAAACCCACAAAAAAAATGGGGGGGGGGTTGAAGATGAGTTGGGGAGATCACAAATGAAGGCTGTAGCACTCTGTATGAATTAGTGAAAAATGTAACATTCCTAGGCAATCTTTAGGGGGCGTTTAGGGTAAAGCACTACGATGGAGCATAGATTAAAATACATGGAAATGACTAGGCAAGGTGGGTATGGCCCCAGGATAGCATGCTGGAGAGGTTAGGTAAGGCAAATTTTAATGTAGACCTAATGAAAAATTTCCAAAAAATAAATTAGCATGTGGAGAAAGGGGACATTCCCTGCAGCTAAGAATCATGGGAATTAGGGACTGCTAATAAACCCCCCAAAAAAATGCATACAAATAAATACATACAATGTGATGTTTGAAATAAGAACACTTACCTTAATATAGTCCTCCTGCAAAACTTGGAGGATGGCAGAACACGTCTCTGGTATAATGATACCCAGAGCCTGGGGGGATATGCCTGTGGAGAACTTTAAGTCCTGCAGGCTTCTCCCAGTCGCCAGGTATCGCAACGTGGCAATGAGCCTCTGCTCAGCACTGATGGCTTCACGCATAACGGTGTCCTGCCTGGTAATGTAGGGGGACACCAAAGCCAACAGATGCTGAAATACGGGGTCAGACATCCGGAGAAAATTCCTGTAGTCATCAGGATTATTCTCCCTGATCTCCCGCAACAAAGGCATATGACAGAACTGGTGCCGCTGGAGCAACCAATTCTTGGTCCATGAACTCCTCCTGACCCTGCTCATGGCATGAAGTCGGGATACAGCATGAACCCCTGCACCAACTACAGCACGAACTCTACGACGAGTACGTAGCCGCAACATGGCTAGATAACGGTCAGCAGCTCAGAACGAACTAGAAGAACGCACGGAAGAACAGCAAGGCCTATGAAGAACAAGCTGAAAAACAGGAACGAGCAGACAAGAACGCACTGAATAAACAGATACGAACTGACTACAAGCACTGCAAAACAGATACGAACCCACAAGCACAAACTGAACTCCACAAAACGATCTTCAAAGCACGAAGACTGAAAAGCGCGAATCGTCTCTCACCAAACTTTTACTAACACGCGGTAACACGGAATTAGCAAAAGCATCCCAAAGGGTGGCGTCATTAGAACGGAACTTCCCCTTTATAGTGCCGTTGTACGTGGTATACGTCACTGCGCTTTGCTTGAACGTTTTTTTTTAATGATCGTGTGTACGCAAGACAGGCTTGAGAGGAAACATGAAAAAAATGACGAGAAAAACGTTGGTTTAAAAAATGGCATGAAAAACGATCGTGTGTACGCCGCATTAGTTGGTGTAGTGTGCCCCAGCACAGCACAGTATACACCTGTATCTACATTTTATTGCTGTTCTCTAATACAGGCATCTGCAGGAGTTTGTGGGTGTTGTGTGCCCCAGCACAGTATACACCTGTATCTACACTTTTTTGCTGTTCTCTAATACAGGCATCTGCAGGAGTTAGTGGGTGTTGTGTGCCCCAGCACATTATACACCTGTATCTACACTTTTTTGCTGTTCTCTAATACAGACATCTGCAGGAGTTAGTGGGTGTTGTGTGCCCCAGCACAGTTTACACCTGTATATACCCTTTATTGCTGTTCTCTAATACAGGCATCTGCAGGAGTTAGTGGGTGTTGTGTGCCTCCAGCACAGCACAGTATACACCTGTATCTACCCTTTATTGCTGGTGTTCTCTAATAAAGGCATCTGCAGGAGTTAGTGGGTGTTGTGTGCCTCCAGCACAATATACACTACCCAATTGCTGGTTTTCCCATCTCCCTGCAGGCCATTACTATGTCTGGAAGGCCAACAAGGAGAGGCAGACAGTCACGAGCCAATAAAAGAGGGCAAGCAGGCTCTGTGTCTAGAGACAACAGTGCTGGCCGTGGACGCGGTGCATTGTCATCAGCACGTGGCCATGGGACACGCTTGTCCTTATTTTCGGCAGCTGGACGTGTTGAGCCGCATCATGCTGAAGACTTGGTAGAGTGGAAGACCAAGCCCTCCTCATCCTCCTCATCCTCTCTCACCCAGGTTTAGGGTACTGGCAAAGCAGCTGCCAAAGCGTCCTCTTCCCTCGTATCAATGTCATCATCAGTCACTCCTTCCCTAGACCCACCATGTCCTCCTGAGGAGTCCCCCGAACTGTTTGAGCACAGTGTTGGGTACATGCTCCAGGAGGATGCCCAGCGTTTCAAAGGGTCTGATGATGATACCCAGCTAGAGGAAGGCAGTAGCGTGAGCGCAGAGAGAGGGAATGCTCAAGAAGGACAGCAATCTGGCAGTCATGTTCCAGCAGCTGCAGTATACTGCCAGATTGGCTCCAGTGATGAGAAGGGAGGGTATGATGAGGTCACTGACTCCACGTGGGTGCCTGATAGGAGAGAGGAGGAGGAGGAGGAGGAGGCACATCTCCAATGAGGCAGGATGCCCTCCGGGGGCCAGCGTAAGGGCAGCACACCGACTGCCTCTGCCCGTTATTCCAAAAGTTCTTTGGTGCGGGCCTTTTTTGAGTCGAGTGCATCAGATCGCATCGCTGCTATTTGCAACATATGTCTCAAGCGTATCTCACGTGGCCAAAGCATCAGCCGCTTGGGCACCACATGCTTGACCAGACATATGTTGACCTGCCATGCAGCTCGTTGGCAAGCATACCTTAAAGACCCACACCAAAGAACAAAGCGGACCTCTCCTTGCTCCTCATCAGCTGGGATCTCCAACCCTACTATACCTTCAGTCCTCTCTGAAACCTGCACTGAGAGGAATGAAGGTGTAGAATTAGGTGTGTCACAGCCAAGTACTTGCGGGCACTCTGCTAGCAGTACATCGACATCCGATTGTAGTAGGCAAATTTCCCTGCCCCAGCTGCTGGACCATCGAAAGAAGTTCACTCCCAGCCATCCACATGCCCAGCGGTTGAATGCTAGCTTGGCTAAATTGCTAGCACTTCAACTGCTGCCTTTTCAGTTGGTAGACTTGGCCCCCTTCCGTGAGTTTGTGCAATGTGCGGTTCCTCAGTGGCAGGTTCCCAAATGCCACTTTTTCTCACGGAAGGTGATTCCGTCTCTCTACCGGCATGTGGAAGGCAATGTCCATGCCTCGCTGGACAGGGCGGTCAGCGGTAAGGTGCATATTACCGCTGACTCATGGTCCAGCAGGCATGGACAGGGACACTCTTTTGACAGCTGGGAAGGATGCAGGACAAGGTGCAGTAGTGTTGGAGGTTGTTCCGCCGCCACGCCTCCAAAATGCTACTACTACTGGTTGTGTCACACCTCTCTCCTCCACCCCCTCCTCTTCTTCTTCCTCGATGGCCTCTTCCTGTGCTTTGTCCTCAGAACCAGCGGTGCTCCGTAGGCGTTCAAGGGGCTACACAAGTACGCAGGCAAAAAGATGCCATGCCGTGCTTGCGCTGATGTGTTTGGGGGACAGGAGCCACACTGGGGCAGAAGTTCTGTCAGCTCTGCAGGGGCAGGCCGAGAGGTGGTTACGCCACGCCAGCTTAAGCCAGGAATGGTGGTTTGCGACAATGGCACCAACCTCCTCTCCGCCCTCTGACAGGGACAACTGACCCATGTGCCCTGTGTGGCTCACGTCCTTAACCTGGTGGTGCAGCGGTTCTTGGGCAGGTACCCGGGCTTACAGGATGTCCTGAGGCAGACCAGGAAAGTCTGTGTGCATTTCCGCAGATCATATAATGGCAGTGCTCGGCTGGCTGAGCTGCAAAAGGAGTTGAACCTGCCCAAGAACCGCCTTATATGTGACATGCCCACCAGGTGGAACTCAACGTTGGCCATGCTGCAGCGGCTGCACACGCAGCAGAGGGCCATCAATGAGTACCTGTGCGACTACGGCACCAGGACAGGGTCAGGGGAGCTCTGTTTTTTTTCACCACGCCAGTGGGGCATGATCAGGGATGCATGCACTGTCCTGGCACCATTTGAGGAGGCCACGAGGATGGTGAGCAGTGACAGTGCATGCATCAGTGACACTGTACCTCTTGTCCACCTGTTGGAGCATACGCTGCGTGGAATAATGGACAGGGCACTTGAGGCAGAACAGAGGCAGGAAGAGGAGGACTTCCTTGCCTCTCAAGGCCCCCTTTACCCAGACAGTGTTCCTTCTGTCCCACCCATCGCACAGGAAGAGGAGGAGGAGGAGGATTGTGTCAGCATGGAGGTGGAGCCTGGCACTCAGCATCAACAGCAGCAGTCTTTTAGGGATGATTTACAGTCCCAAGAAACCCGTGAACTTGTACGTGGCTGGGAGGAGGTGGCTGCGGATCATGTCGTCCTTAGTGACCCAGAGGACTCCGGACCGAATGCCTCAGCTAACCTACGCTGCATGATCCCACGCTCCCTGATCCTGCAAAGTCTGCGGAAGGATCCTCATATTCTTCGGATCAAGGAGAGGGACCATTACTGGCTGGCCACTCTCCTTCATCCACGGTACAAGGGTAAGGTTGCGGACCTTATCTTACCGTTGCAGAGGGAGCAGAGGATGAGACAACTCCGGGAGGCCTTGCAGAAAGGTCTGTGCAACGCGTTCCCAGAGACTGGGAGGTTACAAACTCCTGGTCCTGGACAACGAGTTGCTGAGGCTTCGGTCAGTCGAAGGAGCGATGGGGAAGGTGGCCGTCTGACCGATGCGTTCAGACAATTCTTTAGTCCGCAGCCCCAAGGTATGATCGGTTCCAGCAACCATCGCCAGCGTCTGATATACATGGTGCAGGAATACCTAGGGGCAAGGTCAGACTTGGACACCTTTCCCACCGAAAATCCTCTGGCTTACTTGGTCTTGAGGATGGATCACTGGCCAGAGCTTGCACAGTATGCAATTGAGCTACTGGCCTGTCCTGCATCCAGCGTTCTTTCGGAACGCACATTCAGTGCTGCTGGAGGCTTTGTGACGGATCACAGGGTGCGCCTGTCCACCAACTTGGTTGATCGACTGACCTTCATAAAGATGAACCAGTCTTGGATCACCACCAGCTACCAAGCACCTGAAGCTGATGTAACAGAATAATTTATTTTGAAATGTCACATCCCTTCAAGACTGCCTATGCTGATGCTGAGTCACTGTCCTGTTATGTTGACTGACTATCCTCTTCCTCCTCAATGATCCGATTCCTGATGATAGCTTGGAAGAACATTTTTGTTTCTGGGTGCCGCCACCAGTGGCTAAGGCCCAATTTTCAGCCCCTGTTTAACAGGGGCATGTAATTACAGTTTTTTATGCAATGCTTTGCAGCAGGGCTCATTCCTGCACTCCAACTAGAGTATCTGGGAGAGGTTGCAGTGTCGTGGCACCAGCACCAGTGCCTAAGGCCCAATTTTTCAGCCCCTGTTTAACAGGGGCATGTAATTACAATTTTTGATGCAATACTTTGCAACAGGGCTCATTGCTGTGCTCCAAGTACAGTATCTGTGAGGTGTTGCAGTGTTGTGGCACCAGTGCCTAAGGCCCAATTTTTCTGCCCTTGTTCAACAGGGGCATGTAATTACAATTCTTGATCTAATAATTCACAGCAGGGCCCATTCCTGCGCCCACCAAGAGTAACTGTGACGGCTTACAGTGTTGTGGCAACACCACCACCACCACCAAAGGCCCAATTTTTCTGCCCCTGTTCAACAGGGGCATGTAATTACAATTCTTGATCTAATAATTCACAGCAGGGCCCATTCCTGCACCCACCAAGAGTAACTGTGAGGGCTTACAGTGTTGTGGCAACACCACCACCACCAAAGGCCCAATTTTTCTGCCCCTCTTCAACAGGGGCATGCAATTATAATTCTTGATCTAATAATTTACAGCAGGTCCTATTCATGCGCCCACCAAGAGTAACTGTGAGAGCTGACAGTGTTGTAGCACCAGCACCACCACCAAAGGCCCAATTTTTCTTACCACTGTTCAACAATGGCATGTAATTACAATTCCTGATATAATAGTTCACAGCAGGGCGTTCCAGCGCCCACCAAGAGTAACTGTGAGGTCTCACAGTGTTGTGGCAACACCAACATCTAAGGGGCAAATTTCAGCAGAGTATATACGGCAGGCCCCTACTTTCAAACATCCAACTTACAAACGACTCCTACTTGCAAACGGAAGGAGACAACAGGAAGTGAGAGGAAATCTACCCCTAGGAAGGGAAATTCTCTCCTGTAAGAGTTAATATGGGAAAAAGGTGTCTGCTCTCTACTGATGCTTTATCACCAATCCTTGTTTCAATAAAAAACCCACTTTTCCAAAAACATTTGTCATTGGGGCGGAAAGTGAGGTGAAATGTTCTGAACAGGTGCACAGACAGCAAAACAAATGTTACAGGGGTGATAACCCTTCCCTATGTTTTCCAAAAAGCTTAAAAATAGATTTTTTGGCTGGAGCTACACTTAAACAATGTACCTGTTCAAAATTACAAACAGATTCTACTTAAGAACAAACCTACAGTCCCTGTCTTGTTTGCACCGCCTGTATACTGCTGTTCAGAGTATATAGGGCCTTTTTTTATTTTGTGTGCGGGGTTCCCCTTAATATGCATACAAGACCCAAAGGGGCTGGTAATGGGCTGGGGTGGGGGGGGGGGGGCTGGTGGGGTAGCCATGCCATTTTTCTCAAAGATTTTCATCCATATTACCGGGACCAGACATTACATTAAAGGCGCAAGCAGTTTTAAATGGCTTTTTTCCTTTAGAAATGTCATTTTGTGCAGGGACAGTTCTAAACACGGGAAACACATGCCACTTCACAGACATACTTTAGACACCCCCCAGGTACGAGATTTAACCACTTGACAACTGGGCACATTATCCCCTTCCTGCCCAGGCGAAATTTCAGGTTTCAGCACTGTCACGCTTTGAATGACAATTGCGCGGTCGTGCATCGTGGCTCCCAAACAAAATTGACGTCCTTTTTTTCCCACAAATATAGCTTTCTTTTGGTGGTATTTGATCATTTCTGTGGTTTTTATTTTTTGCGCTATAAAAAAAAAATAGAGCGACAATTTTGAAAAAAAACACAATATTTTTTACTTTTTGCTATAATAAATATCCCAATTTAAAAAAAAAAAAAACGTTTTTTTTCTCAGTTTAGGCCGATACGTATTCTTCTACATATTTTAGGTAAAAGGAAAAATCGCAATAAGCATATAGTGATTGGTTTGCGCAAAAGTTTTAGCGCCTACAAAATAGGGAATAGAATTATGAATTTTTTTTTTTATTAATTTGTTTTACTAGTAATAGCGGCGATCTGCGATTTTTATTGTGACTGCGACATTATGGCGGGCACATCGGACACTTTTGACACATTTTTGGGACCATTCACATTTATACAGCGAACAGTGCTATAAATATGCATTGATTACTGTATAAATGTGACTGACAGGGAAGGGGTTAACACTAGGGGGCGATCAAGGGGTTAAATGTATACCCTGCTAGGTGATTCTTACTGTGGGGGGAGGGGACTGACTGGGGGAGGTGACCGATCTGTGTCCCTATGTACAAGGGACACAGCATCGGTCTCCTCTCCCTGACAGGACGTGTATCTCTGTGTTTACACACAGAGATCCACGTCCCTGGCTCTGTGACAGACGATCGCGGGTACCTGGCGGACATCGCGGCACGCGCATCGGCACCCGCGTGATATGGCGGGCACAGCTTTTCCCCGATGCACGCATCGCAGAAATAAACAGGAGGACGTCCATAGACGTCCTCTCGGCAATTGAGCGCTGCAATGCGGACGTCTTTTGCCAATGGCCCGGGCGCGAAGTGGTTAAAGGAATATTTCACATTTTTTTTTCACTTTTTGCATCATTAAAATGACTGCTCCCGAAAAAACGGCCGTTTTTAAAACGTCTTTTTGCATTGATACATGTCCCCTGGGGCAGAACCCGGGTCCCCAAACCCTTTTTAGGACAATAACATGCATATTAGCCATTATAATTAGCACTTTAGATTTCGAACGTTCGCGTCCATTGTATTTAATAGGGTTCTAACGTTCGCGTGAACTTTCGGTCCGTTCGCAGGTTCTGGTGCGAACCGAACCGGGGGGTGTTCGGCTCATCCCTAGCCAGCTGTACATACTTTGGTTGCTAATGATCTACTTTATGGCATGCATGTGGGGGACATTTTATATCTGATCAGATTATTACGCTCCTGGGCAATAGGACATGCATTCAATGGATCCTACAATTACTTAACTTAATACCTTGCCTTATTTGACGAGAACACACAGAAGTTGTGTCCCTTGGATTTAAACCTAATGAGTTTTACAGTTATGGACAAATTGATTTATTTCAGAACATCCACTGTTGAACTGTTTGGATATTCTGCTACACATACCAGTGCAGAGCCAGTTTCCATGTCTCGTAGTGTTCTGGCCAGTACACTCGAGGAACTGAAGTGCAGTTGAGTTTTATACTCGCCTTTGGTGCAAATTCTGGATTGTATATACAAGGACACTGGTTACTCTGGTTGACATATTGGAAGAGTATACAGTGGTTGTTTTCAAGTTCAAATGTTGGAGAAGGATAGGGATGAGCCAAACACCAGAACATGCAAACAGGCAAAAAATCTGTTCAAACACGCGAACACCGTTAAAGTCTATGGGACACGAACATGAAAAATCAAAAGTGCTAATTTTAAAGGCTAATATGCAAGTTATTGTCATAAAAAGTGTTTGGGGACCCGGGTCCTGCCCCAGGGGACATGTATCAATGCAAAAATACGTTTTAAAAACTGCAGTTTTTTCTGGAGCAGTGATTTTAATAATGCTTAACCACTTGTCCCCCGCCCACTGTCAATTGACGGCAAGCGGAGGACACTCTCGTTCTGAGAGGACGTCATATGACGTCCTCCCTTTTAAAACGAGCTAGGGGGCGCGCGCAAGGCCCCGATGCGCGTGCCGCGGCCGCGATTGCCGCTGGGCACCCGCGATTGCCCGGGAAACGAGCAGGAAAGTGGATCTCTGTGTGTAAACACAGAGATCCACGTCCTGTGAGGGAGAGGGGACCGATGGTGTGTCCCTTGTACATAAGGACAACCATCGGTCACCTCCCCCAGTCAGTCACCTCCCCCCACAGTTAGAACACATTGAGGGAACATATTTAACCCCTTCCCGCCCCCTAGTGGTTAACCCCTTCCCTGCCAATCACATTTATACAGTAATCAATGCATTTTTATAGCAGGGATCGCTGTATAAATGTGCATGGTCCCAAAAATGTGTCAAAAGTGTCCGATGTGTCCGCCGCAATATCGCAGTCACAATAAAAATCGCAGATCGCCACCATTACTAATAAAAAATAAATAAAAATGCTATAAATCTATCCCCTATTTTGTAGACGCTATAACTTTTGCGCAAACCAATCAATACGCGCTTATTGCGATTTTTTTTTTTTTTTTTACCAAAAATATGTAGAAGAATACGTATCGGCCTAAACTGAGGAAATTTTTATTTGAAAAAAAAAAAATGGGTATTTATTATAGCAAAAAGTAAAAAATAGTATTTTTTTCCAAACTGGACGCTCTTCTTTTCTTTATAGCGCAAAAAATAAAAACCGCAGAGGTGATCAAATACCACCAAAAGAAAGCTCTATTTGTGGGAAAAAAAGGACGTACATTTCGTTTGGGAGCCACGTAGCACGACCGCGCAATTGTCATTCAAAGTGTGACAGCGCTGAAAGCTGAAAAATGGCTTGGGCAGGAAGGGGGTTTTCTTGCACGGTAGGGAGGTGGTTAAAGTGAAACAATAAAAGTGAAATTCCTTTAAATTTCGTACCTGGGGGGTGTCTAAAGTATGCCTGTAAAGTTGCACATGTTTCCCGTGTTTAGAATTGTCCCTGCACAAAATGTAATTTCTGAAGGAAAAAAAGTAATTTAAAACCACTCGCGGTTATAATGAATTGTCGGCTCCCCGGCAATACAGATCAAAGTCATTGAAAAAAACGGCAGGGGTCCCCCCCACAGTCCATTACCAGGCCCTTTGGGTCTGGTATAAATATTAAGGGGAACCTCGAACCAAAAAAATTGTGGTGTCCCCCCAAATTCCATATCAGGCCCTTCAGGTTTGGTATGGATATTAAGGGGAACCCCGCACCAAATGGCGTGGGGTTCCTCCCAGAAATCCATACCAGACCCTTCTCCGAGCACGCAACCTGGCAGGCCACAGGGAAAGAGGGGGGGACGAGAGCGCCCCCCCCTCCTGAATCGTACCAGGCCACATGCCCTCAACATGGGGATGCTGTCCCCATGTTGATGAGGACAAGGGCCTCATCCCCACAACCCTTGCCCGGTGGTTGTGGGGGTCTGCAGGCGGGGGGCTTATCGAAATCTGGAAGCCCCCTTTAACAAAGGGGACCCCCAGATCCCAGCCCCCCCTATGTTAATTGGGAACGGTGTACATTGTACCCCTACCATTTCACAAAGAAAGTGTAAAAATTTGTAAAAAACACGTCCTTTATTTAAAAAAATAAATAAATTATTAATTAATTTCCAGCGATGTAATCCTGTCTCTTGTCTCCCCGATGTCCAACAATGATCCATTCTCCAGCGACGCTGCAGTCTCCCCTCTCCAACAGGAACGAAACCCCCATGATGCGTAAGAGGGGGCGGAGTCACCTGTCCTTATCATAGGGAACCCCGGGGGTTCCCTATGATAAGGTCGGATGACCCCGCCCCGTGACCTCGCCCCGCCCCTTGCTCCCGAAAAAACGTCATTGCATTGATACAGGTCCCCAAACACTTTTTATGGACAATAACTTGCATATTAACCTTTAAAATTAGCACGTTTGATTTCTCCCATAGACTTTTAATGGTGTTCTGCGGCTTTTCGAATTTGCCGCGAACACCCCAAATTGTTCGCTGTTCGCCAAACGGGCGAGCAGCCAATGTTTGAATCGAACTCATGTTCGAGTCGAACATAAAGCTCATCCCTAGAGAAGGATCATATTCACTGCTACAAAATATGTAAAATGTGTGGACATTGTGTGTGGACATTAATTGTATCAATAAAGTATGTTATTTTTAATATAAAATTAGAATATTTGCACTTCTCTGGTGCATTATATATATATATATATATATATATATATATATATATATATATATATATATATATATATATATATATTATAGCTATTTGCATATAGGAGTAGCAGTCTAAATTTAGGAGTTTTTATTTGGAGTTTATTTTACCACACTTTTGGCATTATTATACATTTGGACCTAGAGGCGGGTAAAAAAAAAAAAAAAGTGGGCTAAAGTTCAAATAAACGTCCTTTTTTTCCCACAAATAGAGCTTTCTTTTGGTGGTATTTGATCACTTCTGCGGTTTTTATTTTTTGCGCTATAAACAAAAATAGAGCGACAATTTTGAAAAAATTCAATATATTTTTTACTTTTTGCTATAATAAATATCCCCAAAAAATATATAAAAAAACGTTTTTTTTTTCCTCAGTTTAGGCCGATACGTATTCTTCTACATATTTTTGGTTAAAAAAAAAAATGCAATCGCCGTTTATTGATTGGTTTGCGCAAAAGTTATAGCGTTTACAAAATAGGGGATAGTTTTATGGCATTTTTTTAAATTTTTTTTACTAGTAATGGCGGCGATCAGCGATTTCTTTCGTGACTGCGACATTATGGCGGACACTTTGGACACTTTTGACACATTTTTGGGACCATTGTGAAGGGGTTAACCACTAGGGGCGCTGAAGGGGTTAAGTGTGCCTAAGGGAGTGATTCTCACTGTTAGGGGGCGTGGCTACAAGTGACACGTCACTGATCTCCACTCTGATTACACAGAACGGAGATCGGTGACAGTAGGCGAGCGGGCAGATGTTGTGTTTACACTAACATCTCCCCGGTCCATCCCTCTGTGAGACGATCGCGGGGATCCCAGCGGCGATCGAGTCCACGGGCCCCGCAGTCCGACTCACGGGATGGTGGCAGGGTCGTGACCGCGCCCCTGGCGGTGTGCACGCGACCCCACGGCAGGCAGTTAAAGGCGATGTACAGGTACGGGATTGTGCCTGTACGAGCCATTCTGCCAACGTATATATGCTGTGGGCAGTCGTTAAGTGGTTAATAATGATTTCTACATTTTAAAATGGCTATTGGTTGTCTAAGCCATTATTAACATAGGTACTCTACAATCTTTGTTTTTTGTTTTTTCCTGGAATCAATAACAATGGTATGTCTATTTCTATATTTAATAGTGGAGGTTGGGGGTCTTTTTTTAAATGGGGCCTATTAGAATAGATTTAGGACTGCAAAGTTGGGCACAAAAAAATGTAGTTTTTTTTTTTTCTGTGAATAAATTACACTGCAATGTTTATTTCTAGATTCATACATTTATTTTGAGGGTCTTGTTTAAGTTACCTAGTGCAAATGCTTTAACCACTTCAATACAGGGCTTTTTGTACCACTTCAATACCGGGCCTATTCTAGCACTTCTCTCCTACATGTACAAATCATTATTCTTTTGCTAGAAAATTACTCAGAACCCCCAAACATTATATATGGTTTTTTAGCAGACACCCTAGGGATTAAAATGACGGTCATTGCAACATTTTTTTCTTGCACGATATTTATGCAATAATTTTTCAAACGCCTTTTTAAAAAAAACAAAATGGTTTCATGAATTAAAAAATAACAAAACAGTAAATTTAGCCCAATTTTTTGGGAAAATATGAAAGATGATGTTACGCCGAGTAAATAGATACCTAACATGTCACGCTTTAAAATTGCGCACACTCATGGAATGGCGCCAAACTTCGGTACTTAAAAATCTCCATAGGCGACGCTTTAATTTTTTTTACAAGTTACCAGGTTAGAATTACAGAGGTCTAGTGCTAGAATTGTTGCACGTGCTCTAACGCACGCGGTGATACCTCACATGCGTGGTTTGAACGCCGTTTACATATGTGGGCGACTTACGAGTGCATTCGCTTCTGATCGCGAACTACCGGGGACAGGGGCGTTTAATTTTTTTTTTTTTATTACTTATTTATTTATTTTTTTACAATTATTTGACCTTTTTTTTTTTTTTTGATCACTTTTATTCCTATTACAAGGAATGTAAACATCCCTTGTAATAGGAATGTGTGTGACAGGTTCTCTTTATTGAGAGATGCGGGGTCAATAAGACCCCACATCTCTCCTCCAGGCTGGAAAGCATGAGATCAGTGAAATTTTTTTCACTGATCTCATACTTATAGCCGCAATGGCGGCTTTGTTTACATTTGAGGCCCGGGCGTGATGTCATCACATCGCGCCCGGGCCTCCGACGATCATAGAGATGACTGGTGGCCATCTGGCCACCAGTCATCTCTATGCTCATCACGTGACCCACCAACGACGCCGGAAGATTCGCTCCGGGTCCCCGATCGCACGGGGAGCCTGGAGAAGCACCGGATGGCGGCGGGAGGGGGGATGTCCCCTCCCGCCGCCTGTAAGAAGGATCAAGCGGCGGAACCACCGCTATGATCATTCTTATGGTGCACAGAATCGCTGGCCCAAGAAAAGGATATCTGAATGATGCCTCTAGCTGCAGGCATCATTCAGATATCTCCCTACAAAGCCGAGGACGTCATATGACGTCCACCCAGGATGGGAGATCCCATCTGTGGACGTCATTTGACTATGGCTGGGTAGGGAAGTGGTTAATAATGCATGCATAGGTACAATATTTTGGGGGATTTTCTGATGTTAATAAATTACACTTTATCGTTGCTAGATTCTAAAATAAATGGTGGAAATCCTTTTCAAAATGGGGCCTAGTACAAATGATTGATAATTGATGATGACAGCATAGGTACAGCTTTTTATTTTCTGCAACAGAGGTATATTGGTACATAGGGAATTCTACTTTAGGAAAAAAAAAAAGTTTACTTATCCTTTAAAATGTATGTTTGGGATCCAGTTCAAAATGGGGCTTTTTCTGAAGGTAAATGGCAAAGTAATGTTCATTTTTAGATTTTAAAATGGAAGGTTTGGTCAAATTAGGTCCTAGTAAAAATAGTGTAATACTGTATGCAAAGGCACAACAATCTTTTGGGGGCTTTTTTCTGTGAATAAATTAAACCCTGTGGTTTCTACATGTTACAGTTGAAAACTAGGGACCTGCTCAAAATACATGTAGCGACCTCACCCCTCTCGCCCCTTCTCATTCACGGCTTGTCTGTCTCATCTAGGGGTTAACACTGGGGGGAGGGATAAGATACACCACGGCACATGTCCTCCAATGTGTAGAGGTGAAGGCCAGAACTATCGGGCTTTGTGTATGTGTCCCAGAGTCAAATCCTCTCCTCGGATTGACTCCCCCTTTGCTCCTAGTAACCAGAGTTCAACACACTGAACAAGTCCAACTCGTATTTATTCTTCCCAATAAATAGTCATACAGCACAGACAGGTTGAGACCAATGTAACACTTCAGTATTTGCGGGGAGTAGGCCAAGGCACAATTCTTCTAGTTACAGCTAACCACTGTAGTATCACCAGTGGCGAATAGTCACTGCCACTGACTATATGAGGTAGAACGTGAATTACCTTCGCTAGCACAGCCCCTGTCAGGGGAAGGCAATCCGTCCAAGGGATTTACCAGAGGCCTCTCTGTCACCAGCAATGCTGCGCCGGACTCTTCAGAGAATTTCCGCTCACCAGTCTTCTCAACCTCAGACACGGGCTCCCAAGGAGTTAGGGCCCCCTCGGATTCCTCCACCCTCGCGGAACTCAGTCGAAGGTACTGAGCTCCAGGCTTCCGCCATAGTACCTTACCCCAGGCTAAAGGTGCCTGAGATAGACTCCATCTCTCGCTCCGGCCAGGTCAAGGGCACCTGGGCCCGGAACTCCGGAACGCCAGCACCCAAGCTAAAGGTGCCTGGGTGCGGCCGCGTCCTCCGACTCTGACCCTCACGTCAGGGCGTCCACCCCTTTTATCCCCTCGCCCATTGCATCACAGCAGGTTCCCCGCCCTGCTGTACCAGCGCCAGGCAAGGACAAAAAGGCAGCAGTCCTGTGGTGAATGTTCAACCTCGGCCCATGGCGACAACGCCACCCGTAGGCCACAGGGAACCTCACACCACCAGAGTCCTCCAAGAACCACAGAAAGGTCTTAGATTCCCTGACAATCAATGCATCTGAGTTACACTACCACCCAGATGCTTCCCCAAAAATCAAACACCCGCTACATACATATGATTAAATACTATGGTTAAATACTGGGCATGGAGACACTGCAATATTTCGGGACTATTTTCTGTAATAGATGGCATTCTAATGTTAATTTTTTTATTTTAGGTTGGCTGGTAAAGGTCCTTTTCAAAATGCGGCCTAGAACAAATAATGGAATATTGAGCATATAGGATGTTTTAAAACTCTAATGTTGATGTTGTGATAAAAAAGCTAATTGGTGTATGTCCTGTTTAAAATTTGACCCTGTAAAAAGTGCTTAAATACTGCGCATGGAGTCGCAACAGTATTTTGCTGGCTTTTTTTCATCGAAATAAAAAAATAAAATAAAGGGAGTCATTTTACGCATAGTTAGTAAAGCCCATCATTCTACTTCAAACTTTAGCTTACATAACATTGGTTACAAAGAGGTTGATAAAAATTCAAGTGTATTATTTTAGTAAAACAATCCACACATATTGCACAGACTGGATGCACACTATGGAGTGGATTTATTGAAGGCAAATAGACTCTTCACTTTGAAAGTGAAGTTGCACCATGCAAGGATATTTTATCCAGAGCTTAGTGAATGAGGTGAAGTTTTAGAAACTTTCATCATCCAACCATGTGATTGGGTATTCTTTGCAAAATGAAGTTTCACCACATTCACAAAGTTCTGGGAAAAATGTCCTTGCAGTGTGTAACTTCACTTGCAAAGTCAGCAGTGCATTTGCTTTTAGTAAATCAATCCCATAGTGTGGATGACTCTTTGGCTCTTGTAGCCACACCATATTTTCTCTTCCCCATTGCCAGCCTTCCTTCTCCTCAATGCCAGCACTGCAATTCTACATTTCCCTTACTGGAAGTACCACACTCTTCATACTTATCTTATTCCTCCTCTGTCTCCTACTGCCTCTGCCTCATAGAGATGGATGCAGTAGCCAAAGGTCTTACTGGCCCTGAGACTGTGGAAAATCTTCTTCTGTCTCCTACTGCTGTGCTTCCAGTGCCTGATCTATTACACCATGCTGCATATGCTTCGGCAAGAACACAAGAGGGATTGTGTCATAAACCCCCACCTCATTGTGGCTCACAATTCTGGTCACTGCTTTGAATGGTGATACGATGTTGTGCATGTCTTAAATCAGGAGCCATTTATGTGGTGATAGCCTGATGCTGCTGGTGCAGTTGCTGCAGAATGACCAGTGTGCCATTCTATAACCAGGAACTGCTGAACTGCCATGTTAAGGACAAGTTACAGGCAAGGTACGTATGTGAATACAGTACATTTTCACAGTCAAAAGGCAGTCAAACGGCTGGTACTGTTGTCACACACAAGACCTGGAAGAAATGCCCACACTGCTTTCCTATTCAACTGCTCAGGTACTGTCCTGAAGCTAGATGATTTCTACCAAACATATATCTGGAGTCTATATTTTGAGGTATATGGTATATGGTATAGGGCATAGGGCATATGGGTATGAAGGAGAGAAATAGGGGAATGTGGGATTGTGGATTTGATATGTTTTAATGCAGCCTCTCTTGACATTTTATTTAGGTTTAAGAAAATGCTGTGGTACCACATTAATAAAGGACCCCAACTACAGTACCTTACTGCGATATTGTACATAACCGCGGCATAGCATCGGCGATATTCGCCCTCCGCGACCCCCGTGTTCTGTCGCTCCTCCCACTTGCCACCTCCAATAGATTCCTATGGATACGCTGCATCTCGTGGGGCGGCGAGCGCGAAAAGCACAGCCTCGCAGTGCCGATTTCCAGCGTGATCCCATCGCACTGGAAATAAAATATCGCCGGCACCTACTGTATACTTTGTTAAACTTTTGTACCACTGGCTAATTAGTACTAAGCTGAGGGTTTAAAGTGGTAGTTAAGTCAGTTATTGTAAGAATTACTGACAGGCAGGGTTTTTAAATCTCCCTACTCAGCGAGTAATGTGATCTGAGTCGCACATGCGCAGCTCAGACCACATTTACGACCCGCTCTGTGTGCCGCTGCGATGTGACTCTCATGCGCATACACGGGAGTGACATCACTCCAGCATAGTCAATCAAGCTGCTGAAGATCGCAAACCCGAAAGAAAGTCCTGGTAAAGATGGAAGCTGCCAGGGACAAGGGAGAGCAAAGAGAGTGCAGGACTGGAGGGCTGCGTTTGTAGGTAAGTCTGTCATAATGGGCCACCCCCTGAGCCACCCCCATCAAATCATTCTCTGCAGCTATTACCTTTTGTGAATAAAAAGTGTAGCGCTGAAAATGTGTTGGGTGGAGGACCCAACCAAACCTTAGAAATAATTAAACAATAAAGTGAGTAAATTTATATCTCCTAAGTGAATATAACACAGTGAGTGTATACGGAAGATCTCATGCGATATGAAGTCGCAGTAGAATCATCAATAATAAAACAAAATACTGACAGTGAATGATATAATAAGTGACTATTAAACCGTGTCAAAAACAAAAATGTATAAGTTCATGTGTAGTTAGTATCCATACGTCAAACCATGAATGACATAAATGTTGTAAGGACACAACCCAAGTAGACCTATGTGTGAACAACGAAACACAGTGCAGATTCAAGTGCTAGTGATAATACAAAAAAACAACATACCTGTATATACTCGAGTATAAGCCGAGTTTTTCAGCACATTTTTTTGTGCTGAAAATGCCCCCCTCGGCTTATACTCGACACACCTTTTTGCGCCTGATCTCCCGGACTTTGGGGACCCGGTACCGGCCAAATTTGGCACACATGTAGCCTCACTCCTCCTCTGCAAGTGTGCAAAGTTTTTTGTCCAGGGGACCTACGGCCGGGGAGCACCGATTTTTCAAAGCCGGGCACCCCTTCCATAGACTCCCATGTTAAACGGTCATTTCTTCTGTGACTTTGGGGACCCGGTACCGGCCGAACTTGGCACACATGTAGCCCCATTTCTCCTATATAAGTGTGCAAAGTTTTTTGTCTGGGGGACCTACGGCTGGGGAGCACCGATTTTTCAAATCCGGGCACCCCTTCCATAGACTCCCATGTTAAACGTCAGTCTATTAATGGACACAGTGAGGCATGGGCACAGTGAGGCACAGTGAGGCACAGTGGAGGCATGCAGATGGACACCCTAGGCTTATACTCGAGTCAATATGTTTTCCCAGTTTTTTGTGGTAAAATTAGGTGCCTCGGCTTATATTCGGGTCGGCTTATACTCGAGTATATACGGTAATAGTCTATAAGATTGGGACAACAGAGGTCAGCAGTGACGTATGAAAGCAACACTCTGTTGCTGCAGAAGTCTGACTGTCTTTCAAGTGGGTGTGATGCACAGTAGATAATTACACCCAGGAGTGCCTTCACCTTCCAAGAATGGGGGAGAGAGTAAAGGGTACTCTTACCCGAAGTAGTGGACCCAACTCACGGTACAGCGGTGGATCTATCAGGCATGTATCCGGAAGCCTTGGAATCAGGCTCCAAAAATGAATCCTTCAATCCCCTCCTTTGCAAGCAGGCGATGGATCCAAAGGGCCAGCAGTTCCAGGAATGGATGGTGCTCGGAGCAAAGAATGATCATAAACCCGCCTCTCTGAGATGTGTCTCATCAGAAGCTGCTAAGATAAAGCTAGGCCAAGGGTGCCTGGATTACAGATCATAATCTTAGAAAAGCAGTTCGTCAGTGTGGTCACCCTTGGAATATCTAGCTGTAATTGTGCCGTCCTCCCTCTACATTGTAAAGCGCTGCGTAAACTGCATGGCGCTATATAAATTGTGTATAATAATAATAATAATAATAATGTACTGGTATGCTGTGCATACTAGTACATTATGGCTTAAGGCTGCCGAGGGACCCATTTAAAAAAAAAATTGGACTTTTCTACCGCTTTAAAGAACTGAGAAAAAGAAAATAGTGCAAGCAAGCAGGCTCTATATTGCAGAAATGCTATGTCTTATTTTAATCGTATCTTAAATAAAACAAAACTTGTAAAATTGTAAACCTAATTTTTTTTTTTTTTTATTGCACCAAGCAGCCCTGATCCTCGTCCCTGCTGCTGCTCCTGGATCCTCCTTTTCTTGGCATGTCATCATAGAAAGCCATTTCCTATCATGGCATACCTGTAGACTTGTTCCCATGCTACCTGTGTCCATAAAAACATAATGCACGATAGAGGAGTGATCTACAGATGGGCACAGCGCTGGATCGGGTGAGGACTTGCTAAGTATAAGGGGGTAAGAGGGAGATACTTTTACCTCTTGAGTCTCTTGCCGACAATATGACAATTTTTACAAATATGTCTGTCCTTTGAATACACTAGAGAAATATCTATATTATTATTTACAAACCCCCTACTCAATATCATAGATGATTGCAATGCTGACTCTCTGTCTTCTTTACTTAGAAAGCCTATGACCTGGAACAAGCATACAGCCACTGATGACTGATATCTCCACATTCTTTCTTTCTTTTTCCGAGTACTGAACAGAGAAAGCATAGGGCAAGCTAGGCAACTATAATTTTAAAAAGACAGTGATGGCACAGTAATTTCTCTCATAACAGGTTCCCTTTTAAGGACTGCAGTAACAGAAAATTATATTGTTGACAAAAAAGTATTTTACTTCTTCAGCTATATAACCTTTTACTGTGTTTTTTTTTACCACTGACAATCTAATAGCACTCAGGTTGCCAATTGATTGAAACCATTTTGTTTACTATATGTCTTGGCACAACTAGACTTGCATTCTAATTAAAAGTAAATCACCAGACATATAAAGAACATAGCAGGACAGCTAACATGAAGGCATTATCCAACGCTTCACACTCCTTAGCAATGCCACTTTAGATATTTCAGACAGTCTATAAATAATTAAAACTCCACCACTGCAAATTATGTCCTATTATGCAAATAAATAGCCTCCTCCCAAGACTCATTAAATATTCCAAATGATAGGCTGAGCAGTTTCATCATGGTCCTGTAAGAGGTACTCCATTCTGTCAAATGGTATTTGACTCTATCTATTAATTAACTTCCAGAGGTTTTATTTCCCAGTGTTCTTCTTTCTACAGACAAATATGTTTAATATGCCTTCCACAAGTCAGAAAAAAAAATCATAATTTCATTAAAAATAATTTGTTTAAAAATCCTTGTAATAAAATAATATTTACTAGCTGGAAACCATTCCCTTTTTCCTGAAATAATGCCAACTGAATTTAGTGAACTGAAATATAAAAGAAATATAAAAGCAGCTATTAGGAGAAGCGTCTTAAGTTAGTGAATTAAATCACTAATGCTTGCTTCCATCAACCTTGTCAAGTCTGAAAAGCTTATTAACATTAAATGAATACTCATGTACTTAAAAGATAACAATTCAATGGATGTTTGTTTAATTAAATGACATGCTTTAATTTATACCTGAAAAAAGAAAAATACTAAAAATACAAAAGGTTCATTTCATGAAAAAAAAAAAACGTACTGAAATAACTGTAAGCAAATGGTTTATTAATTTGATTTACCAACAGTTTTCCCCATTCACTAACTATATGCTCACCACCATATAATGCCTTACTGAAAAAAATTAAACATGGTAGTTTACATAATCAATGTGGAAACACTAATGCCTCGTACACACGACCATTTTTCCCGGCAGGAAAAAAACTGTAATTTTTTCCTGACGTGATTCCTGTCAGGCCTGCCTTGCATACACACGTTCAGGCCAAATACCGCTGAACTTTTGAATTTCAAGAACGCGGTGACGTCAAAAACTCCAACGAGCCGATAAAATTACGTTCTATGCTTCCGTGCATGCGTCAAATTGTTTACGACCATGCACAGTATTTTTCCCCTCAGGAAACCATACAGACGACCGGTTTTCTCAGCCGGTATTTTTCCTGACAGGAAAATAGAGAACAAGTTCACATTATTTTTCCCGCAGTTTTCCTGCCAGGAAAACTGCCATGGAGCATACACCCAGCCGTTTTTCCTGCCGAAAAGCTGTCATGGCAGTTTTCCTGCCAGGAAAACCTGTCGTGTGTATGAGGCATTAGTGTAGGTAATGAGTTAATTCTAGGTCTGTGGTCTTTTAACTTAGCTGTGTCTCATCAGATGACTCAAAAATCTGGTGCATCTATATCCCTGGCAACCAGGGTTGCTACGGAGGGCGATGAAAGCATTTGTGCTGGAAGAACAATATTAAGACCATGGACCCTGTTGAGGATTGCAGATGACAGGTTGGGCATACAGTATAAACCTGATTGTTATTGTGATTTAGTCTGTGGTCAAAGGTCTCTCCATGAATCACCGTAGAGAGGACAAGTGAATGACCATAGGCAACAGTTTTGCTCAGTCATGCAAGATAACCAGCAGACTTTCTTCTCCAAAGTGGAACTAAGCGGAATAGTTGCATTTTACATTGGTGGCATACAGTTTTCATTTTTTTAATGACACAGACATCAGTGGATACAGACTGTGACAGCTAATTACCTAGTGACCTAGACTGGCTTTGTCAATTATTATTATATGTCTACTTTGGACAGCTTCTTCTCAGTTTAGGAAAAATAGGTCTTCTTAAAAATAATACGATTATAACTGGAGTCAGAGAAGCTTATCATGATAAAGGGCATAAATGGATTATATGATGTTAGAGCAAATTATGTATACAGATTTATTTCACAGAAATACAATAAGTAATTTATACAATGGGTATATTATTTAGCAGTCTATGCTTTTTTGTAAAACAGCCCTGTGCATGACCAACTTTAAAGGATTGGTTCACATGAACCTTTTATTGCACATAAAAAAAAAAAACATTTATTTGTTTATTTTCTTTTTCTAAGGAGCCTGCAGAGTATTGCAGTTCAGAGGTGCAATGTCCAGCTCCTGCAGACTCTCAGCATAGCTGTCTGTCCATACCTCATACAGGCAGACAGCTACCCGACAGCAGGAAGCTCAATGGACTACAAGGGGGCTCACCTGTGCCCTCACAGCTCATTGAAAACTTCACACTGTCAGCCGCAATGTCTGATGGTACTTGTAGGCATTTATTCACAGGAAGCTGTGAATGAACGATGTGGATATGTTGGTTAAGCCATGTATAGCTCTGCTGTTTTCAAATAGTGACAGCGGGTGTGGGGAGAAGATCCCCGGACCGCTGTCACAGGGAGTGGGGGAACATGTAACATGTTCCAAAAATGAAATTAGCCTTTACTTTATAGACTGAGATGCAAACCTAAACATGATAGAAACTATGACAATCGGGCCATAGTAATATAACACAGCTTACCGATAATTAGATGTCGTTGTTGCATTGTATTAGAGTGCCTAAAGTCTGGATGAAGGAGCAAAAGAGACAAATTTGGACAGCAGCATTGTTATTCTGGAGTAGGTGCGTGTTAGATGTACTAGCAGTACAGTTATCAGTGTCTATCCTAGAAAATAGTTGCTCCTCAAAAGTTAGACTTTTCAACCAAAAACAAGGTGTCTTCAAAAAGTTTCCGCACTTTTATATTTTCGTTGGAAATAGTGAGGACAGGAGAAGTAGTAATTGGTCGAGTCTGAGAGTGTCATGTGACTAGTCTGTCTGGCAAGCCAGCTGACCTTGCAGTTTAGTATCAGAGTTGTCAAGCTGTGGTGAAGATAGCTGCGAAACTTATAAAAAAAAAAAAAATGCAGAAACTTTTTGAAGAACCATCACATAAATATGATTTTTTTTATCCTAAAAATGAACAAGGAGATAAAATGTACATATTCCAGAAATTAGTGTAGCAGGATCTAGTGAATTTAGCTCAAAGTATTAACATCAGCTCCACACATAAAAAACTAAACTCACGCAAACAAGAAGATTTTGAAGTATTTAATGGATAACCCTGAAATCACAATGAAGAATGCTGACAAATGGGGAGTCATAGTGGTCTTAAATACTATTTGAGTGAAGCTTTGAGACAACTCTCAGACCAGAAACTTATCACAAATTAGTGGCGATCCTACAGCTAGTTACAAGTGTGAATTAGAATCTTAAAAAAAAAAAAGCCATAAGTCTGGATATTCTGGATGAGAGGAATGCACAGAAACAAATACCTCCTTTCCCTGTGGCCCCTATATTCCATCATCTCCCCAAGTTTCATACACCAGGTATTCTGCTTCAAGGTAGACTGGTTGTAGCTAGCATTGGATCCTTGGGTGAACCTCTTGGCAAACTAATCAATGTCTTCCTCCAACCATTGGTAGGGAGATTACTTTCTTATTTATGGGACACCAAGGATGTAATAGAAAAAATTGAAGATTTGCAGTGGAATGCCCAATACAAGTGGATTACTTGTGATGTAAAATCATTATACTCCCCTATCCCCATAAATTTAAGGATAAGAGCATTACAACACCACGTGGACCTTTACACAGAATATTCCTCAGAATTTAAACATTTCATTCTATAACGTGTATTTTTTCATTAAATCACATCTATTTCTTATTTGGTAGAACATGAATACCTGCAAAAGAGAGAATCTTCCATGGGAGCTAAGTTTGCACCCACATATGCAAACCTATATATAGGTTGGTGGGAGGAGAACCATATATACAGCAATGCCAACCCATATAGGGACCATTCTGTCTTTATTTGGATAACCTGATTTCTATGGCTCACATAGAGTTGACCTTAAAGTGGAGTTCCACCCAGAATTTTTATTTTTTTTCCACAAAAAATCCTAAAAAAAAAAGATATATTTTTTTTAAACTCACCCGAAATACCTGTTGCTATGCGGAAGTCCATAATCTGCCTCTTCCATAACAGCGGTCCGTCTTCTTACCCATCCTCTTCTAGTGAATGGGGCGCACTGATTTCTGGGAACTGTGTGTAATCCCAGAGAGCAGCCGCACATTCACAAGTCGGCGCGAGACTCGTGCATGCGCAGTAGGAAACGGGCAGTGAAGCCGTAAGGCTTCACTGCCTGTTTCCCTTAGTGTGGATGGCAGCGCTGGACCTGCACAGATCGAGGGATCGGCATCGGGGGGGCCATTAGCACGGGAGAGTAGGACAGGTAAGTGTCCTTAGTAGCTGCTGACTATTAAAAAAAAATAAAAAAATTGCTGGTGGAGCTCCGCTTTATTTTTTTTTATATGATAACAACTGAAATTTTCAGTTTACAGAAGAACACTCCACAGCGTTTACCTACTTAGATCTAACTCTTGTGGGGTCAGTGGAGAATTAATGGAAGGTGAGTGTCAGAGCCTACAGAAAGCCATCCTCTAGAAACTTCCTATTACAAGCTAATAGCTTCTATCCAGCTCATGTCGTAAAAGCTAATCCCAGGGGGCAATTCATCAGACTCAGACAAAATTGTGCAACCATACAAGATTTTGATAGAGAAGCCAACCTGGTGGAAAAGAGGTTCCTTAAAAGAGGCTATAAAAGATCTTTAGATCAAAGAGTACGTCAATGGGCCAGCAATACTCCTCTCCCATGATTGTCAGACTTCAAGTCCCCTGATCCTCTGTCTGGAAAATGCTTATTGGCCCTGTTTTGATTACATGCACCCTCCCAAGAAAAAAAAAAACTCTAGCAATATACACCAAACTGAGCAGCCTGACTCTATACACTATGTAAATATTAGGTTGTTTTTTGGAGTCCGTGGAAGAAGGACATGATCAGAGAAGACATGATCTAACAGTCTTTTTAGACAATGCAGAGGATTAACCCCTTAGGTTCCACACTAAGGGATATACCAAGCATGCTTTACTGCATATACAGACCAATTTTACTGTTGTGGGTTCAGTAACACTTTAATCATTCACCTGGGGTGGCATCTTTATTGTTAACAGTGTTCCATATTTCAATAAGCCCCCACCCATAGACCATGTCACCTACCACCACACATTTGTGGGGAAGAGACCCTTTTCCTCTCCACATTGGAATAAGCTGCTTGGTCAATGCAGGTGTTTGGAAGCTGGTAGTGGGTTAAAGGGGGGGGGTGAGGATGACAGGGGGTAGGGTGTTAGCAAGGCAGCAGTGAGGTGCCAGGTGTGATGAGGATCAAATGGGGTAGGGTGTTAGCAAGGTGGCATTGGGGTGCCAGGTGTGATGAGGATGACAGGAGGTAGGGTGTTAGCAAGCTGGCAGTGGTGTGTCAGGTGTGATGAAGATGAGGATGACATGGGGTAGTGTATTAGGAAGGTTGCAGTGGGGTGCCAGGTGTGATGAGGATGACAGAGGGTAGGTTGTTAGCAAGGTTGCAGTGGGGTGCCAGGTGTGATAAAGATGAGGATGACAGGGGGTGGGGTATTAGCAAGGTTGCAGTCAAGTGCCAGGTGTGATGAACATGAGGATGACAGAGGGTGGGGTGTTATAGCAAGGTTGCAGTGGGTTGCCAGGTGAGAGGAGAATGAGGATGACAAGGGGTAGTGTGTTAGCAAGGTGGCAGTGAGGATGACAGGGGAGAGATTGAGAGAATAAGAGGAAAGGCACGGAAAGAGAGAAAGAAGGATCACAAATATGAAAAAAAAATAAAACACAACACAATTTTGACGCGAACTGTATTATTTATGAATTTAGAAATTGGGAAACAAATGTATTTTTAAAAGTTTCGAAATATCTATTACCTCAATATTTATGTCCGCAGGCTGCAACTGATGCTGTTGAGAGGTAAAAAAAGAACACTGCAAGTGGTGTTATCTCATTTATGGGAATCACTGCCTCTTGAAATCCACTATAGCCTGTGTCCTCATGCTTTTATGAGAGGCGGATCATCCATCAATCAAGATGTGACATCCTGCCCACTGTGTTCTTTGTAAGTTACTGAACATGGAGGAGGAGAAGGGAGGGACTGGTCTGTCATGTAGGATCTATATACACGCTCAAATGTGTGATGTCAATACCATGTGACCTGAACAGCTCAACTGAAACAGGAAATGTTCTTTCCAGCAATAGAGACCAAACTGAGTATGTGCAGCAGGACTACCCTCACTGTGTCTTATCTGGACTTGTCCAGAGTGACTATGTAGGAGGGGGCGGATCTGTGCATACAGGATCAAAAAGCCTTTTTACACAGTGCAGAGTATTAATCACTTAAGTTTCATAGTGAGTATAACAAGGATGCTATTCTGCATATACAGACAGATTTTACTGTTGTGGGTTTAGTAACACTTTAGGTGCATAGTCACGTTACCTCTCAGTACTAAATCAAGGCACCTGGCTCAGCACCACAGGGTTTTTAAATGTGGAGCCTCTATTTGTTCTAGCTGAAATATATTGGTGATCCCCACACAGTGACATTTTGTACCAATAGGAGCTCTTTACCTATCAAGCAACTTGTGGACTGCCAAACAAAATTAGTAGTTTATGTTATTACTTGTATTTATTGCAAAATACAGTATGTAGGACAAACCACAAGGTGTTTACAGTATGTGATCATATTCTGACTATTTTTTCAACATTAAACCCTTCACGCCGACCGCAATGCAAATTTGCGTTTATGGCTTGAAGGGGTTATACCGAGATGATGCCTGCAGCTGCAGGCATCACCCCGGTACAGTTTTTTTAGAGCCGGCGGTTGGCTCTTTAGTGATAACAAAAGGAGCTAGTTATCCTAAAGGAGTGGGAGGGGACCAACCACTTTCCGCTGCTCTTCCTGTGCCTCCCGTCCCACCGGGAGGCCTGAGCCACCAGCCTGTGCGTCCACGGCTAGGCTAAGACTCGAACAAAGCCGGATTTGGCTCCGATCGGGTCTCCAATATAAAATCTCAGAAGAGACACCACAAAGTCACTTCCGATTTACTCAGCTGCCAATGGCGCTGATTTAAAACAATTACAATATTCAGGTACTCAATTTTGGCGATCTGAATACTTTTAAGTGCAAAAGAGGGATTTGTTTTTTTTTAGACCCCCGATACCTCCATAAAGAGTACCTGTAACCACCTATTACTGTCACAAAAGATGTTTACATTCCTTGTGACAGCAATAAAAGTGATCAGATTTTTTTTTTTTTAAAGGAACCATGTAAAAAAAAAAAAAGTAAAGTTCCCCCATCCCTACGGCTCGCGCAACAAAGAAAAAGCATACGCAAGTCGCACCCGCAAATGTAAACGGTGTTAAAATCACACATGAGATGTATTGCCACGATCATCAGAGTGAGAGCAATAATTCTGGGAAAAGACCTTCTCTGTAACTCTAACCTGGTAATCGTAAACATTTTTAAAAGCCTTGCCTATGGAGATTTTTAGGTACTGTCGTTTGTCGCCATTCCACGAGTGTGCGCAATTTCAAAGCATGACATGTAAGGTATATATTTACTCGGCATAACATCATCTTTCACATTATGCAAAAAAATTGGGCTAACTTTACTGTTTCGTTTTTTTTAACTCATGAAATTGTCTTTTTTCCCCAAAAAACGCACTTGAAAGACCGCTGCGCAATTACTGTGTAACATAAAATATTGCATCAATAACAATTTTATTCTCTAGGGTCTCTGCTAAAACAATATATATAATGCTTGAGGTTCTAAGTCATTTTATAGCAAAAAATACTGATTTTACCTTGTAAGCAACAAATGTCAGAAATAGGCCTAGGCGTGAAAGGGTTAATACATACAAAAACACTAATGTAGCCAGGCATTTTTTTAACCATCATGCCTTTATTCTGCAAACTCTCAAAGTGATTAACAGACGATGAGGAGGTGAGGAGATTGTTTTTCAGCCCTAAGCCCAGGTTTCAGCTGAACTCACATGTCAGTCTGATTTCAGGGGGCGATTTCAGAGAATCTGTGTGGGTTCCTGCAAAAATGTCTATACAAATTGCACCCTGAAGTCACCAAAAGTAGTACAGAAACTCCTTTTGGGAATCTGTGCAGCGCCGACAACAGTCGCCAATTTGGCATGAGATTTGACATGTCAAATTACATGCCAAATCGCATAAATGTGAACCTAGGCTAAACAAAATAGGAGTTTATTGGATCTTAAACTTAGACACTCACATACCAAAGGGTCTCAATCATAAGTGGGACATCACCCACTATTATGATTAGTTATCTCTCTTCTCCCCTTTCCTTCCCTCTCTTCTCCTCTCCTCCTCCTTTTTTCCTGTCCCTCTTCCCCTTACTTTTCTTGTCCACCCCAAATCCCTACCTTTTTTTTCCTTTCAGGGAACTGTGGATATTTGATTAATTTCTCACTTTTGGTATTGTTTTTTTCTAGAGGTCCTCTGTGCTCACTCATGAGGGAACAGTCAGTGTGAACCTGGCCATATGCAGTCCTCTATATGTGAACATTGTGAGTAACATTATGTAATATACCTCATATATCAGTTACAACAAAAGGTGTACAAGATGGTGGTTGTATATTTACATTTGAATTTATATGTGTTATTGTTTTTGTTAAAGCATATTTGTGTCTCCCCCTCTAATGATGAAATGAGCTATACCCTGCAAAATGTATAGAGAGAACAATACAGCAGCTCCCTCGGGATATCCTTCCAACATTATAACAAGTTTGAATTTGAGTTTAATGTATACTGTATGTCAAACTGATGAATCAATAGTGCGCCTTAACAGATGTATACAACTATGTAAGGTGGAGTACCAGGGGGGTTTAGCACTGTAAGCGTAGCTCCTTATACTCCGGTGGAGAATTACTTACAGGTGTAATATTTTAAGTGTGATATTTTAAGTGTAATGTGTTTATATACACAAATAGTATGATCTTTTTCATGTATTTTTTTGTATGAATACATTTTGATATACTTTTAACCATTTAAAGTCTATTCTCTTAAACATATTAATGGTAGTACCTATTGTGACAATGTATTGCCTTGTCACAGTGTAAGAAGGGTTAAGTGTCACGCAGGGTCCCAAACCTCTTGGGCTTGGGAGGGGGGGATGAAGCATCCAATCTTAGTTCTATGTTTTGCTAGAAACCAGAACACCAATTGTGCAGGTCTGTGCAGGCTATTTGTGAGAGACTTGACTACAGTTTAGGACCCCAACCGCAGAAGACATGATGAAGACAAAAGAGTAGGGACAGTACAAATGAGTTGTGTTTGAGTACTGTCTGGAGAGAAAGAAAACAAGGACCAGAAGCCTGGGGCCTGAGCAGTGGTGCTTGAGAAAAAAACCTGATATGCATATTGTGTTATGTCAAACGACTGTTGAATGTGAGGGTGAATGTTTGTGTGACCTATGAATAAAGTGGACAAGAAAGCCCTAAGTAGAATTACAGTATATGCAAAACTTTTTTTTTTCATTTTTGATAGAGTATGGGAGGTTATAACTCCTGTCAGATTTTTTTTTCGCCCTCTGTGTCCCATTGTGGAGATTTACCTTCACTTCCTGTCCCATAGGCAAACAGGTAGTGAGAGGAAATCCCTACAAATTAAGAAAATTCCTTGGGAACTAGTGTCCCCATCGGAAGACTTCCTCTTTAACCACTTGCCGATCAGCTGCTGTCATTATACTGCGGCAGGTTGGCAAGATCCTGCGAACCGTTGTAGCTGTACGTCGGTCCCTTTAAGCAGGATAGCAGTCGCGTGCATGCGCCCGCTGCATCGCGGGGATGCCGATGCTTGTGACTGGCGGTTGCGTAGATGCCGGCCGCAAGCGATCGCGGGCACAAGAGGCAGAACAGGGACACGTGTGTAAACACACAAATCCCTGTTGTGTGAGGAGAGACAGATCGTGAGTTTCTAATAGCTAGAAACCACGATCTGTCATTTCCTCTAGTCAGTCCCTTCCCCCCACAGTTAGAACACACAGTCAGGGAACACATTTAACCCCTTGATCGCCCCCTAGTGTTAACCCCTTCCCTGCCAGTGACATTTTTACAGTAATCGGTGCATTTTCATAGCACTGATAGCTGTATAAATGCTAGTGGTCCCAAAAATGTGTCAAAAGTGTCAGATGTGTCTGCCATAATGTCGCAGTCCCAGTAAAAATCGCAGATCGCCGCCATTACTAGTAAAAATAATAATAATAATAATAAAAATTCCATAAATGTATCCCCTATTTTGTAGTCGCTATAACTTTTGCGCAAACCAATCAATATACGCTTATTGCGATTTTTATTACTAAAAATATGTAGAAGAATACATATCGGCCTAAACTGAGAAAAAAAAGCTTTTTTAAAAAAAAAATGGTGGATATTTATTTTAGAATTTTTTTTTGTTTATAGCGCAAAAAATAAAAATCACAAAGATGATAAAATACCACCAAAAGAATGCTCTATTTGTGGGAAAAAAAAGGTCGCCAATTTTGTTTGGGTGCAGTGTCGCACGACCGCGCAATTGTCAGGTAAAGCAATGCAGTGCCGAATCGCAAAAAATGGGCTGGTCATTGAGCAGCCAATTCCTCCAGGGGTTAAAGTGGTTAATACTTTTCTGGAGACAACTCAAAATGTGTGATTTTCTTTTACTTAAAACTGACAGGTGCTCTAATCCTTTTGCACTCCATCCAAAACTAAAATAAATTGCCTTTAGTTGTACTTAGTGATGAGCCGAACACCCCCGGGTTCGGTTCGCACCAGAACCCGCGAACGGACCGAAAGTTTGCACGAACATTAGAACCCTATTAAATACAATGGATGCGAACGTTCGAATTCTAAAGTGCTAATTATAACGACTATTATCCATGTTATTGTCCTAAACAGAGTTTGGGAACCCGGGTTCTGCACCAGGGGACATGTATCAATGCAAAAAGAAGTTTTAAAAACGGACGTTTTTCGGGAGCAGTCATTTTAATGATGCATAAAGTGAAAAAAAAAGTCAAATATTCCTTTAAATATCGTACCTGGGGGGTGTCTAAAGTATGCCTGTGAAGTGCCACGTGTTTCCCGTGTTTAGAACTGTCCCTGCACAAAATAACATTTCTAAAGGAAAAAAAGCCATTTAAAACTGCTTGCGGCTTTAATGTAATGTCTGGTCCCGGTAATATGGATGAAAATCTTTAAGAAAAATGACATAGCTACCCCATCACACCCCCCCCCCCTTACCCCAGCCAATTACCAGCCCCTTTGGGTCTTGTATGGATATTAAGGGGAACCCCGCAACACAAAATAAAAAAGGCCCTATATACTCTGAACAGCAGTATACAGGCGGTGTAAACAAGACCGGTGTAAACAAGACAGGGACTGTAGGTTTGTTCTTAAGTAGAATCTGTTTGTAATTTTGAACACGTACATTGTTTAAGTGTAGCTCCAGCTAAAAAATCTATTTTTAAGCTTTTTGGAAAACATAGGGAAGGTTTATCACCCCTGTAACATTTGTTTTGCTGTCTGTGCCCCTGTTCAGAACATTTCACCTCACTTTGCGTCCCAATGACAACTGTTTTTGAAATGTGGTGTTTTTATTGAAACAAGGATTGGTGATAAAGCATCAGTAGAGAGGAGACACCTTTCTCCCATATTAATTCTTACAGGAGAGAATTTTCCTTCCTAGGGGTAGATTTCCTCTCACTTCCTGTTGTCTTCTTCCGTTTGCAAGTAGGAGTCGTTTGTAAGTTGGATGTTTGAAAGTAGGGACCTGCCGTATATACTCTGCAGAAATTGGCCCCTTAGCTGTTGGTGTTGGCACAACACTGTAAGCACTCACAGTTACTCTTGGTGGGTGCTGGAACGCCCTGCTGTCAACTATTATATCAGGAATTGTAATAACATATAATTGTTGAACAGTGGTAGTAAAAATTGGGCCTTTGATGGTGGTGCTGGTGCCACAACACTGTAAGGCCTGACAGTTACTCTTGGTGGGCGCAGCAATGGGCCCTGCTGTGAATTATTAGATCAATAATTATAATTGCATGCCCCTGTTGAACAGGGGCTGAAAAATTGGGCCTTTGGTGGTGGTGGTGGTGGTGGTGGTGGTGTTGACACAACACTGTAAGGCCTGACAGTTACTCTTGGTGGGCGCAGCAATGGGCCCTGCTGTGAATTATTAGATCAATAATTATAATTGCATGCCCCTGTTGAACAGGGGCTGAAAAATTGGGCCTTAGGCACTGGTGGCACAACACTGCAACCCCTCACAGATACTGTACTTGGAGCACAGCAATGAGCCCTGTTGCAAAGTATTGCATCAAAAATTGTAATTACACGCCCCTGTTAAACAGGGGCTGAAAAATTGGGCCTTAGCCACTGGTGGCGGCACCCATAAACCAAAATGATCTTCCAAGCTATCATCATTAATCGGCTCATTGAGGAGGAGGAGGAGGATAGCCAGTCAACATAACAGCACAGGCACTCAGCATCAGCATCAGTCTTGAAGGGATGTGACATTTTAAAATCAATTAGTCTGTTATATCAGCATCAGGTGTGTGGTAGCTGGTGGTGATCCAAGACTGGTTCATCTTGATGAAAGTCAGTCGATCAACCGAGTCGGTGGACAGGCGCACCCTGTGATCCGTGACAAATCCTCCAGCAGCACTGAATGTGCGTTCTGAAAGAACGCTGGATGCAGGACAGGCCAGTAGCTCAATTGCATACTGTGCAAGCTCTGGCCAGTGATCCATCCTCAAGACCCAGTAAGCCAGAGGATTTTCGGTGGGGAAGGTGTCCAAGTCTGACCTTGCCCCTAGGTATTCCTGCACCATGTATATCAGACGCTGGCGATGGTTGCTGGAACCGATCATACTTTGGGGCTGCGGACTAAAGAATTGTCTGAACGCATCGGTCAGACGGCCACCTTCCCCACCGCTCCTTCTTTGACTGGCCGAAGCCTCAGCAACTCGTTGTCCAGGACCAGGAGTTTGTAACCTCCCAGTCTCTGGGAACGCGTTGCACAGACCTTTCTGCAAGGCCTCCCGGAGTTGTCTCATCCTCTGCTCCCTCTGCGACGGTAACATAAGGTCCGCAACCTTACCCTTGTACCGTGGATCAAGGAGAGTGGCCAGCCAGTAATGGTCCCTCTCCTTGATCCGAAGAATACGAGGATCCTTCCGCAGACTTTGCAGGATCAGGGAGGCCATGCAGCGTAGGTTAGCTGAGGCATTCAGTCCGGAGTCCTCTGGGTCACTAAGGACGACATGATCCGCAGCCACCTCCTCCCAGCCACGTACAAGTCCACTGGTTTCTTGGGACTGTAAATCATCCCTAAAAGACTGCTGCTGATGATGCTGAGTGCCAGCCTCCACCTCCATGCTCACACAATCCTCCTCCTCCTCCTCCTCCTCCTCTTCCTGTGCGATGGGTGGGACAGAAGGAACACTGTTTGGGTAAAGGGGGCCTTGAGAGGCAAGGAAGTCCTCCTCTTCCTGCCTCTGTTCTGCCTCAAGTGCCCTGTCCATTATTCCATGCAGCGTGTGCTCCAACAGGTGGACAAGAGGTACAGTGTCACTGATGCATGCACTGTCACTGCTCACCATCCTCGTGGCCTCCTCAAATGGTGCCAGGACAGTGCGTGCATCCCTGATCATGCCCCACTGGCGTGAAAAAAAACCGAGCTCCCCTGACCCTGTCCTGGTGCCGTAGTCGCACAGGTACTCATTGATGGCCCTCTGCTGCATGTGCAGCCGCTGCAGCATGGCCAACGTTGAGTTCCACCTGGTGGGAATGTCACATATAAGGCGGTTCTTGGGCAGGTTCAACTCCTTTTGCAGCTCAGCCAGGCGAGCACTGGCATTATAAGATCTGCGGAAATGCACACAGACTTTCCTGGCCTGCCTCAGGACATCCTGTAAGCCCGGGTACCTGCCCAAGAACCGCTGCACCACCAGGTTAAGGACGTGAGCCACACAGGGCACATGGGTCAGTTGTCCCTGTCGGAGGGCGGAGAGGAGGTTGGTGCCATTGTCGCAAACCACCATTCCTGGCTTAAGCTGGCGTGGCGTCAACCACCTCTCGGCCTGCCCCTGCAGAGCAGACAGGACCTCTGCCCCAGTGTGGCTCCTGTCCCCCAAACACACCAGCGCAAGCATGGCATGGCATCTTTTTGCCTGCGTACTTGCGTAGCCCCTTGAACGCCTACGGAGCACCGCTGGTTCCGAGGACAAAGCACAGGAAGAGGCCATTGAGGAAGAAGAAGAGGAGGGGGTGGAGGAGAGAGGTGTGTCACAACCAGTAGTAGCATTTTGGAGGCGTGGCGGTGGAACAACCTCCAACACTACTGCACCTTGTCCTGCATCCTTCCCAGCTGCCAAAAGAGTGACCCAATGGGCCGTGAAAGAAAGGTAACGTCCCTGTCCATGCCTGCTGGACCATGAGTCAGCGGTAATATGCACCTTACCGCTGACCGCCCTGTCCAGCGAGGCCAAGACATTGCCTTCCACATGCCTGTAGAGAGCCGGAATCGCCTTCCGTGAGAAAAAGTGGCATTTGGGAACCTGCCACTGAGGAACCGCACATTGCACAAACTCACGGAAGGGGGCCGAGTCTACCAACTGAAAAGGCAGCAGTTGAAGCGCTAGCAATTTAGCCAAGCTAGCATTCAACCGCTGGGCATGTGGATGGCTGGGAGTGAACTTCTTTCAACGGTCCAGCAGCTGGGGCAGGAAAATTTGCCTGCTAGAATCGGACGTCGGTGTACTGCTAGCAGAGTGGCCGCAAGTACTTGGCTGTGACACACCTAATTCTACACCTTCATTCCTCTCAGTGCAGGTTTCAGAGAGGACTGAAGGTATAGTGGGGTTGGAGATCCCAGCTGATGCGGTGCAAGGAGAGGTCCGCTTTGTTCTTTGGTGTGGGTCTTTAAGGTAGGCTTGCCAACGAGCTGCATGGCAGGTCAACATATGTCTGATCAAGCATGTGGTGCCCAAGCGGCTGATGTTTTGGCCACGCGATATACGCTTAAGACATATGTTGCAAACAGCAGCTGTGCGAGCTGATGCACTCACCTCAAAAAAGGCCCACACCAAAGAACTTTTTGAATGATGGGCAGAGGCAGCGCCCTGCACAGGCGGAGCTCTGCGGTGTGATTCTGTTGGTGTGCTGCCCATACGCTGGCCACCCAAGGGCATCCTGCCTCGTTGGAGATGTGCCTCCTCCTCATCCTCCTCCTCCTCCTCTCTCCTATTAGGCACCCACGTGGAGTCAGTGACCTCATCATCCCCTCCCTCCTCATCACTGGAGCCAATCTGGCAGTATGCTGCAGCTGCTGGAGCATGACTGCCAGATTGGTGTCCTTCTTGAGCATCCCCTCTCTCTGCTCTCACGCTACTGCCTTCCTCTAGCTGGGTATCATCATCAGATCCTTCGAAACGCTGGGCATCCTCCTGGAGCATGTACCCAACACTGTGCTCAAACAGTTCGGGGGACTCCTCAGGAGGAGGACATGGTGGGTCTAGGGAAGGAGTGACTAATGATGACATTGATACCAGAGAAGAGGACGCTTTGGCAGCTGCTTTGCCAGTACCCTGAGCCTGGGTGAGAGAGGATGAGGAGGATGAGGTGGGCTTGGTCATCCACTCTACCAAGTCTTCGGCATGATGTGCCTCAACATGTCCAGCTGCCGAAAAGAAGGACAAGCGTGTCCCATGGCCATGTGCTGATGACAATGCACCGCGTGTACGACCAGCACTGTTGCCCCCAGACACAGAGCCTGCTTGCCCTCTTTTTTTGCCTCCTGACTGTCTGCCTCTCCTTGTTTGCCTTCCAGACATTTTAATGGATGGCCTGCAGGGAGATGGGAAAAACAGCAAGGGCTACCTTCAGGTGTATACTGTGCAGGAGGCTTAGCAACAATGACACTGACACTGTCCCCTGCCTATCCTTCTCTGTCCCTAAACACAAGGATTTGCAATATGCTTCAGCAAGATTGGTTTAGCACAGAATAGCACACTGACAGTTTCCCTCACTGTCCTTCTCTGTCCCTACAAACAAGGTTTAGCACAGAATAGCACACTGATAGTTTCCCCGAGTGTCCTTCTCTGTCCCTAAACTCAAGGATTTCAAATACGGTTCAGCAAGATTGGTTTAGCACAGAATAGCACACTGACAGTTTCCCTCACTGTCCTTCTCTGTCCCTACAAACAAGGTTTAGCACAGAATAGCACACTGATAGTTTCCCTCACTGTCCTTCTCTGTCCCTACAAACAAGATTTAGCACAGAATAGCACACTGATAGTTTCCACGAGTGTCCTTCTCTGTCCCTAAACTCAAGGATTTCAAATACGGTTCAGCAAGATTGGTTTAGCACAGAATAGCACACTGACAGTTTCCCCGAGTGTCCTTCTCTGTCCCTAAACTCAAGGATTTCAAATATGGTTCAGCAAGATTGGTTTAGCACAGAATAGCACACTGACAGTTTCCCTCACTGTCCTTCTCTGTCCCTACAAACAAGGTTTAGCACAGAATAGCACACTGATAGTTTCCCTCACTGTCCTTCTCTGTCCCTACAAACAAGATTTAGTACAGAATAGCACACTGATAGTTTCCACAAGTGTCCTTCTCTGTCCCTAAACTCTAAGATTTCAAATACGGTTCAGCAAGATTGGTTTAGCAGAGAATAGCACACTGACAGTTTCCCCGAGTGTCCTTCTCTGTCCCTAAACTCAAGAATTTCAAATATGGTTCAGCAAGATTGGTTTAGCACAGAATAGCACACTGACAGTTTCCCTCACTGTCCTTCTCTGTCCCTACAAACAAGGTTTAGCACAGAATAGCACACTGATAGTTTCCCCGAGTGTCCTTCTCTGTCCCTAAACTCAAGGATTTCAAATACGGTTCAGCAAGATTGGTTTAGCACAGAATAGCACACTGACAGTTTCCCTCACTGTCCTTCTCTGTCCCTACAAACAAGGTTTAGCACAGAATAGCACACTGACACTTTCCCTCACTGTCCTTCTCTGTCCCTACAAACAAGGTTTAGCACAGAATAGCACACTGACAGTTTCCCTCACTGTCCTTCTCTGTCCCTACAAACAAGGTTTAGCACAGAATAGCACACTGACACTTTCCCTCACTGTCCTTCTCTGTCCCTACAAACAAGGTTTAGCACAGAATAACACACTGACACTCTCCCTACCTATCCTTCTCTGTCCCTAAACACAAGGAATCCAGGATTAGTAAAGGAAAAAAATGACACTGTCCCTGCCTATGCTTCTCTTTCCCTGCTCCGGAACACACTACACAAGGCCGCCGCGCTGGCGGCCTTTTATAGTGTGGGGCGTGTACTAAACCCCCTCAGCAATAATTGGCCACAGGCATCCTGCCTGTGGCCAATCATTGCTCTCCTCGCTGCCAGCGCTGTGATTGGCCAAGCATGCGGGGTCACAGTGCATGCTTGGCCAATGACAGCACCTGGATGACACTGCGATGGCGTAGTGCATTGTGGGCCGTTCGCGTCACTCGAATTTGGCGCGAACGGCCCAAATTGTTCGATCTTCGTCGAACGATCGAACAGCCGATGTTTGAGTCGAACGTATGTTCGACTCGAACACGAAGCTCATCCCTAGTTGTACTTTAAAATATTGTGAGAGGACTGTGTCCTTAGATGTGCTACATTTGAGCTAGTTTTCCACACTATCTAAAGGATGAGGGGAAAATAAATTAATGGACAAGCAATGTTGACACTGCTTTGCAATAGGAAGAATATACAAACTAGTGATCAGCAGCAGGGCTTGCAGTGTTTGGCCCCAATGTTTACCTTTACTTTGCAGAAGTAAATGAGGTTGACTTACAGTAAGGCCTCATAACCACGGACGTTTTTACAGCCGCGTTTTTGAGCATTTTTTACAGCTTAAAAACGCATGTCCATGTTAGTCTATAGCTTCATGCCCACCTAGACGTTTTTGAGCTGCAAATAGCATAGGCGTTTTTAAGCTGTAAAAAAACCCTAGGACCAGTGCGTTCCTCGGCGTCGTCATTAGGCATAAAAAAACGCGAAGCGTTAAAAAACGCCCAAAAACACGCGGAAACGCGCAAAAACGCGCAAAAACGCAGCGATTGCGTTTTTGAGCTCCAACGTTTTTTTTTTTGTTTGTTTTTTTCGAAAAAAAAAAAGGTCAAAAAATGTATACAAGAACATGGACAGGCGTTTTTAAGCTGTAATAAACGAGGCTGTAAAAACGTCCGTGGGCATGAGGCCTAAATGTTCATTGATGTGCATGCTTCGGGTGTATGTCCATGTGCAGCCCACAAGCTTATGCCCAGTTTAACTATGGATATCTCTAGCAGGTTAATCATGCATATGCTCATGTGACTGCTATGGGAATGTGAGTTTATTTTCCCCAGAAACTTCTGCTGCAGCCTGGGCAGCAGTTCAATAGTTAACCAAGTATGTTTAAGACAGTAGTGGCCATAGTGCAGCCAAAGCTCCTAGGCAGAGGCAGATACGCAGATGCACCCAAATATTAGCACGCGCAGGCGAGCGCATATGCGCATGCACGCAAATACGCGTAGCCATTAATGCTGGTGCCAAATGGCCTATATAAGGGCAGCATCTGCCCTAGTACATTGCCGTCTGATCTTTATGAGATTTACCTCGTATACCTGTTCCTGTGATCTGTGTTTGATTCCTGTGTTTGATCCAGCTTATCCTGACTAGAGTTGAGCGGACACCTGGATGTTCGGGTTCGATGGGTTAGGACGAACTTCGGAAAAAAGTCTGAGTTCGGGACCGAACTTGACCCCGAACCCCATTGAAGTCAATGGGGAGCCCGAACTTCTGAGGACTATTCGCGCTAGTTTCCCGTGCTTAGAACTGTCCCTGCACAAAGTGTCATTTCTGAAGGAAAAAAAGTCATTTAAAACTCACTCGCGGCTATAATGAATTGTCGGCTCCCGGCAATACATAGAAAAGTCATTGATGAAAAAAAAAAAAGCGTGGGGGTTCCCCCAAATTCAATTACCAGGCCCTTCAGGTCTGGTATGGATATTAAGGGGAACCCTGCCACAAATGTAAAAAAAAAATGGCGTGGATTACCCCAAAAAATCCAGACCAGACCCTTTATCCGAGCACGCAACCTGGCAGGCTGCAGGAAAAAAAGGGGGGGACGAGAGAATGCCCCCCCTCCTGAACCGTACCAGGCCACATGCCCTCAACATGGGGAGGTTGTCCCCATGTTGATGGGGACAAGGGCCTCATCCCCACAACCCTTGCCCGGTGGTTGTGGGGGTCTGCGGGCAGGGGGCTTATCGGAATCTGGAAGATCCCTTTAACAAAGGGGACCCCCAGATCCTGCCCCCCCCTATGTAAATTGGTAATGGGGTACATTGTACCCCTAACATTTCACAAAGAAAGTGTAAAAAATTGTAAAAAAAATACACAGACACCGTTGGTAAAGTCCTTTGTTAAAAAACAAAAAAAAACAAAACATTCCAGCGATGAAATCCAGTGTCGCACGGCGATCCGATGTCCAGCGCTGTCCACACGAAAAGTCATTGGCTGAGCCTGAGCGGACCTGATGGGGAACTTCCTCCGCAGAGAAATAAATGAATAGACCCGCCCCTTCTAAAGTTCCCCATGAGGTCCGCTTAGCCAATGACATAGGTGTAAGGCTGAGGACCTAATGCGGAACGTGAGAAGGGGCGGGTCTATTCATGTATTAAACTGTGGAGGAAGTTCCCCATCAGGTCCGCCCCCTCGTATGTCAGACCCTGCCTACGTCATTGGATGAGCGGACCTTATGAGGAACTTCCTGCAGTATAATAAATGAGCATCACGTACTCAGCCTTACACCTACGTCATTGGCTGAGCGGACCTGATGGGGAACTTTAGAAGGGGCGGGTCTATTTATTTATGACACTGCAGAGGAAGTTCCCCATCAGGTCCGCTCAGGCTCAGCTAATTACATTTTGTGTGGACAGCACCAGACATCGGATCGCTGTGGGACACTGGATTTCATCGCTGGAATGTTTTTTGTATTTTTTCCTTAAATAAAGGACTTTCCCAACGGTGTATTTTTTTTACAATTTTTTACACTTTCTTTGTGAAATGGTAGGGGTACAATGTACCCCATTACCAATTCACATAGGGGGCGGGATCTGGGGGTCCCCTTTGTTAAAGGGGTCTTCCAGATTCCAATAAGCCCCCCGCCCGCAGACCCCCACAACCCATGTTGATGGCATGTGGCCTGGTACGGTTAAGGAGGGAAGGGGGCACTCTCTCGTCCCCCCCCCTCTTTTCCTGCGGCCTGCCAGGTTGCGTGCTCGGATAAAGGGTCTGGTCTGGATTTTTGGGGGTACTCCACGCCAATTTTTTTTTTTAATTTGGGGTGGAGTTCCCCTTAGAATCCATACCAGACCTGAAGGGCCTGGTATGGATATTTGGGGGAACCGCACACATTTTTTTTTAATTTGCGGCAGGGTTCCCCTTAATATCCATACCAGACCTGAAGGGCCTGGTAATTGAATTTGGGGGAACCCCCACGCTTTTTTTTTTTTTTTATCAATGACTTTTCTATGTATTGCCGGGAGCCGACAATTCATTATAGCCGTGAGTGAGTTTTAAATGTTTATTTTTTTCCTTCAGAAATGACACTTTGTGCAGGGACAGTTCTAAGCACGGGAAACAAGCGGGACTTTACATGCATATTGCCGAACACCGGACCCGAACATACAGTCAATTGTTCGGGTCCGGGACCCAAAAACCCAAAAGTTCGGTACGGACCCGAACTTTACAGTTCGGGTCCGCTCAACCCTAATCCTGACCACACTTGCTCTCCACCTATCCTGACCTTGGCTTGCTTTAAAGACTTTGTTATATCTTCTGATAACCTGATAACCTGTTGCCAACCTCTGCCTGCATCTTGACAATTCTCTGCCTGCTGTTAATGCTTATACCTGATCCTCCTTTGCTAACCTGGCTTGTCTTACGCTGCATCCAGTTATCCATCTGTCCTGCTCTGAACAGTGCCTGGTGACGCTGTCCCTACATCTACTGTGTGCCTGCATCTGCTTTACCCGTTGCAATCCGCTGCTTCAGCCATCCAGCCCAGCTCAGGTGACGCACCTGCCACACACTTCTGCAACCAACAGAAGATCTTACAGGCACTCTGTGACAGACTCAGCCGGGACCGAGGCCTTTGGACAGGACTTAATGCAAGCCTCTTGCCCTGCGACCATGGGCCCTGGCATTTGGGGGAACGGTGCTCTTTATGAGCTGTATGCCTGGGGACCCTTGAGGTGGTGTTACTTTGGATTCAGGTCCATGTCCCCCCAAGACACACAGACTATGGGAACCCTATATATGCCATATTAGAAAGAGTGACTGATCCATGATGTTGGGACATATACTGTAAGGAGATGCCATGTCATCACCTCCAGCCACCTGTCTAATGCTTGCTTTAATGTGTTAATTAACTCTGCTATTGTGTGAAGGCGTCCTGTGTTTACACTTATGATAATGTTTATTGTATAGCCGGTGAGCTGGGAGACATGAAGTCTACCCAAAAAGGTCATATCTTTGAATCACCTAGTCTGGGTGATTGATTAGTTAATTAGCTCATGTTAATTTGTTAATTAGCTCATGTTAATTTGTTAATTAGCTCATGTTAATTTGTCTTCTGGTTACCTCCTCTTTACCTGTATATAACACTGTACGCTTGTTCTAATAAACTCTCCATGTTCAGCAGACAAACAAGTATCATCTCGTTGTGTGCTTGTGAGCAGTTGGAATATCTGATATCTATATCCAGACTGGGAGGAAGTGGTATATGACGGAAGCACTCAAGCGGAGTGTGGGACGTTCGGTTACACACTCTTACCTCATTGCGCTCTCGTGGCCAGTCGCAAAACCAGTGGCCCTTGAGCCGGGGCTGTATGAGAGTTCTCCTTCTACACGCCAGGCTCTGCCACAAGGTATATGACAGTATTGTTCAGGCTGAAAAGTATCCTAGAGTGCTTCCTCAGCTAAAAACTGATATGATAGCTGAGAATTGTAGCTTGAGAAAAAAAGCCACATTTTAAATAACTTTTTCTTAGGGATACAGAGTAATTGTTTGCAGAATTTGTAAGAATATAAAATATTGTGATGGTTATTATTGCTACTACAGCTTGCTTGATGTGCTGTCAACACAGATTGTTTGTCAGGACTTGGATCACCTGCTGTGCTCCCCAGAGTGGAAGGTTATAGTTCCAGTGTCTATCAGTGAGTGTCTTCCAGCAGCCAGTAGATCGCAGTAATCGGTTTTGTAAGAATTCATAAGTAAAGATTTTTTTTTTAACTTTAAATATTTATTAAGATGTTAAAACAGTGTGAAACATAAAATATGCTAATTAAAATAAAATAATATCAGCTTCTTAGGGGCTCATCCACACGCTGCACTCCTATTACCCATTTTCAGCAGACAGCAGGCTGAAACCTGCTGTCGGCTGACATCACAGAGCTGGTCCAGGTTCGGGCAAGATCACGACAATGAAGTCTGGATTCGCCCACATGCCTGAACTAGCACCCAGCTTAGCCTCTAAGCGAACCGCTGAGAGCCTGAGCCAGCCGCTTCTGCCAATTCCATAGCCCATCGCTCCAGTTTACGAGGAGGACGAGCAGAGGGTGGTGACAGTCACTGCTCAGGGAGCCACGAGAACTGAGCGATCGGCTGGTTCTCAGTGTTAGAGCCGGCGGGGGACAGATGCAGCATCTGACCATGCATGTGTACAGTCATAAAACTCCAAACATAGACTGTCTGCATTTGGGCTTTTTATGTCTGTACGCATGTGGATTAGTGCAGGTACCAGCATATACCCGCATACAACCACATACAGCCATTCATGTCCATGGGGTGGCTGTAGGCAGCATCTGTGGCTTCTGAACAGGTAAATACACTTCAACTTTACGCAAAGGCTCCACAACTATGTGCATGAGCCCTTATACAGCATCTGGCCTGATTTTTAATTAATGATTTACAGTAAGACAGTTTTAAAAAGTAACAGAAACAATCTGACTAAAAAAAAAATCCAAGGCACACATACATGTAAATAAACTATGTTTGATTTCAAATCTACAAAAAGGCTGCCACTAATATGTTTGATAAATTATTTCACATGACTCATGTGCTGCTTACAAAAAAAAAACTTCTAAAGAAGAATTATGCATTTGTAGGCAACACTTTTCAAAGCTAAAGAATTATTTGCAATCTCTGGAATATGTGCACAATAATTTACATACTTGTTATGTCTTACATTATCTCTGGCCGTCAAGCTATTGTGAGAGCACACATTTGTTAGTACCCTTATTTATTGCTGATAATTAAAGTAGTATTTTATTCAAACATTAATAATGTGATTTATCGAGGACAAAGATTATTTTCTCAGTGCCTTTGTATTTCAACAAGTCTGTAATTTTTAAAGAATGAAATGGCTGTCTCAACAAATTGCAAATAATGCACTAACTTCCTGTATGTATTCTGTATTCACTGAAGAACATTATTTGCATATGATAATTAATTAGCAGTGTTTATTGATACATCATATACTGCATAGTTAAGTGTACTTTAATATATGCCACCTAGAAATTGATTATATTCATGTTGTTTGATGCTTTCTATTAGTCACTAGACCCTGTAAAAGGACCTTGAGACTTGATAGGATTAACAATCTGTGTAGCCCTATTATTGGGTAATTTCTCCATTTCTGACTTCTGCTACTCCTTGCACACGTGTAAACTGGAATATATAATATATATATATATATATATATATATATATATATATATATATATATACACACATACACACACACACACACATATACATACACACACACAGTATCTCACAAAATGGAGTACACTCCTCGCATTTTTCATTTTTGTAAATATTTTATTATATCTTTTCATGTGACAACACTGAAGAACTGACACTTTGCTACAATGTAAAGTAGTGAGTAGGGATGAGCCGAACACCCCCCAGTTCGGTTCGCACCAGAACCTTCGAACGGACCGAAAGTTCGCGCGAACGTTAGAACCCTATTAAATACAATGGACGCGAACGTTCAAAATCTAAAGTGCTAATTATAACGACTAATATGCATGTTATTGTCCTAAAAAGGGTTTGGGACTTGGGTTCTGCCCCAGGGGACATGTATCAATGCAAAACAAAGTTTTAAAAACGGTCGTTTTTCAGGAGCAGTCATTTTAACCACTTAACGACCACCCACTGTAAAAATAAGTCGGCAGAATGGCACCGACAGGCAGAATCACGTATATCTACGTGATCGCCTTTGTATAGTTGGGGAGTCCGATCAGACCCCCCTTCTTTACAGTGAGCGGTGGTTACGTTTTCGGGAGCGATCCGGGAAGAGGGGACGGACGTTCGATTCTGGCCACCCCCTCACGATCGCTCCCGTCGAATGAGAAAGCTTCCCTGCCTGTGTAATGTTTACACAGGCAGAGGAAGTGATGTCATCTCTCCTGCGGCGCTCACATATACCGAGCGCTGCACAAGAGAAGATGCAGGTTAGTGCACAAAACACTACACTGACACCAGGACACATAGGCACATAAATCGCCCCCCCCAGACACCCCAGATCACCCCCCAGTCACAGTGCCATTTATTTACTGATCACTGCAATCAGTGACATTTGTGACTGTAAAAGTGTCACTAAAGTTAGTTTTAGGTCCAGTGTAGCCCCCTAACCCCCCCCCCCAATAAAGGTTTAACCCCCTTATCGCCCCCAGATAACCCTTTCACCCCCTATCACCACTGTCGCTAAGCGATCATTTTTCTGATCGCTGTCTTAGCGTCGGTGATGCCGATCGGTAGCCAGTTATTTTTTTTAGGTTCGCCGCAGGTTTTTATAGCGTCAGGTACCCCCATATATTACCTAATAAAGGTTTAACCCCCTTGATCGCCCCCCAGGTAACCCTTTCACCCCCTATCACCACTGTCGCTAAGCGATCGTTTTTCTGATCGCTGTCTTAGCGTCGGTGATGTCGATCGGTAGCCAGTAATTTTTTTTAGGTTCGCCGCAGGCTTTTATAGCGTCGGGTACCCCCATATATTACCTAATAAAGGTTTAACCCCCTTGATCGCCCCCCAGGTAACCCTTTCACCCCCTATCACCACTGTCGCTAAGCGATCGTTTTTCTGATCGCTGTCTTAGTGTCGGTGATGCCGATCGGTAGCCAGTAATTTTTTTTAGGTTCGCCGCAGGTTTTTATAGCGTCAGGTACCCCCATATATTAACTAAAAAAGGTTTAACCCCCTTGATCGCCCCCCAGGTAACCCTTTCACCCCCTATCACCACTGTCGCTAAGCGATCGTTTTTCTGATCGCTGTCTTAGTGTCGGTGATGCCGAAAGGTAGCCAGTAATTTTTTTTAGGTTCGCCGTCAGGTTTTTATATAGCGTCAGGTACCCCCATATATTACCTAATAAAGGTTTTAACCCCCTAATTGCCCCTAGTTAACCCTTTCACCAGTAATCACCATATAAGTGTTACGGGTGACGCTGGTTAGTTAGTTTGCTTTTTATAGTGTCAGGGCACCCGCCGTATATAACCCAATAAAGGTTTAACCCCCTGATCGCCCGGCGGGTGATATCAATTAGGTTTTAGCGTCAGAGAGGGTCTGCGTCACACCCCAGGCAGCGTCAGGTTAGTGCCAGTAGCGATAACACCCACGCGTGAAGCATACACCTCCCTTAGTGGTATAGTATCTGAACAGATCAATATCTGATCTGATCAGATCTATACTAGCGTCCCCAGCAGTTTAGGGTTCCCAAAAACGCAGTGTTAGCGGGATCAGCCCAGATACCTGCTAGCACCTGCGTTTTGCCCCTCCGTCCAGCCCAGGCCACCGAAGTGCAGTATCGATCGATCACTGTCACTTGCAAAACACAACACACATAACTGCAGCGTTCGCAGAGACAGGCCTGATCCCTGCGACTCCAGTGCTGTAGGAGGTGATTTCACCACCACAGTTAAAAAAAAAAAGCATATATGCCGAAGCATTGGATATAGAAAGTATTTACGCGCTACTATGTGTGAAAAAGGGGGGGTATTTTACAACTGCTACAAGGCACTGAAGGGTACTGAAACCATAACCTGAATAGAATGTATTTAGTAAAATAATGCCGAGCTGTTGAATTAACCTCTATAGCTCCCTGATAAGAATGAATGATCCTGTGATATTCTAAAATGACATTCTTAACCAGATAAAAACACAATATCTAAAACAAATAGAATTGTAAAGGAATATATAAATGTGACATATAACTTAGAAAAAGTGCATAAAATCATATGATATCCAATAGCTGTGCTGCAAAAAGTCTAGCTGTGACTTTTGCTAAAATGCTAAAACGAAAATAGTGCAAAGAATATGGTGTCCAATACTGTGCTGCAATAGTGACTTATAATAATAAAAATTGCTAGAACAAGAATAGTGCAAAGAATAAACTCATAAATAATAGTCTTTGGGTGATGAAAAAGTGCAAGCAAAAAAACAGATTGTTTTTGCAATAAATAAACAATGGTTAAAGTGCTGGGTGATGTTGTAATTTCCACGCTGTGAATATGTGACTTCTGGATGTGTTATCCTGTGACTCCCACGCTGTGCTTTTAGAGAAAGGTGGCCCCTTACCTCACTGCTGTGAGGTTACAGCATGTAATATAAGCCCTCTGTTGTGCCTGTTGTTATCCGGATGCTGACTGGAACATGGGGATATGTGGATGCCTGGTGGGGGTTAATCCTCTAGCCGTGGGGTCTCCGAGATGATGTGCATGTATGGGGGTTTAAAATATGGAGGCAAGAAAGGCCCAATATAGTGTAGTAATATTTGCTAAAAATATTTATTTTCGTAGATTTCAAAGTATAAATTACTCACATTTAAAAATCACAGTAGTGCATATAAAAAACGAGCGCTGAGCTCGTCCGCGTCACCTCCGGTGCTTGCTACGTCCCTAAACGTAACAAGCACCGGAGGTGACGCGGACGAGCTTCTTGCAAAAAAAAAAAAATATGTTTTCGAATAAACAAAAAGTGTCAAAAAGGGCTTTGTCTTCAAGTGGTTAGAAGAGTGGATGTAAGCTTCCTAATGTTGTGTATAAAATGCCAGAACAGTTCAAAACCCCCCCAAATGACCCCATTTTGGAAAGTAGACACCCCAAGCTATATACTGAGAGGCATGTCGAGTCCATGGAATATTTTATAAGTTGCGGAAAAAAGACAATTTTTTTTTTTTTTTGCACAAAGTTGTCACTAAATGATATATTGCTCACACATGCCATGGTTATATGTGGAATTACACCCCAAAATACATTCTGTTGCTTCTCCTGAGTACGGGGATACCACATGTGTGAGACTTTTTGGGAGCCTAGCTGTGTACGGGACTCCAAAACCAAGCACCGCCTTCAGGCTTTCTAAGGGTGTAAATTTTTGATTTCACTTCTCACTGCCTATCACAGTTTCGGAGGCCATGGAATGCCCAGATGGCACAAAACCCCCCAAATGACCCCATTTTGGAAAGTAGACACCCCAAGCTATTTGCTGAGAGGTATGGTGAGTATTTTTCAGATCTCGCTTTTTGTCACAAAGTTTTGAAAATTGAAAAAAAAAAAATATATATATATATATATTTTCTTTCTTCATTTTCAAAAACAAATGAGAGCTGTAAAATACTCACCATGCCTCTCAGCAAATAGCTTGGGGTGTCTACTTTCCAAAATGGCGTTATTTGGGGGGGTTTTGTGCTATTTTGGCATTTTATGGCCTTCGAAACTGTGATAGGTAGTGAGGAGTGAAATCAAAAATTTGCGCCCTTAGAAATCCTGAAGGCGGTGCTTGGTTTTCGGGGGCCCGTACGCGGCTAGGCTCCCAAAAAGTCCCACACATGTGGTATCCCCATACTCAGGAGAAGCAGCAAAATGTATTTTGGGGTGCAATTCCACATATAACCATGGAATGTGTGAGCAATATATCATTTAGTGACAACTTTTTGTAATTTTTTATTTTTTTTTGTCATTATTCAATCACTTGAGACAAAAAAAAAAAAAAATATTCAATGGGCTCAACATGCCTCTCAGCAATTTCCTTGGGGTGTCTACTTTCCAAAATGGGGTCATTTGGGGGGGTTTTGTACTGCCCTGCCATTTTAGCACCTCAAGAAATGAGATAGGCAGTCATAAATTAAAAGCTGTGTAAATTCCAGAAAATGTACCCTAGTTTGTAGACGCTATAACTTTTGCGCAAACCAATAAATATACGCTTATTGACATTTTTTTACTAAAGACATGTGGCTGAATACATTTTGGCCTAAATGTATGACTAAAATTGAGTTTATTCGATTTTTCTTATAACAAAAAGTAGAAAATATCATTTTTTTTCAAGATTTTCGGTCTTTTTCCGTTTATATCGCAAAAAATAAAAATCGCAGAGGCAATCAAATACCATTAAAAGAAAGCTCTATTTGTGGGAAGAAAAGGACGCAAATTTCATTTCGGTACAACATTGCATGTCTGCACAATTTACAGTTAAAGCAGCGCAGTGCAAAATTCTGAAAACAGCTCTGGTCCTTTAGCTACAAAATGGTCCGGGGCTTAAGTGGTTAATGATGCATTTTTTTTGTTTCAGTTACAAAACTTTGTAAATAAGTACGTTTTCTCCTTCACTGATGGGCACTGATAGGGCTGCACTGACGGGCACGGATAAGGCGGCACGGATGGGCACGGATGAGGCGGCACGGATGGGCACCGATAGGCAGCACGGATGGGCAACGATAGGCGGAACGGATGGGCACAGATAGGCGGCACAGATGGGCACAGATAGGCGGCACGGATGGGCACAGATAGGCAGCACGGATGGGCACAGATGGGCACTGATAGGCGGCATGGATGGGCACTGATAGTTGGCATGGATGGGCATGGATGGGCACTGATAGGTGGCATGGATGGGCACTGATTGGCATCCATTAGTACAGTGCCACCTATCAGTGCCAAACAATAATGCCTGCCAATCAGTGGTGCCCATTGTGGGCACTGATTGGCATCCATTGTGGGCACTGATTGGCATCCATTACTTGTATATAATTAGCATCCCTGGTGGTCTAGTGTGGAATACCTATAGGTGGCATCCCTGGTGGTCTAGTGGCATCCCTGGTGGTCCAGTGTGGGCATCCTCGGGGGGGCTGCGCTGATAATGGATCAGCACAAACCCCCCCTGTCAGAGGAGCAGCTGATCGGCTCTCCTCTACTCGCGTCTGACAGACGCGAGCGAGGAAAAGCCGATGACCGGCCTTTCTTGTTTACATCGTGATCAGCCGTGATTGGACACGGTTGATCACGTGGTAAAGAGTCTCCGTCGGAGACTCTTTACCTAGATTGGTGTTGCGGGGTGTCAGACTGACATCCCGCAGCAACGATCGCCGCGATGCGCGCCTCCGGGGGCGCGCAGCGGCTCAAAATCCTGAGGACGTCATATGACGTCCAGTCAGGATTTTGAAACCACTTTGCCGCCTTCAATCTGTTATAGGGCGGGCGTCAAGTGGTTAAATCTCGTACCTGGGGGGTGTCTAAAGTATGTCTGTGAAGTGGCATGTGTTTCCCGTGTTTAGAACTGTCCTTGCACAAAATGACATTTCTAAAGGAAAAAAAGCCATTTAAAACTGCTTGCGCCTTTAATGTAATGTCTGGTCCCGGTAATATAGATGAAAATCTTTGAGAAAAATGGCATGGCTACCCCACCAGCCCCCCCCCCACCCCAGCCCATTACCAGCCCCTTTGGGTCTTGTATGCATATTAAGGGGAACCCCGCACACAAAATAAAAAAAGGCCCTATATACTCTGAACAGCAGTATACAGGCGGTGCAAACAAGACAGGGACTGTAGGTTTGTTCTTAAGTAGAATCTGTTTCTAATTTTGAACACGTACATTGTTTAAGTGTAGCTCCAGCCAAAAAATCTATTTCTTTTTCGTACATCACGGGACACAGAGCGACTTAGTCATTACTAATGGGTTATATAGATTACCTTCAGGTGTTGGCACTGGCCAATTCCAAACCGGAAGTACCCTCCCCTATATAAGCCCCTCCCACCCGGGAGCACCTCAGTTTTTTGCCAGTGTCTAAGGTGTTGGCCAAAGAGTAACATGTGTTTTCACTGGGCTTGCGTACAGGTTCTTTTGGGCCTTAGTAAGCTGTTCCGGATCCCACCAAAAAAGCTTCATAGCTAAACGGTCGGTACCCGGGCCTTGCAGCAGAAGAGCAAGGTTTTGCCTGTAATGCTTCTCTTAGGAGGGCTGGACCCTGGGATCCAGAGCTCTGGTCATACCCACGACCAAGATGTTGTCTGTGCAGGGTGCTATACAGGTCCAGGGGAGTGGAATCCTTGGGAACCCGGTCCCTGAAGGTTTAATTACAATGCCTGCCGTGATAGGTGAAGTTTGGACTTCTGTGGACCAAACAAAGTCCTGCGGCGGGGATCAGGTAAGTGGGGGCCCCCAGGAACTTGGTTCTATTGGGGGACCCCCAAGCCTAATTTGTCTTTCTGTCTGTTACCTAACGGTATTCCCGCTAAATATCTGTGTTTGCCTATAACTACTGAAAATGTAAAATTTTAATAGTAGTCAAGAAAAAAAAAAAAAAAAAAACAGGGACCGCGGTACCTGTGTTAAACCACTAGAGGCCGCTGTAGTCCATTTTTCTTGTCATGTGGATCTTTGGTTTTCTCAAGTCAAAAGATCCAGGCAGCTGGTAAGTTTCTCTGTGGGAATCCACTTCCTCTGCCCTGTTGCTGCGCTCATCCACCGCACAGGCCCTCCGGCAAAAAGGGCCCTGGCTCCTAGTCCCCTGTTTGATTTCGAAAAGGGCGCCAGTGGCGCACGGGCGCGCGCGCGGGCGCGTGCTCGTGCCTCCTATGAAAAAAAGGGGCGGGGCGGGTGGATGACGCTCGATGCGCGCCGCGGCGCTTCTGCGCATGTGCGGGCGTCCCAGCATGGTTAAAAGACACAGTACAAGTGTCAGCTGCATGCAAACAGAGCTAGCAACAAACAGTGGCACACAGAGGCGGTTGATGCAGGCATCCCCATAGAAAGGCACTTTAGTGGACACCAGCTGGTATATAGCAGCACCTGTGTTAGACTATTACCAGAAAAATTGGTGTATGAAGACGGGAATACCTCAGCTTTGTGCTTAAAGGATATGTCGTCCAGACGCTCCGGAAATAGATCTTCCAGGAAGCCAAAGGGGTCTCCATCGGGCTCTGAGGATATTGGGCATGCTTGTACTGCACCAATCTCCCCTGAGAATTCAGAGGTCAGTAGCCGTAGAAACCCCGCAGGAATGCCTGGTGCTGCGGCTGTCCCCAGTCCACCTGCTCCTGTATATATAACAGAGGAGGTTTTATCCTCAACTCTGGGAGGATTGGAAGAGAGATTAACAGCATTGATCGCTGCTTCCCTGTCTCAGGAAAAGCGCGTCCGATCTCCGTCTCCTCCTTCAGAGTGCCTGTTAGTGGAGGAACAGCCCCACACAGAGATCAACCTACCTGAAGGGGATCAGGATGAGGTTGATTCAGTTATGGAGGAATCAACAGTGGAAGAACCTTTCTCAGCTTCTCAGGCTGAAAGATTATGGGTTCAGTCTCTGACTAATATGGTCCGATCAGCATTTAAAATGCCTCTGGCGGAACCACCATCCACTACGGTTTCCTCGCTGGGGTCGCTAAAAGCTCCCCAGGCTGTCTGTTCCTTCCCAATCCACCCTTTATTAGAAGGGCTTATTTACCAGGATTGGGAGCATCCTGATAAAATATTTGCTCCCCCCAAGAGGTTTCCGGTGATCTATCCCATGGAGGATAAGTTCATAAGAAAATGGAGGGTCCCTACAGTGGACGCAGCCATCTCTTCTGTTAACAAATCACTGACATGTCCAGTAGATAATGTTCCAATGTTCAAAGACCCAATAGATAAAAAATTGGAGTCTTTACTAAAATCTGCTTTCTCTACAGCAAGTTTGGTGACACAACCTGCGGTAGCAGCGATTGGAGTCTGCCAAGCAGTGAAAGATCAGTTGAAACAAGTCTTAAGGGACTTACCAGATCAGCAGGCTCTTGCCCTAGCTGACCTGCCTAGAGCCTTGTGTTTTGCGGTGGACGCCATAAAGGATACAATCCAACAGGCCTCCCGCTTTACGCTGTCTATAGTACATATGCGTAGGCTTCTGTGGCTCAAAAACTGGTCTGCTGAAGCTCCCTGTAAAAGACTGCTGGTTAGCTTCCCATTTCATGGAGAACGCTTATTTGGAGAAGATCTGGACAAATATATCCAGAAAATTTCTGCCGGTAAAAGTTCACTCTTACCGGTTAAGAACAAGGGTAGAAGTCCTTCTTTTAAGAGGCCTACTTCTCCAGTCCCAGGCACATCGGCTGTGAAGCAGTTCCGACGGCCTCCGCGGTCAAATTCAGGGGGCAGAAATCAGGGACAATCACAGGGTAACAAGAAGCCCTGGATCAAGAGAGGTACAAAACCTCCCCCCAAGGCATGAAGCGTTGCCCCCACTCAATCGGGTGGGGGGAAGACTTCAGTTGTTCACAGAGACCTGGCGGGACACCATCAGAGACAGATGGGTGCTCTCCGCAGTAAGTCTGGGATACAAGCTGGAGTTAAAAGGCACTCCTCCTGCCCAATTTATGAGGTCAAACGTGCCAAGAGATCCCCAAAAGAGAGGATCCCTCCTTCTGGCACTAGAACAACTATTGCTCCAAGGTGTAATCATGAAGGTTCCCCTGGAAGAAAGCGGATTCGGGTTTTACTCGAACCTTTTCACAGTCCCCAAACCAAATGGGGACGTGAGGCCCATATTAAATCTAAAAGGGCTAAACAAGTTCCTAAATATCAGGACTTTTCGGATGGAGTCGATCCGATCGGTGGCCACCGCCCTACAAGGGCAGGAATGGCTAGCCTCGATCGACATAAAGGATGCTTATCTGCATATTCCCATCTTTCCGGCCCACCAGAAATTTCTACGCTTTGCAGTAGAAGGGCGCCATTTTCAGTTCAGAGCCTTACCTTTCGGTCTGGCCACAGCACCACGAGTGTTCACAAAAATTCTGGCCCCATTATTGGCCAATCTAAGAACACAGGGTGTAACGATAATGGCATATCTAGACGACCTGCTACTAATAGACCACTCAGTGGAAAAGCTGGAAGTAGCTATTCACAAGACAATCGAGTATCTGGAATATCACGGTTGGATTATCAACCGGGACAAGTCAGCTCTAAGACCAGTCAAAAGTCTGGAATACTTAGGGCTAAGGCTGGATTCAAATCAGAGAAAGATTTTCTTACCTCCAGAGAAGGTGTCGTCTTTAAAAGATTTGACCCACTTAGTGGGTACAAAAAGAAAACCATCCATACGCCTCTGCATGAGGCTGCTGGGAAAGATGGTGGCTTCATTCGAAGCGGTACCCTACGGTCAATTCCATTCAAGGAATTTGCAAAGGGCCATACTGTCAGCCTGGAACAAAAAAGTTCAGGCTTTAGACTTACCAATGTCCCTGTCCCCTTCCGTTCGCAAGAGCCTCCATTGGTGGTTGGTGCCCCAGAATCTGGAAAGAGGGAAACCCTTCAGTCCGGTTTCTTGGAAGGTGGTCACTACAGATGCCAGCCTCATAGGCTGGGGGGCAGTACTGGAGCAATGGTCTCTCCAGGGCAAGTGGTCAGAAGCAGAAAAGGCCCTGCCCATCAATCTCTTAGAGATACGAGCAGCCCGGTATGCCCTAGTAGCATGGACATCCAAACTCCAAGGGTCCCCTGTCAGAATTCAATCAGACAATGCCACGGCAGTGGCATATATCAATCACCAGGGTGGCACCAAGAGTCGTGCAGCCCAGAGGGAAGCAAATTGCATCCTGGAGTGGGCAGAAAAATATGTCCCAGCCATATCCGCGGTTTTCATCCCAGGAGTGGAAAATTGGAGAGCGGACTTTCTAAGTCGCCAACAATTATGCCCGGGGGAATGGTCTCTTCACCCCGAGGTTTTCCAGGCAATATGCCAGCGGTGGGGAACACCGGATGTAGATCTGCTAGCATCCAGATTCAACGCAAAGGTGGACAGATTTGTGTCTCGCACAAGGGATCCCCTAGCTTGCGGCTCGGATGCCCTAGTGTTCCCTTGGGATCAGTTCGAGCTGATATATGCATTCCCACCGCCACAATTGTTACCGCGATTACTCCGCAGAATCAGGGTAGAAAAGAAACCAGTGATTCTGGTGGCTCCAGCGTGGCCCCGAAGGGCATGGTACGCGGAGATTGTAAAAATGTCAGTGAGGAGTCCTTGGACCCTCCCACATCGTCCGGACCTGCTGTCGCAGGGACCGATATACCACCCTTCCTTACCAGCCCTAGGTTTGACGGCCTGGCTATTGAAGCCCACATTCTGAAAAAGAGAGGGCTCTCTAATTCTGTGGTATCTACCATGATCAATGCCAGGAAACCGGTATCCAGGCAGATCTATTATAGGATCTGGAAAGCATACATTACGTGGTGTGAGGCCAGGAAATGGCATCCACGTAAGTACGTGATAGGGAGGATTTTGGACTTCCTACAGTGGGCTGTAGATAGGAAGCTTGCCTTGAGTACTATCAAGGGTCAGATTTCGGCCTTGTCAATATTTTTTCAAAGGCCCTTGGCTTCGCATTCACTAGTCAAAGCCTTTATACAAGCAGTGATGCGTATTAGCCCTCCGGTTAGTATTCCCATATGTCCTTGGGACTTAAACCTGGTTCTGTCGGTTCTACAGAAACAACCGTTTGAACCATTACAACACATTTCCTTGGTTCTTCTCACCAGGAAATTGATTTTCTTAGTAGCCGTTTGTTCGGCTAAAAGAGTATCGGAATTAGCCGCCTTGTCCTGTAAGGAGCCATATCTGGTTGTCCATAAGGACAGAGTAGTATTACGTCCTCATCCAGCCTTTCTTCCTAAGGTGGTATCGAGGTTTCATTTGAACCAAGATGTGGTTCTTCCTTCTTTTTTCCCCAAACCTAGCTCGGTAGAGGAAAAGTTATTACATTCTTTGGATGTAGTAAGAGCAGTTAAAGCTTATCTAAAAGCCACTGCTCAGATTCGCAGAACGGATTCTTTATTTGTTCTGCCGGAAGGCCCCAGAAAGGGTCAGGCAGCATCAAAATCTACTTTAGCCAAGTGGATTCGACAGGTCATAATACAAGCCTATGGCTTGAGAAAGAGACCGCCTCCGTTCAAAGTTAGGGCGCACTCCACAAGAGCAGTTGGAACTTCATGGGCAGTGCATCACCAGGCCTCCCTGGCTCAAGTATGTAAGGCCGCAACATGGTCTTCGGTACACACGTTTACTAGGTTCTACCAGGTAGACGTTAGAAGTCAGGAGGATGTCGCCTTTGGGCGCAGTGTGTTGCAGGCCGCAAAAGATCCTCATGCCTGATGGCGCCCAGCTTATGTATCCCTCCCCTCATTTGGCATTGCTTTGGGACGTCCCATTAGTAATGACTAAGTCGCTCTGTGTCCCGTGATGTACGAAAAAGAAAAAGGGATTTTTATAACAGCTTACCTGTAAAATCCTTTTCTTGGAGTACATCACGGGACACAGAGCTCCCACCCCTCTTTTTGGGACACTTATTGCTTGGCTACAAAACTGAGGTGCTCCCGGGTGGGAGGGGCTTATATAGGGGAGGGTACTTCCGGTTTGGAATTGGCCAGTGCCAACACCTGAAGGTAATCTATATAACCCATTAGTAATGACTAAGTCGCTCTGTGTCCCGTGATGTACTCCAAGAAAAGGATTTTACAGGTAAGCTGTTATAAAAATCCCTTTTTTTAAGCTTTTTGGAAAACATAGGGAAGGGTTATCACCCCTGTAACATTTGTTTTGCTGTCTGTGCCCCTTGTTCAGAATATTTCACCTCACTTTCTGTCCCAATGACAAATGTTTTTGAAAAGTGGGGTTTTTATTGAAACAAGGATTGGTGATAAAGCATCAGTAGAGAGGAGACACATTTTTCCCATATTAACTTTTACAGGAGAGAATTTCCCTTCCTATGGGGTAGATTTCCTCTCACTTCCTGTTGTCTCCTTCCGTTTGCAAGTAGGAGTCATTTGTAAGTTGGATGTTTGAAAGTAGGGGCCTGCCGTATATACTCTGCTGAAATTTGCCCCTTACATGTTGGTGTTGCCACAACACTGTGAGCCCTCACAGTTATTCTTGGTGGGCGCTGGAACGCCCTGCTGTGAACTATTATATCAGGAATTGTATTTACATGCCATTGTTGAACAGTGGTAGGAAAAATTGGGCCTTTGATGGTGGTGCTGGTGCCACAACACTGTAAGCCCTCACAGTTACTCTTGGTGGGCGCATGAATGGGCCCTGCTCTGAATTATTAGACCATGAATTGTAATTACATGCCCCTGTTAAACAGGGGCAGAAAAATTGGGCCTTAGGCACTGGTGCCACGACACTGCAATCCCTCACAGATACTGAACTTGGAGCACAGCAATGAGCCCTGTTGCAAAGTATTGCATCAAAAATTGTAATTACACGCCCCTGTTAAACAGGGGCAGAAAAATTGGGCCTTAGCCACTGGTGGCGGCACCCAGAAACAAAAAAGTTCTTCCAAGCTATCATTAAGAATCGGATCATTGAGGAGGAGGAGGATAGTCAGTCAACATAACAGGACAGTCACTCAGCATCAGCATCAGTCTTGAAGGGATGTGACATTTGAAAATAAATTATTCTGTTACATCAGCTTCAGGTGCTTGGTAGCTGGTGGTGATCCAAGACTGGTTCATCTTTATGAAGGTCAGTCGATCAACCGAGTCAGTGGACAGGCGCACCCTGTGATCCGTGACAAAGCCTCCAGCAGCACTGAATGTGCGTTCCGAAAGAACGCTGGATGCAGGACAGGCCAGTAGCTCAATTGCATACTGTGCAAGCTCTGGCCAGTGATCCATCCTCAACACCCAGTAAGCCAGAGGATTTTCGTTGGGAAAGGTGTCCAAGTCTGACCTTGCCCCTAGGTATTCCTGCACCATGTATATCAGACGCTGGCGATGGTTGCTGGAACCGATCATACTTTGGGGCTGCGGACTAAAGAATTGTCTGAACGCATCGGTCAGATGGCCACCTTCTCCACCGCTCCTTCTGCTACTGACCGAAGCCTCAGCAACTCGTTGTCCAGGACCAGGAGTTTGTAACCTCCCAGTCTCTGGGAATGCATTGCACAGACCTTTCTGCAAGGCCTCCCGGAGATGTCTCATCCTCTGCTCCCTCTGCGACGGCAAGATAAGGTCCGCAACCTTATCCTTGTACCGTGGATCAAGGAGAGTGGCCAGCCAGTAATGGTCCCTGTCCTTGATCCGAAGAATACGAGGATCCTTCCGCAGACTTTGCAGGATCAGGGAGGCCATGCAGCGTAGGTTAGCTGAGGCATTCGGTCTGGAGTCCTCTGGGTCACTAAGGACGACATGATCCGCAGCCACCTCCTCCCAGCCAGGTACAAGTCCACGGGTTTGTTGGGACTGTAAATCATCCCTAAAAGACTGCTGCTGTTGATGCTGAGTGCCATGCTCCACCTCCATGCTGACACAATCCTCCTCCTCCTCCTCCTCCTCCTCTTCCTGTGTGATGGGTGGGACAGAAGGAACACTGTCTGGGTAAAGGGGGCCTTGAGAGGCAAGGAAGTCCTCCTCTTCCTGCCTCTGTTCTGCCTCAAGTGCCCTGTCCATTATTCCATGCAGCGTATGCTCCAACAAGTGGACAAGAGGTACAGTGTCACTGATGCATGCACTGTCACCATCCTTGTGGCCTCCTCAAATGGTGCCAACAGTGCATGCATCCTTGATCATGCCCCACTGGCGTGGTGAAAAAAACCTGAGCTCCCCTGACCCTGTCCTGGTGCCATAGTCGCACAGGTACTCATTGATGGCCCTCTGCTGCGTGTGCAGCCGCTGCAGCATGGCCAACGTTGAGTTCCACCTGGTGGGCATGTCACATATAAGGCGGTTCTTGGGCAGGTTCAACTCCTTTTGCAGCTCAGCCAGCCGAGCACTGGCATTATATGATTTGCGGAAATGCACACAGACTTTCCTGGCCTGCCTCAGGACATCCTGTAAGCCCGGGTACCTGCCCAAGAACCACTGCACCACCAGGCTAAGGACGTGAGCCACACAGGGCACATGGGTCAGTTGTCCCTGTCGGAGGGCAGAGAGGGGGTTGGTGCCATTGTCGCAAACCACCATTCCTGGCTTAAGCTGGCGTGGCGTCAACCACCTCTCGGCCTGCCCCTGCAGAGCAGACAGAACCTCTGCCCCAGTATGGCTCCTGTCCCCCAAACACACCAGCGCAAGCACGGCATGGCATCTTTTTCTGTGTACTTGCGTAGCCCCTTGAACGCCTACGGAGCACCGCTGGTTCCAAGGACAAAGCACAGGAAGAGGCCATGGAGGAAGAAGAAGAGGAGGGGTGGAGGAGAGCGGTGTGTCACAACCAGTAGTAGCATTTTGGAGGCGTGGTGGCGGAACAACCTCCAACACTACTGCACCTTGTCCTGCATCCTTCCCAGCTGCCAAAAGAGTGACCCAATGGGCCGTGAAAGAAAGGTAACGTCCCTGTCCATGCCTGCTGGACCATGAGTCAGCGGTAGTATGCACCTTACCGTTGACCGCCCTGTCCAGCGAGGCATGGACATTGCCTTCCACATGCCGGTAGAGAGCCGGAATCGCCTTCCGTGAGAAAAAGTGGCGTTTGGGAACCTGCCACTGAGGAACCGCACATTGCACAAACTCACGGAAGGGGGCCGAGTCTACCAACTGAAAAGGCAGCAGTTGAATTGCTAGCAATTTAGCCAAGCTAGCATTCAACCACTGGGCACGTGGATGGCTGGGAGTGAACTTTCGACGGTCCAGCAGCTGGGGCAGGGAAATTTGCCTGCTAGAATCGGACGTCTGTGTACTGCTAGCAGAGTGCCCGCAAGTACTTGGCTGTGACACACCTAATTCTACACCTTAATTCCTCTCAGTGCAGGTTTCAGAGAGAACTGAAGGTACAGTGGGGTTGGAGATCCCAGCTGATGAGGAGCAAGGAGAGGTCCGCTTTGTTCTTTGGTGTGGGTCTTTAAGATACGCTTGCCAACGAGCTGCATGGCAGGTCAACATATGTCTGGTTAAGCATGTGGTGCCCAAGCGGCTGATGTTTTGGCCATGCGAGATACGCTTCAGACATATGTTGCAAACAGCAGCGGTGCGATCTGATGCACTCGACTCAAAAAAGGCCCACACCAAAGAACTTTTGGAATAATGGGCAGAGGCAGCGCCCTGCACAGGCGGAGCTCTGCGGTGAGATTCAGTCGGTGTGCTGCCCTTATGCTGGCCCCCCGAGGGCATCCTGCCTCATTGGAGATGTGCCTCCTCCTCATCCTCCTCCTCCTCCTCTCTCCTATCAGGCACCCACGTGGAGTCAGTGACCTCATCATCCCCTCCCTCCTCATCACTGGAGCCAATCTGGCAGTATGCTGCAGCTGCTGGAACATGACTGCCAGAATGGTGTCCTTCTTGAGCATCCCCTCTCTCTGCTCTCACGCTACTGCCTTCCTCTAGCTGGGTATCATCATCAGACCCTTCGAAACGCTGGATATCCTCCTGGAGCATGTACCCAACACTGTGCTCAAACAGTTCGGGGGACTCCTCAGGAGGACACGGTGGGTCTAGGGAAGGAGTGACTGATGATGACATTGATACGAGGGAAGAGGACGCTTTGGCAGCTGCTTTGCCAGTACCCTGAGCCTGGGTGAGAGAGAGGATGAGGAGGATGAGGAGGGCTTGGTCATCCATTCTACCAAGTCTTCGGCATGATGCGGCTCAACACGTCCAGCTGCCGAAAATAAGGACAAGCATGTCCCATGGCCACGTGCTGATGACGATGCACCGCATCCACGACCAGCACTGTTGTCTCTAGACACAGAGCCTGCTTGCCCTCTTTTATTGGCTCCTGACTGTCTGCCTCTCCTTGTTTGCCTTCCAGACATTCTAATGGCCTGCAGGGAGATGGGAAAACCAGCAATAAGGGGTAGCTTCAGGTGTATACTGTGCAGGAGGCACACTATGCCCGCTGTAAGTGCTGCAGATGCCTGCCTGTGTTACACAACAGGAAAACACAGCAATAAGGGCTAGCTTCAGGTGTATATTTTGCAGGAAGCACACTATGCCCGCTGTAAGTGCTGCAGATGCCTGTTAGTGTAACACAAAAGAAAAAAACCACGAGCAATAAGGGCTAGCTTCAGGTGTATAATGTGCAGGAGGCACACTACGCCCACTGTAAGTGCTGCAGATGCCTGCCTGTGTTACACAACAGGAAAACACAGCAATAAGGGCTAGCTTCAGGTGTATACTGTGCAGGAGGCTTAGCAAAGAATATCACTGACACTGTCCCTGCCTATCCTTCTCTCTCCCTGCACACAAGTTAAATGAACAAATAGCACTGACACTGTCCCTGCCTATCCTTCTCTCTCCCTGAACCGGAACACACTACACAAGGCAGCCGCGCTGGCGGCCTTTTATAGTGTGGGGTGTGTACTAAATCCCCCTGAGCTATAATTGGCCACAGGCATCCTGCCTGTGGCCAATTATGGCTCTCCTCGCTGCAGGCGCTGTGATTGGCCAAGCATGCGGGGTCACAGTGCATGCTTGGCCAATCACAGCGCCTGGATTGCACTGCGATGGCGTAGTGCATTGTGGGCCGTTCGCGTCACTCGAATTTGGCGCGAACGGCCCAAACCGTTCGATCTTCGTCGAACGATCGAACAGCCGATGTTCGAGTCGAACGTATGTTCGACTCAAACACAGAGCTCATCCCTAGTAGTGAGTGTACAGCTTGTATAACAGTGTCAATTTGCTGTCCCCTCAAAATAATTCAACACAGCCATTAATGTCTAAACCGCTGGCAACAAAAGTGAGTACACCCCTAAGTGAAAATGTTCAAATTGGGCCCAAAGTGTCAATATTTTGTGTGGCCACCATTATTTTCCAGCACTGCCTTAACCCTCTTGGACATGGAGTTCCCCAGAGCTTCACAGGTTGCCACTGGAGTCCTCTTCCACTCCTCCATGATGACATCACGGAGCTGGTGCATGTTAGAAACCTTTGGCATCCTCAAACGGAAGGTGAAGGAGCACAACAGATGCTCAATAGGATTAAGGTCTGGAAGCATGCTTGGTCAGTCCATCACCTTTACCCTCAGCTACTTTAGCAAGGCAGTGGTCGTCTTGGAGGTGTGTTTGGGGTCGTTATGTTGGAATACTGCCCTGCGGCGCAGTCTCCGAAGGGAGAGGATCATGCTCTGTTTCAGCATGTTACAGTACATGTTAGCATTCATGATTCCCTCAATGAACTGTAGCTCCCCAGTGCCGGCAGCACTCATGCAGCCCCAGACCATGACACTCCGATCAACATGCTTGACTGTAGGCAAGACACACTTGTCTTTGTATTCCTCACCTGGTTGCCACCACACACGCTAGACACCATCTGAATCAAATAAGTTTATCCTGGTCTTATTAGACCACAGGACATGGTTCCAGTAATCCCTGTCCTTAGTCTACTTGTCTTCAGCAAACTGTTTGCGGGCTTTGTGCATCATCTTTAGAAGAGGCTTCCTTCTGGGACGACAGCCATGCAGACCAATTTGATGCAGTGTGCAATGTATGGTCTGAGCACTAACAGGCTGACCCCCCACCCCTTCAACCTCTGCAGCAATGCTGGCAGCACTCATACGTCTATTTCCCAAAGACAACCTCTGGATATGATGTTGAGCATGTGCACTCAACTTCATTGGTCGACCATGGCGAGGCCTGTTCTAAGTGGAACCTGTCCTGTTAAACCGCTGTATGGTCTTGGCCACCGTGCTGCAGCTCAGTTTCAGGGTCTTTGCAATTTTCTTATAGCCTAGGCCATCTTTATGTAGAGCAACATTTTTTTTCAATCCTCAGAGTTCTTTGCCATGAGGTGCCATGTTGAACTTCCAGTGACCAGTATTAGAGAGTGAGAGAGCGATAACACCAAATTTAGCACATCTGCTCCCCATTCACAAAATAACAAAAATCACCAGCGCTAAAATAGGTGGATGGGTATAGAAATACACAAAATGTCAAGATGTGAGTCCAGAGCAGCAGGAAAAATTTGTACCTGTAAGTACCAAATATACAACATTCAAACACTAAAATCCAGCGCTCATGGAACATACACAATGACACATGTATACTCTTTGTTGAGATGAAGAACTTTGTCCATTTATTAATCAGAATTTCAATAAAAAAATAATCCAATCCCAGATGGATAAACAAAAGGGAGGAAATTAATGTGATGTTCACAAGAGTCAAAACCTTCAATAATATTACCCACGATCCGTAGAGCAAGGAGGGGTTAAAAATTCAAAGCGTGGCTTAGTGATCCTGTAGCATATATGTGGTGTGAACACAGTACACCTTGAGATGACTTTCAAGTATGAAACATATAGGCCGACATGTGGAGGGCCCTCCAACACGAGGGACGAGAAACCTGGACTGTGACACGGCTGGGACGGGAGAGCTCGCTACCTTCGTCCCTCCAGATGGATGACGTCACACCACAGCGACGCTGGCTGGAGTCTAGGGATTCGAGCTGCGTTGTGTAACGAGTGTGCCGTTTAGCACGCTCCTCCACTGAAGGTAGTGATGCGCTGCTGCTGCTCACTGGTGGAGATGTAAAGAACTGTCCACTCAATGAGATGAATCCTTAGTACACTGGCCGGCTTATGAACAGGACAATTCGGCTGCTGTAAAGTTCCTAAACGGAACGGATCGTGGTAAAAGATAAATAATATCCTGAAGGGGGTTGCCTTGACAACGCATTTCGCGCTCTCTGCACTTTTTCAAAGTCCAAAGAAACGTGATTTTAGTGTTTGAATGCTCCCCATTCACACCTGAGACCTTGTAACACTAACGAGTCACATGACACAAGGGCCCAATTTAGATGTTTTCACTTAGGGGTGTACTCCCTTTTGTTGCCAGCAGTTTAGACATTGATGGCTGTGTGTTGAGTTATTTTGAGGGGGCAGCAAATTTGCACTGTTATACAAGCTGTACACTCACTACTTTACATTGTAGCAAGGTGTCATTTCTTCAGTGTTGTCACATGAAAAGATATAATAAAATATTTACAAAAATGTGTGGGGTGTACTCACTTTTGTGAGATACTGTATATATATTTATTTTTATTTTTTATCAGTGCCTCGACTATATGTGTGACCTTGTTTGATGGGACCCCCATTTGAGATAGCTTTGCTGGAGGATTAGGTTGGTTGATTTTTGAACAAATAGGCAGTGCATTCCTTGATTATCTTTCTGTAACATTATTAAGGAATTTTGGCTGTTGGGTGAAATACCCAAAAAGGCATAAGGGTTGGTATTCAGATTTACCATGTATACAGAAAATGTTCCTGTGTTAGTAACTAAAAGTATTAGACCAGTGAGGGTTCCTACGTATGCTCCATTGTTCCTAACTCTTTCTTCCTCTGTTGTAACAGCATGGGTGATTTAGGTCCTCAAGGACAAAAGCAGCTCTCACTCCCAGCAGTGCCAGCAATGTGCTCTTAGAACCTAGGCCTATGCTCAGGATCTTCTGTATAGAAAAGCTTAGGCTTTGTTTTTATGATGCTATAAGAGCTGGATTAAAGACAATTTTTCTAAGAAGCTGAGTGTCAGTGCTACTTATCCTCCATGATCCAGCACCATTTCTGCCCTTATGGCATGCAGCAACATGCACTTCTGGGTTTTAAGCAGAGTGTCACAGCCTTGTCTAATTAATCAGCATTATCCTTGTTGGTGCACAGCCAATCAGAGTGGTATCCTATCCTTGTATGGCTGCAGCCTACGTAAGTGGTGCCCTCCTATCCCTGTCATGCCACAGCCTCACAGCAGCTTCTACTCTTAGGCCCTATGCACACGGGACGCTGTTAAACTCACGTTCAGAGGCAGGTGGACACTTTTTTCTGACCCTGAACCCATTCAATGTTATCCTATGTGACCATGTACACTGTCTCGTTTATTGCCGATTATATGCAGTTGCGTTTAACCTCGTTTTTCTGAAAGCAAATAAATGTGTTCAGACGCAAAAAATTCCACGTTTCAGATGCAAAACGCGGCTAAGCGCGGTACTGGCATTTTGCAGGGATTTCGTTTATAAGCGTTTTTAAAGGTGACCTTTTTTTTTACATTAGAAATCTCAAAAATTATGGCAAATGATGAAAAACCTAAAAAAAACTGTAATTGCTTCCATTGCATTGTGGACAATCCACAACTTGTGGCAGGTGGACAATCCACAACTTGCGGCAAGTGGACAATCCACAACGTGTGGCAGGCGACGTGGCAAGTGGGCAATCCACAACTTGTGGCAGGTGACGTGGCCAGTTGATGTGGCAAGTGGACAATTCACAACTTGTGGCAGGTGACGTGGCCAGGTGACGTGGCCAGTGGACAATATACAACTTGTGGCAGGTGACGTGGCCAGTGGACAATCCACAACTTGTGGCAGGTGACGTGGCCAGGTGACAATCCACAACTTGTGGCAGGTGACGTGGCTAGTGGACAACCCACAACTTGTGGCAGGTGACGTGGCCAGGTGACGTGGCAGGTGGACAATTCACAATTTGTGGCAGGTGACGTGGCCAGGTGACATGGCCAGTGGACAATCCACAACTTGTGGCAGGTGGCGTGGCCAGGTGATGTGGCCAGTGGACAATCCACAACTTGTGGCAGGTGACGTGGCCAGTGGACAATCCACAACTTGTGGCAGGTGACGTGGCCAGGTGACGTGGCAGGTGACGTGGCCAGGTGACGTGGCAAGTGGACAATTCACAACTTGTAGCAGGTGACGTGGCCAGGTGACGTGGCCAGTGGACAATCCACAACTTGTGGCAGGTGACGTGGCCAGGTGGACAATCCACAACTTGTGGCAGGTGACGTGGCCAGTGACACGCTAAATACAAGTACACTTCTGCTCTCTTAGCTGCTGCTACTCACTCTGGACTCACAAAATGGCTGAAATGGTTAAATAATACTGTTTTTTGAGCTTAGGGAGGGTCTTATGATGTTTCTTAACTAAACGCTTGTAGACGCAAACGCGGAAAAACTGGCGTTTTTAAAGTCCGGTTTCAGCCTTTAAAAACATGCGTTCAGCAGAGTTTGCACCGGCGTCTCGTGTGCATGGGGCCTTACCCAGCATAGTTTACCTCAGTGCATCTAACAGCTCACTGCTCAAGCAATGCTTTTACATGCTAACTGCCGAGCCCCTGTTAAGCCTCCCTGCAATGCAGTCTGCATCTTTCCACTGATTCCTTTTTATCGACTTCTGGCTAGTTCCTGATTATCCATGGCCACTGCCAGGTTTGACCTCCAGCTTATTCCTGAATATCCATGTATACTGCCTGCCCTGACCTCTTGCTTGTTTCTTGTTATCATTGTCTGTTGCCTGCCCTAAGCAATGGCATGTATCCTGGTTATCCATGTCTGCTGTGTACCCTGACCTCTGCCTTGTATCCTGACCTTCCAAGCTCATAACTAGCCCTAACCTCTACAGTGTTCCTGGTGTTCTCTGGCATGTAGCCCACAGTAATTAAAGCAGGGTGAACCTGGGGTCAGTATGTAGCCTCAAGTAAATACCAGCTGACTCTTGGATTCTATGCCCTGGGGGATCCCACATTACCTTTCACTTGAAACAATCCTCACTCCTGCATGTCAGGATTCAACTCCCAGGTCTTCTTTATTCCAGTGAGAATCTGATGTAAATTACCGAGACCTTCCCCTTCCAATGTGCTCCAGTGTGGTTCCAACTCCACAAATCCAGCTTACAGATCTGACCTGCTTTGCGGTGTTCTTCTCTACTGTGAACTGGCTGTCAGCCTACATTTCTCAGGTAAGTCTTTCACCTCAAATTGTCTTTCCTTTTTACTGTAGCTAGAGTGTGCACATAGGAGCAGTTGGCACCCTGACGTGGGGGTCCATTATATGATACAATTGGATCAAGCAGACAGACCTTTTAGCATAGAAACTATTTTAGATTAAGCAATAATGTAGTGTCCATGCATACAAAGGTGTGATTATTTTGATGCCTTTTTAGTAATGCACATTATACAGAAGTAAACTTGTTGCATTCCAGTTAAGGCCCCAATTTTGTAAAATAATACTGTTCCCCTCTCCAGGTCTGAGTACCTTAGAAGATCATTTTAAAAGGAGCATAGTGAAAGAATGTATAAAGACATGAAAGATTGAAGTCTTCTTTACTTCTGCAGTACACTTTGAACAGAAAAGGCTGACAGGCTGCAAAGGCAGTAACTGAAGAAACCTGTCATTTTTTTCTGCTCTCTGATCACATATTTTGTTTGCTGTTAATTTAGCTAAAATATCAGCCTGGGATGTAATGTATCCTGAAATGTGTCACTAAAGTTCAGCTTTTAGCAGCACACTCATAAAACCTTGTTTCTATGAGGTCTAAGGCTCCATGCACACTGGCTTAAAAATCACTGCTTCCACAGGAGTTTTGTGTTTTGCCCGCAGAAGCAGCTCAATGCTATCCTAGGTCTCTATTCACATTAGGGCAATAAGAGGCATATTTTGAGCTAGCCCCTCATGCATCAAGTTTTCATGTTTTGGGATAAGCAAAAAAAAAGAGCAACAATTTTGAAAAAAAAAGAATATTTTTACATTGTGTTTTAAAACAAATCCAATAAAATTACATTTCGTCATAAATTTAGGCCAGAATGTATTCTGCTACATGTGGTAAAAAAAAAATAGCCCAGATAACTGTATGATAATAGGTTTGTGGGAAAGTTATAGAGTCTACAAGCTATGCTACGCATCATTGAAAATTGATCGATCCTGATGTACTGACGACCTATCTCAATTCTTGAGGCCCTAAAACGTCAGGACAGTACAGATACCCCACAAATTACCCCTTTTTGTAAAGATGACAGTCCAAGGTATTTATTAAGAGGGATAGTGAATTTTTTGAAGTTACAATTTTTTGTCCACAATAGTTTAGAAAATTAAGAATTTGTATTTTTTATTTTTTCCCACAAAATTGTCATAGTAACAAATTATTTCTCACACATGGCATAGACAAACTTGCAATTACAACCCAAAATATATTCTGCTACTCCTGAGTATGGCAATACAACCTGTGTGAGACTTTTCCACAGCCTGGCCACATAGAGAGGCCCAACATGCAGGGAGCACCATCAGGTGTTCTAGGAGCATAAATTACACATTTAGTTTCCTGACTACCTATCACATTTTTTGAAGGCCCTGGAGCACCAAAACAATGGAATTACCCCTAAAATTACCCAAATTTGGAAAGAAAACACCCCAATGTATATTCCACAAGGCATAATGAGTCTTTTGAACATGTCATTTTTTCCCACAAGTTTTTGGAAAATGTGGAAAGAAAGTGAAAACAAATTTTTTTGCTAGAAAAATCTTATAAATTGACAACTTTGTGTAACACATAGCAAAAATTACATACAAAAATACATTCTGCTACTCCTCCTGAGTATGGCGATACCACATGTGTGAGACTTTTACACAGCCTGGCCACATACAGAGGCCCAACATCCAAGTAGCACTAACAGGCGTTCTAAAGGCATACATTACACCTTTAGTTTCCTGAGTACCCATCACATTTTTGAAGGCCCTGGAGCACCAGGACAATGGAATTAGATGTGGAAGGTGATTACGGACAGATATGGCAGATATTTACAGAAACATGTGGCAGATGATCACAGACAGATGTGCGCAAATGATCACGGCCAGATGTGGAAGATGATCACCGCCAGATGTGTGCCAGATGTGCACAGATGATCACAGACAGATATACGCCAGATGATAACAGACAGATGTGCGCAGAAGATCACGGACAGATGTGCCAGATGATCACGGACAGACGTGACAGATAATCATGGACAGATGTGTGCCGGATGATCACGAACAGATGTGTGCCGGATGATCACGGACAGATGTGGCAGATGATCATGAACAGAAGTGTGCCAGATGATCACGGACAGATGTGCCAGGTGATCACGGACAGATGTTCAGTGTGGCAGATGTTCAGTGGGACAGATGTTTACTGGGACAGGTGTTGGTATTTTTCACTGTTTGGGGACACTAGCTGGGTGATCAGTGTGTAAAAAGTTGTAAAAAACAGATCATACACACTGATCCCCAGCTCGCAGATCCGCTCTCCTTCTCCTCACTGACTCTGTGTCAGGGAAATGGCCGTACGAGAACTGGCAATAGTGCCAGTATTGGTAATGGACGCTTCTAGCACATTGGCATGCGCACTAGTGCAAGAAGTGCGAACGGGCGTACGCAGGTCCGCAACGGTGCTTATGTGCGCATGCGTGAAGGCGCTAATTGGCAAGCGCACATACGCACAATGTGACAGATATGGCCACTTACTGGCCTATACAAGACTGCTGCTGAGCCCATCACGTTGCTGGATTGTCGTCAGCCTTCCCGTGTTCCTGAGCCTCTGCGCATATTCTACTTGGATTTCCTGTTGTGACCTGGCTTGCTCCTGACCTGTCTGATCTGATCTGTTTTCCTGGTTTGACCCCCTGGCTTGCTTTACCGAATTTGTTGTTATCTCCACTGTCTAATCCCGGCTTGCATCACAGACTTTGCTACTGCGACCTGTTCCTGGCATGCCTTCCTGTATTTGAGCTTGGCTTGACCCTGTTCCTGCTACCTTCTTCTTCCTCCTGTCGGATCTACAGTGTTTCGACCCCTGGCCTGGCTTCCACTACTGTCTCCTGCACGCAACATTGCCAAGTGTTACTGAGGATTCCTAGAGACTTTGGCCCAGCTGTGTATCCTGCATTATCCGGTATACTTCAGATGACCATCGGTTCTACTCTCCTGTACCCATCTGGCAACCTGTGCTTCTTTGGGCACTACACCTTCTGTACCATCTTCAGGGGTGTACTGCACTTAGCCGCAAATGGAGCCCTCTTGGCACTTCGGCCTCCAACCAGGTACGTGACACTCTGTGTGAGTAGAAGCAGAGCCAATCACCTGACAATGGCTCTCTGTTTACATTACATGACGGCTGTGATTGAACACAGACATCATGTGATAAGGAGGGCCAATCCCAGAGCCCTCCTTCCGAGCGATGTTACCCTGTCTCTGGGGGACACGGGCACATCAGGATAGTGCCACTGTGCGTGCACGCGACCACGCAATCCCACTTTTTGTGATGTCCCAGTTTAGCGCCAATCTTATTGGGGGGACTAGGCCGGGGGGCAAGGTCCATGAGGCAAATTGGTCTGGTGCCCCCATAAAATGGCCACACTGCTGGCGGTATGATAATACTGGCTGGTGGCCGGTGACTGACTGACATTTAGACAGACTGGCGGCAGCACTTACTAGTATTGGCAGCTGCCAATACTAGTAAGTGTGGCACTGGCAGCAGGTCTTAGCAGCCTAATGCTCCGCTTACCCTCCCCTGCGGCATCCTTGGGAGGAAGATACAATATGTAATGTAACTTCCTCCTAGGGCTCTCTGTGTCAATACCATGGAGCAGTGTTTCTCAACTCCAGTCTTCAAGGCGCCCTAACAGGTCATGTTTTTAGGCTTTCAATTATTTTGCACAGGTGATTTAATCAGTTTCACTGCTTTAGTAATTACCACAGCTGTTTCATCTGAGGGAAATCCTGAAAACATGACCTGTTGGGGCGCCTTGAGCACTGGAACTGAGAAACACTGCCATGGAGAAGAGAGAAGTGGAGCCCCCAGGTATGGCAGCAGAGGGTTTTTTTCTTTGCATTCTCGCTGACATCTCTGAAGAGGGCATTTAGGTGGTTTCCTTCCTGCTTGATAACTTTTAAGAGATACTGTATATAAAGTGATTACGGGATTATTTCCTTGCGAAATACTTTGAGCGCTAATTAGTCTTACCCATTGTCCTGGAATTGATAAGCTCTTGAGAGCTTCGGTGTTGGTGTAATAAGAATACTGGGCTTTTGTAATGTTCTGGATGAGAAGAAAAGCTGGAACATATACTTTTATGCTCATGGTTTTTGCAACCTGCTGATTTGTCATGTTTTTTTTTTTCTATAGGAACATCTTTATGGCAGTTAATCCTGTTTTATTTAGCAAAATTACTTGTAATTAAACATACACAGGTTAAAGATCTTTCCGTCTGTGTGTTGACATATTTTGGGGTAATTTTTGGCCTGATTGAGTCCTAATTCTTTGACTATGAAACTGGTTTGTGAATGTCACATGACCACCATCAAATGGAACATTAGTTGGGCAGGCCCCCATCCCATGTGTTCCCCTTGGGATAAGTGGCACCGACAGCCAGGAGCGGTACCTGTGTGGTCAGATCAGCATTGTATGACCAGTAATCCACAAGTATGGATTTAATACAACCCTATCTGCTGGCCCAATATGATGTAATTTAGGGGTATTATAGCATATGAATATGAGCACTTCCACTACAGGAAGTGCCTTTATCATCACTTAGCACTGGCATTTGTTCTGACATCAGCTTGAGATATTTCAGTGATCATTCAGAATTCATTAACAGGTGCACTTGACCTCCTTCTGACCTGCATTTACCTGTGCTTCATGCAGATTTTGCTCTTCAATAGACTTGCATAGGTATGAAAAACTTAATTGAAGCAAGCAAAAGCCTCTCAACACAGGAGCTTAGGCTCCATTCACACCAGCCATTGCGTTGCAATGGCTATGGTGTGACGAGGTCCAGCAGGACCAGCGCAGTGTTGATGCACTGTTCTTTATTTTTTAACCCCTTCCCGACCAGCTGCTGCAGTTATACTGCAGCAGGTTGGCTCCCCTGGGCGAACCATTGTAGCTGTACGTCGGTTCGCCTTTTGACCACTGGGCACCGGCGATCGCTCCACACAGAGACAGAATGGAGATCTGTCAATGTAAAGACCTCCGAGCTGTCAGGGGTGAGGAGAGCGATCTGTTGTTCATACTGGTCATTGAGCAGCCAAATCTTCAGGGGCTAAACTTGTTAATTTGCAAACAAACTTTATTGAACTTCATAGATTCTATTGGCTGCCCTGTTGTGATCCGTGCTGCGCTGGAAAAAAGTACTGCTCGCAGTACTTTTTTCAGTGCACACCATCATTGTTCCTTGTCTTGTGTTGTGGGTGCTGTGGGGCTGCGTGGAAATAGCCACAAAACACAGTCCCACTGCACCTGGTGTGAAAGGACCCTTAAGCAGGCCATAGATTATGCAATTTTCTTTTGTGTAACATGGGCTGCAGAAAAAGCAATTCCCCCTATCAACACTGACTGTGGAGCTATCATGTTCCCCAGGCTGGGGGGGGGGCGGGGAGACGTCCCTCCCAGGAGAACACAGTGATTTACAGATGACAGAGTGGGGCTTAAATATGAAGGGGTGTGACCCTGGTGGGAAGGGGTGGAGCATATTTAAATTAGGGGGTGCAAGAGTTTAGTCAGGCCTAGGGCAGCACAAATCCTAAATACACCATTGGATGTGAGTGATATAATTTGAGGTGGTTTAGGTTTCTTGCAATTAGGATTACCCCAATTACTAGGCTAAGGAAAATTTCTCTTGTAAAGTAAAATTTCTCACAGTAAACAATCTATTTGCCTTTAGCCAATCAACCCAATTATATCTAAATTAAGAATTATCTTTTCAACAAAGCCTGGACGTGGCAGAAGTAGGAAGAGAACACTCCTCCGAAAACATGATGACTGCAGCTAACCCCTTAATTTCCCCTCTCTTCTCTCTGCTCACATACCCTCCTCCCTCTTTTTATTTTTTTTTATTTTTTTTAGATCTTCCCACTACATTCCTTCCTGCTCCAAACCAATAATACCCCTTTCCCCCACCACTACATTCAATGCTGCCTATGTTAGGTCAAATATGGTTTATACTTATATCAGGTATTAGACATGATTTGACGGTACTTGACAGTACTCCATTCGTATTTGCTACCTCCTAATTCATTTACCATTTTGCGAGTTTTCAAATATGCAAGATGATTTAATTTCATATTGTAATCCATGTACTACAGACTTGACTGAACTAAATATAAGGGATGAAAAAATTCCAAACATTATACATATAGATTAAAAAAATATAATATTTTAATGCATCAGAAGTAAAGAGGTTTATTTATTATGTAAGACAATTTAAAAGAAAGTAAAAGCTGAATTTATCACATTATGTAGCTTAAAAATGATTTTTATAGCACCTATATAAAACTTGGTAAATTCAGCCACTTTTTCGCACATTAATACAAATGACCACAATAATGGTATGGATGATAATGCCAACTCTTCTACTAATATTAAATTAACAATTACATTTTACAAAGCAATTATGTTTTATAATCCTTATTATTTCCTAATTTTGGCACTCATAAAATCCCTACCCAAGGGAACTGATTTACTAAAGCCAAGCTCATTCTACCCATTATGTTGGGTAGTGAATTTTCTCCCTTGCTTGTACTAATACTTATCTGGTTGTGCATTCTTGTTTAGGTACATGTGTCACATAAAAAATAAATACATGAACAATACTTTATTTGAACCTTTTAACAATATTTCCAACTTTTAGAATCCCTTTCTTTACCTGTTTTCTGTTCACTTCACTAATTTAAAAGCAGCAAGCTTTAAAAACTGCACAGACATGCATCTTGTTGGTATTGTTTACACACTGATGGTGTTTGATTTTTTTTGAAGATTCACATACAAATGGTTAATGAGCATGAATGTGCATTGCACAGCAAGGCTACAGAATACATGTTTCAGTGCGGGCCCCCTGTATGCCTAGATAGGAGGAGCGGCAAGGGCAGCTGAAACAAGCTCCCCGATCCTCAGCCGAACTGTAAATCGGCACTGTGGGGAGCTCAGTCTCACTGTTTACACGTAAAGTGAAAGCACAGTGTGTGCCGTGCTCTCTGTCTCTCCCTATAGTAAGGTGACCAGATTTTTAAAATGAAATCCGGGGACATATTTTTTTTATTGGCAAATAGTAAACTATTTTATAAGCATATTTTACTCAAATGATATATGCAGTAGACATGGGCACCATCAATAAATTTGTTTAGTTTCGTATTAGCCGTTATTTCGTATCCAAAATTCAATTTGGATTTGTACAAATTACGAATTTTCGTTAGATTCGTTAACTTTTCGTAAAATTACAAACGTTCGTTATGATGAATTTAAAAAGCAAACCCAGGAGGTCAGCAGTACTGCTGACTTCCTGGGTTTGCTATTTAAATTCATCATAACGAATGTTCGTAATTGTTACGAAAAGTTAATGAACCTAACGAAAATTTGAATTCAATCCAAATTTAATTTTGGACACGAATTACGAAAAACAAACTAACGGCAACGGGCTACAAACAAACCCAGTAACTCCACACAGAACAGGGATGGTGCGAGCCCCTCATAATGAGCACAGCAGGGGTACAGTCCCAGGAGGAAGTCAGCACAGCACAGGGATGGTGGGAGCCCCTCATGAGTCAGCGACTAGCATATTGAGAAAGGTATTGTAGCCCGGGCCATTCTCTTCCTCCTGTCGGATCTACAGTGTTTGACCCCTGGCCTGGCTTCCACTACTGGAAGGGAAAACTATGCATTTTAAAGCACATTTGAAGAGTGTATTATACTCATAATTGCCCATCAGCGCAGCCTCACCAGTGCCAATTAATGAAGCCTCAACAGTGTCCATCAATGCAGCCTCACCAGTGCCCATCAGCTCAGACTGTTCAGTGCCCATCAATGTAGCGTGTTCAGTGCCAATCAGCTCAGCATGTTCAGTGCCCATCCATGCAACCTGTTCAGTGCCCATCCATGCAGCCTGTTCAGTGCCCATCCATGCAGCCTGTTCAGTGCCCATCCATGCAGCCTGTTCAGTGTACATCAGCTCATCCTTGTCAGTGCCAACTAGCTCAGCCTGGTCAGTGCCCAGCAATGCTGCCTGTTCAGTGCCAACCAGCTCAGCCTGTTCAGTGCCCATCAATGCAGCCTGTTCAGTGCCCATCAATGCAGCCTGTTCAGAGCCCACCAGCTCAGCCTGGGCAGTGCCAACCAGCTCAGCCTGGGCAGTGCCAAGCAATGCAGCCTGGGCAGTGCCCAGCAAGAGGCAGTGCAATGGCCTGAGGACTAAGGCCAGAGCGGAGCTGTGGGTGCTAAAGTGAAGCTATCCCGTGGTCTGTGTGACTAGGATAAAGAGCAGAGGGACTGCTAAAGAGAGCCAGGTGGGCTAGCATTTTATATATATATATATTTTTTTTTTTTCACTTTTTCTTACTTCATTTCAATGTTCTCTCCATTTATAACACAGTACAGTGGAACCTCGGATTGCGAGTAACGCGGTTAATTTTGCAATACGAGCACTGCATTTCTAAAAATCCTAACTCGGTTTGTGTTGTCTCGCAAAACAAGCTGGATTCAGGCCAAAGCAGTGTGCAGTACCACTTTTGGCCTGAGGTGGGGGGCACCGTTCGGAAAGGCCCGAGGACAGTTCAGTAGGGTTGAGCGAACCCGAACTGTAAAGTTCGGGTTCGTACCGAACTTTAGTTTTTTCCCGAACCCGAACCCGGACTTTGCGCGAAAGTCCGGGTTCGGGTTCGGCAATCTAATGGCGCAGTTAGAAATGCTTCAGGGGCCAGCCAATCACCTTTTGATTAGCTGGTGTGCCCTTAGAAGCCATCATAGCCATGCCTACTAATGGCATGGCTGTGATTGGTCAGTGCAACATGTGACCCAGCTTCTATATAAGCTAGAGGCACACAGCACACACGTCACTCTGCTTCAGAATAGATAGGGAGAGGATCTTGTCTGCTGCTGTTGCTTTTAGGGAGAGATTGAAAAATACATGAGTTAGTCCTGATTCTGGAATCTGAGGGAAAAGATAGAGAGACAGTGTAGTGTAGGGCCAGGTTCCTGTTGGTGCTTTCAGGGAGAGAGATTTATTACAGTAGGTGCCGCCGATATTGTGTCAATCTCGCCGCTTCTAGCGGCGATATTGACACTCTATGAGCTCCGTCGCGAGAGCCAGCGCCGAGCTGTCTCGTCATCGGGAAAGGAAAAAATGTTCTTTCACGATGAGCTACACGCATTGCCGATAGGCGGGGATCCGATGCGGATTCCTGCCAATACCAGGCACTGCGTTTGGTATGAATCCTGAGCGGGAACTCCACGCCAATTTTTAAAGAAAAAACCGGCGTGGGTTCCCCCTCCAGGAGCATACTAGGCCCTTGGGTCTGGTCTGGATTTGAAGGGGAACCCTATGCCGAAAAAACGGCGTGGGGGTCCCCCTCAAGATCCAAACCAGACCCTTATCCGAGCACGCAACCTGGCAGGCCGCAGGGGAAGAGGGGGGGACGAGATCGGCCCCCCTCCCTCCTGAACCGTACCAGGCCACATGCCCTCAACATGGGGGGTTTGGTGCTCTGGGGCAGGGGGGCGACCTGCGCCCCCCCCACCCCAGAGCACCCTGCCCCCATGTTGATGAGGACAGGGCCTCTTCCCGACAACCCTGGCCGTTGGTTGTCAGGGTCTGCGGGCGGGGGGCTTATCGGAATCCGGGAGCCCCCTTTAATAAGGGGGCCCCCAGATACCGGCCGCCCCACCCTATGTAAATGAGTATGGGGTACATCGTACCCCTACCCATTCACCTGGTGGAAAATAAATGGAAATAAAAACACAACACAGTTTTTAAAAGTATTTTATTGCACCGCTCCGGAGGTCTTCTTCCGACTTTCGGGGTCTCCGGTGTCGTCACCGCGTTCTCCGGTTCTTTCTTCTGCCGGGCCTCCGCTAACTTTTTTTTAGCTCCTGTATATAGGAATAGGAGTCCAGATTCAGAGATATAACTCAGCGATCTGCATAGGTTTACCTGTTTGTGTTGCAGTGCAGTCTTTTTACACTGCCATGAGCCCGGTGTCAGAGAAAATCTACCTTTTATCTGCAAGCTCAGTGCACCAGCACTGCATATATTACGTTGAGAGATACACCGTTTCCATACTGTGGGTGTATTCTGCTCTTGGAAAAAGATCCATTTAGGGCAAAAAAAAGGCACTTTATTGTGCTCTTTTCCAAAAGACCCATTAAGGGCAAAAAAAAATAAAAAAATTGCATTTTATTTTGCTCGTGCAAAAAAAGACCCGTTAAGGGCAAAAAAATAAATAAAAAATTTGCACTTTAATGTACGCTTCCAAAAAGACCCATTTAGGGCCACAAAAAATATTTTGCAGTGTGTTATACATATGTGGAGGCGTGTGAAATAAACCATTTCTATATATTTGTCTTCTACTGTGCTATACTAAAAAAACAAATTTTTTTTTTAATAGCATTTTCTGCAGTTCTGTAGCTGTGTGATTCAGCGGTTACGTACTGTGGGTGTGTTGTGGTCTTCCAAAAAACGCCACTTAGGGCCACAAAAAATATTTTGCAGTGTGTTATACATATGTGGAGGTGTGTGAAATAAACAATTTCTATATAGTTTTCTTCTACTGTGCTATACTAAAAAAAAAACATTTTTTTTTAATAGCATTTTCTGCAGTTCTGTAGCTGTGCGATTCAGCGGTTACGTACTGTGGGTGTGTTCTGCTCTTCCAAAAACACCCATTTAGGGCAAGATCCTAAATTTGGAAAATACGAGGAGAAGGTCAAAGGGACGTGGTGGCCCCGGTCGTGGTGCTGCTGGTGGAGCTCCTGTTGCAGGGAGAGGACGTGGTGGATCTGTGCCAGATACACGCACAAGTGAAACACCTTCCTCAGGTGCGAGTAGGTGACCGAGCCCGCGGCGGTATTTTGTCGCGCCTAATGAGGCTGTACGAATGTTTAGGCCAGGACAAGTACAGGCGATAGTAGATTGGGTTGCTGACAGTGCCTCGGGTTCCTTCACATTGTCTCCCACCCACTCTTCTGATGAAATATCAGAGTTGGCACCTGAAACCCATGTCCATCAGTCTTTCACCACCACCCCCTTGCAAATCAGCCAAGCAGTCTGAGCCCCAAATCATGCAGCAGTCTCTTCTGCTTTTCAATGACTCTGTTAGCAGGGTTTCCCAGGGCCATCCACCTAGCCCTGCCCCAGAAGTGGAAGAGATTGAGTGCACCGATGCCCAACCACTTATGTTTCATGATGAGTACATGGGAGGACCATCGCAGCACGTCTCGGATGATGACGAAACACAGGTGCCAACTGCTGCTGCTTTCGTAATTGTGCAGACAGACAAGGAGGGCAGGGGTGAAGACTGGGTGGAAGATGATGTGGAGGACGATGAGGTCCTCGACCCCACATGGAATCAACGTTATGCAGGTGACCAGTGTAGTTTGGAGGAAGAGGCGGTGGTCGCACAGAGCCACCAGCACAGCAGAAGAGGGAGCAGGGTGCAAAAGCGGAGCGTCCATCCCCTAGACAGTATGTCTGCTACTGCCCAACGCAGCAAGGGACCAAGCACACCAAAGCCAGGTCCAAGGAGTTCCCTAGCATGGCAGTTCTTCACACAATGTGCTGATGACAAGACACGAGTGGTTTGCACGCTGTGCAATCAGAGCCTGAAGCGAGGCATAAACGTTCTCAACCTGAGCACAACCTGCATGACCAGGCATCTAAGTGCAAAGCACGAGCTGCAGTGGAGTAGACACCTTAAAAACCAAGAAAGGTCTCTGGCTCTTCCTGCTTCCTCTTCTGCTGCAGTCTCGGCCTCTTCATCCACCTCTGTAGTGACAGTGGCACCTGCCACCCCGCAAACAGAGGATCTGCCAGCAACACTACCACCTGGGTCACCAACTGTGACGGACCTGGCCGGGACAGAGGCTTTTGGAGGGGACTGGGTGCGGGCCTCCTGCCTTGCGACCGTGGGCCCTGGCATTTGGGGGAACGGTGCTCTTTGTGAGCTGTATGCCTGGGGACCCTTGAGGGGGTGTTACTTTGGATTCAGGTCCATGTCCCCCCAAGACACACAGAATCTGGGGACCCTGTATATGCCATATTAGAGTGACTAAGTCATACTCAAAAAGAAAAGAAAATCACTTCTGGAAGCAGCACTCCGATTAAAAAGCCTTTATTCCAAAAGGTTCAGGAAACAAAAAACACACTGCACGACACGGCAAACTGGTCACATCTAGCTGACGCGTTTCACACTATTATAGTGCTTACTCATAGCTGGTTATTGTACAAAAGTTACCTAAGATATACCCTAAAATAGGGGAAGTCATAGGATCCAACCCCAAGGTGAAAATAATTAATTAATTGATTGGAGATTGATGGACATGAAGTGATTCAAGTAAAATGGGTGTGGTCCACTAACCACGATAATAAAAAAAGGGAAAAGTGCCTCACCATGCATACAATCTTGTGAAAAAGTGTGTGAGAAGGGTGTGTGTGTAAAATATAAAGTGTAGGGTGGTGGAATGAAAAGATATCCCATGAAACATATATATATTAGTGAAAAGTATATTGATATATAATATATATATGTTTCATGGGATATCTTTTCATTTCACCACCCTACACTTTATATTTTACACACACACCCTTCTCACACACTTTTTCACAAGATTGTATGCATGGTGAGGCACTTTTCCCTTTTTTTATTATCGTGGTTAGTGGACCACACCCATTTTACTTGAATCACTTCATGTCCATCAATCTCCAATCAATTAATTAATTATTTTCACCTTGGGGTTGGATCCTATGACTTCCCCTATTTTAGGGTATATCTTAGGTAACTTTTGTACAATAACCAGCTATGAGTAAGCACTATAATAGTGTGAAACGCGTCAGTAGATGTGACCAGTTTGCCGTGTCGTGCAGTGTGTTTTTTGTTTCCTGAACCTTTTGGAATAAAGGCTTTTTAATCGGAGTGCTGCTTCCAGAAGTGATTTTCTTTTCTTTTTGATCATAATTGCATTTGCCTGCACCCTTGGCTGCTGGGAGGAGGCATTGTCAGGGATTTCCACACCTGAGCGGCTCCCTCTTTCCTGACTAAGTCATACTGTTGGGACGTTCACACCTTCACACTAAGGATATGCGAATACAATCACCTCCAGCCATCTGTCTGTCCTCTGTGCTATTTTGACCCTGCTAAATGTGTGATGTTTACACTTAGGATAATGTATATTGTATAGCAGGTGAGACAGGTAGGAGCCGGGATGTCTACCCTGAACGGTCATATCTATGAGTCACCTTGGCTGGCTAAAGGATTTAGTTAATTAGCTCATGTTAATTATGTTTTGGTTACTCCCTCTGTTACTGTATACAAGACTTGATTTTTGGTTCTAATAAAAGACTCTCTGGGTTGAACTTACATACAGCCTGCCAGGTGTTTGTTCTGACCGACCACAAATGGATTCGAATGGCACATAGCGGTAGTTGGAATCCTGGAGCACCGGATGATCCAATAGAGCAGAGGAGTGTCGGGAGAGTGGAGCCGAGCGAGCAAAGGGGCTTGTTACATTGGTTGGCAGCGGTGGGATTTGCTCTCCAGTTACTGGGACACTCCAAACCACCACAGTGAAGGACCAGCTATGCAGCCTGCAGGGAAGTCACGCTGTAAGACCTACTTGAGAGCCGAGATGGACCAGAAGAAGGGTGATGCAGGACCCCGGTCAGTTGAAGATTTGTTTCAGCAACGAGTGCGGCAGCGGTTGGCATTATATGGGGCTAACCCATCAGAGACCGCCATACAGGAAGCCATTAAAGACATCCAGCTGCAGGATGCCCGACAAGAGAGAGAACGAGAGCGACAAGAGAGAGAACAAGAGCGACAAGAGAGAGAACAAGAGCGACAAGAGAGAGAACGAGAGCGACAAGAGAGAGAACGAGAGCGACAAGAGAGAGAACGAGAGCGACAAAAGAGAGAACTAGAGCGACAAGAGAGAGAACGAGAACGACAAAAGAGAGAACTAGAGCGGCAACATGAGTGGAGAATGGCGCAAATACGGCAATCGGGGACAACGCCTAAAGAACCAGCCGCCATGGAAGAGTAATTCGGAAGGAGGTTGCGAGAGATGCAGGGAGGAGAAGCAGGCCATCTCCCACCCCAACAGTTAACCAGAGCAGATGGTGTGGAGTCCCCAGCAGAAGTGCTGGCAACAGGGCAGAGTGATACCCACCTCTGCCCAGCACCGGAATCCACTGTGGAGTTTCAGGGAGCCGGGGCAGTTGGCCCCTCTCCCCAGCAACAAGCTGAGGCAGTAAAGCTTTTACTCCTAGCTGAATCACTGGCAGTAGGGCAGAATGCTACTGGCATTGGCACACAATGGACACAGGAGCGGATATCGGTGGATGGGACTGTGGTCTCCACTCACAGCAACCCAGCAGAAGAGCTGGCAACAGAGCAGAGTGCCGCGGGCCTCTGCTCTCAACTAACAGAAAAGGGAGGTCCTGTGGTACTGGATGGGACTTCAGTAGGGATGAGCTTCGAGTTCGAGTCAAACTCATGTTCGACTCGAACATTGCCTGTTCGCCCGTTCGCCGAACAGCGAACAAATTGGGGTGTTCGCGGCAAATTCGAAAAATCTATGGGAGAAATCTAAAGTGCTAATTATAAAGGCTAATATGCAAGTTATTGTCCTAAAAAGTGTTTGGGGACCCGGGTCCTGCCCCAGGGGACATGTATCAATGCAAAAAGAAGTTTTAAAAACGGCCGTTTTTTCGGGAGCAGTGATTTTAATAATGCTTAAAATGAAAAAATAAAAGTGAAATATTCCTTTAAATTTTATACCTGGGGGGTGTGTATGATATGCATGTGAAGTGACGCATGTTTCCCGTGCTTAGAACTGTCCCTGCAAAAAGTGTCATTTTTGAAAGAAAAAAATGCATTTAAAACTGACTCGCGGCTATTAATGAATTGTCGGCTCCCGGCAATACATACAAAAGTCATTGATAAAAAAAAAAAAAAAAGCGTGGGGGTTCCCCAGAATTCAATTACCAGGCCCTTCAGGTCTGGAATGGATATTAAGGGGAACCCCGCCGCAAATAAAAAAAAAATTGACGTGGGGTTCCCCCAAATATCCATTCCAGGCCCTTCAGATCTGGCATGGATTTTAAGGGGAACTCCACCCCAAATTAAAAAAAAAATGGCGTGGAGTCCCCCTAAAAATCCATACCAGACCCCTTATCCGAGCATGCAACCTGGCCGGCCGCAGGGGAAAAGGGGGGGAAGAGAGAGCGGCCCCCCCTCCCTCCTGAACCGTACCAAGCCACATGCCCTCAACATGGGGAGGATGTCCCCATGTTGATGGGGACAAGGGCCTCATCCCCACAACCCTTGCCCGGTGGTTGTGGGGGTCTGCGGGCAGGGGGCTTATCGGAATCTGGAAGACCCCTTTAACAAAGAGGACCCCCAGATCCCGGCCCCCCCCTATGTGAATTGGTAAGGGGTACATTGTACCCCTACCATTTCACGAAGAAAGCGTAAAAAAATGTTTAAAAAAAACACACAAACACGTTGAAAAAGTCCTTTATTAAAAAAAAAAAAAAAAAAAACCCATTCCAGCGGTGAAATCCAGTGTCCCGCGGCGATCCCGATGTCCAGCGCTGTCCGTCATTGGTTGTGCCTGAGCGGACCTGATGGGGAACTCCCTCTCAGTATTTTAAATGTATAGACCCGCCCCTTCTAAAGTTCCCCATCAGGTCCGCTCAGCGGACCAGATGCGGAACATGAGAAGGGGCGGGTCTATACATGTATTACCAAAGTGAGAGCAGTTCCCCATCAGGTCCGCCTCCTCGGTATGTCGGACCCGCCTACGTCATTGGCTTGAGCGGGGAACTTCCTTCACTGTGTAATTTAAATTTACATAGTGAAGGAAGTTCCCCGCTCAAGCCAATGACGTAGGCGGGTCCGACATACCGAGGGGGCGGACCTGATGGGGAACTGCTCTCACTTTGGTAATACATGTATAAACCCGCCCCTTCTCATGTTCTGCATCTCGCCCGCTGAGCGGACCTGATGGGGAACATTAGAAGGGGCGGGTCTATACATTTGAAATACTGAGAGGGAGTTCCCCATCAGGTCCGCTCAGGCACAACCAATGAAGGACAGCGCTGGACATCGGGATCGCCGCGGGACACTGGATTTCACCGCTGGAATGTTTATTTATTTATTTTTTTAAATAAAGGACTTTTTCAAGGTGTTTGTGTGTTTTTTTAAACATTTTTTTACGCTTTCTTCGTGAAATGGTAGGGGTACAATGTACCCGTTACCAATTCACATAGGGGGGGGCGGGATCTGGGGGTCCCCTTTGTTAAAGGGGTCTTCCAGATTCCGATAAGCCCCCCGCCCGCAGACCCCCACAACCACCGGGCAAGGGTTGTGGGGATGAGGCCCTTGTCCCCATCAACATGGGGACATCCTCCCCATGTTGAGGGCATGTGGCTTGGTACGGTTCAGGAGGGAGGGGGGCCGCTCTCTCGTCCCCCCCTTTTCCCCTGCGGCCGGCCAGGTTGCGTGCTCGGATAAGGGGTCTGGTATGGATTTTTAGGGGGACTCCACGCCAGTTTTTTTTTTAAACTTGGGGTGGAGTTCCCCTTAAAATCCATGCCAGATCTTAAGGGCCTGGTAATTGAATTCTGGGGAACCCCCACGCTTTTTTTTTTTTTTTTTTATCAATGACTTTTGTATGTATTGCCGGGAGCCGACAATTCATTAATAGCCGCGAGTCAGTTTTAAATGCATTTTTTTTCTTTCAAAAATGAAATTTTTTGCAGGGACAGTTCTAAGCACGGGAAACATGCGCCACTTTACATGCATATCATACACACCCCCCAGGTACGAAATTTAAAGGAATATTTCACTTTTATTTTTTCATTTTAAGCATTATTAAAATCACTGCTCCCGAAAAAACGGCCGTTTTTAAAACTTCTTTTTGCATTGATACATGTCCCCTGGGGCAGGACCCGGGTCCCCAAACACTTTTTAGGACAATAACTTGCATATTAGCCTTTATAATTAACACTTTAGATTTCGAACGTTCGAGTCCATTGTATTTAATAGGGTTCTAAAGTTTACACAAACATTTTGTCTGTTCGCAGGTTCTGGTGCGAACCGAACAGGGGGGTGTTCGGCTCATCCCTGGACTTCAGTCCTCACTGACACAACCCCAGAAAATGGTGTGACATTGAGACAGGAGGATGTCAGCCTTGCTTTGCAAGCACTGGGGGATTTTCACCTACCACAAGTGGATGGGACTTCAGTCTCCACTTGTATACCCCAGGGATGCCGGGCAGTCGACCCAGATCCCCAACAGCATGACGGACTGAGCCCAGTCACCCCGTCTTCTCTCCAGCGGCTGAAAGGACTCCAGGGAGAAGGGCCAGTCCAGGCCTCTCCCCAGCGGCGGGTATGTTCTCTGAGAGAGGCAGAGGTTGGCTGGGTAAGTAATGCTCTGTTTGGAGCAATTTGTTTGGGGTACTGTGTGGATGCTGGCATTGGGGGAATGGAACTATGGACTAACTTCGGAGTCAACCCATTTGGGGTCTCCTCCTATGTTAGTTTCCTGCCGAAAGGGGAGATGTGTGACGGACCTGGCCGGGACAGAGGCTTTTGGAGGGGACTGGGTGCGGGCCTCCTGCCTTGCGACCGTGGGCCCTGGCATTTGGGGGAACGGTGCTCTTTGTGAGCTGTATGCCTGGGGACCCTTGAGGGGGTGTTACTTTGGATTCAGGTCCATGTCCCCCCAAGACACACAGAATCTGGGGACCCTGTATATGCCATATTAGAGTGACTAAGTCATACTGTTGGGACGTTCACACCTTCACACTAAGGATATGCGAATACAATCACCTCCAGCCATCTGTCTGTCCTCTGTGCTATTTTCTAATAAAAGACTCTCTGGGTTGAACTTACATACAGCCTGCCTGGTGTTTGTTCTGACCGACCACAAATGGATTTGAATGGCACATAGCGGTAGTTGGAATCCTGGAGCACCGGATGATCCAATAGAGCAGAGGAGTGTCGGGAGAGTGGAGCCGAGCGAGCAAAGGGGCTCGTTACACCAACCATCTCCACAATGTCCCATGGAAGCGTTCAGCTCTCTATCTCCCAAACATTGGAACCGGAAGAGGAAGTACCCCCCTAGCCACCCGCGATCCCTGGCCCTGAATGCCAGCATTTCAAAACTCCTGGCCTTTGAAATGCTGTCATTCCGTCTGGTGGAGATGCAGAGTTTTAAAAGCCTGATGGCATTGGCTGTCCCACAGTACGTCGTGCCCAGCCGCCACTACTTTTCCAGGCGAGCCATCCCTTCCCTGCACAACCAAGTGGGGGACAAAATCAGGTGTGCACTGCGCAACGCCATCTGTAGTCAGGTCCACCTAACTACGGATGCGTGGACCAGTAAGCACGGTCAGGGACGTTATATCTCCCTAACAGCACACTGGGTAAATGCAGTGGCGGCTGGGCCTGAGGCAGATAGCAGTTTGGCGCATGTCCTTCCACCACCGAGGATTGCAGGGCGCTTCAGTTTGCCTCCTGTTGCTAACTCCTCCTACCCCACTTCCTCATCCTCTACCGCCTCCTCATCCGGTCAGCGTAACACCTTCACCACCAACTTCAGCACAGCCAGGGGTAAACGAGAGCAGGCAGTTTTAAAACTTTCCTGTTTGGGGGAAAAAACCCACACCGCACAGGAGTTGTGGAGGGACATGGAACAACAGACCAATGAGTGGTTGCTGTCAGTGAGCCTCAAGCCCGGCCTACTGGTGTGCGATAATGGGCGAAATCTCGTAGCAGCTCTGGGCCTAGCCGGTTTGACGCACATCCCTTGCCTGGCGCATGTGCTGAACTTGGTGGTCCAGAGGTTCCTTAAAAATTACCCTAATATGCCAGAGCTGCTGCAGAAAGTGCGGGCTGTGTGTGCGCACTTTCGGCGTTCTCACCCTGCTGCTGCTCGCCTGTCAGCGCTGCAGCGTAACTTCGGCCTTCCCACTCACCGCCTCATATGTGACGTGCCCACAAGGTGGAACTCCACCTTGCACATGCTGGCCAGACTGTGCGAGCAGCAGCAGGCGATAGTGGAGTTTCAGCTGCAGCAATCACGCGTGAGTCGCTCTGCGGAACAGCACCACTTCACCACCAATAACTGGGCCTCCATGCGAGACCTGTGTGCCTTGTTGTGCTGTTTCGAGTACTCCACCAACATGTCCAGTGCCAATGACGCCGTTCTCAGCGTTACTATCCCAGTTCTATGCCTCCTTGAAAAAACACTTCGGGCGATGATGGAAGAGGATGTGGCACAGGAGGATGAGGAGGAGGAGAAGGAAGCGGGATCATTTCAAAGGCTTTCAGGGCAGTCTTTCACAAGTGGCTACGAGGGTGGGTTCCTGCACCAACAAACGCCAGGTACACAATTGTCTGGCAGAAAGGGCACAGTTCTGGAGGATGACGAGGTGGAGGAGGAGATGGAAGAGGAGGAGGAGGAGGAGCCATTTTCACAGCAGGGTGGCACCCAGACCAGCTCGTGGCCATCACTGGTGCGTGGCTGGGGGGATACAGAGGACACAGACGATACACCTCCCACAGAGGACAGCTTTTCTTTGCCTCTAGGCAGCCTGGCACACATGAGCGATTACATGCTGCAGTGTTTCCGCAATGACCGCCCAGTTGCCCACATTTTAACTGGTGCTGATTACTGGGTGGCCACCCTGCTGGATCCCCGTTACAAGGACAACGTACCGTCTTTGATTCCCTCACTGGAGCGGGATCGTAAGATGCGCGAGTACAAGCGCACGCTGGTAGACGCGCTGCTGGTGGCATTCCCACCTGACAGCGGGCGTACGGTGGAAGCACAAGGCGAAGGCAGAGGAGGAGGAAGAGGTCGCCAACGCAGCTGGGGCACCGGCAGCACCTCAGAAGGCAGGGTTAGCATGGCTGAAATGTGGAAAAGCTTTGTCAGCACGCCACAACAACCAGCACCACCAGCTGAGATGGAACGTCTTAGCAGGAGGCAGCATTTCACCAACATGGTTGGGCAGTATGTGTCCACAGGCCTACACGTACTGGATGACGGGTCTGCCCCCTTTAACTTCTGGGTCTCCAAATTGGGCACATGGCCTGAGCTTGCCCTTTATGCCTTGGAGGTGCTGGCCTGCCCTGCAGCCAGTGTATTATCTGAACGTGTATTTAGCACGGCAGGGGGCGTTATCACAGACAAGCGCAGCCGCCTGTCCAGAGCCAATGTGGACAAGCTCACGTTCATTAAAATGAACCAGGCATGGATCCCACAGGACTTGTCCGTACCTTCTGCAGAATAGACATGTATATCGGTGTTGTGACAAAAACTGTCCGGCCATCGGATTGTGTCCGGCCCATACTGCGAAGGCGCAGCGCTTGCGCAGTACAGAGGACAAGGAGATTCACAAAATCTCCGAAGATGAACGGCGCCTGCGCCGTGAGTGCAGGTTCAAGCCCCACCATCCAAGTGGACATACGGTAGCACATAGTAACAGGGCCCCTCACGGGCTCGGTTCGATCGCCACGCTTCGGGCACGGCCTCACTTGGCTCGGCTTGAACCACGGATGGTGTGGCCTTCACCTGAACTCACCACGCAGGCGCCGTTCGTCTTGGGAGATTTTCGAAATCCCCTTGTCCTACATACTGAGCAAGCGCAGTACAGGGTGGACACTATTTGACGGGGGACAGAATTCGACACATCACCGGCCTTACCCAGCCATTGTTGTATTTTTGAACCAGTGTTGGCTACCTCGTCCTCCTCCACCGCCGCTTCCACCTACACAGCCACATCCACCGCCACCTCAACCTCCCACTCCATATGGACCTCGTCCTCCTAGGTCAAGACTATAATTTTTATTTAATTTTTTTGTAGCGCACAGATCCTTTCCCCCTTACCTGCCTTTATGTTGTTGGCTCCTCGCAGGAGGGAGAAAGGCACACCGCACTACCAGCCCGTACCCTCCTATATAAAGAGGTTGAGCGGTGTACTTGACGGGCCGTGTCCACAGCCGGAGTCAAAACTCCTCCAGAGGATGATTCTCACCTCTACTGTAGGTAGAGGCAAGTCCTTTAATTCCCAGTAAAGTCAATGTCCACACCAGCTGAAATTACAACTCTTATTCTCTCATGGCAAAATAAACTCTACTCGGATAGAAAAGGTTAGAGCAAAGAAACAGGACAGCTTAAGCTGTGGAGGAGGTCCAGGCACAAACGTAGCACATTCACTTCACTGCTTAGGTTTCTCAAACAGTTTTAGGTGCACGGTCTCTGCCACAGACCTTGAGGTTGGTCTCTGCCACAGACAGGGTGTACAAGGCCCCTGCCACGGACCTGGAGAACTTTGGTCTCTGCCACAGACCAGGGTGTATAAGGCCCCTGCCTTGGGCCGGGTGAATAAGGCCTCTGATACAGTCAAGATGACCTTGAGCTTCTCCTTCTACGAACCTAGCCCATATCAAGGGGAAGACATCTCTCCAGGGAGTCAACAGACCCTTCCTTCACTGTGACTCCCGCATCGGTCCATCAGAATGATCCTCCCTTCCCTGGAACATGGTCCCCTACACGAGGCGGCACCCTAAGACTCCTCGACCCTTAGCGGAATCCAGACGAAGGCTCTGGACTCCAGGCTTTACTCCCGCACCTAGGCCTCCATACCCAGGGCAGCAGGAACTCCAGGATAGTACCTCACCCCGGGCTAAAGGTACCCGAGATGGAACAGGAACACATGCACCCAGGCCGAAGGCACCTGGGCGTGGACCCCACTGGACATCAGCCCCCAGGCCAAAGGTCTGCCCCTTTTATATGCTCTCCCGGCATGCACAGCAGGTTCCCCGCCCCGCTGTACTACTGCCAAGAGGGGACACAAAAGGCACAGCACTGTATCGGCGGTTCAACCCTAGCCTACCATGGCAGCGCCACCTGTAGGCCGCAAAGAACTGCACACCAATACTGTCCCCCGAGGACAAAATGGTCCATGAATCCTACAGAATTAGGGTGTTTGAGCCTATTTACCACTCAAACACTTCCCTTAAATTTAGCACCCCGCTACATTTTTATTTCAAAGTATTTTATTTTCCCACTAGCTTGTCCATTAAATTGAATAATTTATTCCAGAAAGGGTGTATTCTGGGGCATTCCCACCATATGTGTGGCATCGTGCCGTTGAGTTTCTGAGGTTCTTAATGACTTCCCGCACCTCTTCTGCTGAAAAGGGGGCCTCCAGCATATTTTTTTTATGTTATTTTAAGTTATTTCCCTATCCACATTTGTTTGCAGAGCACTTGCCATGCTCTTAACAACATTTTGCTGCCATTTGCAGCCCTCTAGCCCTTTCCATTACTTTTTTAGAGCCTTTTTAGTCCTTAGAAGTCCGGGTCCCCATTGACTTCAATGGGGTTCGGGTTCGGTCCCGAACCCAAACTTTTTTCTGAAGTTCGGCCGAACCCGTCGAACCCGAACATCCAGGTGTCCGCTCAACTCTACAGTTCGGCTGACCTCGGCAAACCTCGGAAAGGCTCGTGAATGGAGTCTTTCCAAGTTTTACGAAGGTCAGCCGAACTGTCCTTGGGCCTTGCCGGCCGTTTCCGAGGCTCTCCGGCGCCCCCGCCTCTGGCCGCATGCGGTATTGCATGCCATTGAAGTCAATGCGGAACAAAATTATTTTAGTTTCCATTGACTTCAATGGGGAAACTCGCTTTAATATGCGAGTACTTTGGATTACGAACATTCTCCTGGAACAGATTATGCTCGTAATCCAAGGTTCCACTGTATTCTCATTTCACTGCTGTTCATTAACTTTTGGCACTACACACTTTTTATTAAGATTATATACTGTATATATGTGTGTGTGTGTACATGTATGTGAGTGTGCGCACGCATGTATATGTGTGTGCATGTATGTATGTGTGTGCATGCATGTGTGTGTGGGTGTGCATGCATTTGTGTTTATACGTGTGTGTGTGTATAGATTGTAGGAGATTAGGCTCAATGCAGGGACAAACTCACAATTTCTTTATGAAAACATCATGTTTATTCCTCAGGATATTTCCAAACAGAAGAAAACCATCCTGCCATCAATCAAACAACAATAAACCTCTGCTCTACCGAGCCTTACTGTGTCCATAGACTGACCATCCTTGGTCTTGTAGTAAGTGTCCTTACAAACGCAAATCCTTTGTATCCAACATCAGGGATGAGCAGCCATGCTCCTAGATGTCTCCTCACATGGAGACACAATCTCTCTCCATGAGAGCTAGGCCCAGCTGCCTTTATCATGACCTGAAAAGCAAACGATTAGCTGCGGATCCACGGACTTGGGAGTCTGTCCCACCCAGATCTCTATCAGACTCCCAATAAAACCAGCCCCGGAACGGACTTTACTAATACAGGGTAAAGAACTATCCTTCTTTACCCTAAAGGCTTTGCTGGAATTATCTTGGTTTGCAAATCTAAGAATCCATGGAGGAACATATATCACTTTTCTGTTAATTTGAACCTGTTTTACAGGCACCCTGTTACAATATATATATATATATATATATATATATATATATATATATATATATATATATGTATATGTGTGTGTGTGTGTGTGTGTGTGTGTGGGTGCATACATGTGTGTTTACATGCACATTACTTTTAATCCTGATTTCCTAAAAAAAATGTTTTACTGCTTGGTCATAGTACCGGCTAGAAAATTCCGTTCCTCTGAAAAGCGATCCATGCTCAGATCACTTTTTCAGAGGCATTTGACAGGCGGTAAAGAGGCAGTATGTTGCCTCCTCACCGCCTGTTTTAAGCCCCTAAATGCATCAACTATGCTGCAACTGCATGCAATCAACACAGTTGTGGAGTGGTTTCAGTGCAGCCCCATTCACCTAGGGGTATACTTCAAGGGTGCCCTGACTGGAAAAAGATTGAGAAATACTGGCAGAGGAACCGATCTCTCCATTTTCCTTTTGCAGCCAGTGAATGCCTACGGGGGAAAAAATTTGAAAGATTGGTTATATTACATGCAGCCACTCCCACAGCTCCTCCTATGCATCTTCCTTCTGCCGCCCCCTGTGTGCTCTACCGACAATAGTGGCAGAACTACCACACAATTGTCGCACTTGCGTTCCGCCACTAGGTTTGGAGGGAAGGGCCGCATCATGATTTCTTGCATCGGGGCCCTGAACGTTACGCCACTGATATAGGAAATGTGTTAGATAGCTGCAAGATCCCTGGATGCATCTTAAAGTGCCAGCCCCTTTCCTTTATCCAGCGACGATGCACAGTGTGAGTGTTTATTGAAATAGATGCCTCTAAATACCATTTTTCAGAGATCTTGAGGCCGGTCATGTGACTCCCAGCCGCTCTGCTACTCCCATTCCGGGACTACAGCGGGAGGGGCAAAGATCTCCCTCTGATGTCAGCTGGGAGGTCACGTGACCACCATGCTGGCTGCTCAGCCCCTCCTGCTGTAGCCCTGGATCAGAATAGGAGAGTGGCTGGGAGTCACATGACTGGCCTGAAGCTATCTGAAAATTTTATATTTAATTAGAGGAATCAATTTCAATAAACAATTACCACTGTGCATTATCACTGGATAAAGGAGAGGGGCAGGCGGTGACTTTTTTTTAAAGTTGAATATACTACTAATAGAGGTGGGGGGGGACAGCTCACACAGACATGCATAGCAGAGAGGCAGGGGGAGAGGAGGACAGAGGAGAGCTGCAGATGATGGAGGCACGTAAACTGACCACTGTGTTAGGGCTCAGCAGCCATGATAAACCGTGGTCAGTTTACAAAGGGGAGGGCAGAAACAGGCAGGATCAGCCAGGTTTTTTACAGTTTAGAGAGGGGAAGGTTAGATAGCACAAACACAGTGCTGTTTAACCTGCTATAAGAGTACAGGATCATTTTTTTTGTTTAGGGTTACAAACACTTTAATTCCTATGCATCAGATTGTTGTAAAATGAATGTAAATACAAATGTTGCATCAATAATTAAAGTGTAACTATAAAAAAAAAAAAAAAATGACAGTATGTCACTAGTAATTGTGTTACTAAACCCATGAGCCTACATTCACTATATCTGGTCTCCCATAGTACACAGAATATTGAAATGCAATTATTTTAGTAAATATAAACTGCTAAATACCTTTTCTCATCAGCAGTATATGGCAGTTTTGTGACTTCTACCAGTTCCTGGTTCAAGCTTATAGGAGGAGTTTTCATACTGTACTGATCTGTCCTATCAGGATCCAGGACCCCTGGCCCTTTGTCTGGACAGTGCTGATTGGCCCTGTGCTAATCACATGCACTCTCCTAAGAAAATAAAAAAACTCTCTAGCATTACACAGCAAACTGAGCATGTGCAGCGTGACTCCAGAGGCTCTGTCTTATTCTGACATCTTTTGGAGTCAGTGGAAGAAGAGGAGGATTTATGCATATAAGATCAAACAGCCTTTTTACACAATGCAGAGGATTAACCCCTTAGCTTCCACAGTGAGTATAACAAGCATGCTTTACTGCATATACAGACTAATTTTACTGTTGTGGGTTTAGTAACACTTTAACACAGCAAATTCCACCCTGTAATATACAGTATTTTTTATTATATGTTAATTCTATTAGTAGATGCATTATTTTTCCAATTAGCATCAAGGGTTGGGGGAAACCATATTTCCCTGGGGTACTTTTTACAGTCAGCTTTTACTAAGGAGTAGTACTTTGGTAGTTAAAGGATGTCTTACATCCTTTAACTACCAAAAAAAATCTGTACTGCATGAAGTGTTTGCTATAGTTAGGTTTTAAAGTATAAGGGAGAACTTTTTTTTTTGTTTTGGATAGAGGGGATAAGGATTAGAACACTTGGGGACCCCCGGATTAACAGAACTAGTGTCCCCATTGGAAGATTTCCCCTCTATTACATTTCTTAGGTTAACCCAAAATTTTGGATTTTCTCTTAATTTCACTTTTAATGATAATGGTAAACAGGACAGATAAAGAGGGTAAATCTCACTAATGAGGACACAGACAGAAATTAAAACTGACAAGTGTTTTAATCTTTCTCCCCTCTATACAAAAGTTTTGCCTATAGTTCTAATTTAACAGGTTCCTGCCCATGCTATAGCCAAAAGATGGCTACAGCGCGGCTCTCCAGTTCTGGGAGGATGTCCATGGACATCCTCCCTCATGCATGCCTCCTGTGCCCCCCCTGGAGCGTGCATCGGGTGTGCTCTGTGACTGCTATGTCCTTTGAACCCAGCTGATCACAGATCGAGGTAAAGGGCCAATCACAGTGGCCCTTTACCATGTAATCACCTGTGTCCAATCACAGCTGGTCACATGTAAACAAACGTGTCTGTTATTGTCATTCATTTTCTCAAATGCTGTCTCTGTGTAAGGAAAGGAGAGCCGATAACTAGCAAGCCTTACAGTGCATTGTGAGTACATTGTTTACACTGATAATCAGGGCACTGATCATCAGTTCCCTGGTTTTCAGTGCAGCCCCATCACTGCCCATCAGTGCAGCTTATCAGTGCCCATCACTGTCGCCTCATCAGTGCAGCTTTGTCCGTGCCTCCTCATCAGTTCCCATCAGTGCAGCTTATCAATGCCCATCAGTGCCACCTGTGCCGCCTTATTAGCACAGCCTCATCAGCGCACATCCGTGATGAGGCCCTTTACCATGTGACCACCTGTGTCCAATCACAGCTGGTCACATGTAAACAGACTTGCCAGTTATAGGCATTTATTTCCTTACACACTGTCTCTGTGTGAGGAAAGAAGAGTGATAACTTCCTGTTACAGGAAGTCTAAAAATAGCAGATCTACTGTCAGGATCAAGAGAGTATAAAACTAAATTACAAGGGTAGACTCAGAAAAATAAAAATGTTAGTTACAGAATGCAGTTGGAATACCGTTGCATCATATATGGAGTTTTGGATTTTATAGTTACAATTTAAAAATAATTACATCTCTCATGCTTGAGCTCTTAGAAGTTCACTGGCATTACTACAGAGGAAGCTGGTTGTTCAATAGCCTCTGGAATTAGTGAACCATGGTATGGGTCTTGCTCAAAGGCTTTTCAGAGGATTGGGAGGGATGACCTCTCCAATCCTGGGTCCATGTTTTGCAAGTAGCAAGCACCCTGAAAGGGCAAGCGTTCATAGCACTTACAGTATGAGTTGGGTGTTTTCAATAGTTCATGGCTCCCTCCTCCCCAAGGGGTCCATGTGATTGTAAGCGAGCAACATGCCTGCACATGCTAAAGGTGTGTTACAGTCTGATGAAGGATCAGAGCAGACTGAGATAGTTAAGAGGATGAAGTTAAGAATTTATGTTGCTATGAAATAGAGATGGTAAAAACTTGCAAAGATACCTGTAAAGGGAACCCTCTTTGCTGATTTGTGAAACTTTCTTTTAATAAAAGTGGCCAGGAAGAGCCCTAAAAAAAATGATGAGTATCTGAGCATTTGGAAATGCATAGAACATGGAAACATGGAAGCTACTAAACTATGCATGAAAACATAGGAACTGTGGTGCAGAAAAATGGCAGCAGGTCCTCAGGACTATGAATCAAATTTCAAATATTTGTCTGTAGCAGGAGGCCACTCAGTACAGTAATAAGTGTCTGCTGGCAACAGTGAAGCATTGTGGAGGTTCCTTGCAAGTATGGAGTTGCATTTCTGCAAGTGGAGTTGGAGATTTGGTCAGGATCAATGGTGTCTCCAATGCTGAAAAATACAGGCAGATACTTATCCATCATGCCTTACCATCAGGGAAGCGTGTGGATAGCCCCACATTTATTCTGCAGGAGGACAACGCCCCCAAACATGTAGCCAGTGTCAATAAAGCGGTGTTCCAGCCGCAATTTTTTTTAAATCAGCAGCTACAAACACTGTAGCTGCTAGGGGTGCAACGGATCAAAAAACTCACGGTTCGGATCATTCCTCGGATCAGACTCACGGATTGGATAATATTTCAGGTCAGCAAAAAAAATTGCAGCCTCATTGTGCCCCCATTGCAGCCTCATTGTGCCCCCATTGCAGTCTTACTGTGCCCCAAATTGTAGCCTCACTGTGCGTGCCCCCATTGCAGCCTCATTGTGCCCCAAATTGCAGCCTCATTGTGCCCCAAATTGCAGCCTCGCCAGGGCGGAAGAAGTGAGAGGGCGGCCAGCAGGGCCGTATTTTCTCTCCATGCCACCCCAAGGCCAGGTTCCGCAATGCACCCCCTCCCCACCAACCGAACCACCCCCCAAATCAACGGAGAATGGCAACCGGATGGCAGGGGCGGCACGTTTAGTTCAAATATTTTTTGTTTCTTTTTTTTTTTACTTTGTTTATCACTTTTTTTATTTTTATTTATTTGTAGCTTGTCGTTTTACTTTTTTTTATTTTTGTATAATTTTCTTATTATTTTTAATATTATTTTTCTTATTCTTTACTTTTTAAATACTTTTTTATTTTATTAATTTAATTATCATTTCTTATTATTTTTTTATTTTTATTTTATCAAATTTTTTTTCACTTAACTTTATTACTATCACACAGGAGAAAATAATTCCCTGTGTGATAGCAATTGGAGGTGACAGGTATTCTTTACTGACCCTGTCACCTCCAAAACAGGAGTCCTAGCACTGTGCTAGAACTCCTGTCACAGCTGAGTAAGAGCACAGCTCGCCCCCCTCACTGTGTACATAGGCGGCAGGGACAGGAGACAGACTTGGCGGCGGGGTATGTGGGGGGGGGAGGGGAGGATGGACGGCAGCACACATTTTGCAAGTGAAGTCCTACTAGAAAGCAACTCACCATCTGTATGTTTCGGCCATTGAACTATCTCCGCTCTGCTTGCACTCACACAGCCCCGCCTCCTCCTAACCCCGCACTGTGATAGACAGAACACATCCCAGCATTGGACCCGCATTCTGTCTATCACAGCACGGGGTTAGGAGGAGGCGGGGCTGTGTGCGAGCAGAGTGGAGACAGTTTCAATGTGTGTTTTACTGCTCTGATCACGGATCACGTGTGTGCAGATCCAAAGTCATTGATCCGTGCGGATCACGGATCAATGACGATCCATTGCACCACTAGTAGCTGCTGACTTTTAATAAGGACACTTACCTGCCCAGGGAGCCTGAGATGTCGGCCCCTTAAGGCCGATCCACCATTCTAACTAAGGGAAACAAGAAGTGGAGCCTTCAGGCTTCACCGCCGGTTTCCTACTGAGCATGTGAGAGTCGCGTGGCGCTTCCTGAATGGCTCTGTCGTCTTCTGGGGGACACACAGGTCCCAGAATTCAGCGGGCAAGCAGCTGGAAATGCCTCCCTGGGCCGCTGAGATGCTGGGGCGGAAGTACACACGGTACTTCAATAAAGGTAGGAAGGTGAAAGGAAAAAAAAAATCAATAGCCAAAAATGAGTGGAACACAAGAGGGATAGTGTCACTGATACATGCATTGTCACGGCTCAGCATTCTTGTCACAGCCATTGGCATGGGGAAAAAATCTGAGCTCCCCTGAGTCTGTCCTTGTGCCATACTCACAAAGGTATTTGTTGATGGCCCTCTGCTGTATGTGCAGCCACTGCAGCACCAAAGTTGAGTTCCACTTAGTGGGCATTTAGTGGGCATGTCACAAATCAGGCAAGTGGAATTCCCACTAAATTTCAGCCAACCGAATACTGGTTGTGTATGACCGCCTGAAATGGCTACAGACTCTTCTGGCCTGCCTTAGAATATCTTGCAAACCTAGGTACCTATTTAAGAGATCCTGCACCACCAAACCGAGTACATGTGCCAGGCATGGCACATGTGTCAACCCTCCCTGTCGAAGGGTGGACAGAAGGTTAGTGCCATTATCGCACACCACCATTCCTGGCTCAAGTTTCCATGGCATGAACCACCTCTGGGCCTGCCCCTGCAGAGCTGAAAGGAATCTCTGCTTTGGTGTGGCTCCTGTCCCCTAGACATACCAGCTGAAGCACAAGCCTGACTCGTTGAAATGCCCCTTGAAAGCTTAGGGGGTACTGGTGGTTCATAGGACAATTCAGCAGAGCAGGGCATGGAGGAGGAGGGGGTGGAGCTGACAGATCTTGCATAATCACCACCAGCTGTATGGAGACGTGGCAGCTAAACAAGCTTCTGCACTGCATTCTTCCTAGTTGCAAGCAGAGTTACCCAGTGTGCGATGAACAAAATATATTGTCCCTGACCATTCTTGCTGGACCACGATTCAGCAATAAGGTGGACCTTGCGGCTGACTGCCTTGCTTAATGATGCCAAAACATTGCCTTCCACCTGATGGTACAGAGCTGGAATGGCAATACGTGCAAATAAATAGCGCCTGGGAACCTGCCATTGCGGTGCAGCACATTCGGCAAATTCACGGAAGGGGGCAGAATCCACCATATGGAAAGGCAGGAGTTGTAAAGCCAGCAATTTGGACAAGCTGGAATTTAGACGCTGGGAATGTGAGTGGCAGGGAGTGTATTTTTTTTCAATGCATCAGCTGGGGCAGAGAAATTTGCCTGCTATACTCTACAGCTAGTGGTGCGCTGCTGGCAGACGTGTTGCAAGGACCTGTGACACCCTTTGCTATACCATCATCCCTGTCAGTGGAGACTGCTGAGAGGTCATAAAATATAGCAGGGGTAGACATGAAAGGTGAGAAGTGAGGAGAAGGATTGTGTCCCTTTTGTGTGGCTTTCAGGTACTCTTGCCAACGGGCTGAGTGGTGGGAGGTTAAATGCCTTTGTAAGCATGTGGTACCCAAATGGCTGGTCTTTTTGTCACGCTTAATCTTCTTGCAGCAGAGATTGCAACAGTGCGATCAGGTGCACATGTGCTAAAAAAGGTCCACACAGCTAAGCTGTGGGAAGTGGGCCAGGAGATGACAGCTCCACAATCTTATGGAATAGGGTAGCTGCTCTCTACTGTTCCATGATGGTTGCCTCTGGAGGAAATCCTGCCTTGTTGGGGTTGTGCCTCCTCCTCACTTTCCTCCTCTGCTCTATCCCGCACCCAAATCACGTGAGTGATCTCATCATCACCATCATCTCCTCTATCCTCATCATTACTGGAGCCAACTTGTCAATACACTGAGGCTGGGGGAACATGACTGCCAATTTGTTTCTTTTTTTTTTTTTAAATAGATTTGTATTGAAAGGTAAAAATCATTCAGATTATAACAGCAAAATAGTAATGTATTTTCACATATAGATAGTTGTGGCAAAGCAGTAAATCAGATAAAAAGGAGAGAGTAATATGCAACCTAGGGGATCCGTGGGTGGGTTCCGTGCATGGGATAAACAACATATAGGAGGTAAGAGCTTCAAGGCTAAACATTCCTAAGTAACGGGGGGATAACTGAATGGATCTGGAACTGGGGGGGGTCCCTAGGATTACTGGAAGGAAAACAAACAAAAAATCCCAGAAAAAGGGGGGGGTAAGGGATGAGGGGGAGGGTGGGGGTGAGCACCAAGTTCTTGTTGTGAAGGGTAGCAAGAAGATAGACATCAAAGGTGCACCGGTGGTACCGGGAGTGTTGTTCTCAATCAAGTATCAGTTGGATGGATAGAGATCGATGGTAGAGAGATAGTTTGGACTGAATCTTCGTGTGCTGTTGGAGATTGGGTTTCATCGATAGAGGGTTTTTCCGAGGGAGAGAGTGGAATCACTGGAGGTGGTGGGAGGGGGGGCCATAGTATGAGAATGAAAACAGTTTGAGATTTGCCAGGTCGTCCGGGGAGAGCGTAAAGACCATATAGGCTTGCCATCTGTGGTAGAAACGTTTTTTTGCAGTATCGTGTGAGAAGTCCGTGTTGTGTTTGTCTTTGAAAAGAAGCAAAAGAAGGTCTCTTTGGACTTGTGGAATTTTTGGGGGAATGTTGGATATCCAATTTTTCAAGATGGCTCTCCGGGCGAGTAGTAGACATATCAAAGACCAGTCTTTATAAGAAGGGGAGGCATTGGGGGACCAAGGCAGCAACTGAGGGTCCCAGTGGCCAAAGATGAGGAGCAAGGGGTCTTTAGGTAGTTTCAACATGGTCACTTCGAAGATGTAGGATAGGACTTGATCCCGGAAGATGGATATGAAGCGATGTGTCAGGGAAGGCTTGAGTTGACGACAGAGAGGGCAGGTAGAGGTGGTTTGCGCTTGGCTGGCGTAGAGAAAGGGAATATGGGCCCGATGCACAATTTTCAGTTGAGTTTTCCTCCATATTTCATTGGGGATCAGTTTATGTATAGTATTGAGGCCCTGTAAGAGTTTGTTGACCAGCTCCGTGTCTGGAAAATCTTTGGCCCAATTGGCCACTGATGATGATGCTAGGGACGAGGTGGTTTTTAGTAGAAGAGGTTGATATATATCCGATATTTTGTATGAACCTTCCGAAAGAAGGACTTCCGTGATAGAGTTTTTGAACCTTTTATTATCGTCTCTGCGTGCATTTTTTAGAAAGCTGACGCATTGCCCATAGTGGAAGGCATGCGATTGAGGAAGTGAGAACGTGTCGGCTAAGGTTTGGAATTTAATAGGACGACCAGTCTCCAAGTCACATAGTTGTGAACATTTCGTAAGGCCTTTCCGATGCCAGATGTCATAGGGTTGGTGCTCCAGACCTGGAAGGAAGCTTGGGTGACCTTCAATTGGAAGATATGAAGGGTGATAGATTTAGGCTTTTTCTGACTTCCCTCCATGAAATGGCCGTGTCTCTTAGTAGGAGGTTATGTTGGAGTTGCTTTGGGACAGTTTTCCACTTGCAGTGGAGGAGGGCAACTAGGGAGTATGGGTGCGCCACTTGGGTTTCCAAGGCATAATTGGAGTAGTGGGATGCTTGGGCTATCCAGTCCAGACCTGTCCGTAGTAGGCAACCTAAATTATAGGTTCTAACATTCGAGACTGATACCCCCTTTGCGCCTGGGAAGATATCGTTTCGGGACGGCTATGCGTGGTCGCTTGTTTTGCCAGAGGAATTTAGAGATGGCTGCATTGAGAATTTTTGTATGCTTATGATGTAGAAGTAGCGGGATGGTTTGGAGTGGGTAGAGTAAACGGGCAAAGCTGACCATTTTCACCAGGTGACATCTTCCCAGGAGCGAAAGAGGCAGATCCATCCAGTTATCAATTTCTTGAGAGATTTTCACGAGTAGAGGGGGATAATTGAGATGATAGAGAGAGGAAGGTAATTTCCCTATTTTGATCCCTAGGTAGGTGATGTGGGATTTCCCTACCGTGAAGATCGAGTGGCGGATCCAGGGAGGGTCGGGACATGAGCCTATGGGGAGGACTTCGCTCTTGTTATAATTCATGCGAAGGCCTGAACACAGTCTGAATTCATTGAATATGCATTTGATTATGGGCATGTCTGAGGATGGGTTCGCAGAGAATATAAGAACGTCATCAGCGAAGAGGGAAGAACGTAGTTTGTGATCACTGATGTTGATGCCATGTATCGGGGCCGCTTGGTATAAAAACCTAGATAGGGGTTCTAACGATATGTTAAAGAGGAGCGGGGATAGAGGACAACCCTGCCTCATGCCTTTATGGAGATGGAATTCATCCGATAGAAGGCCTGCTGCTACCAACCTAGCTTCTGGAGCAGTGTACATGGATTCTATAAGGTGGGCAAAGGGGCCGGTGAAACCCATTGTGGACATGACTATGGAAAGCCATTCGAAACTAACATTATCGAAGGCTTTCTCTGCATCTAGGGTGATGATTGCATAGTCTCCCCTCGGGTTGTTTTTGGCATGTTCTAGGGCCAGCATCACTTTTCTGATGTTCAGGGTGGCAGTTCTGCCTTTTACGAAACCCGATTGGGCGGTGTGAATCAAGGACGGGATGATGGAGGCTAATCTAGTGGCAACAATTTTTAAGAGAATCTTGACAGCAAGGTTTAAAAGTGAAATAGGTCTATAAGATCCTGGTTCTTGGGGGTCTTTGCCCTTTATAGCTAGTAATTTGATAATGGCTTGGTTCCCCTGTAGGTAGGTAAGAGCCACCAGACCATATATGTTGGTAGACCTTATGTAGGGTGGGTTCCAAGAGTGTTTTTAGGGACTTGTAAAATTCACCTGTGAAGCCACCAGGGCCAGGGGCTTTAGGAGGGGCTAGGTTCCGGATGGCTGTTGATATCTCAGGGAGGGAGATGGGCAAATTTAGGCCTTCTAATTGTGAGGGAGTGATTTTGGTGAGGGATATTTTCTCGAGGAAGGAGAGTGCTGTCGGTTTCTCTATGGGGTCGACCGCGTACAAGGAGGAGTAGTAGTGGAGCATAGCCGCGTTAATGTCTTGCTGTGAGGTTTTGATATTACCTGAAATGTCTCGGAGGGAGGAGATATAGGTCGGGTGTTGGGGACCCTTACAAAGTCTGGACAGCAATTTCCCTGCCTTGTTGCCAAATTTATGTAGAGAGGCGTCCATATAAGCCTTTTTTGTCAATTCAAGGGTGTCTGCCCACGTTTCAAAGGCTCGTTTAGCTACTTGCCAAGCCTTCCTATTGTCAGGGGAGTCAGCCGTGTATAGGGAGCGTTGAGCTTGGTGTAGTCGGGAATTAGCCAATTTGTTAATGCGTTTCTTTTGAAAGAGGCTGCATAGGAAATGATCCGACCTCTAAGGAAAGACTTACCGGCTTCCCAAAATAGGTTAGGGTTATCTAGATGTGGAGCATTGGCCGAGGAGTATTCAGACCACATTCTTTCCATGTACTGTAAGAAGTAGTAGTTATTATGTAGGTAGGAGGGGAATCGCGACAGTTTGGGGTTTGGGTGAAGGTCGGAGATGTCGAGTGACACAGAGACAGGAGCATGGTCCGAGATAGCAATGTCTTGTATGTCAGAATCCGATATCATTGGGACAATGTCATCCGAGCAGAAAAGGTAGTCAATTCTGGTGAAGACGTTGTGGGGGTTGGAGTAAAAGGTTAACTCTCTGTCAGCCGGGTGTCTGAGACACCAAACGTCATGTAGGTGAAGGGAGTCCATCGTGGAGGCGAGTAGGGTCGGATCTCTGGGGTCAGGTAGAGATCGGGGGCGTCTGATAGAGGATCTGTCCTCTATTAGGTAAAGGGTAGTATTAAAGTCCCCGCCGATAATATGTATGAGGTGTGGGTCTCGAAGGAGCCAGGTCGATAACTCGCTAAAGAATTGTTTAGGGGGGTTATTAGGAGCGTAGACGTTTGAGATAATTAAGTCTTTGGCCCCTAACTGGACATGCGTAGATAGGAGTCATCCTTGGGAATCTGAGTGGACAGAGATAATCGTGCAGGAAAGATTTTTATGTACGAGTATTAGGACCCCTGCTCGGCGTCCCACGGATTCGGAACCGAGGACTGTACCCACCCATAGCTTTTTCATACGTGGGAAATCGGATGCGGAGAGGTGGCTTTCCTGTAGCAGGGCAATGTCGGTCTTAAGCCTTTTGAGGTGACGGAGGATTTTCATTCACTTATTAGGGTATTACATTCCAGGAGACTATTTTCATATTAGGGGGGCCATCGAGAGGAACTGGGCTGGTGTTGTATGGTTGGTTCGAGGTGTGTCATGAAAATGAACTGTAGATGTAGTAGGGAATAAAGAGTTGTCTACACTATATGAAGGTGGTGCCTTAGTGTCAGGTGCTGCAAGTATACCTTGGCGTGGGTGATAGAACAGAAGAGAAGGGTGCTGGGGGAGGGGGTCAGTGGGTAAAAACAAAATAACATATCGCATAAACTTCACTTTTTTCGGCATGGAGTCACTGTGTAGTCCAGCTCCCATTGCAAGACCCGAAAGATGCAGCCTTAAAAAGGAACCCACATATTAAGAGGTGGACAATACTGCTAATTCGGTTCGTGCATGGAGAGAGAAGTCGGCTCTACGCAGAGAGGCCAGAGGAAGCAACATTGGTGCTAGCAGCTAAAACATAACAGTTATTAACATATATAAAAAACATGGAGAATAAGAAAGGGCTGGCCTACCACCAAAGAATAAGTCTGGTTATCGAAAGTGGAAGGAAAGACCGGTGATACATCTCGCCGCTGGGAGGCAATGGTAGTAGAATAAGAGCTGTCTCAGCTGAGCGTGGAGCGGCGCTGGTCTGGGCCTGAGGACCTGAATCTTTTTGGAGAGTCTTTGCGCAGGCTCCTTTGGTCAAGACCTCAGTTGATTGGTGCCGTTCTGGATGAGGGGCTGAGGTGCGGACCTGAGTGGAGAGATCGAAGGAAGGCCTCTGCTTCAGATGGGTCTTGGAAGCAGAGCTGGTCCCCATTGGGTGCCTTAAGCCGCAGGGTGGCTGGGAAGGCCAGGGTGAATTTGATTTGTTGCTGGTGCAGTTCTGTGCATATTTTCTAAAAAGACTTCCTTTTTTTGGATACTTCTATGGAGTAGTCCGCAAAGACCAAGATCTTCATTCCGTCGATCTGGAGGGATCTGGAATACCTGAATTTTTGCAGAATGAAGGCTTTGTATGCATAGTTCAGATATTTGGCGATAATCGGTCGGGGTGACTTGCGATCTGAGGTAAAGAGTCCCATGCGGTGTGCCCTTTCCACTGTGCAGGGGCCGGGGAGGCCTAATGCCTCAGGGATACGTCTCATGCAGAGGTTCGTGAGGGCTGATGGTTGCAGGGATTCTGGGATGCCAATGAAGCGTAGATTGCACCTTCTGGACCTATTTTCCAAATCGTCCAACTTGTCCTGCACTGACTGCCTTCATCACAGAGGCAGATATCATGGGGGAGAGGAGAGCTGCTACAGCCTGGGTAATCCATTCAGTGGTGTGGTCCCCTGTATGTGGTGGAGGGGGAGAAGGCTGTGATGAGGAGGTGGGCAAATCGCTGCTTACCTCCATTTCAGGCGCCGCTTCCGAGGAGGGAGCCGTGTAGGCCGAAGCCGGGGCCTCGATTTGCGTCTGTGCCGTTGGAGCCGCCGCGGCCGCGTATGAACGAACGCCGTTTTCTTCAACAAAACGGTCCTTGGTGTGACCGTGGATGTCCAGGGGAGGCAGCTGATGTGCAGTGTGGGTTTCGCTGGCTTTATATGCCGTTTTCTCAGAGACGAGCTGCGGAGCTAGTGAGGAGAGCAGCTACTCCATTTGGCGCCGGCACCGGAAGCCAATTTGTTGTTTATCAGTGGTCTTTCCTCTCTTTAGGTTCATGTTACTCCCTTCCTCAACCTCGGTACAAACATTAGAATCAAGTAATGCTTGTGCATCGTCAAGAAGCAAGTGGCTGACGCTGTGTTCAAATAATTCAGCTGACTCCTTCATGCATGATGCTGGGGCTATAGCTGGATTAGCTGTGGACAAGGAGGCAGAATAAGTTGCTCTGGTAGCTGCAGTGGACAGTGCAGTAGGGATGAGCTTCGAGTTCGAGTCAAACTCATGTTCGACTCGAACATTGCCTGTTCGCCCGTTCGCCGAACAGCGAACAATTTGGGGTGTTAGTGGCAAATTCGAAAAGACGCGGAACACTCTGTAAAAGTCTATGGGAGAAATCTAAAGTGATAATTTTAAAGGCTTATATGCAAGTTATTGTTAAGTGTTTGGGGACCCGGGTCCTGCCCCAGGGGACATGTATCAATGCAAAAAAAGTTTTAAAAACTGCAGTTTTTTCGGGAGCAGTGATTTTAATAATGCTTAACCACTTAACGACCGCCCACTGTAAATATACGTCAGCAGAATGGCACCGACAGGCAGAATCACGTACATATACGTGATTGCCTTTGTATAGTTGGGGGGTCCGATCGGACCCCCCTTCTTTACAGTGGGTGGTCGTTTTACCTTCGGGAGCGATCCGGCATGAGGGGACGGCCGTTCGATTCCGGCCACCCCCTCTCGATCGCTCCCGGCGAATGAGAGAGCTTCCCCTGCCTGCCAGGAAGGAGGAAGTGATGTCATCTCTCCTGGGGCGCTCACATATACCGAGCACCGTACAGGAGAAGATGCCAGGTTAGTACACAAAACAGCACACTGACACCAGGACACATAGGCACATAAATCGCCCCCCCAGGCCCCCCAGACACCCCCAGATCACCCCCCAGCCCCCCCCAGCCCCCAGTCACAGTGTCACTGATTGCAGTGACCATTTATTTAGTGATCACTGCAATCAGTGACATTTGTGACTGTAAAAGTGTCACTACATTTAGTTTTAGGTCCAGTGTAGCCCCCTAACCCCCCTAATAAAGGTTTAACCCCCTGATCACCCCCCAGATAACCCTTTCACCCCCTAGCACCGCCGTCACTAAGCAATCATTTTTCTGATCGATGTCTTAGCGTCGGTGATGCTGATCGGTAGCCAGTAATTTTTTTTAGGTTCGCCGCAAGTTTTTATAGCGTCGGGTACCCCCATATATTACCTAATGAAGGTTTAACCCCCTTGATCGCCCCCCAGATAACCCTTTCACCCCCTATCACCACTGTCACTAAGTTATAATTTTTCTGATCGATGTCTTAGCGTCGGCGATGCTGATCGGTAGCCAGTAATTTTTTTAGGTTCGCCGCAGGTTTTTATAGCGTCGGGTACCCCCATATATTACCTAATAAAGGTTTAACACCCTTGATCACCCCCCAGGTAACCCTTTCACCCCCTAGCACCGCCGTCGCTATGCGATCATTTTTCTGATCAATGTCTTAGCGTCGGTGATGCTGATCGGTAGCCAGTAATTTTTTTTAGGTTCGCCGCAGATTTTTATAGCGTCGGGTACCCCCATATATTACCTAATAAAGGTTTAACCCCCTTGATCGCCCCCCCAGGTAACCCTTTCACCCCCTATCACCACTGTCACTAAGCGATAATTTTTCTGATCGATGTCTTAGCGTCGGCGATGCTGATCGGTAGCCAGTAATTTTTTTTAGGTTCGCCGCAGGTTTTTATAGCGTCGGGTACCCCCATATATTACCTAATAAAGGTGTAACCCCCTTGATCACCCCCAGGTAACCCTTTCACCCCCTAGCACCGCCGTCACTATGCGATCATTTTTCTGATCGATGTCTTAGCGTCGGTGATGCTGATCGGTAGCCAGTAATTTTTTTTTAGGTTCGCCGCAGGTTTTTATAGCGTCAGGTACCCCCATATATTATCTAATAAAGGTTTAACCCCCTGATCGCCCCCCAGGTAACCCTTTCACCCCCTATCACCACTGTCGCTAAGCAATCGTTTTTATGATCGTTGTCTTAGTGTCGGTGATGCCGATAGGTAGCCAGTAATTTTTTTTTAGGTTCGCCGTCAGGTTTTTATATAGCGTCAGGTACCCCCATATATTACCTAATAAAGGGTTTAACCCCCTAATTGCCCCTAGTTAACTCTTTCACCAGTGATCATCATATAAGTGTTACGGGTGACGCTGGTTAGTTAGTTTGCTTTTTATAGTGTCAGGGCACCCGCCGTATATAACCCAATAAAGGTTTAACCCCCTGATCGCCCGGCGGGTGATATCAGTTAGGTTTTAGCGTCAGAGAGGGTCTGCGTCACACCCCAGGCAGCGTCAGGTTAGTGCCAGTAGCGCTAACACCCACACGTGAAGCATACACCCCCCTTAGTGGTATAGTATCTGATCAGCTCAATATCTGATCTGATCAGATCTATACTAGCGTCCCCAGCAGTTTAGGGTTCCCAAAAACGCACTGTTAGTGGGATCAGCCCAGATACCTGCTGGCACCTGCGTTTTGCCCCTCCGTCCAGCCCAGGCCACCGAAGTGCAGTATCGATCGATCACTGTCACTTGCAAAACACAACACACATAACTGCAGCGTTCGCAGAGACAGGCCTGATCCCTGCGACTCCAGTGCTGTAGGAGGTGATTTCACCACCACAGTTAGGGGGCAGCAGGAGCGGAGGAGCGATTTTGCTCCTAATGCCGCGTATATACGGTCGAAATTCCGACGGAGGCTTGCCCGTGGAAAAGTCTGACCATGTGTACGCGGCATAACTTTTGCGAGAAGATGCCCCCATGCTTCGGCATATATAAATGGTGCATGTATGCCCATCATTAGAAGTGGGTGGATGAAGGGCGGTATTCTAATGGTGGGCATACCCACCGATCAATCTTTTTTTTTCGTTCAGCCAACAGGCTGCATGAAAAAAAAGATTACAATACATGTCCAACAAGGACCAGCAACGTACTGGTATGTTGCTGGATTTTGAATGTTTATACCAGAATAATGCCTGCGGGTTTAGGTATCATCTTGGTATCATTCTTTTCAGCCAGCGGCCAGCTTTCATGTAAAAGCAATCCTAGTGGCTAATTAGCCTCTGGACTGCTTTTACAAGCAGTGGGAGGGAATGTCCCCCCCCGGATATAAAAAGCGCCATTGGGAAATTGGGAAAGCATTTTATCACACCGATCTTGGTGTGGTCAGATGCTTTGAGGGCAGAGGAAAGATCTAGGGTCCAATAGACCCCAGTTTTTTCAAAAAAGAGTACCTGTCATTACCTATTGCTATCATAGGGGATATTTACATTCCCTGAGATAACAATAAAAGTGATAAAAATAAATAAATATGGAAGCAACAGTTTAAAAATAAAATTAAAAAGCAAAATTAATAATAAAAAAAAAAAAAAAAAAAAAAAAGCACCCCTGTCCTGCCCTGCTCTTGCCCAATGGCGAACACAAGCGTCGGTCTGGCGTCATATGTAAACAGCAATTGCACCATGCATGTGAGGTATCACCGCGAAGGTCAGATCGAGGGCAGTAATTTTAGCAGTAGACCTCCTCTGTAAATCTAACGGGGTAACCTGTAAATGCTTTTAAAAGCTTTTAAAAATGTATGTAGTTTGTCGCCAATGTGCGTTTGTGCGAAATTTTAAAGCATGTCGTGTTTGGTATCTATGTACTCGGCCTAAGATCATCTTTTTTATTTCATCAAACATTTGGGCAATATAGTGTGTTTTAGTGCATTCAAATTAAAAAAAAGTGTATTTTTTCCCCAAAAAATGCGTTTGAAAAATCGCTGCGCAAATACTGTGTAGAAAAAAAAATGCAACACCCACCATTTTATTCTGTAGGGCCTTTGCTTTAAAAATATATATAATGTTTGGGGGTTCAACATAATTTTCTTGCAAAAAAAAAATATGTTTTCATGTAAACAAAAAGTGTCAAAAAGGGCTTTGTCTTCAAGTGGTTAGAAGAGTGGATGTAAGCTTCCTAATGTTGTGTATAAAATGCCAGAACAGTTCAAAACCCCCCCAAATGACCCCATTTTGGAAAGTAGACACCCCAAGCTATATACTGAGAGGCATGTCGAGTCCATGGAATATTTTATATGTTGACACAAGTTGCGGAAAAAAGAAATTTTTTTTTTTTTTTTTGCACAAAGTTGTCACTAAATGATATATTGCTCAAACATGCCATGGGCATATGTGGAATTACACCCCAAAATACATTCTGTTGCTTCTCCTGAGTACGGGGATACCACATGTGTGAGACTTTTTGGGAGCCTAGCCGCGTACGGGACCCCAAAAACCAAGCACCGCCTTCAGGCTTTCTAAGGGTGTCAATTTTTGATTTCACTTCTCACTGCCTATCACAGTTTCGGAGGCCATGGAATGCCCAGATGGCACAAAACCCCCCCAAATGACCCCATTTTGGAAAGTAGACACCCCAAGCTATTTGCTGAGAGGTATTGTGAGTATTTTGCAGATCTCGCTTTTTGTCACAAAGTTTTGAAAATTGAAAAAAAAAAGAAAAAAAAATGTTCTTTCTTCATTTTCAAAAACAAATGAGAGCTGTAAAATACTCACCATGCCTCTCAGCAAACAGCTTGGGGTGTCTACTTTCCAAAATGGGGTCATTTGGGGGGTTTTGTGCTATTTTGGCATTTTATGGCCTTCAAAACTGTGATAGGTAGTGAGGAGTGAAATCAAAAATTTGCGCCCTTAGAAATCCTGGAGGCGGTGCTTGGTTTCCGGGGTCCCGTACGTGGCTAGGCTCCTAAAAAGTCCCACACATGTGGTATCCCCGTACTCAGGAGAAGCAGCAGAATGTATTTTGGGGTGCAATTCCACATATAACCATGGCATGTGTGAGCAATATATCATTTAGTGACAACTTTTTGTAATTTTTTTTTTGTCATTATTCAATCACTTGGGACAAAAAAAAAAATATTCAATGGGCTCAACAGGCCTCTCAGCAATTTCCTTGGGGTGTCTACTTTCTAAAATTGGGTCATTTGGGGGGGTTTTGTGCTATTTTGGCATTTTATGGCCTTCAAAACTGTGATAGGTAGTGAGGAGTGAAATCAAAAATTTGCGCCCTTAGAAATCCTGAAGGCGGTGCTTGGTTTCCGGGGTCCCGTACGTGGCTAGGCTCCTAAAAAGTCCCACACATGTGGTATCCCCGTACTCAGGAGAAGCAGCAGAATGTATTTTGGGGTGCAATTCCACATATAACCATGGCATGTGTGAGCAATATATCATTTAGTGACAACTTTTTGTATTTTTTTTTTTTTTTGTCATTATTCAATCACTTGGGACAGAAAAAAAAATTGTCAATGGGCTCAACATGCCTCTCAGCAATTTCCTTGGGGTGTCTACTTTCTAAAATGGGGTCATTTGGGGGGGTTTTGTACTGCCCTGTCATTTTAGCACCTCAAGAAATGAGATAGGCAGTCATAAATTAAAAGCTGTGTAAATTCCAGAAAATGTACCCTAGTTTGTAAACGCTATAACTTTTGCGCAAACCGATAAATATACGCTTATTGACATTTTTTTTACTAAAGACATGTGGCTGAATACATTTTGGCCTAAATGTATGACTAAAATTGAGTTTATTCGATTTTTCTTATAACAAAAAGTAGAAAATATCTTTTTTTTTCAAAATTTTCGGTCTTTTTCCGTTTATATCGCAAAAAATAAAAATCGCAGAGGCAATCAAATACCATTAAAAGAAAGCTCTATTTGTGGGAAGAAAAGGACGCAAATTTCGTTTGGGTACAACATTGCATGTCCGCACAATTTACAGTTAAAGCAGCGCAGTGCAAAATTCTGAATTCACCTCTGGTCCTTTAGCTACCAAATGGTCCAGGGCTTAAGTGGTTAAAGTGAAGCAATAAAAGTGAAATATTCCTTTAAATTTCTTACCTGGGGGGTATAGTATGCCTGTAAAGCATACTATACAGGTCCGCTCAGCCAATGACGTAGGGGGGCGGGGTCACCTTCACTGGGTGTAAGGCTGAGCGGACCTGATGGAGAACGTGAGAAGGGGCGGGGTATATTCATTTATTACACTGCGGAGGAAACAAATCACGTTCCCCATCAGGTCCGCTCAGCCAATGACGTAGGCGGGGTCTGATGTACGAGGGGACGGGGTCACCGTCAGATCATAGGGGTAAGCTCCAGCTTTCCCCGCTTGTGGGGAATAGCCAATGATGTAGGCAGGATCCCGTCATTGGCTATTCCTCGGCAAGCGGGGAAAGCTGGGGCTTACCCTATGATGTGACAGGTGACCCTGCCCCCTCGTACTTCATGGGGGTTTCGAGTGGAGACTGGAGAAGATTCAGCGCTGGACATCGGATCACCGCGGGACACTGGATTACATTGCTGGAATGTTTTTTTTTTTTTTAATAAAGGACTTTCCCAACTGTGTCTGTGTGTTTTTTTACAATTTTTTACACTTTCTTTGTGAAATGGTAGGGGACAATGTACCCCTTACCAATTCACATAGGGGGAGGTGGGATCTGGGGGTCTCCTTCGTTAAAGGGGTCTTCCAGATTCCGAAAAGCCCCCCGCCCGCAGACCCCCACAACCACTGGGCAAGGGTTGTGGGGATGAGGCCCTTGTCCCCATCAACATGGGGACATGGTGCTTTGAGGGGTCACAGACCCCAAAGCATCCTCCCCATGTTGAGGGCATGTGGCCTGGTACGGTTCAGGAGGGAGGGCACTCTCTCGTCCCCCCTCTTTTCCTGCGGCCTGCCAGGTTGCGTGCTCGGATAAAGGGTCTGGTATGGATTTTTGGGGGGAACTCCATGCCATTTTTTTTTTTATTTGGCGTGGAATTCCCCTTAAAATCCATACCAGACCTGAAGGGTCTGGTATGGATATTTGGGGGGAACCCCACGTAATTTTTTTTTTATTTGACGCAGGGTTCTCCTTAATATCCATACCAGACCTGAAGGGCCTGGTAATGGAATTTGGGGGGACTTTTCTCCGTATTGTCGGGAGCCGACAATTCATTATAGCCGCGAGTGCATTTAAATTGCCTTTTTTCCTTTGTGCAGGCACAGTACTAAGCATGGGAAACAAGCGCTGCTTTAGAGGCATACTATAAACCCCCCCCAGATACGAAATTTAAAGGAATATTTCACTTTTATTGTTTCACTTTAAGCATTATTAGAATCACTGCTCCCAAAAAAACGGCAATTTTTAAAACTTTTTTTTGCATTGATACATGTCCCCTGGGGCAGTACCCGGGTCCCTGAACTCTTTTTGGGACAATAACTTGCATATTAGCCTTGATAATTAGCACATTTGATTTTGAATGCTCGAGTCCCTTGCATTTAATAGGGTTCTAAGTTTGCGCAAACTTTAGGTCTGTTCGCAGGTTCTGGTGCGAACCAAACCGGGCGGTGATCGACTCATCCCTACTGTGCAGTAGTCTCATCCTGGGTGATAGAAAATGAGGATGGTTTTGTAATCCAGTCCACCACCTCCTCTTCATGCTGTGGTTGGATAACACGAGCAACATTACTAAACATAGTAAAACGTGCCCTGCCTGGGGACGAACTACGTCCACCTTTGCCTGTGGACACAGATGCTGCTGGCCCCCACCTAGTGGCATGGAAAAGTCTGCCTCTCCTTGTTGGTCGCCCAGACATGATGGGGAAGGCTTATTAACCAAATTTAATAGATACTGGGAAATGTGTAACTGGATGCACTTTATTCAAGAGGGATAAGCATCGGGGCGCGCAGCGGGGCGCGCAGCGGGGAGCGCAGCGCGCTGATCGTTGGTGTGGTGTGTCAGTCTGACACACCGCATCACCAATATCGGTAACGAGCCTCTGATGTAGGCTCTTTACCATGTGATCAGCTATGTCCAATCACAAATGATCACAGCATAAACGAGAAGAGACATTTATCGGCTTTTCCTCCCCTCGCACTGACAGACACGAGTAGAGGAGAGCCGTTCGGCTGCTCTCCTGACAGGGGGGTCTGCATTGATTGATTATCAGTGCAGCCCCCCCAGGATGCCCACCCATGCCCACCAGGGATGCCCATCCAGGACCACCAGTTATGTCCACCCATAACCCCCAGAGTTGGCAATCAGTGCCCATTATGTGCCAATAAGTGCCCAATAGAGGTGCCAATCAGTGCCCTACAGTAATGCCTTCCAGTGCCGCCTCATTAGCACTGCCTATCAGAGCCATCTATCAGTGCCTCCCATCAGTGCCCATCAGTGCCGCCTATAAGTGCCCATCAGTGCCACCTATTAATGCTCATTAGTGCTGCATATCAGTGCCCATCAGTCGCCTATCAGTGCCCATCGGTGCTGCATATTAGTGCCTCATCATCAGTGCCCATCAGTTCCACCTCATCAGTGCCACCTCATCAGTGCCCATCAGAGCCTGTCAGTGTCGCCTTATCTGTGCTGATCAGTGAAGGAGAAAACATAGTTATTTACAACATTTTATAAAAAACAAAACAATTTATTTTTTCAATTTTTTTTTTTTTAGCAAAAAATAAAATCCCCAGTGGTGATCAAATACCACCAAAAGAAATCTCTAGTTGTGGGAACAAAATGATAAAAATGTTGTTTCGTTACAGTGTTGCATGACCGCGCAATTGTCATTTAACCTCTTGCCGACCAGCAAAGGATGTGAACTATGCAGAGATTATTGTAGTGCCTCTTATATTGGTGGTCATTGTAGACCCTTCTTACCTATACTGGTCATCAGTTCCTCTTACATTGCTGGTTAGTGGTGACATGTCTTATTACATTGGTGATCAATGGCAAAGTGCCCTTTTTATAATGTGAAGTACCCCTTACATTGGTGGTAATTAGTGAAGTAATGAAAGGGGATGCTTTACCATTGATCACGAGTAGGGGAGGGCCCTATTAGTGATCAATGGTAAAGCATCCCCTTTCACTGGTGGTCAGTAGGGATGAGCCGAACACCCCCCTGTTTGGTTCGCACCAGAACATGCGAACAGGCAAAAAATTTGTTCGAACACGCGAACACCGTTAAAGTCTATGGGACACGAACATGAAAAATCAAAAGTGCTAATTTTAAAGGCTAATATGCAAGTTATTGTCATAAAAAGTGTTTGGGGACCCAGGTCCTGCCCCAGGGGACATATATCTATATGTATATATAATATATATATATATATATATATATATATATATATATGTATATATATATATTATGTAGCGACCTCACCCCTCTCACCCCTTCTCATTCTCGGCTTGTCTGTCTCTGTCTAGGGGTGTCAGTACCAGGGGGAGGAATGAGATACACCATGGCCCATGTCCTCCATAGTGAAGAGGTGAAGGCCAGAAAGATCGGGCTTTGTGTAGGTGTCCTAGGGTCAAATCCTTTCCTCGGATCCACTCCCCTTTGCTCCTAGTAACCAGAGTTCCACACACTGAATAGGTCCAACACAGTTTTATTCTTCTCAGCGAATAAACATACAGCACAGTCAAGTTGGGACCTTTGCAACAGTTCAGTATTAATGGGAGTAGGTCGAGGCACAATCCTTTAAAGTATCGCTAACCACTGTGGTGTCACCAGTGGCGAATAGTCACTGCCACTGACTATATGAGGTAGAACATGAATTACCTTCGCTAGCACAGCCCCTGTCAGGGGAAGGATATCCGTCCAAGGGAGTCACCGGAGGCCTCTCTGTCACCAGCAAATGCTGCGCCGGACTCTCCAGAGAAGTTCCGCTCACCAGTCTCCTCGACCTCAGACACAGGCACCCAAGGAGTTAGGGCCCCCTCGGATTCCTCCACCCTCACGGAACTCAGTCGAAGGTACTGAGCCCCAGGCATCCGCCATAATACCTCATCCCAGGCTAAAGGTGCCTGAGATGGACTCCATCTCTCGCTCTGGCCAGGTCAAGGGCACCTGGGCCCGGAACTCCGGAACACCAGCACCCAAGCTGAAGGTGCCTGGGTGCGGCCGCGTCCTCCGACTCTGAACCCCAAGGTCAGGGCGTCCGCCCCTTTTTTCCCCTCGCCTTTTGCGTCACAGCAGGTTTCCCGCCCCGCTGTACCAGCGCCAGGAAAGGACAAAAAGGAAGCAGTCTTGCGGTGTGGGTTCAACTCCGGCCGGGGCGAAAATGCCACCTGCAGGCCGCAGGGAACCTCACACCACCAGAGTCCTCCAAGAACCACAAAAGGGTCTCGGATTCCCTAGCAATCAGTGCATCTGGGTTACACTACCAACCAGATGCTTCCCCTAAATTCAAATACCCGCTACAATTATATATGCATGTATGTATATTTAAAGTTTTAAAAACGACAGTTTTTTTCGGGGGCAGTGATTTTAATAATGCTTAAAGTGAAACAATAAAAGTGAAATATTCCTTTAAATTTCGTACCTGGTGGTGTCTAAAGTATGCCTGTAAAGTCACGCATGTTTCCCGTGTTTAGAACTGTCCCTGCACAAAATGTCATTTCTGAAGGAAAAAAAGTCTTTCACGGCTATAATAAATTGTCAGCTCCCCGGGAATACAGATCAAAGTCATTGAAAAAAACATCAGGGGTCCCCCCACGGTCCATTACCAGGCCCTTTGGGTCTGGTATGAATATTAAGGGCAACCCAGAACCAAAAAAATAAAAACTTGGGGGTCCCCCCCCAAAAATCCATACCAGACCCTTCAGGTCTGGTATGGATTTTAAGGGGAACCCTGCACCAAAATAAAAAAAATGACGTGGGGTCCCCCCAAAAATCCATACCAGACCCTTATCCGAGCACGCAACCTGTCAGGCCGCAGGAAAAGAGGGGGGGATGAGAGAGTGCCCCCTCCTGAACCGTACCAGGCCACATGCCCTCAACATGGGGAGGCTGTTCCCATGTTGATGGGAACAAGGGCCTCATCCCCACAACCCTTTTTCGGTGGTTGTGGGGGTCTGCGGGTGGGGGCTTATCGAAATCTGGAAGCCCCCTTTAACAAAGGGGAACTCCAGATCCAGCCCCCCCTCTATGTGAATTGGTAATGGGGTACATTGTACCCCTACAATTTCACAAAGAAAGTGTACAAAATTTGTAAAAAACACACAGACACAGTTGGACAAGTCCTTTATTTAAAAAATAAATAAAAAATTCCAGCGATGTAATCCCGTCGATGTCCAACGATGATCCATTCTCCAGCGACGCTGCAGTCTCCCCTCTCCAGCAGGAACGAAACCCCCATGATGCGTAATAGGGGGCGGGGTCACCTGTCCTTATCATAGGGAACCCCCGCCCCGTGACGTCATGGGGCGGGGTCATCCGTCCTTATCATCGGGAACCCCGAGGGTTCCCGATGATAAGAATAGGTGACCCCGCCCCCTCTTACGCGTCATGGGGGTTTCATTCCTGCTGGAGAGGGGAGACTGCAGCGTCGCTGGAGAATGGATCATCGTTGGACATCGACAGGATTACATCGCTGGTATTTATTTATTTATTTTATTTTTAAATAAAGGACTTGTCCAACTGTGTCTGTGTGTTTTTTACAAATTTTTACACTTTCTTTGTGAAATGGTAGGGGACAATGTACCCCGTTACCAATTCACATAGGGGGGGCGGGATCTGGAGTTCCCCTTTGTTAAAGGGGACTTCCAGATTTCGATAAGCCCCCCACCCGCAGACCCCCACAACCACCGGGCAAGGGTTGTGGGGATGAGGCCCTTGTCCTCATCAACATGGGAACAGCCTCCCCATGTTGAGGGCATGTGGCCTGGTACGGTTCAGGAGGGGGGGCGCTCTCACCCCCCCCTCTTTTCCTGTGGCCTGCCAGGTTGCGTGCTCAGATAAGGGTCTGGAATGGATTTTTGGGGGGACCCCACACCATTTTTTTTTATTTTGGTGCTGGGTTCCCCTTGAAATCCATACCAGACCTGAAGGGTTTGGTATGGATTTTTTTTGGGGGGGGCCCACGTAATTTTTTTTAAATTTGGTGCGGGGTTCCCCTTAATATCCATACCAAACCTAAAGGGCCTGATATGGAATTTGGGGGGACCCCCACGTTTTTTTTTTGGTTTGGGGTTCCCCTTAATAGTCATACCAGACCCAAAGGGCCTCGTAATGGACTGTGGGGGGACTCCTGTCGTTTTTTTCAATGACTTTGATCTGTATTGCCGGGGAGCTGACAATTCATTATAACCGCGAGTGGTTTTAAATGACTTTTTTTTCTTTCAGAAATGAAATTTTGTGCAGGGACAATTCTAAACACGGGAAACATGCGCGACCTTACAGGCATACTTTAGACACCCCCCAGGTACGAAATTTAAAGGAATATTTCACTTATATTGTTTCACTTTAAGCATTATTAAAATCACTGCTCCCGAAAAAACGGCCGTTTTAAAAACTTTTTTTTGCATTGATACATGTCCCCTGGGGCAGGACCCAGGTCCCCAAACACTTTTTATGACAATAACTGGCATATTAACCTTTAAAATTAGCACTTTTGATTTCTCCCATAGACTTTTAACAGTGTTCCGCGGCTTTTCGAATTAGCCGCGAACACCCCAAAACGGACGAACAGCCAATGTTCGAGTCAAACTCATGTTCGAGTCGAACATAAAGCTCATCCCTAGTGGTCAGTGGTTAAATATCACTTTTCCTTGGAGGAAATTGCTGCGTACCTCTTTTGGTTAGTGGTAAGTGCTTTGTGTTTTTGTCAGTCAGTGGGAACTCATCAAAATGGGTCATTGGTGTTTAGATGTTACTCAACTAAAAGAGGACAAGCGCCATGGGTTCCATGTCCCTGGCTTCAGTAATGTCAGTATAGGAGCTATGCAGACACCATCAGTGTAGCAGAGCTGCCTGAAAAGGTGGGTGTCACCTAGAACAAGACATAGAAGATCCAGGGCATGTGCCTAGGGTTTTGTTTACTTACTAGTAAACCAAAAGAAATGTTTTCAGCTGTTTAAAGTGGTATTATACTGTAATTTGTTTATTTTTACCTACAGGTAGGCCTATAATAAAACTTACCTGTAGGTTAAATAAATATCTCCTAAATGGTTTAGAAGATATTCCAGTGGGCAGCAGCCAGTGACGTCACCGATGCATGTGCTCTGAAGGAACAGCATTACCGTACCATTGCTTCAGAGCTCTGTGCCACTATCGTGACTTCCGAGCATGATGTCATCGTGGCTCGACCATTAAAGTGGCCACAACCCACAAACCCAGAAGGAAGAACGGCTGAAGATGGAAGATTCTGCAGAAATGACAGTGCGCCGCTCCAGGGCTTTGTTTCAAGGTAAGTGTTTCATAATGTGCTTGTATGCGATGCATACTAGCACATTATGCATTTTTTTTCCATATGCCTTTACATTACAGAATGTTTTTTTTTATTATTTACTACTAGGGATGAGCTTCGTGTTCCAGGGTGGCTTTAGCCAATCATGGCTCAGAGGAGTAGGTACACGCCCCACACTATATAAGGCCGCCTGGAAGTCGGCCTTGTGTAGTGTGTTGACGTTTGTGAAAGAGAGAGTTACAGAGAGAGAGACAGTGTCATTTATATTGAGTTAGATAGAGCAGGCAGTCGAGTCAGTTAGCTGCTGTTACAGTGTGTAGAGGATATATATGCATCCTAGGTGTTGTGTATATATATTTATACACTGTATTGAGTTTAGCTAGATCTGTTCCTGTTAGGCTCTATACTGTAACAGGCAGGCAGGTGATTGTGCTAGCTGCAGACAGTCAGTGTTTCACTTAGTGTACTATTGTGTGCTTTGCATAGCGTTCACCTAAAGCTCACCTGAATACAGTTATTCTCTATACTGTGACAGGCAGGCCAGTGATTGTGCTAGCTGCAGACAGTCAGTTTCACTTAGTGTACTACTGTGTGCTTTGCATAGCATTCACCTAAAGCTCACCTGAATACAGTTAGTGACTATTATAGTGGTGTTCTCATAATAAAACCACAAGAAGAGAGCTGCAAGTATTTTTAGTGTACTGTGTCCTCTGCACAGTTTTCACCTAAAACTAACTGAAAACAATTGCTGCTTTTCCCATACTAACACCACAGCAGGCCATTAGTATGTCTGGTAGGCAAACACTGAGATGCAGACAGTCACGAGGCAATAAAAGAGGGCAAGCAGGCTCTGTGTCTAGAGACAACAGTGCTGCTGGTCATGGACACGGTGCATCCTCATCAGCACGTGGCCGTGGGAAACGCTTGTCCTTCTTTTCGGTAGCTGGCCATGTTGAGCCGCAACATGCCCAAGACTTGGTAGAGTGGATGACTAAGCCGTCCTCCTCCTCCTCATCCTCTCTCACCCAGGCTCAGGGTACTTTGTCTGGCAAAGCAGCTGCCAAAGCGGCCTCTTCCCTCGGCTCAATGGCATCAGTCACTCCTTCCCTTGCCCCACTATGTCCTCCTGAGGAGTCCCCCGAACTGTTTGACCACAGTGTTGGGTACATGCTCCAGGAGGATGCCCAGCGTTTTGAAGGCTCTGATGATGGAACCCAGCTGGAGGAAGGCAGTAACGTGAGCTCAGAGAGAGGGGGTAGTAGCGTGAGCCCAGAGAGAGGGGGTGCCCAACAAGGTCAGCTATCTGGCAGTCATGTTCCCCCAGCTGCAGCATACTGCCAGATTGGCTCCAGGGATGAGGAGGGAGGGGATGATGAGGTCACTGACTCCACAAGGATGCCTGATAGGAGAGAGGAGGAGGAGGAGGAGGAGGCACATCTCCAATGAGGCAGGATGCCCTCCAGGGGCCAGCTTAAGGGCAGCACACCGACTGCATCACACCGCAGAGCTCCACATGTGCAGGGCGCTGCTGTCTCTGCGCGTTATTCCAAAAGTTCTTTGGTGTGGGACTTTTTTCAGACGTGTGCAGCAGATCGCACTGTTGCCATTTGCAACATATGTCTAAAGCGTATCTCGCGTGGCCAAAAAATCAGCAGCTTGGGCACCACGTACTTGACCAGACATATGTCGACCTGCCATGCAGTCCATTGGCAAGCACACCTAAAAGACCCACACCAAACAACAAGGCGGACCTCTCCTTGCTCCTCATCAGCTGGGATCTCCAACCCCACTATACCTTCAGTCCTCTCTGAAACCTACACTGAGAGGAATGAAGGTGTAGAATTAGGTGTGTCACAGCCAAGTACTTGCGGGCAATCTGCTATCGGTACACCGACGTCCGATTGTACCAGGTAAATTTCCGAAAGAAGTTCGCTCCCAGCTATCCACATGCCCAGCGGTTGAATGCTAGCTTGGCTAAATTGCTAGCACTTCAACTGCTGCCTTTTCAGTTGGTAGACTCTGCCCCCTTCCGTGAGTTTGTTGAATGTGCAGTTCCTTAGTGGCAGGTTCCCAAACGCCACTTTTTCTCACAGAAGGCGATTCCGGCTCTCTACCGGCATGTGGAAGGCAATGTCTTGGCCTCGCTAGACAGGGCGGTCAGAGGTAAGGTGCATATTACCGCTGACTCGTGGTCCAGCAGGCATGGACAGGGACGTTACCTATCTTTCACGGCGCATTTGGTGACTCTGCTGGCAGCTGGGAAGGATGCAGGACAAGATGCAGTAGTGTTGGAGGTTGTTCCGCCACCATGCCTCCAAAATGTTACTACTGGTGATTCTGACACACCTCTCTCCTCCACCCCTCCTCTTCTTCTTCCTCCATGGTCTCTTCCTGTGCTGATTTGTCCTCGAAAGGCGTTCAAGGGGCTACGCCAGTACGCAGGCAAAAAGATGCCATGCGGTGCTTGAGCTGGTGTGTTTGGGGGATAGGAGACACACTGGGGCAGAGATTCTGTCAGCTCTGCAGGGGCAGGCTCCGAGGTGGTTGACGCCACGCCAGCTTAAGCCAGGAAAGGTGGTTTCCAACAATGGCACCAACCTCCTCTCCACCCTCCGACAGGGACAACTGACCCATGTGCCCTGTTTGGCTCATGTCCTTAACTTCGTGGTGCAGTGGTTCTTGGGCAGGTACCCGGGCTTACAGAAGGTCCTGAAGCAGGCCATGAAACTCTGTGGGAATTTCCGCCGGTCATATAATGGCAGTGCTCGGCTGGCTGAGCTGCAAAAGGATTACAATCTGCCCAAGAACCGCCTAATCTGTGACATGCCCACCAGGTGGAACTCTACGTTGGCCATGCTGCAGCGGCTGCACACGCAGCAGAGGGCCATCAATGAGTATCTGTTGCAATATGGCACCAGGACAGGGTCAGGGGAGCTTGGATTTTTTTCCCCACGCCAGTGGGTCATGATCAGGGATGCATGCACTGTCCTGGCACAATTTGAGGAGGCCACGAGGATGGTGAGCAGTGACAGTGCATGCATCAGTGACACTGTCCCTCTTGTCCACCTGTTAGAGCACACGCTGCGTGGAACAATGGACAGGGCACTTGAGGCAGAACAGAGGCAGGAAGAGGAGGACTTCCTTACCTCTCAAGGCCCCCTTTATCCAGACAGTGTTCCTGCTGGCCCGGCTATCACACAGGAAGAGGACGAGGAGGAGGATTGTGTCAGCATGGAGGTGGAGACTAGCACTCAGCATCAGCAGCAGTCTTCAAGGGATCAATTACAGTCCCAAGACACCTATGGACTTGTACGTGGCTGGGAGGAGGTGGCTGCGGATCATGTCTTCCTCAGTGACCCAGAGGACTCGGCACCGAATGCCTCAGCAAACCTACGCTGCATGGCCTCCCTGATCCTGCAAAGTCTGCGGAAGGATCCTCGTATTCGTGCAATCAAGGAGAGGGATCATTACTGGCTGGCAACCCTCCTTGATCCACGTTACAAGGGTAAGGTTGCGGACCTTATCTTGTCGGCACAAGAGGGAGCAGAGGATGAGGCATCTTCGGGAGGCCTTGCAGAAAGGTCTGTGCAACGCGTTCCCAGAGACTGGGAGGTTACAAATTCCTGGTCCTGGACAACGTGTTGCTGAGGCTTCGGTCAGTCAAAGAAGGAGCGGTGGAGAAGGTGGCCGTCTGACCAATGCGTTCAGACAATTTTTTAGTCCGCAGCCCCAAGGTATGATCTGTTCCAGCAACCATCGCCAGCGTCTGGTTTACATGGTGCAGGATTACGTAGGGGCAAGATCAGACTTGGACACCTTTCCCACCGAAAATCCTCTGGGTTACTGGGTCTTGAGGATGGATCACTGGCCAGAGCTTGCACAGTATGCAATTGAGATACTGGCCTGTCCTGCATCCAGCGTTCTTTCGGAACGCACATTCAGTGCTGCTGGAGGCTTTGTAACCGATCACAGGGTGCGCCTGTCAACCGACTCGGTCGATCAACTGACCTTCATAAAAATGAATCAGTCTTGGATCACCATCAGCTACCAAGCACCTGATGCTGATGTAACAGAATAATTTTCTTTGAAATGTCAGATCCCTTCAAGACTGCATATGCTGATGCAGAGTGACTATCCTGTTATGCTGAGTGACTATCCTCTTCCTCCTCAATAATCATGCTGATAGCTTGAAAGAACATTTTTGCTTCTGGGCACCGGCACCAGTGGCTAAGGCCCAATTTTTCAGCCCCTGTTTAACAGGGGCGTGTATTTACAATTTTTGATGCAATGCTTTTGCAGCTGGGCTCATTGCTGTGCTCCAACTACAGTATCTGTGAGGGGTTGCAGTGTTGTGGCACCAGCACCAGTGCCTAAGGCCCAATTTTTCTGCCCCTGTTCAACAGGGGCATGCAATTACAATTCTTGATCCAATAATTCACAGCAGGGCCCATTCATGCGCCCACCAAGAGTAACTGTGAGGGCTTACAGTGTTGTGGCACCAGCACCACCACCAAAGGCCCAATTTTTCCTACCACTGTTCAACAATGGCATGTAATTACAATTCCTGATATAATAGTTGAAAGCAGGGCATTCCAGCGCCCACCAAGAGTAACTGTGAGGGCTTACAGTGTTGGGCCAACACCAACACCTAAGGGGCAAATATCTGCAGAGTATATACTGCAGGCCCCTACTTTCAAACATCCAACTTACAAACGACTCCTACTTGCAAACGGAAGGAGACAACAGGAAGTGAGAGGAAATCTACCCCTAGGAAGGGAAATTCTCTCCTGTAAGAGTTAATATGGGAAAAAGGTGTATCCTCTCTACTGATGCTTTATCAGCAATCCTTGTTTCAATAAAAACCCAAAATTTTCCAAAAACATTTGTCATTGGGATGGAAAGTGAGGTGAAATGTTCTGAACAGGTGCACAAACAGCAAAACAAATGTTACAGGGGTGATAATCCTTCTCTATGTTCTCCAAAAAGCTTAAAAATTTATTTTTTGGGCTAGAACTACACTTAAACAACGTACCTGTTCCAAATTCCAAACAGATTGTACTTAAGAACAAACCGACAGTTTCTGTCTTGTTTGCACCGCCTGTATAATGCTGTTCAGAGTATATAGGGCCTTTTTTTATTTTGGGTGTGGGGTTCCCCTTAATATCCATACACGACCCAAAGGGGCTGGTAATGGGCTGGGGGGGGGGGTGATGGGGTAGCCATGCAATTTTTCTCAATGATTTTCATCCATATTGCCAGGACCAGACATTACATTAAAGCCGCAAGCAGTTTTAAATGGCTTTTTTTCCTTTAGAAATGTCATTTTGTGCAGGGACAGTTCTAAACACGGGAAACACGGGCCACTTCACAGGCATACTTTAGACACCCCCCAGGTACGATATTTAAAGGAATATTTCCCTTTTTTATTTTCACTTTATGCATCATTAAAATCACTGCTCCCGGGGCGCATGCGCGGATGCCTGAGGGAGAAGTCGCATCCCCTTAGAGCTCCGCTCCCGGGTTAAACAAACCGGAGAACCGACCGCTGTTTTTCACCGCAAACGGCACCAGCTCCCGCGAATCCATACCAGGTACACTTTGGCGTATTGAGGATGGTCACGAGGGGGCCAAAAACGAAGTATAAGATTGGTATATCTAAAGATACACCGGCCCGGCAGACATCCAAGATGGCGGCGCCTGGTACCTCACAGACTCGCACACAGCGGGTTCCTAAATCCCTGTCACACAATGTCAAAACTCTGGACACAGCTGGTGAGATTGATTCTGACTATGAAACACCTGAAAATGTTATTCAGTCTAACATGTTTAGACAATTTGAGAAAATGCTTCAGAAAGCTTTGAAACAAACTTCTGACCAGATAACAGAGAAGCTGACAAGGGAGATTAGGGAGCTGGGGCATAGAACAGCTGAATTGGAAATGCGGGTAGATGATATAGAAACTATCACACAGCATTAGGATGCTACTATTGAACAGCTTAAGGATGAGAACTCTTTATTACAAAACCGTTTGGAAGACCAGGAGAATAGGGACCGTCGCTCCAACCTAAGAATCAGAGGTCTCCCTGAATCAATCATAGACTTACAGGGAACTATATGTGCACTGTTTCAGGAACTGTTACCAGGTATTTCACCTGAGAGATTGGAAATGGACAGAGTCCACAGGGCCCTAACTCAACGCAAACCCAATGGACCCCCTAGAGATATTATAGTTAAATTTCATTACTATAAAACAAAGGAGCAAATACTTGCTGCTGCTAGAGGTAAAAACACTCTTGAGTTCCAGGGCAATATCTATCAGCTCTTTACAGACCTCTCCCCTCTAACTGTTACTAAGAGGCGTTCTATGAAACTATTGCTGCAAGTACTTCAAAAGCACCAAATCATATACCACTGGGGGTTTCCATTCTCTCTCCGCTTTACATACTTGGAAACTAGATATACCTGTCGCACGTCCGATGAACTATGGTCAGCCTTAATTGATCTAGGCCTGATGGATCACACCAATTCTAAGGAGCAACCTCGTAGACGTGCGGCTTCTAGATCACCTCCAAATGAAACCGACTTGGACCCAAACCCCTCTGATTATACCAGACAGAATCTTCATAAAAGAGGACGTTTTGATAGTCAGGCACCGATAAATGTCGACTCAATGGACTGATTGTTCAACTTTCATTAATCTTATCCATGTTTCTCCCCTTTTATAGGGTACTAGCCCCATTGCTTTATTCTGAAAAGCATTGCACTATCTATGATTGAAGAATTAGAATCCTGTTCTCCATTTTTTTTTTTTTTTTTTTTTTTTTTAGTGGTGTCTTGTTTCTGACAAATATGTCTATTTCTTTAATCTATATGCACATTATATATGCATATTAATTTGTACTTATGAAATATAAATCTAGGTTTTTATTTAGGGTTTTAGTCAGCCAGAAGGTTTATATTTCATTTACAGTTTTGAGTCAAGTGTTTTTAGGGTTTTTTTTTGTTTTTTTTTTGTGTTTGTCCCCTTACTGACAAATATGTCTACTTAGTAATGTATATGCATATTATATTGTACTTATGAAATATAAATTTAGGTATTTATTTATTGTTTTAGTCAGCCAGAAGGTCTATATTACATTTACATTTTTGAGACAAGTGTTTTTTTTTTTTTTTTTTTATATGTAATATAAATTTATGTATTTAATTTATGTTTTTGTCAGCCAGAAAGCTAAAATTTCATTATTGCTTCTTGAGACGAGTGTTTCTTGTTTTCTTTATTTGTCTCCTTATAGACAAATAAGTTTATTTCCTTGACTTATTTGGTCATTGATATAGATAGACTATCCTCTTCCCTCCCCCTCCCCCCCTTTTTTTTTTTTTCTTTCTTCCCTTTCCTCTATATTTGCGAGCTTGTTTATTAATTATTTCGCTTGCATAGACGGTTTGCTTCACAAGTGTTAAGATTAATATTTTCTAGCCTCCTTATGGACGCATTCATCTAGAAATTGACTCAACATACCGTATTTTTCGCTCCATAAGACGCACCTGACCATAAGACGCACCCAGGTTTTACAGGAGAAAAACAAGAAAAAAAATATTCTGAACCAAATGATGTACTAAAATATTTAATATTATATTACTACTATAGGTGGGTGGTGGACACACAGCAATATCAGCCCCCCTATCAAATCAGCTCAGCTACACTATACCTGGGTGGTGGTGGACACACAGCAACCCCCCCTTCCCAGATCAGCTCAGGGTGGCAGGGCAGACACAAACACCCCCTCAGCCTCTCATATAACAGCAGCTCAAATGATGAACAGTGGATACCATCCCACACCTCCCACCCCCTTATCACTCACCTCAGGCAGTGGAGGACACTGCCATTACAATCCACAACCCCCTCTGGCTGGCTCTCAGCATCAGATACACCCGGGCAGCAGCTAGGAAGGAGGACTGAGGACATAATTTGCAGCAGCAGCAGCGGCAAGTCGAGAGAGGCAGGAAGTGAGACTGGACCAGACCAAGGCGCCGGGGGTGTTCCAGCTGAAAAAAAAAAGCCATCCAGGGCTCTTGTCGTTTGCAGGATGGGGTCACATCTGGCGGGTGTCAACTTACCTGGGTGCGGAGTGCACCATTATAGCAACAACACTGACAACCCCCATGTTTTGGCACCTGGGGCAGACCGTCTCCCCCCGCTCCCCCTTGGTATGCCCCAGCAAGGATCTTCCTCACATCCGGTCATCTCTCCTCCACAGAGAAGCCGTGTGTCTGTATTCTGACACGGCGGCGGCGATGGGGGGGGGCGGAGCCTGCTCAGTATTCGCTCCATAAGACGCAGGGACACTTTTCCCTATTTTTTGGGGGGGTAAAAGTGCGTCTTATGGTGCGAAAAATACGGTAATTCCCGAAGTTGGTATGCTTCCTTTCTCTCTCGTTTTTGTTTATTGCATCTCCAGTCTTCTTGATAGAGAATTATATAAGTTTACTATTATAATACTTAAGTGTTCTCCGGCGTTGTTTTTCCCTCCGGAACTTCTTGCGGCCCCCTACGTACCCCCTGACTCCTGCTACTATTATGCAGGAGTCGGTCGGTGACCATGGAACCCCTCGGAGATTTTTTGTTATCTCTCCGAGATGTTCCTGTGCCCTACTAGTACATCATTATTTTATGACATTAATTGCAGTCATTAGGGCTACCTATTTATTTGGTTTCTTCTTTATTCTTTCTTTTCTGTCTTTCCTTTCTTCTCCTCTTCTGTCTCCCTTGGTGGCGGTTCGAACTCATAATATGGGTTTCATTAACCCTTATATAAAACTTACCCTTACTATGTCATGGCCCCCATAAACATTTTGTCCTTAAATGTACAAGGCTTCAACGTTCCACAAAAAAGAACTAAAGCTCTACGTTCCTTTTCAGCTAGAAAAGCTCACATCATTTTCCTTCAAGAAACGCACTTTATCAATAACGCCTCCCCTAAATTTCTTTCCTCCTCCTACCCTCAATTCTACGCAGCATCAGCTACCACTAAGCAACGTGGGTCCCTGATTGGATTCCACCGCTCTACACCATTTACCCTTAATACACAAATATGTGACCCTGAGGGTAGATATGTTTTATTAACAGGCTTTATTGCTGATACTGAAGTCACATTAGTTTCGTATTACGCCCCAAATAAGCGTCCTGAAGCTTCTCTATCACATCTTTTCCAACTAATCGAATCACATAAATTTGGAACAATAATATTATGTGGCGACTCCAATACAACCATCTATCCCTTCTTGGATAAATCCCCGTCATCTCCTAACTCTCCTACCCATAAACGGTCCTTCCAATCTCTACTTACTTCTTTTAATTTTGTTGATACCTGGCGGGAACTTAACCCAACTTCCAGAAATTTTACACATTATTCTTATCCACACAAATCCTTTTCACGAATAGATCATATTTTCCTCCCCTCTAGTATGCTCCCTGAAGTAATATCCTCTAATATAATCCCATTTCCATGGACAGACCATTGTGCGGTCACTGCTACAATTACCTCTCCAATACCTAGGTCACATGACACCACTTGGTGTATTAACGACTCCATCCTAACTCACCCCTCACACCGTTCAGATATTGAACTGGCTCTTAATGATTATATCTCATTTAATGACACTACTGATGTCTCTGCCCTTACACTATAGGAAGCCCATAAAGCTGTCATTTGGGGCAGCTTGATACAAAAGGCGAGATCTATTAAAAGAGATCGCAAGATTCTGTTCACCAAACTTGAAGCAAATTTTAACGCTTGTCATTTGGCTCATCAAGCTACCCCGAATGCAAACACTAACACTAAATTGGAAAGGGCCCGGCTTGAGTTGGATCTCTTTCTGACAGATTCGGCAGACAAACTCTTACGCAAGCGGCAACATACCCTATACCGCAAAGCCAATAAGCCCGATACCCCAATGGCCCGCAGCCTCAAGTCTATTGATCGTTCACAAGCTGTATTCCGACTTAGAACCCCCAGAGATGCATACACTAGTAACCCATTAAAGATCTTGGAAATCTTTCAATCTAAATTAGCTAAGCTCTATGACCCTGGCTTAATCTTTGATAAAAACAAAGCAGACACTTTGTTCTCAGATGTTACACTTCCCACAATGACACCAGAACAGTGTGAATATTTGGAGAGTCCCATAATGGCCTTGGAAGTTAAAGCTGCTATTAAAGAATTGAAGCCTCACAAGAGACCGGGCCCCGATGGGTTTTCTGCACTATACTACAAACAATTTGATTCGATTTTAACGCCTCTATTGACTAGAGCCTTCAATTCTTTGTTAGCTGGTCATTCGTTCAAAACCGAAACACTAACTTCCATCATAGCAATGATTCCCAAACCTAAATCTGACACTACCTCTTGGTCTAATTACCGCCCCATATCTCTTTTAAATCTAGACATTAAGTTATTAGCTAAGATCTTGGCAACTAGATTAAATAGCATTATAGGTAAACTTATCCATCGTGACCTTGCGTCAAGCAGGGGATAATGTCAGAAGAGCACTTTTATTAATTCATGCCGCCAAAAAAAGACGTATCCCAACTTGCCTTATATCATTAGACATTAGGAAGGCGTTCGACTCAATCAGCTGGCCATATCTACAATATACTCTTCAAAAATGGGGTTTTGGGGAAAATTTCTTAACTTGGGTCTCCTCACTATACAGCACTCCGAAAGCTTATATTAAATATATGGGTTACAAATCAGCTATGATAGATATTAGGAGAGGTACTAGACAGGGTTGCCCTCTATCCCCTTTGCTTTTTGCCCTACTTATTGAACCCTTAGCATGTATTATTAGAAATAATCCTAATATCAAAGGAGTAGAATTAGGTGGACATCACCACAAATTGAGTCTTTTTGCAGATGACATCCTGATTTTTTTATCCCATCCCCATGTCTCAGCCCCAAATCTAGTAAATACTTTGGACAAGTTTGCAAAGATTTCTGGATTGTGTGTTAATCATGCCAAATCTAATGCCCTTAATATTTCCCTTTCGCCATCTGAGTTACAACAAGCTCAAAAGTTTTTCCTTTCAATTGGGAATTGCACCATATTTCATATCTTGGAGTCCAACTCACTTCTTCTATATCCGACTTATTTTCAGCTAACTACTTACCCTTATTGAAGTCAACTACTAATCTGATGAAACAATGGTCTTCTCTTCCTTTATCTTGGATTGGGAGGATTAACACTACTAAGATGTCAATCTTACCAAAGTTCCTTTACCTATTCCGAGTTCTCCCCATACATATACCTCCTTACTTCTTGAGGCTCACTCAAAAGAGAGTGATGTCTTTTATATGGGGCTCTACAAAACCCCGTATACCCAGATCGACTCTTTATCTTGATAAATTGAAAGGTGGTCTGGGAATTCCTAACTTTTCCTCATACTACTTTGCTGCTCAGCTAGCACAACTCCCCAAATACCATTCTACAACAGAATCCCCTCTATGGGTAGCGATTGAATCAGTGGATATTGACCCCATTTCTGTGAATAATTTGCTCTGGTTAGCTCCTAAAGATAGACTAAACTTATCTAACCCCGTAACCAAACATTCTATAGCTATCTGGGACAAATATAGATCCACAAAAAGCCTACAATCCACTCATAACCCTCTACTCTCCTTTCTTCGAAATCCCTCATTTTACCCCGCCTGGAAATTCCCCCTATCATTTGCAGCTTGGTCCAAAAGAAACCTACTTCAATTTCACAATCTAGTTTCCTCCAATGATATTCTTACGTTCCCAACATTATGTGATTTATACAAACTCCCCATGAAGGAGCTCTTCCGCTATCTACAAATTAAGAACTTTTATACACCCCTCGTTGATACGGGATCCCCTCTTACCCAAATGACTCAATTTGAACGTATCTGTAACAGTGATCCCCATACTAGAGGATTAATATCACTTTTGTATAAACACATCAATTCCACATCCGACGATACTTTACCATCCTATACGACTAAATGGGCACATGACATGGATAGAACATTCAGTAAAAGTGACTGGGATAATATATGGTCAGCTACTAAGCATTCCTCGCCAAACTGTTTTGCGTTGGAAACAAATTATAAGGTCCTTTCTCGATGGTACCTGGTTCCGGCCAGGATTGCCAAATTTGCCCCCTTGTACCCAAATTTATGTTTCAGAGGCTGTTCTGAACCGGGCACGCAGTTCCATATTTGGTGGCAATGTCCAATCGTTCAATCCTTCTGGAGTAAAATATTTAACATGGCCTCTACGGCCTTGGAAATACCAATCCCGCCAGACCCAGCACTGGCTCTCCTCAACCTCAAACCTCCTGAATTGAATAAATCACAATTCAAATTACTACTACATCTCACCACGGCGGCTAAACAATCTATAGCTAAGGCCTGGAAAACCCAAACTTTAGTTGTGGCTGAAACTAAACATAGAATTAACAGAGCCCTTATCTTTTCCAAAATGTCTGCTATTGAAGATAACAGCATTACTACATACAATAAAATATGGAAACCATGGATTAAACACTTCTTACCCCCAGATTTTGATCAATTATTGTTGATGCCTTTTTGAAATACTTTAATATTTATCTATTAATATAATATTTAAACGGGGCCTTGATCTGACTGGACCGCCACCCAGGGAGACAACCTTTACCTTTATCTCAATTTTTCTATACCCATACCTTCTTTTCTATATATTTTACTTTTCTCCCATATTTCTTCTTCTTCTCTCTGTACTTCTTCTGTCTTTCTGCTCTGGTTAGTTTTGTTACTTGTGTAATACGGATTTTATACACATGCGATGTCCATTGCATGACTTATATATATACCTTTTAAGTTTCACTTTATCAATCACTAATATCTTTGTGTCTTAAAGATTTGTTAGGAAGGTCTCCACTAAACAATTGAGGTATGACAACGTTCATCTGGTGTATCCTTCTGGATAACCCAGCATACTCTCTCATACTTAATCGAGCCCCCATCTGCTCACAGCTTGCTCCCTTCGGGGGTGAGTGGATGGTCTGGAGGCATGATATTCTATCCTGAATATTGCTTATTTTCATTGCTCTAATCTTTTATACCTCTATTTGTATTGATATAATTGTTAATGAGGTTTATCCTCTACTACCTTTCTTTCAATATGTATTTTTAGTGATTGCTGTATTTATTTACAATTCTATTCTTGATCAGAATGTAATGTTCATTATACTTGCTATTTACTTGTAAAATCTAATAAAAATATTAAACAAGAAAAATCACTGCTCCCGAAAAAAAGACAGTTTTTAAAAATTATTTTTGCATTGATACATGTCCCCTGGGGCAGGACCCCGGGTCCCCAAACCCTTTTTAGGAGAATAAATTACATATTAGCCGTTATAATTAGCACTTTAGATTTCGAACGTTCACGTCCATTGTATTTAATAGGGTTCTAAAGTTCGAGCAAACTTTCGGTCCGTTCGAAGGTTCTGGTGCAATCCGAACGGGGCGGTGTTCGGCTCATCCCTATTTACTACCACTTTAACTTCTCTGTAAAGTAAAGCAGCTGTCAATAATATCTAGCTTTGATGCATTTTAGCAAATTATCTGGATCTTATGCCGCGTACACACGATCGTTTTTCATGCCTTTAAAAATTCCATTTTTAAAAATGGCCATTAAAACCGATCGTGTGTATGCTCCAGAGCATTTTTAACGGCGTGAAAAACGGCCATTAAAAATTTCGAACATGCTCTATTTTTTCACGTTGTTTTTCATGTCTTTTTTTTAACAACGTGAAAAACGATAGTGTGTATGCTTTTACGAGGTGAAAAAAAACCGTGCATGCTCAGAATCAAGTATGAGACGGGAGCGCTCGTTCTGGTAAAACTAGCATTTGTAATGGAGATAGCACATTCGTCACGCTGTAACGAACTGAAAAGCACGAGGCTGAAAAGCGCGAATCGCCGCTCAACAAAGTTTACTAACATGAAGGGTGGCGCCATTCGAACGGAACTTCCCCTTTATAGTGCTGTCGTATGTGTTGTACGTCACTGCGCTTTGCTCGAGCATTTTTTTTAAATGATCGTGTGGATGCAAGACAGGCTTGAGAGGAAACAAGAAAAAAAACGAGGAGAAAAACGTTGGTTTAAAAAATGGCATGAAAAACGATCGTGTGTACGCGGCATTAGCTTTTAAACTTCTCTGCCACAAGTTCACAAGCTACAGCACATTCACAACCAGTTTATGTACCAATGTAAAATGGCGCTGTGGACTGAAGACTGGACTGAACAGTAGCATTTTAGAATTGCCTGTAGCTGAGTATTAACTGTAATGCTACTATTGTAGAGAGAAAATATGCGAAGATAAAGTGTTTTTTTTTTTTTTTTTTAAACTGTAACAGCAGAATCCCTTATTCTGTTAAGAGCCCAATAACATCAGTAAACAAATAGGCTCAGTATTTGAAAACTGCTTTATTATGGGTGCACAAAAGAGCCAGTACAAAGGTTGGTGACCTATACATGATCTGAAATGGGAATTTGTTTTCTGTAGGATAAAACTAAATGTAGATATGATGGCTGAAATGACTAAAACAGCCTGTAATCCTGATAAAAACACATGCTCAAAGAAAGTGCCTTTGTGAAAGACAGCAGGGAGCAACTCAATCCATAGATGAATGTGTAACAAAATTACATTTGATAGCAAAAGACAGGGCTTTTTATGACCGTGATCATATGATAAAAGTAGAAGTCTGATGGGATCAAATTTAAAAGGAGTGAAAGAAAAATTGCTGTTACAAGATGATCTCACCATAGGTAATGCAATTAAAATAGCACACGCACACACAATGTCTAAGGGTGAAATGAAAGCTCTCTACGTGAAAATTAGAGGAGGCTGAAGGAAAGTGAGATTGATCAACTGTATAACAGAAAAATTTAGAAATCCATGGTATACAATGTAGAAAGAATAATAATATTAGGAAAAAGAATCACATGAACACACATGATATGACTTTAATAATAAACGCAATTTATAAAAAAAAAATAACACTTAAATGAGTGTTTTGTATATATATTTATTCAGAATGAGGATGAGGATGACAAATCTGTTTAAACGCACAGGAAAGCAAGAAAACATCCCTGTGCACAGAAAACTTTATTAAACCAGGTGTGGACACTGGGCATACTACACATACCCAAAAAACTTGATCAAAGTTTCATAGGGCAAATTCAGTACTTCCTGTTCTTCTTTTCTGCTACAACTCTCCTCCTCACACTCGCCAGCAGTTCTCGACTGTGTAAATACAGTAGCTGTCAGAGCTACTGCTTTTAAAAAACATACTATTGGGCACAGTGTTTATAAAATAGTGTTGAGATGCAAGATTGGAATATGCAAAGTATCTACTCTGTTGCATTCATCCGAACATCAAATGCATTGCCTTCAATCTGCATATTATGTCAGTTAAAGGACAAGTATGGGATGGGTTAAATAACTAGTACATATCCCATTAGTCACATATAAGCTAATCTTTTTTTCCTACCTCTTTTCGTTTTTACAGCATGTGCACATGAACTTTCCTTCAGCTGGCAAATACGGTCCACTTTCAGTTTGAAAAGTTCTCAGAGGGTATGAACATCTGCACAAACACACCAACACACCCCCTGCCTCTGTCCCCCCTCCCCTAAGAGATGTGTCTGTGCTGATAGATAGGGAGGGGGAGGAGGGAGGAGGGAGAAGGGAGGGGGAGCAGCTACGCTCTGTGAAGTCTCAGAAACAAGCAGAGGGAGGAGAGCCGACATCAATCAAGCAAAAATGACAGGAAAGGGGGTGGATCCAGACTCTATATTCACACCATTGTCTGGATGATCATGTATGAAAGACTGTAGAACCTCCCACAGTTATTTATCTCAATTTTAACAGAATGGGGGCACGTCTGAGAGGGCTGGGAGGGTTTATAGATATCAGCAGCTCACATAGAATAGATGTAAGCAAAAAAAAGTAAACCCATACTTCTCTTTTAAAGCTGAATTCCAGGAATTTAGCCACTTTGTAAAAAGTGCAGGCACAATATGAGTGCCTGCTTTTCTCTAATATTTACATTTGACAGGTACAGGTGCCCAAGCTCGGCACTCAGGAAGCTTCCTGAGGACGCTGTTAGTGAAATTAGTCAGTGCTCTGCATCTGCCACCACTTCCTGTTCTGCTCTGACATCACGTCCGGGCCACACTTCCAGTGTTTAAGACACAGACTGGTCTCCAGGTGTTGGAGAGGCACCGAGAGTTTACATATAGGCTGTTTACATTGGTGCCGAGGTTGGGCACCTGTACATGTCAGTGGGAATTTTTATATGTTTGCTTTTATCTGGATAAATACAAATTACTACACTATAGTATCTTTCTAGTATCTCTAATGGTGTGATTGTTCCTGGTGCGATGACAAAGGAAAGTTTGAGATCCTAGAGGGACCATTGAAGATTCAAGCGATCGGCTTGGATGATATCCCTGGGTTTATTTTACAGCACTTGTTGATCTTTATTAATTTAGAGGTCTTTGGCTGGTGGTGAGTGTGCATTTCTTTTTGTGATGGTGGTGATCATGGTGACCAGTGCTGCACTATATCAAGCCTCACATTTAAAACACAAAAGATTAATGCCATGTGGTGTGGGGACTGTTTTGTATGGTTATGGACATTATTTACTTATAATTTACCCATATTTTGATCTATTTCATTGGTTCGATTGTGGTAGCTCTTATTTTTATTGTTATTAATATTTATTGAAGGTGGAATTTTTCACTGTTAAAGAGGGCAGCTTCACATATTTATTGCTTTTTAAGGGAAGGCGTCATTGATAGGGTGAACATGGGGACATCCTCCCCATGTTGAGGGCATGTGGCCTGGTATGGTTCAGGAGGGGGGGCGCTCTCTTGTCCCCCCTCTTTTCCTGTGGCCTGCCAGGTTGCGTGCTCGGATCAAGGGTCTGGTCTGGATTTTTGGGGGTACACCACGCCATTTTTTTTTAAATTTGGGGTGGAGTTCCCCTTAAAATCCATACCAGATCTAAAGGGCCTGGTATGGATATTTGGGGGAACCGCACGCATTTTGTTTTTTAATTTGCGGCAGGGTTCCCCTTAATATCCATTCCAGACCTGAAGGGCCTGGTAATTGAATTTGGGGGGACCCCCACGCTTTTTTTTTTTATCAATGACTTTTCTATGTACTGCCGGGAGCCGACAATTCAGTATAGCCGCGAGTGGTTTTAAATGACTTTTTTTCCTTCAGAAATGACACTTTGTGCAGGGACAGTTCTAAACACTCATAGAAAAGTCATTGATAAAAAATAAAAAAAAGCGTGGGGTTCCCCCAAATTCCATTACCAGGCCCTTCAGGTCTGGAATGGATATTAAGGGGAACTCCGCCGCAAATTAAAAAAAAAAATGCGTGCGGTTTCCCCAAATATCCATACCAGGCCCTTCAGATCTGGTATGGATTTTAAGGGGAACTCCACCCCAATTTTTTTAAAAAAATGGCGTGTAGTCCCCCCAAAAATCCAGACCAGACCCTTTATCTGAGTGCGAAACCTGGCAGGCCGCAGGAAAAGAGGGGGGACGAGAGTGCGCCCCCCTCTCTCCTGAACCTTTCTACCATCTTCTTCTTTTCTCCATTCGGGTTTCTTCCTCTTCATCTTCATCTCCGCTTGAATTGGAGGTTCCCGCTTTATGACGCTTCAGTTCTCCTCTTGGTCCGCTGCCATCCGGTGACTCCGCCCCCCTCTGACGCACATGGATTTCACAGGGACTTTCCCCGTGGTGTCAGAGGGGGGTGGGGCCACCGGGTGCCAGCAGACCCAGAGGAGAACTGAAGAACTGAAGCGTCACACAGCGGGAACCTCCAATTCAAGCGGAGCGGCCGAAGAAAGAAAAAGGGAACAAGAAGCCGGAGCAAGATGTGGACGAGAACACCGAAGGAAGAAAGAAGATGAAGATGAAGCTGAAGATGAAGAGGAAGATGAAGATGAAGAACAAGATGGAGGAAGAAACTCGAATGGAGAAATGAAGAAGAATTGTACCCCATTAACATTTCACATAGGGGGTGCCGGGATCTGGGGGGTCCCCTTTGTTAAAGGGGTCTTCCAGATTCCGATAAGCCCCCTGCCCGCAGACCCCCACAACCACCGGGCAAGGGTTGTGGGGATGAGGCCCTTGTCCCCATCAACATGGGGACATCCTCCCCATGTTGAGGGCATGTGGCCTGGTACGGTTCAGGAGGGAGGGGGGCCGCTCTCTCATCCCCCCTCTTTTCCTGTGGCCTGCCAGGTTGCGTGCTCGGAAAAAGGGTCTGGTCTGGATTTTTGGGGGTACTCCACGCCATTTAAAAAAAAAATGGGGTGGAGTTCCCCTTAAAATCCTTTCCAGATCTGAAGGGCCTGGTATGGATATTTGGGGGAACCGCACACATTTTTTTTAATTTGCGGCAGAGTTCCCCTTAATATCCATTCCATACCTGAAGGGCCTGGTAATTGAATTTGGGGGAACCCCCACGCTTTTTTTTTTTCTTTTATAAATTACTTTTCTATGTATTGCCGGGAGCTGACAATTCATTAATAGCTGCGAGTGAATTTTAAATGACTTTTTTTCCTTCAGAAATGACACATTGTGCATGGACAGTTCTAAGCACGGGAAACAGTGCTAATAGTCCTCAGAAGTTCTGCTCCCCATTGACTTCAATGGAGTTCGGGTTCGGGGTAAAGTTCGGTCCCGGACCCGAACTTTTTTCCGAAGTTCGGCCGAACCCGTCGAACCCGAACATCCAGGTGTCCGCTCAACTCTAGTCATTGATTATATGCATAGGTTTATTGCTCTGTCGAGGATACACTCCAGGCTGTGACAGGAGAGAAGCACACAGAGCAGCTATGCCCATCCCTACCCTCTGCTGTCAATTGAAATAAGCCATTGTATTTTGTGAGTGTGTTCACACAATACAAAGGCTTTGTGATTGGGTAGGAGAAGGGGAGGGGCAGGCATAGTAGTTGCAGCATCTCTACTGTTGAAGATGCTGAGAAGACCTGTAAGTGCAGTGTCGGCTTCCCAAAACGACAGCAATAGCTGCTCCCTGGAAGTTTTATAAACCTGTATGATGTAAATAATAAAAGGTAAGTCCAGCAGGTGCCATGTACCTCATTGGAATTAACTTAAAGAATGCATTCACTTTTTACTTTTCTTTTATTGTTCATTTTGATGATTTTTTGTTTAGTGTTGTGGTTAAAAAAATTGCAAAATTGTAAAAAAAAAAAAAAAAAAAAAAAAAAAAAGCTTTTTTTTTTTTTTTTTTTTCATTTATAGATGTCTTTGTACCAGGGTCATAATTTTATTGTCATTTTAAAATTTCTTTTTTTCAAATAAAGATAATACAGAGAAAAAATAAATAAACATCTAAACCAACAATAGTTTCTCATGTCTCATCATTACAATGCAGTATTAACAAAGATAATGCTTGCTTCGGGTACAGTAAGTTAAATTGTACAAGATATCAGCAAAGCAGACATGCAGTATACATGTCCTAGTTTCCAGTATTCAGAGAAACTAGAGTTAGTAAGCTAGAAACCCAACAGTCCCATATCTTATAAACAAGTCTGCCTTTCTCCTGAGCTTATAGTCAAGCTTATAAAGTGGTAAACATTGATTAATTGCAGCCAGGTGTTACGAGATGGGGAAGAGGCTCTTCTTTGCATAAAACTACCATTTCCACAACAAACGTTTAGCATATTTAGAAATAGAAATATCACCAAGTTTTCTAAGTAAGCAATTCTTAGCATGTAGTATGTTAGGAAGGCCCAGTGCTGAGAAAATACAGGTGTTGATCTCAACCCAAAAGGTAAGGACTAGATGACAGGTCCAGAAGCAATGTAGAAAGTTGTCTGTGGCACCACAACCCCTAAAATACTCAGGTGTTAGGCAAAGACCACTTTTATAAAACCTGAATGATGTAAGATGGCTGAGATGAAATACCTTCATTTGGATAATCCTATCTTTAGAGGTAATTACCAAACTCTTATTTGTTTCATCAAATTTCAACCAGAGTCCACGAGCTGAAGGACCGGTAGACACCACTTATGTTGAGCTGTCAAATATCTAGTTTTAGAGTCAACAGTTAGTGTAGAGTAATACAGTATATTGATGTTAATCTACAGGTGAAACTCAAAAAATTTGAATATTGTGCAAAATTTCATTTATTTCACTAATGCAACTTAAAAGGTGAAACTAATATATGAGATAGACTCATTACATGCAAAGCAAGATAGTTCAAGCCGTGATTTGTCATAATTGTGATGATTATGGCTTACAGCTCATGAAAACCCCAAATCCACAATCTCAGAAAATTTGAATATTGTGAAAAGGTGCAATATTCTAGGATCAAAGTGTCCCACTCTAATCAGCTAATTAAGCCATAACACTTGCAAAGGGTTCCTGAGCCTTTAAATGGTCTCTCAGTCAGGTTCAGTAGGAATCACAATCATGGGAAAGACTGTTGACCAGAAAGTTGTGCAGAAAACCATCATTGAGAAGGGAAAGCCTCAAAGGGTAATTGCAAAAGAAGTTGGATGTTCCCAAAGTGCTGTATCAAAGCACATTAATAGAAAGTTATGTGGAAGGGAAAAGTGTGGAAGAAAAAAGGTGCACAAGCAGCAGGGATGACCGCAGCCTGGAGAGGATTGTCAGGAAAAGGCCATTCAAAAGTGTTTGGGACTTTCACAAGGAGTGGACTGAGGCTGGACTGAGGCTGGACTGAGGCTGGATTCAGTGCATCAAGAGCCACCACACACAGACGGATCCTGGACATGGGCTTCAAATGTTGTATTCCTCTTGTCAAGCCACTCCTGAACAACAAACAACATCAGAAGCGTCTTACCTGGGCTAAAGAAAAACACACCTGGTCTGTTGCTCAGTGGTCCAAAGTCCTCTTTTCTGATGAGAGCAAATTTTGCATCTCATTTGGAAACCAAGGAGCCAGAGTATGGAGGAAGAAGGGAGAGGCTCACACTGCAAAATGCTTGAAGTCCAGTGTGAATTTTCCACAGTCTGTGTTGATTTCGGGAGCCATGTCATCTGTTGGGGTTGGTCCACTGTGCTTCATTAAGTCCAGGGTCAATGCAGCCATCTACCAGGAGATTTTGGAGCACTTCATGCTTCCTTCCACAGACGAGCTCTATGGGGATGCTGACTTCATTTTCCAGCAGGACTTGGCACCTGCCCACCAGTGTTGGTCATCTTACTTTAAAAAAGTAATTAGTTACAGTTAAAAATTACGTCTCCCAAAAAGTAATTGCGTTAGTAACTCAGTTACTACATTGAAATAGTAATAATCAATAAAAGCACATCAGGGCACAGGGCACATCAGGGCATGGGGCACATAGCACATCAGGGCATTGGGCACATAGCACATCAGGGCATGGGGCGCACAGCACATCATCAGGGCACATGATAGCACATAGCACATCAGGGCATGGGGCACATAGCACATCAGGGCATGGGGCACAGGGCACATGAGGGCACATCAGGACATGTGGCACATAGCACATCAGGGCGGGGCACATAGCACATCAGGGCGGGGCACATAGCACATTGTTTACCAGCCATGCAGAGTAGCGCAGGAAGTGTGTGTAATAAGTTCTCTCTCATGTCACGGCACTGACGGCAGTCACGCTACTCCCCGGCGGCCCCTCCTCTCTTCTCGTTCATCCCAGATGATGTCACAAGCAAATGGTGATGGACGAGAAGAGAGGAGGGGCCGCGGGGAGCAGCGTGACTGCCGTCAGTGCCGTGACATGAGAGAGACCCGGTCATAGAGGAGAGGAGGAATTACACTACTGCCATCTAGTGGCGGTAGATGTAATTGGGGTAACGCCACCCAAGTAATGGTAACTGCGTTACCATGAGGGCAAGAGTAATCAGTTAGATTACTCGTTACCCTCTAAAGTAACTTTGTTACGCAACTCCGTTTATTCGAACTCAGTTACTTACATCACTGCTGCCTACACTGCCAAAAGCACCAAAACCTGGTTCAATGACCGTGGGATTACTGTGCTTGATTGGCCAGCAAACTCGCCTGACCTGAACCCCATAGAGAATCTATGGGGAATTGCCAAGAGAAAGATGAGAGACATGAGACCGAACAATGCAGAAGAGCTGAAGGCCGCTATTGAAGCACCCTGGTCTTCCATAACACCTCAGCAGTGCCACAGGCTGATAACTTCTTGAGGCAGTAATTGCTGCAAAAGGGGCCCAAACCAAGTACTGAGTACATATGCATGCTTATACTTTTCAGAGGTCCGATATGTACAATCCTTGTTTTATTGACTGCATGTAATATTCTAATTTTCTGAGATTGTGGATTTGGGGTTTTCATGAGCCGTAAGCCATATTCATTACAATTATGACCAATTACGGCTTGAACTATCTTGCTTTGCATGTAATTAGTCTATCTCATATATTAGTTTCACCTTTTACGTTGCATTAGTGAAATAAATTAACTTTTGCACAATATTCAAATTTTTCGAGTTTCACCTGTAAGTTCTAAGGGATAATTAGAGTTTACCCCCTCAGAGTTGTACAGTGTCACCATGGGGACACCGAGCTGCTCTGATGGCAGGATGTACAAAAAAAGAAAAGAAAAGTAAAAATAAAGAAAAAAAATGTTTTTTATTATATCTTTTCATGTGACAAAACTGAAGAAATTACACTTTTCTATAATGTAAAGTAGTGAGTGTACAGCTTGTATAACAGTGTAAATTTGCTGTCCCCTCAAAATAACGCAACACACAGCCATTAATGTCTAAACCACTGGCAACAAAAGTGAGTACATGTGACTAAATGTCCAAATTATTAGTTGTATATATTGATTTTACTGGTCTAGTGCCCTAGACCTATGTTTTTCCTTTTGATTTACAATTGGGATGGAGGCCTATCATGTATGGTGCCACTGACCACACCCCCCTTTTTTCTTCAGATATTTGAGTAGAAGACACCCTTGGTCGCTTGGTGGTCTGTGCACCATACACCAGGGTTCAGGGACATTTGGAACAATAGGGGAGCCTGGGGTATTATATATGTCCTAGGGGTGTACTTACGTTGAGAGGTTGTTGTCCCCCACCCCCCACCTTCCTGTATACATTTTCCCTGTCCCATATATTTTGAATCATATATTTATAAGTACATGGGGTGTACATTTTCCCTATTCCCATTCCTCTGGTGGCAGCTGTAGGTGTTAGGATGTGTTGGGCTCTTATGTCCCGGGGGCTGTGATGTGCCGCTGGTCTGGACCTCCCTCCTCTACCCCCTATGGGCAGTGGGTGGGGAGGTTCCCAGGGGGGCATCAACGTCATGTATTCACACTTGACGCATGACGTCATCGTCATGGTGCCGTAGCATTGTTTGGTAGTCATCTGACCCCATTACGTGGGAATCGGGTGGATGACACACCCCTTTATTCTAGTATTTTTGCCGATTCAGGTCGGGCGTCACTCCCTCCCCTCCCCAGCATGAGTGGTGCGCACATGGCGTTGTCCCCGGTCTGTGCCTTATATTTGGGGTGTGGGTGGCGCATCTCAAGCATCATATGTCCCCTTCTTTCTCACTGGCCAACCATCGTTCCTATCAAGGATCTAGACATGTAAGATCTGTGGGATTACCCTTTTACTTTTTCCTATTATTATATTCATTTTGAGTTTGGTTCACATTTTTTATACCCTTATTATGCGTTTCTAACATTCCTTTCACAGAGGATCACAGGTCAATATTTTATCCCCCACCCATATATATTTTTTTAGGAATTCACCTGGACGTGGATGCTTTGTCCGCCCTTCCCCTCCATTTGTGGGGATCATCTGGGTCTCACCGCCTCAGCCCCCATGGCAGACGCTCTCCGACACTCCCCTTATGTGCAGGGCTGCCAGAATTTCCCTTTCCCATTGAGCTGATATGCAAGTATTAGGGTTTTGCCCCTAGAATATCTTTTTTTTTTTATATGCCCACCATATATATGATTTTTTGTTTTCTTCATATATTAGGTTTAGACTTCCTTTTCTGCATCTACTGCTGAAGAAGTGAAGATCAATCCACAAAACATGTAGAGTTAGTTATAGGATGCTCAGAAAAAATGTTGGATTGTCTTGTTATGAATTTTGGTGTTTGGTTTTATTAATGAAATGTTATTAATACTTACATAGTCCTATGGTACTATGATGAATTAGTCAATATGAATTAAAAATCTTTACCTTCATTTCATCATATCTGTAAATTGTTTCTTATAATAAATTGTGTTATCATGCAATAAATGTATTAATATGTGTATATGTTGTTTTCTTTCCAGTGATTAGCCTCATTCAAAGTCCCCTAGACCTATGTTTTTCCTTTCAAAAATGTGTGGATTTGCATCCAAAACAAATTAACAACCGGAAGAGCCCAAATCAAGTAAAGAAATCAAGCTCACAACATGTAGCATTTAGGGCAGCTAGAAGAGACTGTATTGCTAAATATAGCCAATCGATGCATAGTAAAATACACTAATGCCCCGTACACACGATCGTTTTTAATGTCATTTTTTAAACCGACGTTTTTCTCCTGTTTTTTTTCATGTTTCCTCTCAAGCCTGCCTTGCGTACACACCATCATTAAAAAAAACGATCAAGCAAAGCGCAGTGACGTTCAACACGTACGACGGCACTATAAAGGGGAAGTTCCGTTCGAATGACGCCACCCTTTGGGACGCTTTTGCTAATTCCGTGTTTCCGCGTGTTAGTAAAAGTTTGGTGAGAGACGATTCGCGCTTTTCAGTCTTCGTGCTTTGAAGATCGTTTTCGGGAGTTCAGATTGCGCCTGTGGGTTTGTATCTGTTTAGCACTGCTTGTAGTCAGTTCCTATCTGTTTATTCAGTGCGGCCTGCTCTGCACGTTCGTGTTTTTCAGCTTGTTCTTCATAGGCCTTGCTGTTCTTCCGTGCGTTCTTCTAGTACGTTCTGTTCAGCCGACCGTTATCTAGCCATGTTGCGGCTACGTACTCGTCGTAGAGTTCGTGCTGTAGTTGGTGCAGGGGTTCATGCTGTATCCCGACTCAATGCCATGAGCAGGGTCAGGAGGAGTTCATGGACCAAGAATTGGTTGCTCCAGTGGCACCAATTCTGTCACATGCCTTTGTTGCGGGAGATCAGGGAGAATAATCCTGATGAGTTCAGGAATTTTCTCAGGATGTCTGACCCCGTATTTCAGCAGCTGTTGGCTTTGGTGTCCCCCTATATTACCAGGCAGGACACCGTTATGCGGGAAGCCATCAGTGCTGAGCAGAGGCTCATCGCCACGTTGCGATACCTGGCTACTGGGAGAAGCCTGCAGGACCTTAAGTTCTCCACAGGCATCTCCCCCCAGGCTCTGGGGATCATTATACCAGAGACTTGTTCTGCCATCCTTCAAGTTTTGCAGGAGGACTATATTAAGGTAAGTGTTCTTCTTCCAAAATTCACATTGTATGGTTTTTATTTTGGGATATTTTTAATTTGCTTTATTTGCAGTCCCTAATTCACATGATTCTTAGCTGCAGGGAATGTCCCCTTTCTCCCCATGTTTTATTATTTAAAGTTTGGTGTTTGAGGCCTACCTGTAAATTTGGCTTACCTAACCTCTCCAGCATGCTATCCTGGGGCCATACCTACCTTGCCTAGTCATTTCCATGTTTTTTATTATATGTTCCATCGTAGTGCTTTACCCAAAACACACTCTAAATTTTGCCTCGGAATGTTTCATTGTTGTTAACTTCAATACAGAGTGCTACAGCCTTCATGTGTGATATTCCCAACTCATCCTCAACCCTTCCCCCCCCCCCCATAATTTTTTTTTTTTTCTTGCTTCCAAATTTTTATGTTTTTAACAGTTTCTACCAATGTTGGCCATGAATGTGTGTATGAAATCAGCTTTCAATGTTTCTGGCTCCAAGTATTAATTTGTTATTTCTTTAATTCCACAGTTCCCTTCTTCGCCACATGAATGGCAGAATGTGGCTTCCGAGTTTGCCCAGCGATGGAACTTTCCGAACTGTGGAGGAGCCATCAACGGCAAACATGTTCGGGTCGTCCCACCACCCCATTCGGGATCCTTTTATTATAATTATAAGGGGTTCCACAGTGTCGTGATGATGGCAGTGGTGTCGGCCACCTACGAGTTCCTCTATGTGGACATTGGCAAGAATGGCAGGATGTCTGATGGAGGAGTTTTTGCCCAGACGGAGTTTGGAGAACGGCTCCTTTTGGATCTGCTGGCCTTGCCACCCGCGGAGCAGAATGTGGAGGGACTACCTTTTGTGTTTGTGGCGGATGAGGCGTTTGGCCTGGGACCCCATTTGATGAGGCCATTCCCGCAACGCACCCTCACCCCTGAGAGGAGGGTTTTCAATTATCGGCTGGCCAGAGCCAGAAGGGTGGTGGAAAATGCGTTTGGGATCATGGCCAGCCGATTTCACCTCTTCCTTACCTCCATCCACCTTGCCCCATACAAATGGAACCATGTGATTATGACGTGCTGTGTGCTGCATAATTTCCTAAGGGTGCATTCAACGAGTTATATATCTTTGAGTGGGCCTGAGGCCTCTTTAATCAATGCAGAAACTTTGGTGGCCCTGGAACCTGGCCGTCCTGGCTTGGCCCCCCCAACCGGACGTGAGGTCCGTAACCAATATGTGGACTATTTTATGGGTAGGGGGGCCATTGAAATGCCAGACAATCTCTAATAATTTTAGACCAAAAAAATAAAACTTTTTTAAAAAGTAAAGATTGGTTTGTCATTTTTATTGTATAATGTTTGATGTTTCTGGTAGGTTTACCTAGTGCATTTGTTTTGCCATGTGGATTAAAAAATCTTTTAATTAGCCTTCATTGTCAGTGTAAACACCAAACATTGATTAGTTCACTCAGCACCACATTTACATAATGAAGCCACAATGATTTGTTATGTAAAAATACCTTTATTTTTTTTTGTTTAGGTGGGCAACTTCCATAGAAATGTGGATGTTCCCTTAATTTCAGGTGTATTAAAACGCATGACCAGCCATGCATAAACAAACTATAGTTCTCCAAATTTTGAAAAAGCTAAACATGTGCTAGTCATTAAAGGGTAAAATAACCAAAAAAAAATAGAAATCTCTGCAAGTAAAACGTTATTTGGTGTAAAAACATTAGACACGCCCAAGCACAGCCATGATATTTTGGAGCCTTTCCTCCACCCGCTTTGTATTTGCCCTGATCTCTCGCAAATCTCCCTTAATTTTTTCGAGGTCACGACAGCAGACCATCAGGTATTGGATCAGGATCTGGGCACTGTGATGTGACAACTTATTGGGGTCTTCGGCCAGAACTGCTCCTAAATGTAAAAAGAAATATGTAGGATAGAATATGTAGGCCTACATCTATTTAACATGCATGTGTCTGGTTTCTCTCTGACCTGTGGTGGTGCCACTTTCAACTTCCACAACATCACATTCCTCTCCATCCTGGGGTTCTGGGGGTATTGTTGTAGGTATTGCAATTCTCGTCTCATCTGAGGTAGCTTTTCGAATCCCTAGGGAGATTGAAATAAAAGGAATAGTTTCATTAGTAGCGACTCAATTTTGATAAAATAAGAAACATGGAAAAAAACTTTTTAATCATTCTTTTGAAGCATGCTCCATTTTAATTTTTAACCCCTGTGCCAACCGGGACAAATGATTGGATACATAGGCCGAAACAGAGCATATACATTTTGTGAACAAATTTGAAACATTGTAACACCCCAAAGTATCTACACTGGATCACCTGTGTGTGACTCCCTCAAGCTTTTTGGCTTTTAGGCCCACACTTGTACTACTGCGTTCAGATGTTTCATCAGCTGCTGAGCATTCACTCCCTTTAACATTACCATGCATATCGTTTTTCAAAATGAACAAATCTCCTTTGGATTAGCACACCAAAAATAAGTGTGGCCCAAATGTACTCCCCCAAATAATCAAAAAAACATGGGTGTTCACACTGGATGATCCGAAAACATCGTTTGAGGAACTGTACAGAGAAAGAGGTAAAATACGTCCGTTTACTATGCGGACGAACCTAAAAAAGATGGTATCTTTCAGTGTACTATATGAAAGTTAAAAATACACGACAGAATACAAGAAAATAATATGTACCATGGAAACTCAAAAAAAACAACTTACTTTTTAATATAACTTTCTTGATTCTTTTATATTGGTCGGCCTCCCGCAACTTCAGATCTGACCATCGTTTTCTGAGCTGTTCCTTCGTTCTGCACACCCCGAATTTTTGGTGGAGACTTTTGACCACTTTGCCCATAATTCTGGACTTGACCAGATTAGGCCTTTTATACGGACCATGCTTGGCATCATAATCCTCCTTCTTTAAAATGGCGACCATCTCCACCATTTCCTCGAATGACATGTTGGATGCCTTATATCTCCTGGGTCTTGATTTGGGCTCCTCTGTAATTTCAGCCTCTGTAGAGGTAATCTCAGCCACCTGTGTCTCCGCCATGTTTTGTTCAGCACTACGAGCGAGAAGGGGCGGGGAAAGTACAATATCGAACGTCAGGGGCGGGGAAAGCGTGCGGAGTTTCACGCATGCGCTGTGTATATAAAGTGAAGATCCATTGCTGGGAAATACGTTCATTTTTCGGGAGAGAGAGTTAGCAACGAACGTCGTGACCAAGGTACCTAACAATTTTACTTTTTGAGGTTCATCAGACGAGGAGATTTGTGTGCTCAAAATATGTAGACAATGCACAGTTGAGGAATGTTGCCTGAAATATATTTTTATTTTGGTTTCTCGCTTTTACAGATATCATGAATACTTTTAAAAACCCAGACTTCATGGGGGAGTTCATCGACAAATGGCAAGAGCTCCCTATATTATGGCAAACCAAAAGTGGCGGAAATAAAAATAAAGACGCCAGGAAAGCAGCACTGGAGAGCCTGCTTGCATTTGTGCAAACAAACAAAGATACCCACAACAACTCTCCAAGATGTCAAAAACAAAATTGGGACCATCAGAGAGACATACAGGACCCAGAGGACTATGGTCCTGAGGTCCCAGAGGTCAGGGGCACCAGCAGATAAGGTTTATAAACCCAGTCTGTGGTACTACAGTAAGCTTGCTTTTCTGGATGACCAGCTGGAAGTGCGCGAATCTCTCTCCACCCTTCCCCCCAGAGGTCAATCCAGCCTTCCTTGTACCCAACCCTCCAGCCTTCCCTGCAGCCAGTCCTCCAGCCTTCCTGTCAACCCTGCTCTGGCTTCCTCTGAGGATCAAGATCAGGGCCTTGAGGAGGCAGATTTGGAGATATGGAGCCAGGTAAAGTTTTGCTATCTATATTTCTATCGTACAAAATTATAGATTTTAAATAGATGTTAGTATTGTTAAAGGTATGTACACTTCTACCAATAAAGTTTGTGAAGAGCAAGATACAGTAGTGGCCTAATTTTATGTGTCCAAGACAACAAAACCAGGATGCGTAATCAATGAAAAGGACATTACTTTTGGCATTGATTTCAACAATGTCTAGAGGTGAACAATGTCTGTGAATGATGATGTGGCAAAAAAATAATGTCCCTTTCTTTTTTTACAGCCAGAGCAGAGCCAGGAAGAGGGTGATGTTGGGGATCAGGAGGAGGCTGGGCCCAGTGGCACCCAGGAGGAGGCAGGGCCCAGGGGCACCCAGGAGGAGGCTGGGCCCAGTGGCACCCAGGAGGAGGCTGGGCCCAGCACAAGAGCCCAGATGCCTCCCCTGGTAGTTAAACCACGAGGGCCAAGGAGAGGTAGGCAGGTGGAGGAGGAAACCAGGGCCTTCCTCAGAGAGGCAACAGCGGCCCTCAGAGAGGCACCCTCTGTTGAAGAGGGATTTGCCGCAGTCCTCGCCCACAAACTAGGGCAAATGGAGTTGCAGCAAAAAATTTACAGTGAGACCCTGCTATTGAAAGTCATCAATAAGGGCGTGCTGGGTGAACTCACTAGGTACACGGACATAACGGAGGTTGTCCCTACTCCTCCACCTCCTCCTCCTACTACTCCTCCTGCCACAACCTCTCCTCCTGATCCCCAGCCTCCAAGGAAGAAACCAACCAAGGCTGCAGAGAAGGCTGGAGAGAAGGCTACAAGGAAGAGAAGAAAATAATGCCTGCTGTAGTACCACAGACTGGGGACATATAGGACTTATCTGCAGTGGCTCCTGACCTCTGGGAGCTCAAGACAAGATTGGGCTCATTTTTTGGGGGGATCTAATCTCTATTTTGGTTTGGACATCTTGTATGGTTGTTGTGGGGTGAAAGGGATGCACACATGCAAGCAGGCTCTCCAGTGCTGCCTTCCACTTTAATTTGTTAATGTTCTGAAATAAAAAAAAAAATGAGTGCCCTTTAAATACTTGACTATGTGATTTGTATTTCAAAAGAGAGCTTGCTAGGAAGCAGGCAGGGACATCTCAAATTATATTATTGTTATTATCAGGGGACACAAACCTCCCTGAGGCCAAATGAGACACATTTGGAAGGTTGTTGTGGGAACTTTACACAAGAATAATTTAAGCCAAAAAACTTAAAAAAAGGCCAAAAAAACAAAAACAAAAAGAATATAAAATTTAAAGAAAAAAGGAGAATTAACTTATTTTATTATTATTAGTATTATTTAGGAGGGAGGTGCGGCTTAAAAATAATATTTTATAATCATTAGAGCAATTTGGAATTACTTTAGAAACAAGTTGGGCATAAAACTCTCAATGTCAAAAGAAGAACGGAATGCGCTGCATTAAAACGATGCTATTAATTCCACCGTGACGAATGTGCCATCTCCATTTCCAACATTAGCTTTACCAAAACGAGCGCTCCCGTCTCATAGTTGCTTCTGAGCATGTGCGTTTTTTTTCACGTCGTGAAAGCATACACACTATCGTTTTTCACGTTGTTAAAAAAAACGACATGAAAAACGACGTGAAAAAAGAGAGCATGTCCGGAATTTTTAATGGCCATTTTTCACGTCGTTAAAAATGCTCTGGAGCCTCCACACGATCATTTTTAATGGCCATTTTTAAAAATGGCATTTTTAACGGCATGAAAAATGATCGTGTGTACGGGGCATAAGGATAATATAAGCAGGGCCGGTGCAAGGATTTTGGTGTCTCCCCCCCCCACCCTTCTTCCACCAACTCTGTTTCCCTCCAAAATAATGTGAGGGGCACAACATGAAGGACATTACACAGCATCGAAAATTTGAGCTTCACTAAACTTCTATAAAATGTCAGTTTATAATAAGGAGGGCGGGTTATGCATTCCCCACTCCCCCTCACTGGTAATGGGTAGCTGGAGAGTGAGGCAAACTAAAAGTTCCTCACTGTGCCCTCTCTCCTACCAGAGAACACATACCTACCAACTTTTGAGTTTCAGAATAAGGGACACTTTATTGGGGTGAATGAGCGTAGAAGAGTGTGGATTTTGTGGATTTTGACCAGTTCACAGTCAAAATAGTATAGTATTCTTAGTCCATACTGGTCTCCTCTCCAATGAGGCCTTCAATAATTTGCCCATATTAGATACAGAGGCATATTGTCAGAATAAAGGCTAACATTTTATTTCAGGTCTGCTATTGTGAAGAGTGTAAAGCCAGTTGTTCAGTATAACAGAGGCAGTGACAATCCTGCTTGGCACCTTCAGTTAAGAGAAGCTTCTGGCCCTTGTTATCATGAGGACACTGAATATTCTCATAATATACACTGGGGACCAAAATGATCAATGCTTTGCACATAGACTTTGGCAACTTGCCCAAGGTCAGAGAATCATTACACAATTTTTGTAGTTTTGGAGTCAAAACATCCATATTTGTCCAACCTTTTATTTGGAAATGAGCGAATGTCTGCCTGGATCACATCTATAGAGATGGGGAGAATCTAGGAAATCATTTTGCTCATCTAAATTGAGGAGCATCAGTGTCATATTGGGAGATTACAGTTGTACTAGTATACAATCCAATAGTATTTTGCAAAAAAACATTCATTTTAGATGGAGTGGTAGAGATAAAATCGTGTGGTTTACAGATTAGTACAATAGTAGGAGAGAAATATTTGGCTAAATATGCCAATTCAGAAATAGCGCTGTCCCCATGATAAAATATAATTTGATTCCTAAAAAAATATCTTCATATCAGCTCAATTTGTGTAAACAAGTCTGTGTTGTCTTAGGGAGTTCTGACATATATGATGATTAGAATCAGTAGGATTCTCTAGCTAAGTGGCCTACATTTGGGACACAGCTGCCAAATTTTGCATGTAACTCTGTGACTGTCACTTTTGAGACAAAACTCCCTTGGAGAACATTTTAAAGGATATCCATAAATAATTAGGGCATCTGCTGAGTCAGCGTTTGTAACACAAATGAGGGGAAAAATCAAGATATAGTGGAAATAGTGAACAACAAATAGGATTAAACTCCCAAAAGGAATAAGGAGGCAGTGGACCCTAGTGTATATTCAACAGGATGGGAAATTTTTGGGAAACCAGTCTGAGAAGATAAGTAATGGTGGTTACTTGAGGCAATAGGTTTGCTGGACCAAGGCTAAATCAATTCTAGAATTAGACTGATTTGAGGACGAGAAAACAGGAGTACCGCCTAGTAACAGGATAGAGGTGGTATCAGACAGTCCTTGTTCTTACACAAGTTTAGCAATGGAATGGAGGAAGAGAACAAAGCTTAGCACGTGGTTGGACAGAATACCTTTATATACTCCAGTGGCACACATTATTAAAGTCATAAACGCACAGTGCAGGTGACTGGAAGTGAACTGCAAGGCAATTGGCATTATCATAAATTATTTCAGCCAAATTTGGAGGATCAATATAGTCATGGTTTGGTCCAATGACCACAGAACAGGAAAAATAAATGACTGAAATATCAGGTTAAAACCATAACAACATTAGATCAACGAACAGGGGTCCTGTTTAAAGGGGTATGATCATGATCAGTAGTAACATAGTGTGAGCCTATACTCAGAAATAACAAATAATACTCTGTATAGTAGGCTATAGGGATGAGCTCGGTGTTCGAGTCGAACATACGTTCGACTCGAACATCGGCTGTTCGATCGTTCGACGAAGATCGAACGATTTGGGCCGTTCGCGCCTAATTCGAGTGACGCGAACGGCCCACAATGCACTACGCCATCGCAGTGTCATCCAGGCGCTGTGATTGGCCAAGCATGCACTGTGACCCCGCATGCTTGGCCAATCACAGCGCCGGCAGCGAGGAGAGCAATGATTGGCCACAGGCAGGATGCCTGTGGCCAATTATTGCTGAGGGTGTTTAGTACACGCCCCACACTATAAAAGGCCGCCAGCACAGCGGCCTAGTGTAGTGTGTTCTGGAGCAGGGAAAGAGAAGCATAGGCAGGGACAGTGACATTTTTTTTTCTTGCTTAACCTGGATTCCTTTAGTTTAGGGAAAGAGAAGGATAGGTAGGGAGAGTGTCAGTGTGTTTTACTGTGCTAATCCTTGTTTCTAGGGACAGGGAAGGACAGTGAGGGAAACTCTCCTTGTGCTATACTGTGCTAAAGCATTGATCATCAACCATCTTTAAAAAAAACATTTTTTCTAGGGACAGAAAACTATAGGTAGGGAGAGTGTCAGTGTGTTTTACTGTGCTAATCCTTGTTTCTAGGGACAGGGAAGGACAGTGAGGGAAATTCTCCTTGTGCTATAGTGTGCTAAAGCATTGATCATCAACCATCTTTGAAAAAACATTTTTTCTAGGGACAGAAAACTATAGGTAGGGAGAGTCAGTTTCTTTCCCTGTGCTAATCCTTGTTTCTAGGGACAGGGAAGGACAGTGAGGGAAATTCTCCTTGTGCTATAGTGTGCTAAAGCATTGATCATCAACCATCTTTAAAAAAACATTTTTTCTAGGGACAGAAAACTATAGGTAGGGAGAGTGTCAGTTTCTTTCACTGTGCTAATCCTTGTTTCTAGGGACAGAAAACTATAGGTAGGGAGAGTGTCAGTGTGTTTTACTGTGCTAAAGCATTCCTCATCAACCATCTTTGAAATCCTTGTTTTTTGGACAGTCAGGGAAATTGTCGTTGTGCTATTCTGTGCGAAAGCAATCATCCTCAACCATATTTAGAAATCCTTAAGTAAAGGGACAGAGAAGGACACCTGAAGGTAGCCCTTATTGCTTTTTTCCCATCTCCCTGCAGGCCATCTATTAGAATGTCTGGAAGGCAAACAAGGAGAGGCAGACAGTCAGGAGGCAATAAAAGAGGGCAAGCAGGCTCTGTGTCTGGGGGCAACAGTGCTGGTCGTGGACGCGGTGCATTGTCATCAGCACATGGCCATGGGACACGCTTGTCCTTCTTTTCGGCAGCTGGACATGTTGAGCCACATCATGCCGAAGACTTGGTAGAGTGGATGACCAAGCCCTCCTCCTCCTCCTCCTCATCCTCTCTCACCCAGGCTCAGGGTACTGGCAAAGCAGCTGCCAAAGCGTCCTCTTCCCTGGTATCAATGTCAGACTCATCATCAGTCACTCCTTCCCTAGACCCACCATGTCCTCCTCCTGAGGAGTCCCCCGAACTGTTTGAGCACAGTGTTGGGTACATGCTCCAGGAGGATGCCCAGCGTTTCGAAGGGTCTGATGATGAAACCCAGCTACAGGAAGGCAGTAGCGTGAGAGTAGACAGAGGGGATGCTCAAGAAGGACACCAATCTGGCAGTCATGTTCCAGCAGCTGCAGCATACTGCCAGATTGGCTCCAGTGATGAGGAGGGAGGGGATGATGAGGTCACTGACTCCACGTGGGTGCCTAATAGGAGAGAGGAGGAGGAGGAGGATGAGGAGGAGACACATCTCCAACGAGGCAGGATGCCCTTTGGTGGCCAGCGTAAGGGCAGTACACCGACGGAATCACACCGCAGAGCTCCGCCTGTGCAGGGCGCTGACTCTGCCCGTCATTCAAAAAGTTCTTTGGTGTGGGCCTTTTTTGAGGCTAGTGCATCAGATCGCACAGCTGCTGTTTGCAACATATGTTTCAAGCGTATATCGCGTGGCCAAAACATCAGCCGCTTGGGTACCACATGCCTGACCAGACATATGTTGACCTGCCATGCAGCTCGTTGGCAAGCCTACCTCAAAGACCCACACCAAAGAACAAAGCGGGCCTCTCCTTGCACCGCATCAGCTGGGATCTCCAACCCCACTATAACTTCAGTCCTCTCTGAAACATGCACTGAGAGGAATGAAGGTGTAGAATTAGGTGTGTCACAGCCAAGTACTTGCGGCCACTCTGCTAGCAGTACACCGACGTCCGATTCTAGCAGGCAAATTTCCCTGCCCCAGCTGCTGGACCATCGAAAGAAGTTCACTCCCAGCCATCCACATGCCCAGCGGTTGAATGCTAGCTTGGCTAAATTGCTAGCGCTTCAACTGCTGCCTTTTCAGTTGGTAGACTCGGCCCCCTTCCGTGAGTTTGTGCAATGTGCGGTTCCTCAGTGGCAGGTTCCCAAACGCCACTTTTTCTCAAGGAAGGCTATTCCGGCTCTCTACCGGCATGTGGAAGGCAATGTCTTGGCCTCGCTGGACAGGGCGGTCAGCGGTAAGGTGCATATTACCGCTGACTCATGGTCCAGCAGGCATGGACAGGGACGTTACCTTTCTTTCACGGCCCATTGGGTCACTCTTTTGGCAGCTGGGAAGGATGCAGGACAAGGTGCAGTAGTGTTGGAGGTTGTTCCACCGCCACGCCTCCAAAATGCTACTACTGGTTGTGACACACCTCTCTCCTCCACCCCCTCCTCTTCTTCTTCCTCCATGGCCTCTTCCTGTGCTTTGTCCTCTGAACCAGCGGTGCTCCGTAGCCGTTCAAGGGGCTACGCAAGTACGCAGGCAAAAAGATGCCATGCCGTGCTTGCGCTGGTGTGTTTGGGTGACAGAAGCCACACTGGGGCAGAGGTCCTGTCTGCTCTGCAGGGCCAGGCCGAGAGGTGGTTGACGCCACGCCAGCTTACGCCAGGAATGGTGGTTTGCGACAATGGCACCAACCTCCTCTCCGCCCTCCGACAGGGACAACTGACCCATGTGCCCTGTGTGGCTCACGTCCTTAACCTGGTGGTGCAGCGGTTCTTGGGCAGGTACCCGGGCTTACAGGATGTCCTGAGGCAGGCCAGGAAAGTCTGTGTGCATTTCCGCAGATCTTATAATGCCAGTGCTCGCCTGGCTGAGCTGCAAAAGGAGTTGAACCTGCCCAAGAACCGCCTTATATGTGACATGCCCACCAGGTGGAACTCAACGTTGGCCATGCTGCAGCGGCTGCACACGCAGCAGAGGGCCATCAATGAGTACCTGTGCGACTACGGCACCAGGACAGGGTCAGGGGAGCTTGGTTTTTTTTCTCCACGCCAGTGGGGCATGATCAGGGATGCATGCACTGTCCTGGCACCATTTGAGGAGGCCACGAGGATGGTGAGCAGTGACAGTGCATGCATCAGTGACACTGTACCTCTTGTCCACCTGTTGGAGCACACGCTGCGTGGAATAATGGACAGGGCACTTGAGGCAGAACAGAGGCAGGAAGAGGAGGACTTCCTTGCCTCTCAAGGCCCCCTTTACCCAGACAGTGTTCCTTCTGTCCCACCCATCGCACAGGAAGAGGAGGAGGAGGAGGAGGATTGTGTCAGCATGGAGGTGGAGGCTGGCACTCAGCATCATCAGCAGCAGTCTTTTAGGGATGATTTACAGTCCCAAGAAACCAGTGGACTTGTACGTGGCTGGGAGGAGGTGGCTGCGGATCATGTCGTCCTTAGTGACCCAGAGGACTCCGGACCGAATGCCTCAGCAAACCTACGCTGCATGGCCTCCCTGATCCTGCAAAGTCTGCGGAAGGATCCTCGTATTCTTTGGATCAAGGAGAGGGACCATTACTGGCTGGCCACTCTCCTTGATCCACGGTACAAGGGTAAGGTTGCGGACCTTATGTTACCGTCGCAGAGGGAGCAGAGGATGAGACAACTCCGGGAGGCCTTGCAGAAAGGTCTGTGCAACGCGTTCCCAGAGACTGGGAGGTTACAAACTCCTGGTCCTGGACAACGAGTTGCTGAGGCTTCGGCCAGTCAAAGAAGGAGCGGTGGGGAAGGTGGCCGTCTGACCGATGCGTTCAGACAATTCTTTAGTCCGCAGCCCCAAAGTATGATCGGTTCCAGCAACCATCGCCAGCGTCTGATAAACATGGTGCAGGAATATCTAGGGGCAAGGTCAGACTTGGACACCTTCCCCACCGAAAATCCTCTGGCTTACTGGGTCTTGAGGATGGATCACTGGCCAGAGCTTGCTCAGTATGCAATTGAGCTACTGGCCTGTCCTGCATCCAGCGTTCTTTCGGAACGCACATTCAGTGCTGCTGGAGGATTTGTCACGGATCACAGGGTGCGCCTGTCCACCGACTCGGTTGATCGACTGACTTTCATCAAGATGAACCAGTCTTGGATCACCACCAGCTACCACACACCTGATGCTGATATAACAGACTAATTGATTTTAACATGTCACATCCCTTCAAGACTGATGCTGATGCTGAGTGCCTGTGCTGTTATGTTGACTGGCTATCCTCCTCCTCCGAGTCCTCAATGATACGATTGATGATGATAGCTTGGAAGATCATTTTTGTTTATGGGTGCCGCCACCAGTGGCTAAGGCCCAATTTTTCAGCCCCTGTTTAACAGGGGCGTGTAATTACAATTTTTGAAGCAATACTTTGCAACAGGGCTCATTGCTGTGCTCCAAGTACAGTATCTGTGAGGGGTTGGAGTGTTGTGCCACCAGTGGCTAAGGCCCAATTTTTCAGCCCCTGTTTAACAGGGGCGTGTAATTACAATTTTTGAAGCAATACTTTGCAACAGGGCTCATTGCTGTGCTCCAAGTACAGTATCTGTGAGGGGTTGGAGTGTTGTGCCACCAGTGCCTAAGGCCCAATTTTTCAGCCCCTGTTTAACAGGGGCGTGTCATTACAATTTTTGAAGCAATACTTTGCAACAGGGCTCATTGCTGTGCTCCAAGTACAGTATCTGTGAGGGGTTGTAGTGTTGTGCCACCAGTGCCTAAGGCCCAATTTTTCAGCCCCTGTTCAACAGGGGCATGTAATTACAATTCTTGATCTAATAATTCACAGCAGGGCCCATTGCTGCACCCACCAAGAGTAACTCTGAGGGCTTACAGTGTTGTGGCAACGCCACCACCACCACCACCACGAAAGGCCCAATTTTTCAGCCCCTGTTCAAAAGGGGCATGTAATTACAATTTTTGATCTAATAATTCACAGCAGGGCCCATTCCTGCACCCACCAAGAGTAACTCTGAGGGCTTACAGTGTTGTGGCAACACCACCACCACCACCACCACCACGAAAGGCCCAATTTTTCAGCCCCTGTTCAACAGGGGCATGCAATTACAATTCTTGATCTAATAATTCACAGCAGGGCCCATTGCTGCACCCACCAAGAGTAACTGTCAGGGCTTACAGTGTTGTGGTACCAGCACCACCATCAAAGGCCCAATTTTTACTACCACTGTTCAACAATTATATGTAATTAAAATTCCTGATATAATAGTTGACAGCAGGGCGTTCCAGCACCAACCAAGAGTAACTGTGAGTGCTTACAGTGTTGTGCCAACACCAACAACTAAGGGGCCTATTTCTGCAGAGTATATACGGCAGGTCCCTACTTTCAAACATCCAACTTACAAACGACTCCTACTTGCAAACGCAAGAAGACAACAGGAAGTGAGAGGAAATCTACCCCTTGGAAGGAAAATTCTCTCCTGTAAGAATTAATATGGGAGAAAGGTGTCTCCTCTGTACTGATGCTTTATCACCAATCCTTGTTTCAAGAAAAACACCACATTTCAAAAACAGTTGTCATTGGGACGGAAAGTGAGGTGAAATGTTCTGAACAGGGGCACAGACAGCAAAACAAATGTTACAGGGGTGATAACCCTTACCTATGTTTTCCAAAAAGTTTAAAAATAGATTTTTGGGCTGGAGCTACACTTAAACAATGTACCTGTTCAAAATTACAAACAGATTCTACATAAGAACAAACCTACAGTCCCTGTCTTGTATGCACCGCCTGTATACGGCTGTTCAGAGTATATAGGGCCTTTTTTATTTTATGTGCGGGGTTCCCCTTAATATCCATACAAGACCCAAAGGGGCTGGTAATGGGCTGGGGTAGGGGGGGGGGGGGGTCATGGGGTAGCTATGCCATTTTTCTTAAAGATTTTCATCCATATTACCGGGACCAGACATTACATTAAAGCCGCAAGCAGTTTTAAATGTTTTTTTTTTCCTTTAGAAGTGTCATTTTGTGCAGGGACAGTTCTAAACACGGGAAACACGTGGCACTTTACAGGCATACTTTAGACACCCCCCAGGTACGATATTTAAAGGAATATTTGACTTTTTTTTTTCACTTTATGCATCATTAAAATGACTGCTCCCGAAAAACGACCGTTTTTAAAACTTCTTTTTGCATTGATACATGTCCCCTGGTGCAGAACCCGGGTTCCCAAACCCTTTTTAGGACAATAACATGCATAATAGTCGTTATAATTAGCACTTTAGAATTCGAACGTTCGCATCCATTGTATTTAATAGGGTTCTAATGTTCGTACGAACTTTCGGTCCGTTCGCGGGTTCTGGTGCGAACCGAACCCGGGGGTGTTCGGCTCATCACTAGTAGGCTACAGTGGTAGAAATGACCAGGCATAACAGGGATGAAAATGTAACAGAAATCTTCGCACAAACAAGGTCTATCCAAAACGGATGTGGAAGGAATAAAGCAAAAGAGGATTATTGACTGGTGTCCTTGGAGATGGCAGCCTGCTCATATACGGGAAAACAACCTGAGATATTCATAAAAAACAGAAGAGGGCGGGACTTTTAATGAAGCATGTGCGGGAAAAGGTTCAAGTAAACAGAGAGTAAAACAACACATCTAGAGTATTTAGTATCATAAAAAGATTTTTTTATTTCTTTCACCTAATGCACCGTCCTTGACTAAGATTGCATTAGTGAAGGATATTGCTGCTCCCAGGCAAGGATATGTTAAGAAGCAAAGGCAAAAGGGAGGGTCAGGGGTTTACCAATACAAAGGGAATTGATAGAATGTAGTACTAGGACACAACTCACAGAAATCTTGTTATGTAGTATCAATGCATCCCTCAATACAGCTTTGCGCATTCTCAGGTGTCTGAATGAAGTTTGCAGGTTCCTATTGTGTTCAACAACGTCTCTCATATGCAGGCATATACTTAGGGTGCTTTATGTTTTTGTATATTTTTGAAGATGGGGATATTTAGGTTATAGACAGTCCGTAGTAAAGTAACAGTGCTAGGTGGATGACATACTTTTTTAATCGGATTGTACCAAATAAAGTCTGGAACAAGTTATCCAGTGCCTCAACGGACATACATTTAACTTGAATCTTATATTAGAATACACAATGTTATACTATTATATTCTTGGGTATAATGATAACACCTACAATGGATGGGGAAATCGTCTGTAAGATTTCCTTTAAACCAATAATACATTGCGAACACAATGATGTCATCATCATCATCATGTTAACCTTGACATACTGTCCAAAATATTCCTTACCAACGTTATTTGTTCAACTTACTGTACATAATTAAAAAAAAATAGAATCTTGCTTCGCATTTGAAAGCGGAGAGAAGCTATAGCATGAAGTTTGTCAAGGCTACTTATTACAGAGCTTAAATGTTAATCACTCTAATTTACTATATAAACAAGAACCTGTTCATACAGGACATAGTCTTCCTCCTAGACTCATTATGAACTACATTACTCATACGAATGTTACCTAGATTTAATTAGGAGAATATTGTATGTAGCTGGTAACACTGGAGCCAAAATCAACCCATCTTTCTGCTAATGCCGCGTACACACGATCGTTTTTAATGTCATTTTTAAAAACTACGTTTTTCCTCGACGTGATTTTTCTTGTTTCCTCTCAAGCCTGTCTTGCATACACACGTTCATTAAAAAAAACGCTCGAGCAAAGCGCAGTGACGTACAACACGTACGACGGCATTATAAAGGGGAAGTTCCGTTCGAATGGCGCCACCCTTCATGTTAGTAAAGTTTGTTGAGCGACGATTCGCGCTTTTCAGCCTCGTGCTTTTCAGTCCGTTACAGCGTGACGAATGTGCTATCTCCATTACGAACGCTAGTTTTACCAGAACGAGCGCTCCCGTCTCATACTTGATTCTGAGCATGCGCGGTTTTTTTCCCCTCGTAAAAGCATACACACTACCGTTTTTCACGTCGTTGTAAAAAACGACGTGAAAAAATAGAGCAGGTTCTCATTTTTTTTAGGCCATTTTTCACAAGCCTACACACGATCGTTTTTAATGCCCAATTTAAAAAATGGCATTTTTAACGTCGTGAAAAACGGTCGTGTGTATGCGGCATTAGAAATAAGGTCATCTCATCACATATAAAAAGGAAAAAGCACTGAGAAGTCATTTTAGTGCAAGAAAACTTCCAGCAATAAAGATACCAGCAAAGTTTCCTGATGTACAGTAGATATGTAAACGTGTCATACGCAATATGTTTGTATTTAAAAGGTGTTTGGCTCTACAACCATTGGAGAGAGTTTTTTTTTAAAAACCTTATTTGAACTGCACTATCCTTTATGTAGTGTATTTAAGCATGATTTTGATACTTTTTTTTTTAGGGGGGTGGCAACGGCAGTAGTTGAGGGGGGGTGGCAGCAGTGGTACTTGAGGGGGTGGCAGCGGTGATGTTGAGGAGGGTGGCAGCGGTGTTACTTGAAGGGGGGGTGGCAGTGGTGGTGTTGAGGGGGGGTGGCAGTGGTGGTGTTGAGGGGGGGGGTAGCAGCGGTGTTACTTGAGGGGGGTGGCAGTGGTGGTGGTGAGGGGGGTGGCAGCAGTAGTAATTGAGGGGGGGTGGCAATGGTGATGTTGAGGGGGGTGGCAGTGGTGATACTTGAGGGGGAGGGGGTAGCAGCGGAGGTACTTGAGGGGGTGGCAATAGTGATGTTGAGGGGGTGGCAGCGGTGGTACTTGAGGGGGAGTGGCTGCGGTGGTACTTGAGGGGGGGTGGCAGTGGTGGTGCCATCCTCTCCCACCACCACCTGTGCCTCTTTCTGATCCCATTCTCCCACCACTGATCATATCCCTACCCCCCCATCACCTCTGTTGTAGAAGTAATGGGGGGGATAGGGATGAGATCAGTGGTGGGAGGATGGGATCAGTAAGAGGCACAGGTGGTGGAAGTTGGCATAGATTGCTCAGCTCTACAAAATGTCACTTGCCATCAATCGAGTCCCCGGGAATTTCATTTGATCGGTCACGGTCACCGTCACCGTGCCTTCTCCCGCCAGGATGCCTTCTTGCCTCATGGATAGACGCCGGTTACAGGTACTCCACGCAGAGAGGAAAGCTCCTTCCCCACCTTCTCTCATTGGTGTCAGCAGGTCTGTTGACTTAATTTTTCAGTGTCCGCCCCCAGTCTCAGCACTGCCTCTGCCTTCTCTGTCCCTCAGCGGGCGAAAGCACCCAATCCCCGCGGCGGAACGGCCCCTCACACTGGCGGGCATTGGGCGGGCTCCTCACACGGGCGGCGGGCGGGCCCCCCGGACTTGGCGGAACTACAGGGCCCAGTCACAACGGCGACTGTTGCGACCCTGATAATTCCGCCACTGGGCAGACCACTAAAGAACTACATCCCAATTACCCTAATAATAGTGTATGTAAAGGCAGCATTTATTATCTAATGTAGAGAAATACCTTGTAAATCATAACAATCCTCTTGTGCTTTGGTTAGGGCTCATTCCACATGGGTGTCTAAAACCCTGCTTTTATATATATATATATACAGCATATAGTTTTGTATGCATCTAAACGAAGCACAATAGGAATCAATGGGGACCCTACACACTGCTTTGACTACAAAAGAAATTGTTCTCTGCATTTGAATGAATGAATGACTTGTATAGCGCTACAAATGCAAACTAAATCGCCTCAAGGTGCTTTTTGCAGCCAGTGTCTGCTTGGCTGGTGCGGTCATTTACCCTGTAGGATCTCAATGCGCTTGGGACACGCATTCGTACACTTATACAGTATGTACACATATATACTGGGCCAATTTGGACAAGATCCAATTAACCTACCAGTATGTCTTTGGAGTGTGGGAGGAAACCGGAGGAAACCCACGCAGACCATGCAAACTCCAGGCAGATGGTGTCATGGTCGGGATTTGAAGCAGCAACCCTTTTGCTGCTAGGTGAAAGTGCTAACCACTACACCACTGTGCTGCTTTTAGCAGCATACTAAAAAAGTGCACTTGGGGCATACAAATCTGCCAGATTTTCCCATGTATTTGTGTAAACACATGTAAAAGTGCATAAAAGAGTGTAAATGTGTGCACGAAAACACACATAAAGTGCATAAAATATGCATATGTCCCTGTGAGTAAAGCAATATAGGCATAGATAGGGGTTTTAGAAAACTGTGTGAATTTACAAACAGTTCAGAAGGAAGGCAGGCAGATCAAGTCACATGTATGTGTTGGGGAAATTTTTATTTGTGTAATTGGCTAATTCCCCTTCTCACAAAGTATTCAGTGGGCCCGGTTTATGTTGCAGGTCATTTATTTTAAAAGTTTCTTTAAAAAAAATGTTAAAAATTCTATTGCAACACTTTTAGGTGTAAAAACGAGGCCCACCAAGTAGTAAATTTACATTGATTTAACCACTTGCCTTCCGCTCCATAGCAGTTTTACTGCTACCAGGTGGCAGCTGTGCACCGAATCACGTGTGTATGTATATGTGTGTGTGTGTGTGTGTGTGTGTGTGTGTTTTCCTACTTACAAAGCATGTAGAGGTCTGTAATTTTTTTCATAGGTACTCTTCAACTGTGAGAGACGGAATCTAAAACATCCAGAAAATCACATTGTATGGTTTTTAAGTAATTCATTTGCATTTTATTGCATGACATAAGTATTTGATACATCAAAAAAACAGAACTTAATGTTTGGTACAGAAACCTTTGTTTGCAATTATATATTTCATACGTTCCCTGTAGTTCTTGACCAGGTTTGCACACACTGCAGCAGGGATTTTGGCCCACTCCTCCATGCAGAGCTTCTCCAGATCCTTAAGGTTTTGAGGCTGTCGATGGGCAATACGGACTTTCAGCTCCCTCCAAAGATTTTCCATTGGGTTCAGGTCTGGATACTGGCTAGGCCACTCCAGGACCTTGAGATGCTTCTTACTCCTTAGTTTCCCTGGCTGTGTGTTTCGGGTCGTTGTCATGCTGGAAGACCCAGCCACGACCCATCTTCAATACTCTTACTGAGGGAAGGAGATTGTTGGCCAAGATCTTGCGATACATGGCCCCATCCATCCTTCCCTCAATACGGTGCAGTCGTCCTGTCCCCTTTGCAGAAAAGCATCCCCAAAGAATGATGTTTCCACCTACATGCTTCACAATTGGGATGGTGTTCTTGGGGTTGTACTCATCCTTCTTCTTCCTCCAAACACGGCGAGTGGAGTTTAGACCAAAAGGCTCTATTTTTTTCTCATCAGACCACATGACCTTCTCCTATTCCTCCTCTGGATCATCCAGATGGTCATTTGCAAACTTTAGATGGGCATGGACATGCGCTGGCTTGAGCAGGGGAGACCTTGCGTGCGCTGCAGGATTTTAATCCATGATGGCGTAGTGTGTTACTAATGGGTTTCTTTGAGACTGTGGTCCCAGCTCTCTTCAGGTCATTGACCAGGTCCTGCCGTGTAGTTCTGGGCTGATCCCTCACCTTCCTCATGATCATTGATGCCCCACAAGGTGAGATCTTGCATGGAGCCCCAGACCGAGGGAGATTGACCGTCATCTTGAACTTCTTCCATTTTCTAATAATTGCACCAACGGTTGTTGCCTTCTCACCAAGCTGCTTGCCTATTGTCCTGTAGCCCATCCCAGCCTTGTGCAGGTCTACAATTTTATTCCTGATGTCCTTACACATCTCTCTGGTCTTGGCCATTGTGGAGAGGTTGGAGTCTGTTTGATTGAGTGTGTGGACAGGTTTCTTTTATACAGGTAACAAGTTCAAACAGGTGCAATTATTACAGGTAATGGGTGGAGAACAGGAGGTCTGTGAGAGCTGGAATTCTTACTGGTTGGTAGGTGATCAAATACTTATGTCATGCAATAAAATGCAAATTAATTATTTAAAAATCATATAATGTGATTTTATGGATTTTTGTTTTAGATTCTGTCTCTCACAGTTGAAGAGTACCTATGATAAAAAATTACAGACCTCTACATGCTTTGTAAGTAGTAAAACCTGCAAAATCAGCAGTGTATCAAATACTTGTTCTTCCCACTGTATATATATATATACAGGTCCTTCTCAAAAAATTAGCATATTGTGATAAAGTTCATTATTTTCTGTAATGTACTGATAAACATTAGACTTTCATATATTTTAGATTCATTACACACAACTGAAGTAGTTCAAGCCTTTTCTTGTTTTAATATTGATGATTTTGGCATACAGCTCATGACAACCCAAAATTCCTATCTCAAAAAATTAGCATATCATGAAAAGGTTCTCTAAACGAGCTATTAACCTAATCATCTGAATCAACTAATTAACTCTAAACACCTGCAAAAGATTCCTGAGGCTTTTAAAAACTCCCCGCCTGGTTCATTACTCAAAACCGCAATCATGGGTAAGACTGCCGACCTGACTGCTGTCCAGAAGGCCATCATTGACACCCTCAAGCAAGAGGGTAAGACACAGAAAGAAATTTCTGAATGAATAGGCTGTTCCCAGAGTGCTGTATCAAGGCACCTCAGTGGGAAGTCTGTGGGAAGGAAAAAGTGTGGCAGAAAACGCTGCACAACGAGAAGAGGTGACCGGACCCTGAAGAAGATTGTGGAGAAGGACCGATTCCAGACCTTGGAGGACCTGCAGAAGCAGTGGACTGAGTCTGGAGTAGAAACATCCAGAGCCACCGTGAACAGGCGTGTGCAGGAAATGGGCTACAGGTGCCGCATTCCCCAGGTCAAGCCACTTTTGAACCAGAAACAGCGGCAGAAGCGCCTGACCTGGGCTACAGAGAAGCAGCACTGGACTGTTGCTCAGTGGTCCAAAGTACTTTTTTCGGATGAAAGCAAATTTTGCATGTCATTCGGAAATCAAGGTGCCAGAGTCTGGAGGAAGACTGGGGAGAGGGAAATGCCAAAATGCCTGAAGTCCAGTGTCAAGTACCCACAGTCAGTGATGGTCTGGGGTGCCATGTCAGCTGCTGGTGTTGGTCCACTGTGTTTTATCAAGGGCAGGGTCAATGCAGCTAGCTATCAGGAGATTTTGGAGCACTTCATGCTTCCATCTGCTGAAAAGCTTTATGGAGATGAAGATTTCATTTTTCAGCACGACCTGGCACCTGCTCACAGTGCCAAAACCACTGGTAAATGGTTTACTGACCATGGTATTACTGTGCTCAATTGGCCTGCCAACTCTCCTGACCTGAACCCCATAGAGAATCTGTGGGATATTGGGAAGAGAAAGTTGAGAGACGCAAGACCCAACACTCTGGATGAGCTTAAGGCCGCTATCGAAGCATCCTGGGCCTCCATAACACCTCAGCAGTGCCACAGGCTGGTTGCCTCCATGCCACGCCGCATTGAAGCAGTCATTTCTGCAAAAGGATTCCCGACCAAGTATTGAGTGCATTACTGAACATAATTATTTGAAGGTTGACTTTTTTTGTATTAAAAACACTTTTCTTTTATTGGTCGGATGAAATATGCTAATTTTTTGAGATAGGAATTTTGGGTTTTCATGAGCTGTATGTCAAAATCATCAATATTAAAACAAGAAAAGGCTTGAACTACTTCAGTTGGGTGTAATGAATCTAAAATATATGAAAGTCTAATGTTTATCAGTACATTACAGATAATAATGAACTTTATCACAATATGTTAATTTTTTGAGAAGGACCTGTATATATATATATATTGTGATAATGGGGTGTTTTAGCTCAAGTGGATAGATGCATTTTTATGCAGTGAGTCCATATCAGACAGGCATTCTAGTTAAGGGCCTAGTAGCCCACGTTTATTTAAACAGAAAAACATTCCATTCAGGATTCCCACGCAGGGGTTTTACTTCATTTAGCAGTCCAAAAATAAGGAAAACATACCAAACATACCAAGCCACCTGGCTCTCTTGTTAGCAGTTCCTCTGCTTGCTTTAGGTACTGGTACCTTAAACCACCAGATCTCACAGTCTTGGATGCACACAGCTTTGGGCTTCTTAAACGCACATAGCTTGAAGCCCCTTAATGCACACAGCTTCTGGCTCTTTGGACGCACACAGCTTTAACACCCTTCAACACACTTCTCCTCACACAGGGACACTCACTAGCAGCCACTGCTCCAAACATAGGTCTGTCTTCACACAGCAGTTAGCAAGCTGCTCACTCTCCACCATCCTCCACTCTCTGCTCTCACCAGCCCCTCATTAAATTGGTTGTGTGCACCTGAGAACACACCATGCTGGCTGTCTACAAGACCCGGACACAGGGTTGGAGATCCCGTCCCACCCAAGTCTCTTAGGGATCTCCAAACTACCGAGTCCCATAATAAAGTAGGAGAACCTGGGGAAAACTGACAGAGCATTTTCCTCCATTTAAATTCTACACTCTGTAGTCCTGCAGTCTGCAGATATGCAAATCCTGTGTCCCTTTTACCTTCACTTTCATTGGGACAGAGGAGAAGCCGATCTACATGTGCCAGGCACTCAATGTCCTCCGATACCCGCCAATACACAGAGATCTGAGATATGCCTATATAAACAAGGCATATCTCAGTTCTGACAGTGTGGAAGGAATGTGTTCTGTGTTCCTGCAAAACAGGGACTAGAATCCATTACTTCCCTTAATAAAAACAGCACACAGTTAACACGCAAACACTAGCTAGGCACACAGTTAACCCCTTGATCATCCTAGATGTTAACCCCTTCCCAGCCAGTGTTATTTGTACAGTGACAGTACATATTTTTAGCACTGATCACTGTATTCCAGGCAAAGTGTCAGTTAGAGTCAGAATGTTCTCCGCAACATAGCAGTCCCGCTATTAGTCACTATTAGTCACTGATCACCACCATAACTAGCATAAAAAATAAATAAATAAAAAAACTATAAATACAGTATATCCCATAGTTTGTAGACACTATAACGTTCACTTAAACATTAAACCAATCAATATACGCTTATTGGGATTTTTTACCAAAAACATGTACTAGAATACATACTGGCCTACATTTATGAAGAAATTCAATTTTTTTGATTTTTTTTATCGGCTGTGTTTTATAGCAGAAAGTAAAAAATACTTACTTTGTTTATAGCTGAAAAATAACAAAACGCAGTGGTGATCAAAATACCACCAAAAGAAAGCTCTATTTGTGGGGATTTTTTTTTTTTATTATTGGAGTACCTTGTCACAAATTTCAGTTAAAGTAACGCAGAGCCTTATCGCAAAAAATGGCCTGGTCATGAAGGGGGGATAACTCTTTTGGAGGTCAAGTGATTAAATGAATGGGATTTAATGACAACAGCAAAACCATTTAAAGAAGAAGTCCAGCCAGAGCTAGTTTGGCTGGGCTCCTCCTATGGGTCACAGGAGTGCAATTCGTTTTGGATTCCTGTGACCCGTTTTCAGCAGAAAGCGGTCTGAAATCTGCTCTCTGCGGATATCACAGGAATCAGACCAGGCACCGCGTCATCACAACAATAAAGTTTAGATCTGCCAGGTGCCTGGACTGATACCCATCTCAGGCTGTCAGCGAGCTGCTGAGAGACTGAGACGGCTGCTCCTGCCCCTCCACAGCTCAGCGCTCCAATGAGCATGGAGGAGCAGAGAGGAGAGCTGCTGACTGATAGGCAGCAGCTCTCTACTCGGGGATCTGAGATAACCGAGCCATCTGCGGTGTTCGGTGGCTTGGTTCTCAGTGCAGAGGAGCCAGGTGACAGATGCAGTATCAGTCTGATGCTGCATCCACCTAGGTAAGTATAATGGGTAAATAAAAAATAAAAAAACATACTTCTCTTTTAACTGAAAAAAGGTGAAAATGTTTCATCAGCTTGACAATTCAGGAGAAGCAGGGAGGTGGCATCAGGATTTACTATGTTACTTAGTTACATAGTTGGTAAGGTTGAATAAAGACAATACTCTATCCAGTTCAACCTGTGTGGATGTGTGTTTGTATCAGGCCCGGACTGGCCATAGGGTATACCGGGCAAATGCCTGGTGGGCTGCGGCGGCCCACGACGGCCCGCGGGCTGCCGGACAGCATGTCACGTCTTCCCCATCATCTCCAATGTCTCCGGAGGCAGCCAGAGTTGGTGGGCGGAGCTGGGGGTGTGGCTGCCCCTCCACTCCTCCCACAGACTCGTTCACTCTGGCTGATTCCACAGCTGAAGGAGAAAGAAATAAGGACACAGCAGCCAGAGTGTCTTCATCTCCAGGCATGCTGTGAGTTACTGTACTGCTGCACATGTCACTACATAGAGTCCTAACCTGGCACCATACCACTCCAGCCTGCCCTATGCCACCGCACCCTGCCCTATGCGTGCCACCCCAACCTGCCTTATGCCACCGCACCCTGCCCTATGCCACCGCAACCTGCCCTATGCCACCGCAACCTGCCCTATACCACCGCAAACTGCCCTATAGCACCCCAACCTGCCCTAGGCCACCGCAACCTTCTCTATGCCACCACACCCTGCCCTTTATCACCCCAACCTGCCCTATGCCACCCAGCCTGCCATATACCACCGCAAACTGCCCTATACCACCCAAACCTGCTCTTTACCACCCCAGCCTGCCCTATACAACCCCAACCTGCCCTATATCACCGCAACCTGCCCTATATTACCCCAACCTGCCCTATATCGCCCCAGCTGGCCCAATACCACCCTATACTTTAATTTACAGGGGTCATTTGGGGGTGCGCCTCGTGACCGTAAGCTGCCTGCAGGGCGCTGGGCAGGATAGTGACAGCATGTTTTGCCGCACCAGGTGACACCAACCCTAATGACGCCACTGCCCCAGTGCACTCTCAGCTGCGAGTCGGAGCTGCACCCGAGTGACAGTGACACCCGTCGACACATCAGGGGGCCGGGACCCGCAACGATCCCCTTCTCTCTGGCAAGGTGGCCGCGGCACAGATGATCTGATCAGTCTCGGCTCGGCTGTCTCACACAGCCAAGCAGAGTGAAGCCGCCTCCCCCTCCTCCTTTATGTCCACACAGGGGGAGGGGTCCCAACATGCAGTCCCGCGCTGATCTGTGGTACATTATGGGTCTGAAGGGGGGGGTCTGTATTGTAGGGGGGTTTCTGTATTGTAGGGGTGGTCTGAAATGTAGGGGGGTTCTGTATTGTAGGGGGGTTCTGTATTTCAGGGGGGTTCTGTATTGTAGGGGGGTTCTGAAATGTAGGGGGGTCTGAAATGTAGGGGGGTTCTGTATTGTAGGGGGGTCTGTAATGTAGGGGGGTTCTGTGTGGTAGATGGGGTCTGAAATGTAGGGGGTTCTGAAATGTAGGGGGGTCTGAAATGTAGGGGGGTTCTGTATTGTAGGGGGGTCTGTAATGTAGGGGGGTCTGTAATGTAGAGGGGGTCTGAAATGTAGGGGGTTCTGTATTGTAGGGGGTCTGTATTGTAGGGGGGTCTGTAATGTAGGGGGGTTCTGTATTGTAGGGGGTCTGTATTTTAGGGGGGTCTGTATTGTAGGGGGTCTGTAATGTAGGGGGGTTCTGTATTGTAGGGGGTCTGTAATGTAGGGGGGTTCTGTATTGAAGGGGGGTCTGAAATGTAGGGGGGTTCTGTATTGTATGGGGGTCTGTAATGTAGGGGGTTCTGTATTTTAGGGGGGTCTGAAATGTAGGGGGGTCTGTATTGTAGGGGAGGTTCTGTATTGTAGGGGGTTCTGTATTGTAGGGGGTCTGTATTGTAGTGGGGGTCTGTAATGTAGGGGGGTCTGTATTGTAGGGGGTCTGTAATGTAGGGAGGGTCTGTACTGTAGGGAGGGGGTCTGTGCTGTAGGGTGGGGGTCTGTAATGTAGGGGGGTCTGTATTGTAGGGTGGTCTGTATTGTAGGGTGGTCTGTATTGTAGGGGGGTCTGTATTGTAGAGGGGGTCTGTACTATAGGGGGTCTGCACTGTAGGGAGGGGGTCTGCTCTGTAGGGAGGGGGGTCTGTACTGTAGGGAGGGGGTCTGTACTGTAGGGAGGTCTGTGTAACATACAGAGGGTCCAGAACTGTTAGTGGGTCTCTGTGTAACAAACTGTGGAGGGTTCTGTAATGTAAAGGGGTCCAGAGATGCACTGCTATGTAATGTAAAGGGGTCCAGAGGTGCAGGGTGCTGTGTAATGTAAAAAATGTAAAAGGGTCCAGAGGTGCAGGGTGCTGTATAATGTAAAGGGGTCCAGAGGTGCAGGGTGCTGTGTAATGTAAAGGGGCCCAGAAGTGCAGGGTGCTGTGTAATGTAAAGGGGTCCAGAGGTGCAGGGTGCTGTGTAATGTAAAGGGATCCAGAGGTGCAAGGTGCTGTGTAATGTAAAGGGGTCCAGAGGTGCAGGTTTCTGTGTAATGTAAAGGGGTCCAGAGGTACAAGGTGCTGGAACCCCACATCCCATCATTAACCACCGCCGTGAAGCGCCGCCGCCGCGCCGCCCCCACCCCGGGCTGCTCAGTCTAAAATGCCCGGGCCTATTTTTGGTCCCAGTTCGGGCCTGGTTTGTATAGATAATCATTTCCCATATCCCTGGAGATTATGTTCACTAAGATGCCCATCCAAGAGTCTTTTAAAACTATCAATACTTCCTGTTGACACCACCACTTGTGGAAGAGAGGTCAACACTCTTACTGCCCTGACAGTGAAAAACCCCCAGCTTAAAGCGGAGGTGCCGCGGAAAAAAAAATATTAAAAGCCAGCAGCTACAAATACTGCAGCTGCTGACTTTTAATATATGGACACTTACCTGTCCTGGAGTCCAGTGACATCCGCAGCAGAGGACGAGCAATCGCTCGTCACTCTGCTGCCTCCACCGCCATCCTCTGTGAGGGAACCAGGAAGTGAAGCCTTGCGGCTTCATGCCCGGTTCCCTACGGCGCATGCGCGAATCACGCTGCACCGTTCTGAATGGTCCCCTGTGTTCTGGGAGCCGAGTGTCTCCCAGAACACAACGGGTATTCTGCGGGAAGTGACGCGCTTCCCGCAGATTTCCCTCAGAGAGGACTCCCAGAAGTGGGTGCAAATACCTGTCTTAGACAGGTATCTGCACCCCCCTCCCCCCTGAAAGGTGTCAATTGTGACACCGGAGGAGAGGAGGGTTCCGATCAAGCGGATGTTCCACTTTAGGGTGGAGCTCCGCTTTAAGGTTAAACCCTTCTCTTTCAATCTCATTGCGGGCCCTGTGTCCACTTACACTCCCTGAGACCGACAATGGGATTGCCATTAAGATATTCGTATATCGTTATCATATCTCCTCTCAAGCATCTCTCCTCCAGCCCCCTTATTAATTTTGTTGCCATTCTCTGAACTCTCTCCAGCTCCACCAAATCCTTTCTGAGGATTGGTGACCAGAACTGTACGGAATACTCCAGATGCGGTCGAGCCAGGGTTTTATAAAGTGGTAGAATTATTGTTTTTTCTCTGGAGTAAATCCATTTTTTAATGCATGCTAATATTCTGCTGGCTTTGCTTGCTGCAACTTGACAATGCATGCTATTGCTCAGTCTGTCATCTACTACGACGCCTAGATCCTTCTCCCTCCATCCTGGAATCCCCCAGAGCTTCTCCCCCTAGTAAGTAACTTGCATTTATATTTTTAACCCCCAAGTGTATTACATTACATTTTTCAACGTTAAACCTCATTTGCCATCTAGTTGCCCCGCGGTCACCCCGCGTTAGTATAAAAATTTATCTCAGTACTCCAGTACTCAAGTTATTATAGGTATCACTCCCAATACACTTTCGTACATGGGGGGTGTCTATAGTATGCCTGTAAAGTAGCGCATGTTTCCCGTGCTTAGAAAAGTCCCTGCACAAAATGACATTTCTAAAGGAAAAAAAGTCATTTAAAACTAGTCGCGGCTATAATGAATTGTCGGGTCCCGGCAATACAGATAAAAGTCATTGAAAAAAACAGTATGGGTTCCCCCCCAGTCCATTACCAGGCCCTTCAGGGGAACCCCAAAGCAAAAAAAAAATAAAGCGTGGGGGTCCCCTCCAAATTCCATATCAGGCCCTTCAGGTCTGGTATGGATATTAAGGGGAACCCTGCGCCATTTTTTTTTATGTCGTGGGGTTCCCCCCAAAAATCCATACCAGACCCTTCAGGTCTGGTATGGATTTTGAGGGGAACCCCGCACCAAAAAAATAAAATAAAAATGGCCTGGGGTTCACCCCAAAAATCCATACCAGACCCTTATCCAAGCATGCAACCTGGCAGGCCGCAGGAAAAGAGGGGGGACGAGAGAACACCCCCTTCCTGAACCGAACCAGGCCACATGCCCTCCAAACGGGGAGGATGTCCCCATGTTGATGGGGACAAGGGCCTCATCCCCACAACCCTTGCCCGGTGGTTGTGGGGGTCTGCGGGTGGGGGGGATTATCGTAATCTGTAAGCCCCCTTTAACAAAAGGGACTCCCAGATCCCGCCCCCCCATGTGAATTGGTAAGGGGTACATTGTACCCCTACCATTTTACAGAGGAAAAGTGTGAAAATTTTAAAAATGACAGAAGACGGCTTGGGACAAGTCCTTTATTAAAAATAAAAAATAATAAAACCAATCCAGCGATGTAATCCAGTCTGTCCAGCGTTGTAATCCATTCTCGATGTCCAGCGATGATCCATTCTCCAGCGATGCTCTCCACTCCAGCGAGGAACGACGCATTATCCTCCCTGCACCGAAGGGACCCGGCCTAATGACGCACAAGCTGCTTGACAGTTCTTTTATAACTGAGGCCGCCCCCTCTAATGCGTCACGGGGGTTTCCCAGGGTTGACCCCGCCCCTTCTAATGTGTCACGGGGGTTCCCGTGACGCGTTAGAGGGGGCGGGGTCACACGTTCACGTCACGGGTGGCCCCGCCCTCTGTTATATAAGAACTGTCAAGTATAGAATCGCTCTACCATACTAACTATCCGACCACGTTTAATAAAATGGCGGCGGACCTAGTGATCTGGTTTAAACTTGGTTTATCCTGGTTAGGTCGCATATACGCGATCAAGATGACCTTTCTCCCTCGCCTCCTCTACCTCTTCAGATCTCTCCCTATCCCTGTTAGGAAAATACAGGTCCAAACCCTTTAGTCTAAAATTCTGAAATTTATCTGGGGCCCGAAAGGGTGTAGAGGCTCAAAACACCTCCTGTATAGACTGAAAAATCAGGGGGGCTTAGCCCTCCTGAATATATGGTGGTACTATCAGGCAGCACAATTAGCTCAGATTTCCATAGTATATTCCCGGGGACCCAAACCTGATTGGGTCTCCATGGAGAGACAGGCAATTCTCCTCTTCACACCATCGACTTCCTGATATGGTCTCCCCCTAAATCTAGACCCCCTATTATGGCTCCCACCCTTTCTCACTCGCTGGCCCTTTGTGATCAATTACACAAAAAACCCTCACTGGTCTCGGCTCTCCGCCCCTTAACACATGTTTTTCATAATCCAAATTTCCCTCCAGGTATGAATATCCTAGCGTTTAGCTGGTGGCTCAATAAAGGACTATTCAGAAATGGAATTTTTTTCAACTCCTCAGGCCCCATCTCATTTGCTTATTGCACTAGCAAATTGGAGATGCCCCAATCGGAAAAGTTCAGATATTCCCAACTATTACATTTCCTCCATTCCATTTGGCCCAATAAACCCGAACCCCCGGTAGTCTCACTATATGAGTCTTGGTGTGCTGATGTCACGGATCAGAGGGGCGGGATATCTGTCATATATTCCTCCCTGGCCACGACACTATTTAAACCTCCCTATGCCCTCTCCTGGGAAAACGACCTGGGCATATCATGGGACCGGGATAAATGGTTCTCCTGCTTTCAACGCTCCTTTAAAGGCATTCTTAATGTTTCCCTGATTGAAGCGAGCCATAAAATAATTATCCGCTGGTACAGGGTTCCAGCTCTCTTGGCCAAGATTTATCCTGACGCGTCTCCGCTGTGTTTTCGTGGCTGTAGTCACGTAGGCTCTCTACTCCACATATGGTGGTCTTGCCCACGCATAAGGGGCCTCTGGAACAAGGTTTTTAGTCTTATTCGCAAGTTACTATCTGTTCAGGTACCCCAATCTCCAGAGGTAGCTCTACTTAATCTTAAAGTGGACAAGGTGGATACATTTTCCCAGGCCCTAATTTTCTTTATCTTACTGGGCACCAAAATCACCATAGCGGCTCATTGGAAAAAAGCCTCGGTCCCATTTGCTGCGGTGAGACGCAAAATCTCTTGGATAATGGCACAAGAGAAAATTGTTGGTATCATCCAGGATAAATCTCGCACATTTGAAAATATCTGGGAACCCTGGGCCACATTCCATAACATACCCCTTATCCCGGGACTATAAGCTCACTATACAGGACCCCCGCCGGATGACCTCACTCTTCTCCCCATTCCTCTTCCCTGTACATCTCCCTTCTCTTCCCTTCTCTCCTCCTCGCTCCTATCTTATTTCTCACCTCTATTTCCTCCTGCACGCTGCAATCTTATGCAAAAATCGACTGATCCTGGATCTCTCTTTGTTTCGTTTCTTCCGTATGTTGGTTTTTCGGTCTACATTTTTGGAGCAAGCTCCTGCACAGTAGGAGCGATTTCATTGACACCGCTTTTATGCGCTGATGGAGCCAGGGATCCCCGTACTTTCCAGGCCCCAGAGGTCTGTGACTCGTTCACCGTTAAATCTACACTGAAGGTTATACGTCATTTTTGCTTTATGGTTATGTAAGTTTTTCGACCGCTAAATCTGGGGTCCTCAAATGGTACCTTTCATATTAAAATACAGGGCTGATGTCTGGGGGGGTGGGGGTGGGGGGGTATCCCCTGCCGCAGCCAGATCCCTTACGGGGCGGTGGGGGGTGCCCCTGTTCACCCTCTCCTCCACATATAATAGGGAGTAGGTGAGTGATACTCCTGGTAATACCTCTGACCCACTCGTTATAAAGTTTCGGTTACCCTAGGCCATCGTCCAAGAGACTGTTGTCTGAAACCTGGACTATTTTTATTATCCCTCTTGGGGGATTTTTTTTTTTTTTGTTTGCCTCCCTTTGGTTCCATTGTTTTAAGCTTTAGTTTTCTGTTGGTGCACCAGGATGTTCTGATTCTTGAGAATGATCTGTTTAGTGCCTAATGACCTGTTGTGATTTACACAACCAGGCTTCAATTATCCTGCTGTCATATGTACTTCTTGTCTGTATACTTATGCGTTTCTCAACAGTGTTTTGTATACTGTAACATGTTTACCTTTTTCAAAACTAATAAAAAGTATTGAAAGTAAGAACTGTCAAATAGCTTGCGCATCATTAGGCCGGGTGCATTCGGTGCAGGGAGGATCGTGCGTCGTTCTTTGCTGGAGTGGAGAGCATCGCTGGAGAATGGATCATCGCTGGACATCGAGAATGGATTACAAAGCTAGACAGACTGGATTACATTGCTGGAATGGTTTTATTATTTTTATTTTTTATTTTTAATAAAGGACTTGTCCCAAGCCGTCTTCTGTCATTTTTAAAATGTTCACACATTTCCTTTGTGAAATGTTAGGGGTACAATGTACCCCTTACCAATTCACATAGGGGGGGGCGGGATCTGGGAGTCCCCTTTGTTAAATTAGATTACGATAAGCCCCGCCCGCCCGCAGACCCCCACAACTACCGGGCAAGGGTTGTGGGGATGAGGCCCTTGTCCCCATCAACATGGGGACATCCTCCCCATGTTGAGGGCATGTGGCCTGGTACGGTTCAGGAGGGGGGCGCTCTTTCACCCCCCTTTTATAAGGGTCTGGTATGGATTTTTGGGGGGACCTGAAGGGTCTGGTATGGACTTTTGGGGGGAACCCCACCCCACTTTTTTTTTTATTGCGCAGGGTTCCCTTTAATATCCATACCAGACCTGAAGGGCCTGATATGGAATTTGGGGGGGACCCCCACGTTTTTTTTATTTTATTTTGGTTCGAAGTTCCCCTTAATATTCATACCAGACCCAAAGGGCCTGGTAATGGACTAAGGGGGGAACCCATGCTGTTTTTTTTCAATGACTTTTTCAATGACTTTTATCTGTATTGCCGGGACCCAACAACTCATTATAGCCGCGAGTAGTTTTAAATTACTTTTTTTCCTTTAGAAATGTCATTTTGTGCAGGGACTTTTCTAAGCACGGGAAACACGCGCTACTTTACAGGCATAATATAGACACCCCCCAGGTACGAAATTTAAAGGAATATTTCACTTTTATTGTTTCACTTTAAGCATTATTAAAGCGGTTGTAAACCCACTTATGCAACTTGCACCTACAGGTAAGCCTAGATTAAGGCTTACCTGTAGGTGCAAGAAATATCTCCTAAACCTACACGGTTTAGGAGATATTTGCAAAAAAAGACATGCATCGATGTCTACGGCGCATGCACGCCGTAGACAACGGTGCATTCACAGGGTTAATCCCATTCACAAATCCGGCTTTGCCGGCTCCCACGCGCTTGTGCGGAGTGACGTATTCGCCGCTCCAGCCAATCACAGCACCAGAGCGGCCCTGTGACTGGCCGGAGTGGCAATACCCGGAAGTAACCTTCCGGGTATCTGTGGAGCGATGGCTGCGGCTGGAGGGGGAGATGAGGATGGCTTCGGGGGCCCCGATCTAAGGTAAGTGATGCATAATAAGCTAGTATGCTAGTCATACTAGCTCATTATGGCTGTCTTGCAGGTGTTTTTTTTTCCGGGTTTACAACCACTTTAAAATCACTGCTCCCGAAAAACGGCCGTTTTTAAAACCATTTTTTTGCATTGATACATGTCCCCTGGGGCAGGACCCAGGTCCCCAAACACTTTTTATACCAATAACTTGCATATTAACCTTTAAAATTAGCACTTTTGATTTTTCATGTTCGTGGACCATAGACTTTAACGGTGTTCACGTATTCGAACGAAGATTAGTGCTTCAGTGTTCTACCTGTGAGCCATGTCCCTGCCCGATCCTGTGCCTTGCATCCCGTGACCTGCTTCCAGTACCCTGTACCCTGCACCTAGTATCCTGTTCCCTGCATCCAGTACCCTGTATCCTGCTGTGCTCCCCTTGTATCCTGTCCCACTCCTGATTCTGCCCTGTTCATGTGAGTTCCCTCTATTTTGTACATAGCATTTGTAGTTAGGTTGTTGTTCTTGGTTTGCTGCATCACATACATTTTTCACTTTGGAAGGGTGTTATTTATGTTAATAAACTTAATTTAATCATACTTTGTCTAGTAGACAAGGAGAGAGGTGCCTCTAAGTGCAATAGTGTAACAAGTTTTTAATAGTAGATACAAATACACTCACATTTAGGTGAATTAACATAGGCGTTTAAAATGTCAGGATGACGATCATCAGCAGCAGGTCACAGGGGGTTCTCAGCTCTGCGTAGAATGACAGGAGTGTCTCTGAAGATGGAGCGGCCGGCTTCCGGGGGCAACGATCCTGTAGTATGTTAAGAGCGAGGCTAGGAGCGCACATGTGGTTAAGCTGCAGAGGGTGACGTCATCAAAAATGGACGCGTTTCGTGAGCGTGCGGACTTGCGGTGTCCTGGCAAGTCGCGCTCCTTTATCAACATGACATAAGGGCAGAAGTGGATAGACGCCTTATATAGGGACAAGGATGAGGAAGTGAGCTGGATGGGGTGGGGCTGGGAGAAGGTGGTGTCCAATGACAGGAGGAGTGGAGAGGTCATGTGATCGGGATGGCCTGGATCACATGACCTGATCACATGACCGAAAAAAAAAAAAACTGACCTGATCACATGATCACATAACCGAGAAAAAAAAAAAAAAAAACCTGACCTGATCACATGATCACATGACCGAGAAAAAAAAAAAAAAAACTTAGCAAATGGGGATAGATCAAGGATAATGGATGGACCGGAAAATAGATATAAATAATAAATGGCATTAATAGTGACGGTGTTAGATGGGTATAAGTATGAATGGGGCCGATCGCGAAAAATATATATATAATAATAGATATGAATGTTAAGGGTCACGAAAGAAATATATATATATATATATATATATATATATATATATATATATACTAATAATAAAATAGCATTAATATAGGCAGTGCTGCGGGAATAAACGGGGTATAAAGAAGAATAACGGGTCACAAAATAAATATAATAAATATGAATAGAAAGGGTCACGGAAAATATATATTAATGATAAGTGCCATTAATACAGGCAATGCTGCAGGAATAGGCAGGTAGACAAATGGCGAAGTATGTCTCTTATAAATAATATGATATATGGAACATGTTACATGTATATAGAAAATTTCCAAAAGGTGATGATGATGGCAACTGTATATATCCAATTGATAATATTAGTATGATAGTTTGATAAGTAATATGAAATTAATACAAAAAAGGGAAAAGGGGAAGGGGAGGGCATAATGTTATTATGGGGGGGGGGAGGTGAATGGAAGTGGGGGAGGATAACGGGCAAATGAAAGAAAGGAAAAGGGAAGGGGAAACAGGAATGGGGGGGGGGGGGGGAATTTGGGAAGAAAAAAAAATAAAAAAAATTCCGTCTTCTTTTTTAGTCTCCAGTCCTCCTCTGACAGCACCCAAAAACAACAAAAAAAGAAAACTCACCGGAGAGGCTGTAGAGGGGGACGAAATAGAAAACAACCCCAATGCCATCAAGGTCAGGAAACTATAAAAATATTTAATTTATCCTCCCGTACCCTTTCTTCTGCTGATACTTCCCTCCTCAGTAGAGGCCTCAATTTTGCACCACTTAATAAACCCAATCCTTTTTTACTCTTCAAAGATTTAAATAGATATATACGCAATCTCACCCTTAAGAGGCACTACCATATAAAAGAACAAAAGGATCATTTGAATAACACCACTTCCCTTCCCACATCTCCTACCATCACCTCCAATTTATTCTTATATCAATCCAATTTCATCGATGACACGGAAGATCCTTTGGTTGATGAGGAATTGTTTTACTTACTCACCCAACACCCAGCCACTTCTCCTCCAGTTATCCACACTGCTTTTAAACCCAAGTCCATTTTTAACCCCGTACATTCCAAAGGCCCATATATTGAGAGTTTTTATAGGGTAGTGTTTGCAGATTTTCAAAAACTTTGTCAATCAGCAGCCCCCAAAAAAACTAATAATCTCTCTCCTCTCGAGATTAGAGCCCTCCGATGCCTCACTGAAGCTGGAGATATAGTCATTAAGTTAGCTGATAAAGGTGGAGGAATTGTCATACAGGACTATAATGACTATCTTGGTGAAGCTAGGAGACTACTCTCCGACAGTAACACTTACAAAAAGATCTTTAAAGACCCCACCCCGGATTATGCTATAGAAATTGACTCTCTAGTCACAGCTGCCTGTCTTGACAATGTTCTTAATAAAGTAGAAAAATACTTCCTTTTAAAGAACTTTTATCACATTCCTTATTTTTACCACCTCCCAAAAGTGCACAAAAGCCTGGACAAACCCCCGGGGAGACCTATAGTGGCCACGATGGACAGCATCACCACGGGGCTTAGCCTATACGTAGACCAATTTCTTCAGCCCATTGTCCAGCAATTGGATTCATATATCAGAGACGGGAGCCACCTCCTAGAACTGCTCTCAGTGTACAAATGGGAACCTACCTACATTTGGCTCTCACTCGATGTGAATTCCCTTTATACTTCTATCCCCCATGCCTTTGGCCTCCGGGCTTTGGAGTTCTTTCTCTCCCATGATCCTCTTATTAACTCACGACAAGCCTCATTTATCGTAGATGCCACCACTTTTTGCCTTACTCACAATTATTTTAAATTTGATGATGACTTTTACTTACAGTTACAGGGAACCGCTATGGGCGCTAATTTTGCACCCTCTTATGCCAACCTAGCGATGGGATTCTGGGAGAAAGAATACATCTACAACAATAATAATCCATTTTCAGGCAATATCGTTTTTTTCGGTCGTTATATTGACGACATTATTGTTATTTGGGACGGTTCCGTGGATAGTATCCCACCCTTTGTAGACCATTGTAACAACAATTCGTTTGGCCTGTCTTTCACCTCCGTTAGTGATCCTACCACCTTACCCTTCTTGGATTTGGAGTTGGCCTTTGATAAAGAGACCTTAGCCATCATGTCCAAAAATTATGTCAAACCTACAGCCGGCAACTCCTATTTGCATCATAAGAGCTGCCATTTCCCAAAATGGATCAATAATATTCCCAAAGGACAGTTCTGCCGACTTAGGCAGAACTGCACCAGAGACGTAGACTATATAGACCAAAGCAAGCTACTAAAGAAAAAATTCAGCGAGAAAGGATATCCTGATGGCCTCATTGACAAAGCCTTCCAATTTTATCTGAAGGGTAAACCCCCGAAAGGGGCTCGTGAGACAGAGAATCATTCTCTCCGCTTCACTACCACTTTCCATTTTGAATTTAAAAAAATGGAAAGTATCTTGGCCAACCATTGGAAGATCCTCTTGCAGGATCCTGCCCTTAAATCTATTATCCCTGCTCGCCCCAAAGTAACTTACCGCAGAGCACCCAATCTCAAAAGTAAACTGGCTCCCAGTAAGATTCGCACTCGCGATTGTACTCCTACCCCATTAGTCCTCATACCTTTGGTTGGCATGTACAAGTGCAATAAAACCTTTTGTAAAACATGCAAATATGTTCACCATGGGCAAAAATCTTTCTCCACGAAAGGTAAAACTTATCAACTCAAAGAGTTCTACAACTGCTCTTCTGAGTTTGTAGTATATGGCCTCAGCTGTCCCTGCGGCCTCATGTATGTGGGCCGCACTATACGAGCTTTGCGAGTCAGGTTTGGGGAACACAGGAGGCTAATTGAAGGTGGCACCGATCCCCACAGTGTCCCCAGACATTTCTGTGTAGCCCACCAAAAATCCACCAGTGGCCTAAAGGTCTGGGTGATTGAACAGATCCCCCGCTCACTTCATGCAGCAGAGCGGTTCAAAAAGTTATGCGCTAGGGAAACTTTTTGGATTTACACTTTAGACGTTCTCTCGCCTGGTGGTATAAATGAAGGGATTGAGATTTCCACTATTTTATAAATAACATTACCCTACCTCCTCACATTTATGCTCATTTCACCTGTTCTTTTACTATTTATTGTATTATCTTAGAGGCCTGTATGTGCAATTAGAATTTTTGTAGAATTTATATATTTTTAATATTTTAACCTTTTATCTATTGGGTAATACCCTTATTGCACTGATTTGATTTTTATTGTCGGAATATATATAACTACCGTTTGTATCATATACTGACATATTGCCCATATATTGCCTATGTTAGTATATTTGATTTAATCCATTTATTCTTATACTACATCCTTACAGTTGATGTAGTTCACGTTATTACTTTGTTTTTTGAAAAATTATCATTCTATTAAGCTCCATGTATGTGATCATCTGTACACTTGTGTAAACTAATATGCATAGATGTATATGTTTTACTGTCATACATATCAGCATGGCATATATTTTCCCCATAGTCACCTTTTTCCCCTTCCTTTTATCATTTAATTTCCCTCCCCCACACTTTTTTTTTCTTCCCAAATCCCCCCCCCCATTCCTGTTTCCCCTTCCCTCTTCCTTTCTTTCATTTGCCCGTTATCCTCCCCCCCCCCATAATAACATTATGCCCTCCCCTTCCCCTTTTCCCTTTTTTGTATTAATTTCATATTACTTATCAAACTATCATACTAATATTATCAATTGGATATATACAGTTGCCATCATCATCACCTTTTGGAAATTTTCTATATACATGTAACATGTTCCATATATCATATTATTTATAAGGAGACATACTTCGCCATTTGTCTACCTGCCTATTCCTGCAGCATTGCCTGTATTAATGGCACTTATCATTAATATATATTTTCCGTGACCCTTTCTATTCATATTTATTATATTTATTTCGTGACCCGTTATTCTTCTTTATACCCCGTTTATTCCCGCAGCACTGCCTATATTAATGCTATTTTATTATTAGTATATATATATATATATATATATATATATATATATATATTTTTTTTTTTTTTTCTTTCGTGACCCTTAACATTCATATCTATTATTATATATATATTTTTCGCGATCGGCCCCATTCATACTTATACCCATCTAACACCGTCACTATTAATGCCATTTATTATTTATATCTATTTTCCGGTCCATCCATTATCCTTGATCTATCCCCATTTGCTAAGCTTTTTTTTTTTTTTTTTTTTTTTCTCGGTCATGTGATCATGTGATCAGGTCAGGTTTTTTTTTTTTTTTTTTGTCGGTTATGTGATCATGTGATCAGGTCAGGTTTTTTTGGTTTTTTTCGGTCATGTGATCAGGTCATGTGATCAGGTCATGTGATCCAGGCCATCCCGATCACATGACCTCTCCACTCCTCCTGTCATTGGACACCACCTTCTCCCAGCCCCACCCCATCCAGCTCACTTCCTCATCCTTGTCCCTATATAAGGCGTCTATCCACTTCTGCCCTTATGTCATGTTGATAAAGGAGCGCGACTTGCCAGGACACCGCAAGTCCGCACGCTCACGAAACGCGTCCATTTTTGATGACGTCACCCTCTGCAGCTTAACCACATGAGCGCTCCTAGCCTCGCTCTTAACATACTACAGGATCGTTGTCCCCGGAAGCCGGCCGCTCCATCTTCAGAGACACTCCTGTCATTCTACGCAGAGCTGAGAACCCCCTGTGACCTGCTGCTGATGATCGTCATCCTGACATTTTAAACGCCTATGTTAATTCACCTAAATGTGAGTGTATTTGTATCCACTATTAAAAACTTGTTACACTATTGCACTTAGAGGCGCCTCTCTCCTTGTCTTCCAGTTACCCCTGAACATGGTTTCTGTTCATCTATGATGGCCGCCCTGTGCACAGTGGATCCCATTTATCCCTGCTCCACCCATATACACCGCAGTGTGTAAACAGACTCCTAAGGACTTCCTTTAAGACTGTCTATATATATACATATGTTGTATGGTATTTTTTCATCTTATTTTTATATTTTATATAATTATTTTATTTTTTATTTATTTATTTATTTATTTATTATTTTTCATTATTGTTTCTTGCTTCATATTGATTACTTTGGATAATACATGTTTCTGTGGATATTGTGCGCCACCACTTGTCTATATACTTTGTCTGGTTCCTGATTCCTTGAGGTGTATCCCACTGATCTGGTCATCCCTGCTGGATACCTACAATTGGTATCCCTTACAGCTATGCTGGTAAATTATTTGTTATTGTCAATTTTTTTTTTTTTCTGGGAGCAAAGCAGGCCTGTTCAATAGGGGAGTGGGAAGAACTGCAATATGACAAAGTATACTTCTTAGGCAAACATGTGATATAAATAAATGCTTCAGAAAATAAAAATACACAGAGTGCAGGCTTTTTTAGGCAGAGTATAATAATTTCCCCCTATAATCCATTCAAAATAGCACAAACAGAATGAAATCCATCCTGAAAAAAATAAATACAGGATGCAAAGTCTAACACTTGCAAACTATGCTAAGAAGGAAACATATGAAAGCTAAAACACCTGAAATCTGGACACCAACATCTTTACTCCGCCAAAAAAGTAAAACAAATTACTGGTACATACTTTTGCGTTAAACATTTAATTGATAATCTGTGATACATTTTTACTTTTCAAATAACAAATTACTAATGCCTTCAGCTTGTGTTTGTCTTTACTGCACTATGGCATTTAAGATAGATAAATAATTAAGCAGCATATCAATGGATTCTGCATAATCAATAATACTTAAAATTCTATCCGCATACCAGATGCAGAAAAAAAAAGCTGTTTGCTTGGAAGTGAAATCCTATTTAGGAACAACACCAATGCCATTTATGTTTGTAAACAGTTTCTTTTTGCCTTACCATTACATGTAACTTTTAAGATTATAGGTGCAGACTAGAAAGTTTGCAAAGATTTAAATTGATTATTTTCAGCGTTTTGGTCATGTTCCCTCCTTTATAATGTACCCATAGATATGTATTATTTTTAAATCAGAGAGTTTAAAGTGGTTGTAAACCCTTGCTATGCATACTAGCTCATTATGCCTTTGTCTTGCAGGGTTTTTTTTTTATTATTTTTTTTCCCAAGGGTTTACAACCACTTTAAAGCCTGATTGCAGCAGTGGCGGTCTAACATCACTTTTTATCTCTTTACTCATGCACATTCTGATTTGTGATTGATTTTCACATAACATTTCTTCAACACGCCCCTTTCCTCCAGTAAAAATGCTGTTTCCTGTGCTCACAATCCAGTGCTCTGTGCTGGCATAGCGGAGTAAGAGCCACACCCCTCATCACAAGTGTTCTTCCAGAAAATTGTCCTGCTGAAGAGAAAAAGCAGAGGCCAGTTTTGTTACCAAGAGGTCAATCTAACTGCACGTCTGTAATTTAAGTTGCGATTGTTTGAAAATTTGTGACAGGGTCATTTGGGAAAAGCTGGATTTCAGATGCTCATATATGTAAACATTATCACCATCCTAACCTTTAAGGATGGAAATATACACACAACGCAGCCACTGTGCCCATCAAACGCAGCCACTGTGCCCATCAAACGCAGCCACTGTGCCCATAAAACGCAGCCACCACTGTGCCCATCAAACGCAGCCACCACTGTGCCCATCAAACGTAGCCAATGTGCCCATCAAACGCAACCACTGTGCCCATCAAACGCAGCCACTGTGCCATCAAACGCACCCACTGTGCCATCAAACGCACCCACTGTGCCCATCAAATGCAGCCACTGTGCCCATCAAACGCAGCCAATGTGCCCATCAATTGCCACCACTGTGCCCAAACGTAGCCAATGTGCCCATCAAACGCAGCCACTGTGTCCATCAAACGCAGCCACTGTGCCCATCAAACGCAGCCACTGTGCCCATCAAATGCAGCCACTGTGCCCATCAAACACAGCCACTGTGCCCATCAATTGCCACCACTGTGCCCATCAAACGCAGCCAATGTGCCCATCAAACGCAGCCACTGTGTCCATCAAACACTGCCACTGTGCCATCAAATGCACCCACTGTGCCCATTAATTGCCGCCACTGTGCCCATCAAACACAGCCACTGTGCCCATCAAATGCTAGCACTGTGCCATCAAATGCTCCCACTGTGCCCATCGAATGCCGCCACTGTGTCCCCCCGCCCACTCGCCATCTGCCCGGCACTTACCCTGTCTCGGTGGAGCAGCGGGTGACGGCGGCGAGCGGTGTCCATACGTCTTTTCCCGTCCTCTCCTATAGGCGATTGGACGCCTGATAGGTGTCCAATCACAGCGCCTGTCATTTCAGCCAATCAAGTGATGGGTAACAGACCAGAGAACCTGATTGGCGGAGAGGCAGTTCAGTGTTAAGAAAGCGAATATTCATTCGCTGTTCTAGCACACCTGGGTGAACTGCAAGCACCAAGCATGGCGCTCGCAGTGCAACTTTTTTGACGCCTAATCAGGTGCTTTAAAAACACCCCCCGCCGCTGTAATTCAGGCGCCTGGCAAGGGGCCGGGCGCCTGAATAGGGGGTGGCAGCGGCGCGGCAATGAATAGATTCATGCAATGCATGAATCTATCCAATGGTTATAGAGGGGTTGGCTGGAGAGAGGGGGCGGCGCCTGTGCGCCCTTATGGACGCACCACCACTGATCGATCAATATATTGATCACAAATAGAACTATACTAGTTTCCCCCTTTCCCCAGCACTTTCAGCCCCTCCACCCCCCCCCCCCAACAAGTTCAGTATTAGTAGATCACTGTCACCTCTCATAGATTGGTTTTGTGTGCAAAATGTTAAAAAGATCAGCCCTGATCTCTGCTAGCACTAGCAGGTACTATTTAATTCTAGTGGTTCAATCAGTCCCTAACAGCCAGGAGCTCTTGGTACCTGTGAGTCTAATTGGGTACCTGTAAATATAGTGTCCAAAATTTCCCAAAAAGGGTACTCTAGTGAAGATGCCTACAAGATTCTGAGCATGTCAGATGAGAGCAAAGGAAAAGCCTCTCTGACAGAATCCACCTCAGAATACGAACATGTAGAAAGCAACGGCACCCAGACAGGTACCTCGGATTATGAAGAAGAGGTCCTTGTTAAGATAAGGCGTACCCTGCCCCAGGTAGCTGAAGGGCTAGAAATGAATGACTTGTCTCATATGCAGCAGAGTCCAAGTACTAGTGCTGCACTACCTTTTGGTGAACTGGCAGGCCTAGTACATCCTGGCTTTTTACACACCAGCACCGCAGTATCTCATGGTGATGTTGCAAGTCCCAGAAATACAGTCAAAACTGATGCAGTGACTAGCACTCATGGGGGTTGATTTACTAAAGACAAATAGACTGTGCACTTTGCAAAGTGCAGTTTCCCTCTGCAAATGCAGTTGCTCCAGAGCGTAGTAAATGAGGTTTGGCTTCATTCACTTTGCAAAGTGTACCCAATCATGTGCAAGGAAAATTTAAAATAATGCATTTTTGCTTGCACATGATTGGATGATGGAAGTCAGCAGAGCTTCTGCTCATTTACTAAGCTCTGGAGCAACTGCACTTGCAGAATGCAACTGCATTTTGCAAAGTGCACAGTCTTTTTGCCTTTAGTAAATCAACCCCATAGTGTCACTCAGCCACCAAGAAATTGTGCGTAGGCCCATAGAGCCCATAATGTTCTTCCAGAGGTGCTTGCCAATCCTGTTTGGCAGCACCCGTTATTCCCCAATTTATTTCCCAATCAAAAAATTCAGGTAGAAGCAGCAAATTTAATTGATTTTTTTTAGCTGCTTTTCACAGAAGACTTGCATCAATTGATTGCAGGCCAAAGAAATCTATACACACAACAATACATCACCACCCACTCAAATTCAATTCTTGCCAGACCATTTGCATGCAAACCTATTACGGTTTTCGAATTTAGGACTTTTTTGGGCCTAACCCTTAACATGGGCATTACAAAAAAGAGTGAATTGCAGTCATATTGGTCCACAGACCCAATTCATCATATGCCAATGCTCTCTGCTGCAATGGCCAGGCACATATATGAGACGATAATGCACGTCACACATTTTAGTGATAAAACACTATCATCCTCAAGGGGACCCTGAATGCATACTAACAGTCCCTGTTTGTTCAGGACACTCACAAATTTAGAAAAGCTGTCCTGACAGGACATCCCAAAAATCAACATCTGTTATGGACAGCCAGACAGCGCCCCAGATGCCCGTACACATCACAGAAAGTGTTTAACATCGGGGCACGAAATCTGGAGCTTTATGTTTCACCGGGCGCAGGGTTTTTGGTTTCTGCTCTCACACAAAAACACGTCAGGGAAACTGATCCTTCCCTTTACCTCCTCCTCCAGCAGCTTATCAGGGAACTCCTATAGGGAAACTCCCAAAGGCAGAGCCTGCTGCGAGGCTCGGATTTTGATTGGGCGGAAGTCAGGCCAGGTAGAAGGTGCCACCCGCCTTGGAGGTGATTGCGTCGAGCCAGTCTTTTCAGGTGCACTGGGTGAGGCTGTGAGAGAGCAATCGGGGAGTATTAAGGTGAGAAAGCAAGAGGTGTGGCCACTTCCACCCATCGTAGCACAGGTGGTTGCTCCATGCATTTATTTGGTTTGTCACCAGAACATAAGTTAAGGGTAAATCTTCCAGTGGTATTCCTGTAATTGTAAAATAGGGAATCTCTCTCACTATTTCCTTTTACTTCCTGTTTATTCTTCTAGCTAAGAAGTGAAGGGAAATTGCCCATGTGGGACAGTGATATGTCATAGGGGGTTTAATCTCTCCATATTCTATCCAAAACAATCAACAATATTTAGATATAATCACACTTTAAATTTCTTTGTATAAAAACTAAACATTGGAAAATATTTTAAAATCATCCCTCAAGATGCTTGGATCAAAAATCGAAAACTATGTCTTCCAAACTTCTCCAGAACTGGACCAGCTGTGATGAGAGTAATCTTATTATTTTTAAAGTACATAAATACATTAAAATATGTGCCTCAACAACTAGATTTAGGCTGAGTTAACACCTAGAAAAATTGGATGTGGATTTCCCCACATCCAATTTGCATAGCAGGAGATTGTGACTGGCTCTCTATGGAGCCATTCACACATCTCCACAGCAGGTTCAGTGTTAATTGCACAGGAGCCCTGTGCGTCTTTTGGTCCGTTCGAACCAATCTAACCTGAAGCCTTGTACACACGACCGAGAATCTCGTCGGAAAAAAACCAACGTTTTTCTCGATGGGTTTCTTGTCAAGCTTAACGAGATTCTTGTCAAGCTTTCCTTGCATACACACTGTGAATCCAAAATCTTGTTGGTCTAAAAGCGCGGTGACGTACAACACGTACGACGGCAGTATAAAGGGGAAGTTCAATTCTCATGGCGCCACCCCTTGGGCTGCTTTTGCTAATCTCGTGTTGCCGCGTGTTAGTAAAAGTTTGGGAAGAGACGATTCACTCTTTTCAGCCTTGTGCTTTTCAGTCCGTTACAGCGTGACGAATGTGCTATCTCCATTCCGAACGCTAGTTTTACAAGAAGGTGCGCTCCCGTCTCATACTTGAGTCTGACCATGAGCGGTTTTTGAAGACTCGGAAAAGCATACACACAAATGGTTTTCTCGTCCAAAAACAGTCTGACGAGAATCACGCCGAGAAAAACGGAGATTCTGACGAGAAAAAAGACCGCAGATTTTGGATAGTTTTCTAGACGAGAAAGCATACACACGAACATACAAACCGGTCGTGTGTACACGGCTTCAGACTGTGAATGGAGGCGCATCGGACTCCTGCTGTGAGCCGGAGCATGCTGCGGTGTGAATCCTGCCTGAATCAGCACCAGCCATAATGTCTGAAAGATGCACAGGCTTTTCAAATTCAGTATCTCAAAAGTTGGAGAAGTTACATAAATGTGAAGGTCGTCACATACATATAACTAACTGATATTGACAGCCATACTTTTATATACATTAAACTTTTTTGAATCAAAAATCTTATGCCAGCAAATCCCTAAACTTCTGATGGCAAACCATCTTAGTAATATTAGAACAAAAATAAAAAAATGTGTAACAGCAAAACCAGATTCACATATTTTAAACCTTGCAGATTACTGTCTCTTATGCACACGGAAGGGGATTTCATTAGCTTCTTTAACTCTAAATGTCAGTGGCAGAGCTGTTAAAATCAAACTAAAATAACCACAGAAATATTGTAATTCCTTTTCTCTACATACTGACATAAATTATTATATATCCAAGTATTACAAGTATTACTATGATTCTCTGCCAAGTTCTTAACACAGAAGAAAGCTCTGTTTAATGTAATGGCATCAACATAGTTTGAGCAAAATGGAAATATATCAGTTTGTGATAAAATAGTAAGGTAAGATACATTCTAATGAAAAGTGAAAACGTAAATGCATATTAGAACACAATCTAACCAATCAAGGCTTTAGTTTGGAAACCCTATTTCTAAATTCTTACTTGTTTGTAATGCACTAAAGTATAACTAAAGGCAAAGGTTTTTTTTTTTTTTGTTTTGGATAAAGTGCAGGATAAGAACCCAGTGGCAGCTGGTGTTTTTTTTTTTTGGAGGGGGGGAGCGGAAAACAATACAGTGGGTTGGTCGGGTCAATCGAAACCCCCCGGGTTGGTCGGTCAGCTCTGCATTTACCCCATCTATGGCGCGGGCATCACTTTACTCCGGGCGACGGGCGGTGGCTTCCCCTGTGCCTCCTCCTTGGTATCACAGCAGCCGTGCGTCTCCTCCTCCTAGGCCAGTAGGGTCGCTTCTCCTTTCGGCCAATCAGGAAATGGGTCCCAAGACCCCCTTCCTGATTGGCCGGGAGGAGAATTAGTGTGACAATAGCAAATATTAATTCCCTATTGTCACACAACTGGGTGGGCTCGGGGCACAGTGCTCAAACCCACCCTTTTTTTAAGCCTATTAGAGCCTCTGTCCGGATGCATGTATAGGGGGGGAGGCGTCCATGCACCCTGCATTACAGGCTGCCACTGTTAAAACATCCGGTCAGAATTTTATTGATGTCTGTGCTCCCGTTATGGAGATTCACCCTCTCTATTTGTTCTAGTTACCATTTTCATTGAAAGTAAAAGAAAATCCCAAATTTTGTGTTGTCCCCAGAAAAGTGATAGAGGGGAAATCTTCCAATGTGAATACTAGTTCAAGTGACCTGGGGGTCCCAAAGGAATTCCCTTAATTTGAAAGTATTTCCTCTCACTTCCTTTTTTGGCTAAGGGACAGGAAGTGAAGGGAAATCTCTGCAATGAGACACAGTTGGTGGAAAAAAATCTTACAGGGTTTTAACCCTCTCATACTCTATCCAAAAGAAAAAAAAAGTTTTGCCTATAGTTCTACTTTAAAGATATTTCCATACAGAAAACTGACATATTGCGGTATAGTTTTAAAGAGGTTCCTTGCATTTACCAATCAGGATCAAACCTGATCTGAAATCATTAAACATAAAGAGGAGCAGAACAGATTTTGGAAAGCAGAACCGAACATCCCCATGTGAGGAGCTCACTAAAATCTGAACTAAGTGGATTACCTAAAATCTATGGACTTGTGACTTTAGCACTACTGTGAAATTTTTAGGACATTAGTGACTGATTGTTTAAAATGTTGTCTAAAATTTTAATTTTTTTATTTATACTAGAGTCCTAATATATTTAAATATTACTTATAATGGTTTCACAACTACATTGATGGACTGGTTCATGACATTAACACAGGGTCTTAGCCTCCTAGTAAATATAAAAAAAAATCCTCTAGTTATAACATTTTGATACAGGTTTAGTGAAAATGCATATATAACACAATTATACAAGTCATGCCTGGGTACCAGTGGCGGTGCGTCCATTAAGGGCGCTGTAGCCACCCCTATTAAGGCATCCTGACCCTTTTCAGACGCCGGGCGCTTGAATTCCAGTGGCAGGGATTTTTTTAAGCACTTGATTAGAGCCATAGGCTCTAATGGGCTTCAAAAAAAAAGGTGACCTGCGAACGCAAAGCATTGCGCTCGCAGTTCACCCAGGTGTGTCAGAAAAGCAAATTAATATTTGCTTTCCTAACACTGAACTGCCTCTCAGCCAATCAGGTGTGCGGGTCTGTTACCCGTCACCTGATTGGCTGAAATGACAGGTGCTACGATTGGACGCCTATCAGGAGGAGACGCACGGAGGACACAGGAGCCGCTGCAAGGTCCCACTGCTCGCCACCATCACCCGCTGCCTGACCAAGACAGGGTAAGTCGGCGAGTGGGCTGGGGGTCACAGTGGCACTATTTGATCGTTACAGTGGAAGCATTTGATGGCACAGTGGCAGTGTTTGATGCGCACAGTTTGATGGGCACAGTGGCAACATTTGATGGGTACAGTTTCATGGGCACAGTGGCAGTGTTTGATGCGCAGCACTGTAGATTGAAAATAAATATAATTTTTGAATAACAATACATTACCATACTGTATGGCTTGTGTCACAATTGTATATGCTATAGTATTTTATTATTTGCAATATTTTTCCCACAAAAGTGGAGTTACCCTTGTTAAAATTGAATTTTCTATATAACTGCTTTTTCTTACTTTTTCTTACTTTTATTCAAAGCACTGGATCCTAGTAGTTTACCAACTATGGTAACAGCTCTCCTGCTACTGGTCCCTGATTTTTTAGATACTTTAGACACACTTTATGGATTACTTAATGTCCCATTTGCCACTGAGATGTTATTAGGGGGTTCCATTAAAAAATGTAAAAAATATGTATACAGTTGAACCTCGGATTACGAGCATGCTCCGTTCCAGGAGTATGCTCGTCATCTAAAGTACTCGCATATCAAAGCGAGTTTTCCCATTGAAGTCAATGGAAATGAAAATAATTTGTTCCGCATTGACTTCAATGGGATGCAATACCAAATGCGGCCAGAGGTATGGGGGCGCCAGAGAGCACCGAAAATGGCCAAAAAGGCCCGAGGACATGTTGGCTGACCTCAGAAAACATCGGAAAGGCACGGAAATTGAGTATCTTCGTGTCTCTCCGAGCACTGCCGAACGGCGGCGTTCGTCGCTGCTCGGCTCTGCTTGGCTCCTGCGCCCCCGTACCTCAGGCCAAATGCGGTACTACAGGCTTATTTAGGCTCTGCTCGGCTCCTGCACCCCCTACCTCAGGCCAAATGCGATACTGCAGGCCTATTTAGCTTGAATTCTGCTCGTCTTGTGAGTCAACACTCGCAAACCGAGTCAGAATAAAAATAAATAAATTGCTCACAATTCAAATTGCTCTCAAACCAAGTTACTCTTAAACCAAGGTTCCACTGTATATATTTCTATAATTTAAACTGCATAAATGGCAGAACTTTTTTTTAACCTATTTTTATTTTCAACTCCCCAGTGAATAAATTACTTTTTATTACAGGAGCATATGGCTCTGTGCATTGCAGATACATGTCAGATTGAGAAAAAAAAAAACAGAATTTCCCAGGCAATAATTTAACAAACCATATTTATTTTCATGTGCTGACAGTAGGGACAGTAATAAACTAGCCCTTTAACACAAGGGAAGCTGATGTTTGACAATATATGACAAGTGTTCCTGCTGAAATATTCCTGTTAGATAAGCAAGAACACAACACATTTACAATTAAATGAAACCTGAATATAAATGTACAAAAGTTTCAGTTATATAAAGAAGGCAAAACGACTGCACAGAAGTCATCAGAACTACATGACATTGAAACAAAATGATTCTTTTAGTAAAGTAACTCATAATTACAATATGTTTGAAAATGTCATTATATGAGACTAAAACCTAGGAGAAAAAAATACTATTCTTTAATATTTTATTATTCCCCAAAGCAGGCTTTAAAATATTGCAGAGCTGCATTTCAAGCTGACATTTAACATTTCTTATTTAATTCCGGCTACTACGTTTAATTTAACATTTTTCCCCCAATAGCTACAATACGCCAGAACAAGCTCATTACCTTTAGTAAATGCAGAAGTATTCGAATCCTTTTAGTTAATAACTACGCTGAACTGCACTTGCCCTTTTTGGCTAAGACTCTCTAAACTACCTTCATACATTATTTTAACAATGCAGGTGTTCATGTTTGAAAAAACAATTAAATAAACTAACAGGGAAGTCTGCTTGTACGTGCTTTGTAATTAATTGTAAATACAGGACAGCTGAGGAAGGGGAGAGATAATGGGTAGAGGTGAATCAATGATTGTTTGTGAACTATGCAATGCATTTGTGAAATAGCTCAGTTACAAGGAGACATGTCACAGCATTTAAACTGACTTTGATTTGATTTCCTAACAAGGGCATTATGTGTGTGCTACTTGGTACTTGTAAAGAATAACCCCTGCTTTACTATGAAACTGTGACTATTTGAAAGAGGAAGAAAAGTCTAATGCCGCGTACACATGATCATTTTTCCCGTCGGGAAAAATTAAATTTTTTCCCTTTGGACGAGAAAAACGATCGTCTGTAGGCTTTTTGCAGTTTTTCCCGACGGGAAAAACGGCATTAATCACGACGAGAAAAATGAGAACATGCTCTAATTTTTCTCGTCGTGATTCCTGTCATTTTTTTCCGCGGCAGTTTTCACATAGGGAAACACTGCCGCGGAGCCTACAAGCGGTCGTTTTTCTCGTCAGGAGAAAAAATGACGGGAAAAACGGCCGTGTGTGGGGGAACAAGCCGTTCCCTCGTTTTTCCTGTCGTGATTCACGGCGGTGTTTTCACCGCCGTGAATCACGATCGTGTGTACGCGGCATAAGGCTGGATTCACACCTATGCAGTTTTGGTGCTTTTTGCATTTTGCAGATTTGCACTACAGTCCATTTAACATGGTTTCCTATGGAACACGTTCTGTAGTGCAAATCTGCAAAATGCAAAAAGCACTAAAAATGCATAGGTGTGAATCCAGCCTAATGCGGCGTACACACGACCGTTTTTCATGACGAGAAAAATGCAATTTTTTTATTTGGTCATTAAAAACGATCGTGTGGGCTCCAGAGCATTTTTCACAACGTGAAAAATGGGCATTAAAAATTTGGAACATGCTCTAATTTTTCTCGTCGTTTTTCACGTCGTCTTTTTTCTCGTCATGAAAAACAACCATGTGTAGGCTTTAACGACGTGAAAAAAACATGCATGCTCAGAAGCAAGTGATAAGATGGGAGCGCTCGTTCTGGTAAAACTAGCGTTTGTAATGGAGATAGCACATTCGTCACACTGTAACGGACTGAAGAGCACGAGGCTGAAAAGCGCGAATCGTCTCTCACCAAACTTTACTAACACAAGGATCTGCAAAAGCAGCCCAAAGGGTGGCACCATCCGAATGGAACTTCCCCTTTATAGTGCCGTCGTACATTTCGTACGTCACCGCGCTTTGCTCTAGCATTTTTTTTAATGATCGTGTGTAGGCAAGGCAGGCTTGAGAAGAATCACGTCGAGAAAAACATTGTTTTTTTTTCTTTTTCTACTTCAACTTTTTATTATTTTGTTTTGAAATAAACAGAAAGCAACAACAGATATCATAAGGTACATTCTATATACTTCTTGTATCACCGACGGACATTTGTCTTCTACTATATATATCATACATCCTAATATACAATATCCACCATTCTATGTATGTTAAGTCCTCACCTCCCGCCCGGGCCTTACTCATATTACTCATAAACCTTTAAGTCATTCTTGTCCCCACCATTGGGCATCCGATTCCCCCCCAAGGCCCTACTTTGCCCTCAGGCTGGCCGGGGGATTTCTGCCCCATTTATTCCTCTATCTCATTGCCACTCTCTTTATTTTGACTTAACCCCTTCCTCCCCCCCAAAAGAAGAAAAAGATAATAAATAAATAACAAAGAAAGAAAAAAAAACCTATGGGTGGTTAAAGCTCCCACTCTCTCTCCTCTACGCCCCCCCCCAGTCCCCAGACAGCATCCGTTCAGTTATGGTCTATTAGGGCTTTCCCCTCTGAGTATTTAAAAAGATTCCATTCTGAACATGTTTCAAGATAAACTCCCCGTTTCTGCCGGGAGGTCCAGACCAGGTCCTCCATCATATTCAGGTCTTCTACTCGCTTAAGCCACATCCCTATGGCGGTGGCTGGGTCTGCTTCCACATTGCTGGAATACAGGCTCTTGCCGCATTCAGGAGGTAACAGAGGATCTTTTGCGCGATTTCTCTAACCTCCTTCCATAAACTCTGTATTCTGGGACAAGTCCAGAAGATGTGTATTAACGTCCCTCCATTTCCCCCGCACCGCCAGCACTTATCTTATATATCTGGGTAACATCTGCTTAATACGGCTGGGGTACGGTACCATTGCGATATGATCTTAAAGTTCATCTCCTGCATTTTTATACAGACTGAGGTTTCAAACATGTTACGTAGTATCTTATTCTTTTGCTCCTCCGAAAAAACCCTATCCAACTCCATCTCCCACCTCCTAAAGAAGGGCAACTGAAACTCTTCACCAGGGGTATTCAGCAATTCACTAATTTTAGAGAGAGTATGCCGCAGTATGCCACTCCCATTACAATACTCCTCAAACTTTGTTAGCTTTCGTTCATATTTACTCGGTAAGCTCAGGGTATCAAAAAAGTGTCTTAATTGCATTGCACTCCAAAAGTCCAATTGACATGATCTTTGTCCCGTCATCATCTCCTGAATCGTGGGCCAAACACCCGCCCTCAGAAAGTGAGATACTTGAAACAACCCCTGTTCAACCAGTTTACTAAAGGTTCCCTTCTTCAGTCCCGGTCCGAACTGTGGATTCCCCAAAATGGGGAAAAGGGGTGAGTCTAGTGTTGATAGTTTCCCCTTCACAAATAGCCCATATCCCATCCGAAGTGTGGGACCTATCAAGGGGTGCGTCTTCAGACCCCCCGGGAGGTCCTTGTAACACCATGCCGCTCGATGAAGTAATCCACTACACTGAGCTTGTTCTAGCTCTGGCCAAATTTTCCCCTCACTATGTCGACTCCAATCAATCAGGCGGCTCAATAAGGCCGCTTGGTAATATTTGTATATAACTGGCATTGACACACCTCCATATCGTTTAGGTAACGACATCAATGATCCCCTAATTCTTGGGTGTTTATTTGCCCATATAAATCTTCCAAACAGGGACTGTGCCTGTTTAAAAAACTGTTTAGGTATCGCAATAGGGAGCGTCTGGAAGAGGTACAAAAATTTCGGCAAGATGTTCATTTTAATGATATTGCACCTCCTAAACCACGAATGAAACACTTTCTGTCATCCATCCAGAAGCATCCGCACTCTAGCTAGTAATGGTAAAAAATTAAGCTTATATATTTGTGAAAGATCCGCCGGGATGGAGGTCCCTAAATATGTCAGTGCTTGATCTGTCCATTTAAATTTTTAATTAGCTTTCAAAGTGTTCAGTTCTTCCTTAGGGATCGCAATTCCCATTGCTTCAGACTTTACATAATTGATCTTAAAATTTGATAAGTCTCCATATGTCTCCAATTCTTGGAGCAGGTTAGGGAGGGAAACCATCGGATTAGTCAGGTTAAACATCATATCATCCGCATACACCGATATCTTATGCTCTATACCTCCCACAGGCACCCCCTTAATGTCTGGGTTCATTCGGATCCTACTCAACAGTAGTGATGAGCCGAACACCCCCGGGTTCGGTTCGCACCAGAACCCGCGAACGGACCGAAAGTTCGAACGAACATTAGAACCCTATTAAATACAATGGATGCGAACGTTCGAATTCTAAAGTGCTAATTATAACAACTATTATGCATGTTATTGTCATAAATAGGGTTTGGGAACCCGGGTTGTGCACCAGGGGACATGTATCAATGCAAAAAGAAGTTTTAAAAACGGTCGTTTTTCGGGAGCAGTCATTTTAATGATGCATAAAGTGAAAAAAAAAAAGTCAAATATTCCTTTAAATATCGTACCTGGGGGGTGTCTAAAGTATGCCTGTGAAGTGCCACGTGTTTCCCGTGTTTAGAACTGTCCCTGCACAAAATGACACTTCTAAAGGAAAAAAAAGCCATTTAAAACTGCTTGCGGCTTTAATGTAATGTCTGGTCCCGGTAATATGGATGAAATTCTTTAAGAAAAATGGCATAGCTACCCCATGACCCCCCCCCCTACCCCAGCCCATTACCAGCCCCTTTGGGTCTTGTATGGATATTAAGGGGAACCCCGCACATAAAATAAAAAAGGCCCTATATACTCTGAACAGCCGTATACAGGCGGTGCATACAAGACAGGGACTGTAGGTTTGTTCTTATGTAGAATGTGTTTGTAATTTTGAACAGGTACATTGTTGAAGTGTAGCTCCAGCCCAAAAATCTATTTTTAAACTTTTTGGGAAACATAGGTAAGGGTTATCACCCCTGTAACATTTGTTTTGCTGTCTGTGCCCCTGTTCAGAACATTTCACCTCACTTTCCGTCCCAATGACAACTGTTTTTGAAATGTGGTGTTTTTCTTGAAACAAGGATTGCTGATAAAGCATCAGTACAGATGAGACCCCTTTCTCCCATATTTATTCTTACAGGAGAGAATTTTCCTTTCTAGGGGTAGATTTCCTCTCACTTCCTGTTGTCTTCTTTCGTTTGCAAGTAGGAGTCGTTTGTAAGTTGGATGTTTGAAAGTAGGGACCTGCCGTATATACTCTGCAGAAATAGGCCCCTTAGTTGTTGGTGTTGGCACAACACTGTAAGCACTCAGTTACTCTTGGTTGGTGCTGGAACGCCCTGCTGTCAACTATTATATCAGGAATTTTAATTACATATAATTGTTGAACAGTGGTAGTAAAAATTGGGGCTTTGATGGTGGTGCTGGTGCCACAACACTGTAAGCCCTGACAGTTACTCTTGGTGGGTGCAGCAATGGGCCCTGCTGTGAATTATTAGATCAAGAATTGTAATTACATGCCCCTTTTGAACAGGGGCTGAAAAATTGGGCCTTTCGTGGTGGTGGTGGTGGTGGCGTTGCCACAAGACTGTAAGCCCTCAGAGTTACTCTTGGTGGGTGCAGCAATGGACCCTGCTGTGAATTATTAGATCAAGAATTGTAATTGCATGCCCCTGTTGAACAGGGGCTGAAAAATTGGGCCTTAGGCACTGGTGGCACAACACTACAACCCCTCACAGATACTGTACTTGGAGCACAGCAATGAGCCCTGTTGCAAAGTATTGCTTCAAAAATTGTAATGACACGCCCCTGTTAAACAGGGGCTGAAAAATTGGGCCTTAGGCACTGGTGCCACAACACTCCAACCCCTCACAGATACTGTACTTGGAGCACAGCAATGAGCCCTATGGCAAATTATTGCTAAAAAAATTGTAATTACACGCCCCTGTAAAACAGGGGCTGAAAAATTGGGCCTTAGCCACTGGTGGCGGCACCCATAAACAAAAATGATCTTCCAAGCTATCATCATCAATCGTATCATTGAGGACTCGGAGGAGGAGGATAGCCAGTCAACATAACAGCACAGGCACTCAGCATCAGCATCAGTCTTGAAGGGATGTGACATGTTAAAATCAATTAGTCTGTTATATCAGCATCAGGTGTGTGGTAGCTGGTGGTGATCCAAGACTGGTTCATCTTGATGAAAGTCAGTCGATCAACCGAGTCGGTGGACAGGCGCACCCTGTGATCCGTGACAAATCCTCCAGCAGCACTGAATGTGCGTTCCGAAAGAACGCTGGATGCAGGACAGGCCAGTAGCTCAATTGCATACTGTGCAAGCTCTGGCCAGTGATCCATCCTCAAGACCCAGTAAGCCAGAGGATTTTCGGTGGGAAAGGTGTCCAAGTCTGACCTTGCCCCTAGATATTCCTGCACCATGTTTATCAGACGCTGGCGATGGTTGCTGGAACCGATCATACTTTGGGGCTGCGGACTAAAGAATTGTCTGAACGCATCGGTCAGACGGCCACCTTCCCCACCGCTCCTTCTTTGACTGGCCGAAGCCTCAGCAACTCGTTGTCCAGGACCAGGAGTTTGTAACCTCCCAGTCTCTGGGAACGCGTTGCACAGACCTTTCTGCAAGGCCTCCCGGAGTTGTCTCATCCTCTGCTCCCTCTGCGACGGTAACATAAGGTCCGCAACCTTACCCTTGTACCGTGGATCAAGGAGAGTGGCCAGCCAGTAATGGTCCCTCTCCTTGATCCGAAGAATACGAGGATCCTTCCGCAGACTTTGCAGGATCAGGGAGGCCATGCAGCGTAGGTTTGCTGAGGCATTCGCTCCGGAGTCCTCTGGGTCACTAAGGACGACATGATCCGCAGCCACCTCCTCCCAGCCACGTACAAGTCCACTGGTTTCTTGGGACTGTAAATCATCCCTAAAAGACTGCTGCTGATGATGCTGAGTGCCAGCCTCCACCTCCATGCTGACACAATCCTCCTCCTCCTCCTCCTCCTCCTCCTCCTCTTCCTGTGCGATGGGTGGGACAGAAGGAACACTGTCTGGGTAAAGGGGGCCTTGAGAGGCAAGGAAGTCCTCCTCTTCCTGCCTCTGTTCTGCCTCAAGTGCCCTGTCCATTATTCCACGCAGCGTGTGCTCCAACAGGTGGACAAGAGGTACAGTGTCACTGATGCATGCACTGTCACTGCTCACCATCCTCGTGGCCTCCTCAAATGGTGCCAGGACAGTGCATGCATCCCTGATCATGCCCCACTGGCGTGGAGAAAAAAAACCAAGCTCCCCTGACCCTGTCCTGGTGCCGTAGTCGCACAGGTACTCATTGATGGCCCTCTGCTGCGTGTGCAGCCGCTGCAGCATGGCCAACGTTGAGTTCCACCTGGTGGGCATGTCACATATAAGGCGGTTCTTGGGCAGGTTCAACTCCTTTTGCAGCTCAGCCAGGTGAGCACTGGCATTATAAGATCTGCGGAAATGCACACAGACTTTCCTGGCCTGCCTCAGGACATCCTGTAAGCCCGGGTACCTGCCCAAGAACCGCTGCACCACCAGGTTAAGGACGTGAGCCACACAGGGCACATGGGTCAGTTGTCCCTGTCGGAGGGCGGAGAGGAGGTTGGTGCCATTGTCGCAAACCACCATTCCTGGCTTAAGCTGGCGTGGCGTCAACCAACTCTCGGCCTGGCCCTGCAGAGCAGACAGGACCTCTGCCCCAGTGTGGCTTCTGTCCCCCAAACACACCAGCGCAAGCACGGCATGGCATCTTTTTGCCTGCGTACTTGCGTAGCCCCGTGAACGGCTACGGAGCACCGCTGGTTCATAGGACAAACCACAGGAAGAGGCCATGGAGGAAGAAGAAGAGGAGGGGGTGGAGGAGAGAGGTGTGTCACAACCAGTAGTAGCATTTTGGAGGCGTGGCGGTGGGACAACCTCCAACACTACTGCACCTTGTCCTGCATCCTTCCCAGCTGCCAAAAGAGTGACCCAATGGGCCGTGAAAGAAAGGTAACGTCCCTGTCCATGCCTGCTGGACCATGAGTCAGCGGTAATATGCACCTTACCGCTGACCGCCCTGTCCAGCGAGGCCAAGACATTGCCTTCCACATGCCGGTAGAGAGCCGGAATAGCCTTCCGTGAGAAAAAGTGGCGTTTGGGAACCTGCCACTGAGGAACCGCACATTGCACAAACTCACGGAAGGGGGCCGAGTCTACCAACTGAAAAGGCAGCAGTTGAAGCGCTAGCAATTTAGCCAAGCTAGCATTCAACCGCTGGGCATGTGGATGGCTGGGAGTGAACTTCTTTCGACGGTCCAGCAGCTGGGGCAGGGAAATTTGCCTGCTAGAATCGGACGTCGGTGTACTGCTAGCAGAGTGGCCGCAAGTACTTGGCTGTGACACACCTAATTCTACACCTTCATTCCTCTCAGTGCATGTTTCAGAGAGGACTGAAGTTATAGTGGGGTTGGAGATCCCAGCTGATGTGGTGCAAGGAGAGGTCCGCTTTGTTCTTTGGTGTGGGTCTTTGAGGTAGGCTTGCCAACGAGCTGCATGGCAGGTCAACATATGTCTGGTCAGGCATGTGGTACCCAAGCGGCTGATGTTTTGGCCACGCGATATACGCTTGAGACATATGTTGCAAACAGCAGCTGTGCGATCTGATGCACTAGCCTCAAAAAAGGCCCACACCAAAGAACTTTTTGAATGACGGGCAGAGGCAGCGCCCTGCACAGGCGGAGCTCTGCGGTGTGATTCCGTCGGTGTACTGCCCTTACGCTGGCCACCAAAGGGCATCCTGCCTCGTTGGAGATGTGCCTCCTCCTCATCCTCCTCCTCCTCCTCTCTCCTATTAGGCACCCACGTGGAGTCAGTGACCTCATCATCCCCTCCCTCCTCATCACTGGAGCCAATCTGGCAGTATGCTGCAGCTGCTGGAACATGACTGCCAGATTGGTGTCCTTCTTGAGCATCCCCTCTGTCTGCTCTCACGCTACTGCCTTCCTCTAGCTGGGTTTCATCATCAGACCCTTCGAAACGCTGGGCATCCTCCTGGAGCATGTACCCAACACTGTGCTGAAACAGTTCGGGGGACTCCTCAGGAGGAGGACATGGTGGGTCTAGGGAAGGAGTGACTGATGATTTGTCTGACATTGATACCAGGGAAGACGACGCTTTGGCAGCTGCTTTTCCAGTACCCTGAGCCTGGGTGAGAGAGGATGAGGAGGAGGAGGAGGGCTTGGTCATCCACTCTACCAAGTCTTCGGCATGATGTGGCTCAACATGTCCAGCTGCCGAAAAGAAGGACAAGCGTGTCCCATGGCCATGTGCTGATGACAATGCACCGCGTCCACGACCAGCACTGTTGCCCCCAGACACGGAGCCTGCTTGCCCTCTTTTATTGCCTCCTGACTGTCTGCCTCTCCTTGTTTGCCTTCCAGACATTCTAATAGATGGCCTGCAGGGAGATGGGAAAAAAGCAATAAGGGCTACCTTCAGGTGTCCTTCTCTGTCCCTTGAAACAAGGACTTTCACAGTGAAAGAAACTGACACTCTCCCTACCTACAGTTTTCTGTCCCTAGAATAAATGTTTTTTTTAAGCACAATATAGCACAAGGACAATTCACTCACTGTCCTTACAGGTCCCTGGAAACAAGGACTTGCAGAGTGAAAGAAAAAAAACACTCTCCCTACCTACAGTTTTCTGTCCCTAGAAAAAATGTTTTTTTTAATCACAATATAGCACAAGAACAATTCACTCACTGTCCTTACAGGTCCCTGGAAACAAGGACTTGCAGAGTGAAATAAACTGACACTCTCCCTACCTACAGTTTTCTGTCCCTAGAAAAAATGTTTTTTTTAATCACAATATAGCACAAGAACAATTCACTCACTGTCCTTACAGGTCCCTGGAAACAAGGACTTGCAGAGTGAAATAAACTGACACTCTCCCTACCTACAGTTTTCTGTCCCTAGAATAAATGTTTTTTTTAATCACAATATAGCACAAGGACAATTCACTCACTGTCCTTACAGGTCCCTGGAAACAAGGACTTGCAGAGTGAAAGAAAAAAAACACTCTCCCTACCTACAGTTTTCTGTCCCTAGAAAAAATGTTTTTTTTAATCACAATATAGCACAAGGACAATTCACTCACTGTCCTTACAGGTCCCTGGAAACAAGGACTTGCAGAGTGAAATAAACTGACACTCTCCCTACCTACAGTTTTCTGTCCCTAGAATAAATGTTTTTTTTAAGCACAATATAGCACAAGGACAATTCACTCACTGTCCTTACAGGTCCCTGGAAACAAGGACTTGCAGAGTGAAATAAACTGACACTCTCCCTACCTACAGTTTTCTGTCCCTAGAATAAATGTTTTTTTTAAGCACAATATAGCACAAGGACAATTCACTCACTGTCCTTACAGGTCCCTGGAAACAAGGACTTGCAGAGTGAAAGAAAAAAAACACTCTCCCTACCTACAGTTTTCTGTCCCTAGAAAAAATGTTTTTTTTAATCACAATATAGCACAAGGACAATTCACTCACTGTCCTTACAGGTCCCTGGAAACAAGGACTTGCAGAGTGAAATAAACTGACACTCTCCCTACCTACAGTTTTCTGTCCCTAGAATAAATGTTTTTTTTAAGCACAATATAGCACAAGGACAATTCACTCACTGTCCTTACAGGTCCCTGGAAACAAGGACTTGCAGAGTGAAAGAAAAAAAACACTCTCCCTACCTACAGTTTTCTGTCCCTAGAAAAAATGTTTTTTTTAATCACAATATAGCACAAGGACAATTCACTCACTGTCCTTACAGGTCCCTGGAAACAAGGACTTGCAGAGTGAAAGAAAAAAAACACTCTCCCTACCTACAGTTTTCTGTCCCTAGAAAAAATGTTTTTTTTAATCACAATATAGCACAAGGACAATTCACTCACTGTCCTTACAGGTCCCTGGAAACAAGGACTTGCAGAGTGAAATAAACTGACACTCTCCCTACCTACAGTTTTCTGTCCCTAGAATAAATGTTTTTTTTTAAGCACAATATAGCACAAGGACAATTCACTCACTGTCCTTCCAGGTCCCTGGAAACAAGGACTTGCAGAGTGAAAGAAAAAAAACACTCTCCCTACCTACAGTTTTCTGTCCCTAGAAAAAATGTTTTTTTTAATCACAATATAGCACAAGGACAATTCACTCACTGTCCTTACAGGTCCCTGGAAACAAGGACTTGCAGAGTGAAAGAAAAAAAACACTCTCCCTACCTACAGTTTTCTGTCCCTAGAAAAAATGTTTTTTTTAATCACAATATAGCACAAGGACAATTCACTCACTGTCCTTACAGGTCCCTGGAAACAAGGACTTGCAGAGTGAAAGAAAAAAAACACTCTCCCTACCTACAGTTTTCTGTCCCTAGAAAAAATGTTTTTTTTAATCACAATATAGCACAAGGACAATTCACTCACTGTCCTTACAGGTCCCTGGAAACAAGGACTTGCAGAGTGAAATAAACTGACACTCTCCCTACCTACAGTTTTCTGTCCCTAGAATAAATGTTTTTTTTTAAGCACAATATAGCACAAGGACAATTCACTCACTGTCCTTCCAGGTCCCTGGAAACAAGGACTTGCAGAGTGAAAGAAAAAAAACACTCTCCCTACCTACAGTTTTCTGTCCCTAGAAAAAATGTTTTTTTTAATCACAATATAGCACAAGGACAATTCACTCACTGTCCTTACAGGTCCCTGGAAACAAGGACTTGCAGAGTGAAAGAAAAAAAACACTCTCCCTACCTACAGTTTTCTGTCCCTAGAAAAAATGTTTTTTTTAATCACAATATAGCACAAGGACAATTCACTCACTGTCCTTACAGGTCCCTGGAAACAAGGACTTGCAGAGTGAAATAAACTGACACTCTCCCTACCTACAGTTTTCTGTCCCTAGAATAAATGTTTTTTTTAAGCACAATATAGCACAAGGACAATTCACTCACTGTCCTTACAGGTCCCTGGAAACAAGGACTTGCAGAGTGAAAGAAAAAAAACACTCTCCCTACCTACAGTTTTCTGTCCCTAGAAAAAATGTTTTTTTTAATCACAATATAGCACAAGGACAATTCACTCACTGTCCTTACAGGTCCCTGGAAACAAGGACTTGCAGAGTGAAATAAACTGACACTCTCCCTACCTACAGTTTTCTGTCCCTAGAATAAATGTTTTTTTTAAGCACAATATAGCACAAGGACAATTCACTCACTGTCCTTACAGGTCCCTGGAAACAAGGACTTGCAGAGTGAAATAAACTGACACTCTCCCTACCTACAGTTTTCTGTCCCTAGAATAAATGTTTTTTTTAAGCACAATATAGCACAAGGACAATTCACTCACTGTCCTTACAGGTCCCTGGAAACAAGGACTTGCAGAGTGAAAAAAAAAAAACACTCTCCCTACCTACAGTTTTCTGTCCCTAGAAAAAATGTTTTTTTTTAAGCACAATATAGCACAAGGACAATTCACTCACTGTCCTTCCAGGTCCCTGGAAACAAGGACTTGCAGAGTGAAAGAAACTGACACTCTCCCTACCTACAGTTTTCTGTCCCTAGAATAAATGTTTTTTTAAGCACAATATAGCACAAGGACAATTCACTCACTGTCCTTCCAGGTCCCTGGAAACAAGGACTTGCAGAGTGAAAGAAACTGACACTGTCCCTACCTACAGTTTTCTGTCCCTAGAATAAATGTTTTTTTTAAGCACACTATAGCACAAGCACAAAACACACTGACACTCTCCCTACCTATCCTTCTCTTTCCCTAAACTAAAGGAATCCAGGTTAAGCAAGAAAGAAATAACAGTCACTGTCCCTGCCTATGCTGCTCTATCCCTGCTCCGGAACACACTACACTAGGCCGCCGTGCTGGCGGCCTTTTATAGTGTGGGGCGTGTACTAAACACCCTCAGCAATAATTGGCCACAGGCATCCTGCCTGTGGCCAATCATTGCTCTCCTCGCTGCCGGCGCTGTGATTGGCCAAGCATGCGGGGTCACAGTGCATGCTTGGCCAATCACAGCGCCTGGATGACACTGCGATGGCGTAGTGCATTGTGGGCCGTTCGCGTCACTCGAATTTGGCGCGAACGGCCCAAATCGTTCGATCTTCGTCGAACGATCGAACAGCCGATGTTCGAGTCGAACGTATGTTCGACTCGAACACGAAGCTCATCCCTACTCAACAGTGGCTGTACCGACAGGGCAAATAGAAGAGGTGATAACGGGCACCCTTGTCTTGTCCCGTTAGATAACTTAAAAAAGTGGGGACAATACTCCATTCACTTTAACCTGGGCCGTGGGCTGAGTATAATTACTTGAAATCCATTGCAGCATCTTATTCCCGAACCCCATGTGTCTCAAGACCGAGAGCATAAATTGCCAGTTAATACAATCAAAAGCCTTTTCCGCATCTGTTCCCAGGAAGACACATGGGGTTCGGGATGTGCCTACCAAATGGATCAAGTTCAAAGTCTTGATCATATTGTCCCAGGCTTCTCACGTTTGCACAAACCCTACCTGATCTCTATGGACCAGGCAGGGTATGTGCTGCTCTAGTCGCATTGCCAGGATCTTGGAAAAGAGCTTCAAATCCGTATTTAATAGTGAGATCGGCCTATAGCTCCCACACTGGGAAGGATCCTTACCTTCCTTCGGTAGGACCGCAATCAACGCTTTCAGAGATTCTGTGTGAAAGGAACTTGTGTCTCCTAACCCATTAAACATTTTTAGCAGGAATGGTCCTAAAATAGGGAAGAGAAGTCTATAATATTGAATTGTAAAGCCATCCGGACCTGGAGCTTTACCTCTCTTCCCCCTTTTCACTGCCTCCTGAATTTCTTCTATAGCAATGGACCTCTCCAATTCCTGACTTACTGCTGGTGTTAAACTCGGAATGCCTGAGGTTGCTATATACTCTTCCATTGTAGTTTGGTTCTGTGAACTTGATTGCAAGTTATACAAAGCTGTATACAAATTTCCAAACCGCTAAGCTATCTCTCTAGGTAGCCTAAGTTTTTCACCTCCCGCCCCTCTAATCATTGATACATAAGTCTTTGATTGTTGCTCCCTCAAAGAGCTAGCCATTTGCTTCCCACACTTGTTCCCAAATTCATAGTTTTGTCTCCTGCCTGTCTGTATTTCCCTCTTTGCTTTGTACAAAAGTAACTCTCTGTAGTCTGTCTACGCACCGCCAGCAGGAGCCTTTCCAGGTCTGGATTAGGGCTCCGTTTATGTAGAAGTTCTAACCGTGCGATCTCTGCCAGGAGCGCAGTCAACTTTGCTTCCCTTTCCCTCTTAATCCTTGCCCCATGTTTCATTAAGACTCCCCTTATTACTGCCTTGTGTGCCTCCCAGATCACCCCTGAATCGTTGTTTTTTTCAATGACATTGCTGGACGATTGGTCAAAACAGTGGAAACTGCAGTTAAAGGAGAAGTAGAGCATGAGCTTTTTAGGCTGGGCCTCTCCTCTGGGTCACAGGAGTGCAATTCGTTTTGCACTCCTGTGACCCGTTTTCAGCGAAGAGCGGTCAGAAGTCCGTTTTCCGCTGACGTCGCTGCCATCAGTCGAGGCAGCGCGTCATCCCGACTTCCCAAGTCTGGATCCACCAGCTACCTTGATTGATGGCAGTCTCAGCGAGCCACTGAGACGGCCACTCCCCGACCCTCCACAGCTCAATTCGACCCTGAAACAGAGCCAAAGATGAACAGTGTTTCTGTGCAAGCCACTGTCCAGCCACCCTGGAGATACTGTATGTGAACCGGCTCCATAGAGAGCCGGTCACATTCTCCTGTCATGCAAATTGGATGTGCATCCAATTCACTAAGGTGTGAACCCAGCCTCAATGTTCCAGTAAATGTAAAATAATGCACCTAGGGAAAAATAATACCTTGACAGGAGGATATTGGGAATATGGTGTTGGCCAGCACTACAGAGGAAAAAGATTTGGGGGTATGTATTTCTGATAATTGCAAAATGAGCAAACAGTGTGTCCAGGCAGTGCAAAAAGAAAAAAGGATTCTATGATGCATCACTATAGTGGTCACTAGCATGAGGAAGGAGGCTTTGATTTCCCTATTTTTTTTCGATCTTTAGTAAGACCTCATTTAGAATACTGTTTCCAGTTCTGGAGACCTCACTTACAGAAAGATATTGATAAGACAGTACAAGTCCAGAGATGGGTAACAAAAATGGTGAAAGGTCTGAGGGATAAAACATTTCAGGAGAGACTTCAGGAACTTAACATGTAAAACCTAAAGTAAAGAAGGGAAAGGGGAGACATCATCGAAACCTCAAGAGGGTCAATAGGTTTCTTAATATATAGCCAAAAGCAAGTGCACCGAGACATGACCTCAAACTAACTGGAGGAAAGTACAAAACTAATCTTAGAAAGTATTCTTTTACTGAAGGGGTAGTTGATATTTGGAATAAACTACCAGCAGAGGTAGTGAGACCGTCAACAGTAAATGGCTTCAAACATGCTTGGGACAAACATAGACCTATACTGAGACAAAAAAAAGAGCTAACAAAAAACAAACAAAAATACAAAAACATGTATAAAAAAAAAGACATTGGACCACTTGGTCTTTTTTCTGCCCTTACTTTTCTATGTTTCAATGATTCTTTCTGACAATATAGCATAAAAACAGCCCAGGGGTAGGCACCAAGGGTGAAGATGCAGAACTGCCCCCTCCCCACTGCTAATTCATAACGTATACATACTCCAGCTGCCTTAATTTGCCATGGAGGTTGCACTGCATATTTGTGACCATTCGGTTTTTGTGAGTGGGCTTTGCACAATGTTTTTTTTTTTGTGTTAGCTGTGGGCATTGTGGATGTGAGTGGACATGTTGGAGTGCAGAGTGACAGAAGTAGCAGTCAGAACAAACAGAACGCTATGGTCTAGTACAAGGGAGAACATCACTAATCTAGAGCATACATGAAGTGCAGTTCTTGCCACAACAACCCTCCTTTCCCTATGTGAGTGTGCTGCTCCACTTCTGCCCCCTCCCTTTCCATCCTGGCCTTGCTCCGCAATGCTTAAACAAACCATATCTTTGCCCATAACATTGCAGCCCTGTGAAATTCTATTATGTGCAGATGCAGACCAATTCTCAAGATCTTTTTGCCATGTCATGTGTGGTTCCACTCAAGCTTTCCTTTTAAGACCCAGACAAAGAAAAAATACCAAAACCTAACCTTGAGCAAAAATTCTATATGCTTCATAAGTGGTGGTAGGGCTGCTGTTAGAAATCACAGGGTCCTTTACAACCTACAGTACCTGACAGGGTACCCCCCCAAAAAATATATATATATATATATATATATATATATTATTGCTAAAAATGCACTAAAATCATAATTAGTAGACACAAACACAACATACTTCTTGTTAAAGCTCTGTGTGTGAGCTATTAGAGTTCATTTGCATGGTTGCTGTGGCCTGTAAAGTGTAAATTAATGGTCTAAATTAAACAGACCCCTGATGTCTCACATAGATTCCCCAGTCCCTTTCTCTGCAGCTTCAGCTGCACAGGTATTCATTCACAGACACAGTTTACTAAGAGACAGTACCGATCACTCACTGTGTTTATTTAGAAAAGGAAGAAGCTGGTGTTGATGATATAATAAATATAATACTTACTCATCTCTATACCACGTTCTCCATCTTGAAACATCTCCCTGTGTGCCTGCAGCAGCTGCTGGCGGGAGAAACGAGGAGGGAATCCGGCATTGCTGCAGAAGGAAAGGGGAACACAGGGGGGCCGAACAACTGGGGATGAAGGCGCAGATACTAGAGCTAATCCCCCTGCAGCGCAACCAGAGGAAGAAAGAGGAGCAGAAGCCGGAAGAACTGCAGAGGGAGGCACAATTGGACCAGTATGTGCAAAAAAGCAGTACAGCCCCCCTTTTGAACTGATGGGGTCCTGTGTAGTGGTTCTGCAACTATCTTCCTGTCATTGCCAGCACAGGTTTCTAATCAAAAGTGATATTCCCTGCAAACTCAGTACAAATGTATTAGTTGAGCAGAACGAACTGAGAGTGGCAAAGAGCTTTAAGGATTTGGCTAGGTTTCATACCTACAGTATGCATTGTATGCAGGTGCAGCCTGTGTTTGCACGGTCACAGCAACCCATTCACTGTACCCTTGAGAAATGCAGGAAAAAAGTCCCTGCACCTTTTCAAAACTGAAAAACTATGCGATTTCCCACTCCCGCAATGGCAGCAACGCGCACTGTAAAAGAGCAATGGGTGTGGCTGCAGGTGGTTGCGGGAACAGGTTTCATTCCTGCACCCACAACCAACCTCTAAACCTCAGGTGTGAACACCATGGACCTTATCACTGTTCCACATCTTCAGAAGGGCTGGATGGAAGAATCAGTAATTATGTGTCAGACATCATGGAGGGCTGTTTTTTTTTTTGCATTGGAAAATTACATTTAAGAACTATACTTGCCTATAACACTATTTTTTTGTAATTACAAACAAGTATGACATCAGATAATATTTGTATTATGCCACTTTCACACTTAGGCACTGTACAAGCGTTTTAGCGCTAAAAATAGAGCCTGCAAAGCGCCTGTAGAGCGCCTCCCTTGTCATTCCAGTGACAGAGCCTAATGCCGCGTACACACGATCATTTTTCCCGTCGAGAAAAATAAAAAAAATTCCTTTGGACGAGAAAAACGATCGTCTGTGGGCTTCTTGTCGTTTTTCTCGACGGGAAAAACGGCAATAATCACGACGAGAAAAATTAGAACATGCTCTAATTTTTCTCGTCGTGATTCCCGTAGTTTTTTTCCGCAGCAGTTTTCCCATAGGGAAACATAGCCGGGGAGCCCACACACGGTCGTTTTTTTCGACCAAAAAAAAAATGTAATTTAAAACGGCCGTGTGTGGGGGGGAACAAGCTGTTCCTCGTTTTTCACGTCGATTTTCTCGACGGTGTTTTCACCGTCGAAAAAATTGATCATGTGTACGCGGCATGAATGCTTTCACAGTGGGGCGGTGCACTTGCAGGATGCTAGAACAAGTCTTGCGAGCAGCATCTTTGGGGCAGTGTGGGAGCGGTGTATACACCACTCCTAAACAGCCCTGCCCATTGAAATGAATGGGCAGCGGCATTACACGGGCGGTATTAACCCCTTCTTCGGCCGCTAGCGGGGGTTAAAAGTACCCTGCTAGCAGCCGAAAAGTGAAGCTAAAACGACGGTAAAGCGCCACTAAAACTAGCGCCCCTTTACCACTGACGCTCTCACCACCCCAGTGTGAAAGTAGTCTTTGGTTTCTAGTTCAATCATTCTGCTAACAGCACCAATTCATTTGATGTAATGCCCTGTACACACGATCGGATTTCCGATGGAATAAAATCCGATGGAATTTTCCATCAGAATTCCGATGAAGCTGACTTCCATCAGTCTTGCATACACACTGTCAGACTAAATTCCGACCGTCCAAAACGCTGTGACGTAAAACACTACGATGAGCCAAGAAAAATTAAGTTCAATGCTTCCGAGCATGCGTCGACTTGATTCTGAGCATGCGTGGATTTTTGAATTCCCCATCAGATTTTTTTAGATCGGAAAAATGTAAAACATGTTCTATTTTTTAACTCTGATGGGAAAAAAGTCAGATGGGGCCCATACACGTGTGTACAGGGCATTAGAAGCAGCCAGGCAATAAAATGTCAGTAACATTAAAGTATTGTTATTATTCCACACAAATTCTGAGCATGTATCCACCATCTGTCCTAATGATGTTCTAAAATCCAAAGAAAATTACTTCACATGGGTAACTGTTAGGTTCAAGTAGCGTTGCTTTACAATTGTTCCAGATACTAAAAGAAGTAACATTCCACAAACATGGGTTATTGACATAGGCGTGCGCACAGGGTGCGCCAGGTGTGCCCAGGCACACCCTAATCACCCTGCACAGAGCAGATTCCCGCTACTGACCTGGCTCCCCCTCTTTCCCCCCACAGCACTGCCGGCTTCCCTCCTCTCCCACCGGTTGTTGCTGTGGATGTTTTAGGATGAGCGGGGGAAGGGGACTAGTAAATATGCCATACCGGCCCCTTCCCTTTCTGAATGAACATCGTGAGTGATCGGTAGAGTGTGTTTGAGCTTTGCGGTGCACACCCTAATGCCAAAGGCTGCGCACACCTATGGTTATTGAAGTAAGGTTTTATTACATGGATTGGGAAATATTACTGTTACCACTCAGTGAAGTTTTACTGGATTACACACACTTGCTTACAAAAGTATTTAATGACAAATGAATGTAAAAACAAACATGAGTATATATATTAAACTTTCCATCTTTCTCCATAGCATACAGATGGGGCTATAGTGTTCCTGCTGTTGTACAATCAGAGCCAAACTCACAGGGCAAATCTTTAGTTGGTTATGGAAAAACATAAAATCTGAAGTCTGATCAGTCTTGTTATGACCACAAGGGCTTCAGATTGTAATCTGATTTAACCACTTAGCGACCATCCTATAGCAGTTTAACCACTTCACGCCAAATCACGTACCTGTACGTCATTTGGTTGAAGCGGTTGTACCCGGGTGATGCCAGCTGCAGGCATCACCCCGGTACCGTTTTTTAGAGCTAGCGGTCGGCTCTCTCATGATAACAACCAATGCAGCTAATGAGCCATTCACAAGGAGTGAAGGGGACACCCCCCCCTATCCAGCTGCTCTGCCCAGGTCTCGTGTCCCAACGGGAGACCGGAGCGACCATCTGCCATGTCTGCTGGCCGTGTGGAGTCCCGATTGAAGCCGGAATCGGCTTTGAACGGGTCTCCAATGTAAAAGGTGTTGGCCAAATTGGCAGTGTTCTACACCCTCCGCCGCCCTTACACCCACTTCCAGCCCTGCACAGATCTGCCCTGCAGCACATGTACTCCCTCCTCCTCCCCCCGGGCCCACCACACCTCCCCGTCGCCGCTTTAAGGCGGACTCATCTTGTGGTTTGGCAGCGCTGGCTAGGCGGGGCCTCGCGCTGCAACCCGATTGGCCCCGGCTCTTCTTGTACTCCCGGGAACAGGCCGGCTCCGCCCCTGGCCCTTGGACTGTGCAGCGCGCCCGGGGAGAGAAGAAAAAGAGCCAGGGGGAGATGGTGGAGCGGAGGGTGTCTCGAGTCAGTGGTTGTAGTACCTCGGGGGCCTGGCCTCCTGCAGGGCAGCCTGCTGCACACACCCGCTGGACCGTGTGTGCGGTATGGAGGGAGGAGGAGATGTCCTACAACACGTGTGTTTGTGTCTGCAGAGACATGACGTCATACATATGGTTAGTGTGGTCAGTGTGCAGTGTAGTGGTCAGTAGTCAGTGTGTAGTGTAGTGGTCAGAGTGTAGTGTCCAGAGGTGCAGGGTGCTGCTGTGTAATGTAAAGGGGTGCAGGGTGCTGCTGTGTAATGTTAAAGGGTCCAGTGATGTAGGGTGCTGTGTAATGTAAAGGGGTCCAGTGATGCAGGGTGCTGTGTAATGTAAAGGGGTCCAGTGATGCAGGGTGCTGTGTAATGTAAATGGGTCCAGTGATGCAGGGTGCTGTGTAATGTAAAGGGGTCCAGTGATGCAGGGTGATGTGTAATGTAAAGGGGTCCAGTGATGCAGGGTGCTGTGTAATGTAAAGGGGTCCAGTGATGCAGGGTGATGTGTAATGTAAAGGGGTCCAGTGATGCAGGGTGCTGTGTAATGTAAAGGGGTCCAGAGCTGTGGGGTGCTGTTTAATGTAAAGGGGTCCAGAGCTGTGGGGTGCTGTGTAAGGTAAAGGGGTGCAGTTGTGGAGAGGGGGTACACAGTAGTGACAAAGAGATATCTAAAGATGCAGGGGGCACAGTGGGGTGTTTTTACATTTTAACGTGGCGGGGGTCGCTTTTAACCCCCGCTAGCGGTCAAAGAAAGGGTAAAATGTGACTGTGTATCGCCGCTGCCGAAGCGCCCCCCCCCCCCTGAAAAAATATCAGCGGACGCCCATGATGTCAGCATTCCAAAACGCTGATTTTGGCGGTTTGAAAACTTTGAAGTGCAGAGGAGGGGTTTGGGGTCTTTTAGACCTCCGATCCCTCCATAAAGAGTACCTGTCACTGCCTATTACTGTCACAAGGGATGTTTACATTCCTTGTGACAGCGATAAAAGTGATCATATTTTTTTTTTTTTAAAGGGACAGTGATAAAAAAAAAATTAAAAATGTTAAAGTGCTCACGTCCCCGCGTGCTCGCACACCAAAGAAAATGTATACATAAGTCACATCCGCAAATGAAAACAGGGTTCAGTGTTCAAATCACACACATGAGGTATCGCCACGATTGTTAGAGCAATGACAATAATTCTACAAAATGACCTCCTCTGTAAAGGCCCGTACACACGATCTGACTTTTTGCCAACAAACTTCAGAATGAGCAAGTTTTCAAAAATATCCGACCGTGTGTACGCTCCATTGGACAAACTTTTTTGGTTTTCATCGGACAAAAGTTCGCTCTGCAAACAAACTTTTCGGCAACAAAAGTCCTACGGTGTGAAGTCCGACCGTGTGTACAGAAATCCATCAGACTTTTGTTCGAAGTACAAATACGCATGCCCAGAACCAATGTTAAATTCAACCAACAATACCAAAAGTTGACCAAAGGGCGGCGGTAAAGAGCAGAAAAGAGCAGAAAAAAACACGTGATGTTGGGAAAGTTTTGGGAAAGTTTGCAGAAAAGTCCTGCCGTGTGTACGCTATGGGTGTGCCCGACAAACTCCCTTCGGACAAAAATCCATGAAAAAAGTTTGTTTGAAGTCCGATCGTGTGTACGAGGCTACTCTAAACAGGTAACCATTAAAACATTTTAAACATTGCATATGGAGATTTTTAAATACCGTGTTGCTATTCCACGAGTGTGCGCAATTTTAAAGCGTAACATGTTAGGTATCTATTTACTCGGCGTAACATCATCTTTCACAATATGCAAAAAAAATTGGCTAACTTTATTGTTTTCTTATTTTTTTATTTAAAAAAGTGTATGTTTTCCAAAAACATTGTGTTTGAAAGACAGCTGCGCAAATACCGTGTGACATAAAATGTTGCAACGACCGCCATGTTATTCTCTAGGGTCTTTGCTAAAAAAGATTTTATATATATATATATATATATATATATATATATATATATATATATATAATGTTAGGGGGTTCAAAGTAATTTTCTAGCAAAAAATACTGATTTTAAGTTGTAAGCAACAAGTGTCAAAAATAGGCTGGGTCCAGAAGTGGTTAACTGCTACAGGGCGGTAGCCCTGTGTCGGATCACGTATAAATACGTGAAATATGTTCCCGACACCCCCGATTGCTGGTAAGCTACACAGAACAGGGATCTGCCTATGTTAACAAGGTGGATCCGAGTTCTGACAGGGGAAAGGCATGAATTCTGTGTCAATGCAAAGCAGGAACTAGAATCCATGTCTCCCTTAGTAAAAGCAGCACGCATAGTAAACACAAACACTGTCTAGGCACACATTTAACCCTTTTATTGCCCTAGATGTTTAACCCTTTCTCAGCCAGTGTAATTAGTACAGTGAAAGTGCATATTTGTAGCACTGATCACTGTATTAGTGTCACTGGTTCCTACAAAGTGTCAAAAGTGTCAGTTAGTGTCCGATTGTCCTCCACAATATTGCAGTCCCACTATAAGTTGCTGATCAACTCCATTACTAGTATAAAAGAAAATAAGAGTTACATTGTAGACGTTCGTGTAAACCAATTAATATAGGCTTACATAGAATACAGAATACATAGTGGCCTAAATTTAGGAAGAAATTTGAATGTTAAATCTTTCTATTGGATATGTTTATAACAGAAAGTAAAAAATATTGTTGTTTTTTTAAAAAAAAAAAAATGTTTTATTTACAGTGCAAAAAATAAATAAATGCAGTGGTGATCAAATATCACCAAAATAAAGCTCTATTTGTTGGAAGAAAAATTACATAACTTTTATTTGGGTACAGTGTCACACGACCGCACAATTTTCAGTTCAAGTAATGCAGTGCCATATCGCAAAAAAATGGCCTGGTCATGAAGGGGGTAAATCTTCCGGAGGTCAAGTGGTTAAATCATTCTTCTAACAAAAACGACATTACAAAATATGTCTGTGAGCAATGCTTTTGATTTTCACTACTTCTATATGTTATTATCTCTTTTTGCCAGAGTGGATAAAAATCGATGATTTAAAAAAAAAAATTTGATTTTTTTCGGATTGAAATCTTATTTTCTTGATTTCAATTGGATTTATTTTTTATTAAATTTATTTTATTAAAATGCTTTTGGAGTAAAAATCTATCTAAAGATAGTTTTCTATTTAAGATACATTAATAATGAAGTTTATTCAGCATGAAATGGAGCTTAGTTATGTAGCATGAGGCTGTATATTCTGCAATATTTACATTTTTGGTAAACTCATTTAATGAATTCAAGCTCTACAAGCTGAGATAACTTGAACTGGCAATGGTATTAACTTAATTAAATAAAATAATTTGATTACACTAGTTCAACTATGTCTACCTAAAATTGGTTCTAATTTTGCTGTTTTACTAACTTGACAGGTTATTATTCTAAATAGGAAACCTTTGTTTTCTTTGCAAATATTAAAGATTCTAACTAGAGTACCAGCAAGATTAAGTCCTTACATTTAAAGAGCACCTGACATTTCAGATCCATCAGGTCAGCACCTGTTAGCAGGCATTTACTCACCTGCTGCCGCTACGTCCCTCCCCTTGTTGTGTCACTGCCGCATCACCAGCCGTCCCACCTCTGTGGGACAGAGATGACAGTTGCTCTTTAAAAATTATTTAATCATGATTTAAATCGACTTGATTTAACCACTTGCCGAACCGGCTGCCGTCATTATACTGCGGCAGGTCGACTTGTTCCCACCAATCGCCGTAGGTGTACGTTGGCAACTTTAAGGGTGACAGCAGACGCGCGAGTGCCTGCTGCACGGCGGAGGACCCAATGCGCGTGGCCTGTGGCTGTGATGTCTGCCGGCCAACTGCGATCATGGGCACGAGAGCCAGAACGGGGATCTGTCAATGTAAACAGACAGATCCTCGTTCTGACAGGGGAGGAGAGAAAGATCTGCTGTTCCTAGTGTTTAGGAACAGCGATATGTCTCCTCCTCCAGTCAGTCCCATACCCCCACAGTTAGAAACACACATGAGGGAACACATTTAACCCCTTAATCACCCCCTAGTGTTAACCCATTACCTGCAAGTGTCATTTATACAGTAATCAGTGCATTTTTCTAGCACTGATTGCTGTATAAATGTCAATGTGTCTGATCTGTCTGCCGCAATGTCGCAGTCCTGTTAAAAATTGCAGATCGCCGCCATTACTTGTAAAAAAAAAAAATAATAATAACAAAAATGCAATAAATCTATCCCCTATTTTGTAGACGCCTTTGCGCAAACCAATCAATATACGCTTATTGCTATTCTTTACCAAAAATATGTGGAAGAATATATATCAGCCTAAACTGGTGAAGAAAATTATTTTATTTTTTATTTGTATTTTTTTGGGATATTAATTATAGCAAAAACTAAAAAATATATATAATTTTTTTAAAAATTGTCACTCTTTTTTTGTTTATAGCGCAAAAAATAAAACCCGTAGAGGTGATCAAATACCACCAAAAGAAAGCTCTATTTGTGGGGAAAAAAAGGGCGTTTGAGAACAGCATCATGCAACCACGCAATTGTCAGTTAAAGCGACGCAGTGCCGTATCGCAAAAAATGGCCTGGTCATTAAGGGGGAAAATCTTCCGGTTTGTAAATGGTTAAATCAAATCCACCCTGCTCATTGCTTTTCAAAAACTCTATCCAGTAAAATATGATGACAATGATACTTTGAAGAAGAGCAACCTGGTAAATAGAGACAAATGAAACTTTACAAAACCAATCCACCCATTTGTAGACTTGTGTAGAAGGACGCCGTAAACAAGTCAGTGATACTCAACGATAGATTATTTTATGTGATCTGAGCTGTGAATTCTCTTATTTGGAATACAGGCAAACATTTTTGATCATTTTCAACACAGTTTGCCATTGCTGCATCTGCTGGATGTCTCGTATGTTTCACATCCTTAAAGTTTAGAGGGTAACAAGCATAAATCAGCAGGTGGGGCTGGTGGCTTCGTGTCATTTATTGCTATAAATGTATAAAAAAATTATTATGCAAACACAGACATTTTTAAATGAAAATAATGGGACAACAGAAATGGTAATTTTGTAGTGCTCAACATATTCATTTTCTTCCCTTTTGTCTCAATCAGAAATGATAAATTGATATTGATACTGCATATTTAAATTTAGCATAATAAATTTTCCACCATATAGTCTGAGGACACCATCTGCATGTTCTCTCTGTAGTTGTATGGGTTTCCTCCGGGTAGTTTTGTTTTCTCCCACACTCCAAAAACATGCTTCACTGGCTCCTTTCCAAATTGGTTCTAGTTTGTGTGTTCGTGTGCGTGTGCGTGTGCGTGTGCGTGTACGCATGTTATAAAAGAACCTTAGATTATAAGCTCCTTGAAGGCAGAGACTGATGTGAATGCACAGTTCTGCATACAATTTCAGCACCACAGAAATACCTGTGATGTTAATGATAGTAATGTACACATTAGAGTACACTGTCATTCATATACTGTAACTGTAAAGCTTAGAGATTCCCCAGAAAATCATTAATAGGATAATGTTAAATGTAGGACAACATTTATTAGCAAGATATAATATTAGTTCATAATCAACTGTTACTGTATATCTATCTGCTATAGTATATCCAATAAGAGTCCCAGAAATACATATACTAAACGTTAGGGTTATTCTTTTGTTAGCCGTGTTCATAAGACATTATACTCCTAAGACTACATAGGACAACAACGTGGCTAAGTGTTTAGCACTTCTGCCTAGCAGCACTAGGGTTGTTGGTTCAAATCCCAACCATGATTTGAGTTTGCCTAGAGTTTGCATGTTCTCCCTGTTGCTGTGTGGGTTTCTTCTGGGTACTCAGGTTTCCTCCCACACTCCAAAGACATGCTGGTAGGTTAATTAGATCTAAATTGGCCCTAGTATAAATGTGAGTTAGGGACTGATGTGAATGTAGTTCAGTGGAACCCTGAATTACGAGCATAATCCGTTCCAGGAGAATGCTTGTAATCCAAAGCACTCGCATATCAAAGCAAGTTTTCCCATAGAAGTCAATGGAAACGAAAATAATTTTTTCCACATTGACTTCTATGGCATGCAATACTGCATGTGGCCAGAGGTGGGGGGGTGCTGGAGAGCCTCGGAAATACTCTGAGACCGTTCGGCTGCATTCGGAAACACTCAGGAACAGAGTATTTCCGATCGGCTCCGGCGCCCCCGCATCTCTGGCCAAATGTGGTACTGCACACCGCAGAGGCTTGAATCCTGCTCATTTTGCGAGACAACACAAAAAAAAAATTGCTCGTTAACCGCCTTACTCGCAATCCAAGGTTCCACTGCATATATATATATATATATATATATGTATATATATATATATATATATATATATATATATATATATATATATATATGTGAAGTGTTGTGTAAATTGATGGTGCTACAGAAGTACATGTAAATAAAGTAAATACCCCAATACCCCAAAGCTGCAGCTTTTCAATAATTCAAAGATATTCTTGTACCTGAGCGCCCTCTGTATTTCCATTTTTCCTTCATGGGAGTGGGTGGACTGCATTAGAAGAAAAACAATTTTTTACTTAATTCCCAAGAGTTTAGATCATTAATCTTTACACCGATCATGAGGTTCTCTCTCACATTTCATCAATAAAGAGTTGCTCTAACTTTTAAAACCTCTTGCTGTGGGATTAAAAAGACAGTTTAAAGCAGAACTACTGTAAAACCTGCTTTTTAGTAGAATGAGGAAATGTTAGAACCTCTGTCAATCCTAGAGAAGTGCATGCAAAAATCTCTAAATTAGGTGAAAATCACACATTTGACAGATATGGCTGTGATAGGTGTACATAGAGCAAGTTATCTCCTTTACTTTGATAACTCTGTAATTTGTCATTTTTCCTCCTCTATCAATGACAATGGTGACTATTGCAAATAGTAATGGCCACAACGGGGGGATGGGGGGGGGGCATAGTGTTCTAGGATAGGAGGGGGGCACCAGGTTGTGAGCATGCACAAGAATTAATCCCAATTAGGTGAAAATCTAAAAAAACAAAAAAACAAAATGAAAGTGACAGTGTCATTTTTTTTTTATAAAATAAATAACGAAAAAATAAATAGTATTTATTTTTTTTTCATTATTTTTATTTTTTTTTTAAAACATTTTTACGCTGTCACTTTCATTTTTTATTTTTATTTATTTACTTTATTGCTATCACAAAGGATGAATAACATAACTTGTGACAGTATGGGTTGTGACAGGTCCGTTTTTATGTAGAGATCTTTTAGTCCTTATTATTCTTGCGCACAAATGCAAATGCATGCACCAGTCCTGCACGCATATATAAACGGTGCTCGTACCACACATGTGAGGTATTGCCACAAACATCAGAGTGAGAGCAATAATTTGAGCCTCAGACCTCCTGTGTGACCCTAAACTGGTAACCTGTTAAGGCTTTTAAAGTGTCACCTATGGGGATTTTTAGGTACCGTAGTTTGGCGCCATTTCATGGGCGGATGCAATTATAAAGTGTGGCATATTTGGTATATATTTACTCTGCATAACATCATCTTTTATATTTTACCCCCAAAAAAATGGGTATTATATTGTGTTTTTGTGCATTCAAATTCATTAAAGTATATTTTTTCCCCAAAAAAATCGCTTTTGAAAAACTGCTGTGCAAATACCACGTGACATAAAAATTTGCAGCACCCACCATTTTATTCTCTAAGACCTCTGCCTAAAACATATATAATTTTGGGGGGTTCTTGGTAGTTTTCTATAAAAAAATATATGTTTTATGCATGTAGGAGAGGAATGGCAGAATTGGCCCAGACCAGAAGTGGTTAATTACATCAAGGGGGTGCTTAAAGTGATACTAAAGCTGCTGTGGCTCAGCCAATCAGGAAGGAGAGTCTGGGTCAGCCGAGGCAGTCATGCAACATCGCTGGATAGAGATGGGGCTCAGATAAGTATTAGGGGGCTGCTGCACACAGAAAGTTTTTTTATCTTCATGCATAGAATGCAATAAGAAAAAAACCTTTTGCCTTTACAATCACTTTAAGGTTCAGGAAGGCAGTACAGTAAAACCTTGGTTTGAGAGTAACTTGGTTTGAGAGCGTTTTGTAAGACAAGCAAAATTTTTAAATAAAGCGATGTCTTGATATAAGTAGCATCATGTCACAACTGAGTATAAAAGAGAGGAGAGGGGCCTCTAAGTGTAACACTACAGTTACATTTAATGAAGGTATAACATTTAGAAACTCACATGGTTGAGGATTAAAACAGGCACATCTAAGTATGCAGGCATCCGGGGTAAAGATGTCCACATAGAACATTCTCCTCACTGCCATTGACGTCATCCCTTCCAGGCTGCGCTCCACGAGCACTTCAAGTCTCGCTTTCAGAAAGCTCAACTGCAGGGTAGTCTTTCTGGTCACGATTGCAGATAGCTTTACCCCGGATGCCTGCATACTTAGATGTGCCTCTTTTAATCATCAACCATGTGAGTTGCTAAATGTTGTACCTTCATTAAATGTAAACATATTGCTACACTCTCTTCTCTCTTCTCTTTTATATTCTGTAGTTCCTGCTTGATTCTCTAATCCCCTTGTGGAGGCTTCCATTTGTGGATGGACATTTTATGGTTACACAATCTATTGTTGTTGCTATCATCTTTTTATATCGACTATGAACTAAAGGACTTATGAATAAATGGTTGTGGAACGAATCGTTCAAGTTTCCATGATTTCCTATGGGGAAACTTGCTTTGATATACAAGTGCTTTGGATTACAAGCATGCTTCCGGAATGAATTATGCTTGCAATCCAAGGTTTTACTGTATTTTCAACATTAAGCGGAGCTACGGCGACCGATTTTATTTATTTTTTTAAGTCATACTGACAAGTACCCACTCAATAAATACAACTCACTTTTTCTGTCTTTTAATTCAACTGCTGTCCATTTTCGTGTCCCAGAAGATGTTATATAATGGTATCCTGGCTGTACCCATTTTTCTTGTGGGCATATGAAGCCCACAAGCATTGATTTCCGCGATGCAGTGAATGCTGTGCTCCCAGCATTCACCGCTCGTTCCCGTGCATGCCCAGTGTTTACGGCGAGGGGCACCGTAAACATGAGGGTTGCCATCACAACGGGCGGCGTCCTCAGAAGTTACCGCCCCGTTGTGATGGCAACAAAAGCAATAGAGGGTTTTGAATCGCCCTCCAAAATTTGTTGTTGTAATCGCGTCACTTCCGCCTTAGGAAATCCCGCGATAACTAGCAAGAAGCCTCCGCAATGACTCCTGGGATGAATAACAAAAGCTCCCAGGAGACAGTGCGGGATGAAGGAAATGACGCACTACCCGCAGCCTACCCACACAATTCACTGATAGGAAGCTGAGAGAAAGATGAAGAAAACAAAAGTACTGTCACAAAAAATAAAAAATAAAAACTTCTGTTTTAAACTGCATTAGAGGCTGCAATTTGATTGAGTTTATGTATTAAAATAGGGTGTAGCTCCGCTTTAAGCCAAGAACAAGAGCACAGCGACATGACTTCAAACTGGCAGGAGGAAAATGTGAAACTTATCTTAGAAAGTATAATTTTGCTGAAAGAGTAGTTGATGCTTGGAATAGACTTCTGCCAAGGTAGTGAGTCAGTCAACAGTAAATGGATTCAAACCTGCTTAGAACATAGATCTATACAAAAAAAACATGTAAAATAAATAAATAAATGAGGCAGACTTGATTGACAACTCAGCTTTTTTTCTGCTTTCGATTTTCTATGTTTCTATCAAGAAATGTGGTAGCCTAACTCCAGAAAAGTGTTCATCATGTCTGGAACAGTCTCTTTCACTTACCTGATTCCTGGCTCCGGCCAGCTCCAGCACTCTTGTCCTCCGTCCAAAGACTCGGCCATCAACCCTGTATGGTACACTGAGGAGTCTGGAGGCAACTGCAGATAGTCACAACTTACACAGAAGCTAGAGATCAAATCTAGTCCCTGCTTTGCAGAGACACAGGATCGGTGCCTTCCCCCCAGTCAGAATGGAGCTAAGCCTTGCTTACATAGGCATATCTCTTGTTCAAATTTGTTTATTGAATTTTATCAAATTACAGAGAAATAATAATAATAAAAAAATAAATAAATAAATAAAGCAACAATCACAGTAATCACTACAATAGGTTCAAAATTAGCATATGAAATCATATATATATCATGGATCAAGAGACAATTGCTTCACTCAATAATCAGAGTGAGTTACTTCACTTAGTCTAAATAAAGTGTAGACTCAGAATGAGAAATACAATTGAAGCCTTAAAGGTAAACACCTAAGGAGGATAAAGAAATGTATTAAAGCCTCAAAAGGTATGAGACAGAATGATCGCTACTATATAACTCTTAAAAATCAAGAATCTGTGGCTAAAAAAATTGAGAGGAGCATATGTAGGTATACTTGTTGAACCTATATATACATGAAAAAAAAAAAAAAAACACAAAAAAAAAAACGACCATATAAACAAGTTGAGAAAAAAAGAAGGGGAAGAGCAGGAAGAAGAGAAGGAGAAGAGGAAGTGACAGGAAGAATCCCCGGGGATAAATGCATCAATAGCCATTTGCTTATAGATAGTTACTGCGAGAGAGTGTAAAACATCAAGGCATCAACAAGGTGTCATCAAAGTTTGGTGGCAAAAACTGAGTTATCCATGGTTGCCAAATATCTTTAAAGGAATTTATTTTATCTTGAATCATGGCTTCCATTTTGGCATGGACCATAGCTTGGTTTACATAGGCATATCTCAATTCTCTGTGTTTTACTGATGATTGATGGGTGCTGGAGGACATTGAGTCCCCAGAACCTGCAGATCGGCTTCTGCAGGGGGAAGTGCAGGATTATGTATATATACATGATACTGCACACAGCTACCACCCTGTAGCAGTAAAAGTGCTATCGGGCGGTCAGCAAGTAGTTAATGTAGCACACACCACTTCTGACAGTTTCCTGCACCATTTTACTAACATAGGAAGCATAGTTAATGACCCGGAATGTGTGTAATAAATTTGTATTCTTTCACAGACTTATGAAGTTAACAAAATATACTGTGGGGTTTATTTACTAAAGGCAAATCCACTTTGCACTACAAGTGCACTTGAAAGTGCAGTCGCTGTAGATCTGCGGGGGACTTGCAAGGAAAAAAAAAAAACAGGATTTTTGCTTGCACATGATTGGATGATAGAAATCAGCAGAGCTTCCCCTCATTGTTTATGTTTGAAAGCAACATTGTATGAGCTGGAAGTCCCCATAAATAAAGACAAGTACTGCATCTGTACATGTAGACTGTCAGGTCATCTTGTATGCCTGAGAAGTGAAAGGCTTTTGGATGTGTTACTAGAAATTGACGCAGAACAGTGTTTCTTCTGCATTGCATTTTGCACTCTGCGATTATAACAAAATGCTCCCACATCTGTAATTACAGTGTTTTTGGCATTGAAAATCAATATGAACAATATAGGAGCTGACTAAACTTTAGCCCTAATGGCTGTCTGTGGTCTTGGCATTATGTTTTTACAGAGGGGAAGACCTGTGTTGAAAATACGTACAAAGCTTGGCAAAGAAAAAAGCAACATGTTCTTGTTACACATATATTGTATAATTACAAAGAGCAGCACGGTCAGATATACATACTACACTTTATGTTGGCATAAGTGCAATGTACTGTATATTTTCTAAATCATTCATTTGTAATAATAATTCAGATAGCTTTGGACCAAGGTTTTACTTTAGATACATACTGTAGCACTTTAGCATGTGTTTTTTTTTCTTTTATGAGACGTGAACCCCTATTATAGACTTTATTCTACAAATGGGGTATTAAATATCAATTTACCGGTAAGTCATATTTATGTATTCATAATTTTGTTTAAAACTACAGAAAGCTCAGAGGATCAGGTAAATCCTTTTGTATAAACTGAACCAGGTGTCCTCAACTTTATATTATTAATCGCTACTAAAATCAAAAATATTTTACGACAATACAATAATGTTGTGCAATGAAAACCACTTGAAGCTCCTGAACACATCTATTGTTGTTTCTCTAGATGTTATCATGGGAAATGTTTTAAGCATCCTTAGTTCAGGGTCAGTTTGGTGCCCCCATGGACCATGGGCTTTGAATAGTTTCTATAAGAGGACAAACATAGATTGAAATTTGGCCGGTTCAGCAGGGACCGGTCAAATTTTGATCCATTTATGGGCCACCTGGTTTTACAGAAGCCGATCTACCAATCGATTTCTGTAAAACTAGCCTGTCGGGTTTTAGCCTATTGATCAGTGTCACAAGCTATAACCAGCAGCATTGAGCATTGTATTCTGAACACAATAGCACAGCGGGAGTGACTCCCCTATCCACCTTGAATGAGTGAATGAGGGAATCAGGTAATTTTCTTTTTATTGCTTTAGTCCCTCCTCACTATAACTTGAATGGGTTTACTATCCTAAAAACGTATGTAGCCACCACATTTAAGGACTGGTAAGCTATAATAGGCAGTATTACATTTTCTTCTTGGATGTAAATATCGGTTACAAAAGATGATTTGTGATTGGTTACGATAAGTAAGTAAAGCTCAGCTGAAATTAGGATATGATTTTGATTGATTATGAATATGCTGTTTTACTGTATTTATAGACCCAATTAATCATGCCACCCATGAAATGCCAATACATGGGCTGTTAACTTTTGAAGCTAAAATATATTTGCTTGGGTAATAAATGACCAGGATGGGTGGTGTGATGTTCCATACTGGTCTGTCTATACAGCTCTCTAACTCTCACTATTATTTACCTAGATCTTATGTATAGCTGGCACTCATCTAATCCACCCATATCTGTTAGATATGGCCATGATTATGTATGTCTGAACCTGTTGCAGATCCAGATTTGGGTCTTCTGTATAGAAGTAAGTCAAGAATTACATTAGCTCAAATCAAGAAAGTAAAGTCTCCATTTATTAAGGAGAAAACCTTTCTCAGTCCAGACACATGTATTCCAAACAATGAGGATAATTTTGGCAGACATAATGTAATCATGCATTTATTCCTGATACAGATACTCCTCATTTAACGACTTACTTGTTTAATGACCACTCGGACTTACGACCAGCTCTCCCCACCCGAACGATGCGCTATACATCATTGTATTGTACAGTACAGTATTTTCGTTTGTGTTCTGTACTTATGCAAATTAAAACGTTATTGAGCTGGAGTTGTGTCTTTAGATATTTTTTTCACAATACAGTACAGTACAGTAGTTAAGAATACCTAAAATATTGATTACTTGTGACTCCTCGTTTAACAACCAATTTGTTTAACGACCTGGTCGTTGGAACGAAACCTGGTCGTTAAGTAAGGAGTATCTGTATTTAAAATTCAAAAAGTGAAGCAAGGTTACCACAAGTAATGTAGTGCATCACTACTGTATTTATGTTGTCACTAGTTTGTATTTAATGCCTATTGTAATCCCCCCATGTCAACAAACCATTACCACCAAAATTCTACAGTAGCACAATAAATTCTAATATATTATGTTTTTAGATGGACTATACAAAGGTGATCCATACAACTGACTGGGAAATATATTTATGACTCCAGCAAATGTAGATGACCACACTGGTCATTTTAATATAATTTTCATTCATGCTCTCATTTACAGTATATTTTAGAATTCAAAGCAAATACATAGAAATTCTTTCACACCAGTTTGATTGCCACTATTTGTTCAATATCAGTGATAGATAGAAGGGAGGGGATTAGAGTTTGTAAGCTACACTAAATTCTTTATGACAAACGCTTGGCTGTAAATTCAAACATAATCCACCTTCTTGTGCTTCTGCAGCTCTGTTTCTTTCCAATTCAATCCTTAGAACTGTAGCAACACAAGAAGCTGGATCAGATCAGGAATTAGAAGTTAGAACAGTGGTGTCCAAACTGCAGACCGGGAGCCCGAATGTGCTTGCCTTTATCTGCTTATTTGCTTGCCTTTATCTGGCCCTTGAAGCATATCCCTCCCATTGATATGAGACACTATTCTGCCAACTGACATCAACAGCGGGGCACTATTTCTCCCACTGACACCAACAGTGGGGCACTATTCCTCCTAATGATACCAAAATGGGGCACTATTCCTCCCACTAATACCAAATATGGCGTTTATTTCCATTGATGCCAGGAAAATTTCCCCTTCTGCTGGCTACAGTCCGGCCCCCCAAAAGTCTGAAGGACAATAAACTGGCCCTTTGTTTCAAAATTTTGGAGACCCCTGGGTTAGAACCTCATTATGGCCATCATGTAAATCAGGATATTAACATATTATGGGCACTAGACAGAGCTCATGATCCTTACTATAATCATCCGCTCCATCGTGTGGTCATAATGTGGTATTTTTATGATTCAAGCTGTACTTAAGAATGAAGAACATCCAACTTGAAAAGAAAATAGCTCAGTGACATTCGATTTTACTGGCATTTGCACAAAATAAATATACATGCAGTATTACAGTATTGCAGGACCAATAGCTCTGCAAACTTTCTAGAAATACAGTCTCAGTAACACAGGGGGTTAATCAAGCGCACTCAGGATAAGGGTCAAAAATAACAAAATAGGGAAGATAGTGAACACATTGGGTCAATGTCATATTAATCCATACTTGTAAACATGACTATACTGAACACATTGGGGCAATGTCATATTAGTCCATACTGGTGGAAATGAAAAATGACTAGTCCACAGAGAAGGCTGCCAGCTGACAGATAGAAGGGATCTGGAATATGACAAAAAAAGGTACCTGAAGAAGTTGAGAAATGGAAATTAATCACCAAAATGAGGCTTACAGCCAAAGATCTGGAAATCGGCAATACCAACATGAACAGGGTTTCGTACCTCATTTTCCATTGCCCATCTAAACACATGTACTGTATACATATACAATGATCTGTAACTGAAAGTAGAGCTTCCTTTTACATAACAAAAATAAACTTTGTACATTTTCTATATACACAGACATAAGATCACAATGCCAAATGTTGGGATTAATGTTGGCATCTTGAATCACAAAAGCCTTGAAGGTGAGTTACTAATAGGGATGAGCTTCGAGTTCGAGTCGAACTCATGTTCGAGTCGAAGATTGCCTGTTCGCCCGTTCGCCGAACAGTGAACAAATTGGGGTGTTCGCGGCAAATTCGAAAAGTCTATGGGAGAAATCTAAAGTGCTAATTATAAAGGCTTATATGCAAGTTATTGTCCTAAAAAGTGTTTGGGGACCCGGGTCCTGCCCCAGGGGACATGTATCAATGCAATTTTTTTTTTTTTAAACGGCAGTTTTTTCGGGAGCAGTGATTTTAATAATGCTTAAAGTGAAACAATAAAAGTGAAATATTCCTTTAAATTTCGTACCTGGGGGGTGTGTATGATATGCATGTAAAGTGGCGCTTGTTTCCCGTGCTTAGAACTGTCCCTGCAAAAAATGTCATTTTTGAAGGAAAAAAAGTCATTTAAAACTCACTCGCGGCTAATAATGAATTGTCGGCTTTTATCAATACATACAAAAGTCATTGATAAAAAAAAAAAGCGTGGGGGTCCCCCAGAATTCAATTACCAGGCCCTTTAGGTCTGGAATGGATATTAAGGGGAACCCCGCCGCAAATTTAAAAAAAAATGGCATGAGGTTCCCCCAAATATCCATACCAGGCCCTTCAGATCTGGCATGGATTTTAAGGGGAACTCCACCCCAAATTTTAAAAAAAAATGGCGTGGAGTCCCCCCAAAAATCCATACCAGACCCTTATCCGAGCACGCAACCTGGCCGGCCGCAGGGGAAGAGGGGGGGACGAGAGAGCGGCCCCCCTCCCTCCTGAACCGTACCAGGCCACATGCCCTCAACATGGGGAGGATGTCCCTATGTTGATGGGGACAGGGGCCTCATCCCCACAACCCTTGCTCGGTGGTTGTGGGGGTCTGCGGGCGGGGGGCTTATCGGAATCTGGAAGACCCCTTTAACAAAGGGGACCCCCAGATCCCGGCCCCCCCTATGTTAATTGGTAAGGGGTACATTGTACTACCAAGAAAGCGTAAAAAAACCCACACAAACACCTTGAAAAAGTCCTTTATTAAAAAATAAATAAATTAAAAAAAAAACATTCCAGCGGTGAAATCCAGTGTCCCGCGGCGATCCCGATGTCCAGCGCTGTCCGTCATTGGTTTTGCCTGAGCGGACCTGATGGGGAACTTCCTCCTCAGTGTTTTAAATGTATAGACCCACCCCTTCTAAAGTTCCCCACAGGAACTTTACACAGTGAAGGAAGTTCCCCGCTCAGGCCAATGACGTAGGCGGGTCCGACATACCGAGGGGGCGGACCTGATGGGGAACTTCTCTCACTGTGGTAATACATGTATAGACCCGCCCCTTGTCATGTTCCGCATCTGGTCCGCTGAGCGGACCTGATGGGGAACTTTAGAAGGGGCGGGTCTATACATTTAAAACACTGAGGAGGAAGTTCCCCATCAGGTCCGCTCAGGCAAAACCAGTGACGGACAGCGCTGGACATCGGGATCGCCGCGGGACACTGGATTTCACCGCTGGAATGTTTTTTTTTTTTTAATAAAGGACTTTTTCAAGGTGTTTGTGTGTTTTTTTTTACATTTTTTTACGCTTTCTTCATGAAATGGTAGGGGTACAATGTACCCCTTACCAATTCACATAGGGGGGGGCCGGGATCTGGGGGTCCCCTTTGTTAAAGGGGTCTTCCAGATTCCGATAAGCCCCCCGCCCGCAGACCCCCACAACCACCGAGCAAGGGTTGTGGGGATAAGGCCCTTGTCCCCATCAACATGGGGACATCCTCCCCATGTTGAGGGCATGTGGCCTGGTACGGTTCAGGAGGGAGGGGGGCCGCTCTCGTCCCCCCTTTTCCCCTGCGGCCGGCCAGGTTGTGTGCTCGGATAAGGGTCTGGTATGGATTTTTGGGGGGACTCCACGCCATATTTTTTTAAAATTTGGGGTGGAGTTCCCCTTAAAATCCATGCCAGATCTGAAGGGCCTGGTATGGATATTTAGGGGGAACCCCATGCCATTTTTTTTTTAATTTGCGGCGGGGTTCCCCTTAATATCCATTCCAGACCTGAAGGGCCTGCTAATTGAATTCTGGGGGACCCCCACGCTTTTTTTTAATTTTTTTATCAATGACTTTTCTATGTATTGATAAAAGCCGACAATTCATTAATAGCCGCGAGTGAGTTTTAAATGACTTTTTTTCCTTCAAAAATGACACTTTGTGCAGGGACAGTTCTAAGCACGGGAAACATGCGCCACTTTACATGCATATCATACACACCCCCCAGGTACGAAATTTAAAGGAATATTTCACTTTTATTTTTTAATTTTAAGCATTATTAAAATCACTGCTCCCGAAAAAACGGACGTTTTTAAAACTTCTTTTTGCATTGATACATGTCCCCTGGGGCAGGACCCGGGTCCCCAAACACTTTTTAGGACAATAACTTGCATATAAGCCTTTATAATTAGCACTTTAGATTTCGAATGTTCGAGTCCATTGTATTTAATAGGGTTCTAAAGTTCACACGAACATTTTGTCTGTTCGCAGGTTCTGGTGCGAACCGAACAGGGGGGTGTTCGGCTCATCCCTGGTTACTAAGGAAGTACAAACTGTTCCGTTTAAATGTGAAGTGCCAAACATACTTTTTTTTTAGCATGGGTTGCTTGCGGCATGTAAATTAATTTGACACAATATTCACATCTGTAGGTGAGCCATGCTGAGACAAAACAGGCAAGGTGGGAAGAAGATATATCCATAGTGTCCATTTTGTAGGCTCCAACAGTCACTATTGGGAATGGGATCATTGATACATAAAGGGGCTGTAATGGCAGTGATCTCTAGCAGTCTCGTATAAGCATGTATCCGGTCTCCAAACACGTTTTCAGTCTCTGACCATCTACTGAAGTATGTCCACAGTCTTACAATCTTCTTTAGCATTACTGGGATGTCAGGGGCCGCAGGTGAGGCTCCCTATCTCTAGTAAGGTGGTCCCCATTGTTATAGATCATGCAGTTTCAGGACTCTATGTCTGTACATGGTGAATTTTTTTGATCCACAAAAAGTGAAACCACTACCTGTTCATCTAAACCACTAAACTCAAAAAGACATGATATTTATTAATAAGAAACAATGGGGTTTATTTATATTATATGTGAACTCAATAGTAACAGGAAGTTATTCAATAAAGTGGTATTAAAAAGAAAGTATTTTACAAACTGTAATAACTCATAGTAACCACATTTTAATGGGAGTGGGACTATAGGAGGTTGAAAACAATTTTTGAAAAAAAAAATTGAAACATTTTTGAAAAATGACTATTGTGGTTTGCACCCCAAGGTGTGAAACAGAATCATTGCTAGAAACCAAGGGCTGATTATTAAAAGGGAAGAATGCCCTTTCTTTTGTGTCATGTATGAGTTTTTATTTACAGCTGTAGAAAAACCCTGCTTGGTAATTTTTACCTACAGAGAAGCCTATAAGGCTTCTCTGTAGGTAAAATGAATATCTTCTAAACGTGTACCGTTTAGGAGATATTCACCCTGGATGCAGCCAGTTACGTCACCGATGCATGCGCTCTGAAGGTCTGGCATACCTTGCCGGACCTTCAGAGCTTCGTGCTGGAACCGAGGGCTTGCTCATGCATGGGAGTAACGTCTTTGCAGCTCCAGTCAATCACATAACAGGGGCGTGTGAACCCGGAAGAAAGACCGGGGGAAGATGTCAGCCCTCTCCGTGGTGACAGCACAGTGCTGGAGAGCTTCATACCAAGGTGAGTATTTCATAAGGTGTCCATATGCAATGCATACTAGCACATTATACCATTGCCCTACAGGTGTTTTTTTTTTTGTTTTTGTTTTTTCACAACAACTGCGGTTACTTTAATGCTTTTCTTTATATGTCTTTTTGAAAATGCAGTTGAATTGATTTTTTTTCTTTTTTAAATGGATAAAAATAATTTAATATAAAAATGGAAGAATGAGATTAATTTGTAGTCCTCTTTTACAAGTGAAGACATTAGGCTGGTATGGACAAAACAAACATACTTTTCTCCATAAAACTGTCCGCTGTAGGATGCTACTGTATATCTACTATTACCTAAATGATTATGACCCATTAACATTTGCGCAGTGAGCTAACACATATGCATTTATGTGCTTATATCATGTGCATTGCATTAAAGAAGAAGTATGGCTAAAGCTTTTTCGGCCATACTTCTCCTGGGGTTTATAGGAATGCGCTTATTTCTGCACTCCTGTGTTTTAGATTTAGCCAATAGAGGGCCAAAGCCTGCTGTCAGCTAACATCACACAGCCGGTCTAGTTTCTGCAGGGATCCCAAAAATAATGTTGGGATCAACCCAAATGCCTGTCTGGCAGGTGGCTCAGCCTCTAAGCCCTGCTGAGAGACTAAGCCAGTATCTCCCTCCAGAGCCCAGTGCTCCAGTGAGCATTAGAGGGGCAGAGCAGAGAGTTCTCTGCTTACAGAAGACCAAGAACTGAGCACTTAGTGGTCTTTGATCACTCAGTTATACTTGTAGAGCCAGCAGGGGACAGATGCAGCATTGGATCGGTGCTGCAGTCATCTAGGTGAGTTTGACAGTTGTTTTTTTGGAAACCCGCACTTCTCTTTTAAGGTAGCCCATTAAAATCAGTAAGCTTCTGATGTACCAAAATATCCCAATAAACGCGAATGTTACAAAAATGTTCCGCAGTGTACTATGGTGTGTTTCTATGCATTACAGCTCGTTGAAACACTTAGTGTATTGGGGTGCTATTCAAAATGAAGGGCAATGCAATATGTCAATGCATGTAATGTGCATTGCAGTATTGTGGACATTGCCGAAATGCACAGATGTAATTTGGCCAATATTGTTGCAAAAAAATTTTGGACTAAATTTTCTGATATGCAGAAAAGGATATCCAAAAAGGGGTACTAATACTAACTTAGTTTGAGTATATACTAAGAAACAACAGGTGCACTTAATGAGATCTAAAGCAGGGGTCTCAAACTGGTGGCCCTCCAGCTGTTGCAAAACTACAAGTCCCATCATGCCTCTGCCTGTGGGAGTCATGCTTGTAACTGTCAGCCTTGCAATGATTCATGGGACTTGTAGTTCTTCATCAGCTGGAGGGCCACCAGTTTAAGACCCCTGATCTAAAGAGTAATTTGTCATTACCCACAGGGCACATTCACATTTTTGCAGGGTGCCAATGCATGTTCATTAGTGTGCTTACATTAAAATTTACCATGCACGGCATTCAGGCAGCCCATTAAATTCAATAGATTTCTTATGCATCAAAACATCCCAAATGCGGACATGTCACAAAATGTTGCCGCTATGTACTATGTTGTGTTGCCATAGGTTACAGAACATTGCAACGCATGCGCAGTGCCTTAGTGTGTTGGTGTGCTAATCAAAATGAAAGTCACAGCAATGCATCATACGTGTAACATGCATTGCCGTGCAGTGCAGTAATGTGCGCAGTGCCACAATGCATAGATGTAAATCAGACATTTTCTTTTTTTTTGGTTCAATAAAGTTTATTGAGGAAGAATGACATCATAATGAGCCATTTTCTGTTGCATAAATTTGGTCTAAGTTTTCAGATTTGCAAGACAGGATATCCAAAAATGACTACTAATACTAAAATCGTTTTGAATATAGGCTATGAACTAGAAGGTGTGTTCAATAAAATCTAAAGAGTCATTTGTCATTGCCCAAAGAGAATGATATTGGTTCTCAGAACTACAGTATATGATGAAAATTGATAATCACATTGGTAGAAAAAGCAGGAAAACCGGACATGTGAAGGCATGAAAAATGTTAATGGTCAACTGAGACTACTTTAACAGCTGAGGGATCCAAATTGCACATAACTCATGAACCAAGTTCATGAGGTCAGGATACTTAGCATTGAAAGAATGCATTCTATGGCACCTTGCATCCGTTTATAAGCAGAGCATGGATTTTATAGGTGATGTCAGGTTACATCTAAACTACTGTAATTTATGATTTTTTTAAGCTGTTTACTTGCAAAATATGCTATTTTACCGTGATCTGGAAATACAGCATGTTTCTTTTGAGTTTAGACTTTATTTAACAAATATATTCTACATTACTTATTAACAAAATAACACAAGTAAAAAAGTACTGACTATTCTGGGGCCTTGTAATACACATTTTCCCTTCCCTAGTAAATATTTGGCGTGTACAATGTTTAGGTCACCTTTGCACTGTAATTATGCTTTAGATTGGCAATTAAACAACTTTTAACATATAAAGATTAGAAGTCACTTCAATTTCACAACAAAACAAAAGCAAAGTCCTTTTTATACAGGTTAGGAACATATGGGATGCCCTATAATGTTTCTGCAATAGATGCAATGGGGTTGATTTACTAAAGGCAACTAGACTGTGCACTTTGGAAAGTGTATTTGCCCTCTGCAAGTGCAGTTGCTCTAGACTAGAGCTTAGTAAATGAGGTAAAGCTTCACAAAGAGTACCCAATCACGCGCAAGGAAAAAAAAAAAAAACAGCATTTTTTCTTGCACATGATTGGATGATGGAAGTCAGCAGAGCTTCTGCTCATTTACTAAGCTTTGGAGCAACTGTCTTTTTGCCTTTAGTAAATCAACCCCAATATGTCTTATACCAGTGATGGCAGACCTTGGCACCCCAGATGTTTTGGAACTACATTTCCCATGATGCTCATGCACTCTAAAGTGTAGTTGAGCATAATGGGAAATGTAGTTTCAAAACATCTGGGGTGCCAAGGTTCTCCGTCACTGCCCTGAACAATTCAAGTAACAAGCATGAAGCAAGCAAAGTAAGTTGACTGTGGTCACTAACCTCAAAATCGTATTGCGTTCTTATTTACTAGAACACAGGTATCAAACACAAGGCCCGCGGGCCGAATCCGGCCCTCCAGGCCATTTCATGTGGCCCTCGCACCTCTCCTGCAGCTGCAGGAGAGCTCCAGCCCTCCTCAAGACCCTTACTTTCTGCTTTTAAACAATGCATCCAGATTCTTCCCAGCAGCAGCATAAGGAAAGGGGGTGCACTGTGTTGTAAGGGAGAGTGGGGGACTCAACTTCTGATAGTGGGGTGGCTCTTAACATCTAATGTAAGGGGAGGGGATGCGCTGGACATCTAATCTTACAGATACAACCGGCCCTTTTGAGGGCAATCATAATGCTGATGTGGCCTACAATGAAATTGAGTTTGACACCCCTGCGTCTAGACGTTTAAACTCACCTTGTCAACATTGTTTACTGCTTGCCAAATATGTTATTTAAATGAATGAAATTTGAAGCATAACAAACTTTATTATTGTTTTCACTTATCCACCAACAAGCTATCTCTGGTAGCACTGTGTATAGTTACAGCATATAGCAACATAATAATAACAGAGTTACAAACAGAATAAGGGTCCTTTCAGATGAGTGTCACGTGGTTCAGGCGGATCTGAACTGAAGTTGTAAAGTTAGTCTATGGGCAGATGGATGTAAACGGATGTGCATCTGTTTACATCCATCTGCCTTGAGTTCATTTGTGTCCAAAAAAACAAACAAACAGAAAAGGTCTGTGTCCTTTTTCTTTTTTCAGACCTAAACAGGATGGATCAGAGGTAAAAGAATTTAGGTTCACATTTTTTTACATCCACACTCCCATAGATCGAACATGGTTCCTTTACAGGATGCAGAAAAAAACTGACAACAAAAGCAATATCCGTTCTGTTCTGCTCCAGTTCAGCAAGGGGTCTGTTTGCAGATCTCCTCCTATTCAGAACAGAAGTCAACTCATCTGAAAGGACTTTAAGTTTATTAACCATGTTGTATAGAATTCCATGCATGAACCTTGGTGAATGGAGCAGGAAATACACAGCAATAACAAACAAATCACTTCCTTCCAAAAGACAAGTGGAAACTGCCGTGGTAGTTTCTTAGTCAATACAAAGTGAAATTTCAATTAAAGTAGCCTGAGGCAGTGCAGACTAGTTTATATTTATGGTAAGTACTTGCAAGCTACTCATTTTGGAAAGGTAAAAACAAAAATGATGATATTGCTTATACCCCAGGTTGTAGTCATTCTAGAGTTCCGTAAGTTTATATTACTAGCAATATTACAACTACTGATAACAATAATAATAATAATATAATAATGATAATAATAAAAAGTATATTAATAAAAAGAAGAAGAAATACTACTACTAGTAGTACTATTACTACTACTCCTAATAGTATAATCCCAAAATATAACATGAAAAAATGCATTATTATTTTTATTATGCAGAAGAACTAATACTACTACTAATAATAATAATAAAATCCCAAAATACAATATGAATTATTATCATTATTATGAAGAAGAACTACTATTACTACTACGACTAATAAAAATAAAATATGCTATGTATTATTATTATTATTATTATTATTAGTAGTAGTAGTAGTAATAATATTATTAATAATAATAATACATATTTTATTTTAGGATTGTATTATTATTAATATTACTATTAGTAGCAGTAGTAGTAGTTCTTCTGAATAATAGTAACTAATATTTATTAGATATAATACAATCTAATAAGTATATATTATTATTATTAATACTATTAATAATACTTAATAATAGTATATTTTAGGAGTTTATTAATATTTAAATATAATAATAATAAAAATACATAGTATATTTTAGGAGTGTATTATTATTATTAGTAGTAGTAGTAGTAGTAGTAGCAGTAGTAGTAGGAGTAGTAATAGTAGTAATTCTTCATAATAAAAAAAAAATTATAATAATAACAATTCATATTATATTTTAGGATTGTATTATGATTATTATTAATATTATTTTTATTTTTTAAATAATTTGAAGTAGAAGAAAAAGAACAAAAACAATAAGGATAAGAACAAATAATAATAATAATAGTGATAGTAACAATAATAATGATAATAATAAATGAAATACTAATACTTAAACAAATAATATTAATAATATATGAAATAATAATAATAATAATAATAATAATAATAATAATAAATGAAATACTAATATTTAAACAAATAATATTAATAATATATGAACTAATAATAATACTTGAACTAATAATATATGAAATAATAATAATAATAATAATAAATGCAGTAATAATAATAATAGAAGAATAATAATAGTATTATATTTTATTACTATTAATATTACTTTTAGCTACTGTTCTAGTTATGTATGAGTGTACCTCTGATATTATATACTCATAAAAGATGATATCTTTCTGGCACTGTCTGGGAAACAAGAATTGTGGGAAAACAATAGCTCTGGTTTAATAGAAATAAGTTTGTTTGTGACAGCTGTAACTAATAACGTGAACTAGTGATGTCACAGTGTCCTAGTAAAGGGTCTGTGCAGATCACTATGTACCAATAAAGGATTTATATTGATCACTATGTACCAATAAAGGATTTATATTGATCACTATGTACCAATAAAGGATTTATATTGATTACTATGTACCAATAAATGGCCCTGTATTGCTCACTATGTACCAATAAATGGCCCTGTATTGATCACTATGCAGCCCAGTAAAGTGTTAACCATCCCCAATAGTTGGCATGGGATTCTCAGGCTGGCATGTGCCCAGCTCTTTAACTTCACCTGCCATAAGATGCGGTCATAAAATCGATTAAGAAGTACAGAAGAAAAGTGTGAAATCCCTGGGAGGCGATCAGTGTGAGCAATGCAGAGGGGAGGGGTGGATGGGACCCGGAGCAGACATCGCCGGCTGGGATGAATAATTGCAGGATAAAGAAGATATAGTTTTCCCTGGAAGGAAGACATAAGAGTACCTACCTGGGAGGAGAGATGGAGCAGTCAGCGCAGGATCTCCGGCTCAGCACACTTCGGGGGAACTTCTTCAGCCTTCCAGAGCCAGCAACATGTTCAGTGGAAGTTTCTTCTTCTCCCTCCCTTCCTTCCTTCCTTCCTTCCCTGGACACTTGATAAGTGGAGGGGTGATGAAGATGCACCAACTCTGATGGAAGCTCTGATCTCCTATTACATCCTGATTGCTGAGTGTCCTCCCCTCCTGCAGGCACTGTGCTGCTGCTGCTGCTGCTGCTGCTTCTTCTCCTGCTGCCTGCCTGGCTCTGGTGCAATGTTCCCTGGAAGGAAGGTGTTGTGTCAGGAGTTAGTGAAGGTAGGAGGAGGGGAAGACAGCTCAGGGTGGGAAGGAAGGGTGTGGATCATCCAGCTCCCCCCTTCTCTGTGATTGATGGAGGATACTATCCAGCTGGAAGGCAGACTAAGGACTGCAATGGGAAGAGAAAGAATCATGAAATAGCAGAAATGAGATTCATTCTATAATAAAGTGTTCTCAGGAGATGCCAATAGGAATCCTAGGCTGGGATCCAGAGCTGTGATCTGTTCTGGAGCTTTCCCTGCAGCACACATCAGTCCTTTATAAAGCTCCTTCTACACTCTGTGCCTTACCAGGGAGCTGCTGCTGCTGATGATGCTACTGAACTGTTGAATCTGCTACAAGCTTCACCTGTCATTTACATTTTAAGAGTTCAACTACTGGTACTGGCTCACTGCTTCTGTAGAAAGAAATGAAAGCACACTGCTTGGTAAGTTCACAGGGCTTCACATTGGCACAGTTGCCAACAATTTAACACCGTTTTAAGGACCATTGCTTATAAATGGTTATAAAATCATTGTGTATGGAGCAGTCTGAGAACTACATAGTTCTGTATAAATCGAAAAGGTGACATTTTATTAGGCAAGACTATATTTATCTATTTACCAATATACACTGCTGTCTAATAAATAGTTTTTAAAAAGCCAGAAAAGAAAGGTAATCCATTTTCATGAAATATAGCATACTGAAAATAAAGAGAAATTAAAGTGACACTAAACTCTCATTTAACCACTTCAGTACCGGGCACTTTCACCCACTTCCTGCCCATATGAAATTTTAATAATTTTAGACAGAAAGAGCTTTCTCTTGGTGGTATTTAATCACTGCTGTTTTTTTTTTTTAGACCCAAATTTTTGAAAAGTCATGTTTTTCTTATGCCGCGTACACACGACCGTTTTTAATGTCATTGAAAAAAACGGCATTTTTCTCGACGTGATTCTTCTCAAGCCTGCCTTGCCTACACACTATCGTGGAAAAAAATGCTCGAGTAAAGCGCAGTGACGTACAACACGTACAACGGCACTATAAAGGGGAAGTTCCATTCGGATGGTGCCACCCTTCATGTTAGTAAAGTTTGTTGAGCGACGATTCGCACTTTTCAGCCTCGTGCATTTCAGTCCGTTACAGCGTGACGAATGTGCTATCTCCATTACGAACGCTAGTTTTACCAGAACGAGCGCTCCCGTCTCATACTTGATTCTGAGCATGCGTATTTTTTTTCACGTCGTTAAAGCCCACACACGCCCATTTTTCATGACGAGAACAACGACAATGTAAAAAACGACGTGAAAAATTAGAGCATGTTCCAATTTTTTCATGGCTGTTTTTCACGTAGTAAAAAATGCTCTGAAGCCCACACACGATCATTTTTAATGACCATTTAAAAAAATGAAATTTTTCTCGTCATTAAAAACGGTCGTGTGTACACAGCATTAGTTTCTGTTATAAAACTGAGCAAATAGGTAATTTTCCTTCTTCGCTGATGAGGCTTCACTGATGAGGTGGCACTTATGGGCACCGATGAGGAGGCACTGATTAGGCTGCATTGATAGGTGGCACTGATAGGCACTGATAGGCTGCACTGATGGGTACTGACAGGTGGCACTGATAGGCTGCACTGATGGGCGTTGACAGGTGGCACTGATAGGCTGCACTGATGGGTGCTGACAGGTGGCACTGATAGGCTGCACTGATGGCCACTAATTGGCACTGATGGGGCTGCACTGATAATCAGTGTAAGCAATGTGCTGACAGGTTTGCTGGTAAACGGCCCTCCTTTCCATCCACAGACACAGTTTATTTACATGTGATTGGACACAGCTGATCACATGGTAAAGGGCCACTGTGATTGACCCTTTTCCCCCAATCTGTGATCAGCTGTGTCAGAAAGACACAGCGGTCACAGAGCGCGCCCAATGCGAACTGCAAGAGGTACGCAGGGGGCGGGGTTCTGGGAGGACGTCTACGGACGCCCTCCCAAAACTGGACGACCGTACTGTAGCCGTCTTCCGGCTAGAGCACAGTCAGCAAGTGGTTAAAAAGAAAAAAATCTATTCAAATATGTATTCTTAAAGGATAAGTTCACCTTTTTAACAAAAAAGAACAAACACATTTTTTTGCAGGTAAAAAAATGTGCATTGACTATTTTTTGCTTTAGGAGTCTGGAAAGCTGATGCCATGAAAGTCTCCTGCAGACTGTCAGTGTAAGCTGTACACCGTATAGGCAGGCAGTTGAACCGCTTAAAGCCAGAAACTCCAAAACGCCTGAAGCTCAAACAAGCTCAGGAACTTTTTTTTAGGCAGATTACAGGCATTTTTCTGCTTTTTACATTGGTGATTTTTTGACCTGTACAAAATCGTAGCAAAAAACGCAGCAAAAAACATGGTAAAATCATGCGACTTTCTGCCTAAAAAACAATACGCTCGGGTGTGAATGGGACCTTAGGCTGGGTTCACACCTATGTGAATAGGATGCGGGTTTCCCCGCATCCAATTCGCATGACAGGAGATTGTGACCAGCTCTCTATGGAGCCCAGTGGCGGTGCGTCCATAAAGGGCGCAGGAGCTCCGCCCCCTCTTGCTCCTGCACCGCCACTGAAAAACAATACATACATTCATGCATTGCATGAATGTATGTATTGTCGCCGCTGCCGCCCACTATTCAGATTGCCGGCCCCCTGGCGAGCGCCAGCCATCTGAATAACAGCAGCTGGTTGGCTCTGATAGGCTTTCCGATTACAGCCCGAGGGCTGTAATCGGCTTCCAAATAGTTAACCAGGGGACGCACGGGGGGTGCATTCCTTGGTTAACATTGACACGCATCTCAGCCTATCAGGTTCACCGGAACTGGTTACCGGTAACCTGATTGGCTGAAGCGACATCGAGGGCGGGACTACATAGAGGGACCGTGAAGGAGGACCCGAGGATGGCTGACCGAGAAAGGTAAGTGCCAGACGGGGGGGGGCAATCTGGCGGCATTTTAGGGGCAAACTGGCGGCAATTGATGGGCACAGTGGCGACAATGGCATGGCACAGTGGCTGCGTTTGGCATGGCACAGTGGCGACAATGGTATGGAACAGTGGCTGCGATTGGCATAGTATAGTGGCGACAATTGATGGGCACGGTGGCGACAATGGCATGGCACATTGGCTGCGTTTGGCATGGCACAGTGGCGACAATTGATGGGCACAGTGGTGACAATGGCATGGCACAGTGGCTGCATTTGGCATGGCACAGTGGCGATAATTGATGGCACAGTGGCTGCATTTGGCATGGCACAGTGGCGACAATTGATGGGCACAGTGGCGACAATTGATGGAACAGTGGCTGCGTTTGATGACATGGCACAGTGGCGACAATTGATGTGCACAGTGGCTGCGTTTGATGGCATAGCACAGTGGCTGCATTTGATGGCATGGCACAGTGGCGACGATTTTATGGCACAGTGGCTGCGTTTGATGGGCACAGTGGCGGTAATTGAGGGGCACAGTGGCAGCAATTGATGGGCACAGTGAGGCTGCAATTGATGTTTTTTTTTCGTTTGTTTGCGCCCCCCCCAAAAATTTTGAGCACCAGCCGCCACTGATGGAGCCAGTTCACATATTTCTGTTGCGGCTGCGGTGTGTCTTTGGCTCAGTTTCGGGGCCGAATTCAGGCAAAAATTCAGCCCTTATTCGTCCCTGAAATGGAGAACAGGGAAGCACCGGACCCCTGCCGCATCCATCGGAGGTGTGAACCCAGCCTAAAAGGAAGAATCAATGAACTTCCACGGTGCTCAATAGCACCGTGGTAGTTCATTGAGAACTACAAGCTGACAGCCGCAAAGCCTGTCAGGATTTGTAATTTTTCCATTCACAGAACAGTGGGGTGGATTTACTACAACTGGAGCGTGAAAAATCAGGCGCAGCTCTGCATAGAAACCAATCAGCTTCCAGTTTTTATTTGTTAAAGCTTAATTGAATAAGCTGAAGTTAGAAGCTGATTGGCTACCATGCACAGATGCACCAGATTTTGCAATCTCCAGTTTGAGTAAAACGGCTGCCATTTTTTTAGATTGTGGCAGCGAGCGGGGCATGTTGTCGCTGCTTTTTTTTAGTCCATCTTGGGAGCAAGCAAGTAACTACATTCCTACATACACTTGGAACATGCAGAATGAATGTAGCCACCATAACAAGAAGTCAAATCGCAGCAAACGAACAATAAATAAAATAATAACTAGGGTGTAACATGTTACAAAGGTACCAGCCACCGCACCCCCCTTTCTGATGCCCTATTTTGGCAGCGAGCGGGGCATCTTCTCCCCCTGCTTGCTGCCGCAATAAAGAAAAAAATGCAGCTTGGCCAGCAGAGCCCTGCTATTTTTTTAAGGGGGGGGGGGGGAAATGCCACGCTTGCTGCCAAATTGGCAGGGGGTGCAGTACACTTGTAACATGTTACAAAAGGTGAACTTAACCTTTAATTTAAATATGTACCTTTTATTGCTCTAAGCCTCTTACTAATCTCCAATTTTTGTTTTTGTTTGCTACAGTGGGACTATGGAGATTGAACGTAGCCACCCTCTAACAGGAAGTCAGATCACAGCAGCAAAAACAAAGGCATTTGGAGATTTGGAGGAGGCTGAGAGTAATAGAATACATATTTTTAAAATTTAGAATGCATATTAAATACACTTTTTTTTTTTTTAATGGGAGATTAGTGTCACTTTAAGGCCTTGTGCACACAGGTTAAAAACAGCACTTTTAGACCCTCTTCACCCTGGGGCCGCTGCGTGTTAGCAGTAAAGCGCCGCTCAGCTTTTTGGCCACTAGCGGGGCACTTTTAACCCCCCGCTAGCAGCCGAAGAAGGGGTTAAAAGCACCCATGTTGCGGCACTTCCGAAGTGCTTCCAGACACTTTGGAAGCACTGGCCATTCATTTCAATGGACAGGGCGTTTTGGGAGCACCAAATACAGCGCTCCCAAACCACCCCAAAGATGCTGCTTGCAGGACTTTTCCTAACATCCCGCAAGCTCACCGCCCCAGTGTGAAAAGACACACTGAAATGAATGGGAGGCGCTTTACAGGCTCTAAAACACCTAAAAAAAAACGCCTCAGTGTGAAAGGGGTCTTATACACACGACCGTTTTTAATGTCATTGAAAAAAACAACGTTTTTCTCAACGTGATTCTTCTCAAGCCTGCCTTGCCTACACACTATCTTGAAAAAAAATACTTGAGCAAAGTGCGGTGACATACAAAATGTACGACGGCACTATAAAGGGGAAGTTCCATTCGGATGGCGTCACCCTTTGGGCTGCTTTTGCTGATCCTCATGTTAGTAAAGTTTGGTGAGAGACAATTCGCACTTTTCAGCCTCGTGCTCTTCAGTCCGTTACAGCGTGACGAATGTGCTATCTCCATTACGAACGCTAGTTTTACCAGAACGAGCGCTCCCGTCTCATCACTTGCTTCTGATCATGCGCGTTTTTTTTCACGTCGTTAAAGCCTACACACGGCCGTTTTTCAAGATGAGAAAAATGACAATGTGAAAAACGACGAGAAAAATTAGAGCATGTTCCAAATTTTTAATTCCCATTTTTCACGTCGTGAAAAATGCTCTGGAGCCCACACACGATCGTTTTTAATGGCCAAATTAAAAAAATTAATTTTTCTCGTCATGAAAAACGGTCGGGCATGAGAGATATATGCCCATACACATTTTGGTGTTTACATTCATATAGAGCTGCGTTAGAGGCATTACAAAACATCAAGCCTGCATTTGGAGAGGAGTTTACTGGCATAAGTTGCACACATACACGCGTAAATACATAGAAATGTGTATAAATGCATTCTAGTGGCTAGAAGTAATGAATATTCTAGCAAAAAATTGAGATGACGTGCATACACTTCTAAACACTATACACATGTAAATGTGCATAAACACATGTAATTACATGCCAAATTAGCATTTTTTAAATAGGAGTATTTTATGACGCCTGTGTGCATGAGGTTTTAAGTGATACTAAACTCTGGTTTTAAAAAAAATCTCTCTCTCTCTCTCCTGTATATGCAGTGTGTGTGTGTATATATCAGTGGCGGTGCGTCCATAGAGGGTGCCGGAGCGCCGCCCCCTCTCGCTCCCGCACCGCCACTGAAAGACAATACATAGATTCATGCATTGCATGAATCTGTATATTGTCACCGCTGCCCACTATTCATATGGCTGGCCTCCTGGTGAGCGCCGGCCATATGAATTAGAGCGGCGGCCGGCGGTGGGTGTAACTTGGAAGTGCCTATCAGAGCCAGCGGCTCTGATAGGCTTTCCGAATACAGCTCTCACGCTGTGTTTGGCTTCCAAAAACTCCTCCCAGGTACGCACGGGGGTGTGTTCCTGGAAGAAGACTGTGTGGAGGTTTCAGCCAATCAGGTTCACCGGATCTGGTTACCGGTAACCTGATTGGCTGAAGCGACATCGAGGACGGGAGAACACATCGAGGACGGCGCGGACCGAGGAAGGTAAGTGCAGGGCTGGGGGGGGGGGACAGGCTGCATTTGGGGGACAAACTGGCTGAATATGGGGCACAAACTGGCTGAATATGGGGGGGAACTGGCTGCATTTGGGGGGAACTGGCTGAATATGGGGGACAAACTGGCTGAATATGGGGGGAACTGGCTGAATATGGGGGACAAACTGGCTGAATATGGGGGACAAACTGGCTGAATATGGGGGGAACTGGCTGAATATGGGGGACAAACTGGCTGAATATGGGGGACAAACTGGCTGAATATGGGGGGAACTGGCTGTATATGGGGGACACGCTGGCTGCATTTGGGGGGAACTGGCTGTATATGGGGGACAAACTGGCTGAATATGAGGGGAACTGGCTGTATATGGGGGACACGCTGGCTGCATTTGGGGGGAACTGGCTGTATATGGGGGACAAACTGGCTGCATTTGGGGGAACTGGCTGTATATGGGGGACAAACTGGCTGCATTTGGGGGAACTGGCTGTATATGGGGGACAAACTGGCTGCATTTGGGGGGAACTGGCTGTATATGGGGGACAAACTGGCTGCATTTGGGAGAACTGGCTGTATATGGGGGACAAACTGGCTGCATTTGGGGGAACTGGCTGTATATGGGGGACAAACTGGCTGCATTTGGGGGAACTGGCTGTATATGGGGGACAAACTGGCTGCATTTGGGGGGAACTGGCTGTATATGGGGGGGGACTGGCTGTATATGGGGGCACACTGGCTATATATATGGGGACACACTGGCTGTATATGGGGGCACACTGGCTATATATATATATGGGGGCACACTGGCTGTATATGTTGGCACACTGGCTGTATATATGGGGGCACACTGGCTGTATATATGGGGGCACACTGGCTGTATATATATGGGGGCACACTGGCTGTATATGGAAACAAACTGGCTGTATTTGAGGGGGCAAACTGGTGGCGTTTGGGCACAGTGGCTGCGTTTAATGGGCACAGTGGCGGCAATTTATTTATTTATTTTTTCAGTTTGTTTGCGCCCCCCCAAAAATTTTGAGCACCAGCTGCCACTGGTATATATATATATATATATATATATGTAGCACACAGATCCCTGTCCTGCTTACCTCCACTTGTAGGATAGGACACACCATGCCACATGCCCAGTATCCTCCATGTTGTTGAGGGTGAGCGGTGTTAACAGTTTTTGGGTCCTGCAGCGAGTTACCTCATTCCGTTGGTTCTCGTCCCCAGAGTGTAGGGAAAAGTCTATTTTCTCTAATAAAGAAGGCCAATGTCCAGACAGTGTTAAACTCCAACAGACGAGTTTATTTTCTCTTTGCTAGTAACTTAGTAGAAGATAGAAGATAGATATAGAGTTGGATAGGGAGGGAGGTTCAGGCACGCGACACTTATATACTCTCGTCGTCACTCAAGCCTGAGTGGGTTTTGCTCACCCGGATAGATCCCTCTCACGGTTCTAGCAGCCGGAGTGAAACACGAACAATTACTTTAGCTTGGTTTCTCCTAGGGACGTGTTAAAGAAGAAAAAAAGGAAAAAAGAGCTGCGCAAACCTGTATACAGTGAATATACAATCTAACAATAATCTGGAAATATTGTGCAATAATATAGTGACAAAAAAATATAGACAAAAATATAATAATGTATGGTATGATATGATAAACCGACACATTAATCGAGTTTGACCCCAAAGGAATAACGGTTAATCATATAAATGTCCATATAAGAGTCCATATAAATTCTGAACATAAACGAATTGCAATGCAAATTAAAAGAAGGGTGAACTCCTAAATTGCACCAAAAGAATGCACACGTGCACCACCACCAAAATAATGTGCTTACCAGAGGCAAGCTATTGGAATGCCAAACTATGAATCACTCGCTTCCTTGCAGTAGATGGATATCCACGGATGGAAAGGAACTCTTGTGATATTGAAACTCAGTATTCACCAGTCATAACAATGAGAAGGGGAAACCACATAGTGTATATCGTCCAAACAGCATTTATTCAAATAAAAAGGTGGTAACTTACATCAAGTAGGTAAAATTCAGGCATAAAAACATGGGAAGAGCCGGCCGGCATGCAGTCTCCCGTTCAGCGATGACATCAGCGCGTCAACCTCCCAAATATTGCACAATATTTCCAGATTATTGTTAGATTGTATATTCACTGTATACAGGTTTGCGCAGCTCTTTTTTCCTTTTTTTCTGCATATTGGTGTTTGGTCTACACGTGTGAGTTTGCTGCATTTTTAGGGTTCATCAATCTATTCATTCAATCATTTTTTATTTCTCTTTATCCATTTAGGCGCGGTATATCCTCCTTCACGTGTTAAAGAAGATCCTCTGCCACAGAACCTTTTAGCTCCTAAGTCCCGAACTTTTCAGCACTTGTAACTAGAGACCATAGGTGCCAATGGGGCATGTTACAAGAGCTTATGGTGTATCACAGAATCCTTCCCTCTGACAGGTAACCAGGCCTCTCCCGAGACGGCGACATCCTTCACCGATCCCCTTAGAAAGGTCCTCCCCTGGTTGCCTCTCCTTCAGAGCGGGTCACCCTCCCATGGGCACCCTGAGATTCCGCTGCTTGGTTCTAGGCCTCAGTTAAAGATACTGGGCCTACCTGGAACGATGGAGCCTCGGGCTAAAGGTGCCCGGGACCCAGCACATTCACACGCACCCCTGGCCATGAGGGCCACCGAAGGTGGGGTACATGCCGAGGATGAAGACCCCGCACCAAAGGCGCCTGCCCCTTAATTACGCTCTCCCAGCATGCACAGCAGGCAGACCACGCCCACTGCAGGGCCACCAAGAGAGGACACCCAATCACGCTGCAATGCCTCCTGTGGTTCAACCTGGGACCTGGGCAACAGTGTCACCTGCAGGTCAAAGGGAACTGTACGACCAGACAACAGCCAGAGTCCAATTTTAAAGAAAACAAACAGCCTTAACCAAACTAATGCTCAGGCTACCCCCTAAATTTCAAACATAACGGCCCCCAAATATGGGGACCCCGCTATATATATATATATATATACATATATATATACTGTATATTGTATGGGAGTTTTAAGACATAGTATGCACTGCATAGTAACATTTTATGGCAGACTTACCTGTCAAACACAGCCCTCTAGCGCTGCACTGTCACTGCTCCATCAGGTCTAGGTGCTTCAAACTTCACCTTGTCTTCCTTTTGCTCTCTCCTGCCGCATTCCCAAGCATGCGCACAGGAGTCACTTCTCCACGACAACAGAGTGGGTGCCGTTAATGTGGTCTGAACTGCACATGCTCAGATTACATTACCACTGACAGGCTGGAGGAGGCATTTATAATAGAAGAGACAACTGGGTCTCTTCTGTTATAAAAACTCTGCCTGTCATTGGTTCTACATTTTGACTGCAATACCACTTTGACTCAAAAAAAGTGCCTTCTATTGCCAAATTTTCAGTCCTTCCTTTTTGGCTGCTGTCATCTGACTACCTGTTAGAGGATGGCTACATTTATTTTTCATGATCCCTATGTAGGTAGGAACTTAGCCTCCCTCCCTTGCTCGCACCGGAGATAGACTATGGATATGGGATTTGTACTGTGCAAAAAGCAGTGCACATGACCCTAAATAACATGCACTGCTCATTTCAAACAAATAGAAGTGAGTGGGAAAAGGAGAGGTTGTAGAGCTCACAGGAGATGTTACAAGGAGGCAGAAAACAATTTAAAGCGGAGCTCCACCTAAAAGTGGAAGCTCTGCTTGTTGGCACCATCTACCCCTCCACTGCCACATTTAGCACTTTTTGGGCGGAGGGGGAGCGCATACCTGTCAAAACCAGGTATCCGCTCCCACTTCGGTGTAAGATCGCCACACAACGATTGCTGCGATCTATGGATTTTAGCCCCCCCCTCTCCTTCCCCCTGCTGCCTACTGGGAGACACACAGGTTCCAGAAGACAGCGGGACCATATAGAAAGCACAGCGCAACTCGCGCATGCGGAGTAGGAAACAGGCTTCACTTCCTGTATCCCTTAGTAAGGATGCCGGTGCCTGTCGACATTGCGGGATACCTGGACAGGTAAGTGTCCCTATATTAAAAGTCAGCAGCTGCAGTATTTGTAGCTGCTGACTTTTCATTTTTTGTAATACAGGCTGGAATTTCTCTTTAATTAAAAATTTATAACAAGGTCATTAAGTAGAGGCTGTGTGTGGATTGTTTTTTTAATATTATTATTGTTTAGTGTCACTTTAATGGTTCTTTATGCCAATGATAAAACCAAGGACAATGCCAGAGATAAAAAGTTACAGAAGCAAAATTCTGAAATGTGCAGATACATACTGTATACATGGAATACATAGTTGCCATCTGATCCCTCAAATACTGTTGGCAGCTATGTATTCCATGTATATACAAACTAATAGTGCAGATACAGCTAGATTCCACAATGTACATTAAAGTGTGATTCTGTTCAGTGCAACAGAATAATTTGCTAAACTGTTCTAAAACTTTTCTAACCGTTAGCAACATAAAGCGTATGTCAAACCAATTAATTTTTTCTAGTTTTGGATAGAGTAGGGAAGGACAAGAACATATGTTGGGCTTTTAATAAAGAAAAGCATTTTTAGAGGCGCATGCGCGGATGCCTGAGGGAGAAGTCGCATCCCCTTAGAGCTCCGCTCCCGGGTTAAACAAACCGGAGAACCGACCGCTGTTTTTCACCGCAAACGGCACCAGCTCCCGCAAATTCATACCAGGTACACTTTGGCGTATTGAGGATGGTTACGAGGGGGCCAAAAACGAAGTATAAGATTGGTATCTCTAAGGATACACCGGCCCGGCAGACATCCAAGATGGCGGCGCCTGGTACCTCACAGACTCGCACACAGCGGGTTCCTAAATCCTTGTCACACAATGTCAAAACTCTGGACACAGCTGGTGAGATTGATTCTGACTATGAAACACCTGAAAATGTTAATCAGTCTAACATGTTTAGACAATTTGAGAAAATGCTTCAGAAAGCTTTGAAACAAACTTCTGACCAGATAACAGAGAAGCTGACAAGGGAGATTAGGGAGCTGGGGCATAGAACAGCTGAATTGGAAATGCGGGTAGATGATATAGAAACTACCACACAGCATTATGATGCTACTATTGAACAGCTTAAGGATGAGAACTCTTTATTACAAAACCGTTTGGAAGACCAGGAGAATAGGGACTGTCGCTCCAACCTAAGAATCAGAGGTCTCCCTGAATCAATCATAGACTTACAGGGAACTATATGTGCACTGTTTCAGGAACTGTTACCAGGTATTTCACCTGAGAGATTGGAAATGGACAGAGTCCACAGGGCCCTAACTCAACGCAAACCCAATGGACCCCCTAGGGATATTATAGTTAAATTTCATTACTATAAAACAAAGGAGCAAATACTTGCTGCTGCTAGAGGTAAAAACACTCTTGAGTTCCAGGGCAATATCTATCAGCTCTTTACAGACCTCTCCCCTCTAACTGTTACTAAGAGGCGTTCTATGAAACTATTGCTGCAAGTACTTCAAAAGCACCAAATCATATACCACTGGGAGTTTCCATTCTCTCTCCGCTTTACATACTTGGAAACTAGATATACCTGTCGCACGTCCGATGAACTACGGTCAGCCTTAATTGATCTAGGCCTGATGGATCACACCAATTCTAAGGAGCAACCTCGTAGACGTGCGGCTTCTAGATCACCTCCAAATGAAACCGACCTGGACCCAAACCCCTCTGGTTATACCAGACAGAATCTCCATAAAAGAGGACGTTTTGATAGTCAGGCACCGATAAATGTCGACTCAATGGACTGATTGTTCACCTCTCATTAATCTTATCCATGTTTCTCCCCTTTTGTAGGGTACTAGCCCCATTGCTTTATTCTGAAAAGCATTGCACTATTTATGATTGAAGAATTAGAATCCTGTTCTCCATTTTTATTTTTTTTTTGTGGTGTCTTGTTTCTGACAAATATGTCTATTTCTTTAATCTATATGCACATTATTTATGCATATTAATTTGTACTTATGAAGTATAAATCTAGGTTTTTATTTAGGGTTTTAGTCAGCCAGAAGATTTATATTTCATTTACATTTTTGAGTCAAGTGTTTTTAGGGGTTTTTTTTTTGTATTTGTCCCCTTTCTGATGAATATGTCTACTTAGTAATTTATATGCATATTATATTGTACTTATGAAATATAAATTTAGGTATTTATTTATTGTTTTAGTCAGCCAGAAGGTCTATATTACATTTACATTTTTGAGACAAGTGTGTTTTTTTTTTTTTTTTTTTTTTCGTGTTTGTCCCCTTTCTGATAAATATGTCTACGTAGTAATTTATATGCATATTATATTGTACTTATGAAATATAAATTTAGACATTTATTTATTGTTTTAGTCAGCCAGAAGGTCTATATTACATTTACATTTTTGAGACAAGTGTGTTTTTTTTTTTTTATATGTAATATAAATTTATGTATTTAATTTATGTTTTTGTCAGCCAGAAAGCTAAAATTTCATTATTGCTTCTTGAGACGAGTGTTTCTTGTCTTCTTTATTTGTCTCCTTATAGACAAATAAGTTTATTTCCTTGACTTATATGGTCATTGATATAGATAGACTATCCTCTTCCCTCCCCCTCCCCCTTTTTTTTTTTTTTTTCCCTTTCCTCTATATTTGCGAGCTTGTTTATTACTTATTTCGCTTGCGTAGACGGTTTGCTTCACAAGTGTTAAGATTAATATTTTCTAGCCTCCTTATGGACGCATTCATCTAGAAATTGACTCAACATACTTCCCGAAGTTGGTATGCTTCCTTTCTCTCTCTTTTTTGTTTATTGCATCTCCAGTCTTCTTGATAGAGAATTATATAAGTTTACTATTATAATACTTAAGTGTTCTCCGGCGTTGTTTTTCCCTCCGGAACTTCTTGCGGCCCCCTACGTACCACCTGACTCCTGCTACTATTATGCAGGAGTCGGTCGGTGACCATGGAACCCCTCTGAGATATTTGATATCTCTCCGAGATGTTCCTGCGCCCTACTAGTACATCATTATTTTATGACATTAATTGCAGTCATTAGGGCTTCCTATTTATTTGGTTTCTTCTTTATTCTTTCTTTTCTGTCTTTCCTTTCTTCTCCTCTTCTGTCTCCCTTGGTGGCGGTTCGAACTCATAATATGGGTTTCATTAACCCTTATATAAAACTTACCCTTACTATGTCATGGCCCCCATAAACATTTTGTCCTTAAATGTACAAGGCTTCAACGTTCCACAAAAAAGAACTAAAGTTCTACGTTCCTTTTCAGCTAGAAAAGCTCACATCATTTTCCTTCAAGAAACGCACTTTATCAATAACGCCTCCCCTAAATTTCTTTCCTCCTCCTACCCTCAATTCTACGCAGCATCAGCTACAACTAAGCAACGTGGGTCCCTGATTGGATTCCACCGTTCTACACCATTTACCCTTAATACACAAATATGTGACCCTGAGGGTCGATATGTTTTATTAACAGGCTTTATTGCTGATACTGAAGTCACATTAGTTTCGTATTACGCCCCAAATAAACGTCCTGAAGCTTTTCTATCACATCTTTTCCAACTAATCGAATCACATAAATTTGGAACAATAATATTATGTGGCGACTCCAATACTACCATCTATCCCTTCTTGGATAAATCCCCGTCATCTCCTGACTCTCCTATCCATAAACGGTCCTTCCAATCTCTACTTACTTCTTTTAATTTTGTTGATACCTGGCGGGAACTTAACCCAACTTCCAGAAATTTTACACATTATTCTTATCCACACAAATCCTTTTCACGAATAGACCATATTTTCCTCCCCTCTAGTATGCTCCCTGAAGTAATATCCTCTAATATAATCCCATTTCCATGGACAGACCATTGTGCGGTCACTGCTACAATTACCTCTCCAATACCTAGGTCACATGACACCACTTGGTGTATTAACGACTCCATCCTAACTCACCCCTCACACCGTTCAGATATTGAACTGGCTCTTAATGATTATATCTCATTTAATGACACTACTGATGTCTCTGCCCTTACACTATGGGAAGCCCATAAAGCTGTCATTCGGGGCAGCTTGATACAAAAGGCGAGATCTATTAAAAGAGATCGCAAGATTCTGTTCACCAAACTTGAAGCAAATTTTAACGCTTGTCATTTGGCTCATCAAGCTACCCCGACTGCAAACACTAACACTAAATTGGAAAGGGCCCGGCTTGAGTTGGATCTTTTTCTGACAGATTCGGCAGACAAACTCTTACGCAAGCGGCAACATACCCTATACCGCAAGGCCAATAAGCCTGATACCCCAATGGCCCGCAGCCTCAAGTCTATTGATCGCTCACGAGCTGCATTCCGACTTAGAACCTCCAGAGATGCATACACTAGTAACCCATTAAAGATCTTGGAAATCTTTCAATCTAAATTAGCTAAGCTCTATGACCCTGGCTTAATCTTTGATAAAAACAAAGCAGACACTTTGTTCTCAGATGTTACACTTCCCACAATGACATCAGAACAGTGTGAATATTTGGAGAGTCCCATAACGGCCTTGGAAGTTAAAGCTGCTATTAAAGAATTGAAGCCTCACAAGAGACTGGGCCCCGATGGGTTTTCTGCACTATACTACAAACAATTTGATTCGATTTTAACGCCTCTATTGACTAGAGCCCTCAATTCTTTGTTAGCTGGTCATTCGTTTAAAACCGAAACACTAACTTCCATCATAGCAATGATTCCCAAACCTAAATATGACACTACCTCTTGGTCTAATTACCGCCCCATATCTCTTTTAAATCTTGACATTAAGTTATTAGCTAAGATCTTGGCAACTAGATTAAATAGCATTATAGGTAAACTTATCCATCGTGACCAAACTGGCTTCATGCCCTTGCGTCAAGCAGGGGATAATGTCAGAAGAGCACTTTTATTAATTCATGCCGCCAAAAAAATACGTATCCCAACTTGCCTTGTATCATTAGACATTAGGAAGGCGTTTGACTCAATCAGCTGGCCATATCTACAATATACTCTTCAAAAATGGGGTTTTGGGGAAAATTTCTTAACTTGGGTCTCCTCACTATACAGCACTCCGAAAGCTTATATTAAATATATGGGCTACAAATCAGCTATGATAGATATTAGGAGAGGTACTAGACAGGGTTGCCCCCTATCCCCTTTGCTTTTTGCCCTACTTATTGAACCCTTAGCATGTATTATTAGAAATAATCCTAATATCAAAGGTGTAGAATTAGGTGGACATCACCACAAATTGAGTCTTTTTGCAGATGACATCCTGATTTTTTTATCCCATCCCCATGTCTCAGCCCCAAATCTAGTAAATACTTTGGACAAGTTTGCAAAGATTTCTGGATTGTGTGTTAATCATGCCAAATCTAATGCCCTTAATATTTCCCTTTCGCCATCTGAGTTACAACAAGCTCAAACGTCTTTACCTTTCAATTGGGAATTGCACCATATTTCATATCTTGGAGTCCAACTCACTTCCTCTATATCCGACTTATTTTCAGCTAACTACTTACCCTTATTGAAGTCAACTACTAATCTGATGAAACAATGGTCTTCTCTTCCTTTATCTTGGATTGGGAGGATTAACGCTACTAAGATGTCAATCTTACCAAAGTTCCTTTACCTATTCCGAGTTCTCCCCATACATATACCTCCTTACTTCTTGAGGCTCACTCAAAAGAGAGTGATGTCTTTTATATGGGGCTCTACAAAACCCTGTATACCCAGATCGACACTTTATCTTGATAAATTGAAAGGTGGTCTGGGAATTCCTAACTTTTCCTCATACTACTTTGCTGCTCAGCTAGCACAACTCCCCAAATACCATTCTACAACAGAATCCCCTCTTTGGGTAGCGATTGAATCAGTTGATATTGACCCCATTTCTGTGAATAATTTGCTCTGGTTAGCTCCTAAAGATAGACTAAACTTATCTAACCCCGTAACCAAACATTCTATAGCTATCTGGGACAAATATAGATCCACAAAAAGCCTACAATCCACTCATAACCCTCTACTCTCTTTTCTTCGAAATCCCTCATTTTACCCCGCCTGGAAATTCCCCCTATCATTTGCAGCTTGGTCCAAAAGAAACCTACTTCAATTTCACAATCTAGTTTCCTCCAATGATATTCTTACGTTCCCAACATTATGTGATTTATATAAACTCCCCATGAAGGAGCTCTTCCGCTATCTACAAATTAAGAACTTTTGTACACCCCTCGTTGATACGGGATCCCCTCTTACCCAAATGACTCAATTTGAACGTATCTGTAACAGTGATCCCCATACTAGAGGATTAATATCACTTTTGTATAAACGCATCAATTCCACATCCGACGATACTTTACCATCCTAAACGACTAAATGGGCACACGACATGGATAGAACATTCAGTAATAGTGACTGGGATAATATATGGTCAGCTACTAAGCATTCCTCGCCAAATTGTTTTGCGTTGGAAACAAATTATAAGGTCCTTTCTCGATGGTACCTGGTTCCGGCCAGGATTGCCAAATTTGCCCCCTTGTACCCAAATTTATGTTTCAGAGGCTGTTCTGAACCGGGCACGCAGTTCCATATTTGGTGGCAATGTCCAATCGTTCAATCCTTCTGGAGTAAAATATTTAACATGGCCTCTACGGCCTTGGAAATACCAATCCCGCCAGACCCGGCACTGGCTCTCCTCAACCCCAAACCTCCTGAATTGAATAAATCACAATTCAAATTACTACTACATCTCACCACGGCGGCTAAACAATCTATAGCTAAGGCCTGGAAAACCCAAACTTTAGTTGTGGCTGAAACTAAACATAGAATTAACAGAGCCCTTATCTTTTCTAAAATGTCTGCTATTGAAGATAACAACATTACTACATACAATAAAATATGGAAACCATGGATTAAACACTTCTTACCCCCAGATTTTGATCAATTATTGTTGATGCCTTTTTGAAAATACTTTAATATTTATCTATTAATATAATATTTAAACGGGGCCTTGAACTGACTGGACCGCCACCCGGGGAGACAACCTTCACCTTTTTCTCTATTTTTCTATACCCATACCTTCTTTTCTATATATTTTACTTTTCTCCCATTTTCTTCTTCTTCTCTCTGTACTTCTTCTGTCTTTCTGTTCTGGTTAGTTTTGTTACTTGTGTATTACGGATTTTATACACATGCGATGTCCATTACATGACTTATATATATACCTTTTAAGTTTCACTTTATCAATCACTAATATCTTTGTGTCTTAAGGGTTTGTTAGGAAGGTCTCCACTAAACAATTGAGATATGACAACATTCATCTGGTGTATCCTTCTGGATAACCCAGCATACTCTCTCATACTTAATCGAGCCCCCAACTGCTCACAGCTTGCTCCCTTCGGGGGTGAGTGGATGGTCTGGAGGCATGATATTCTATCCTGAATATGGCTTATTTTCATTGCTCTAATCTTTTATACCTCTATTTGTATTGATATAATTGTTAATGAGGTTTATCCTCTACTACCTTTCTTTCAATATGTATTTTTAGTGATTGCTGTATTTATTTACAATTCTATTCTTGATCAGAATGTAATGTTCATTATACTTGCTATTTACTTGTAAAATGTAATAAAAATATTAAACAAGAAGAAAAGCATTTTTATTTCTGTCAGCAGGACAGAAAGTGATTACGAATCTTACAGAGCTCCAGAGATCAGTAAGCACCTGGCAGGGGACCTAACCCTTGTCCTCAAAAACGAAGAAAACGTAAACCACTCGCCGCCAAATCACGTACATGTACGTCATTTTGGGGAAGTGGTTGCACCGGGGTGATACCTTCAGCTAGAGGCACCACCCCGGTATCGTTTTTTTAGAGCAGACGGTCGACTTTCATGTGATAACAACCGATGAAGCTAAATAGCCGCTCGGCTGTTATCACAAGCAGCGGGAGGGGACATCCCCCTCCCGCCTCCTTCCGCGGCTCTGCCCAGGTCTCTTGTCCCACCGGGAGGCCCGAGGGACTGGCTGGCACATCCGCCGGCTGGCCGAAGACCCGAACAAAGCCAGAATTGGCTTTGATGGGGTCTCTGATGTAGTAACCTGGAAGCAATGTCACTTCAGGTTTACTCGCCAGCCGACGGAACCAATTTTAAAAAATCCAAACTATTCAAAAATGCTGATTTTTTTTTGTTTTGAATACTTTGAAGTGCAGAGGAGGAGTTGTGACTGGCTGTGTGTTGGCGCCAACTGCTGAACTCCCCACCCCACTTCTTCTTAAATAGGAGTCCAGCTCGCTGATGGTAGTGTGTTAGCCTTCGCCATTTTGTGCCCAACTCCTTGCCATAGGCCATTAGCTTTTATATTCAAAAGTAAGGAATCCCCACACAAAGTTATAGTTTTCACACTTTACTGTATCACTTGAAAGATGATGGTGAAACATTAACCCCCTCACGCCGACTTAACACAAATATGTGGCCTTCAGCTTGAAGGGATTGTATCGGGGTTATCCCTTGAAGCTTCCACCCCTAAAGAGTGGGCATTGTCCCACGAAACGTGTTGGCCTTACACAGATACTTTACATCCATACAGATGGTTCTGTATTGTTTTATTATCTCTTTTAGATTACTATACATCATCTTGATTCTTGATGTGAAGGATATTTTTCATTATTGTACTGTGCCATGACACTTTTCGATATGTATTGATGATTACCAGCATGGGTTTGCTATTCCATGCTTCTTCATGCTTTCATGTATGCAATACTGCTACATTTTTGTTGTAGAAAAATAAAATTTATTTTTTCTATGCTGCCTGCTTGCTAGCCTTGTTTCCATTCCTCATACAAAGTCCCAAACTCTCCTTTTTTGACTTAGATAGGGATGGGGGTGCATATCACTATGCATCTCATTTAAAGGCCCAAACGTTTCCTTCTGTAAGTATGACATTTTTGCTATTTTTAACCCCCCAAAAAATGAGACTTTACAATCACTTTAAGCCATCTTTCCTGATATTCCTCTCCTCTCCTCCACTATTGTGTTGGAACCTAACTCCCTTCTCACACTCTAATTCACTCCACAGGGTCATTAGCACTCACTCGTAGGGTTCTGACTCAGAGGGCTGCTCCTCTAATTTGGTACACTTTACTCAGGAGTCACTAGAAATTCCAAGGACATTAGTATGTAATATAAAGTGTAAATAAAAACACAGATGCAGTTTCAGACAAATCCTTAAAAAAAAACAAACACAAAAAGTTCCAGGATGTACATCTATCGTCAACCACATCATCCAGCAACATAGATCCACCTCGAGCACAATATCCGATGCCCATCGATCTGCCGAAAGAAAATAATACTGACAGCCAACACAGATCTGTTCCCATCGATTCACTCCCACTGACAGGTTTGACTGATGACAGCTGTTAAAAACAAAAATATGGGGTTTATCTGGTGATGCTATTGACAATATATGAACATGAACATATCTGATCAAAGATGTCACAGGATCCCCGTGACATCATGAACAATATATGGTCAATTAAATCATCTGGAACCCCTTTATTTTGTTTACATTTTAGCAGCAGGGATCAGACCTGTCACTCAACATGAGGTAAGTGATAGGACAAGATGATGCTTTTTTCGTTGTGGATCTACTTTGCTGAAGGATGATAATGTATTATATTGTGGAACTTTTTTTATTAATTAGTATTAAAGGACTTTATTTACACTGTTTTCCTTTCCATATAGGAAGGGTCTAGAATGATATAATTTACTTTAAGATGAACTGAGGTTTGAGTATAGAGAATTCTCATCTAGGTGGTGAAAATGTGATCAAGGCAAGCATTTGTGGGTGTCCAAACCCAAAATGGCTTTGTAGTGGGTAATTTGAAGGTTGGCGAAAAATCCAAAAATTTTAGTAGTCATAGACCTTGCCAGATTTAATCTGGTTTGGACAGTCCCTAGGTTCAAATTACATCCAGCTATCCTTCACTGCCACTGCCCGTGAGCTGCGATCCAGAGAGGCATCATATACGTGATGACGCTGTACTGACCCCTTTCATTAGCCAATCAATGCTAACTTTCTCAGAGCCATCGGAACGATTTGTTGTGTGTATGGGTGTGTGCGCAGCTGCGAGATCCCGTTTTAAACAACGTTGTCTCTTTCAATGTTATGATTGGTGTAACTCAGTGTTTCTCAACTCCAGTCCTCAAGGCGCCCCAACAGGTCATGTTTTCAGGCTTTCCATTATACTGCACAGGTGATTGGATCAATTTCACTGCCTTAGTAATTACCACAGCTGTTGCATCTGAGAGAAATCCAGAAAACATGACCTGTTAGGGTGCCTTGAGGACTGGAGTTGAAAAACACTGGTGTAATTTCTACTTATTGCCCACTTTTTTTGTATATTTGTTTGTTTTTTCCATTAAAGATGCTTTAATTGACTTTAGTGTCCCATCAATGTGACTTACTTGTTTGCATAAGAGTGGTAGAGTTCAGACATTTTGCTAATATTGTGACCAGTGCTTTTCCCCTCTGGGTGCAGCCATTGGCTTCTGGGTTCTATCAGGGCCCAGACCAATCATAGAGGGTTCGCTGTCTTAAAAAGCTAGCTGACCCATTGCTTGGTGTTTGAGCAACGTGTCGATATACAACCCCGATTTCAAAAAAATTGGGACAGGGACATATTTGTGTAGCATCCCCTTTTCTTTTAACAACACTCTGTAAACATCTGGGAACTGAGGAGACCGGTTGCTGGAGTTTTGGAAGAGAAAAGCTGTTCCATTCTTGACTGAGCAATCATATGCTGCTCTAAGAGATGTGCAAGCTGCCCACTTCATATGCACTCCACATGCACTAATGCACCCCATACCATCAGCGATGCAGGCTTTTAAGCTGAGCACTAATAACAAGCCAGTAGATCTATCTCCTCTTTAATCTGGACGATATAGTGCCCATGGTTGCCCAAAAAAAAATTAAAATGTAAATTTGTCTGACCACAGAGCAGTTTTCTGCTTTGCAACAAATCATTTTAAATGAGCTTTGGCCCAGAGAAGAAGTCAACATTTCTGGATCATGTTTAGCTATGGCTTTGACAATTTTTAGAAGCAACTTTTCACAGATTGGTGAACCTCTACCCATCTTTACTTCAGAGACACTCTGACTCTCTAAGATGCCCTTTTTATACCCAATCATGTTACTTACCTGTTGCTGATTACTCGAATTAGTTGTAAAATGTTCTTACTTGTTAGTACCACTAAGTGACAGTTGCCTGTATTCTAAACTGCACTGGACTCTCATCACCGCTGGGATTCTCTTTGACCCTCCATGCGAACACCAACAATCCTGCATCTGGCTGCCCTGTATACTCTAAATGAGCGCCAACATTCCTACACCTGGCTGCTCTGTGTACTCCAAGTGAGCATAATCCTGCAGCTGGATGGCCTGTATACTCCAAGTTAACACCAGCATTTCTGCAACTGCCTGCCTTGTACTGTACATTCCAGAAGAGCACCAGCAAGACTTTCCTTGCGGCTCCTTTGTTCCCAGCACTACAAGAAACCTTAAATACTACTCCTGTGATCATAGTACCCCAGTGCTGTAAAGACTCTCATTCTTACATAGTTACATAGTTGGTCAGGTTGAAAAAAGACACACGTCCATCAAGTCCAACCTGTTTGTGTGCTTTTATGTCAATATTACTTTGTACATCCCTGTATGTTGTGGTTGTTTAGGTGCCTATCTTATAGTTTTTTTTTATTTATCTATGCTCCCTGCTGAAACACTGCTTGTGGAAGAGAATTCCACATCCTTACCGCTCTTACAGTAAAGAACCCTCTACGTAGTTTAAGGATAAAACACTTTTCTTCTAGTTTTTAGTGAATGGCCATGTGTCTTTCTAAGTTCCCTTGCGTGGAAAAGTTTTATCCCTATTGTGGGGTTACCAGTGCGGTATTTGTACATTGAAATTGTAGCCCCTCTCCTGTGTCTCTTCTCCAAAGAGAATAAGTTCAGTGCTAGTAATCTTTCCTCATAAGTAAGGTCCTCTAGTCCCTTAATTAGCTTTGTTGCCCTTCTCTGGACCATCTCCAGTTCCAGCACATCCTTACTAAGGACTGGAGCCCAGAACTGGACGGCATACTTCAGGTGCAGCCAGACCAGAGTCTTTTCACCTCCTCCCTTGCTCCATTTGTGATGTAGTCCCTCACATTCACTTGTACATAATTTTTTTTTTATATACAGGCATACCCCTCCCTATCTCTGCGATATAGCTAATACCCTTGAATGGTTGCCAGCCAATCATGAGAGCTATTGAACCAAGTCTCTGAAATTCCCACAAAATCTAAATCCTCCTCATACAATAGCAGCTCTAGTTCTCCTATCTAGTCCGTCAGACTCCTGGCATTAGTGAACAAGCCAAGTAGTTTTGTCCGGACGTATACTATCACCTTATTGGGTGTTCTGAGCACTCGGGCACTCACAGCACACGGCACTCACAGCACACGGGTACTTACAGCACACGGGTACTCACAGCACCCGGGTACCCACAGCACAGGGTACTCACAGCACCCGGGTACTCACAGCACTTGGGTACTGACACCTCCTGTACTTCAGCACTTCCACGCCAAAAAAGCTCTGCAACAGCACCACCTAGCTGTTGATGGCCTGTTCTGCTCTTGTATGTTCAGCACTGCAGTATCTTCAGAGTATTCTTGGTTTCTTGTCAGCTGTAGCCTGCCCAGGTAATTTTCAGGGTCTGTCCTACACCCCACACCGTGTAGGGTGCTCTGGTGAATAGCATACACTCCGTAGACTCTGTAATTCAGGCTACACCATCACTATGTGTAGATACCCTGATCGGTCAGCGCAGGATGTCTACTATGCCTCTATTTTTCTCTTAAGACTCTAGAGCTTCCCTTTCCAGTGAATATGAACCTTAGTCTGTGACAGTTTGGTTAAGCCCTGACCAAAAGATCTCAGTCACCTGGGAAACCCACCATATCCTTAAAAGGCGTAATGCCCAGGAAGCAACCAGGTCCAGATCACTTATTACCTACATACCCTTACCACCTAGTTGGCTCAAATTCAGGCTGTTCTAACTACTATACAGTCCCTGTATCTTCAGGTTCACCATAACCTCTTCAAGCGCATCCATCTGTTTTATTTGTAGCTTCCATGCTACATGCTTCTTGGCCCATCCAACATTACATCTCCCCCACAAAGCAATATGAATTTCTCTGAGGCATTTTTTTTTTACATTAAATAAGAACAAATAATTGTAGCTGAATTTAAATGTGTGGACAAGCTTATTGGATAAGTTATTCAACAAAATGTGAACCACTTTGATCATCTGATATAGCAAGGCTTGTCTGGTGATAATTTTTCTTTATTTGGGACAACTTATCTTTCTGTTTGCTTTCTGGACATCTACCACTAACAATGTTCCAAAAAATGTTCCAAAAATCTTAGGCACAGTGTTGTAGTTGTTCAAGGTGCTGCAGTCACAACTACATGTACTCGGTCACATTTCAGCCAACCAGATTGGAAAAACATTCTGGGTATATGTGGTTGTCACTGCATGCCACATACAACTGCAACACTGTGCTTGGGCTTTGATTGTTCTACTTCCCTTGAACCTATACATATAATGGATTTGACCTGGAGGGTCTGTTCGTTTTTTTACAGTTATAATTCTTGTTTCATGAGGACTAACTGGACCACCACAATACATACAATGTCTTTTGAGTTGTAAAGAGGAAATGTTTCATCCACTTTAGCTATTCGTGGTTGCATGACAAATTGTGTTTATGTAGCCATCACACTTCCTTGCAGCTTCTACTGGCTTACAAAGTGTTTAATTGGAGTTCAGTAACGGACGTTATGTTATAGTGTTTCTAATTGTGCTTTTTAAGAACAATATTAATGGGAGGCCTGCAATGCTAACACACCCTTATGGAACAAGGATTCAATAAATGATATGAATTATTGCAGATTTCAAAGTGGATATGCCGTCGAAATAAAAATAATTTAATCTACAAGGGCAATTCATGTGGAATGCTTATAATAGACATAAACAACTTTTCTCTGTTGATTTTTAAATACAGTTTTATTTTTTAATAGGTTCTTTTATTTCATAAAGTGGTGTGTCAACAACACAACTGAACAGCCTATCAGGTAAAATTGAATTATGTGTTGTCATTCTTTTTTCATATCTGAGACACTTTTAGTTTCTGAGCCAAAGGGCATATTTTCATTGTTATGATCATAGGCTCATAATAACTAACATTCACATGTGAAAGATATAGGTATGATTTGAAAGTCTATTTTAGAAGCAGGCAAATATGCTGTATGTATACAAATATGTTTTATTTTTATAATAATACATTTGTCAAAAGATAGAATTTAGTTTAGGGCTGTGCTTTGATAGATTAACCTTCCCTACTACTTCTGTCATCACAGTACCCCAATGCTGTAAAAGACTCCTATTCTGCTCTTGTGTGTTCAGCACTCCAGTATCTTGAGTGTATTATTGGTTTCTGGTCAGCTGCAGCCTGCACAGGTAAGTTTGAGGGCCTCAACTTTGGACCTGTCCTGCAGCAAAACTCCTCACCCCACACCTTTTATAACGCATACACACGGTCGGAATTTCCGACAACAAATGTTCGATGGGAGCTTGTTGTCAGAAATTCCGACCGTGTGTAGGCTCCATCGGACATTTGCTGTCGGAATTTCCGATATCAATAATTTGAGAGCTGGTTCTCAAATTTTCAGACAACAAAACTTGTTGTCGGAAATTCCGACCGTGTGTACACAATTCCAACGCACAATATTCCACGCATGCTTGGAATCAAGCAGACGAGCCGCACTGGCTATTGAACATAATTTTTCTCAGCTCGTTGTACGTGTTGTACGTCACCGCGTTCTTGACGTTCGGAATTTCCGATAACATTTGTGTGACCGTGTGTATGCAAGACAAGTTTGAGCCAACATCTGTCGGAAAAAAATCCACAGTTTTGTTGTCGGAATGTCTGATCGTCTGTACGTGGCATTAGGGTGCTCTGGTGAATACCATACACTCTGAAGATTCTGGTCTTTAGCCTACACCCTCACTATGTGCAGATACCTTGATCAGTCAGCACTTAATGTCTACTATGTCTCAATTTTTTCCTTAAGACTCTAGAGCTTTCCTTTCCATCCAGGCAGTCCATGGCAGTTTGGTTTAGCCCTGACCAAAATATCTCAGTTACCTGGAAAAACCCACCAAACATCTTGTTAATTCAGGCTATTCTTTCTGCAGTCCCTATATCTTTAGTTTCACTGCAACCTCCTCTACTGCATCCATCTGTTTTATTTGTGGCTTCCATGCTGCATCTCTTGACCTATCCAACATTGCATCTTCCCCACAGAGCAATATGTTTTTTTCTGAGGCATTTTTATTTTATTTTACATTGAATAAGAAGAACAAGGGATTGAAACTGAAGTACATTGTTTGGAATTTAGTTTAGGGCTGTGGTTTTACTACAGCACTTCATGACTATGGACTGCTGAAGGAATAAGATATAAAATATAACTGGAGTATAGATAATTTTTACCCAATATAGCATAGTGCTGTCTCATTGGTTTTGTAGATCAGTAATGAAGCAACCCCTGCAAAGGAAAGATTTTTTTTTACTTACCTGTCTGGATTCCCACATGTCTACAATTGTATTACAAAGATCCTGTTGTTGAAGAATCTTCAGCATCCAACAAATTACCAGATGTGTACCTGGTTACCCTCTGTGCCCTCTGTGATCAGTTGCTCGCCATGTATATCTGATTCTGAAGATTCTTCAAGCAGCTCAATCTCTGCAATGCAGTTTACATCAGGCAATGGGAGAGGTAGGTGTAAACTCTCTTTTTTTGTAGGGTGCATTTTGTTTTTGATATTTGATCATTATAATTACTAAGTGTTTTAAAATAATGTTATGTATCCCTGTCTTCCTTGGACATACATGTGCATGGAAAACATCTTAGTAATTATTATTGCTGGGAAGGAAGAAGAGATTGGATGCACATTCATGAGTCACTGATGAAGATCATTAGGAAGATTGCTTGTGCAAAATGGCAACTTGTATTCCACAGGTGCTTCTCCCCACCGCTAGATAAATATCTGCACCAAAGAATCAACCACACTGTAGATTACATTCAGTACAGCTACACCACAATGGATGCTTTATGTTGGCCTCTAAAGAAATACATGTAGTGTAATGTTAGTTAATACAGTGCCATCATCCAGGAATCAGAATTGAATAAGGGTTGGATTTTGGTCCCCAAACCAAAAACCAAAACAAAAAGGGGGGGGGGGGTAGGGCAGTTGGACTATTGCGGTACGGGTAAGCAATTATAAAAATGCACGTGTGAAAAAAAAGTATACATTTTATTAACACAAAGACAATAAAATACAAACAAAATTATACAGTTTAAAATAGTGACGATCCATGTGTATCACCACAGTAATCAACCCCTAGGGGGGAAGGTCACAATGGGAGTAGGGGTCACTGGGGGTGTCTCTACTAGTTTTGCGGTCAAGAGAACAATCTGCAACGAATTAACTAACAATCAATGAATAAACAGGTGGCAGGCATAGAGATACAGTCAAGCTTGACATGATGACATAATATATGGAGGGGGACAAGGGTTGAGCTGCTTACCTACGACCTCCACAATGGATGCTTTGTTACAAAGCTACACCACAATGGATGCTTTGTTACATTACCTTACAAATCTTTGTTACAAAGTTGCTGATGTAATATCACCCTAAGTGCCTCGCACATACAGTAATCTTCCCAGATGATGGAACATTTTTTGTGCACACAGAACAGATTTTAAGGATTCTTTTTCACTGAATTAATTTTGTACATGTGCTACATCCACACAAAAGTAGGGATGAGGTTTGGGTTCACTAATACTATGGGTTTGGGGGAATCCTGTTTATTTTTGTGGAGAATTAATGCTAAGATTTGCCAAAGTCATGTTTTTTTTTCTTGCGGAATAGGTGCAGGTACTCCCCCCTTCCGAATCACCCCTTGTCTCTGCCTCCTACCCACCTTCGAGCACCGTCCCTTGGTTCCACCCCATACCCACCTCCCAGTACCACACTTTTTAAGGAATACAGAACCAAGTAATGTATATGGAAGTAATTTCTTTGTAATTTGACGCTTCTAAAAAGAAAAGAAAAAAAAATTGATCCCCTGCAGCCAACAACAACAGACCCCCACATCAACAATAGACCCATCCAGCAAGAAAAGATTTACCCAGCAACAACAGACCCCTCAGCAACAATAGAGCTGCCACAAACCACTACCACCACCCCAGCAACAATAGACCCCCACTAGCAATAAAATATTTCCCAGCAGCCAGCATCAATAGACCCTCCAGCAGCCATCAACAGTGGATCCCTCCCAGCAACAATTGACCCCTCCCTCAACAATGGATCCCTCCCAGAAAAAATTGGCCCCCCTCCAGCAACAGTAGATTCTACACCAGCAACAATAAACCTCCCAAGCAACACTAGATCCCCCCACAACAATAAATTACCACAGCGAGCAAAGATTTCCCAGTAGCCAGCATCAGTAGACCCTCTAGTACTACTTGTCATTGCATACATTCTTTTCTAGAGGTGCCAGAATTGCATTCCCCCGCATTCTGCCTAAAAAAAAGCCCTGGTCATAGTAATCTAAATATACTGCTTAGCATTTGAACTTAGGTAAAGCTTAGAATGACAAATAAGAAGGCTTTGAAATAGGTCAGCCATTTACTGTAAAATAATGGGTTCCCAGCAGCCATAATGATAATGTGCTTTAGCCCAATCAGGGCACAGTGAATAGATGGTTGTTAAAGAGAGGGCCGGGAAGCCGCTGCATCCTTAACAACAGATGAGTCATCAGCTGTCAACAGGCTTCCCCACTGGCAGCTGAATCAAGAAAAAAAAAACTTGCCGGCAAAAAAAAATAAAAAATGTTATAGGGCCTCCCCCAAATTCTGGGGTATGGATTTTGAGGTGAACCCCACACAAAACTTAAAAAAAAAAACAGCATGGGGCCCCCCAAAATCCATACCAGACCCTTATCCGAGCATGCAGCCTGGCAGGACAGTAAAGGGGGCGGGTGAGCGAGTGCCCCCATTCTGAACCATACCAGGCCACATGCTCTCAACGTGGGCCCCAGTTCCCCCAATGTGAATAAGTATGGGGTACATTGTACCCCTACGCTATCACCAAAAAAAGTGTCAAAAATAAGTAAAGACAGGAGGCAGTTTTTTATAATTCCTTTATTAAAAAAATAAAAAACAATGTCTCCCGATGTAGATCCATTGTCAATCACGATGCCCACTGCACCGATGGACCCAGGAAAAAAAACACACAAAAAAAAACAGGCTAATCGCCGAATACCTGCCCTGCCATTTGACAGTTCTTACATTTATAAGGGCAGAGTCACCTGGTGATGTCACCGGGTGACACCGCCCCCTTGTGACATCCCCGACTCGGCATGCACCGATCAGTGGCAATTTAAAAAAAAATTCTTTAGAAATGTCAGTTTTGCTTCAGCAGATTCTATACATTTTTATTGTCTCATTTAAAGCATCATTAAAATCACTGCTCCTGTAAAAATTATCTTTAACCACTTGGCGCCCGCGCTATAGCCAAATGACGGCTACAGCGCGGACCCCAAAACCGTCAATAGACGTCCTCCCCTTCGCACGCTCCCGTTCCCGGCCCCTATACCACATGATCAGCTGTCAGCCAATGACAGCTGATCACGTGATGTAAACAAAAGCCGGTAATCGTTTTTTTTTCTCCTCACGCTATCAGCGTGAGGAGAAAAAAAAACGATTACCGTCTTATGTGTAAGGGACATCGGTCCCGAAGAGGAAGGAGGCAATTCTGCCTCCTCTGTGCAGTCAGTACCCCCTGCCAGTGCCACCTGCCATTGCCACCTGCCCATGAGTGCCACCTATCAATGCCCACAAGTGCCACCTATCAATGCCCACCAGTGGTGCCAATCAGTGCCTCATCAGTGCCACCTAGCAGTGCTGCCTATCAGAGTAACTTACTAGTGCCAATCAGTGCCCATTACTGCCACCCATCAGTGTCCATCACCGCCACCTATCAGTGCCCATCACTGCCAGCTATCGGTGCCACCTATCAATGCCACCTATTAGTGCCACTTCTCAGTGCCCACCAGTGCCACCTATCAATACCCTTCAGTGCCACCCATCAGTGTCCACCAGTGCCACCTATCAGTGCCCACCAGTATCGCCTATCAGTGCCCACCAGTGCCGCCTTATCGGTGCCCATCAGTGCCGCCTTATCGGTGTCCATCAGTGCAGCCCATCAGTGCCCATCAGTGCAGCCCATCGGTGCCTATCAGTGCCCATCAGTGCAGCCTCATCAGCGTTCATCAATCAAGGAGAAAAATTTTATAACAAAATATAAAAAAATATTTACCGTATTTATCGGCGTATAACACGTGCCGGCGTATAACACGTACCGGCGTATAACACGCACCCCAAGTTTAGGAGGGAATTTTAAGGAAAAAAACTTTTAGGAGGGAAGTTCAAGGAAAAAAACTTACATTTAAATGCAACCTTGTCCATCATTGCAGCCTTGCCCAGTGTCCATCTGCAGCCTTGCCCAGTGTCCATCTGCAGCCTTGCCCAGTGTCCATCATTGCAGCCTTGCCCAGTGTCCATCTGCATCCCTGCCCAGTGCCTTTGCAGTCTTGCCCAGTGTCCATCTGCAGCCTTGCCCAGTGCCTTTGCAGCCATGCCTTGCCCAGTGCCTTTGCAGCCATGCCTTTCCCAGTGCCTTTGCAGCCTTGCCTTGCCCAGTGCCTTTGTAGCCTTGCCTTGCCCAGTGCCAGTCTCTGCAATGTTTAAATTTGGCGCCGATTTCTGCTGTGGAGAGGAGCGAGTGGAGCCGAGTGTACTTCGGCTAGACTCGGCTCCTCTCGCAGTCCCGCCCATCTCCACTGATTGCGCCGCTGACATACAGAAAGCCGAGTGTACTTCGGCTAGACTCGGCTCTGCTCACAGTCAGGGGCTGGACTGCAAGAGGAGCTGAGACTAGCCGAAGTACACTCGGCTTTCTGTATGTCAGCGGCACAATCAGTGGAGGTGGGCGGGACTGCCAGAGGAGCTGAGTAAAGCCGAGTGTACTTCGGCTTTGTGTATCTCGGCTCCTCTCGCTCGTTTCAGCGGGGGATCGCGTATAACACGCACCCACGATTTTTCCCTGATTTTAAGGGGAAAAATGTGCGTGTTATACGCTGATAAATACGGTATATATTTTTTAAAAACTTGGTATTTTTTTTTTTTTTTTAGCAAAAAATAAAAAGTACAGAGGTAATCAAATACCACCAAAATAAAGCTCTATTTGTGAGGAAAAAATGATAAAAAAATTATTTGGGTACAGTGTTGTATGACCGCGCAATTGTCATTCAAAGTGCATCAGTGCTGAAAGCTGAAAATTGGTCTGGGCAGGAGGGGGGTTTAAGTTCCCAGTAAGCAAGTGGTTAAAAAATAAATAAAATATGTTGCATGCCATTGATACATGTCCCCTAGTGCAATACCTGGGCCCCCATACCCTTTTTATGGCTAATAACTTGCATATAAGCCTTCAAAATGTGGACTTTTGATTTTTCAAATCCGTGTCCCATAGACTTCATCAAGGTTCGGGTCCAACTTTTTGCAATGTTCGAGAGTTCTGGCGTGAACTGAACTGGGGGTGTTCAGCCCAACTCTACTGTGATAACAGGCTGCTTGTGTTTTTACACAGAACATATTTACTAATTTGTAAAGGTGTGCTCTGTTGAAAGCTAACCGTTTCCAAAGGTGATTTTGTCTGGTGATTTTAAAATAAAAGTATAGCTTAAAACCTGAAAAATACCCTACTGCTTTTGAGGCTTCCTGGAAGCATAGGTGACAAGGTGATTTATAGTCAGAAGATCATTATGGGAGAAGTACTTAAACAAGGATCTTTATATCAGTAGCAGCAGCTTTTGTTTTCAGGAAATATATCAATTATAATAACAATGGAAATGGGAAAGAGACATATATAAAGAGAGCGAATGACGCTGCACACCCCGAATGATGAGGAATGGGACTGCCCCCCGGTGGGGTTTTTTAGCAGCAAAATTGTGCAAAAGTATAATAAAACGTATTTATTGCATCTGTACATGGAATTACAAACATTTGAAGCTCTGATGGAGTTTACACACACAGAATGTTAAAATATAACATAAATGTTACACAACAATGCTATACAGCTATACATGTCAATATGCATCTGTATACGTTCCTGACGCGTTTCGATCACAAAGGATCTTCTTCAGAGGGTATGTTGTTTGCTGCAAAGAATTATAAGATGAGTATCACTTCATTACCTGGGTATGTACCCAAAGATAAGGGACACAAAATATATAATTACCAATATGCTGTATGTTAGAACCTAGCTTCCAATCAGAGCTCCGCCAAAAGGCAGGCGCCTCCAGGGATCCAACAGCACCCCAGCCACCCGACACCCCGGGGGCCTGTGCCACCAGGAAACAAATGCGACCTACAGGGAGCCATACCGGAGGGGGGATGCTCCACGCGCGGCGCGCACGGACAGGCGACCAGCACCTGTAAAGGACATCAAAGGCATATTGCTTCCATACAATTTGTATATTATATGACATCTTATTATGTAGGCAGGTGGGAGGTCCATATGGGTTGCCCTTCCATTGTGATATATTAGGATGTTAATGTGTTTATTATTAAAATCTATTGGTATGATGGGTGCAGCGGTTACTGAGTGAGTTGTATGTGTGGGTAAGTGATGGTAGGAAGGTGTAATCGGGAGGACTAGTGAGGGTGAAAAAAGTGAAAAAATTGTTGGTAAAAAATATTAAAAAGAAAATGAAATTGGAAGAATTATGTGTAATCAGGAGTGTGAAAGAATGGGTGTGGTTGTGGAATGTGCAGTGAAATGTAATGTGATGTTGCGAAAGTGATGGAATGAGTGTTAAAAATAAAATGTGTATGGGTGAAAAAACCTAGTGTGTTAAGTGTGATGAGTGTAAAATGCTACAACCTATCCAAGTCACAGCTGAATATTAAAGAGCTAAATCCATTGATGCTGGAAGATTCTCAACTGAACCTTTGCCAGGGGAAACAACCAGTGCTCGTGGAGCTCAATGGGAAGGAGTAGTATTACCCAAAGGGTAAGAGTGAAGGGAAGAGTGACAAACAGCCTGTGTAGGCTGTTTAATACTTACGATTGTCTGGACTCTCTGATCTGCCATGTTGGGGAAGCTGGGGATCAACATGAGATCTACCCAGTTTCCTATATGTGTTTATATATAGTCCTCAATTGAGGAAGATGTCCTAGGATGATCCTCCCCCATGCGTCGCCTCACAAGGGCAACCATGCCACAATGGCGACCCTCCCTGGATAGCTGCCTCGGCGTCCCGGAAGGACAGCCGTCCCCGACCACTGACGTCACCTCCGCCGTAAACCACGCGGCGTCCCGACGTCACGCGGGTGCACGGTGATCGCGCACACACGAGCGGCGTAGAGACACCCGGAGGGGATCGGGGACGCCGCCGGCAAGAGGAAACGCCCATGAGATGGAGGCGGAGAAAATCTCCTCCATCCATTGGGCATAATGGGAGCACAGGGCCCTGTGCTCCTTCCCCTTGCCAGGAGGCCGCACCCCTGGGCGGCACCAGCATGCTGAGACGATGGGCGGCAGGGAGGCCACGGATACCCCAGAAAGAACCAACCAAAAGGAGGAGCCCATTGGGAAGCAATGTATGGTCACATTGTGCAAAAAAAAATGGGCACAAATACTGCAGTGTAATTAAAGAATTAATAAATGTACATACGCCTTAATAACAATAAATGGGTATATAAATTAATATATTGGTCTAAACCTGGAGCTGGAGAATGATGATTAAAAATTCAATGCTATCTATTGGGCATATGACAAATAAAGTGTGTAATAATGATAGGGAACATATTAATGTTTTGCAATTTACATTTCTAAGACATTACTTAGTTTAGGGGGGGGGGAGGATTGAATTATACTCCAAACCCCCTAATAGGGGATCAGTGGAACTTTCGCAGCCCACTGGTCACTTTGGAAATTGCTCATCATTGGAAAAACAAAAAAACTTACATGTTTAGAGGAATGGAATGGCAGGAAAACCAGGGCCTTGCTTGGTTTTAGGGGGGAGGATTTGAGTTATACTCCAAACCCCCTATAGGGGACCAGTGGAACTTTCTCAGCCCATTGGTCACCTTGAAAGTTGCTCATCATGTATAAAAAATAACGTACATGCCTGAAAAAAATAGAATAGCAGAAAAACCATCAATTCTAATGGCTCCAGTATTCACTTTCAAGTCTCTTGAGGGGGAAGGGGTGTTTAACCACCCAAAATGTACTAGAAATGGGAAAGAGACATATATAAAGAAAGCGAATGACGCTGCACACCCCAAATGATGAGGAATGGGAATGCCCCCCGGTGGGGGTTTTTAGCAGCAAAATTGTGCAAAAGTATAATAAAACATATTTATTGCATCTGTACATGGAATTACAAACATTTGAAGCTCTGATGGAGTTTACACACACAGAATGTTAAAATACAACATAAATGTTACACAACAATGCTATACAGCTATACATGTCAATATGCATCTGTATACGTTCCTGACGCGTTTTGATCACAAAGGATCTTCTTCAGAGGGTATGTTGTTTGCTGCAAAGAATTATAAGATGAGTATCACTTCATTACCTGGGTATGTACCCAAAGGAAAGGGACACAAAATATATAATTACCAATATGCTGTATGTTAAAACCTAGCTTCCAATCAGAGCTCCGCCAAAAGGCAGGCGCCTCCAGGGATCCAACAGCCCCCCAGCCACCCGACACCCCGAGGGCCGGCACCACCAGGAAACAAATGCGACCTACAGGGAGCCATACCGGAGGGGGGATGCTCCACGCGGGGCGCGCACGGACAATTTCATTTTCTTTTTAATATTTTTTACCAACAATTTTTTCACTTTTTTCACCCTCACTAGTCCTCCCGATTACACCTTCCTACCATCACTTACCCACACATACAACTCACTCAGTCACCGCTGCACCCATCATACCAATAGATTTTAATAATAAACACATTAACATCCTAATATATCACAATGGAAGGGCAACCCATATGGACCTCCCACCTGCCTACATAATAAGATGTCATATAATATACAAATTGTATGGAAGCAATACCAATGCATCCTACATTGATGCCTTTGATGTCCTTTACAGGTGCTGGTCGCCTGTCCGTGCGCGCCCCGCATGGAGCATCCCCCCTCCGGTATGGCTCCCTGTAGGTCGCATTTGTTTCCTGGTGGTGCCGGCCCCCGGGGTTTCGGGTGGCTGGGGGGCTGTTGGATCCCTGTTAGGCCTCATGCCCACGGACGTTTTTACAGCCGCGTTTTTTACAGCTTAAAAATGCCTGTCCATGTTAGTCTATAGCTTCATGCCCACCTAGGCGTTTTTGAGCTGCAAATGGCATAGGCGTTTTTAAGCTGTAAAAAAAACCCAGGACCAGTGCGTTTCGCGGCGCCGGCGTTAGGCATAAAAAAAACGCAAAGCGTTAAAAAATGCGCAAAAGCGTGCAAAAACGCGCGCAAACGCGCAAAAACACTGCGGCAGCGTTTTTGAGCTCCGACGTTTTTATCTGGGCTAACTTTAATTTTTTCTTTTTCGAAAAAAATACGTTTAAAAATGTATAGACTAGCATGGACAGGCGTTTTTAAGCTGTAAATACGCTCAAAAACGCGGTTGTAAAAACGTCCGTGGGCATGAGGCCTTAGGATCGAGTTCATCTGCTGGTGGCATTTTGGTGCTCTGGGCAAAAAGCTGTAGCTTTACTGTTCACCAGCAGGTGTCTCCCAGCAGCCAGCAGGTTCCAATAATCAGCTCCACCTGGTCACACCTGCTGGGAGGGTATTTAAAGAGTTATGCCACGTACACATGAACACGTACACAACAAATGTTCAATGTGAGCTTTTGGTCGGATATTCCGACCGTGTGTAGGCTCCATCGGACATTTGCTGTCGGAATTTCCGACAACAAATGATTGAGAGCTGGTTCTCAATTTTTCCGACAACAAAAGTTATTTCGGAAATTTCGACCATGTGTAGCCATTTCCGACGCACAAAAGTGCTGCACGTGCTCGGAATCAATTCAACGCATGCTCGGAATCATTGTACTTCATCTTTCTCGGCTCGTCGTAGTGTTGTACGTCTCCACGTTCTTGACCATCGGAATTTCCGAGCAACATTTGTGCGACCGTGTGTATGCAAGACAAGTTTGAGCGAACATCCGTTGGAAAAAAAAACACAGTTTTGTTGTCGGAAATTCCGAACGTGTGTACGCGGCATAAGATTGGGTTCACACTATTGCCGCATGTGGCTCAAAGCGATTTTGTTCTCAGGAGCAAAAAAGAGAGACTCCAACACAGTAAGACTTATTACAACGTATTCTGATCAACACCATGTAATACGCTCTGTCATTCAGAAACATTGGCATATTCTAGCAGCCGACCCCATACTGTCTAAATATCTAGGATCATGACCCGAAATGACATACAGACGTTTCGGATCAATTAGAGATCGTCTGGTGCAAAGCCAATACCAAAAGTCGCAAAATAGACAACGGCATCAACCCGGCCTATTCCGATGTGGGAACTGCAACTTTTGTCATTTGCTCCTAGAAGGACCCTCTATCACTCTTCCGAATGGCCGGACCCACACTCTGCGGCATTATATATCATGCCAGGCCAAGGGGGTCATTTACATTATCTTTTGCCGATGTGGAGCCTTTTACATCGGCAAAACGATCATACCCCTCTGGAAAAGGATCAAGGATCATATGTATTACGCCACTAATGGCCTGCTCAATACGGCCATTGGCCATCATGTGGCATTCAATCAAAAATATGACGCCTTTGTTTTCAAGGTTGCTGCCCTCGACCATATCTATGAGGATCCTCGGGGGGGCAACTTTGATCAAAGGGTCTTGCAAAGAGAGACCCAATGGGTATATACTGTATTTATTGGCGTATAACACTCACTTTTTTACCCTGAAAATAGAGGGTAAACTGTGCCTGCGTGTTATACGCAGGGGGCTGTGGAAAGTTTTTGCCCTGAAACTTCCCTCTTAAAGTTAGGGTGCGTGTTATACACCTGTGCGTGTTATACGCCGATAAATACGGTAATTTGCAAGCTACAACATACCCTGGTCTGAATGACATGCTCAGTTTCAGACCCTTTCTGTAGACATTACATGATACAGACACTCCTGTATTTCCCCTTTTCCTTTTCCTTCCAATGAGTATGCCGCAGTTTATTTGTTTGTTTTTCTTGATGTCTAGTTCTCCCATATAACCTTCCATATAAACTGTTAGACCCCTTTCACACTGGAGCGTATTGCAGGTGCTATAGCGTTAAAAATAGCACCTGCAATCTGCCCTCAAACAGCTGCTGTATTGTCTCCAGTGTGAAAGCCTGAGGGCTTTCACACTGGAGCGTTGCGCTAGCAGGACGGTAAAAAAAGTCCTGCTAGCCGCATCTTTGGAGCGGTGAAGGAGCGGTGTGTTTACCGCTCCTCCACCGCTGCTGCCCAATGGGACAGCGCGACTATACCGCCTGCAATGCGCTGCTTTCTCGGCCGCTAGCGGGGGTTAAATGCGCCCCGCTAGTGGCCGAAATGCGCCGCAAATCCGCCCATAGCGTCGGCGGTACAAATAGCGGTGTTTTACCGCCGACGCTATGGGCGGCTCAGTGTGAAAGGGGTCCTATAGTTTAATACAGTTATGTTAGCTCCTACTATAGTGGTGTTAAAAATGAAGAAAATCTCCTGAATAGTGTCATATAAAGGTACTATGAAATAATGCTATGCTATGTCAGCAAATATAAAATGCATTAATGTTTAAATGCTATTAATTGATTATATCTATTTGTAAACAATATAATTTTTTATATATGTGAATTCTTTGAAACAACACTGTTTATGGTATTGGGGCATTCAATTTCATGAAGCACCGCATGTCTTGATGACTATTTTTGACATGTGTGGCAGTAAAAGAGAATCTCTTGCAGAGACTAATACAATCTATTTCTAATATAAATATTTTTCCGTGTTTGATGTTTTAGAGTGGATTTCCCTGACTCTGTCCACTTAGCGATTTTGACCCTTAGCTTTGTGTGTGCCCGATTTGGCAATTGGATTGCGGATTGTTGGCGTGTTCCTTGGCATGCTTGTGTGCGTCCCTGCGTGTTTGGACGGGGCTGCGTGCGTGGCTCTGCATACACCGTACCCCTGTGGGCGGGGCTTTGTGCCGCTCACGCACTGTGTATGTTTCCCGGAGGCGGCATCTTTGCCACAACGTCACGACGCCGCTGATGCGAGACCGACGTTATTACGTTGGGACTCTGCCGTGACGTCATGACGCCACTGACGCGAGACCGGCAATCCTATGCTGGGACTCTGCTTACACAGGCGCCGTCGGATGACGCAATAATCGACAGACCGGCCTTCCCTTTGGCGCAAATTTTGGCACCAAAGGGAGCTACAAATAGTCCTCACTTTCCCCTCAGTAATGTGCAGAGCATTCTGCTCTCTCCCAGGGGGTTATGCTGATATTTCTACACTACTAGTAAGTATACTTTCTTCCATGTTCATAGTCTATTAGTAGTTTCCTCTTTCCTTTTATAACATGGAGGGTCTTTACCAACATATGTTATTTCTTTATTTCCTCTCCCTAGACTTGTTTTGAGGACTATAGCATGGCTCTGAGTACAACATAGTTTTGTGCTTGGGTATAGCTAAGCTTTTATACTGGATATCCCGGATTGGAAGACTATATCCATCTATATATTGACAACCTTTGTAGGGTTATCTCCTGCTTTCCGCTGTTATCCATATGCACCACCCCATGATTGAGGCCATAATATGAGGATACTTTAGTTTATGAGCCAGTAGGTATATCTTCTGCTGATACATACCCCTACGCAATTTTGTTCTTCTCTTGAATTACACTGATTAGCTATGTATAATCTGAGCCATGGTTTTATATCAATTCTAGCTGGTTCCTATGAATCCTTGTCACGAGAATTGCTCTTTTTGTGAGCCATCCCTTTCTTCTATATTGATTAATACTCACTCTTTAACTACTTGTTGAACAAGATTGACTTTCCTGCAAGGTACACATCTGTGTGTCTCTATGCCTACACATGTCTTGATTCTTTGTCCAGACAGAACAGTGCTTCTAAGAAATGTATGTTGTTATTTTAATTATAAACACATCTGTTTCATTTTTAGACAGTGAGACCCGTTTTCCCTTTTTCTTGCAACCAACAAAATCCCGAATGTGTCCTGACGAAGCTTAACGGCGAAACACGTTGACTCAATAGGGCTCACATCATATACTATGTATCTTTATGTATAAGATTTTTTAACCTTTTTTCATGTCCTTTTTATACCTTGTATATTTCTATGTCGCAATAAACATTATTATTTTTCTATATCCTTATTGTTTACTGTGCCGTTAAAGTCCGACCTGGGGTCACCTTTTTGGGACCCTCTGTTTTGTACGTCCCTGTTCACCGTTTCAGGTCCAGTTTCAGCCCGAATTTTTGGACTGAATTCGGACCTGAAGCGGACCGAAATTTGCACTGGAGCCGCAGTGGAGATATGTGAACTGGCTCCATAGAGAGCCAGTCACAATCTCCTACCATGCAAATTGGATGCAGGGAAACCCGCATCCAATTCACAAAGGTGTGAACACAGCCTAACTCCACTTTTATATACTAAAAAAACATACAGTATGTAGAACATTTTATGCAATAAGTATGAGAACTATACCTAAACAAAGAGAAACACAACAAAGAAAAGAAAATAAATAAAGGCACCAACCATACATAGAAGTATCTGTACTCAATACTAGTATTGGTACTCAGGGCATTTCTGGGAATGCTAAGTTCCACCATTTCCACTGTGTTTGGAAGCTAGACCAGGTTTGGGAGGTATGTGCAATCGTATTGTTTAAGTACTCTAAGAATGACATCTGAGAGATTCGGGGCTGTAGCTTTTTTCCAATTGAAAGTAATTGTAAGATGGGCAGCAGTCAATAAATGCACCTTCACGGTTCGGGTTTGCACTGGGAATTTTTTCGATCGTAAGGTTAAGGATAGCTAACCCAGAGGAAGGGGCTATGACGTTTCCTGTAATAGTGGAGATAAAGGTGAATATGGAGTTCCAGAAGCTACGGAGATTTTTACATTCCCATAATATGTGTAGTAGATGCCCATTTTATCTGCATCCTCTCTAGCATAATGCAGAAGCGTCAGGGTCGATCTGGGAGAGTATATGGGTTGTGAGATAGCTTCTGTGTAAAAGCTTTAGAGCCAAGTCCCAATGGTTTATGCAGTGGGAGCAACTAAATCCAGATTGAATAGCACTTTGCCAATCAGAGAGCGTAAAAGACAAGCCAAAGTCCCTTTCCCAATTAATCATGTTGGTAGATGTAGTGAATTTCCCTTTGAATTGTAGGGCACTATAGAACCATGAGATTCCCTTGAGTTCTAGATGTTAGGAAGAAAGATCTTCCCATTCCCAGCTGCAGATATATTATATTTAGGGATGAGCCGAAACACCCCCCGGTTCGGTTCACACCAGAACCTGCGAACGGACCGAAAGTTTGGGCGAACTTTAGAACCCTATTAAAGTCTATGGGACTCAAACATTCGAAATCAAAAGTGCTAATTATGAAGGCTAATATGTAAGTTATTGTCCTAAAAAGGGTTTGGGGACCCGGGTCCTGCCCCAGGGTACTGTATCAATGCAAAAAAAAAAGTTTTAAAAACGGCAGTTTTTTCTGGAGCAGTGATTTTAATGATGCATAAAGTGAAAAAAAAAAAAGTGAAATATTCCTTTAAATATCGTACCTGGGGGGTGTCTATAGTATGCCTGTGAAGTGGCACATGTTTCCCGTGTTTAGAACTGTCCCTGCACAAAATTACATTTCGAAAGGAAAAAAAGTCATTTAAAACTGCTTGCGGCTTTAATGTAATGTCTGGTCCCGGCAATATGGATGAAAATCATTGAGAAAAATGGCATGGTTACCCCCCCCCCAGCCCATTACCAGCCCCTTTGGGTCTTGTATGGATATTAAGGGGAATCCTGCACCCAAATTAAAAAAAGGAAAGGCGTGGGCCCCCCAGGCCCTATATACTCTGAACAGCAGTATACAGGCAGTGCAAACAAGTTTGTAATTTTGAACTGGTACATTTTTAAGGTGTAGCTCCAACCAAAAAATCTATTTTTAAGCTTTTTGGAAAACATAGGGAAGGGTTATTACCCCTGTAACACTGTGCAAAGGACACTAAAAAAAATACTGCAGCTCCCTGCCTGTATTTGTATGAGAACACCAGCAATTTTATTCAGGTAAGCTTTAGCTGCACACTGTGCAAAGGACACTAAAGCAAAATGCTGCAGCTCCCTGCCTGTATTTGTATCAGAACAACAGCAATTGTATTGAGGTAAGCTTTTGGTGCACACTGTGCAAAGGACACTAAAGCAAAATACTGCAGCTCCCTGCCTGTATTTGTATCAGAACACCAGCAATTGTATTCAGGTAAGCTTTTGGTGCACAATGTGCAAAGGACACTAAAGCAAAATACTGCAGCTCCCTGCCTGTATTTGTATCAGAACACCAGCAATTGTATTGAGGTAAGCTTTTGGTGCACACTGTGCAAAGGACACTAAAGAAAAATACTGCAGCTCCCTGCCTGTATTTGTATCAGAACACCAGCAATTGTATTCAGGTAAGCTTTTGGTGCACACTGTGCATAGGACACTAAAGCAAAATACTGCTGCTCCCTGCCTGTATTTGTATCAGAACACCAGCAATTGTATTCAGGTAAGCTTTTGGTGCACACTGTGCAAAGGACACTAAAGCAAAATACTGCAGCTCCCTGCCTGTATTTGTATCAGAACACCAGCAATTGTATTGAGGTAAGCTTTTGGTGCACACTGTGCAAAGGACACTAAAGCAAAAAACTGCAGCTCCCTGCCTGTATTTGTATCAGAACACCAGCAATTGTATTCAGGTAAGCTTTTGGTGCACAATGTGCAAAGGACACTAAAGCAAAATACTGCAGCTCCCTGCCTGTATTTGTATCAGAACACCAGCAATTGTATTGAGGTAAGCTTTTGGTGCACACTGTGCAAAGGACACTAAAGAAAAATACTGCAGCTCCCTGCCTGTATTTGTATCAGAACACCAGCAATTGTATTCAGGTAAGCTTTTGGTGCACACTGTGCATAGGACACTAAAGCAAAATACTGCAGCTCCCTGCCTGTATTTGTATCAGAACACCAGCAATTGTATTCAGGTAAGCTTTTGGTGCACACTGTGCAAAGGACACTAAAGCAAAATACTGCAGCTCCCTGCCTGTATTTGTATCAGAACACCAGCAATTGTATTGAGGTAAGCTTTTGGTGCACACTATGCAAAGGACACTAAAGCAAAATACTGCAGCTCCCTGCCTGTATTTGTATCAGAACACCAGCGATTGTATTCAGGTAAGCTTTTGGTGCACACTGTGCAAAGGACACCAAAGCAAAATACTGCAGCTCCCTGCCTGTATTTGTATCAGAACACCAGCAATTGTATTCAGGTAAGCTTTTGGTGCACACTGTGCAAACGACACAGTACACTAAGTGAAACACTGCAGCTAGCACAATCACCTGCCTGCCTGCCAGTATAGAGAATAACAGGAACGGATGTAGCTAAACTGAATACAGTGTGTAAATATATATACAACACCTAGGATGCATATATATCCTCTACACACTGTAACTGCAGCTAACTGACTCGCCTCCCTGCTCTATCTAACTCAAATCAAATTACACTGTCTCTCTCTCTGTCTCTTTCCTTTAACCAACGCCAACACACTACACAAGGCTGCCAAGCCAGCGGCCTTATATAGTGTGGGGCGTGTACCTACTCCTCTGAGCCATGATTGGCCAAATCCACCCTGGCTTTGGCCAATTACGGCTCTCTGTACCTATGGCGCTGTGATTGGCCAAGCATGCGGGTCATAGTGCATACTTGGCCAATCATCAGCCAGCAATGCACTGCGATGCCGCAGTGAATTATGGGCCGTGACGCGCCACTCGAATGTCGCAAACGGCCCATAATATTCGAAATTCGACGAACGGTCAAACAGCCGATGTTCGAGTCGAACATGGGTTTGACTCGAACTCGAAGCTCATCCCTAATTATATTTAGTATCCGGTAATTTAGAGTGAAAATGACACAGTTGTATAAGCATATATGATGTGGCTATATTATGTTTTAAAAGGAGGTCATTGTAGGTAGAAAGGTCATGATGGGGCCATGTACCTGCCCTAAATGAGGGGATCAGACATTCATAAACTCTTAGAGGAATATCCCTTTGAATCCTTCCTAGGTCTTCAGAGGTTGCGATGATGCGGCTGACCCAAGCTTGCAGGGAGGCATCTATTGAGGGAAAGGATTTGTAGTGTAAAGGGCATGATAGTGACTTAGCAATTAACAAGCAGGCTTTCAGTTGATCTAGTAAAGCGTAATACTTATGGATTACTGGAAAGCTAACACCTCTCAATTTTTGTCTAGTTAATGTAGAAAAGGCAAGCTTAGATGGCTTCCCCCTGCTGGTGATGAGGGCGGAGGGCAGGAGCAGCTGCTAGCTCCAGGAAGCCCGCAAAGCTCCCTGAACACATTCATGAGTAACACGTGGTGACTGGCTCCCTGGAACTCCCTGGACCTCTCCATGGATTTTCACAGATTTTCACCGAGGATCTCCCAAGAAACTTCCCTTCCCTTGAAACTCCCTTTGCCCCGGATCCCTGGATCTCTCCTGGATCTCTCTCCTTGGATCTGCGAACCCCACGGCAAACCCCTCTGCAACAGGAACGTAAGAATTTCTCTCACACCCCCGATAGCTTCAGGCTCCTGACGCCCGACACACGGTAATACAAGGAATAGATATAACCGATAGAATGATATGACGATATAAAGTGACTTAAACAAATGGTACTGTGGTCTTAGCCAGGTCAAACATCACTGGCGAAGTGTATTAATTGCACCAACTGTACTAAGCTAATGGTTCTATACGGTAATTGTGCCGCTGCCGTTGACTGCTAATTGTATTGCTAACTGTATTAAAACTTATTAAAGCTTACTATTGCTACTATTTAAACCTTAAACGGTTAAACTGTCTAAAGTGGACACTTTTTTTTTTTTTTTCACCGGTATATTGTACCACTGCATAGCCGTATTCCAAGATGTGAATAGACTAGTCTAGACTAGTCTAACAGCAATAGCCCAGGTAATAGAGCGACAGAATCTACAATGGTGCTCGTCATGGCGCTCGTCAGCCTATAATCACCTACAGATTCCTGGTCACTAAGAGTTAGCCTGGCCGCAAATCCGCAAGCCATCCACCCGCTCACCTGAGTCCTGAGTCCTGAGTCCATCGTTCCATCTGGCTGCTCGACTGTCGGACTGCCCGAATCTTCGACCTGCACGCCGGGGTTCCGGAGGTGGAAGGTTGCGCACGGCTGCTGGGGGTGGAGAGGTGGGGAGATGTGGAGCGAAGCCTGGAGGGGGTCTGTTAGGCGATCGAACAGAGCGGAGCTGAGTCAAGTCAGACAGTAGCAGGCAGGCAGTGGCGAACGCTCCCCCTCCGCGCCCCCCCCACTCGATCTCTCGCGAATTCTCGCCCGCAGAAGCGTTGTTTTTGGCTTTGCAATTTTCCCTTCTTTTCCTCCAAGGATCGATAACTAGAGCGGAGGGCAGTGTGAACTGGCGAGGCGGAGAAAGTCTGAGGACTGCAATCGGCAGAGGAACAGGTAGATAGGGCTGTTGGAAGTACATGTTGGAAGTACATGTGAAGTACATACATGTGAAGTACATAGGCAACTGATAACTAGGAACTAACTAGGAACTAAGACTCATGGAAAACATGATGCATAAGAAGTAACTGAAACAAAGTAACTGGAAAAAAAAAAAAAAAAAAAAATCTGGAGACTGGAACTGGGAAAAATAAATACTAAGGGGAAGTAGGAGAAACAATAAATAATAAGAAACCGGAAGAATCTAATGCAAATAAATAACAGATTTAGTAGTACTGGTACAAAAATAACAGTAATAGCAGAATTAACAACGTCAGCAATGATCAAACAGTAAACTTGTAAATTTTTAGAGAAAAAGTAGAAAACAAGAGAAGTGAAAAAAAGATATAAGAGCCCTCTCTTCTTGCCCGGAAACCCGGTTAACTGGCAGCTGCTGAACACCAGTCAAAAAGAACCATAGTCACAGAGTGCCACAGAATTGGCAGGAAAACATACAGAGTAAAACACAACCAAAACAGAATAAAGATCTGTGACGAGGGGATCAGTAAAAAAGTAGAGGAAATCACAACTATAATAATCATTTCCCTTAGAAATAGAACTCATTGGATCTTAAATACAAGAGAAGTATACATATGTGCGGTTAAACTGATCACATACAGAGCGCATAAGAGGAGTGATACTTGCCTACATCTATTAGACGAAGAGACAGGGGGAAAAAAATGATGAGGGGTAGGCAGCTAAGGGGTGCAACAGCAAAAAACCCTAAACTAAGTGAAAGTCCAAGTTCTATTAAAAAATACATGACACAAGAAAAATCTAAAGATAGCCCAGGGAAATCAACCCCGCTAAACAGGACGACGTCTGAGGGCTCACAGAAAACAGCTACGAGAAGACACTCAGAATACACAGAGACTGAAAACCCTGTCACAGTCGAAGAAGAAGAAGAAGAAATCACGGATGTTAGACAAATAGACAAACTACCCACTAAGGGGGAAATAGCGGAGATGTTCGCTAGAATGGAAACAGTCATGTACAGAATGGAGAAATCGATCAAAGGGGAAATTTCGATAATACAGGAGGACTTGAATCACTTACTGAGGCGAGTGGAGGAAACAGAAGAAAAAATAGACGCGCAAGCAGAGGAAGTCATGGAACTAAAAGGGCAATTTTGCTTTAAGAAAGGCCTGGATACTTTCCTAAATGTACATAATATAACTGAGTACTAACAGTTCTAGGTAAAGTTGATCCAGGGTAAATCCGATTGCCTCTCGGGGGATCAGGAAGTAATTTTTTCCCCTGCTGTAGCAAATTGGATCATGCTCTGCTGGGGTTTTTTGCCTTCCTCTGGATCAACTATGGGTATAGAATTGGGTATATGGGATTGCACGATATTTTTTTATTTTATTTTAGTTATTTTTTTATGATTGAACTGGATGGACTTTGTCTTTTTTCAACCTGACTAACTATGTAACTATGTAATTGGAAGAGGTACAGAAAGACCAATGGTATTTGAAATACAGACTTGAAGATCAGGAAAATCGAAACAGGAGAAAAAACCTGAGGATACGTGGGTTACCAGATCAACAAATAGAAGACCTACAGGAAAAAATTGATAAAATCTTTGGACAAATGCTAAATAAAAACGCTAAAGAGAAGATAAAATTTGAAAGAATTCATAGGATCAGGAAACCGGCGGGTCTAAAGGAAGAAATCCCAAGAGATAAAATTGCACGATTTCATAATTATCAGGATAAAGAACAGATACAACAAAGTTTAAAAGCCAAAGTCCCCGCAAAGTATGATGACACTACGTTGCAGATATTCCCAGATCTAGCAGGAGAGACACTGAATAGAAGAAGAACTCTAAAACCACTTTTAGATCAACTTAAGAGCCAGGAGATTCAATACTCTTGGGGTTTCCCTGCATGTCTAATAGGCCGACAGGATGGACGCTCAGCTACTCTGAGATTCCCTGATGACACCCCTAATTTCTGTAAAAGATTGGATATTCCGGAAACTGACATCCCAGGATGGTGGGAAAGAGACCATAAACAGAAGACCTCAGAAAATCAATTTCGGCCCTCAAAAGCGAGGAAAAAATAACCCCTAGTAAAAGGAGGAAGGGAGGAAGGAAAAGGACAAAAAAAAAAGGGAGAGAACTGGAGGGGAGGGGAGAAGGGAGGAAGGGGGGGAGGTTCGGGGAGGAGACAATAAACGAAGAATGATTGTAAGTAGGGGAGCAGAACGGGCTAAGGTGCTTCTCCCATAGCGGGGAGTGGCTGGCCTGGATCCCGTTCCCACCACCAGGGCTCAACCTCAAGGGGAAGACATCCGTAGGAGTATAAGGAGAAGGAGGGCTACGGATGACGGGGCCTCAATGAGGTTCATACCCCAAACAGGGAGGGAAGAGGGATGGGGGGGAGGGAGGGGGGTGGTTGGGGGGATGGGGGGGCAGGAAGGTGGGGGAGGAGGGGTACTGGGGGGAAGGGGAGGGAGGGGGGGAGGGAGAGGGGGACCTCATGCCAAGAACCCTGAGAGAATTAGATCATGTCCGTCTAGTTCGCCCACCTTAGGAACACCAAATGCCCAAAATAAGTATAATCTCATATAACGTAAGAGGACTGAATGCGCCCATTAAGAGGGCAAACATAATTAGAGAATTAATCACACTGAAGGCGGATGTAGTCTTCTTACAGGAGACGCATTTCTGCGTCAGTTCCAGCCGTCAAATTGTCTCCAAGGAATTCCCCCTGTGGTATTATGGGGACTTACCTATTAGTAGGGCTAAAGGCGTGGATATAGGGTTTGCCAGAGGGACCAGGTTCACTCTAGAAATGAAGAAGGAGGATCCAGAGGGGAGATTTCTATTTTTAAAAGGAGAATTAAATGGAACCGAGGTCTCACTGGCAAACGTTTATGGACCAAATAAAAAATCAACCCAATTCCTAATGAAAATCATATCTGAATTTATGGATTTCAGGAAGGGGGGGCCATAATATCTGGAGATTTCAATGTATGCCTCGAGCCAACAATCGATAGTACGTCCCAGGCTAGGGGGACAGGAAATACCCAGAAGATCAAATTTAAAAAAAAAATGCACCAACATCAAATGGTAGACGTGTGGAGGACACAACATCCAAAGCAACGGGAATTTACCTTCCGCTCCCCCGTGCATGGGACGTACTCAAGAATAGATTACTTCCTAGTAGATCACAGGCTATTAGAGACAGTAGAAACGGAGATAGGTATTGCAACATTTTCTGATCATGCACCAATCACACTCAGATGGAATCTCGGAGAAGCACAAAAAAGTAACAATATATGGAGGCTGAATGAAGAACTATTAATGGATAAAAATATAAACCAGAGAATAAAAGTAGAAATGGAACAATTTTTTAAGGAGAATAGCACTGAGGGTATGTCAGAGGCCATAGTCTAGGAAACCCATAAAGTATATATTAGAGAGATTCTAATAAAAGAGGGGGCGGTTAAAAAGAGAAAGAGCTATGAAAAAAAAACACTATTGACGAAAGAGCTCTCCGAATTAGAACAGCAACATCAAAAAACCAAGGGGAAAGGGACATTATTACACCTCAATTCTAAAAGAGAGGAACTAAGAGAGGTCTATGAACAAGAAAATTGGACACTCTATAACAAAATTAAGAAAGAGAGATATATTTGGGGTAACAAACCAGGGAAGTATTTGGCGAAAATATTAAAAAAGAAAAAAAAATACCAACTTTATAGAAAAAATCCAAAATAAAACAGGGGAAATTAGATATAACACCTCGGAAATATCCAATTCCTTTCAAGAATGTCTCAGTCAATTATATGCACTTAAGGCCCAGGAAACAAAAGTAGAGAGTAAAAGAAGAATAGAAAAAATTAAAACTTATATTGAGGAGATTGCTCTAGAAAAAATCCCTATGGATAAATTAGACTTCTTAGAAGCACCCATAAAAGAAGAGGAGATCAGAAAAATTATCCTAGAATTACCAAATGGGAAAAGCCCAGGACCAGATGGTCTGACGATACTTTATTATAAAAAATATATAGATTTTCTAACCCCAAAACTGTGCTCTTATTTTAATGGTTAGGTGTAAAGTGGGACATGAGGAAGGAGGCACTAGAAGCCATAATAAGTATAATTCCCAAAGAGGGCAAAGACTCTACACTATGCTCCAGTTATAGGCCAATCTCACTCCTAAATATAGACACTAAGATTTTTTCAAAGATTCTAGCAAATAGGCTGAAAACTACTATGACAGATGTCATACACTCAGACCAAGTGGGTTTTATCCCAGGAAGGGAGTGTAAGGACAATGGAATTTGATCGATCCTGGCTATTAAAAAACTGAAAGAGAGTGGGGCCCCAGGACTACTCCTGTCAATTGACGCCGAGAAGGCCTTTGACAGGTTAGACTGGGGCTTCATGTACTCCACACTGGAGGCAATTGGTCTAGGTCCCAGAATGAGAACGTGGATCCAATCCTTGTACAAATACGCAACAGTGAGGGTTAAAGTTAATGGGGTGCTATCTGCACCGTTCCAGATGAAAAATGGAACTTGACAGGGTTGTCCTCTGTCACCATTACTATTTGTGCTAGCATTGGAGCCCTTACTGAGTAAAATTAGGCAGGATCCAGAAATAAGTGGGATAGGGGTGGGCGATGAGCATAAACTGGCAGCATATGCAGTTGATTTCCTGTTGTTCATCACTCACCCCAAAGTAACTTTACCTAAGATCCTAAAAACCCTTAATGAGTTCGGGGAGATGTCTAATTTTAAAATAAATCGTACCAAATCCGAAACACTGAGCATTAATATTAAGAAAATAGATATGAATAAGTATCAAAAAGAATACTCATTTAAATGGGGGAACAGCTCAATCTCATACCTTGGAGTAAAATTGGCCATTGAAACTGAGACAATATACAGAGAGAATTATATCTCACTAATGAACGAAATAAGGGCAGAACTAAATAAAATCTCACGGGGTCAACTTTCTTGGATAGGGAGAATAGGAATTTTAAAGATGATTATCCTTCCAAAAATAGACTACAAGATGCAGATGCTTCTGATCCCACTTTCTCGGGTCTTTTTTGACAAATTAGAATTACTGCTCTCGGTTTTCACATGGCGAGGGAAAAAAACACGTATTAAGTGGTCGACACTCACAAAAGAGAAGGGCCAGCGAGGATTAGGGGCACCCAATATCAAAAATTATTACAATGCGATAGTAATAGCGCGGATTATGGAATGGGCTAAAGAAAGTACGGAAAAGAGATGGGTGAAAATGGAGAGTACAATTAGTAATGTAACATTAGGGAGGGTAATATGGATACCGCCACAACATCGAGATCTGAGCACAAACACACACGAGATCACCAGAAACGCACTTAAAATTTGGGACCGATTGCACAAAAAAGAAAACTGGTTGTATAACTCGCCTCTTATACCACTAAAAGATACCAGCTATTTTACACCAGGTAGGGAAAACATTTCGGGAAAATGGATCTTAAAAGAAAACGCACAATTAAAAGACGTAATGGTCCAAAACATCTTAATTACATATCAGGAACTAAAGAAGACCAAGGAGTGGAGATTGATTGGTGAGTGGCGTTATACTCAGTTAAGAAATTTTTTTGATAGCCTCCCTAAACCTATTAGAGCAAAAAATAATCGAAGGCCTTTGGAGAAAATCTGTGAGGATAAGAAGATGAAAGGTGTTATTTCTAAGATCTATAGGGTTCTAAATAATACACAAAGAAACTCAGAGAAACCGACATGTATTAAGAAGTGGGAAGAGGAACTGGGAACACAAAAGGGAGAGTATGAGATTAAACAAATAATTAATAGGGTGCACTCAACATCTGTGAACTGTAAGATAGTGGAAACTAACTATAAATGCCTAACTAGATGGTATATGACGCCAGATAGAGTACATAGATCCACAACGGAGAAATCACAGTTATGTTGGCGAGGATGCCAGGAAATAGGGACAATGGCCCACATATGGTGGACCTGTCCAAAAATGAAAAAATACTGGATAGAGATCAGGAGAACTATTAGAGACATCACTAAAATAGAAATATCAGATGACCCGTGGGGTTGCTTACTGCACGGAATCCAGATGTCGAATAAATTATACCTTAAAAGTTTGATTCCACACTTATTGGATGCAGCTAAGAGCCAAATTCCTAAATACTGGCAAGAACAGGATAGTCCTACCCTGAAGGGTTGGTGTAACAGAGTGGATGAAATTTTTAATTTGGAATATTTAAGGTTCGGTGACATGGATTCAATGGAGGAATTTGAAGAAAAGTGGAAGGGGTGGATGGCATTTCAAAACACTCTGGGATATGCAGAAATAATGGGTGAACAAATTTAACTTAAGAAGGTGAAGTAAGAAGCAGATAGGGCAATAAAGAGAGGTCAGGGGATTAGGGGATTGGGGGATGGGGGGGAGGGGATAATGGGGGGGGGGGAGGAGGATCACAGGAAGGGATTGGTATTGAATTTGATGTAGGATACGGATTGTAATAAAGAAATACACATATCCTTTTTGAAAAATTTGGAGAACCACATATGATGCGAATCCAAAGTAGAGACGATATTAAGGATTAACACCATGAGAAAGTCTCTCGTTGTGATAAAGTCTGAGTGGAAACCAAAAAAAAAGAAAAAGAAGAAAAAAAAAAAAAGATGGCTTCCCCCCAGGACCAACTTTCTCATCAATTTTCTACCGTATCGAAAAAAAGAAGAGAAAATGCAGAGAGATTGATATGATTCTGAAATAGTAGATCAGTTTTGGTAAAATCACAATTTTTAAGGCTGTCACTCGTCCTAGCCAGGTGAATTCAAATTTAGATGTATGGGTGATATCGCCCTTAACTAATTAAAGCAATTGAGGGTAGTTGGACTCATAGGTAGCTGAAATAGGAAAAATCAAGGCTATCCCTAGATATTGTAGGCTCTTACTCGCCCATTGATAAGAATGCAGTTATTGTAGATTCTTCCGATTAGGTAATGGCATCCACATTGACAATATAACTGATTTGGTCACATTAAGTTTATAGTACAAGATTGTCCCGAAGTATTCTAATACTTGTTGTACCCTAGCCAGGGAAGAAGCCGGGTTGGTTAGAGTAAGAATAGCCCAATTTTATGAGTGTATTCTGCTACTTTAATTCCTTGTATTAGGGGATCTGAACAAATCTTTTCAGCTAATGGTTCCATGGTCAGGAAAAATATAATGTGTGACAGGGGGCAGCCTTGACTGTTACTGTTTTGTGACAGAAAATTTGTCTGACGTAGTGTTGGAAGCATGTACTGAAGCAGTAGGCTTAAGCCTCGTACCGACAAGAAAACTGCTTGCAGAGATTTCTTGCCGAGAAAACCTGTCAGGAAAACTGACCAGAATCTCAACGAGAAAAAAAGAAGACCTGCTTTCTTTTTTCTCATCGGATTCTCGTCGGCCTGTTTCCCGACGAGAAATCCGAGTGTGTGTACACTTACCTGTCGCCGTGGAAACATTAGAACACTGGAGCACTATCTAGCTGGTGGGTTGAGTTTTACCCCAGCTGTCAGCATTATTGACATTTATCATTTATTTTTGGAACTTTTGAGGATTATCACGGTATTATTGATTTTTATTATCGATTTTTAATTACTGCACTTAGTTTTTATACCAACACTGAATTATTGATGTTTTATTTATGAAGATGCACCATTAATTAATTTTATCACGGATCTGTTTCACCACGATTCATTTTTATTAACGGAATAGACCATCACGGATTATTATAAACACTGTGTTTTATGAGGGGTGGTTTCTAGCGCACCATTATTTACACTTTTATAAGGCAGGGAGTTAGAACCTCACGAAAAGCTTCATAGTATTCCTGGAGATTTGTTGGAGGGTAGGGATTGGATAACTTTAGCAAATTCTTTGTCTGTGATAGGTTCATTCAAGTGTGCTAAGGTTTGGGGGTCTAATGAGGGGAGGTTAACTCAATTTAAGAATTCATTGATAAGCATTTTGCTGAGTTGAAAAGTGTTAGGATCTAGCTGTAAGTTGTAAAGGGAACTATAATACTTCTGAAAAGTGTTGGCAATGACCGTATGGTGGAAGACCATATGGCCAGTTACTGGGTCTTCTATAGATTGCAGTTTGGTCTTAGATTGCCTATTTCTGAGGTAAGTTGTTAAGAATTTTCCCACCCTATTGCCGTGGGAGTAATGTGTAGCTTTAAACCTCTTAAGAGATTTTTGGTGCTCCGAAGTGAGAAACAATCTTAGTTCCTGCCTGCAATTAAATAATGCTGCGTAAGTAATGGAATCCAAATATTTTTTATGCTGGGATTCCAGCTGTTCTATGTTATGTAGCAGGAGGTTAAGAGACTTTTCTTTCAGCCTTTTTTCCCTTTTCCGACATTTAAATCAGTAGGCCTCTGTTTTAGGCCTTACAGTGCCTTGCGAAAGTATTCGGCCCCCTTGAACTTTTCATCCTTTTGCCACATTTCAGGCTTCAAACATAAAGATATAAAATTTTAATTTTTTGTGACGAATCACCAACAAGTGGGACACAATTGTGAAGTGGAACGAAATCTATTGGATTTTTGAAACTTTTTTAACTAAGAAAAAAATGAAAAGTGGGGCGTGAAAAATTATTCGGCCCCCTTGCGTTAATACTTTGTAGAGCCACCTTTTGCTGTGATTACAGCTGCAAGTCGCTTGGGGTATGTCTCTATCAGTTTTGCACATCGAGAGACTGAAATTCTTGCCCATTCTTCCTTGCAAAACAGCTCAAGCTCAGTGAGGTTGGATGGAGAGCGTTTGTGAACAGCAGTTTTCAGCTCTTTCCACAGATTCTCGATTGGATTCAGGTCTGGACTTTGACTTGGCCATTCTAACACCTGGATACGTTTATTTGTGAACCATTCCTTTGTAGATTTTGCTGTATGTTTGGGATCATTGTCTTGTTGGAAGATAAATCTCCGTCCCAGACTCAGGTCTTTTGCAGACTCCAACAGGTTTTCATCCAGAATGGTCCTGTATTTGGCTGCATCCATCTTCCCCTCAATTTTAACCATCTTCCCTGTCCCTGCTGAAGAAAAGCAGGCCCAAACCATGATGCTGCCACCATGTTTGACAGTGGGGATGGTGTGTTGAGGGTGATGAGCTGTGTTGCTTTTACGCCAAACATATCGTTTTGCATTGTGGCCAAAAAGTTCGATTTTGGTTTCATCGGGCCAGAGCACCTTCTTCCACATGTTTGGTGTGTCTCCCAGGTGGCTTGTGGCAAACTTTAGACAAGACTTTTTATGGATATCTTTGAGAAATGCCTTTCTTCTTGCCACTCTTCCATAAAGGCCAGATTTGTGCAGTGTACGACTGATTGTTGTCCTGTGGACAGACTCTCCCACCTCAGCTGTAGTTCTCTGCAGTTCATCCAGAGTGATCATGGGCCTCTTGGCTGCATCTCTGATCAGTCTTCTCCTTGTCTGAGCTGAAAGTTTAGAGGGACAGCCAGGTCTTGGTAGATTTGCAGTTGTCTGATACTCCTTCCATTTCAAAATGATCGCTTGCACAGTGCTCCTTGGGATGTTTAAAGCTTGGGAAATCTTTTTGTATCCAAATCCAGCTTTAAACTTCTCCACAACAGTATTACGGACCTGCCTGGTGTGTTCCTTGGTCTTTATGATGCTCTCTGCGCTTTCAACAGAACCCTGAGACTATCACAGAGCAGGTGCATTTATACAGAGACTTGATTACACACAGGTGGATTCTATTTATCACCATCAGTCATTTAGGACAACATTGGATCATTAGGAGATCCTCGCTGAACTTCTGGAGTGAGTTTGCTGCACTGAAAGTAAAGGGGCCGAATAATTTTGCACGCACCACTTTTCAGTTTTTTATTTGCTAAAAAAGTTTAAAATATCCAATAGATTTCATTCCACTTCACAATTGTGTCCCACTTGTTGGTGATTCTTCACAAAAAATTTAAATTTTATATCTTTATGTTTGAAGCCTGAAATGTGGCAAAAGGATGAAAAGTTCAAGGGGGCCGAATACTTTCGCAAGGCACTGTATGGGAACACCATAAAGAAAACATATTAACATCTGGAGTAGCATTGATCTGGAAAAACTCCCGTAACCCATGGAGCAACCTCTCCTTATGGGGAGAACTGGTCATTAAATTTGCATTGTTGCGCCATAGGTAAGTGGTGTTTGTATTAAACTTTTTATCTAGTACCACCAACAAATGGACATGGTCAAACCAAGTTATTGAGTGTATCGCTGCAGATAAGACTTTTTGAAGTAGTGGAAAATCTGAGAGAATCAGCTCAATACTTGAATAGAACTTGTGGGGGGCAGAATAGTAGGTATAGTCCTGCTCAGCCAATTTCAAACAATGCCAGGTATCATACCAGCCTACCGTGTGTAAGAAAATTCTTTAGTTCAGTGTGATGTTTCGCAGATTGCGATGTGCAGTCTAGGGATTTATCAAGTATGCCATTGAAATCTCTACACAGGAGCAAAGAACCTTTTTAAAACTTTTTTGATTTTCTTCTGAAGAGCGCGTAGGAAAGAAATTTGTTTTGAATTAGGCACATATAAGTTCACTAAAGTGTAAGTGACATTGTTCATATCACAGACTGGGATGATGTAACGGCCTGCTTTGACACAGATCACCTCATGAAGATTAAAGGCCACTTTATCCCTAATGACGATCAAGACCCCTTGTTTTTTAACCTCTGCCGAGGCTGTGAAGATATGAGGAAAAGCTCTATTGGTGCAGGTTGGCTGTTTTTGTTTTGCAAAATGGGTTTCCTGAGTGCATAGCACATCCCCCCGAAGACCTCTTTACTTCCATCCACATGGCCCTTCGTTTCATAGGGCTGTTACGTCCATGGTTATAGATATTACCTTAAGTATCATTGTGTTTGTAAGTATAAATGATACGAATTAGGTAAATATAAATCCAGGCTGGAAAGAAAAGGCAAACAGCACCTGTAAATGGTGCTGGTCTGTTGGGAGCGGAGAGGCGCAATTGTATGAGAACCAGGGTGTAATAGGTCATCCAAAGTGTTCCAAACATTGTTGGCAGATGCTAGAGTGGTGCCAGAGAAAAAATAAAGAATAAACCAAATAAAACATGAAGTCCAGAACATAAAAAAGAGAGGTAAACCTCTGTGTACGAACATATTCCTAATTTCTAAGGAAAAAAACACGCTAAACAATAAATAAAAATAGATTAAATTAAATTAAACAAATAAAGGCAGCAGCTTGGGTGGGATAAACACGGTATACAAGCAGGAGAAAAGAAACTGTGCCAATAATGGTAAAGTCCGCAATAGTCCTCAGGTGACAAGAGGATTGTATGTAAATGGATATCCTCCAGAGCATACATCAATGATTAATGAGTAGATCCGCTGAAAAGAGAAAATTTGCATGTAAAATTTTGCCGGCCGGCAATGTAGGAGCCCTTCCTCCTCGAGGACGTGGTGATGTCACTGCGCGCCCACCACGTCGTCTTGAGGAGGAAGGGCTCCTACATTGCTTTACATGTGAATTTTATCATTATGTCTGTAAGTACATTAGTTTTTAATAAATTCAACAGTGTTTATGGTGTTACGCTATGGTCCCTCTTCTTCCTTGCATGCTGTATGATTCCACGGATCGCATGTTGTGTTGAAGGATTTAAGGCACGCTGAAGTCCATCTGTATTGAGAGTCTGCTTCCTGGTATCATCACTCTGCTGGATATTCATAATTTCACCAGAGGGGGAAACAGCTCCTTTGGGGCAGTATGAGCCGTATTTCCAGGTGGAAAAGACTCTGCGTCAGCTTGAAGAAGGTCCCATTGTTTTGCCAGTTTCAGACCCTCCTCCACTGAAGAGACAGAATAGGTACGAATATCTCTTGTGATCAGCATTTTATTAGGAAAGCTCTATAAGTATGTGATCTTGTTGTTGTGGAGAAGTTTGGTGAGAGAAATTAGCTTCTTGCGAGCTAACATTGTATATTGCGACAAATCCGCAAAGACCGATATATTGGCATAGGGTTCTGGAAGCAGAGAGCTTTGTTGGGCAAATTTCATGAGGTTGTCCTTTACATGAAAAAATTGGATTCTCTCTATGACATCACAAGGAACTTTGTCAAGCAGGTATTGTAGTTTCGGCAAACAATGAGCTCTGTCGATTACCGCCTCTCCAGCCGGAGTGTCAGGCAGTAGAGCCAGGATAACGTGTTGTACATATTGCAGTAGCAAATTCCCCCATTTTTGTTTCCACATGGCACACTCTCTCTCCCACCTCAGACACTTCAGACTTTAGCTGGGTCACGCATTCCATGAGATTCTTATGGAGAGAACCACGCAGACACCAGCATATCTCTCATAGTGGAATCACTGATGGGCTGCCCGGTGGTAGGGAACTCCTTAATCTGTTATATAATGTCCCTTGTGCTGTCCTGGGAAAGGTCATGGCCACTTTGCTCACCTGCATACACATGAGAGGAAGACGTTTTCTTTGTAGCCTTCTGATGGCTGGTGAAGGGAGATCCCTTTGGTGAGGACTGGATGCTGCTGCTTTGTGAAGGAGAGTGGGGAAGAGATGCCCTCTGCGCTCCATGCAGCAGACCTAGTGGATAGGAGCTTGGAGATCTAGAGGCTGCGGCGCCATCTTGTGAAAGCTGTGTGCTGGCTGAGTAAAAGAAGTCAGTTTATGTGGGGTCGCTCGCTGGGAAGGATCGGGCTTGGCTGTGGTGCTTCGGAGCTCGGACTTCAAGCGGCCATCTCTCCCGGCTGCTGGCCACGCCCCTGGAAAGGCAATTTTTAATAACATTCAATTACAATATGACTTAAATCGCAATTGTATATGCTATATTATTTATTTATCTATTTTTTTCCCCACGAAAGCGGAGTTACCCTTCAAGTTCCACCTTTGCTACTGCTCCTTGCGTCAGTGTTTTGATTGCCATTTTGATGTTGATGGTGCTTACTCCTGCTCCTTGTTCATGTACCCAGTCTTGCTTCTCCCCTTCTCCGCATGCCTGGCATTCCCTGTTACTCTTGGTACTCATTTTGTATGTATTAGGTTAATTAGGTATTTTGTCACTGGGGTTTGTTCATGTTTTCTGGTGTGTGATTGTCTTTTGTTTCATTGTAAATAAGATATACTGTATACTGTACTTTAACTGTAAATTAAAGATATATACATATGGTCTGGTCCCAGTTTCTGTGTGTAGCTTCATACAGTATATCTGGTCTCCCAGCTGCTGGTTCCTGACCAGTACATTTTCTTATGTGCCATGTCTGTGTGCACAGATCTGTACATCTGAAAATCATTTTAAGGACCAATAACTGTCTGCAACAACTAATTGTAAATAGTCCAAAACATTGGCACTTTTTTTTTTATTAATTGGAATATAATTACAAAAGCAATCTGCACTCAAACACTCACCTCAGGTACACACTGACCCACAATGTGTTGGCCCTTTCTTAATTAAACAAAATACAATTCATTGATTTTATCAGTAACATCTGCAATGGGTACTGGGGGCTCTCTGTAACCAATCTATGATTCGTTTTAATAAAAGCCAGCTTCTCAGTCACAATCCTCCACCCTCCCCCCTTCCTGCACTGGAGGCCCTCTCTAAAACTACATGTGCAGCAGGGCAGGCTAGTACCTTATTTGCATATTGGGCCAACTTCATCCAGTAATACATCCTCAATACCTAGCAGTCCATGATATGATTGTTTGTAGGCATTTTAGTTACAGCCTTGTCATCCCTGCCCATGCTTGCAAAAACAAAAATCTAAATATGAAAGTTAGAAAAAAATTAAATCTGTAAATAATACTTAAAAAAAGCATAATGATAGTGTTTTTTGGAAAATAATATTGTGGGACATACACAGGCTATGAAATGGAGAAAATGGGGCTTTTTTTTAGACATGTGCAAGTCGTTTCGTTCCAAATAAATATTCAGACAAATCAGAGATTTGGATATATACGAATAACCAAATTACAGTATACAGAATATTTACCGAATACACCGAATAACGAGGCAAAATTTGTCCGAATTTTCAGAAATTCGTCCGGATTTTCCAAAATTCGAATTGAAATTCAAACTCTAGTCGAAGTCTAACTGTAAACATATTTCTGAAATCAAAGACTGTGTGGGTTATTAGCCCATTTTTTAATCGATTTTGCACTGCATTACTTTAACTGACAATTGCGCGATCTTGCAACCCTGTACCCAAATAAAATTGATGTCCTTTTTTTCCCACAAATAAAGCTTTCTTTTGGTGGTATTTGATCACCTCTGTGGTTTGATGAACTGACAGGAAGAACACAGAGATCCGTGTTCCTGCTTACAAGGAACAGAAGATCTCTGTGTACTTCCCTGTCAGAACGGGGATCTGCCTTGCTTACGTAGGCAGATATCCATTCTGCCTCTCTTTGGAGCTATCGTGGGTGGCCGGCGGACAACGGGTCCGGCGGACCTGCTGATTGGCTTTCCCTCCGTGCAGCAGGTGCATGTGCGCGCCCACAGTATCTATTGCACAAAATGATGTACAGGTATGTAGTTTCACGCAATAGAGCCGACATTGCTGCAGTTTTTAAGTGGTTAGTCATTGTAATCATTTGATGAAGATTGTTCTTGTGTTTGTTCACTTTGCCACATTGGAATTGAAAAGAAAAAAAGACATAATGCGAATTCCGAATATGAATACCGAATAGGAATCCTGAATATGAATTGAACGAATCAAATAAATGTAACAAAACTAACTAGATTAAAGAATCAAATTGAAATGAAACATAATACATTTTTTCGTAATGCACATGTCTAGCTGTTTTCACCAACTGGTATGGAAGCAGCTAAAGTGCAAAATTGGCATATAGGCACTGGGATTGTCGGGGATTGGGGACATTTTTTCCTCTGTTCTAACAAAAACCTGGTATAAGAAGGTTGTTACTGGAGATTATGGGGTTGGTGTTTGAAAAATATTGCTGTGAGTTTCAAGTCTTCACTCTGCGGAAGGGTGGACAGCTTATGACCATACTTATGATTGTATGATGATTTTTTTTCAGCTGCTTGTGCTTCCCATATTGACCCTAGGAAAGACTGACAGGAAAATGCTAACAAGGTCCAAGAGGGGTTTAAATGAGTCTCCTACAAAATTCCAATTGGGTCTCCTTTCCCTGTTGCTATTATTTTTATCTAGTTTTCATTGCTGTTCGTGTTCATGTTGTCTGCCCAAAAGAAAATAAATAAATAATATTTTTTTAAAATCTGGAAATTTTTAACAAAAATAAAAATACATATAAAAATTGTAATGGTGGGTATAAATATGTTAATGTTGGATATATCCCCAGCTCCCTAAAACTTCTCATCATGCCATAATCACATATGATGAGTAGATGGAGAAGGAAAAGCTGGAGGAGGAAGGGAAACGGGAAGGAGGAGTAGAGAGAGGAGGATGTGGATAAGAGAAAAGAGGAGGAGGAAGAGGTCAAATTAGCAAGGTTCTCCATCCATTACCTTAAAATGACAGTACCTCCACAATTCATTTTTAGCTTTTCTGTTATTTGTTTTTGTTGGGCAATCCTTATTTGTGGAAGGGAGGTCAGCCTATGGCCATAGGAGTCTGTGTTTAGTTTTTGGATAAAAGATTACTCAGGGTAGCGTTTGGGACCCTTGGTAAGTGGAAATCAGCGTTTCATTTAGAAATCCATAATAGGAATAGTGATGAGCCGAACACCCCCGGGTTCGGTTCGCACCAGAACCCGCGAACGGACCGAAAGTTCGAACGAACATTAGAACCCTATTAAATACAATGGATGCGAACGTTCGAATTCTAAAGTGCTAATTATAACAACTATTATGCATGTTATTGTCATAAATAGGGTTTGGGAACCCGGGTTGTGCACCAGGGGACATGTATCAATGCAAAAAGAAGTTTTAAAAACGGTCGTTTTTCGGGAGCAGTCATTTTAATGATGCATAAAGTGAAAAAAAAAAAGTCAAATATTCCTTTAAATATCGTACCTGGGGGGTGTCTAAAGTATGCCTGTGAAGTGCCACGTGTTTCCCGTGTTTAGAACTGTCCCTGCACAAAATGACACTTCTAAAGGAAAAAAAAGCCATTTAAAACTGCTTGCGGCTTTAATGTAATGTCTGGTCCCGGTAATATGGATGAAATTCTTTAAGAAAAATGGCATAGCTACCCCATGACCCCCCCCTACCCCAGCCCATTACCAGCCCCTTTGGGTCTTGTATGGATATTAAGGGGAACCCCGCACATAAAATAAAAAAGGCCCTATATACTCTGAACAGCCGTATACAGGCGGTGCATACAAGACAGGGACTGTAGGTTTGTTCTTATGTAGAATCTGTTTGTAATTTTGAACAGGTACATTGTTGAAGTGTAGCTCCAGCCCAAAAATCTATTTTTAAACTTTTTGGGAAACATAGGTAAGGGTTATCACCCCTGTAACATTTGTTTTGCTGTCTGTGCCCCTGTTCAGAACATTTCACCTCACTTTCCGTCCCAATGACAACTGTTTTTGAAATGTGGTGTTTTTCTTGAAACAAGGATTGCTGATAAAGCATCAGTACAGATGAGACCCCTTTCTCCCATATTTATTCTTACAGGAGAGAATTTTCCTTTCTAGGGGTAGATTTCCTCTCACTTCCTGTTGTCTTCTTTCGTTTGCAAGTAGGAGTCGTTTGTAAGTTGGATGTTTGAAAGTAGGGACCTGCCGTATATACTCTGCAGAAATAGGCCCCTTAGTTGTTGGTGTTGGCACAACACTGTAAGCACTCAGTTACTCTTGGTTGGTGCTGGAACGCCCTGCTGTCAACTATTATATCAGGAATTTTAATTACATATAATTGTTGAACAGTGGTAGTAAAAATTGGGGCTTTGATGGTGGTGCTGGTGCCACAACACTGTAAGCCCTGACAGTTACTCTTGGTGGGTGCAGCAATGGGCCCTGCTGTGAATTATTAGATCAAGAATTGTAATTACATGCCCCTTTTGAACAGGGGCTGAAAAATTGGGCCTTTCGTGGTGGTGGTGGTGGTGGCGTTGCCACAAGACTGTAAGCCCTCAGAGTTACTCTTGGTGGGTGCAGCAATGGACCCTGCTGTGAATTATTAGATCAAGAATTGTAATTTGCTGCCCCTGTTGAACAGGGGCTGAAAAATTGGGCCTTAGGCACTGGTGGCACAACACTACAACCCCTCACAGATACTGTACTTGGAGCACAGCAATGAGCCCTGTTGCAAAGTATTGCTTCAAAAATTGTAATGACACGCCCCTGTTAAACAGGGGCTGAAAAATTGGGCCTTAGGCACTGGTGCCACAACACTCCAACCCCTCACAGATACTGTACTTGGAGCACAGCAATGAGCCCTATGGCAAATTATTGCTAAAAAAATTGTAATTACACGCCCCTGTAAAACAGGGGCTGAAAAATTGGGCCTTAGCCACTGGTGGCGGCACCCATAAACAAAAATGATCTTCCAAGCTATCATCATCAATCGTATCATTGAGGACTCGGAGGAGGAGGATAGCCAGTCAACATAACAGCACAGGCACTCAGCATCAGCATCAGTCTTGAAGGGATGTGACATGTTAAAATCAATTAGTCTGTTATATCAGCATCAGGTGTGTGGTAGCTGGTGGTGATCCAAGACTGGTTCATCTTGATGAAAGTCAGTCGATCAACCGAGTCGGTGGACAGGCACACCCTGTGATCCGTGACAAATCCTCCAGCAGCACTGAATGTGCGTTCCGAAAGAACGCTGGATGCAGGACAGGCCAGTAGCTCAATTGCATACTGTGCAAGCTCTGGCCAGTGATCCATCCTCAAGACCCAGTAAGCCAGAGGATTTTCGGTGGGGAAGGTGTCCAAGTCTGACCTTGCCCCTAGATATTCCTGCACCATGTTTATCAGACGCTGGCGATGGTTGCTGGAACCGATCATACTTTGGGGCTGCGGACTAAAGAATTGTCTGAACGCATCGGTCAGACGGCCACCTTCCCCACCGCTCCTTCTTTGACTGGCCGAAGCCTCAGCAACTCGTTGTCCAGGACCAGGAGTTTGTAACCTCCCAGTCTCTGGGAACGCGTTGCACAGACCTTTCTGCAAGGCCTCCCGGAGTTGTCTCATCCTCTGCTCCCTCTGCGACGGTAACATAAGGTCCACAACCTTACCCTTGTACCGTGGATCAAGGAGAGTGGCCAGCCAGTAATGGTCCCTCTCCTTGATCCGAAGAATACGAGGATCCTTCCGCAGACTTTGCAGGATCAGGGAGGCCATGCAGCGTAGGTTTGCTGAGGCATTCGCTCCGGAGTCCTCTGGGTCACTAAGGACGACATGATCCGCAGCCACCTCCTCCCAGCCACGTACAAGTCCACTGGTTTCTTGGGACTGTAAATCATCCCTAAAAGACTGCTGCTGATGATGCTGAGTGCCAGCCTCCACCTCCATGCTGACACAATCCTCCTCCTCCTCCTCCTCCTCCTCCTCCTCTTCCTGTGCGATGGGTGGGACAGAAGGAACACTGTCTGGGTAAAGGGGGCCTTGAGAGGCAAGGAAGTCCTCCTCTTCCTGCCTCTGTTCTGCCTCAAGTGCCCTGTCCATTATTCCACGCAGCGTGTGCTCCAACAGGTGGACAAGAGGTACAGTGTCACTGATGCATGCACTGTCACTGCTCACCATCCTCGTGGCCTCCTCAAATGGTGCCAGGACAGTGCATGCATCCCTGATCATGCCCCACTGGCGTGGAGAAAAAAAACCAAGCTCCCCTGACCCTGTCCTGGTGCCGTAGTCGCACAGGTACTCATTGATGGCCCTCTGCTGCGTGTGCAGCCGCTGCAGCATGGCCAACGTTGAGTTCCACCTGGTGGGCATGTCACATATAAGGCGGTTCTTGGGCAGGTTCAACTCCTTTTGCAGCTCAGCCAGGCGAGCACTGGCATTATAAGATCTGCGGAAATGCACACAGACTTTCCTGGCCTGCCTCAGGACATCCTGTAAGCCCGGGTACCTGCCCAAGAACCGCTGCACCACCAGGTTAAGGACGTGAGCCACACAGGGCACATGGGTCAGTTGTCCCTGTCGGAGGGCGGAGAGGAGGTTGGTGCCATTGTCGCAAACCACCATTCCTGGCTTAAGCTGGCGTGGCGTCAACCACCTCTCGGCCTGGCCCTGCAGAGCAGACAGGACCTCTGCCCCAGTGTGGCTTCTGTCCCCCAAACACACCAGCGCAAGCACGGCATGGCATCTTTTTGCCTGCGTACTTGCGTAGCCCCGTGAACGGCTACGGAGCACCGCTGGTTCATAGGACAAACCACAGGAAGAGGCCATGGAGGAAGAAGAAGAGGAGGGGGTGGAGGAGAGAGGTGTGTCACAACCAGTAGTAGCATTTTGGAGGCGTGGCGGTGGGACAACCTCCAACACTACTGCACCTTGTCCTGCATCCTTCCCAGCTGCCAAAAGAGTGACCCAATGGGCCGTGAAAGAAAGGTAACGTCCCTGTCCATGCCTGCTGGACCATGAGTCAGCGGTAATATGCACCTTACCGCTGACCGCCCTGTCCAGCGAGGCCAAGACATTGCCTTCCACATGCCGGTAGAGAGCCGGAATAGCCTTCCGTGAGAAAAAGTGGCGTTTGGGAACCTGCCACTGAGGAACCGCACATTGCACAATCTCACGGAAGGGGGCCGAGTCTACCAACTGAAAAGGCAGCAGTTGAAGCGCTAGCAATTTAGCCAAGCTAGCATTCAACCGCTGGGCATGTGGATGGCTGGGAGTGAACTTCTTTCGACGGTCCAGCAGCTGGGGCAGGGAAATTTGCCTGCTAGAATCGGACGTCGGTGTACTGCTAGCAGAGTGGCCGCAAGTACTTGGCTGTGACACACCTAATTCTACACCTTCATTCCTCTCAGTGCATGTTTCAGAGAGGACTGAAGTTATAGTGGGGTTGGAGATCCCAGCTGATGCGGTGCAAGGAGAGGTCCGCTTTGTTCTTTGGTGTGGGTCTTTGAGGTAGGCTTGCCAACGAGCTGCATGGCAGGTCAACATATGTCTGGTCAGGCATGTGGTACCCAAGCGGCTGAAGTTTTGGCCACGCGATATACGCTTGAGACATATGTTGCAAACAGCAGCTGTGCGATCTGATGCACTAGCCTCAAAAAAGGCCCACACCAAATAACTTTTTGAATGACGGGCAGAGGCAGCGCCCTGCACAGGCGGAGCTCTGCGGTGTGATTCCGTCGGTGTACTGCCCTTACGCTGGCCACCAAAGGGCATCCTGCCTCGTTGGAGATGTGCCTCCTCCTCATCCTCCTCCTCCTCCTCTCTCCTATTAGGCACCCACGTGGAGTCAGTGACCTCATCATCACCTCCCTCCTCATCACTGGAGGCAATCTGGCAGTATGCTGCAGCTGCTGGAACATGACTGCCAGATTGGTGTCCTTCTTGAGCATCCCCTCTGTCTGCTCTCACGCTACTGCCTTCCTCTAGCTGGGTTTCATCATCAGACCCTTCGAAACGCTGGGCATCCTCCTGGAGCATGTACCCAACACTGTGCTGAAACAGTTCGGGGGACTCCTCAGGAGGAGGACATGGTGGGTCTAGGGAAGGAGTGACTGATGATGAGTCTGACATTGATACCAGGGAAGAGGACGCTTTGGCAGCTGCTTTTCCAGTACCCTGAGCCTGGGTGAGAGAGGATGAGGAGGAGGAGGAGGGCTTGGTCATCCACTCTACCAAGTCTTCGGCATGATGTGGCTCAACATGTCCAGCTGCCGAAAAGAAGGACAAGCGTGTCCCATGGCCATGTGCTGATGACAATGCACCGCGTCCACGACCAGCACTGTTGCCCCCAGACACAGAGCCTGCTTGCCCTCTTTTATTGCCTCCTGACTGTCTGCCTCTCCTTGTTTGCCTTCCAGACATTCTAATAGATGGCCTGCAGGGAGATGGGAAAAAAGCAATAAGGGCTACCTTCAGGTGTCCTTCTCTGTCCCTTGAAACAAGGACTTTGACAGTGAAAGAAACTGACACACTCTCCCTACCTACAGTTTTCTGTCCCTAGAAAAAATTTTTTTTTTAAGCACAATTTAGCACAAGGAGAATTCACTCACTGTCCTTCCTGGTCCCTGGAAACAAGGACTTTGACAGTGAAAGAAACTGACACACTCTCCCTACCTACAGTTTTCTGTCCCTAGAAAAAATGTTTTTTTTAAGCACAATTTAGCACAAGGAGAATTACCTCACTGTCCTTCCAGGTCCCTGGAAACAAGGACTTTGACAGTGAAAGAAACTGACACACTCTCCCTACCTACAGTTTTCTGTCCCTAGAAAAAATGTTTTTTTTAAGCACAATTTAGCACAAGGAGAATTACCTCACTGTCCTTCCAGGTCCCTGGAAACAAGGACTTTGACAGTGAAAGAAACTGACACACTCTCCCTACCTACAGTTTTCTGTCCCTAGAAAAAATGTTTTTTTTAAGCACAATATAGCACAAGGAGAATTCACTCACTGTCCTTCCAGGTCCCTGGAAACAAGGACTTTGACAGTGAAAGAAACTGACACACTCTCCCTACCTACAGTTTTCTGTCCCTAGAAAAAATGTTTTTTTTAAGCACAATTTAGCACAAGGAGAATTACCTCACTGTCCTTCCAGGTCCCTGGATACAAGGACTTTGACAGTGAAAGAAACTGACACACTCTCCCTACCTACAGTTTTCTGTCCCTAGAAAAAATGTTTTTTTTAAGCACAATTTAGCACAAGGAGAATTACCTCACTGTCCTTCCAGGTCCCTGGAAACAAGGACTTTGACAGTGAAAGAAACTGACACACTCTCCCTACCTACAGTTTTCTGTCCCTAGAAAAAATGTTTTTTTGAAGCACAATTTAGCACAAGGAGAATTACCTCACTGTCCTTCCAGGTCCCTGGAAACAAGGACTTTGACAGTGAAAGAAACTGACACACTCTCCCTACCTACAGTTTTCTGTCCCTAGAAAAAATGATTTTTTTAAGCACAATTTAGCACAAGGAGAATTACCTCACTGTCCTTCCAGGTCCCTGGAAACAAGGACTTTGACAGTGAAAGAAACTGACACACTCTCCCTACCTACAGTTTTCTGTCCCTAGAAAAAATGTTTTTTTTAAGCACAATTTAGCACAAGGAGAATTACCTCACTGTCCTTCCAGGTCCCTGGAAACAAGGACTTTGACAGTGAAAGAAACTGACACACTCTCCCTACCTACAGTTTTCTGTCCCTAGAAAAAATGTTTTTTTTAAGCACAATTTAGCACAAGGAGAATTACCTCACTGTCCTTCCAGGTCCCTGGAAACAAGGACTTTGACAGTGAAAGAAACTGACACACTCTCCCTACCTACAGTTTTCTGTCCCTAGAAAAAATGTTTTTTTTAAGCACAATATAGCACAAGGAGAATTCACTCACTGTCCTTCCAGGTCCCTGGAAACAAGGACTTTGACAGTGAAAGAAACTGACACACTCTCCCTACCTACAGTTTTCTGTCCCTAGAAAAAATGTTTTTTTTAAGCACAATTTAGCACAAGGAGAATTACCTCACTGTCCTTCCAGGTCCCTGGAAACAAGGACTTTGACAGTGAAAGAAACTGACACACTCTCCCTACCTACAGTTTTCTGTCCCTAGAAAAAATGTTTTTTTTAAGCACAATTTAGCACAAGGAGAATTACCTCACTGTCCTTCCAGGTCCCTGGAAACAAGGACTTTGACAGTGAAAGAAACTGACACACTCTCCCTACCTACAGTTTTCTGTCCCTAGAATTTTTTTTTTTTTAAGCACAATTTAGCACAAGGAGAATTACCTCACTGTCCTTCCAGGTCCCTGGAAACAAGGACTTTGACAGTGAAAGAAACTGACACACTCTCCCTACCTACAGTTTTCTGTTCCTAGAAAAAATGTTTTTTTTAAGCACAATTTAGCACAAGGAGAATTACCTCACTGTCCTTCCAGGTCCCTGGAAACAAGGACTTTGACAGTGAAAGAAACTGACACACTCTCCCTACCTACAGTTTTCTGTCCCTAGAAAAAATGTTTTTTTTAAGCACAATTTAGCACAAGGAGAATTACCTCACTGTCCTTCCAGGTCCCTGGAAACAAGGACTTTGACAGTGAAAGAAACTGACACACTCTCCCTACCTACAGTTTTCTGTCCCTAGAAAAAATGTTTTTTTTAAGCACAATTTAGCACAAGGAGAATTACCTCACTGTCCTTCCAGGTCCCTGGAAACAAGGACTTTGACAGTGAAAGAAACTGACACACTCTCCCTACCTACAGTTTTCTGTCCCTAGAAAAAATGTTTTTTTTAAGCACAATTTAGCACAAGGAGAATTACCTCACTGTCCTTCCAGGTCCCTGGAAACAAGGACTTTGACAGTGAAAGAAACTGACACACTCTCCCTACCTACAGTTTTCTGTCCCTAGAAAAAATGTTTTTTTTAAGCACAATATAGCACAAGGAGAATTCACTCACTGTCCTTCCAGGTCCCTGGAAACAAGGACTTTGACAGTGAAAGAAACTGACACACTCTCCCTACCTACAGTTTTCTGTCCCTAGAAAAAATGTTTTTTTTAAGCACAATTTAGCACAAGGAGAATTACCTCACTGTCCTTCCAGGTCCCTGGAAACAAGGACTTTGACAGTGAAAGAAACTGACACACTCTCCCTACCTACAGTTTTCTGTCCCTAGAAAAAATGTTTTTTTTAAGCACAATTTAGCACAAGGAGAATTACCTCACTGTCCTTCCAGGTCCCTGGAAACAAGGACTTTGACAGTGAAAGAAACGGACACACTCTCCCTACCTACAGTTTTCTGTCCCTAGAAAAAATGTTTTTTTTAAGCACAATATAGCACAAGGAGAATTCACTCACTGTCCTTCCAGGTCCCTGGAAACAAGGACTTTGACAGTGAAAGAAACTGACACACTCTCCCTACCTACAGTTTTCTGTCCCTAGAAAAAATGTTTTTTTTAAGCACAATTTAGCACAAGGAGAATTACCTCACTGTCCTTCCAGGTCCCTGGAAACAAGGACTTTGACAGTGAAAGAAACTGACACACTCTCCCTACCTACAGTTTTCTGTCCCTAGAAAAAATGTTTTTTTTAAGCACAATTTAGCACAAGGAGAATTACCTCACTGTCCTTCCAGGTCCCTGGAAACAAGGACTTTGACAGTGAAAGAAACTGACACACTCTCCCTACCTACAGTTTTCTGTCCCTAGAAAAAATGTTTTTTTTAAGCACAATTTAGCACAAGGAGAATTACCTCACTGTCCTTCCAGGTCCCTGGAAACAAGGACTTTGACAGTGAAAGAAACTGACACACTCTCCCTACCTACAGTTTTCTGTCCCTAGAAAAAATGTTTTTTTTAAGCACAATTTAGCACAAGGAGAATTACCTCACTGTCCTTCCAGGTCCCTGGAAACAAGGACTTTGACAGTGAAAGAAACTGACACACTCTCCCTTCCTACAGTTTTCTGTCCCTAGAAAAAATGTTTTTTTTAAGCACAATTTAGCACAAGGAGAATTACCTCACTGTCCTTCCAGGTCCCTGGAAACAAGGACTTTGACAGTGAAAGAAACTGACACACTCTCCCTACCTACAGTTTTCTGTCCCTAGAAAAAATGTTTTTTTTAAGCACAATATAGCACAAGGAGAATTCACTCACTGTCCTTCCAGGTCCCTGGAAACAAGGACTTTGACAGTGAAAGAAACTGACACACTCTCCCTACCTACAGTTTTCTGTCCCTAGAAAAAATGTTTTTTTTAAGCACAATTTAGCACAAGGAGAATTACCTCACTGTCCTTCCAGGTCCCTGGAAACAAGGACTTTGACAGTGAAAGAAACTGACACACTCTCCCTACCTACAGTTTTCTGTCCCTAGAAAAAATGTTTTTTTTAAGCACAATTTAGCACAAGGAGAATTACCTCACTGTCCTTCCAGGTCCCTGGAAACAAGGACTTTGACAGTGAAAGAAACTGACACACTCTCCCTACCTACAGTTTTCTGTCCCTAGAAAAAATGTTTTTTTTAAGCACAATTTAGCACAAGGAGAATTACCTCACTGTCCTTCCAGGTCCCTGGAAACAAGGACTTTGACAGTGAAAGAAACTGACACACTCTCCCTACCTACAGTTTTCTGTCCCTAGAAAAAATGTTTTTTTTAAGCACAATTTAGCACAAGGAGAATTACCTCACTGTCCTTCCAGGTCCCTGGAAACAAGGACTTTGACAGTGAAAGAAACTGACACACTCTCCCTACCTACAGTTTTCTGTCCCTAGAAAAAATGTTTTTTTTAAGCACAATTTAGCACAAGGAGAATTACCTCACTGTCCTTCCAGGTCCCTGGAAACAAGGACTTTGACAGTGAAAGAAACTGACACACTCTCCCTACCTACAGTTTTCTGTCCCTAGAAAAAATGTTTTTTTTAAGCACAATATAGCACAAGGAGAATTCACTCACTGTCCTTCCAGGTCCCTGGAAACAAGGACTTTGACAGTGAAAGAAACTGACACACTCTCCCTACCTACAGTTTTCTGTCCCTAGAAAAAATGTTTTTTTTAAGCACAATATAGCACAAGGAGAATTCACTCACTGTCCTTCCAGGTCCCTGGAAACAAGGACTTTGACAGTGAAAGAAACTGACACACTCTCCCTACCTACAGTTTTCTGTCCCTAGAAAAAATGTTTTTTTTTAAGCACAATTTAGCACAAGGAGAATTACCTCACTGTCCTTCCAGGTCCCTGGAAACAAGGACTTTGACAGTGAAAGAAACTGACACACTCTCCCTACCTACAGTTTTCTGTCCCTAGAAAAAATGTTTTTTTTAAGCACAATATAGCACAAGCACAAAACACACTGACACTCTCCCTACCTATCCTTCTCTTTCCCTAAACTAAAGGAATCCAGGTTAAGCAAGAAAGAAATAAAAGTCACTGTCCCTGCCTATGCTGCTCTATCCCTGCTCCGGAACACACTACACTAGGCCGCCGTGCTGGCGGCCTTTTATAGTGTGGGGCGTGTACTAAACCCCCTCAGCAATAATTGGCCACAGGCATCCTGCCTGTGGCCAATCATTGCTCTCCTCGCTGCCGGCGCTGTGATTGGCCAAGCATGCGGGGTCACAGTGCATGCTTGGCCAATCACAGCGCCTGGATGACACTGCGATGGCGTAGTGCATTGTGGGCCGTTCGCGTCACTCGAATTTGGCGCGAACGGCCCAAATCGTTCGATCTTCGTCGAACGATCGAACAGCCGATGTTCGAGTCGAACGTATGTTCGACTCGAACACGAAGCTCATCCCTAAATAGGAAAAATAAAAACATTCAGCAGGGCTTTTATGCAAAAGGTAAACCTTTTGAATTTACAAACTAGAATTCATGTCACCAAATGGGCTTAATGGAGACTTGGAGATACACAATGTGCGGTATTAAAGAAGACTACTGATTAATATCATCATTATTCATTTCATGTTTTGTTTTTTGTTTTTTTGTTATAGATTTTCTTGAATCCTGTAGCCATAGATGATTGCTTGGGTACCTCTATATGGTGAGTGGGCAACAGTTTGCATAGTTTATGAATTAACCACTTAAGCCCCGGACCATTTCGCTGGTCAAAGACCAGGCCACTTTTTGCTATTAGGCACTGGGTCGCTTTAACTGACAATTGCGCGGTCATGCGACGTAGCTCCCAAACAAAATTGACGTCCTTCTTTTCCCACAAATAGAGCTTTCCTTTGGTGGTATTTGATCACCTCTGCGGTTTTTATTTTTTGCGCTATAAACAAAAATAGAGCGACAGTTTTGAAAAAAATTCAATATTTTTAACTTTTTGCTATAATAAATATCCCCAAAAAATATATAAAAAAACGTTTTTTTCCTCAGTTTAGGCTGATACGTATTCTTCTACATATTTTTGGTAAAAAAAATCGCAATAAGCGTTTATTGATCGGTTTGCGCAAAAGTTATAGCGTCTACAAAATAGGGGGTAGTTTTATGGCATTTTTATTATTATTTTTTTACTAGTAATGGCGGCGATCAGCGATTCTTATCATGACTGCGACATTATGGCGGACACATCGAACACTTTTGACACATTTTTGGGACCATTGTCATTTTTACAGCGATCAGTGCTATAAAAATGCACTGATTACTGTGAAAATGACACTGGCAGTGAAGGGGTTAACACTAGGTGGCGCTGTAGTGGTTAAGTCAGTACTAGGGAGTGATTCTTACTATTAGGGGGCGTTCCTATACGTGACACGTCACTGATGACCGTTCCCGATCACGGGGAACAGCCATCAGTGACATGTCACTAGGCAGAATGGGGGAATGCCTTGTTTACAAAGGCATCCCCCTGTTCTGCCTTTGCCGACCGCGATTGCGGGCCACCCGGGAACATCGAGTTCCCGAGACCCGCGAACACGCTCATGAGGCACGTGGCGCTGGGCGGCAAATTTAAAAGGACGTACAGATACGCCCATTTGCCTGCCCGTGCCATTATGTCGACGTACATCTGCGTGCGGCGATCGGCAAGTGGTTAAACATATTATTCACTTTTAAAAAAAATCTTTAAGTAAGTTTTTTTTGTATGCATGTAGAGAGATAAAAAAAAAATATTTACCATATAGTGGTACCCAAGCAATGCTCTATGGCTATAATTCTAAGGTCAATGAAATCTATATATATATATATATATATATATATTTATATTTAATAATTTGTTCTATTAATTTTTAATAATTTTTTTTGATTATTTTTGTTGTATTATTTTGTGATTTTTTTCATGTATTTTATGAATGTAATATCATATACAATATGTATTTTCCAGTGTATCTTGCTGCAATGAGGATTTTCAACAAACCTTACTAGTAATCCAATTTTTTTTTTCAATATTTAATTAATCAACAAATTTTTAATTCATGTATTGGATCAGTGCAGTGGGTAAGGTGGGAGATCTTCAGCCATGTTTTTTATTGGACCGTCCTATTGCCCCTTTTTTCCTTTTATCTAGTGTATATAATCTTCGGTTGCCTTCCATCCCATGACTTGACAAGGCACATGTGCACGAAACGCGTAGTCAAGGCAACCCTCGACAGCTTGCGGACCAGCCTGGTTGCAGTGCAAATCTTCCGGTTCCTCCCAGTCACTTCCGGTGCACCGGATTACAGAGGCGGCCCATTCGGCTGGATTCTACATACCTTCCTTCCCTGTATGGTATAACAATCAGCGCAGGACTGGACACCTTTGCTGCCATTGTGCTATATGCTGGGTGTCCAGTGCACCCCTGTGCTTTAAGGAGGGGTGGACTCCCTTCAGGCTCACCTGCCCTCTGCCTATCCATTACTATGCATGTGCTTCTACTATGGAGGCTATCAAAAATGTATAGAGTTAAGACTGCAGATAATTCTGGGGTGCTGTAAAGTGGCTCTGCAGCTTATACATTAGGGATGAGCCGAACACCCCCCTGTTCAGTTCGCACCAGAACCTGCAAACTGCCAGAATGCTTGCGTAAACTTTAGAACCCTATTAAATACAATGGACTTGAACGTTTGAAATCAAAAGTGCTAATTATAAAGGCTAATATGCAAGTTATTGTCCTAAAAAGTGTTTGGGGACCCGGGTCCTGCCCCAGGGGACATGTATCAATGCAAAAAAAAGTTTTAAAACTGCAGTTTTTTCGGGAGCAGTGATTTTAATAATACATAAAGTGAAACAATAAAAGTGAAATATTCCTTTAAATTTCGTACCAAGGGTGTGTGTATAGTATGCCCGTAAAGTTGCGCTTGTTTCCCGTGCTTAGAACTGTCCCTGCACAAAGTGTGATTTCTGAAGGAAAAAAAGTCATTTAAAACTCACTCGCGGCTATAATGAATTGTCGGCTCCCGGCAATACATAGAAAAGTCATTGATAAAAAAATAAATTAAAAAAAAGCGTGGGGGTCCCCCCAAATTCAATTACCAGGCCCTTCAGGTCTGGTATGGATATTAAGGGAAACTCCACTCCAAATTAAAAAAAATGGCGTGGAGTTCCCCCAAAAATCCATACCAGACCCTTTATTCGAGCACGCAACCTGGCAGGCCACAGGAAAAGAGGGGGGACGAGAGAGCGCCCCCCCTCCTGAACCGTACCAGGCCACATGCCCTCAACATGGGGAGGATGTCCCCATGTTGATGGGGACAAGGGCCTCATCCCCACAACCCTTGCCCGGTGGTTGTGGGGGTCTGCGGGCAGGGGGCTTATCGGAATCTGGAAGACCCCTTTAACAAAGGGGACCCCCAGATCCCGAACCCCCCCTATGTGAAACACTTTTTATGACAATAACTTGCATATAAGCCTTTAAAATTAGCACTTTAGATTTCTCCCATAGACTTTTCGAATTTGCCGCGAACACCCCAAATTATTCTCTGTTCGCGAACGGGCAAACAGGCAATGTTTGAGTCCCTATTATACATGTATTTGCAAATGTTTGCAAACTAAACCCCTGTTTTTAACTAAAACTGTTAGACAGGATAGTTGGGTTGGTTACAGGCTGGCTGGTAAGTTAAGCTGGGAATTTTCTTTGGTTTTGTTTTACATGCGTTGCCCTTCCATGTGCTTATTGTGAAGGCCAGTTATAGGTTGGGGCAGTGGCTTATGGTTTGTTCCTTTTTTTCCAAGTCACCTTAACCACTTAACGACCGCTCACTGTATATGTACGTCAGCAGAATGGCACCGACAGGCACAATCACGTACAGTGTACGTGATTGCCTTTGTACAAATGGGGGGTCCGATCGGACCCCCCTCCTATACAGTGAGCAGTCGGTATTCGTTGGGGAGCGATCCGACATGAGGGGACGGCCGTTCGATTCCGGCCACCCCCCTGCGATCGCTCCCGGCGAATGGAAATGCTCTCTCTGCTGTGTAATGTAAACACAGGCAGAGGAAGCAGGAGGAAGTGATGTCATCTCTCATGCGGCGCTCACATATACCGAGTGCCGTACAAGAGAAGACACACAGGTCAGTGCACTAACACTACACTGACACCAGGACACATAGGCACACAAATCGCCCCCCAGGCCCCCCCAGATCACCCCCCAGCCCCCAGTAACAGTGTCACTGATTGCAGTGACCATTTATTTACTGATCACTGCAATCAGTGACATTTGTGACTGTAAAAGTGTCACTACATTTAGTTTTAGGTCCAGTGTAGCCCCCTAACCCCCCCTAATAAAGGTTTAACCCCCTGATCACCCCCCAGATAACCCTTGCACCGCCGTCGCTAAGCGATCATTTTTCTGATCGCTGCCTTAGCGTCGGTGATGCAGATCGGTAGCCAGTAATTTTTTTTAGGATCGCCGCAGGTTTTTATAGCGTCAGGTACCCCCATAAATTATCTAATAAAGGTTTAACCCCCTTGATCGCCCCCAGGTAACCCTTTCACCCCCTATCACCACTGTCGCTAAGCGATCATTTTTCTGATCGCTGTCTTGGCGTCGGTGATGCAGATCGGTAGCCAGTAAAATTTTTTAGGTTCGCTGCAGGTTTTTATAGCGTCAGGTAGCCCCATAAATTATCTAATAAAGGTTTAACCCCCTTGATCGCCCCCCAGGTAACCCTTTCACCCCCTATCACCACTGTCGCTAAGCGATCGTTTTTCTGATCGCTGTCTTAGTGTCGGTGATGCAGATCGGTAGCCAGTAATTTTTTTTAGGTTCGCCACAGGTTTTTATAGCGTCAGGTACCCCCATAAATTATCTAATAAAGATTTAACCCCCTTGATCGCCCCCCAGGTAACCCTTTCACCCCCTATCACCACTGTCGCTAAGCGATCATTTTTCTGATCGCTGTCTTAGCGTCGGTAATGCAGATCGGTAGCCAGTAATTTTTTTTAGGTTCGCCGCAGGTTTTTATAGCGTCAGGTACCCCCATAAATTATCTAATAAAGGTTTAACCCCCTTGATTGCCCCCAGGTAACCCTTTCACCCCCTATCACCACTGTCGCTAAGCAATCGTTTTTCTGATTGCTGTCTTAGTGTCGGTGATGCAGATCGGTAGCCAGTAATTTTTTTTAGGTTCGCCACAGGTTTTTATAGCGTCAGGTACCCCCATATATTATCTAATAAAGGTTTAACCCCCTTGATCGCCCCCCAGGTAACCCTTTCACCCCTATCACCACTGTCGCTAAGCGATAATTTTTCTGATCACTGTCTTAGTGTCGGTGATGCCGATCGGTAGCCAGTAATATTTTTTAGGTTCGCCGCAGGTTTTTATAGCGTCAGGTACCCCCATATATTATCTAATAAAGGTTTAACCCCCTAATTGCCCCTAGTTAACCCTTTCACCAGAGATCACCATATAAGTGTTACGGGTGACGCTGGTTAGTTAGTTTGCTTTTTATAGTGTCAGGGCACCCGCCGTATATATAACCCAATAAAGGTTTAACCCCCTGATCGCCCGGCGGGTGATATCAATTAGGTTTTAGCGTCAGAGAGGGTCTGCGTCACACCCCAGGCAGCGTCAGGTTAGTGCCAGTAACACCAACACCCACGCGTGAAGCATACACCCCCCTTAGTGGTATAGTATCTGAACAGATCAATATCTGATCTGATCTGATCAGATCTATACTAGCGTCCCCAGCAGTTTAGGGTTCCCAAAAACGCAGTGTTAGCGGGATCAGCCCAGATACCTGCTAGCACCTGCGTTTTGCCCCTCCGTCCAGCCCAGGCCACCCAAGTGCAGTATCGATCGATCACTGTCACTTACAAAACACAACACACATAACTGCAGCGTTCGCAGAGACAGGCCTGATCCCTGCGACTCCAGTGCTGTAGGAGGTGATTTCACCACCACAGTTAAAAAAAAAAGCATATATGCCAAAGCATTGGGGCATCAGGGGCGGAGGAGCGGAGGAGCGATTTTGCTCCTAATGCCGCGTACATACGGTCGAAATTCCGACGGAGGCTTGCCCGTGGAAAAGTCTGACCATGTGTGTGCAGCATAACTTTTTTGCGGCCACCCAAGTGCAGTATCGATCGATCACTGTCACTTACAAAACACAACACACATAACTGCAGCGTTCGCAGAGACAGGCCTGATCCCTGCGACTCCAGTGCTGTAGGAGGTGATTTCACCACCACAGTTAAAAAAAAAAGCATATATGCCAAAGCATTGGGGCATCAGGGGCGGAGGAGCGGAGGAGCGATTTTGCTCCTAATGCCGCGTACATACGGTCGAAATTCCGACGGAGGCTTGCCCGTGGAAAAGTCTGACCATGTGTGTGCAGCATAACTTTTTTGCGGGAGGATGCCCCCATGCTTCGGCATATATAAATGGTGCATGTATGCCCATCATTAGAAGTGGGTGGATGAAGGGCGGTATTCTAATGGTGGGCATACCCACCGATCAATCTCTTTTTTCGTTCAGCCAACTGGCTGCATGAAAAAAAAAGATTACAATACATGTCCAACAAGGACCAGCAACGTACTGGTATGTTGCTGGACTTTGAATGTTTATACCAGAATGATGCCTGCGGGTTTAGGTATCATCTTGGTATCATTATTTTCAGCCAGCGGCCGGCTTTCATGTAAAAGCAATCCTAGTGGCTAATTAGCCTCTGGACTGCTTTTACAAGCAGTGGGAGGGAATGTCCCCCCCGGATATAAAAAGCGCCATTGGGAAATTGGGAAAGCATTTTATCACACCGATCTTGGTGTGGTCAGATGCTTTGAGGGCAGAGGAAAGATCTAGGGTCTAGAAGACCCCAGTTTTTTCAAAAAAAGAGTACCTGTCACTACCTATTGCTATCATAGGGGATATTTACATTCCCTGAGATAACAATAAAAAAAAAAATATGGAAGGAACAATTTAAAAATAAAATAAAAAAGCAAAATTAATAATAAAAAAAAAAAAAAAAAAGCACCCCTGTCCTGCCCTGCTCTTGCCCAATGGCGAACGCAAGCGTCGGTATGGCGTCATATGTAAACAGCAATTGCATCATGCATGTGAGGTATCACCGCAAAGGTCAGATCGAGAGCAGTAATTTAAGCAGTAGACCTCCTCTGTAAATCTAACGGGGTAACCTGTAAAGGCTTTTAAAGGCTTTTAAAAATGTATGTAGTTTGTCGCCAATGCGCGTTTGTGCGAAATTTTAAAGCATGTCGTGTTTGGTATCTATGTACTCGGCCTAAGATCATATTTTTTATTTCATCAAACATTTGGGCAATATAGTGTGTTTTAGTGCATTAAAATTAAAAAAGTGTATTTTTTCCAAAAAATGCGTTTGAAAAATCGCTGCGCAAATACTGTGTAGAAAAAAAAAGCACCCACCATTTTAATCTGTAGGGCCTTTGCTTTAAAAATATATATAATGTTTGGGGGTTCAACATAATTTTCTTGCAAAAAAAAATAATGTTTTCATGTAAACAAAAAGTGTCAAAAAGGGCTTTGTCTTCAAGTGGTTAGAAGAGTGGATGTAAGCTTCCTAATGTTGTGTATAAAATGCCAGAACAGTTCAAAACCCCCCCAAATGACCCCATTTTGGAAAGTAGACACCCCAAGCTATATACTGAGAGGCATGTCGAGTCCGTGGAATATTTTATATGTTGACACAAGTTACGGAAAAAATACAATTTTTTTTTATTTTTTTTGCACAAAGTTGTCACTAAATGATATATTGCTCAAACATGCCATGGGCATATGTGGAATTACACCCCAAAATACATTCTGTTGCTTCTCCTGAGTACGGGGATACCACATGTGTGAGACTTTTTGGGAGCCTAGCCGCGTACGGGACCCCAAAAACCAAGCACCGCCTCCAGGCTTTCTAAGGGTGTAAATTTTTGATTTCACTTCTCACTGCCTATCACAGTTTCGGAGGCCATGGAATGCCCAGATGGCACAAACCCCCCCCCAATGACCCAATTTTGGAAAGTAGACACCCCAAGCTATTTGCTGAGAGGTATGGTGAGTATTTTGCAGATCTCGCTTTTTGTCACAAAGTTTTGAAAATTAAAAAAAAAATTAAAAAATTTCTTTCTTCATTTTCAAAAACAAATGAGAGCTGTAAAATACTCACCATGCCTCTCAGCAAATAGCTTGGGGTGTCTACTTTCCAAAATGGGGTCATTTGGGGGGGGGGTTTTGTGCTATTTTGGCATTTTATGGCCTTTGAAACTGTGATAGGTAGTGAGGAGTGAAATCAAAAATTTGCGCCCTTAGAAATCCTGAAGGTGGTGCTTGGTTTCCGGGGGCCCGTACGCGGCTAGGCTCCCAAAAAGTCCCACACTTGTGGTATCCCCGTACTCAGGAGAAGCAGTAAAATGTATTTTGGGGTGCAATTCCACATATAACCATGGCATGTGTGAGCAATATATCATTTAGTGACAACTTTTTGTAATTTATTTTTTTTTTTGTCATTATTCAATCACTTGAGACAAAAAAAAATATTCAATGGGCTCAACATGCCTCTCAGCAATTTCCTTGGGATGTCTACTTTCCAAAATGGGGTCATTTGGGGGGGGGGGGGTTTGTACTGCCCTGCCATTTTAGCACCTCAAGAAATGAGATAGGCAGTCATAAATAAAGCTGTGTAAATTCCAGAAAATGTACCCTAGTTTGTAAACGCTATAACTTTTGCGCAAACCAATAAATATATGCTTATTGACATTTTTTTTACTAAAGACATGTGGCTGAATACATTTTGGCCTAAATGTATGACTAAAATTGAGTTTATTCGATTTTCCTTATAACAAAAAGTAGAAAATATCATTATTTTTCCAAATTTTCGGTCTTTTTCCGTTTATATCGCAAAAAATAAAAATCGCAGAGGCAATCAAATACCATTAAAAGAAAGCTCTATTTGTGGGAAGAAAAGTACGCAAATTTCGTTTGGGTACAACATTGCATGTCCGCACAATTTACAGTTAAAGCAGCACAGTGCAAAATTCTGAAATCACCTCTGGTCCTTTAGCTACCAAATGGTTTTTCCTCTAAATGCCACAACATTGCCTTCCACGTGATGGTAGAGAGATGGAATGGCCTTACTTGGAAAGAAATAGTGACTGGGAACCTGCCATTGTGGTACAGCACATTCTGCAAATTCACGAAAGGGGGCAGAATTCACCAGGCGGAAAGGCAGAAGTTGTAGAGCAAGCAGCTTTGACAGCCTTGCATTTCGACGCTGGGCATCTGGGTGGCAGGGACTGTATTTTTTTTTTTGCTACAGCAGATGGGGCAGAGAAATTTGCCAGCTACAGTCTACAGCTGGTGGTGTGCTGCTGGCAGATGTGCTGCAAGGACCTGGGGCACCCTGCGCTATACCATCATCCCTGTCAGTGGAGGCTGCTGAGAGGTTGTGAGGTATAGCAGGGACAGACTGAGGTGAGTAAGGAGGAGTGACATATCTGTGCCCCTTTTGTGTGGCTTTTAGGTGCTCTTGCCAACGGGCTTAGTGGTGGGAGTTTTAATTCCTTGTCAAGCATGTGGTACCCAAATGGTTGGTGTTTTTTCCACGCTTGATGTGCTTGAGACAAAGTTTGCAAATAGCAACAGTGCGATTGGCTGCACATGTACTTAACAAGGCCAATACAGCTGAGCTGTGGAAAGGGGGCCGGGAGATAACAGCTCCACAATGTGATAGAATAGGGTGTCTGCTCTCTACTCTTCCATGATGGCTACCTCGTTGGGGTTGTGCCTCACCCTCACTTTCCTCCCCTGCTCTATCTGGCACCCAAGTCGAGTAAGTGGCCTCATCATTTCCTCCATCCTCATTACCACTGGAGACAACTTGGCAATACGCTGCGGCTGGGGGAACAAAATGCTAATTTGTGTACCAGTGTTCTCCCCTCTCTGTAGGCTCATGTTCTTGCCTTTCACAACCTTTCACAACCTCAGAACAAACATCTGAATCGAGTAATGGCTTTGTATCATCAAGTGGCTGACGCTGTGTTCAAATAACTCTGCTGACTCCTCCATGCCTGATGCTGGGCTATGGCAGGAATAGCTGTGGACAAGTAGGCAGGTATAGCCACTCTGGCAGCTGCAGGGGAATGCACACTAGTCTCTGCTTGGGTGACAGAGGATGAGGACGGTATAGTGAGCCAGTCCACCACCTCCTCTGCATGTTGTGGCTGGATAGCATGGGCAACATCACTAAACAGAAGAAATGATGCCCTGCCTAAGGACTGACCACGTCCACCTTTGCCTGTGAACACATATGCTGCTGGCCCCCTTACAGTGCCATGGGGATGTCTGCCTCTACTTGAACATCTGCCTCTCCAGCAAGGGTTCAGCCTCTCCTTGCTGTCCTCCCAGACATGATGGAGGGGGGATGCTTAATAACAAAATGTAATAAAGATGTGTAAATATGTATGCGTATGCACTTTAATCAATGGAAAGTGGTGTTTGATGCACTTTAATTTGAGTATTTACTACACAGACACACTCCATAGATACACTATACTTTACTGCGTCAAATGTGCAGTAACACACAGAACTATATTGTGTTAAACTTTCAGTAACAATGAAATATATGGTGTTAAACTTGCAGTAACGCAATGAAATTCACGGCTTTAAACTTTCAGTAACACAATGAAATATACAACATTAAACTTGCAGTACTGCAATGAAATATACAGCGTTAAATTTGCAGTAATGGACAGAACTATATGGCGTTAAACTTGCAGTAACGCAATTAAATATATGGCGTTAAACTTGCAGTAACGCAATGAAATATACAGCGTTAAACTTGCAGTAACGGAATGAAATATACGGCAATAAACTTGCAGTAACACAACAAAATATATGGTGTTAAACTTGCAGTAACGCACTGAACTGTACAGCGTTAAATTTGCAGTAACGCACTGAAATTTAAGGCATTAAACTTGCAGTAACGCAATAAAATATACTGTGTTAAGCGGTTGCTACACTCACACTGACTGAACTATCCATACATTCACACTAATGTAAAGATAAATGGTTGTCACACTACACTCACACTGAACTATCCCTAGATGCACACTAAACTGATATTCTACATCTACACTGATAATAGAATCAGAATAGCACATTATAGCATACTAACTGTCTAGTAGCACTGAACAGAGCCCTGTTCTATCTCTCACGCCGCTATCACACTACAAATGTCAATTATGGAAAGAATACTTTTACAGTGTGGGGTGGGATTAAGAGCATTTTGTATTTATATTGCTTTCAATACACTATTTGCATTTTTCAGCAAGAACGTGGGGGAACACAGTTCTGGCATCTCCAGTATTGAAAGTGTGAAATGGCAAAGGGTGGTAGAATGTGCTGGAGGGTCTCATGTTGCTGGGTGTTGGGGGATCTAGTGTCAAACAAATTACTTAGCACCACAAAATGATGCTTGATTTTGTATTCTTTAAAAGGGGCAATGCTGGGAGGTGAATAAGGGGTGGAACCAATGGATAGTGCTCGGTAGTGAGTATGGGGCAGAGACAAGGAATGACTCGGAAGGGAGAGTGTACCTGCTTTTATTTTCTGAGAGAAAAGCTCTGGTTATTATAGCCTGCTTTACAGAAGTGGCCAAAAAGGTGTAAACCTGAAAACATCAGTATTTGGCCCACTTGTTCCAATATTCTGAATTCCAGCTGCATTATTATTTTTTTAATAAACTAACTAAATCCTGCATCAATGTCACTGCTTTTCAATTGACCTTGAAGTTTAGTATGACAGCATAAAAGGCTTAAACCAATGTTTTAAGAAAGCAGTTAAAAGATTCTAATGAATCTTTTGGTCTGTTTAATTTTTTAATGTCATACTGTGCAGCGGCCCACTGAGAAAGTAAACCACTTTAATCCATAGAGGTTTGCAGACAACTTTCATGCTCTTTGTTCTCAAATGGCAGTGACCAGTGGATTGACAAGAAGCATGAGGACATTTCAGAAGCAATTCCTCGGGATAGTAAGTGCATGAATCTTTAGCTTTCTAATATTGTCAAAAACAAATACTTCAAAACAAAGAAAGCCTTTGGTAACTTCTTTGACTAAGGAGATCTTTACTTTCCAACACTATTTGATACTGGTATCAAGACAAATATGAAAATCATTATTCAAGGGTATTGTTTGTAATTCACAAAAAGCAACTGAGCGTTCTTTAAATAAAGAATATGTATCCTTTGTTCAAGAAGTCTTTCAAATTCTGTAACTGTGAAGATGAAAGCTGGCATAAACTATCACTTTTGTTGCTTAATGATGAATGGAGACATACAAGAGTTTGAGCTGACTTTTAAAGATTCCGTACAATACAAGGCATGAAACGAGGTAGGGGCATATTTATGTGACTTTAACCAAACATTTACTGGTGGTGAATCAATAATTTTTATATAGTGTTTTTACAGGTGTATAGTTTGGGTTTTTATATACCAAATTGAAAATATAAAATATGTATAGTATTTTCAATAATTCTTTCATAATTATTGACACTATTCTCAAATAAAAACACTTTATTTACAGTAGAGACTAAACACTCACCGGACACTTTATTAGGTACACCTGTTCAATTGCTTGGTAACACAAATTGCTAATCAGCCAATCACAACGCAACTTAATGCATTTAGGCATCTAGATATGGTGAAGACGACTTGCTGAATTTCAAACCGAGCATCTGAATGCGGAAGAAAGGGGATTTAAAGCTGTGTTCCAGCCGATTTTTCTTTTTCTTTCCAGGGAGTCCGCGATGTCGGCCCATGAAGCCGATCCGTCCATTCGATCGTGTTCCGGCGCCGCCATCCTAACTATAGGGAAACAGGCAGTGGAGCCTTGCAGCTTCACTGCCCGTTTCTTACTGCGCATGCGCAAGGGGGGGTGATAGTGCGATGCTGACACCTAAACATTTTTTACCTTAAAGGAGTTGTAAAGGCAGAAGGTTTTTTATCCTAATGCATTCTATGCGTTAAGATAAAAAAACTTCTGTGTGTAGCACCCTCCTCAGCACACCCTAATTACCTACCTGAGCTCCTTCTTTCTCCAGAGATGTCCACGATCCCCTCAGCCATCCAGTACACTCCTCCTGATTGGCTGAAACAGAGCAGCGGTGCTATTGGCTCCCGCGGCTGTCAATCAAAGTCAGTCAGCCAATTAGGGGAGAGAGGGGGCAGGGCCAGGTTGGGGCTCCATGTCTGAATGGATACAAGGAGCTCTGACTCAGGTTGGGTGACCCCTGTAGCAAGCTGCTGGCTGAGGGTCACTCAAAGGAGGGAGAGACTAGGAGCAGCAAAGAGGGACCCAAGAAGAGGAGGATCCAGGCTGCTCTGTGCAAAACCAACTGCACAGAGGAGATAAGTATAGCATGTTTGTTATTTAAAAAAAAATTGCCTTTACAATCACTTTAATTCAAGGAGTGCATTAAGGTAAAAAAAATAGACTTTACAACCCCTTTAAGGCAGTTCTGAAGGCAAAAGGGGGTCCAACCCAGTACTAGCAAGGTGTCTTTAATAAAGTGGCCAGTGAGTGTATATGATTGTGGCAAGATTTTAAACTGACCATTTAAAAGGATCTGCAATTTCTTAAAGGCATACAGTCTGTAACTGTGCTCAGTCCACAAATCAGTTTAAGAATATGCAGCTGTATGTATTGTCTTGCTTTTGTTATTCAATTCTGACAATGTCCACATATATCAAGAACTGTTTGTTTCTGAGTGAGTTTTCGACGGCATGAAACACTAGAAAAAGACTTGAGATTTCTTCATTGCAGCAGAGATAAAAAAAAATATTCTTTGCTAAAAGTCAGCTTTTATGGCCTGACGATTCCTAACAAACAAATATTACGTAATTTTGAAAAGACAATTCTTACATATGCTCCCTATGGAGTAACAACCAATCTGGCATAGACAGAAAGAGGTAATGAGAAGTGTAATTACCTAATATAAATGAGCTCAGCAGTGCTTGATTTCCAGTTTAAAATACCACCTGTTTCTATTAGCATTTACAGACTTCACTTTAAAATGCTTGCTCCTTCACCAAACTGAAAGCTAGATTACAACTGAATTTTAAACATTTTAAGCGGTTCAAATAAAGAAAATATACTGAACACATTGTAACAATATTATATTCTCAGCCTCAGAGAGACTTTCCAACTCATGAGACAACAATCTAGCTGTCACCACTAGTGACACCACTGAGGCAGGTTAATTCTGCAGTGGCCACAATGTGTTTTAAGAAATATCCACAACACCAGACAGGAATGGGCAGTTGAGAAGTTAATAATTCAATGATATATTTGTCACTATCTCTTTAAGAATACTTTAAAAATATTATACAGGAAGATTAGCAAATGCTTCATATATGAGCTTTGGCATAAGAATAGTAGTGCAAATACTATATACTGTATTTATTGGCGTATAACACTCACTTTTTTACCCTGAAAATAGAGGGTAAACTGTGCCTGCGTGTTATACGCAGGGGGCTATGGAAAGTTTTTTTCCTGAAACTTCCCTCTTAAAGTTAGGGTGCGTGTTATACGCCTGTGCGTGTTATACGCCGATAAATACGTATTTCTTTTTGGACACAAATACTGCAAAAAAAAATATTGCAACGTCTGAACAGCTACCAAAGATGATGCTAATAAAAGTAAAAGTACATTTTGTGGTTTAGGGAAATCACTATGCACCGATTCAGCTATTAAAAAAAAAAAAAAAGCCACTCAATGGGGTTTGATAAGAGACTGCAAATTGGTGCTGGTAATCTAATGAAAGCTAGCAGCAAAAATCTAATTTGCCATATCAGCTGCAAGCATATTGGTAAAGACTGCATTAAGTGCCAGATGTTTGTGTCTGTCGCGATTAAGGATTGTTTAAGGAGTATATTGGTAACTTTTTGTCTTCCCGTACAATAACTGACTATTCTTGTGTCTAGCAATTTCACCTGTTCACAGTTAGAGTGTTTGCAAATTCTTGTATTTAAAATTTCTGTTTACACCATAGTCAATACAATTTCATGGATAATTAATTTTTATTGCTGAATAGTGATTTTTACTAAGCTGGTTATTCCAATTTAGGCATTTTTATTGGATTCCTAAAATGTTCTGCTAATTATTATAAACATTGTTGTCTATTAGGTTATTATATTTTATAACCTATAAAGTTTACTGACATATGGACTGTTGATATTTGACATAATGCTGTTTTTCAACATATGGAAATACTGTATATCCTTCAGTCACATGGCTTTCAAATCCCTAATCTCATTGTGCAGTAAACATTAATAGATACAGTATAGTTTTTTATGATGGTAGATTTTCTTCTATTTTCTTAATGCACTTTAGTTTAAAAATGATATCACAAAATTCATCTAAAAATATTACTATAATAAATATTTTTTGTTATTTTTTCAGAATACATAAATATAAAATATTGATCATTTGTCAGGTAAACAAGACAGCCTTATCTTAACTCCCAATTTTACAAAACACAATTTTTTTTAAAAAATAGGAAAAATTATGATGCTTTTCCAACTGGTTCTTCCGGTAGGCAATTCCAAACGTCTTACTCAGTTGGTGTTAGACGACTAAATATTCAACTTAGAGTGCAACAGAGCAACTGCATAGGAGGTGGACATGCAATTTTTTTATTTTATACATACAGGTATTCTATTTGTGATTCTAGGCATTCTAGTATTATTAAGCAAGGGGTCTAACTTTGAATATTCTTCGTTTCTTTTTACAAGGTGATCTGTCAGAGTTCTTCAAGATTTACATTTCAAGATTTATGCATAAAATATTCCTACTCTACAGTATTGTTGTCTAACTATACATGTAGACATTAACCCCTTCATGCAATAAGGGTAAAAAAAATCTTAAGCCCTATTTTGCATATTTTTTCATATCATCACAACTACTTTGTGCATCCAGGTGGATTAAACCTTGTTTTTTACAGGACAAATTGGGCTTTCATTTGGTGGTAAATAGTTATAGATATCTTCTGATTTTCCTTATTATCCAAGGAAAACTGTCCCAAAATAGCTAAAAAAAAAAAAAAATTCAATGTAACTGTATATTTTTTTACTGCTACCATAACCTTCCACCAAAGAACAACCCAAAATAAATGATCCTACTCCTGATGATCTCAGCGATACTACATATGTATATGTTTGTTTTTGTTTGTACCTGTTGTACAGCCCAGAAAAAAACTAAACCACACTGTCAATAACATTGATACTAATTTAAAAAAAAATCCTGTCAAAAAATACTGACCCGGACCTTTGACTCTGACCTTGACCCAAACATTAACCCTGGGGCTGACCTAGATCAAACATTGATCTAGGTTTTTTATTTTATTATTATTATTATTATTAATATTTTTTCAGCACACACTTTTTTTTCTATCTCTGCAAGGACAGAGAAAGATACAATGTATCTTGAATACAATGTATTCCCAGAGACAGAAGACCCGGAGGTGGGCTTCACAGTGACTGATCAGAGGCTATCACAGCAATCAGGTGACCAGGAATCGGAGGTGAGACCGCAGTCTCTGTGCTGGGAGCGTGCCATGCTGTGTGCTCCCAGCACAAAGGGAGATACGCAAATTTGCGGTCCCACGAAAAAAAATCCCAGTCCAGTGAGGCTGCATATTTGTGTATGATCGGTGAAGGGGTTAATATAACTAATATTTTTTCTGCAAGAAATAGACAGTTTTCTTCTATGAGAACAATATTGGGGGCAATCCAGACCTAACTGTCTGCTACAGCCTGTTCCTAGCCTCCAAACAGGATAAAAACAGACTATAGTGTATATTTAGATCTGCACACTTGGGTGCATATGTGTGAGGGGCAGGGAGCTTCCAAGGGGGTGGGTATAAATTACTTTTAAGAATAGGCATTCTGCTGGCTGAACAAAATGTAATCAAACTCAAGGCTGCAGTTGCATCTGTGAGTTTGTTAACATTTCCACAACATATGTGGATACTCCTAACATTTAAAAGTAAGAACTTGACTTTATCAGAAAGGCACCAAAAAGCAGAAAGCTGTGGTTTCCACTGGCTACATGGATAGAGAACAAGATATTGTAAACAGTAGAGAAAGGCCTTTCCTTCCTGAGGTCAGAGAAGCTGCCCTGATTACTAATGATCTGATGGTTGGTGGGGGAATATTCAAGAAGCAGAAAGAGATGTGCAGATCCACAGAATAAATAAAGCAGAAGCAAGGAGATGCTTGTATTACAGGTACAGCTTTTCCCCCAGCATTGATAACAGTGAACAGAACAGCTGTGGTAACACTAAATTTACTCTAAAGCCCTGTACACAAGATCAGATTTCCTATGGATTCTAATCCGATGAAGCTGACTTCCATCAGTCTTGCCTACACACCATCAGTCAAAAATCCGACCGTCCCAAACGCTGTGACGTAAAACACTCCGACAAGCTGAGAAAAATGAAGTTCAATGCTTCTGAGCATGCGTCGACTTGATTTTGAGCATGCATGGGTTTTTTGTCCGATGGAGTTCCACACAGACAATCGGAATTTGCTATCGTTTTTTTCCCATCGGATAAATTTAAAACATGTTCTATTCTTTCTCACCGATGGAAAAAGGACCGAAGGGGCCCATACATGATCGGTTTGTCCGATGAGAAAAGTCCTTTGGACTGTTTTCATCCGTAAAACCGATCGTGTGTACACGGCATAAATCTCATAACACTAGCAGCAGGAGGTAAACGTCCCTTGGATGTTCTCATTCTGCAAATATACAACTAGGCATAGGAAGAGTACAATTATTATTGAGGAGGAATTTCAGACAAAAGGTATGGTTTTCAGGGTCCACACAATTGGACCTTTCTAGATGTTTCCTACATAATTTACACAAATTGGAGTTCAGATCCACTGTAATTAGAAACTGTCCAAATAAATTTTATTTTTTGTGGACTGTCTTGTATGTAATCATTTTCCATGTCTATAAAAGATGTGCTTACAGACCAGTTTATTTCATCCACACAACCCTGACATTTATTTTCAGTAAGTGTACAAGTACCACATGTAAATAATTAATTTACCGACTTGTAGTATTTTTCCCTTTTTATATTTTGTTTTCTTTTTTCTTGTTAAATTATGTTCTATAATAAAGTTGACACAATATTCTTGTATATATTTCATTGCAATAAAATATGTGTAATAGTATGTTCTTCCCTGTAATATTTATATTAGTTTGTGCAATAAAACATTAAAGTATCTTTTATCATCCCCTGAAAACTCTGCACGCTCTTGTTGCTTGGCACTTTGCTAAGAGACCATCTGATGAATTACTTGGTACACTGTCTAATGTTATATAATGTTATATGTTTTGATTAAAACTGTTTAAATAATACTATGTTTTAGAGAATAGTATATTTATTTAAAAATTGTTAAAATATTTTAACTTAATAACAAATCTGAAATCAAAAAGTATAGATGTAATATGCACATAAATATCAAAGTGGACAATTAAATGACACAATTTATTTATTTGTTTTTCATATTTCAGTTTAAATTCAAAAATTCAAAATTTAATTCAAAGTATTTTTTATTATCTCCACAGTGTCTTAGCATGTACAGTTTCTAAGTATGTATGGTGGTGGACTAAATAAGTGCTTCAAATTTTTGTTTCATATATATATATATATATATATATATATATATATATATATATATATATATATATATATAAATACAGTATTTCTGTTTTGTTTTGTAATGGTGTCTTTTAAAAAAAGTAAAGAATATGACATTCACCTGATTCACCTGATTTATAACCCATGCACAAGGAGGGCTTATTTTTTTTGTGAAATTTTGGTGAATGTCATATTCATTGATTTTTTAACATGCCCTTAAACCTGAAATTTGGGCACAAAAACGTTTATTTTACTGTATATCTCAAAAGCCACAAAAACTATAAATCCATGTTGTGTGCACCAAATGTATTTTCAAACTCAGATATATACCTTGTAAAAGTGGCAGTGCCATTATTATTAAAGAGGAAGTAAACCTTGGAAAAAAAAACCTGCAAAAGAAAGCCATAATGAGCTAGTATGCATAGCATACTAGCTCATTATGAGTGACTTACCTGAGATCGAAGCCCCCGCAGCAGTCCTCGGTCACCTCAGCCGCCATCTTGCCTTGATGTCCCATCACGGATGTCAATGTATCCCGGCTCCGGCGCTGTGATTGGCCGGAGCGGCGTTGACATCACACGCATGCGCGCTCGGGCCGGCAAGAGCCCATTCAGAAAACCGGCAATGAAGCCGGCCAGCTAGTGAGCATGCGCGTGATGTCATCGGTGCATCACTTTATAGTAAATATCTCCTTAACCATGTAGGTTAAGGAGATATTTCTTGCACCTACAGGTAAGCCTTAATCTAGGCTTACCTGTAGGTGCAATTTGTCTAAGTGGGTTTACAACCACTTTAAGCTTTACATAACCTGTGAAAATCTGTGGGAGAGATCCAATGGGTCCACCTGCTACAGCTGGCCTGTAGAAAACTACAGGGCCAGATATAAGACCACCAGTCACCCTGCACATGGAGGAAGATCAGCAGTAACCAGTCTTTATAACACAATTTTTTTGCACAGAGGCAAATTTCAGGCATTGTTTTACACTTTATTATTGCACAGATCTCTAAAAAACACACAAAGGACACATCATGATTAAAGTGAGACCCGGTTCACACTGGGGCGGCATGACTTGTCCCGCGACTCTGCCGGGCGATCTCCACACGACTTCAGAGGTGACTTGCAAAATGACTTCTGTATTGAAGTCAATGCAAGTCGCCCTGAAGTCGTCCCAAAGTAGTACAGGAACCTTTTTCTAAGTCGGAGCGACTTGAGTCGCTCCTATTAGAACGGTTCCATTGTACAGAGCGGAGCGCGACTTGTCAGGCGGCTAGGTCGCCTGATGAGTCGCCCCTGTGTGAACCGGCTCTAAGGATACATACGGCTCCTGTATTTTGAAAACATTTGTTTATCCTAGACTTCAGCTTTAAAGCATAGTGAACTTGATAAGAATGTACCTCTGCGCTACCCAAATGCAAAAATAATAATCAAAGTGTGGATTGTAGAGGAAAAAAATTATGTATAAATGAAATGAAAACAAAGATTACTGTGCTATACTTGAAAATGAGTTGCGGCAGCCACCCACTGTGTTCCCACGAGTAAAGATAGTATAATATGTAAAGACTGGTGTTGTGCAGACTCTAACGTGTGTATTGGCAATTCATAATATTGACATATCCTGTGATATATAGCATCAAAATCATATAAAGTGCATATATATCAATATAAACATATAAAGTGCATAACAACGTGCAGTCCATTGTAAAAGTGCATCAATGCATTAAAGTATATAACAGTTCATTCTCCGGTGGTGATGTGACAACTAACTGTATAATCACTTGCTTCCAAACGAAGTCCTTCTCGTGTGCATATATATAAACAAATTGGTGTGCTTTTATCTCCTTGTGACACATCTATGTTCCCAGAACTCCTACCTCAACCACCTCAATACCGGGCACTCTCACCCCCTTCCTGCCCAAGCCATTTTTTGGCTTTCAGCGCTGTCACATTTTGAATGACAATTGCGCATTAACGCATTAATGCAACACTGTATCCAAATGAAATTTTTATAATTTTTTCCACACAAATAGAGCTTTCTTTTGGTGGTATTTGATCACCTCTGCGGTTTTTATTTTTTGCACTATAAACAAAAGAAGAGGGACAAGTTTGAAAAAAACACAATATTTTTTACTCTTTGCTATAATAAATATCCATTTTTTTTAAACAAATTTTTTCCTCAGTTTAGGCCGATATGTATTCTTCTACATATTTTTTGTAAAAAAAATCGCAATAAGCGTATACTGATTGGTTTGCGCAAAAGTCATAGCAGCTACAAAATAGGGGATAGATTTATAGCATTTTTATTTTTATTTTTTTACTAGTAATGGCGGCGATCAGCGATTTTTATCGTGACTGCAATATTGCGGCGGACACATCGGACACTTTTTTGACAACGTTTTGGGACCATTCACATTTATACAGCGATCGCTGCTATAAAAATGCATTGATTACTGTATAAATATGACTGGCAGGGAAAGGGTTAACACTAGGGGGCAATCAAGGGGTTAAATGTGTTCCCTGGGAGTGATTCTTACTGTGGGGGGAGGGGACTGACTGGGGGAGGTGACCGATGGTTGTCCCTATGTACAAGGGACACACCATCGGTCTCCTCTCCCTGACAGGACGTGGATCTCTGTGTTTACACACAGAGATCCACGGTCCTGCTCAGTTACTGGGCAATCGCGGGTGCCCGGCGGCCATCGTGGCCGCCGGGCACGCACATCGGGTCCCTAGTGACGCGGTGGGAAGGTGATCACATCATACGACGTCCGCCCAGAACAAGAGAGTCTTCTTCCCGACGTTATATGACGGTGGGCGGTAGACAACTGGTTAAGGGGTAAACAAATGAGCCCTATGATTACAGTGCTTGGGATGATGTTCCAACAATCCTAGCCTGGTTCCAGGTTTCTTAGATGTATTGAAGTACTCATTGGTGATGGTCCCTTTAAAACTCCATCTCTCACACTCACTCCATATTTTTGTGTAAAAGAAAGTAATTTCCCATGGCGTAGTAATTAAAAGCAATACTTTTATTTAAAATAGTATCTCTTACTTTAAATACAGGAAAAAATTCTCTGCTATGTGTCAGTATACAGCAGTTTGCCCATCTCCGAAGCCACTTCTGGTCCACGATGCCCTATGCACGTGACTTCATTAGGGTAACCAGATTGTTTGAATAGGGTGTCAATTTATCTAGTGGAGACTGGAAATCATGCAGCGGCTATTTTGTTACAGTTTACATTGAAAACATATGGCATACATTTTTGATGTGATCCTTGTTGATAAAACTGCCTATAGAGGTTAAAGAGTGATCTCTATCTGTGGCCTATTTATTGTAGCTCAGTGTAAATTGTGGTTGGAGATGACCAATAACTGTATATATTTAAGCAACCACAGTGGTTGTAATATTAGAAATAGAAACTTTGCTAGTGGATATAGTAAAATGATGCCATTGATTATTTGGTTTTAAATGTATAATAAGGATGCAGTCAAATGATCATTATAACCTGGTATAGACAGACATTCCACATCGGGCATCCCCCACACAGTGACAATGTTTACAATGAATGACTATTAGAAATATAGTTACAAATCTATATCTTACACATTGCAAAACCTTACCTGATGTAAACCTCCAATACATATATATAAATGCACATGCATTGATAGATATAATCAAAACATATAAATTGTGTGGCTGTATAAAATGTTGAAATACAAAGCGGTAGGTGTAAACTCTTCAAGTGACCATTACAAGAAAAAACCTTTAGCCTTTATAGCCACTTTAAAAATAATATATATATATATATATATATATATATATATATATATATATATATTATTCCTATTTAACCTCTTATTAAGTATTAGTCAACCCTAATCAGATCATATATAGGTAACCCCTATCCCATTTGTTCCCTTATGCAATATTTTTCTGATATTTTTTTATTTCTTTTATTTTTTTAAACCATTAATATTTAAACTCTTTGTTTTTTATTTGTTTTGTTCATCATATTTTTAAGGATTGCATTAACATATGCACAAAAAAAGTCTTTATTTAATTTGTATAAACTTTGCAATGCTTTGTATCAGAAACTTAATTTTAATGTCATTATAAGGCACATTATAAAGGCTAATTTTCCTTTACTATAAACAGTGCAAAATTAAATTTTGCATAGCACATGCCAAAACAAACACATTATTTAAAAATATATGTAGGTGCTTGAACTCAATTTTTTCCTTTAAAAATTGTGTTTTGTCCTGTCCCTTTCAACTTCCTGGGCCATCACGCTGGTTAATGAGGATACCTGTCCCATTAGTAAACAAATATCAGCCTCAGGAAGTTGGGGGCAAGGCTAAACTTGTACAAGAAAGTTAAAATTTGCATAGGAATTCAGCAACCTGCATTGCTATTGAACTGAAAGGGGCTCGTTGCTGTCTGTGTGTGGCCTGGTGGTTGACCTTCCCCCAGCTAAAGCATATGTTTACATCAAGCAAAAATATTCACACATCTGTGGCTGCACAGTGAGCAGTGTGCAGTTGGGAGTGTGAAGCCAATCCCTCGTCTTCATGGCCCTCCACCCTCTGTTATGCTGACTCCCAGAATCTGGCAGATACTAGAAGCCCTGCTGCCTACTATCAGCAATGGCATCCCTAGGGGGGGCAGAGGGGGCCCTGGCCCCCCAACATTATGCTGTGCCCCACCATGTGCCCCCCCCAAATTTATTTTATTTTATTTTTTTGTATTTTGCTCGGGCCGCCGCTGGAGTAACAGTCTCTCCTGAGAGGAAAGCGTCCCCAGTCAGCTCCTGCGGGGGATTCCTCTCTGCCTCTGCTCGCTGACACTGCATAATGCGAGCGCTCACACAACCACAGCCGCCCGATCTGCTCCTTCCCCTGCATCCTCATTGGCAGGAAGAAGAGCGAGTTGCAGGAAGGACTCCATGAGCACTCTGGGGGGGGGGGAGGGGAGCCCAAGCCTTCATCTCAGTTACTGAAAAAACAGACTGATTTCTCCCGTCCTTAGGACAGGAGAACCAGCCTGTAAATTCCGAGAGTGGTGACTGCAAGCTGAGCCGAGTGTCAGTGTGTGTGTCCTTTGCACGAAGAGGAGACTGATACACCTCTCCAGCACTTTTACACATGGAATCTGTTTGCACACTGAAGAAAGAATATCAGATTGCTATGCTCACAATTTGATTGTGATTTTGCACATAGTTTTTGGACTTTGCACTATTTATTACAGATTGGACATTTTTATATTTTGCTTTGCACAGTTGCACCTAGTGTTTGTTTTGCACTTTGCACAGGATTACATATTGGACTTTGCACATTTATTTTGCTGTTTTGCACAGCCCCTATAGATATTTATGTATATTCCAGATTCTGAGTTTCATATGCACGCTGTACTTTGTAATTATAGTTTTTTGGATTTATGTTTATGCGTTTAGCATTCATGCGTTTAGCAATCTGTTGCACTCCCATTCTGGTGATATCACACATCAGAGTATGTTGAAAATATATAGATTTTTAATAAATAGTTACAAAAAGACAAACCCTCCCCCCTTTCTTCGTTTGTATACTTATAACACCCATTACTTTAGAGGGAGGATTATTTTTTGTTCTATTTTTTCTTTAAAATGTGCGACTATTTTCTATACACATCCTCCGTTTTAGATGCTTGTCTGGAGCGTCATGGAGATGCGACGGACGACGTGATGATGTCATTGCTTTGACGTCCGTCGTGACGCTCTTTTGACGCATGCGCAGATGGTCTATATAGGCCCTCTAGCTATGTGTCTGTTTAGGAACAGTATGGAGGTGTAGCGGAGGACGTAATGATGTCACCGCGACGGCGCCGTTCACGGCGTCTTTTGACGCATGCGCAGATGCCCTTTGAACGCCATTTAAAGCCTCCATGGTCTTGCCATAGTCCACATGAGGCATTATACGCAGTGATCTCAGCAGCTCTCAGCATCCATACAGGTAATCTCTTCATAGGACACAATCTTTGGCAATCTTATATTCAAACTATTTGCCCTGGACCAATGTATGACCATCTTTTTTCCATCTATATTTTACTTCTTAGAATTTAAACTGGAAGATTGGAACCACACATAGATTTGCTTCACGGCCACAATTAATGTATAATCAATGCAAATGGTGTGTTGAGGACACCCTCTATGTTTGAAGCAGTTCCTTTTGCCTACCTGATATATTTTTTTGATTTGGAATATCTCTCCATACTGGTAGGTTGTCCTTGGATACATACACATATATATATGATGGGTTAACTTATACTTGTATATACGGGATTTTAGTTTGAATATATAAAATGGGAGGCATTACTTTACAATAGGGATTCATTAGTAGGATTTCCCATTACCTATATACATTTTCTTGTGTTTGTCTTTAGAGAGCTGCCCTGGGGGATTATTTTGAGCTTTTCCTGATTTCCCTGCGTGTTTCCACTTGGGGACCCTCGTTTGAGGTTTATTGGATCCCTTTCATCTCGGAGCTCCCCACATAGGTGGGGTGCGATTTTGTGCCTCACCTTGTGTTCTCTGCCGTGCGTGTGGTTCCTTGGTGCACTGAATGTTGATCCTCTTTTGAACAAACTACTGTAAGCACATTATTATTTTTTATTATTATTTTTATCTATGTGCATATATGCATTGTGAAATTTGTAATTTATATCATATTGTATATTCAACAGAATGTGTTTATCCATAAATCTGAAAACCTTTTGTCTACAATTCCCCCGAAGAAGGGTATAACCGAAACAGCTGTCGGGTTTGACAAAAAACACAAAATAATATATGTTTAAACTTCTTCTTTTTGTATCTATGTTAATTTCCAGTTTGTATTTGTACATAATCTATGTGATTTACATCAAATTTGTCTTTTTGTAACTATTTATTAAAAATCTATATATTTTCAACATACTCTGATGTGTGTTTTTCAGTCACTCTCAAAGTCCCACCTCCAAGGGGGTTTTTTGTTTTATTTACTTATTTTTGGGATGTGGTGACTGTTAAACAAATACAATCTTGCAGATGTCGGTCTTCTTTGTATTCTGGTGATATCAGTTATCCAATTCACTAGTAACAGCGCAGCACCACCCCCCCCCCCCCCCGCTCAATCTAACATTAACGGGTTGGCTGCAGCAGTTCCACTTTCTTACTATATTATTCCACATGGTAGCGTGGGAATAAACATATTACTCAACAACCAGAGTTGCTGTCCTGTCCCGGCTATTCACAGCGCTGGTCTCTGTCTCCATGGCAGCGGCGGCAGCACATTGGAACCCAGTGCTGGTTACTTTATGGGGCTGATGTACAGGAGGGCCAGCACAATTTGTTGCTAGAGATAGGCTGGGCATGTTCAAAATTCCACATGCCAGAGCCTGCCAGGAAGCTCACACTGCACAGCGCTAATCACAGCCAGGCAGTGAGACATTTCCCAGTCTGCAGCTGCACAGATCAGGAAATGTCTCACTGGCTGTGATTAGCACTGTGGAGTGTCGGCTTCCTGGCGGGAGATCGGCATGTGGGATTTCAAACACACCCGAGCCCATCTCTATTGGTTGTAGACAGATGAGCTCCCTGCAGGTTGCTTAGCAGCAGTGGAGCCTTCTCTGACATGCTGATCGTGATGCAATCCAGGTGATGCTCCTAGTCAAATCCTAGTGTTAAATATCAGTGATTTTATTGATCAAAGCCCACACTTTACAGGCATAGAGCCCACATGGCTGCTGAACATACGATTGATTATATATATGTGGTTGTACTCTTGATGCTAATAAATACTGTGTTTATTAGATCTGACTGGGAGCATCACCTGGATCACATATCGATCAGCATGTCAACAGAGAAGGTTATACAGCATTACTGCTGCTAGGTGACCAGCTGGGGGCTTGGCTCTCTATAACCAATAGTGCCAGCCTTCCCCTGCATGCACCCATAATGTCACCAGCACTAGGTCCTAATAGACTGCCGCCGTTGCCAAGGAGACAGATGCCAGACCAGTGCTGTCAATAGCAGGGACAGGACAGCTGGGGAACCCCACAGTGGCAGAACACCAGGGCCCGGTGGCAAGACAACCTTTGCAAACCTGATAGTTCTCCCACTGCTTTGGACCCTTATATTTTCTTGGTGTGCTGGTGACATATATCTCTTGTTTTCTGCCACCCTGGGGGGCCCCAGTATAGTAGGAAGGGAGCTCACTGCAGAACATGTGAAAGGGCCCGTTGTGGGATCGTAGTAAAGGGCCTCAGTATATATATATATATATAATTGCATTTTATAGTTGCCCCCCTACTTTTGTCCCTGTCCCCCCATGTGCCCCCCCTAAGTATGAAAGAAGCTGGAGACGCCACTGACTATCAGCAGTGATCCTGACACTCAAGCACCAAGATAAGCTGCTTGTGTATATTGACAACCCAGGAAAAGAAATGCAAGAGGCTATCATGTATGGGAAAAGGGTCATGCAATTTCAAGACTCCGGTGCATTCTATATGATTGGGGACGCACAAACTGTGCACCCTGGGCAATTTGACATGGTCCCAAGTTAGCAATTCAGGTGGCACCAATCACTTCATCCCAAAGACTACTATCAACCTGTAGGTGGGTGCAGCATGCTACGATGGCAATAACACACACAATCTAGGTGCAATATAAAGAGCTTGTAATGAAGTTTGGCAAAGACAGTTCACAATAAACCCAGTGGGAGAACAGCCCATCTGGGAACACTCATAAATTCCAGCAGCTCCTGGAGAGCAGGTATCAGCTGAACTGACAGTGCCTGTTAACAGGGGCAGAATGTGGCCTGGTCATCTCGTACCTAAGTGAGAAGATGTTCGGAGAAGTAGTGAACCTTACGCTTTCCCTCCTTGTCCGGAACCTTTCCCTGCCACTAGTAAGGTACCTGACATATGAGGTACCTGTCCCTACTCTACCCACTCACAAAAGTGTGCCAAGCCTGGAAGTCAGGGCTTTAAATAGCCTCTGACTGACCCAATATGGTTGCTGGAGTCACATGGGGCCACAGCATTCAATCGGATAGCTTCCCCAGTGACCCAGAAAATCATAGAGGAAGCATGTTCCTCTTGGCTTCCTCTCTAACTGCAGACAATTGCAGATGATCGCCATCTACAGTGGAGAAAGTAGACTGCACCTGCATTGCTTTAGTGATGGAGTTATGAAGGGACTGCCTGTGGACATACTTTTTCAAAATTACATTGGCAATCTCAGATATCACTTTGTTAGTACAGTCACACAGAGCTAAGGTCACCAAAAAGCGACTAAGAGAGAAGTGGACCCTCTGCCAATTAGTAAAACTTTACAACCTGTAGTGAGTGAACTTTCTTCTGTTTCTACCACTAGTGGGGTAACCTAGATCAGGAAGAGTTTAAATAAGAATTAGCCATAGATCCCACTTTGACACATTTGGCCAATGTTGGCACTGCTTAAGTAATAGTGCAATAAAACAGTTTACTTTACCAAATAGTTGGGAAAATTTTAGAGGGACAACTCCAGGCATTTAACCAGCAGTTGATAGTTCTCCAGAGGTTTAAGGCCCAAATTTTACACTGTGCCTACTTTATTTCCATAAGAGGGCATCAAGGTAAAACATGGACAGAGAAGAGATTAGAAAAGGCAATCTGTTGGCCTTGAATTTCTAAACCTGTTGCCTATTTCTTCCAAACCTGTGAGACATGTAAATTATGTGAGATGGCTGAATGTTATGCCAGAGCCCCAATGCAACCATTGCCTGTTATTGAGGAGCCATTCTAGCTGGTAGGTAGTGACATTCTTGGATCCCTGGCCCACCCACAAATCCAGGAAAATGTACATCCTGACCATTGAGGGGTATGCTACCATTAAACCAGAAGCTCTTTTCAATATCATAGCACCCAGAATTATCAACCCTATGATCACTAACCTCATAAGAGTAGACATTCCAGCTGTATTTTCCTCAGATCAAGTAATGGATTTATGTCAGATCTAGTGCAGTCTCTCCAGTGTACCTGTGGGGTTCGAGCTATTTAGATTCGTCCCCACCACCCCCAGACAAACAGACTATGTGAACAATCCAGTGATATTTTAAAGGCAATGCTGCATTGCTATCATGGAAAGAAGCCTGACTTGTAATGATATATACCTCATCTACTCTTTACTTACTTTGAGGTCCTTCAAGAAGCCATTGGTTTTCCCTTTTTAAACTGCTGTATAGGAGGAAGGTCAGAGGACTCATAACCCCGCTGAAGGAATATTGGGATGATCAGCTGCCTTAGAACTATATGAAACAATGGACAAACTAGCAGATTTCACTGCTGACCATCTTAAAGTCCCCCAAACACACCAAAATACTTGCTAAGACTGCAAGACCCACATCTGAGATTTCATACAAAAATCCACAGATGCTTATGATTGTTCTATACTCTTAGAAGAAGCTGCAGTCCACCTGGAATAGTCTCTTGGGTTCCTTAAGAAATCAAAAGACACATTCTTGGTTTGAGGAGGCAACAATAAAGTGCGTAATAATATGATGAAGGATTACCTTAACAAGAACCTGCCCTTTCTTCACATCTGCTTTCTTCAGTATTCCCTGAGGAAAAAGAGGAAATCTTGTGGAGAAAACCTGCAATCAAACTAGCATAAGCCATGTTCCACTGAGATCACATCTGAAAGTGTTTGTAAAGGCAAAAAAAACACTGTCTCTTTAAATGAATTAATTGCCATTTCTCATATTTGCATTTTATTTCCTGCTGCTGAAGCACTAATATACCTGGTTAATCCTGCCTGTGCCACTCTTCCTACTAGTATGCTGACCATGCTACCATCACAGCCGATGACCAATTAAAAGAATTGCATTTTTCTCATCATGAAAAACGCTTGTGTGTACGCGGCATTACACTTAGCTGATAACAAAAGAAGTTTGCCATAAGGGCATAGACAGCGAGCTAATCTGTAATGATGGAAAGAGTGACCCTCTTGTAGTCATGAGCCAGTGCCAGATTAATTGCCCTTGGCTTGCCTAATACAAAACAGCATGAGAGAAAAAACAAGTGTAGAAAAGGCAATGGTCTTTTTATGCAGACTGTTGTGATATAAACACTTTTTTAGTGTACTTGTGCCGCAAGTGCATGAAGATGCAACTTTGATGTATTTTCCTTACTTCTGTGGCAGTAAACCTTCTTAACTAGCTGTTTCAAATAAACTAAATTGTAGCTTTGCTCTTCTAAGAACATTAAATTATATTAGCTTTTATACTAGCCATCACATTTAGTAGTGTCTCTAAGATTATACCTCCACAACACTAAACCTACACTTACATAAGGTAGATTAATCAGGCACTCAGTCATCTTGGCGGGAGCACCTGTGATTTGTCGGAAATTTAATGAAAGCCTTCACTGATACAGTAGGGGGTCTAAATGTTAATGCTTGAAAAGTCTGTAATAACCTTGGGAAAATAGGGAAATTGTCAGTATCCCTTGCTCTGCTTATCCATAAAAAAAACTTGCCTAGATTGTATGATAATGGAAAACATTCCAGTATTCCAATAACGATTATATATTGTATTATTAGCAGAATTTAATGATGTATACTTTTAAAGTTTTCTTTACTCCTGCTAGATAAATGTAAACCATATACTGGTCTTTACACTTTTTGTGATTTTGCTTGATGCTAATTTAATTGAAATCTATTAAAATGCCTCAAAATGCATCAAAAAGCAGTTAAGACTCTTGTCAATACTCATCATGACAAACATCAACATAGCATGATGTGCATCAACATGCATTGATGTGTGCTGGGTTTTGACTTTCCATAAAAATGCATTACAATGTACGCTAATGTTCATTGCCATGTGTTGTCATGCTTTATGATGCATTTCCATTGTTTTTAATAGGAAATACATAGGACCTATTCACACCTTCAAAACGTGTGTTTCTGGGAATGCGTGATAAACATGCATTGTGCCTTCAGTGCCGTTCATTCTTAATGGCACCCCAAATGTGGCTAGTGGTCATGCCAAAATGTGCATTACAAAGCCACCAAGGCACACTGCAAAAAAAAGGTGCAGGAGCTACTTTGCTACATTTGTCACACAAAGGGCAGCCTATTCGAGTGAATGGGCTGCCCCTATACTGTAACACAACAAATGCGCTAAAAAAAGCACAGAAAATTTTGAAAAAATTAATAGGTGGAAATAGGCCCTAAGATAGGGTACACAGTGCACCTAATATATGTGTTTTTAAATTCCTGGATTCCTGGTCTAGGCAAATTGTTGATGATCCCTAAACATGATGACACACTTAACTCCCTGCAAAAATGTATTTCCATTTGTCATATTGTTTCTGTAAATGAGCAGCCAATCAAAAGGTTTTCTAATTGATTGTACTTTTATTCTGGACAATATACTCCTTAAAGTGTTAGTTCACCTTTAGTTCATCTTTAGTCCCCACTGTACTTACTTCTGGCCTTACCAAGCTATCATCAACCCCATATCACCCAACCCACCCAGCCGCTCAAGCAGTATGGGGGTTTCAAATTTCAACTATTCTTCTTCAGCACTTCCAGCACAAATCATATCAATTCTGATTGGTGAATGCCATCAAAATCCATCTGGCCCATCACAGCATTCCCCACAGAGAAGAACGAGAAAAGCGGGCATTTCAAAGCCCCAGACTGTTGGAGTGGCTTCAGGGATGTTAACAGCTTGACAATCCCAGAGATATGTACAGGAGGGAACAGAGGTGGGAGGTTGGGGAGGGTGTCGGGTGTTAGTTCACTGTTTAATCTGTCAGGTGAGTAAAGGTAATTCAGCTAAACACAGTGTCAAAATGTGAGTATCTTGATAAAGTGGTTGTAAAGCCACTTTGTTATCTTCCTAGAATCCCCTATGTTTCATTAAGTTATGTGCCTATTGTATGTTCTATATAAAAAATATGCCGCTATATACCTTATTTCAGAGTGCCACACGGCGCTCACGTGACTACCCCTTGATCTCCTTCCCTGATCTGACAACTACAGTGGGAGGGGCTGAGAATCCTCCTCTGACATCAGCCGGGAGGAGAGGAGTAGAGTGGCGGACGGTCACATGAGCGCTGGGTGACGCTCTGAAAAAAGGTATAAAGCGGCATATTTTTTATATAGAACATACACTGGGGCACATAACTTATTGATGCATGAGGGATTCTAAGAAGATAAAAGTTATTTTAGCAGCAGGAGGGGAGGGGCGGGCAGCAGATCATAGGGAGGGGAGAGGGAGAGGGGGGAGAGAGGAGAGATAGCGGTATGGCGGAGGAACATAAACTGACCACGATAATCATGGATTAGCAGCCATGATAAACGTGGTCAGTTTACAGAGGGTAGAGCAGCACCAGGCAGGATCAGCCAGGTATGTTAGATGATAGAAAGGGACAAATTACATAGCACAAGCACTGTACTGTTATTCATGTTTTAAAGGCACAGGATATACAGTATATATACACTGGCATATACTGTGTAGGGACAGACATTTAGGGGAAATAGTGACAAATCAACCTAAGTTCATCTATAGGAGAGCCCCAAACTTTGGGGAACAAATATTGAAGAAAATCTTGGATCCCCCAGACCAACAGGCTCTAAAAAGCAATCTGAAAGGCTTTTTCTCCTGTAGAAAATGCATATGTTGCAGAACTGTAAAGGTTAGCAATAGGGGGAAAACTGAGATTTCCAATAGGAAGGGCGAATCCTTAGACATCAAGGAATTTATCACCTGCAATTCCTCACATCACGTATACCTGATGTGGTGCCCACGTGGACTGCTCTATGTGGGAGGAACGAAAAGACTTTTAAAAGTTTGTATAGCAGAACACCTGGCAAACATCAAAAAGGGCTTTCGTTTCCATAGTGTATCCTTGCACTTCAAGGAAAAACACAATCAGGATCAGTCTTTGCTACAATTTTGTGGGATAGACTGGAGGGGTTCCAATAGGGTGAGGGACCTTTCCCAAAGGGAAACCCGCTGGATTTTTTTGATGAAGTGTCTTGCCCCTAGGGGGTTAAACATTGAGGTAGACCTTAACTGCTTCATTACATTTTTTTGAATAAATAGAATATGAGGTAGTTTGATCTTTCACATCAAAATTTGCTATGTAGTCACCACTTTGCAGCATTAATATAAACATGTGCAGCAACCTACAGTCTTCATTATATTGGATCATAATATCATAATTTTTAATATTCATTAGTACCTTATTAGTTATACAACCAGATCTAGTATATTGTAGGTCCATATATGGTTATGTAACTCATCTTTTTACTAGTTTTTGATTCATTTACCATCATGTATGGATAAGTTTCATCTATTATGCATGAACAAATATGGTTTGTGTAATTGCATTTGGAATCGCCTGCTCTATCATGTTGTAAGGTAGAGGGGAGATAGGTACTCTTGTACGGGCAGGCTCCACCAGTGGAGCTTCGCCGGTATAATAAAGTGTTAGCTATCCCCGCTTGGAGGTTTAAGCAATTACATCTTGTCAGCCTATCCGCTGTCGCTTTCATCGGTGACAGTGGATGGGTACATAATTTACATTTATAGATGTGTGTGTTTTATTATCTGTTATGTCATCATTACAGATTCACATTCAGCAGTTTTAGAGACAGATCATCCACTGCCTTATTTAGAGCATTAGAGTATATTTTGTGTCATTTTTGATGAGCATCAAATAGTATCTTTAGTATTTTTAATATATGAGGTTTTCGAGTCTAATGTTCAATTTTAAGTTATTTGTATGCAATAGATCACATCACTGATAAGTGGCGGGTCAACACTGGGCAACTATGAAAGCGAGATAGATTGCATTATATCCCATAGTTAGATGTGATCCTCGTTTTAAATTATATATCTCCTGGTCAAGTACTCCATTGTTTGTGAGCACCGGGGCTTTGCAGGCATGGGGACATGATGTGTGCGCAGTCGCAATACCGGGACCCATGTGACCCATATAGAGGAGAGTATAAAGGGAGTGATTGACGGGCCGTAAGCCAATCCCATGAGGAAGTCAATGTGACGAAACATGTCGGGGGCGTGGCTGTACGGCAATCAACCCCATAGTGATGCGTGATGCCGTTGCTGGGAGCAGGACACTGACACCGCGAGTCAGGGCTTTGGAGTGGGTGAGAGATACACATCGAGCGCACACTTCAGGTCCGCCGTCACTGCATTGCACCGCTGAGCCATCATTTACAAGTTGTGCTGTGGTTTTTCACTTTATGCTGGTTTTATCAGTTAGAAATGTGAGTGCAAAGATTGAAGTGGTTGTGTGATTTTAATAAACTGGTTGAAACGATATCACGCTATTGGAGCACTTTTTTCATTTTTCACATGTGGAGAGATCCTGATTTGAATCACAGTTATACCTGTACATTGGATGGTCATTTTTAACCCATTGTGAGGTTTAAATAGCTCTTGAGCCAAACACGAGAGTGAGAGGCAATATCAGCTGGTGAGTGCGATTTCAAAGGGAGAGGTGTCACAAGCACATTGGTGTGGTGGAAGATATAAGATTTAAGAAGATTCAGCACTCTGGATTTTTATTCAACATTTGCTTTATTTTATGGACTATTAATTTATCACATGTCACTGGGTGATATCTGCAATATTCACGTGATATAATAATCATTGTATTCATTCACAGTTGTTGTCATATTATCATCTTTTTCAGCGCTACTATTTTTCCTGTTTACACATCATTTGGTTAATAGGTTTAATTTCAGATATTAAAATTGTTCACTAAGTGGCAGCTTTTTATTTCCATTATTTTTCATTGGCGCAGTGGTGGTATAGGGTATTAGGAGCGGTCGCATATCTATTACCAACAGTTTATTGTCAGGATATATATATATATATATATATATATATATATATATATGTAGCACACAGACCCCTCTTCCTACCTTCGGCTCACTTGTAAGAAAAGGGGCACACCGTACCACATGCCCGTACCCTCCCGTGTGAAGAGGTTGAGCGGTGTAAATGTAACTGGGTCTCTATGGTTAGGTTCTCCAGAGAATGGTTCCCGTCTTTACTGCAATAAAGACAAGTCTCTATTTCCCCAATAACTCCAAGGTCCATACCAGTTGCAACTCCAACGTAGAGTTTATTTTCTCATATGCATAGTCATTAGATAGAAAAGGATGGATGGAGAACAGGACAGCAAGAGGTGTTGGAGTAGGTCCAGGCACAAACGAAGACATATTCACTACCTGTATCTTCAAGTAGTCTCAGCTCCCCCGGATAGTCTCCCATTAGAGTGGATCCTAGCAGCTGGAGTGATGCTCGAATTAGATAACACACACAGTCTCTGCACAAACTGTTACGGGTGTATTTAGGCCTCTGCCACAGACCTGGTGAACTTTAGGTCTCTGCCACAGACCTGATGAACTTTGGGTCTCTGTCACAGACCTGGTGAACTTTGGTTCTGGTATAAGGCCTCTTTCTGGGAGATGACATCCCTCCAGAGAGTTACCGGGCCCCTTCCTTCACTGTGATCTCTCACCAGTCCCTCGGAACGGACCTCCCACGGCCTCCTCTTCCAGATACGGGTCTCCTCGCAAGGCAGCACCCTGGGATTCCTCTTCCCTGCGTGGGCTCCAGCCGAAGGTGCTGGACCCAAGGCCTTCAGTTGCAGCCCCAGGGCTAAAGGTGCCTGGGACTGATCCGCCAGGGTACTGGGCCAGGAACCCCCAACCCAGGGCTAAAGGTGCCTGGGGTGGCCCACGAACAAAACAACACGCTCCCCAGGGTCGGACCCCTGGGAACTCACTCACCACAGGCAGTGTCTGCCCCTTTTATATCCTCTCTCAGCATGCACAGCAGGCCGACACGCCCACCACACCACCACCGAGAGGGGACATCCAAGGCACAGTGCTGTACCAGCCATTCAACCCTAGCCTCGGATGGCAGCGCCATCAACAGGCCACAGGGAACTATACACCAGTATCCCACCTGCAGTATAAAATGGTTTAACAGAACCCTATCAAATAGTGTGTTTGAGTACAACTACCACTCAAACATTCCCCTAGATTTAAAGACCCCGCTACATATATATATATATATATATATATATATATATATATACTGTATATATATATATATATATATATATATATATATATATATATATTTTAGGGTTACAACCACTTTAAGCTTTTTTTTCTCTAACCCTCAGTAATTTCTTGTGGGCCCTGGGGAGCTCCTTGAGACCAGGCTACACTATACATGTGATCTTAAAGTCTTTAAACCTAAAACCAAAAAAGTATTACATTGCATGCAATGTTTAGATGTGGTGGCTGCATTCGTTTTTTTTGGTCTTTTTCCTCCTGCTTTCACTTGACTTTCTGGCCAATACTGTGGGGTAAACAATAATCCTCCCTTGCAGTAGGGCTGTCCCTACATTACAAGTGTTAAAAGTTAATTTATGTCTAGGGTACTGTAAAAAGCACTTTTTCTTTCCTGATCACTCACTTTTCATCACACTGCTCGACCAGTGTCACAGTTTCCCCTACCTTCTGGTGATCACAGGTCCTCTGCCTTTATTAGGTATAATGCAGTCCCATAGCCCTGAACTGGATGCGAGGATGCTCAGGGACAGTTCACAAGCTGGAACATAGGGGAGAAGAGGAGAGCAGTAGTTGCCAGTAGAGAGGGGATCAGGTTAGCAATAGTGCTTTTTCCAGACATGCATGAGCAATCAACCCTTGCAGTATGGGGGCGGCCCCACATGCAACATTGTCTCCAAATTAATTTTTTTATTATTCTTTTAAGGCTTTCTTTTGGTGGTGCTTAATCACGACTGCATTTGTCATTTCTTAATATATAACAGAAAATAGGAAGAACATTTTGAAAAAAAAAAAAACTGTTTCCCTTTGTTTATTTGCAATGTTTTATAGCAAAAACTATATTTCTTCATAAATTTAGGTCAAAAATGTATTCTGCTACATTTCTGTGGTAAAAACCCAAATCCGTGTATATTATTTAGACTGTGTGAAAATTACAGTCTACAAACTATGGTATATTTATATTTATCAACCCTGATGTATATACTGCCTACATCATTTCTGAGGCCCTAAAATGTCATGTCATTTTAGGAAAGTAGACACTCCAACATATTTAGTAATAAGCATAACAATTTTTTTAAGGTTATCGTTTTTTTTTCTACAATTGTTTGGAAAATTACAAAAGTAAATGTAGTTTCATTTTATTTTACAAAGTTGTCATTTAACAAGTTATTTCTTCCACACACCATGGGCACAATTACAATTACACCCCAAAACACATTCCTCCACTCCTACCGAGTATGGGAATACCACATGTGTGAGACTTTTTCACTGCCTATACGCATAGAGAGGACCCAAATCCAAGAAGCACCTTCGTATTTATAACCACCTAAATACTGGGCACTTTCACCCCCTTCCTACTGAGGTCAATTTTCAGCTTTCAGCGCTGTCACACTTTGAATGAGAATTACTGTACCCAAATGACATTTTTATAATTTTTTCACACAAATAGAGATATCTTTTGGTGGTTATTAATCACCACTGGGGTTTTTATTTTTTGCGCTACAAATGAAAAAAAGACCGGAAATTTTCAAAATAAAATTGTTTTTCTTAGTTTATGTTATAACATTTTGCAAATAAGTAATTTCTCTTCATATATTTTAACGAAAATTTATACTGCTACATTTCTTTGCTAAAATAACCCAAATCAGTGTATATTATTTGGTCTGTGTGAAAGTTATAGAGTCTACAAGCTATGGTATCAATCATTGAAAATTGATCACACCTGATGTACTGACGGTCTATCTCATTTCTTGAGGCCCTAAAATGCCAGGACAGTACAAATACCCCCAAAAATACCCCTTTTTGGAAAATAGACAGTCCAAGGTATTTATTAAGAGGCAGGAAACGTTTTTGAAGTTGTAATTTTTTCCCACAATTCTTTGGAAATGTAAGATTTTTTTTTCACAAAATTGTAATATTAACAAGTTATTTCTCACACATGGCATTGGCATACTTGCAACTTGCCCCAAAACACATTCTGCTACTGAATATGGCGATACCACATGTGTGAGACTTTTTCACAGCCTGGCCACATAGAGAAGCGCAACATCCAAGTTTTACCTTCAGGCATTATCCAGTTTAAGACCAGGCCTTCTTCTGACACTTTTTGATTACAAGTAAAAATCAGTATTTCTGCTAGAAAATGACTTAGAACCCCCAAACATTATATATTTTTGTAGCTGAGGCCCTAGAGAATATAATGGTGGGTTTTGCACATTTTTATGTCACACGTTACTTGCGCAGCAGTTTTATTAACGCAATTTTACACACTAAATGCATAAATACATTTTAATTCATTTCAATGCACACAGAGACAATATAATACCCAAATTTTTGGTAAAATATAAAATATGGTGTGTAAATAGATACCAAACATATCACGCTTTAAAATTGTGCACGCTTGTGAAATGGCATCAAACGTTGGTATTTGAAAATCTCCATAGGTGACGCTTTATAAGCTTTTATTGGTTACCAGTTGAGAGTTACACAGGAGGTCTGGTGCTAGAATTTTTGCTCTCGCTCTGATGTTCGCGGCGATACCTCACATGAGTGGTGCAATCGCTGTTTATGTATGTGTACGGGACCAAAGTGTGCATTCACCTTTGCAAACCAGCACGGGGTCAGGGGTGCTTCAAATTTTTTTATTTATTTATTGGTGGGACACTGGTACACTGACAGATGTTGATCGGCCACCGGCGGACACTGACAGATGTTGATGTCACAGTGGTACACTATTGCAGATGTTTTGTACACTGGTACAGATGTGATGGGGGCAGACAGATGTTTGGTGCACTGGTACAGATGTTTTATGCGGGTACTGTGACAGATGTGTATAGGGACAGGGACAGTGGTGGTTGGTATACTGTGTGCGGGGGGGGGGGTCTATGATAGCTCTGTGTGTAAAATTATCCTTACACAGAGAGCTGTCACAGACCTTGCAGATTCCCGCAGCCCTCCCCCCACTGAGCTCTCACTGAGCTCATCGGGCAGAACTGTCACAGAGACATGTGTCTCTGTTTACACCGTGAAGGCTGTGATTGGACACAGCCATCACGTGAGCGGGAGGGCCAATCACAGCGCCCATATCCAGGTCCCGTCTTTCACAGCCATCACAGGATCACACTGCAGGCACTCGTTCTGAGGATGTTCCTGAACGTCCACTCAGAATGAGGAAAGGCCCACCTGGCCCCTCCATTGTGTTTAGAGGCATTGTGAGTCTTTTGAAAAAACACATTTTTGACACAAGTTTTTGGAAAATAAAGAAATAAAATATTTTTTTTTAGCACATAGCTGTCAATGAATAAGATATTTCTCACACACGGCATGGGCATACTTAAATTACATCCCAAAACACTCTCTGCTATTCAAAGTATTAGATACAACATATATAAGATTTTTTTTGCAGCCTAGCGGCATAGAAGGCCCCAAATTTCAGAGGCGCATGCGCGGCAGCTCCCAAGATGGCCACCGGCATCTAGAGCTCCGCTCCACCACGGCCCAGTATTAGCCACCGGAGCTAACAGAGCGCCCTCCCCGCATTCTTACCGGGTCATCTGTGCAGGAGAGGCCCCCCTGATCCCCCGAATGTCAGCGGCGCCGGCGAGGAGGAATCTGACAGGCCAGATGGCCGCGAGTCCCGGCCCCCTCAGATCTGACAAGATGGCGGCGGCTGCACGAGGCCCTCACAGTAAGGAGCTCACAGGGGACGATATAGCTGACCAGGACGTGCTTCCGCAGTCCCCCTCAGGTACAGACTACCCTCCCCTGACCCTGGCCGCATCCCCAGCTTCCACGGAATCGCTGCTGGGCAGAATGAACCCGGGCACCCCCACAACCCCTAGGCTGGATCCTCATACAGGCCTCATATTAGATGCACAGGATGCCACAGATCCTTTTCCTAATCCCTCTGACTTTTCATCCATGATGGCTGCCTTTGCTCAAATGCTCACAACAGGGCTGGCACAGAACGCTGCGCAGATCACGGCATCCATTCATGCTGATTTTCAGCAAATAGGGGTGAGAATGGACATTATAGAACAAAAGGCTGACCATGCTGTGTCACGTATTAACCAAAATACTGCTAGGCTGCAAGATGTACAAGACCAATTGGAAACAGCGTTCGCGAAGATTGACGACCTCGAAAACAGATCGAGACGATACAATTTTAGGATAAGGGGTGTACCCGAATCTGAAAAGGAGGTGCAGGGAACTATAAAAGCTATCATACGCAGCCTGATTCCTGATATTACAGATATTCGCCTGGAGCTGGATAGAGCTCACAGAGCCCTTCAACCCCCCCGCTCTGATGGTCTCCCCAGAGACATCGTGGTAAAACCTCACTACTACTCAGTCAAGGAAGAGGTGATGAAGAAATCTAGGAGCTCTGATAATCTCATTTTCAAGGGACAGAGAATTCAGATCTTTGCTGACCTGTCACCCTATACTATTCAAAAAAGGCGTTCGTTAAAGCCTTTACTTCAGATCCTAATGGATAAAGAAATCACATACAGGTGGTCGTTCCCCCTTCGCCTGAACTTCTCCTACAAGAACAAAAGCTATGGATTCTCCTCATTGGTGGAAGGGGAGAGTCTCCTGTTGCACCTGGGGATTCTATCACAGGAACCTGCCCCCATGCAGATCTCTAGAAACACCCCATCTTCGTCAAAAAGACCACCGCCAGCAAGTCCACTGCAACACAACTGGCTGACACAAAGCTCCAAGAGGTCTAAAGAAAATCTCCCGCCTTGAAGGTCGACTACCCTTTACTAGATCAGGGCCCTGATCTGGGACTTTGCCACCTTTCCTAAGTGCTTGGGACTTATATCCCCACCTCATTACTGGAAGTCCGAGTGTTCCACATCCCACTGCTTCCCGTGGATAGACATTTGTCTTTACCGACTTTTGCTGAAGGCTACAGTGTGACTGTGGGGGCCGGGGGTCCTGGGCTTGGGGCAGGTGGGGGGATATTTTCTCTTGCAAACCGCAGGTAGCTTTCTGGTCTGCGGCCAGCCTTTCCTTTTGCTAACGTTTTTGCTCCCCATGGCTTGTTTTTTCTCACTGTTCCATTTTTTTTATAGATTCCTGATTGCTGATACGGGGATACCCCTTATTTTAGGTCATGTATTTCCAGATGGCATTCCTTTCGGGTCCTACCTGGCCCCCTTGGCCTCCCACTAAAGGGGGAGGTCGGGGGGAGGGGGCGGAAGTCGGGAGGAATGGTAGGGGCTGTCTCTTGCATTATTGGCTCACTTACTTAGGGCGCTCTGTTTGGTTGATATTATGGGCTACCTCCAGCCTTAAGATTAATATGTTACCAGGTGACTGGGCTGTGGTGGACTCAGTGCACCTACCCTAGGAATCTAGAGCACTATTGGTGCTCCTGGGTTCCGATCAGGAATCCCCGTGACTGGGGTTTTCTGGACCTCTCAGATTGAAGGAGTGTGTTATGGCCAGCCCATACAACTCTGGGGGGGGTGGGGGTCGGGGGACCTCCCAATTCGGACTTTGTTTAAGTTGACTTTGAAGGACAGACGGTACAGTTTGGCTTATAATTGTATAACCCCATTTTTTCTCTTTCTCTCTCTTTTCATCCTTTCGCCTCTTCTCACTCATGCTCGACGGAATGCTCTCAGGATCCATGAACACATCCTTCCTCCCATCTCTGACGACGGAATTTCGCTCTGCCTGCTCACACGGCCTGCCGGGGTCTTCCTCTCCCAGGGACAAGGTAAGCAACTGAGCCTTATCATAGACTCATCCCCTCTGATCCATGACTAATGCACACCATTCCATGCCCACACTTAAAATAGTCTCACATAACACACAGGGCCTCAATTCCCCCGTAAAACGCAGGAAGGTCTTCCAGCAATACCACTCCATGCAAGCCGATATACTCCTGTTACAGGAAACCCACTTCCCGTCCACATTCAAACCCTCTTTCCTACATCAACGCTTCCCACAATTTTTCCTGGCATCAGCAGATAATAAGACAAAAGGGGTGGCGGTATGCTTCGCCAAACACATCAACCTCTCTCAGCCAGAAACTGTAGTAGACCCCCTGAGGCGATATATTTTGGTATCCGGTCACATAGATGGAGAGCAGTACACATTTGTGTCCTACTATGCCCCTAACAAGGGCCAAAAGCCCTTTTTTGATTCCCTTATACGGACGCTGAAACCACATCTCAAAGGGTCAGTCTTCATTGGAGGTGATTCTAATATCGCCTTTGATCTTGCCCTAGATAAACTGGCAGATGCGACAACCAAGCCCAAACGTCCTTCCAATCAGAGTACAAACATAGCAAAACTGATCCATGAGGCAGGACTAGTGGATGCGCGGCGGGAGGCTAACCCTCGCACAAAAGACTACACGCACTACTCAGCCCCACACAAATCCTTTGCCAGGATAGATCACATTTTCACACACTCATATACAATTCCTCTACTTATACATTCCAAAATAATAGAATCCCCGCTGTCAGATCACTCGCTGGTCACTGTAATCACTCTGCGGTCGTCTGGAAAAAGAGACACATCGCGCTGGCGGTTACAAGAATCCCTATTGAATGACCCAATTCAATATTCATTAGTGGAGACAGCTATTAAGGAATATTTCCTGATAAATGCAACGGAGGAAGTCTCCCCTTCTACCGTATGGGCGGCACACAAAGCGGTCATCAGGGGGATACTCATTCAATTGTCCTCAAAACTCAAAAAGGAACACAGGGCAGATACACTCAGGCTCACAGAAGAATTCCACTCCCTGGCTAAAGCGCATAAACGTAACCCTACGACCTGTTCCTTAGCAAATCTAGACAGAGCTAGGGTTCTCCTTAACCTAAACCTGACGACAGCGGCAGAACGACACCTTAGTTGGTCCGGGGCAAGGTTCTATTCCCAGAAGGACAGGATAGGTTCTAAATTGGCAGTAAAACTTACCTCTAAACACCGCTCTTTAGCTTTCCCTAAAATCCGGACAGTAGCGGGGGATTTGACACAGAATCCGGCTAAAATTATGGACACGTTTCTACGGTTCTACTCTGACCTGTACAAACGGAAACAACAGACCCACAGTAAGCACGACAACGACTTTTTTCAAGACCTACAATTCCCCTCCCTGACGGATGAACATAGAGACATCCTCGAGAGCCCGTTCACCCAAGAGGAAGTCATGGCTGCGATTAAACTGCTTAAAGTGGGGTCCTCCCCCGGCCCAGATGGCTTTTCGACTGGGTATTATAAAAAATTTGGCCTGACTCTGGCTCCGCATTTGGCCCGGTTCTTCAACTCTCTCAGGGATGGGGCTCAATTGGGAACAGACCTAAACGCGGCTTATATCTCGGTCATACCCAAACCTGATAAGGACCCTAGTGAGGTGTGCAATTATCGACCGATCTCGCTTATTAATAACGATATTAAGATTATGACCAAGATTATAGCTAATAGAATATCTGGCTTCATCGCCTCATACATTCACAAAGATCAGGTGGGCTTCATCCCTGGGAGACAGGGCCCGGACCAAATTAGACGGACCATTGACATTGTTTCACTTTTACAGTCTCAGTGGGATGGGGGAACCCAACAAAGAGGTTACTTGCTCTCCATAGATCTACACAAAGCATTTGATTCGATAGATTGGGCATATCTGTCTGGTGTCCTGGAGAGATGGGGTTTTGGACCGTACTTCCTAAATATAATACACGCACTTTACTCTCAACCCACTGCCCAGGTGCGCCTGATGGGGAGGCACTCGGAATCTTTCGTCATAAGCAGGGGTACCAGACAGGGATGTCCCCTCTCTCCCCTCCTTTTTGCAATAGCCATCGAGACTTTAGCCATAGCTCTCAGATCGAACCCTGACTTTAGGGGGGTCATGTGCGGGCCCCGAGAACATAAGTGTGCACTGTACACTGATGACCTCCTCCTATTCGTGACCTCCCCACTAACATCTACCCCGGCAGTTCTTAAAATATTGAAGGTCTTCAGTGAGGTATCGGGCTTGAAAGTAAATATGAGTAAATCGACGGCACTAAACATTAATGTTCCGCAGGATGTTCGGATACTACTTTCTAAAAACTTTAATTTGGTCTGGGCATCTGGGGCGATCCCATACTTGGGCGTCAAGCTGACCGCCGACATCAGCAACCTCTTTAAGGTGAATTATCCCCCTATGATGCAGAAATGTAGAGATTACATGAATAGGTGGTCGAGAAGCGGACTATCCTGGCTCGGCAGGATCCATGCGATTAAGATGACTCTTCTCCCACGTATGCTGTATTTATTCCGATCCCTCCCAATCTCGATCAAGAAACAGGTTCTGGGTAAATTTCAGTCTGAGGTTGTTCGCTTTATCTGGGGCAACAAAGGATACAGATGTCCCTCGAGTATCCTCTTCCGCCTAAAATCACAGGGAGGCTTGGGTCTCCCGAATCTTTGGAATTATTACCAGGCGGCTCAACTCGCACAAATCTCAATGGTCTTCTCGAGGGGCCAGAAGCCGGACTGGCTCTCTATGGAAAGGCAAGCGGTCCCATCGAACACCATTGACTACCTGTTATGTTGTGACCCGAAGGCCAGACCTGCGATTTTATCCCCCACACTCTCCCACTCTGTTGCTCTATGTTCCCGATTATATAATCACACATCAGTGACGTCCACGCTGAAACCCCTAGCCCACCTGTTCCATAACACGGACTTCTTGCCGGGAATGAACATTGGGGCATTTAAATGGTGGACAGATAAGGGTTTATACCGAATTGGCCACTTTCTCTCTCCTGCGGGGCCCATTTCTTTATCCCACTGCAAAAAGAGACTAGATATGCCCGACTCTGAGTATTTTAGATTCTCCCAAATCTCTCACTTCCTGCACTCCATTTGGAATAACAAGACAGTCGCTCCTACGATTACACCCTATGAACACTGGTGCTCGAACACAATGGATCAGAGGGGAGGTATCTCGTTAATTTACATGACCCTGTCGACTAGATTGACCAAACCCACCTACGCTCAGAGTTGGGAGGCGGATATGGATGGCTCATGGGACACTGAGGTATGGTTCCGCGCATCGAAGCGTTCGTTTAAAGGTATACTCAATGTCTCTCTGATCGAAGCTAGTCTGAAAGTACTGGTCCGGTGGTACTACGTTCCTTCCAGGTTGGCTATAATGTATGCAGGCACTTCCCCAGTATGCTTTAGAGGCTGCGAACTAGAGGGCACTATGTTCCATACTTGGTGGTCCTGCCCGCGCATCAGATCTTTCTGGCACAAAGTATTTCGCACCATTAGAACTCTGACGGGAGTACAGACAACTCCACAGCCCAATATAGCACTTCTAAACCATACTTTTCCCAATATGCCCAAACACTCCCAGACACTTTCATTTTTTATATTACTAGGAGCCAAATTAACCATAGCCAAGGCCTGGAAGAAACCCACCGTCTCCTTTACAGGATTCAGGAGGAAGGTATCCTGGATCATGGTACAAGAGCAAATTGTTGCCAAACTTAATGACAAGACTGAAAAATTTATGGCCACATGGGAACCTTGGGCCACCTCATGCAATGTTTCTCTTATAACAGGAGTCCAACCTGGATTTCTGCACAGGCGCGTCTCACATTCCTAGCATGTGAGTATTCCCCCAGCTCCCCCTTTTCCTTCACACGTTTATACCTCTTCTCCTTTCTTCTGCCTCCCTTGGCATCTCTGGGTTATTTCACTTAATATGATCACGCTGTTCTTCTTAGGATTATTTTACTGATCTGTGGTTTGTATTCGTTCTTGTTGACTCTCCATTTATTAGCTGAGCATATTGACCTCATAGTGTAACATGAAAACCTTACGCTTAGTCACATGGTGGAGGTGCTTCGGCTACTCATCTTGACTAACATACCAGGCTGGTAGACGCTTTCTGGGTGCTGGATTCTCCACCTTCTGGGATGCAGTGTGATCCCTAAGGGGCGTCCCGGGGGCTGGAGTCACAGTGCTTACTTAGTTTTGAGTATCTCTCCGACTGGCTATGGTAGAGCATGCTGTTTCGATAAGATAGTAATGCTAGGATGATCTAGCTTGAAGTGCCTCACATGACTCACCTATGTTTCTTCTATAGGAACTTATGCTGATAAGGTCACACACTTAGTTAATGCACTGTATTACCTGATTGTTTGATTATCTTCTGTTATCATTTAAAACTTCAAATAAAAATTATTAAACTAGAAGGCCCCAAATTTCAAGGAGCACTTTTACGTTTTCATGAGGCATAAATTTAACATCTAATTTCTTGACTGCCTATCACATGTCTGGAGGCTCTGGGGTGCAAGGACAGTAGGTGAGCCCACAAAATGACCATGTTTTGGAGAAAAAAAAAATCCTATGGTATTTTTTAGAATACATGGTGAGTTTTATTTTAAGATTTAATTTTTCCACACACATTTTTGGAAAATTAGTAAAAAAAAAAAAATATATATTTTTTACACAAAGGTGCAAATTAATAAAATATTTCTAACACACAAAAATGGCATATTTAGAATTACACAGCAAAACACATTCTTCCACTCCTCCTGAGTATGAGGATACCATAGATGTGTGACTTTTTCAGTTCTCAACACAATGAGCACTTTCAAGTACGCAGGGGTCATACATTTCACATCTACAGTAATTTCCTGACTACCAATCACCTTTTGAAGGCCCTAGCGTGCAAGGATAATAGAAACACCCACTAAGTGACTACATATTGGAATGCAAAAATTCAAAAGAATTTTTAGGAAGCATGGTGAATCTTTTGAATACCTATTTTCTTGTTTTGGAAAATGAAGAAAGAAAAAAAATATTATACATTAAGTTGTCAATTAATAAGATATTCCTAATGCCTTGTACACACGATAGGAATTTCCGATGGAAAAAGTCAGACGGACTTTTTCCATTGGAAATTCCTACCATGTGTGTGCTCCATTGGAGTAATTCCGATGAATTCCATCGGAGTTTAAAAATAGAACATGTTCTATTTTTCTCGGATGGAATTCCGTCGGAATTCCGATGTGCTTTTGGCCGGAGAATACTCCAACCGTGTGTACAGGGTATAACACACATTATGGGCATCCTTAAAATTGCACCCAAAAACACATTCTTCTACTCTACCCAAATATGGGGATACCACATACTGTATGTGGGACTTTTTTGTAGTCTAGCCACATAGAGGGGCCTAAAATCCAAAGAGCACTTTCAGGCTTTCAAAGGAGTAAAAGCAGAATTTAATTTAGGATTTAATTAATACTAATGCTCATGGCAGAACCTCTACAATGGTATTGCAAAACTTCATGGCTGCTAATTATCTCTTAGAAGCTCAGGGTGGAGTCTGCAAACTGGTGACAGTGCATGTTGCGCATTTATTTCAGATCATGATGATCTTATAAAGAGATGTCTAGACAAGATTAGGAGGTTGCAGCAGGCAGTTAAAAGACTTTAGTGGCAGTGAGTGGGATCCATTTTCATAACTGAGGTTAAATTGAACTTGGTCAAGTAAAACATTGGGTTCAACACCTAAATTAATAGTTGTTATAATCTTAATAATAATTTTGTGCATTTCTTTGACTAATTCTGTTTGAAAAAAAAAATGGACTTCTGTCAAATCAGTATTTGACTAGCCCATAAAAGTGGCAATAATAAGAGAGTATTTGATTGGTTGCTAATATCAGTCAGAGGAGAAACATTGGGGTATTTTGAACATTTCTTCAGTCAGGCTACAGGTCTGTTGACATGGTCTTTTACCCATCAGCCACACTGCTTAGCACTTTCCTATTTGGGAATGTGGGTTGTGGGGAGGACATTGTTTAGTAGGGGAAAATTGTATGGCATTTCCACCATACATTTACGATTAAACCTACAGTGCATTATTACATCCTTTCCAGCATTTACTGTATCTGAAATGTCCCAGAAAATCTGGAGACATTTCTGCATTGTTCCATACCATCTAGACAGTAGTTTCTAGTCAGATTCATTAAAGCGAATGCTGTTAAAACCTGTAGGGGTCAGGGTGCATATTTTTTACATTGTAAGTTCTTAAGTTTTAAGTGACGCTTCACATTTTATGGATTTCTGTTGGGATTTGGTCTGGTAGAGGTACCTAATAAGCAAACCCATTCAAACTGGGATGCGGGTTTAAAAAAATGTTTTGTTCTAGGTGTGACCTGTCTCAGGATGCCTCAGTATTTTCCATCATGCTTAATAGGAGTTTCATATGGAGGGAAATCTGGTGAAGTCATTTAGGAGATTGAGGGAACCAAGGATTGTGGTAAGATGGTGTGGCTCACCAATGTGATTTATTAGGATGATTGTTTCAGCTCATGGCATAAAGCAGGGATATGCAATTAGCGGACCTCCAGCTGTTGCAGAACTACAAGTCCCATGAGGCATAGCAAGACTCTGACAGCCACAAGCATGATACCCAGAGGCAGAGGCATGATGGGACTTGTAGTTTTGCAACAGCTGGAGGTCCGCTAATTACATATCCCTGGCATAAAGTCTTCTTATAGCTTTGGTTTATTCCCTATTTGGCAATTCAAGATGGAGTTTCAATATATACTCTGTGACAGCAGGAAGGTAAAGTCACCTGGTTGCATCCAGGGGGGTAGATATATTTCGCCCAGATTCAGGCTTTACGCCGACTTATACAACTAGGTGGAGAGTTGTATAAGCCCAGCTGAGGCTAGTGGGCTCATGGATGACTCATACCTCTAGGGAGAGTGTGGGGCGTCGTGCAGACAGGGAGTTGATGAGACCAGCTGAAGCTTGTCAGCTCATTTAGGCCTCTATAAGAACTCCCAGATTCATTAGGTGTTTGCTCATGCCTGGAACCAGACCTGTGTGGACTGTCTAGGGAGAGTGAACCCCTGTGCGGTGAGACAAAGCCTGTGTGGCTATTTGCTTGGACATTTAAAACCAGGGACTTAGGGACTAGGACAGCACTAGGCTGATCCCAGTTGTTAGTTAGGAAACCTGTATGTTTAGTCAGAGGTCAAGTTGACCAGGATTTATTTTGTTTATGTTTCTTTTGCTTTGCTGTGTTTTGTCACTGTAAATAGAAAATAAACCGCACCTTTTTGATTTTGAAAACCACAACCTCCGTTTGCTGGGCCTGTTTTTGTGTGGGGAGCCCATCCCGGGGGTCACACACACCCGCTGCCGAGCTAACCCCCTCACAGTTGGTGGAGAACCAGTGGCAGTTTTTTTTTAAGCCAGCATGGAGGAGATACTGAAGCAGCTGGCTCTAGCAAATGCCAATCAACAGCAGACAAATGCAGGTTTACAAAAGAGCCTTGCAGCTCATCAACAGAGCTTCGCAGCCCAGCAGCAAGCTCATCAACAGAGCCTTGCAGCTCAACAACAGAACTTCGCAGCCCAGCAGCAAGCTCATCAACAGAGCCTTGCAGCCCAGCAGCAGACAAACGCAACTTTGCAACAGAGTCTGGAGGCTCAGCAACAAGCCCAGCAGCAATCTGAGGCCCGCTTCATAGACCTGTTGCAGAAGCAAGAGCAGAGACTACAACAACAGATGGAAGCAGTAATGCAGCAACGTCCGCAGACCAGTGAGGAAAGCCGTCCCACTAATACCGCGTCCTTTGGGGTGAGTCGTTTATTGACAAAAATGACTGGAGAGGATGATCCAGAGGTATTTTTGACCACATTTGAAAGGACCGCTGAAAGAGAAAAGTGGCCTGAGGAGCAGTGGGCTGGACTGGTGGCTCCTCTGTTAACTGGTGAATCGCAGAAAGCTTACTATGACCTAGAGCCTAACCAAGCAAAAGACTATGTGATGCTAAAAGCTGAAATATTGGCAAGGCTGGGTGTCACCCAGGCTGTCCGGGCTCAGCGTGTGCATAACTGGACTTTCCAGCTTGGAAAACCCCCCAGGTCTCAAATGTATGATCTCATTCACCTGAGCAGAAAGTGGCTACAGCCAGAGACTTTGTCCGCACCAAAGATTGTGGAACGTGTTGTAATGGATCGATTTTTGAGAGCTCTTCCTACTGCCATCCAAAAGTGGGTAAGCCATGGAGACCCAGAGACGGCCGATGGTCTTGTGGATCGTGTGGAGAAATACTTGGCTACAGAGAACCTGACGGCCTCTTCCAGAGACACTCGGACTTTCCACCCTAAGACCAGACCATCCCCAGGGGCGGATAAGAGGATTCCAAGGGGTGAGGGTGGAGAGAGTGAGAGGGTGGGAGCTCTACCCCAAGTTTGGCGAGAACAGCCTGGGAAATCAGCGGCTCAAGAGGCGGCAAGAAGGATCGTTTGCTACCGCTGCCGGCAAGCGGGACATATTGCAGCCAATTGCCCGGTTGTGGAGGAACCCATGCAGTGTGACTTTCTGACGGGCAGACGTCAGTCGCTGTGTGCGACAGTCGCATGCACTGCCATTCGAGGAACTGAGAAACATTTATGCAAAATGTGTGTTAATGGTAGAAATGTTGTGGTATTGCTGGATTCAGGTAGCCTTGTGACCCTGATAAAGGCTGAGTTAGTTAAAACAGAGGTCTCTGGGAATAGCAAGGTAGCTGTTATTTGTGTGCATGGGGACACCCGAGAGTATCCAGTGACTACAGTGTGTTTCGAGACCCCCAAAGGTACCCTCTCTCATCCAGTGGGCTTAGTATCTCAGTTACCGCATGACGCCATTGTGGGAAGGGATTTTCCGAAGTTCTGGGAACTGTGGGATGATCCTGAGCCCCCCACTGGTGCCCCTATGTACCAGGAATGTGATAGCCAGAACTCCCCTGAGAGTGGTGAGGACTCTCCGGAATTTCCCTTATCAGTATTGGCAGGGGAGACTCAAGAAACTGGAGAGGAGCCCACCTCCTCAGACGAAAACCTACCGTCTGTGGAGTTTTCTGATCTTGAGGTTCACAGGGAAAACTTTGCCACAGAACAGTTGAGAGACCCCGCCCTAATAAAGGCACGGGAAAACGTAGTGAAAATAGATGGCGAGTTAGTGAACCCAGATAATACCTGCACTTACCCATACTTCAGCGTAGAGAAGGACCTACTGTATCGGGTGGCAAAAAGGGCAGAAGAAACCGTTGAGCAGCTTGTGGTGCCCAAACCTTACAGGAAGTTGGTGTTGGAGTTGGCCCATGGGCACATTCTTGGAGGTCATCTGGGGACAGAGGAAACCCGAGAGAGGGTATTACAGAGATTCTATTGGCCGGGGGTGATGAAGGACATAGAAAATTATTGTTCCTCCTGCCCTGTGTGTCAGAGGTTGGCCCCGATGCCACATTTCCGTAGCCCGCTGGTCCCTCTACCCATCATTGAGGTCCCGTTTGAGAGGATCGCCATGGATTTGGTAGGTCCTATAATCAAGTCCGCTAGGGGGCACCAGTACATATTAGTTATAATGGACTATGCCACCCGTTATCCAGAAGCGATCCCTCTCCGAAATACCTCGGCCAAAACCATAGCCAAAGAGCTATCTCTTGTGTTTAGCCGGGTGGGTATTTGTAAAGAACTGCTTACGGACCAAGGTACACCCTTTATGTCCCGGGTTATGAAGGAGCTGTGTAAATTGTTCAAAGTGACGCAATTACGTACATCTGTGTATCACCCCCAAACCGATGGGCTGGTTGAAAGATTCAACAAAACCCTAAAACAAATGTTGAAGAAAGTGGTGGATAGAGATGGAAAGGATTGGGACTGTCTACTTCCTTATCTGATGTTTGCTATTAGGGAGGTGCCCCAATCCTCTACGGGATTCTCCCCCTTTGAGTTACTGTATGGGAGACACCCAAGAGGGCTGTTGGATATTGCCAAGGAAACTTGGGAAAGTGAGAGTTCTCCCCACAGGAGTGTGATTGAGCATGTCGCCCTGATGCAAGACCGAATTGCACAGGTAATGCCCATCGTGAAGGAACATTTGGCCCAAGCGCAGTTAGCACAGCAGAGAGTGTACAACCGTGGAGCCAAGACCCGTACCTTTTCCCCGGGGGATAGGATACTGGTACTTGTCCCTACGGTTGAAAGTAAATTCCTTGCCAAATGGCAAGGCCCCTATGAGATAATGGAAAAAGTGAGCGAAGTGAATTACAAGGTCAGACAACCAGGAAGGCGAAAGCCCGAACAGATCTATCACGTTAATCTGTTGAAAGCCTGGAGGGATAGAGAGTCCCTAGTCGCAGACACTTGGTCACCAGCTCAAACTGGTTGCGTGATTCCTGAGGTTGGAATAGCAGCCACCTTGTCACAACCCCAACAACAGGAGGTTAAGGAGTTTGTGCTTCGCAACAAGGAGGTATTCTCTGAGCTGCCGGGACAAACATCTGGGGTAGAGCATGACATCATTACCCCACCCGGTGAAAGGGTGAAGTTAAAACCCTATCGGATCCCAGAGGCCCGACGGGAGGCAATACGGGAGGAAGTACAGAAAATGCTGAACTTAGGGGTGATAGAGGAGTCCCAAAGTGATTGGTCTAGTCCCATTGTGTTGGTGCCTAAACCGGATGGGAGCTGGCGATTTTGTAACGATTTTCGTCAGTTGAACAAAGTTACAAAATTTGACACCTACCCCATGCCACGTATTGATGAGTTGATCGACCGGCTGGGAACAGCCCGATACATGACGACTCTTGACCTCACAAAAGGGTATTGGCAAATCCCCCTGGCCAAGTCGGCCAAAGAGAAAACCGCATTTGTAACCCCAGACGGGGCGTTCCAATATAAAAGAATGCCGTTCGGGTTACAGAATGCGCCGGCCACATTCCAGCGGAAAATGGACCAGATGCTGAGGCCCCATCGGAAGTATGCTGCGGCTTACCTGGATGACGTAATTGTCCATAGCACAGATTGGGCCTCACATCTGCCAAAAGTGCAAGCAGTCCTGGACTCTGTTCGGGAAGTGGGGTTTACGGCTAACCCCAAGAAGTGTACCATTGGGCAGGAGGAGGCCAAATATCTTGGGTACACCATTGGGAGGGGAGTAATAAAACCCCAACTCAACAAAATCGAGGCCATCCAGAGTTGGCCACGTCCCAACAGCAAGAAGCAGGTACGAGCCTTTCTGGGAATCGCTGGGTATTATCGGCGATTCATTCCCCACTTTGCTTCTAAGGCTGTGCCCCTAACCAACCTGACGAAGGGGAAAGGGTCGGTCATGATTAAATGGACCCCCGAGGCTGAGGCAGCATTCCAATTCTTGAAACAAGCCTTATGTAGCCAGCCAGTGTTGTACTCACCCGACTTCTCTAAAGACTTTGTCGTACAAAGTGATGCGTCAGATGTGGGGTTAGGAGCAGTATTGTCCCAGGTCTGGAACGGGGAAGAGCACCCAGTCATTTACCTCAGCAGGAAGTTGAAGTCCCATGAGGTAAATTACGCCACCGTTGAAAAGGAGTGTTTAGCGGTAAAGTGGGCTCTAGATTCCCTTCGGTACTACCTGCTAGGTAGGCACTTTGACATGGTTACGGATCACGCTCCGTTAAAGTGGATGGCTCAAAACAAGGAAACAAATAGAAGAGTGAATAGGTGGTTCCTGGCCCTCCAGGAATTCAACTTCACAGTAAAGCATCGCCCTGGCGTTCAAATGGGGAATGTGGATGCTTTGTCTCGAGTACATGAATGCCTGATTGCTGGTGTTCCAACCCCGAGGTTAAAACAAGAGGGGGGGGGGTATGTGACAGCAGGAAGGTAAAGTCACCTGGTTGCATCCAGGGGGGTAGATATATTTCGCCCAGATTCAGGCTTTACGCCGACTTATACAACTAGGTGGAGAGTTGTATAAGCCCAGCTGAGGCTAGTGGGCTCATGGATGACTCATACCTCTAGGGAGAGTGTGGGGCGTCGTGCAGACAGGGAGTTGATGAGACCAGCTGAAGCTTGTCAGCTCATTTAGGCCTCTATAAGAACTCCCAGATTCATTAGGTGTTTGCTCATGCCTGGAACCAGACCTGTGTGGACTGTCTAGGGAGAGTGAACCCCTGTGCGGTGAGACAAAGCCTGTGTGGCTATTTGCTTGGACATTTAAAACCAGGGACTTAGGGACTAGGACAGCACTAGGCTGATCCCAGTTGTTAGTTAGGAAACCTGTATGTTTAGTCAGAGGTCAAGTTGACCAGGATTTATTTTGTTTATGTTTCTTTTGCTTTGCTGTGTTTTGTCACTGTAAATAGAAAATAAACCGCACCTTTTTGATTTTGAAAACCACAACCTCCGTTTGCTGGGCCTGTTTTTGTGTGGGGAGCCCATCCCGGGGGTCACACACACCCGCTGCCGAGCTAACCCCCTCACAACTCCTAGTTTGTCCCTTTTCCGTATTACTGAAGTCTTTTGGGAGATATGACAATTCCAGTCTATTACTCTGGTCAAACTACAAGTGTAATTTAGCAAGGGCCAGCAAGAAGTAACTTCTTAAGGTAATTTTCCCTGCCATATATACTAATTGACCATGGTTCTGCAAATGGGAAATGGAGAGCATTTATTATAATTATTGGTATCCTGTCAAATTAAGAGAAATGGGGAGATCTCATTTTTTGTGGTCCTGGGAAATTAGTCACATAAGTTATAGTTAGCTTCCAGTAAGTCAGTTAATTGAGGCGTTATCTGTGTACCTAGCTAATATATATGGGAGGTTACCCACCTCAAGGGAAATACATTTTTTTATTTTTGTTCCATATGTTTATTTGGGTTTTCAAAGACACATAAGTATAAAGAATTGTGGTCACAGCTGCTTTAGTAATAAAGTCAATAAGGTGTAACAACACAAAGCAGTGATACATTAGAAAGAAACAAACACACATTGTCACTAGTATCACACAGAGGATACAAGGCACTAACACATTTTGCAACAGAGGAATATATCAAATAACTGCAAGGCACAAATTGGAGCTTTTATATTTCTACAGCATGTAGGGAGCTCTAGGATCCTAGGAAAGATACCAACGAGATGCAAAAAATGTTTGTGGGTAGCATTCACAACTAGGGTTGAGCAAACCCGAACTCTAAAGTTCGGGTTCGTACCGAACTTTTGGGTTTTTGGTACCCGGACCCAAACCCGAACAATTTACTGTATGTTCAGGTTCGGTGTTCGGCAATGTAATGGCGAATTTAAAAAGCTGCAGGGCAGCCAATCAACATTCGTTTAACTCGTGTGCCCTTAGAAGCCATCACAGCCATGCCTACTAATGGCATGGCTGTGATTGGCCAGTGCAGCATGTGACCTAGCCTCTATATAAGCTAGTGGCACATAGCACAGCACATCACTCTGCTTTAGATAGTGTAGGGAAAGGTTGCTGCTGCTGCTGCTTTGAGGGAGAGAATTAGATAGGAGTCCTGATTCAGAAATCAAATTACTCAGCGATCTACCTTGCTTTTGTTGTTTGGGTGCGGTGCACAATCTTTTTATCCTGCCCTGAGACCAGTGCCAGAGAAAAGATAACTTTTATCCACCTGTTAGTTAGGTTGGCGTCGGCGGGCATTTTATGCAAGCTCAGTGCACCAGCACTGCATATGTTACTGTGAGATGCACACTTTAGATACTGTTCTCCTATTCTGCTATTAAAAAAAATAATAATTTAGGGCAATTTTTTTTTTTTTTGGTGCGTTTTCTGCATATCTGTACATGTGAGATACACACTTTAGATACTGTTCTCCTATTCTGCTATTCCAAAAAATAATAACTTAGGGCAAGAAATGTTTTTTTGGTTTGTTTTCTGCCCAAAAATTTTTTTTTGCTGCACATTCTGCATATCTGTATGTGGGAGATACACACTTTAGATACTGTTCTCCTATTCTGCTATTCCAAAAAATAACAATTTAGGGCCCAAAAAAATTTTTGGGTGCGTTTTCTGCATATATGTCGTGTGAGATACACACTTTAGATACTGTTCTCCTAATCTGCTATTCCAAAAAATAATAATTTAGGGCAAAAAATAATTTTTGGCTGCATTTTCTGCATATCTGTAGGGGTGAGATACACACTTTAGATACTGTTCTCCTATTCTGCTATTAAAAAAAATAACTATTTAGGACAAAAAAAAAAATTTGGCTGCATTTTCTGCATATCTGTACCTGTGAGATACACCCTTTAGATACTGTTGCTCTATTCTGTTATTCAAAAAACACCCATTTAGGGCAAGATCCTAAATTTGAGAAACATGAGGAAAACGTCAAATAAGGGACGTGGCCCCGGTCGTGGTGCTGCTGGTGGAGCTCCTGTTGCAGGGAGAGGACGTGGTTGATCTGTGCCAGCTACACGCACAAGTGAAACACCTTCCTCAGGTGCGAGTAGGCGACAGAGCCTGCAGCGGTATTTGGTCGGGCCTAATGCGGCTCTACGAATGTTGAGGCCAGGACAAGTACAGGCGATAGTAGATTGGGTTGCTGACAGTGCCTCCATTTCCTTCACATTGTCTCCCACCCAGTCTATTGCTGAAAGATCAGAGTTGGCACCTGCAGCCGATATCCATCAGGCTTTCACCTCACCCCCTTGCAAATCAGCCAAGCAGTCTGAGCCCCAAGTCATGCAGCAGTATCTTCTGCTTTTTGATGACTCTGTTAGCAGGGTTTCCCAGGGTCATCCACCTAGCCCTGTCCCAGAAGTGGAAGAGATTGAGTGCACTGATGCCCAACCACTTATGTTTCAAGATGAGTACATGGGAGGACCATCGCAGCATGTCTCGGATGATGAAGAAACACAGGTGCCAACTGCTGCTGCTTTCGCAATTGTGCAGACCAACAAGGAGGGCAGGGGTGAAGACTGGGTGGAAGATGATGTGGAGGACGATGAAGTCCTCGACCCCACATGGAATCAACGTCATGCAGGTGACCTGTGTAGCTCGGAGGAAGAGGCGGTGGTCGCACAGAGCCACCAGCACAGCAGAAGAGGGAGCAGGGTGCAAAAGCGGAGCGTCTGTCCCCTAGACAGTACGCCTGCTACTGCCCAACGCAGCAAGGGACCGAGGACACCAAAGCCAGGTCCAAGGAGTTCCCTAGCGTGGCAGTTCTTCAGACAATGTGCTCATGACAAGACACGAGTGGTTTGCACGCTGTGCAATCAGAGCCTGAAGCGAGGCATAAATGTTCTCAAACTGAGCCCAACCTGCATGACCAGGCATCTAAGTGCAAAGCACGAGCTGCAGTGGAGTAGACACCTCAAAAACCAAGAAAGGTCTCTGGCTCCTCCTGCTTCCTCTTCTGCTGCAGTCTCGGCCTCTTCATCCACCTCTGTAGTGACAGTGGCACCTGCCACCCCGCAAACAGAGGATCAATGTCCCATGGAAGCGTTCAGCTCTCTATCTCCCAAACACTGGAGCGGAAGAGGAAGTACCCCCCTACCCACCCACAATCCCTGGCCCTGAATGCCAGCATTTTAAAATTCCTGGCCTTTGAAATGCTGTCATTCCGTCTGGTGGAGACGCAGAGTTTTAAAAGCCTGATGGCATTGGCTGTCCCATAGTACGTCGTGCCCAGCCACCACTACTTTTCCAGGCGAGCCATCCCTTCCCTGCACAACCAAGTGGGGGACAAAATCAGGTGTGCACTGCGCAACGCCATCTGTGGCAAGGTCCACCTAACTACGGATACGTGGACCAGTAACCACGGTCAGGGACGTTATATCTCCCTAACAGCACACTGGGTAAATGCAGTTGCGGCTGGGCCTGAGGCGGAAAGCAGTTTGGCGCATGTCCTTCCACCACCGAGGATTGCAGGGCGCTTCAGTTTGCCTCCTGTTGCTAACTCCTCCTACTCCGCTCCCTCATCCTCTACCGCCTCCTCATCTGGTCAGTGTAACATCTTCACCACTAACTTCAGCACAGCCAGGGGTAAACGACAGCAGGCAGTTTTAAAACTTTCCTGTTTGAGGTAAAAACCCCACACCACGCAGGAGTTGTGGAGGGACATGAAACAACAGACCGATGAGTGGTTGTGGCAGTGAGCCTCAAGCCCGGCCTGGTGGTGTGTGATAATGGGCGAAATCTTGTAGCAGCTCTGGGCCTAGCCGGTTTGACGCACATCCCTTGCCTGGCGCATGTGCTGAATTTGGTGGTGCAGAGGTTCCTTAAAAATTACCCCGATATGCCAGAGCTGCTGCAGAAAGTGCGGGCCATCTGTGCGCACTTTCGGCGTTCTCACCCTGCTGCTGCTCGCCTGTCAGCGCTGCAGCGTAACTTCGGCCTTCCCGGTCACCGCCTCATATGTGACGTGCCCGCAAGGTGGAACTCCACCTTGCACATGCTGGCCAGACTGTGAGAGCAGCAGCAGGCAATAGTGGAGTTTCAGCTGCAGCATGCACACGTGAGTCACTCTGCGGAACAGCACCACTTCACCACCAATAACTTGGCCTCCATGCGAGACCTGTGTGCCTTGTTGCACTGTTTCGAGTACTCCACCAACATGGCCAGTGCGTTACTATCCCAGTTCTATGCCTCCTTGAAAAAACGCTTCGGGCGATGATGGAAGAGGATGTGGCACAGGAGGAGGAAGAGGAGGAGGAAAAGGAGGAGGAAGAGGGATCATTTCCTAGGCTTTCAGGGCAGTCATTCACAAGTGGCTCCGAGGGTGGGTTCCTGCACCAACAAACGCCAGGTACACAATTGTCCAGCAAGGGCACAGTTCTGGAGGATGACGAGGTGGAGGATGAGGAGGAGGAGGAACCATGTTCACAGCAGGGTGGCACCCAGACCAGCTCATGGCCATCACTGGGGCATGGCTGGGGGGATACAGAGGACACAGACGATACACCTCCCACAGAGGACAGATTTTTGTTGCTTCTGGGCAGCCTGGCACACATGAGCGATTACATGCTGCAGTGTCTCCGCAACGACCGCCAAGTTGTCCACATTCTAACAGGTGCTGATTACTGGGTGGCCACGCTGCTGGATCCTCGTTACAAGGACAACGTACCATCCTTAATTCCCTCACTGGAGCGTGAACGTAAGATGCACGAGTACAAGCGCACGCTGGTAGACGCGTTGCTGGTGGCATTCCCACCTGACAGCGGGGGCACAGTGGAAGCACAAGGCGAAGGCAGAGGAGGAGGAAGAGGTCACCAACACAGCCGGGGCACCGCCAGCACCTCAGAAGGCACGGTTAGCATGGCCGAAATGTGGAAAAGCGTTGTCAGCATGCCACAACAACTAGCACCACCAGCTGATATGGAACGTCTTAGCAGGAGGCAGCATTTCACCAACATGGTGGAGCAGTATGTGTGCACACGCCTACACGTACTGAATGACAGGTCTGCCCCCTTCAACTTCTGGGTCTCCAAATTGGGCACATGGCCTGAGCTTGCCCTTTACGCCTTGGAGGTGCTGGCCTGCCCTGCAGCCAGTGTATTATCTGAATGTGTACAGTGGGGATCGAAAGTTTGGGCACCCAAGGTAAAAATGTGTATTAACCACTTAACGACCGCTCACTGTATATGTACGTCGGCAGAATGGCACCGACAGGCACAATCACGTACACGGCACGTGATTGCCTTTGTACAGTTGGGGGGTCCGATCGGACCCCCCTCCTATACAGTGAGCAGTCGGTATTCGTTGGGGATCCGACATGAGGGGACGGCCGTTCGATTCCGGCCACCCCCCCCCGCGATCGCTCCCGGCGAATGAAAATGCTCCCTCTGCTGTGTAATGTAAATACAGGCAGAGGAAGCAGGAGGAAGTGATGTCATCTCTCATGCGGCGCTCACATATACTGAGCGCCATACAAGAGAAGACACACAGGTCAGTGCACTAACACTACACTGACACCAGGACACATAGGCACACAAATCGCCCCCCCAGGCCCCCCAGATCACCCCCCAGCCCCCAGTCACAGTGTCATTGCAGTGACCATTTATTTACTGATCACTGCAATCAGTGACATTTGTGACTGTAAAAGTGTCACTAAAAATAGTTTTAGGTCCAGTGTAGCCCCCTAACCCCCCCTAATAAAGGTTTAACCCCCTGATCACCCCCCAGATAACCCTTTCACCCCCTAGCACCGCCGTCGCTAAGCGATCATTTTTCTGATCGCTGTCTTAGCGTCGGTGATGCAGATCGGTAGCCAGTAATTATTTTTAGGTTCGCCGCAGGTTTTTATAGCGTCGGGTACCCCCATAAATTATCTAATAAAGGTTTAACCCCCTTGATCGCCCCCCAGGTAACCCTTTTACCCCCTATCACCACTGTCACTAAGCGATAATTTTTCTGATCGCTGTCTTAGCGTCGGTGATGCAGATCGGTAGCCAGTAATTTTTTTTAGGTTCGCCGCAGGTTTTTATAGCGTCAGGTACCCCCATAAATTATCTAATAAAGGTTTAACCCCCTTGATCGCCCCCCAGGTAACCCTTTCACCCCCTATCACCACTGTCGCTAAGCGATCGTTTTTCTGATCGCTGTCTTAGTGTCGGTGATGCAGATCGGTAGCCAGTAATTTTTTTTAGCTTCGCCGCAGGTTTTTATAGCGTCAGGTACCCCCATAAATTATCTAATAAAGGTTTAACCCCCTTGATTGCCCCCCAGGTAACCCTTTCACCCCCTATCACCACTGTCTCTAAGCGATCGTTTTTCTGATCGCTGTCTTAGTGTCGTGATGCAGATCGGTAGCCAGTATTTTTTTTTAGGTTTGCCGCAGGTTTTTATAGCGTCAGGTACCCCCATAAATTATCTAATAAAGGTTTAACCCCCTTGATCGCCCCCCAGGTAACCCTTTCACCCCCTACCACCACTGTTGCTAAGCGATCATTTTTCTGATCGCTGTCTTAGCGTCGGTGATGCAGATCGGTAGCCAGTAATTTTTTTTAGGTTCGCCGCAGGTTTTTATAGCGTCAGGTACCCCCATATATTATCTAATAAAGGTTTTAACCCCCTAATTGCCCCTAGTTAACCCTTTCACCAGTGATCACCATATAAGTGTTACGGGTGACGCTGATTAGTTAGTTTGCTTTTTATAGTGTCAGGGCACCCGCCGTATATATAACCCAATAAAGGTTTAACCCCCTGATCGCCCGGCGAGTGATATCAATTAGGTTTTAGCGTCAGAGAGGGTCCGCGTCACACCCCAGGCAGCGTCAGGTTAGTGCCAGTAACGCTAACACCCACGTGTGAAGCATACACCCCCCCTTAGTAGTATAGTATCTGATCAGATCAATATCTGATCTGATCAGATCTATACTAGCGTCCCCAGCAGTTTAGGGTTCCCAAAAACGCAGTGTTAGCGGGATCAGCCCAGATACCTGCTAGCACCTGCGTTTTGCCCCTCGGTCCAGCCCAGGCCACCCAAGTGCAGTATCAATCGATCACTGTCACTTACAAAATACAACACACATAACTGCAGCATTCGCAGAGACAGGCCTGATCCCTGCGACTCCAGTGCTGTAGGAGGTGATTTCACCACCACAGTTAAAAAAAAAAAAAGCATATATGCCGAAGCATGGGGGCAGCAGGGGCGGAGGAGCGATTTTGCTCCTAATGCCGCGTACATACGGTCGAAATTCCGACGGAGGCTTGCCCGTGGAAAAGTCCGACCATGTGTGTGCGGCATAACTTTTTTGCGGGAGGATGCCCCCATGCTTCGGCATATATAAATGGTGCATGTATGCCCATCATTAGAAGTGGGTGGATGAAGGGCGGTATTCTAATGGTGGGCATACCCACCGATCAATCTCTTTTTTCGTTCAGCCAACTGGCTTCATGAAAAAAGAAAAGGTTACAATACATGTCCAACAAGGACCAGCAACGTACTGGTATGTTGCTGGACTTTGAATGTTTATGCCAGAATTATGCCTGTGGGTTTAGGTATCATCTTGGTATCATTCTTTTCAGCCAGCGGCCGGCTTTCATGTAAAAGCAATCCTAGTGGCTAATTAGCCTCTGGACTGCTTTTACAAGCAGTGGGAGGGAATGTCCCCCCCCCGGATATAAAAAGCGCCATTGGGAAATTGGGAAAGCATTTTATTACACAGATCTTGGTGTGGTCAGATGCTTTGAGGTCAGAGGAAAGATCTAGGGTCTAGAAGACCCCAGTTTTTTTTTTAAAAGAGTACCTGTCACTACCTATTGCTATCATAGGGGATATTTACATTCCCTGAGATAACAATAAAAATTATAAAAAATATATAAATATGGAAGAAACAATTTAAAAATAAAATAAAAAAGCAAAATTAATAATAAAAAAAAAAGAAAAAAAAAGCACCCCTGTCCTGCCCTGCTCTTGCCCAATGGCGAACGCAAGCGTCGGTCTGGCGTCATATGTAAACAGCAATTGCACCATGCACGTGAGGTATCACCGCGAAGGTCAGATCTAGGGCAGTAATTTTAGCAGTAGACCTCCTCTGTAAATCTAACGGGGTAACCTGTAAAGGCTTTTAAATGCTTTTAAAAATGTATGTAGTTTGTCGCCAATGCGCGTTTGTGCGAAATTTTAAAGCATGTCATGTTTGGTATCTATGTACTCGGCCTAAGATCATCTTTTTTATTTCATCAAACATTTGGGCAATATAGTGTGTTTTAGTGCATTAAAATTAAAAAAAGTGTATTTTTTCCCCAAAAAATGCGTTTGAAAAATCGCTGCGCAAATACGGTGTAGAAAAAAAAAATGCAACACCCACCATTTTAATCTGTAGGGCCTTTGCTTTAAAAATATATATAATGTTTGGGGGTTCAACATAATCTTCTTGCAAAAAAAAATATGTTTTCATGTAAACAAAAAGTGTCAAAAAGGGCTTTGTCTTCAAGTGGTTAGAAGAGTGGATGTAAGCTTCCTAATGTTGTGTATAAAATGCCAGAACAGTTCAAAACCCCCCCAAATGACCCCATTTTGGAAAGTAGACACCCCAAGCTATATACTGAGAGGCATGTCGAGTCCATGGAATATTTTATATGTTGACACAAGTTGCGGAAAAAAGAAATATTTTTTTTTTTTTTTGCACAAAGTTGTCACTAAATGATATATTGCTCAAACATGCCATGGGCATATGTGGAATTACACCCCAAAATACATTCTGTTGCTTCTCCTGAGTACGGGAATACCACATGTGTGAGACTTTTTGGGAGCCTAGCCGCGTACGGGACCCCAAAAACCAAGCACCGCCTTCAGGCTTTCTAAGGGTGTAAATTTTTGATTTCACTTCTCACTGCCTATCACAGTTTCGGAGGCCATGGAATGCCCACATGGCACAAACCCCCCCAAATGACCCCATTTTGGAAAGTAGACACCCCAAGCTATTTGCTGAGAGGTATTGTGAGTATTTTGCAGATCTCGCTTTTTGTCACAAAGGTTTGAAAATTGAAAAAAATATATATATATATTTTCTTTCTTCATTTTCAAAAACAAAATGAGAGCTGTAAAATACTCACCATGCCTCTCAGCAAATAGCTTGGGGTGTCTACTTTCCAAAATGGGGTCATTTGGGGGGGTTTGTGCTATTTTGGCATTTAATGGCCTTCGAAACTGTGATAGGTAGTGAGGAGTGAAATCAAAAATTTGTGCCTAGAAATCCTGAAGGCGGTGCTTGGTTTTCGGGGTCCCGTACGCGGCTAGGCTCCTAAAAAGTCCCACACATGTGGTATTCCCGTACTCAGGAGAAGCAGCAAAATGTATTTTGGGGTGTAATTCCACATATAACCATGGCATGTGTGAGCAATATATCATTTAGTGACAACTTTTTGTAATTTTTTTTGTCATTATTCAATCACTTGGGACAAAAAAAAATATTCAATAGGCTCAACAGGCCTCTCAGCAATTTCCTTGGGGTGTCTACTTTCTAAAATGGGGTCATTTGGGGGGGTTTTGTGCTATTTTGGCATTTTATGGCCTTCAAAACTGTGATAGGTAGTGAGGAGTGAAATCAAAAATTTGCGCCCTTAGAAATCCTGAAGGCGGTGCTTGGTTTCCGGGGGCCCGTACGCGGCTAGGCTCCCAAAAAGTCCCACACATGTGGTATTCCCTATACTCAGGAGAAGCAGTAAAATGTATATTGGGGTGCAATTCCACATATAACCATGGCATGTATGAGCAATATATCATTTAGTGACAACTTTTTGTAATTTTTTTTTTTATTTTTTTAGTCATTATTCAATCACTTGAGACAAAAAAAAAAAATATTCAATGGGCTCAACATGCCTCTCAGCAATTTCCTTGGGATGTCTACTTTCCAAAATGGGGTCATTTGGGTGGGTTTTGTACTGCCCTGCCATTTTAGCACCTCAAGAAATGAGATAGGCAGTCATAAACTAAAAGCTGTGTAAATTCCAGAAAATGTACCCTAGTTTGTAGACGCTATAACTTTTGCGCAAAGCAATAAATATACGCTTATTGACATTTTTTTTACTAAAGACATGTGGCTGAATACATTTTGGCCTAAATGTAAGACTAAAATTGAGTTTATTTGATTTTTCTTATAACAAAAAGTAGAAAATATCATTTTTTTTCAACATTTTCGGTCTATTTCCGTTTATATCGCAAAAAATAAAAATCGCAGAGGCAATCAAATACCATTAAAAGAAAGCTCTATTTGTGGGAAGAAAAGGACGCAAATTTTGTTTGGGTACAACATTGCATGTCCGCACAATTTACAGTTAAAGCAGCGCAGTGCAAAATTCAGAAATCACCTCTGGTCCTTTAGCTACAAAATGGTCCGGGGCTTAAGTGGTTAATGTGCATAACGAAGCCAAGGAAAGATGGAAGAATCTCCAAATGGCATCAAATTACAGATTAGACATTCTTATAATATGTCAAAAAAAGTTAGATTTTATTTCCATCATTTACACTTTCGAAATTTACAGAAAACAAAAAAATGGCGTCTGCAAAAGTTTGGGCACCCTGCAGAGTTAATATCTTGTACTGCCCCCTTTGGCAAGTATCACAGCTTGTAAACGCTTTTTGTAGCCAGCCAAGAGTCTTTCAATTCTTGTTTGAGGTATCTTTGCCCATTCTTCCTTACAAAAGTCTTCCAGTTCTTTGAGATTTCTGGGCTGTCTGTCATGCACTGCTCTTTTAAGGTCTATCCATAGGTTTTCAATAATGTTGAGGTCAGGAGATTGTGAAGGCCATGGCAAAACCTTCAGTTTACGCCTCTTGATGTAATCCCCCGTGGATTTTGAGGTGTGTTTAGGATCATTATCCATTTGTAGAAGCCATCCTCTCTTTAACTTCAGCTTTTTCACAGATGACATCAAGTTACCATTCAAAATGTTCTGAAATTTTATTGAATCCATTTTTCCTTCTACTCGTGAAATGTTCCCTGTGCCACTGGCTGCAATACAACCCCAAAGCATGATTGATCCACCCCCATGCTTAACAGTTGGACAGAGGTTCTTTTCATTAAATTCTGTGCCCTTTCTTCTCCAAACGTACCTTTGCTCATTCCGGCCAAAAAGTTCTATTTTAACCTCATCGGTCCACAGAACATGTTTCAAAAATGCCTCAGGCTTGTCTATATGTTCATTTGCAAAGTTCAAACGCTGATTTTTGTGGTGAGGACGTAGAAGAGGTTTTCTTCTGATGACTCTTCCATGAAGACCATATTTGTACAAGTATCTCTTTATAGTGGAATAGTGTACCACAACTCCAGTGTCTGCCAGATCTTTCTGGAGGGATCGTGCAGTCAAACGTGTGTTTTGAATTGCTTTTCTCACAATCCTGCGAGCTGTTCTGTCTGATATTTTTCTTGGTCTTCCAGATCTTGCTTTAACTTCCACTGTTCCTGATGACTGCCATTTCTTAATTACATTCCGAACAGAGGATATTGACATCTGAAAACGCTTTGCTATCTTCTTATAGCCTTCTCCAGCTTTGTGAGCGTCAACTATTTTCAGTTTCAGTTTTCTAGACAACTGCTTAGAAGAACCCATGGTGCTGATTGTTGGGGCAAGGTCAGATGAGTCTGGCCATTTAAAACCTTTGAGATTGACATCACCTGGTCTTCCCAGACAATGATTGAGAACAATCCATGACACTGGCAGGTCTCAGCTTTGCAAAGGGGGCAGTGCATGCTATAAATTATGTAGGGTGCCCAAACTTTTGCAGACGCCATTTTTTTGTTTTCTGTAATTTTGAAAGCGTAAATGATGGAAATAAAATCTAACTTTTTTTGACATATTATAAGAATGTCTAATCTGTAATTTGATGCCATTTGGAGATTTTTCCATATTTCCTTGGCTTCGTTATGCACATTAATTCACATTTTTACCTGGGGTGCCCAATCTTTCGATCCCCACTGTATGTAGCACGGCAGGGGGCTTTATCACCGACAAGTGCAGCTGCCTGTCCAGTGCCAATGTGGACAAGCTCACGTTTATTAAAATGAACCAGGCATGGATCCCACAGGACTTGTCCGTACCTTGTGCAGAATAGACATGTATACCGGCCTTACCCAGGCATTGTTGTATTTTTTATCTTTCTCAATCTTTTGGGGTTTTTGTTTTTAAATAAAATTAAAAACAAAAACCAGTGTTGGCTACCTCGTCCTCCTCCACCGCCGCTTCCACCTACACCGCCACATCCACCGCCACCTCAACCTCCTACTTCATATGGACCTCGTCCTCCTAGGTCAAGATTATTATTTTTTATTTTTATGTATTTTATGTTATTTTAACTTATTTCCCTATCCACATTTGTTTGCAGAGCACTTGCCATGCTCTTAACAATATTTTGCTGCCATGTGCAGCCCTCTAGCCCTTTCCATTACTTTTTTAGAGCCATTTTAGTCCTCAAAAGTTTGGGTCCCCCATTGACTTCAATGGGGTTCAGGTTTGGGGTCAAGGTCGGGTCAAGTTCGGGTCCCGAACTCAAACTTTTTTGTGAAGTTTGGCCGAATCCGTCGAACCCGAACATCCTGGTGTCCGCTCAACTCTATTCACAACTTCTAACAGGTAATGGATCCAGGTCTTGTTTTCAATACCTGGTAATAGTCAATTTGGCAGATAATAAAATGTTAGCTACGACACCATGATACATAACTGGAGCTTTGTTGATTCCCAAATTAAGTAGGGCCAGCGCTGGATTTGCAGGGGTTAAGATGCCAATTAATTCTTATATTATTTGGAACATTTTCCATCAAAAGCTTATGCCCCATACACACGATCGCTTTTCATGGCGTTAAAAATGGCATTTAAAAAAAATGGCCATTAAAAATGATCGTGTGTATGCTCCAGAGCATTTTTAACGACGTGAAAAACGGCCATTAAAAATTTCGAACATGCTCTCTTTTTTCACGTCGTTTTTCATGTCGTTTTTTTTAATGACGTGAAAAACGATAGTGTGTATGCTTTAACGACGTGAAAAAAAACGCGCATGCTCAGAATCAAGTATGAGACGGGAGCGCTCGTCTTGGTAAAACTAGTGTTCGTAATGGAGATAGCACATTCGTCACGCAGTAACAGACTGAAAAGCACGAGGCTGAAAAGCGCGAATCGTTGTTCAACAAACTTTACTAACATGAAGGATGGCGCCATTCGAACGGAACTTCCCCTTTATAGTGCCGTCGTACGTGCTGTACGTCACTGCGCTTTGCTTGATCGTTTTTTAAAATGATCGTGTGTACGCAAGACAGGCTTGAGAGGAAACATGAAAAAAACGACGTGAAAAACGGCAAGAAAAAAAATGGCAAGAAAAACGATCGTGTGTACGCGGCATAAGAATGCTGTTGCATGACCATAGGATATGCATGATGGTACCTGAAGCACCACATACACGCCAACATAATGAAGAACATGTGTCAAACATTTTAGCTAATCTACATGGGGTGAGATACCACCTAAGCGAAACTTTTAAGGCCAGTTCCCAATTGTTCACACAGTGTATGATTGAGCGTAAATAGGGATTAGCTTGGGACTATTGGTAGTCAGAGAAGGAAGCCTGTTGCATTAGCTTTGTTTTAGTAAACTTTTTCTTGTCTTGTTACAGGATATATGTAAGGGGTGTGCCTTTCATACTTTTTTTTCAGGGTGCAAATAGTACTGCCAAATTTTGGAGTGTGGGTTGATAATAAGTGGTGAAAATGCTGCTAAAAAGGTAGATCTATCATACCCATACCACCCACCGTTCTATGTTTTGTCAAGTATGCGTAGGAGCAACTGACCCTCTTTCCCTGCCAAATAAATCCTCTCCTTAAGGAGTTTTCATATATGACTGTTTTAAAGGGATACTTAGGGCCCTAAATAGGTACAGGATTTGGGGAAGAATCTGCATTTTGTAGGCAGCCAGCCTTCCCACCCATGTCATTTCTACTTGCAAAAATGTCTTCAGTTCTGCCTCTAATCTAGTTATTAGTGGCTTATAGTTAGCATCGTCTAGGGAGGTGCAAGATTGGTGATTGTTATTCCTAGGTAGGATATTCTCGACCCGGCCCATGTGTATGGAAAAACTAATTTCTGGTTTGTTATGATAGGTTTGGGGATATTTCCATTCAATGTTAAAGACTTGGTTGACCTTGTAATATGATATTTTAATAAATTCCATTAGAAGTTCATGGGCTTGTGGGAGTGAGGTTTGAGGGTTCGTCAGCATCAAGATAATGTCATCGGCAAAGAGATTAATGACATGAGGTCTATCCCTAAAAAGGACTTCCGCTATCATCGCGTGAGAATGGATCTGTTCCCTCAGCAGTTCAATCATCAGATTGAAAATCTGTGCAGAACGTGGGCACCCCTGTCTTGTGCCGTTTTAAATAAAAAAGGGTTTAGAGACTAAACTTGCTGTGTACACCTGGGCTGAGGGGGAGAAATATAGCGCCAAAATAGCAGATAAGATCGGTCCCTGAAAAACTAACTTGTGTAGTACATGTGCAAAGATGCAGTAAATGCAGCTTTCTGCATCCCCTTCCTATGCTAAAAAGAGTATTGCAAAATGTCTTAATGGATTCCACTTGGGAGTAATCTCAAATGCTCACCTCTTACCAGATGTGGTGGATCCCTGTTACAGAGATCAGGCTCGCTTGTGAAACATGATTGTCTGTGTGGATATCACTCTTGTTCTTTAACAACCAAACACCTCCAGAGATTAAACTCAGGTGATTCAAACACAAAGGAACTGACCCCCTTCCATAGGCGTTCAGCTCATCCACAGCACAGCAATTAGCCTGTATGAACGTCTCAGGTGCAATCATATGTGAACTTTTGCATCAGCAAGGCAAGTTTCAACAAAACTGTCGCCTCTTTTCTCAGTAGATGACAGTTTTGTGGAAATGCGTCGGATTGGAAAATCCTTATAGGGCCACTCAACTGGTTGGACGAATGACATCGTCACCAGGATATATTTTTCATGCTTGAATTTTCTGCCTTGCTGACGCAAAAGTTCACATATTATTGCAGCTGAGAAGTTCATACAGGCTAATTGCTGTTATGTGGATGAGCTGATCACCTATGGAAGTGGGTCATTTCCTTTGTCTTTGTATCACATGAGTTTAATCTCTGGAGGTGTTTGGTTGTGAAAGAACTGAGGAGAGTGAGATCCACACAGATGGTCATGTTTCACAAGCGAGTCTGATCTCTGAAACAGGGATCCAAAACTGAACTCAGACATCCTGAGATTCTATTTGTGAAATTGAGCATGATTCGAATTTGATTGGGCTTGGTAGGTGTGGCATGGTGTGGTTGATGGTCGCGAGGGGGCCTTCCAAAGGAACATGTAGGTTTGTCTAGGTTAGTATATGTATGTAGTTATTTTCGTTTTTTTTTTCTGTTTCTTTCTTTCTTCTATTTCTCTCTCTTTTTTTTTCTTTGTTTTCTGTTTTTGGGCAGATGTGTATTAGGAACACTCGACAGCACTTAGAAACCTCTATGGAAGATTGGGTAAAAATACCTATTATTTAGGATTTTGTTATTCCTAGTTGCTTTTCTCTCTGTGTTGCATATTTTTCTCTTTTTTTTTTATATATAGCTGGCGTGTATTAGAGAGCAAGATCTCGGGTTATGCTTAGAATATAATCTAATCTTAGAATGGATATTTTTGATGACGCTATCTATGTGCTGTGAGTGGAAGATGTGTAAATATAGAAAAACCTAATAAAATTTGATTAAACAAAAATATGTTGAAGCTTCGGGACAGCTGACGCCTTAAAGTAGGTCTCTTGGACCATTACTATATCAGCCCTGGAGTTTGTGGTTTCTATCCATAAGGAAAAACATTTGGCTGGATGGTTTAAACCTCAGGCATTAATGGATAACAATTTAAGGGACATTAGGATGGAAAAAGGCCTTGTACAGAACAGACCAGGGAACAAAGAAACTGCTGAGGGACAATAGCATAGGTGTTTAATGAACATATGTCAGGTTGGAAAAAACAGGAACGTAAAAGTTCACAGTGCCTTGAGAGAATCAGAGTGAGAAAGAACTCATATGGCAAAAAAATGAAAGTTGTAACCACAATGAGCTTGTTGGAAATGATGTCTACATAAATAAAAGGGAAAAAAGGAAATAACAGACAAGGGGTTCACAAAAGGACACAGTGCAGCTCTACTGCTGCATGTGTGGGGAAGAACTTGCTTATTAGTAGAAGAGAGATCACTTACATCTCTAGGGGTAGCCAGCCTGAAGGGTACTGTTAGAACTCAAGCCATATTACCCAGCAGCTGTTGCTTCTTAGTGTTACGTTTTGTCCGGGCCCTTGTTCCACTCTTAAGAGGATCTAGAGAATAAGCGGGAGGAATTTGCATTAGGTGTATTTTCCGGATTGATGTTCCAGTCTTTAAGGAGACAGAGCCCTTCATACCTGCCTCAACAAGCCCTGCGTTTTGATAGTAGATGTAGATCCATCTCGGGTGATCTTAAAGTGGAGTTCCACCCTGAAAAAAAAATTACACAACAGTGCTGCAAAAAATAAATAAATAAATAAATAAAATAGCGGTTGCTATGCGGAAGTCCCTAATCTGCCTCTTCTTTATCCGCGGTGGGTCTTCTTCCGCATCCTCTTCTAGTGAATGGGGCGTGCTGCCTTCTGGGAACTGTGTGTAATCCCAGAGAGCAGCCGCCCATTCACAAATCGATGCGAGACTCGCGCACGCTCAGTAGGAAACGGGCAGTGAAGCCTTAGTGAGGATGGCGGTGCGGAACCTGCAGTGATCGAGGGATCGGCATCGGGGGGCCATCATCGCGGGCGAGTAGGGTAGGTAAGTGTCCTTATTAAATATCATCAGCTACAGTGTTTGTAGCTGCTGACTTTTAAAAAAAAATCGCGGGTGGAATCCGGCTTTAAGGGTAGCAGGATATTTCCATTGCTATCCAATATCATGATTCCGCAAAGCTTTGGAGATGGACAGCTGATTTTTTGGCCTCTGAAGGGTATGGGAAGAGAGGTCAGGTAGTACCTAAATGGCCACAGCCTTTTCAGGAAGGTGCTCTTTTTACGGAATGTAGAGAGAATGGTTTCTTTCACCTGATAATAGTTCATCCACAAAATGACATCCCTAGGCACTTCTTGAGGGAGGAATGAGGGTTTAGGGATCTGAAGGAATGTGATCCATTGTGAAATCTGCTGGGGACAGTGACAGTGCTGTGGCTTGAAACAGATCACATACATAATGAGGAAGCTTGGAGGGCTGCACAGAATCCTGAATGCCCCTGAGTTTCAGGTTGTTGCACCTGAAGCAATCCTCCAAATCTGCCACCTTGGATTTCAGCCATGCAATGTCTTCAGAGTGGGCCGTATGAGCATCCACCATATCATTGTGGGATTCTATACAGGCTCCCATTGAAGTATTTTACTCTATCCCCCAAATCTTGAGCTTCAGCTGTATATTTTTTGAAACACGCAGGCATGTCAGCTTGGAGGGATGAGCTGAGGGTAACATGTTCTTTATTACAATATCTGACATGGGCTGCCCCACCATAGGAAATTAAGCAATCAGATCTGTTTTCTGGGTACCTTCTTGTGAGGAGGGATCACCTACCTCCATGCAGGGCCCTGCAGGGTCGTCAGATTGGGAGTCATGTCGCGGGCGTGATTTGGCCAGGCTCCTGGCACTGGGAGATGTAGCAGTTGATCTTCCACCATTTTCCTGTAGGGCCGGCCACATCTGCAGCCGTCTGAGGGAATACAAAGGTAGCCACTGCTAGAGGATCGTCCTCGGGCGGGAGTGAGCGACTCCTGATGCCATTTTTCTGGAGACCTTTCCGGACTGGGGTGAAGAAACTGGAGAGTTTCCTCTGCTGCAGCTCCTTTCTGCGCCAGTGAGACATCCTCGGGAGGGTGAGGGGATGGTCGGGACCATGGAGGCTTGCAGATGTAATGCTGGGATTAGGCCATTTCCCCTGAATGGTCTGAGGAGCTTGTAGATCATGTCGCCATTTTGGATGGCAGTCACCATACCCCCCTCAAAGAAAATATCAATTGATTAATATCTTTAATTAAACTTTGGAAAATTAGGAACAGTGGTTGTTGTGTAATTTAGAAAATCATATTGTCTACAAAAACGGTGAATCCCATCCTTTTTCCCCTGAGTTCAGTGAAATTATATTTTTTTTCTGGTGAAGGGTTTAGCCCACTGGTAATTGCAAATGTCTCTGAAAAAAAGCCTTTTACTTTAATTCTTACAGAAGGTTTGGAGAATAAGCTAATGTGGCAAGTGTGAAGTCCCAGGCTACTCTGTTTAATATCTTATTTATATTCTTAGACAGAAAAAGGCCCTTAACAATTCTCCACCTCAAGAGATCTGGGATTGAGAGGATCTGTATGGCATTGTCCCTTGCCTCTCTACGTGGTGGGAAGCTCTCTTGATCAAGGCATGGTATATGTTGTAGTAATATAGTAGCTACCATCTTAGCTAAGATTTTGGTATCATCATTCAGCAATTTGGGGTCGTTTTGGCTATAGGTGTTATCTTTCCCAGGTTTGGGTATCAAAGTCAAGTGTGTCTCACGGTAGGAAGGATATAACAGATGATCCTGAATCTGGGCTTTGAAAGCAGTACAAGGACATAGGGCAATAAGGATTTGGCAAAAAGTTCTATAATGCCGTGTGTTGTATACAGCACTTTCCCAAACAAAATCAATATAAGACGTGCAACTTATGTATCTCCTCCTTACTAAATACAGTATGCACTGTTCTTTAGTGTAAATAAACATTTAAAGTGCATAAAAAACTAAAACTTTCAATATGAAATTATACAGCATGTACAATTGCCAAAAACATCTGTGCAAAAAATCTGTGCAAATTAAGCATTAAAAGTGTACTGTGCCCTAATAGTCACTCCAATTATATAATAGTCAACAAAGTGTCCAGTGTGTACCATCGCTCTTCTGGTGAAAGCAATATTACACTTTCAAAGAACTGTTCCCAATCATCTCTGTATCAAATAAATTCCACACTGTTGCACATTCCCCTTCAAGCAGATCTCCATTTCTACTGTGATTCTTCCACCTACTCATCCAAGCAATTCATCAGATTCTTAGACCCTTTTAAATAAATTAGATGGTAGTGATTTATGTTAACACATTGTTGACTATTACATATGTAGCACCCTGTTCCTAAAGAATAGGGGCTATGTTGTAAATTTCGTTTGGCTGAGCTGTACACAGCTCAGATTGATTGTACAAAGTTTAAATAGATTCTGTTCCAACTTTGGTTATGTTGTGCATTTCTCACTGTTGCCAGTAGGTGTCACTGGTACCACAGGTCAGGATGAGAAATACAGCAAACTGAACTGTATTGAATATTCTTTTCCCAGAAACAGCCCAGTAGGAGGTTCTTGGCCGCTGTGCATTCTGGGAGAGGGTATTTAAGGGGCAGACACCATGTGCTCTAGGTAGTCCGGACCTCGGGGCCTGCTGGCCCGAGGCTGTTTTGCTGCAAATTCTGCAAGTAGGCCCAGAAGCCTGTCTGGGGCCTACTAATCCGGAGGTGGTCCTAGGCTATCTTGCCTGCGTGTAAGAAGCCAAGCCAAGCTGAGGAGATCCCAGGGAGGACCCTTGCTGGAGAGAACCAGGATGAAGGCTGGTCTCTCAGGAGGGCCTGGTGACTCGTTTGGAGGACACACCTAAGCTAATCTACCCTCACAGTACTGCCGGATGGCTTAAAGATTCTGGTACTGTGAAGCTGTTCTACAATTAACTAACTACTGGCTACAAAGTTCTGTGAGAGAGGATTATCCAGGAGTTCCACTTATCGCTAAGTCGTGTGTGAGAGGCTTATCCAGAAATCATACCGGCTGCTAGGTCTGTGTGAGAGGCCTATCCGGTTATCCAGGTATTAAAGAAAGCTTTGTTGTCCTTTGGATCCAAGGAAAACATCAGTAATCTGCTAAAGGTATCTGAACCCCCCCCCCTAACCCTCTATCCTACTGCTACTTCAAAGTTATTTTATTAAAGCACTGGGAAAATACTAAAGTGACTGGTGCCCGCATCTGTTCTGCATTTCCCATCATAGTCATGGACTCACAGTACTGGGGTTGAAAGGTAGAGTAACGGCAGGACCCAAAATTTTCAGCAGCTCCTTAGAGGGTAGTGCTATACATAATTGGAGTGACTTTTAAGGCACAGTGCATCTTTAAAGAATATGTAAACCCAACATTTCATATTCCTGATATGTGCCTTCTGTGCCATGTACTTGTATGAAAAAGTATCTGGTTCTCTTTGTGTTGCTTCCTTTGTGTGAAATCCCTGGTGACACTCTGCTTTCCTATTAAAAACTGTCCACAATAAGCAGTAGAACACACCCTGGTCAGGGCTCTAGCCATGCTGGGAACTCAGGACCCCCTCTCCCCCACACAGCCTTCCACTTTCAAGTTCAGTGTACTGCTGTTTCTTCTCCTCCAGCTCTTATGTAACTGAGAATAGAGGGAATGTGATCACTTATAAAATAAGGGGAAAAAAGGTATTTATAATGTTTTTATATGTATACACAAATATTCTGCCTTTCATTTCTATGTAAACGGAATAGGTTGTTTTACAAGGTGAGGGTTTACAATCACTTTAATGTTTTATTTGCACAGATATTGGTTTTTGGACAGATGCTTTTGGCAATTTCACATGCTGTATAATTTAATATTGGTAGTTTTATGTTTTTTATGTACTATAAATATATACTGGTTATTGCACTAAGGAATGAAATATTCTTCAAGGCCCTTGCTAGATATTTACTGCTCTTTTTACAATGTTCTTTGTCTTGGTCTTAAAATACCTTGATATCTATATATCATAGAAATACTGTTCATCTCAAGTAGATCTTTGCATAACTGAGTTGATGCAGTTACGTATTTTGTAGAAAGTGATTGTTTGTGAAGAACAACTAGGATATATATATTTGCAATCAAATTTTGTTTTTTGTTTGGGCCTTTTTAAGACTGCAGAATGGAGCAATCAGTTCCCACCTCAGTGTGCAGCTGTGTTATTCCAACACAGTTTAGGGGGAAATAGAGTCAGATAAGTTTAACCAGAATTGCAATTGTTTCTGAGGAAAAGCAATGAGGTTTTTAGCCTCTGTTTTTGTGTCTGGAGTTCTGTTCCCTAGGGTGAGAGATATGGAGATTGGGGGCATGTTCTGAGAAGGTTTATGGATGAATAGAGGCCTTTTTGAGAATTGAAAGTCAGATAATTGTAAGAGAACAAAAAGAAAGTCTAGTCTTTATCAGGGTGGACAATTTTATCTTTTAGATTTTATAGTAAGATTTTTGTAAGTTACGTTGTGTTAATGTGCTGTAATAATTAGTGTATTCTTGGTAAAAATTATCGAGAAATGTACAGAATCTGCTTCAACAACATGTCATTCTACAGGTTCTGTGCTTTCAGAAAATGTATGGTTTGTGGGGTATTTTTTACAAAAATTCAAAGATTAAGTAAAAAAATTGTGAAACATTTAAAAAAAGTAAAAATAACAAAAATGGTCAGGTCACATTAAAAGTGGAGATCAGGGACTGGTAGTGACAGCCCACACATTTGTCAATGGCATGAATGAGAAGATATGTGCCTAACTGGGATGAAAAAAAGGGCCACACGGGCACACACCCTCAGAAAATATTGACCATATGGCAACTGCAAAATATTGAGCTTTGAGAATGTAAAAGCTGAATCCATGTGTCAACTGAGCTACCAGTATTGCTGCATAGCCATCAGTGAGGATAGTAGAGATAGCACCAGCAGCAGGAATAGTTAGTTTGTGTAACATGTGCAATAAGACAAATCTCACCAATGACACCAAACCCAACACTCTCAGTAGGAAAAATGCTGCTGTTCATAAAGATCTACAAAATTTCACGGTTGGTGTTGTTAACTGTTAGAAAGGAAAACAATCTAATACAGGTTGTGTGTCTCTAGTGCAGTCCTCAGATATTTTGGTTGCCAGAGAAGTCTGAGGTCAAGGATAGCAATATTGCTCCCTTTGGATTTAGCTTGTATTGAATTTCTTGGTGCCCTGTTTTACCTGGAGACAGTTGGGGCAGGTCAATTGAAAGGCAGTGATTGGGTGAAAAGTGAAAATCCTTTTTTCAGTGCGGAAGTTCCAGCAAGAGATTTTAGAAGGTGTGGGGCTCATCTTCAGGTAGAGAGTTTGCAGAGAGGTATTTAAAGCTGTGTGTAGGTTTAAGGGCTTCCTGCCCGTGTTTATTGATCAGCGTTACAGCAAACAAGGAGGTTCCCTCACAGGGGTAAGTGACACAGTCAAAACAAAAGTCCAGCAAAACAGTTTGCTAAGCCTCCTGGCTAGTGAATAGACCTCACTGGGTCTGCTTCAGACCTGCAGACATGGTACCTCACAAACTGCTTGTCTCCTTTTTCAGCACCAGCAACTGATTAACCCAGGGAAAGACAAAGTATATCCCTGGTGGGAACAAGGTGTGGCCAGTGCTTAACCCCTGCATCCTGCTCCAAACCTCTCACTGCCACCCCTTTACCTTATGAACCGCAAAATCATATGCGGCAGATACACTCCATCCACAACTGACAAGGGTTGTCACATAGGCAGCACAGAAATCCAGCAGATAATCCGGTGTGCATAAGTTGTAGTTTTCCCATAGCTGGTCTAGGAAAGGTTGTAGAGCTCTCCTGTGTTGTAGGGTGATGGGTAAAGATCATTATATCTCCCACATTGAAGGTGATATAGTTACTGTTCCTGGTCTGGTCAAAAATGTACCCTTTTAGTTGGTAGTTGGTCAGACAGCAAACACCTACTCTTGGTGGGTCCTCTGGGAACCATGGGCCTCGGAGCAAAAAGACATGGATTTGTTATCGATATGTTTGAATTAAAAAAAAATATTTTGGCCATTGAAGCTAATTAATATATATTACCTGTACAATTGAGTGGAGCTGGTAATCTATTACCTGAGAGGTGTAGTGGGTAGCTGCATGCTGCAGCATTGCTATGGTCTGAGCCTGTTTTTTCCCTGTTCTGATTGCACCATCCAGATGCGTGAACATCAACAGAAGAACTGCCTGAAGGTGAGTAATGGCAACCGAAATAGAGGACTTAGTATCCAAGGCAATTGAGGTAAAGGTCTTGTATTTCTGTGAGCAATTCTCATGCTTAGGAGAGGTAAGTCACAGTAACAGTGAAGCCTTCTCCTGGTCTGATGTCTCTGGTTGCTTTGGAAGCCAGGGTGGACCAGATATACTTAACCATAGTCAGTAGTAGCAGAGTACAGCCATTTCTAATCCATGAGGGTAGTAGATCTCAGAGATCAGGGGTCCATACTTACCATATGCCAAACCATGCCCCTGATTTCTGTATTTTTATAATTTTGGATCATTTCTTAGATTTCAAGGTGAATGGCAAGGAATTCATTAGACTTAATGATGCAGGGTATACAAGCTGGTATCAGCATGCATAGCGGCCAATCTGCTTGCACCCTCTTGCTATAGGTATAAATGCTTTTTTGATCGGTGTGCAATGTTGTATATTTTAAGGGTGCAAAACACTTTTTTTATTTAAAAAATAAGAATAAGGGAAGATCAGGGAATTTACATCCTGCAAATATGATCACATATGTTTTTAATTGATCATCTCTAGTTATTAATACATACTATGCCAAAAGAAAGAAGTTATATATAAACGAATGAGTGCTCAAGCTCCCCTTTTACTTTAGAAGTTTGAAAAACATCATCTATCACCCAACTCTGAAGTATTCAATTACAAGAAATGTTAATTGCATTCATTCATTAACAATTCATTTAGGATCTTCATTAAAACCAGCAGGGCTTTAACTAGCCAGGTGATTTGGAAGGCAAGAATCCATGTTCAAAAGCTGCTTTGATTTTGTTTCTGGGCCATTGGAGTGTGATCATCCTGGAGGTGACACTTCCAGTCTCTGCAGGAAAGATACAGTCTAAATATCGCTTTTAACTCAAGTGCAAAAACCCTGGCATCACATTTTAAATTTGCTCATATTTCTCCTTTTGCCTCTGTTGGATGCCTTTGCCTATGAGCCATTGAATAAGTGTTTAAAATTGTATTCATTATTTTAAGCAGTGGTTATAAGCAGTATATCTGAGAAAGTCCATAAGGTACAAAAAATTAGTTCTACGCTACTAAATGATATGTTCCTTTAATCACAAAAACTGTATAGATAATTGTAAAAAGTTGTCCTTTGCAACTAAACTATTGAAGTTTATAAATGTAAGTACACAGTGAAAATTACCAAGCTTTGCAGATTTAGCTTTTTGACAGTAGTGCTTGTGTGTGTGATTTGTTTGTGTTTCTAGTAATACAATGCAATTAAAATCACTAAAAATGAAATGTCACATGAAAAGTACAAAAAGCTAATTCCTATGAATGTTTTTTGTGCTGTGTTTCCTTGGGTTTATCAAGAGATAAAAAAATAAAGTATTCAAATAAAAACACGCTAAAAGAAAATGACTGAAAATCTTTAGAAAAGTTTAAATAACAGATTTAATGCACATGTATCTGTATGCATGTTTTAAATTATTGTACGTGTTTATGTTATATGTAAAATAATACTTTTTAGTGCCTTCATAATAAACAGCACTTGGAATTGCAATGTGCATGCCGTGTAGAAATTTTTTTTCCCCAAGTTTAATATGCTCTATATCAGAAGTCAGTCACTGTCCCTTTTTAAGTTTATTTTTCTGTACTGGACATGGGGTATTGAAGAAAAGTAAATGCACACTCATTTGGAATTGTTTGCCTGTAGTGACCAATCACAATTATTGCTGCATTGTTTAATGAAATTAAAACTAAAGTTTGCTTGCTTGATATAGGCTATAGTATTTGTAGGATGTGCTCCTTTTTTTCAAGTTTTTAAATATCCATTCCCCACATCCTAAAAAAAAATAAAACATGCATAGTTAACATTGAAAATGTGGTTTATAAAAATATGTTAAACACACTGGTTAAATTAAAAATAAGAAATCAAGACATCTTACAATATAAAAAAAAATGTAAAATGAAATAGCTATTTTACAAAAACTGTGTTTCTATAATTTAAGAGAGCAAATATCACCATTCTATGCTGACCCAAGCTTATTTTGAATTACCATACATAATACTGAGATCAGAACCAGTTCTTTACCATTCATGTGCACAACGATGAACACATACAATATGCTGTTCCCTGATCCACGTTGTTTCTCCTACATATTAAGGTCCTCACACAGAAGAAAACAGTAAATAAAAATAATTTAAAAAATTATCTGTTAGGTAATATCATATGAGTGTCTGAAGGTCATTGCATGAAGGTTATTGCATATTTTTTATCAAACTTCTCCAATTGTTTCAAATATAATATTTACTTGCTTAATCTGAAGCACATTTTAGCATTCTATCTGATTATATTATTTAACAGTTAATTGGTAGGAATCTAAAAATGGCAATTAATTGGTTATTTAAGGAACAAGTATTTCTGAGCTTTTCCTAAATACACTTAGTCCTTGCAAAGTTTGAATAATACAATGATGTCAGATACACTTTAAAACTTTACAACGAATATAATTTTACTGTATTGATTAAACCCCAAAGGTTTTTACATTTTGTTAATGGACTTACTTTTGGCTTCATGCCTGCTGTACCATAATCAGACTCCTGAAAAGTAAAACATTTTCTTTTAGAGTATGTACTTTACTGTGTCTGCCAAAAAAAATAATAACACACACGCACACATATATCCTATTGTTTCTGCTCTTAGCATATGTACAGTTCTCTTTTTTATCAATGACAGAACAAAAAGGACAGAGGAGATCACAAAAACTGTTTGTCTAGCATTTTAAAAGGGCCTTATAAATGATTAAATACTGAAGATTATGAAGGGATAAATAAATATTATATTATAGTACAAGAGTTCAATTTCACATTCATCCAATTTGAACTTGAGGTGTATGTAGACCCTAATATTCAGCTTCTCTAATTTGGTCCCTTTTGGTCAGCTAAAAAAAAACATTGAAAGTGTTTTGTTATATCTGTTTGATAGGTGAAAAAAAAACCTGTTGATTTGGCCAGAAATATCTGCCTGTACACATGGAGGGTTTATGGAGATGAGAAGAGGGAAGGAGGTGAGGAGAGGACTACGTTCTTTTACCAGTTATAAATACTTGCGTGCAATTATGTATGTTCATCAAATCTAAAAAAGTAGCTGCAAGCACTTTTCACATTCTCATAATGATGTGCACAATATACCAAATAAATCAATGTGTTGTGCTATATTCTCCAAAACAAATGATAAATTACTAATCTCAAATATTCTTTTTATACAAAAAAATAACATATGATATTCCACAAATTACTTTCCGTGAATCATCACACACATATGTTCATAGTGACATGCAATTATTGTGCACAAAAATTCTGTAAACAACTTAATTGCTTCAGCCCCAGAAGATTTTACCCCCTTCCTGACCAGAGCACTTTTTACAATTTTGCACTGCGTCGCTTTAACTGACAATTGCGTGGTCATGCGACGCTGTACCCAAACTACATTTGCATCCTTTATTTCCCACAAATAAAGCTTTCTTTTGGTGCTATTTTTTTTTTTTTGTAAAACAATTTTTTTTCCTCAGTTTAGGCCGATATGCATTCTTCTACATATTTTTGGTAAAAAAAATCGCAATAAGCATATATTGATTGGTTCGTGCAAAAGTTATAGCGTCTACAAAATAGGGTGTCAGGGTTGAGTTCACCTGTTGGTGGCACTGAGGTTCACTTTGCCGATGGCTGCAGTTCCAGTGTCCACCAGCAGGTGTCTCCCAGAAGCCAGCAGGTTCTGATCAGCCACACCTGGCTCCAGTTGCCAGGTGGATACTTAAGACTGCTCCTCCCTTCCCCCAGCGCGTCACTATCCTGTCTGATTGTTTCCTTGCTACCAGATTCTGGCTGATAACTTTTCTGAACCTTCCCTTGTCCTGATCCATCCTGCACCCTTCTGCCTTGTTCCATGCTCTTGTTCCCAGTCGTGTTTCCCCTCCTTGCATCCCTATTACCTTTATCCCGTGTGTTGTAGATATTGTATATAGATAGCATTTAGGTCCATTAGTTATTCTTGTTCTTGTTTGCTGGAGTGGTTTATGCTTTCACTGGTTGCCGTGTACGTTTATTTGTGTGTGTTCACTGTAAATAAATATCACTTTAATGATAAATACTTTGTTTGGTCTCAGTTCCTTGTTGTAGTTATGTGTCTGGTGGTCTTAGCTGCTGACCCTGACATAATAGTGACGCCCACTAACAACCAGATCTGCTACACTTGGGAACTGAGAGCCAGTTACTTTAGTTTTTTGCCTTTGTCAGAATGCTTAGAGTTAGGGCTCGTTCACACGGAGGTCCGTTCAGGTCCGCCTGTCAGTTTTTTAGGCGGACCTGAAACGGATCCTCCATGCACCCCTATGGAAGCACGGATGTCAGCGGAGACATGTCCGCTGACATCCGCTCCGCTCCGAAAAAGTGTGACGGAGGAAAATCCTATTTTTCCTTCCGTCTGCGGAGCGGATCGGATGACGACGGACTCTACGGTCCGTCGTCATCCGATTCCCCATAGGGGAGAGGGGCGCTCTGACAGGGCGGTCCCTGCACAGTGTGCGGGGACCGCCCAGTCATCCGTCGGCTCAGCGGGGATCAACGGAGCGATCCCCGCTGAGCAAGCGGAGCTTCACGGGGCGAATCTTCACGGATCCGCCCCGTGTGAAAGAGGCCTAAAGGTTATTTGCAGTGTGCAGCTTGCAGTAGGAGATAAAGATTTGTGTCGTTCACTGTGGCAGGATCTCACTGAGGAGGAGCTGTTGGGAAACATTCTGACTGCACATGCCTTAACTGTCAAAGGGAGATTCACTCTTAGTAATGTGCAACCCTTGATTCAGGTCTGTTCAGAGCTGCTATTTCAGTTTACTTCTCAGGGCCATGATGTTTTCGCTCCCCCATTTACTATGTACCAGGCTGGATTTTTGGGATGGTTGCTGAAACATTGTGCAGGTTATTTTTTCCAGCAGTATTCAGCCTATTCACAACAGGTGGTGTTAGATTGTATTGCTTCTGTGCACTGTTTAATTGAGCAATGTGAGCAAGGGAGAGACAAACTGACTTTAGTTCAACCTCTGCTACAAGCTTGGTCAGAGATCATATCCCCAGTGCAAGATGAGTCCCATACAATCAGATCTGCTGCTAAAGATAAAGAATCTCTTACTCTGTTACCCTTAGCAACCTCTGCTGCTACTGAGCATTCCTTACCTCCTGTAGAATACCCTGCCACCAGTAACCACACTTCCTCTGTATGTAATTCATTGGAAGCTCCCCCTGCAGTACCACTGCCCATAGCAACGCCTCAGGTCTCTTCCAGTACTTCTGCTACTCTTCCCTCTATTTCCCAAAGTACTGTTACTACCTTTCCATCAGCAGTACATTCTGGTCAGTACAAGGCAACTACCAACAGGACCCCAGTATCTCCTGCTCTTATAACTCTGCCACTATCCATGTTGCCTGCTGATCCTGTCCCCACCGATCCAGTGCCTGATGATCTCCAGTCCTCCTCTATGATGCCGCCTGCTGCTGATCTCCAGTCCTCCTCTATGATGCCGCCTGCTGCTGATGTCCAGTCCTCCTCCATGTTGCCGCCTGCTGCTGATGTCCAGTCCTCCTCCATGTTGCCGCCTGCTGCTGAGGTCCAGTCCTCCTCCATGTTGCAGCTTGCTGCCAATGTCCAGTCCTCCTTCATGTTGCCGCCTGCTGCTGATGTCCAGTCCTCCTCCATGTTGCCGCCTGCTGCTGATGTCCAGTCCTCCTCCATGTTGCTGCCTGCTGCTGATGTCCAGTCCTCCATGTTGCTGCCTGCTGATGATGTCCATGCCTTCTCCATGCTGATGCCACCTGCTGATGATGTCCATGCCTCCTCCATGCTGATGCCACATACTGATGGGTCCATGCCTCCTCCATGCTGATGCCGCCTGCTGATGGGGTCCATGCCTCCTCCATGCTGATGCCGCCTGCTGATGGGGTTCATTCCTCTTCCATGCTACCATCTGTTGCCAAGCTTGCCGTGGCAGGTTTCTGGGCTGCCACTGCCCCGCTGGTCTATGCTGGTTCCCTGGCTGCTGCCAAGCCTTTTGATCTGGTGCCCGCTGCCCAACATGCTGATTCCGGGGCTGCCGCCCCTCTTGACTGTGCTGATTCTGGGGTTGCCGTCCCTCTGGACTATGATGATTCCGGGGCTGCTGTCCCTCTGGACTGTGCTGATTCCAGGGCTGCCATCCCTCTGGACTGTGCTGATTCCGGGGCTGCCGTCCCTCTGGACTGTGCTGATTCCGGGGCTGCCGTCCCTCTGGACTGTGCTAATTCCGGGGCTGCTGTCCCTCTGGACTGTGCTCTTTCCGGGGCTGCCGCCCCTCTGGACTGTGCTCTTTCCGGGGCTGCCGCCCCTCTGGACTGTGTTGTTTCGGGGCTGCTGCCCCTCTGGACTGTGCTGTTTCCGTGGCTGCCACCCCTCTGGACTGTGCTGATTCCGGGGCTGCCTCCCCTCTGGACTGTGCTGATTCTGAGGCTGCCGCCCGGTCGGACTGCGCTATATCCAGGGCTGCTTCCCAGTTGGACTATGCAGATACCTGTACTGCTGCCCAGTCTGATGTGCCTCTGCCTGTTGCCCAGCCTGCTGATCCAGTGCCTGCTTCCCAGCCTGCCTCTGGATGTCCTGTGCCCAACAACCTGCCTGCCTCTGAGGGTCTGCTGTCCGATGACAAGTCTACCATTGATCTTAGATCTCTTCTCCTTACCACCCCGCCGGGTTCTATTGACTCTATGCCAGCTGCTCAGTTGGATTGTTATGCAAAGGCTGAGTGTCCACCTGCTAATGGGTCATCTGCTCGGCCTGAGATTCATTTGACGGTTGCCTCGATTGAGTCCCTCTGGCAGTGTGTTGCTCCTATGGTGCCAAAGCCTGGCAGTTCGGACATGCCTTTAGTAACTGGTAGCTGCATCTGCCTTCATGGCCCTGGTGGTAAGCTTCCGGGGAATGGCAGAGTACGATCTGTGCCTTGCCATGATCTGGATGCAACTGCCACAGCTACGAGTGTACTAGGGGACTCGGGTCGGATAACCAGTGCCTCAGAGAGACCTAGGTGGTTTTTGAGGTGCAGAGCAAGTCCTGTAAACCAGGCAAGCTACAGAGTTACGATGAGACACTTTGTGTCTGGGTTCCGGCACTGTCACATAACCCCAGGGCTAAGGCGGCAGATAACCTGTGGAATACGAGCATTGGAGTACCTGCTGTCTTGGGGGACTACCAAATGTACATCTCAGAGGGTCTGACCAGAAGAAAACCCAGCCGGTTTTTGGACCCCGGCGGTGGGGTTCTCACCAAGCCTTTGGACGCTGGCAGTGGGGTACTCGGTCGGCTTGCAGACCCCAGTGGTAGGGCCTTGTGGAGTGTCCGGAGAACGCTCCTTAAGGGGGGGAATCTGTCAGGGTTGAGTTCACCTGCTGGTGGCACTGAGGTTCACTTTGCCAATGGCTACAGTTCCAGTGTCCACCAGCAGGTGTCTCCCAGAAGCCAGCAGGTTCTGATCAGCCACACCTGGCTCCAGTTGCCAGGTGGATACGCTGCTCCTCCCTTCCCCAGCGCGTCACTATCCTGTCTGATCGTCTCCTTGCTACCAGATTCTGCCTGATAACTTTCCTGAACCTTCCCTTGTCCTGATCCGCCCTGCACCCTTCTGCCTTGTTCCATGCTCTTGTTCCCAGTTGTGTTTCCACTCCTTACATCCCTATTACCTTTATCCTGTGTGTTGTAGATATTGTATATAGATAGCAGTTAGGTCCATTAATTATTCTTATTCTTGTTCTTGTTTGCTGGAGTGGTTTATGCTTTCACAGGTTGCTGTGTATGTTTATTTGTGTGTGTTCACTGTAAATAAATATCACTTTAATGATAACTACTTTGTTTGGTCTCAGTTCCTTGGTGTAGCTACGTGTCTGGTGGTCTTAGCCGCTGACCCTGACATAGATAGATAGAATTATGGCATTTTTATTACTATTTTTTTTACTAGTAATGGTGGCGATCTGCGATTTTTATCGGGACTGCGACATTATAGAGGACAGATCGGACACTCTTGACACATTTTTGGGACCATTGACAATTTTACAGCGATCAGTGCTATAAAAATGCACTGATTACTGTAAAAATGTCACTGGCAGGAAAGGGGTTAACACTAGGGGGCGATCAAGGGGTTAATTGTGTTCCCTTTGCATGTTCTAACTGAAGGGGGGATGGGACTGACTAGGGGAAATGACAGATCACTGTTCATACTTTATATGAACATACGATCAGTCATTTCTCCCCTGAGAGAACCAGGACCTGTGTGTTTACACACACAGATCCCGGTTCGCGCTGTGTCACGAGCGATTGCGGGTGCCCGGCGGTCATCGTGCCCAGTGGGCACTTGCATCGGCTCCGGGGACTAGCAGCGGGTGCGCCCCTAGTGGCCACAGGGAGAAGCGACATAACATCACGTTGTTTTGCAGAGCCGCACCATGCTGCCACAGTAAAACTGAAAGGGCTGGTCGGCAAGTGGTTAAATATTAAAAAAAATATATATAAGTGCAGTCCATATAATGAATCCAGTGACAAGGCTATTAACTAGTGCCGTGTTGCCATCCACCAATCACAACCTGTGTTTTTTTTTTCCTTGTCAATAATATTTATTGGTTGCATAATAATAAATACATACTTTGGTTATTTATGCAAGGATACAGATAAATAAAATTTACATAAAAATATTCTATAAGTAAATAATACATAACATAAAATATTTAAATCAATTAGATCTTCACTAACTAGATAGTCGGTGGGTAACATTGTAGTCATGCCCACCGTGTCTTAACATGTAACAAATTGCCATTACGTTATACACAAAGATTGTGGTATAATAACTTATGTTAATTGTAGTGAAGAACAATATTACTTATAATAAAAATAAAGGAGAGTAAAGAGAGAAAGAAAATAGTGAGAGAGAGAGAAAGTCCACAAGGTCGGTCCATGAACCAGTACGATGCGTATGGTTTACCATTCCTTAGGTACATGGGAACCGGTGATATTTTTACTCCATCTGTTGCTTGAAGTACTCAATAAATATGCCAGTGTATCACCTCACTCATGCTCCCCCCTTTAGGTGTACTCACAATTAGGTTTGGTCAAATTGCGCTTTTTAGCCTCTTTAGGGCTAAGATATGGGTTAGCTAGATCTCCTCATTCTTTCTCCTTATTGCTGCTGCCTCATAGTATGTCAGTCTCATCAGAGAGTATGTACAAAGGGAAAAACGCCAATGGTGCTTATACAGTAAAAAAACAAAAAAGGTGAAATGGTTCCACGTTGCCACCTAGGGGTAGTGCAAAAGATGTAAAATATGTTTTAAGACAGTAGTGTAAGGCTGCTGCTACCACCACATGTGTTTCCACATCCCCAACAAAATAAATAATAAATATGTGGTAGTGCTGCCCAATTTAATTGAATGATGTACTGAAAAACCATAACAATAAATAACTAAATAAATCACATTTCATAGCATAAAAGATAAAGTGCTAGTGCAAACACTAAACCAGTGAAGATATAATTAAAATGTGCACAAATACTATTAACCACTTAACGACCGCTCACTGTATATGTACGTCGGCAGAATGGCACCGACAGGCACAACCACGTACAGTGTACGTGATTGCCTTTGTACAGTTGGGGGGTCCGATCGGACCCCCCTCCTATACAGTGAGCGGTCGGTATTCGTTGGGGAGCGATCCGACATGAGGGGACGGCCGTTCGATTCCGGCCACCCCCAAGCGGTCGCTCCCGGCGAATGGAAATGCTTCCTCTGCTGTGTAATGTAAACACAGGCAGAGGAAGCCGGAGGAAGTGATGTCATCTCTCATGCGGCGCTCACATATACCGAGCGCCGTACAAGAGAAGACACACAGGTCAGTGCACTAACACTACACTGACACCAGGACACATATGCACACAAATCGCCCCCCCCAGGCCCCCCCAGATCACCCCCCAGCCCCCAGTCACAGTGTCACTGATTGCAGTGACCATTTATTTACTGATCACTGCAATCAGTGACATTTGTGACTGTAAAAGTGTCACTACATTTAGTTTTAGGTCCAGTGTAGCCCCCTAACCCCCCCTATAAAGGTTTAACCCCCTGATCACCCCCCAGATAACCCTTTCACCCCCTAGCACCGCCGTCGCTAAGCGATCATTTTTCTGATCGCTGCCTTAGCGTCGGTGATGCAGATCAGTAGCCAGTAATTTTTTTTAGGATCGCCGCAGGTTTTTATAGCGTCAGGTACCCCCATAAATGATCTAATAAAGGTTTAACCCCCTTGATTGCCCCCCAGGTAACCCTTTCACCCCCTATCACCACTGTTGCTAAGCGATCATTTTTCTGATCGCTGTCTTGGCGTCGGTGATGCAGATCGGTAGCCAGTAATTTTTTTTAGGTTCGCCGCAGGTTTTTATAGCGTCAGGTACCCCCATAAATTATCTAATAAAGGTTTAACCCCCTTGATCACCCCCCAGGTAACCCTTTCACCCCCTATCACCACTGTCGCTAAGCGATCGTTTTTCTGATCGCTGTCTTAGTGTCGGTGATGCAGATCAGTAGCCAGTAATTTTTTTTAGGTTCGCCGCAGGTTTTTATAGCGTCAGGTACCCCCATAAATTATCTAATAAAGGTTTAACCCCCTTGATCGCCCCCCAGGTAACCCTTTCACCCCCTATCACCACTGTCGCTAAGCGATCATTTTTCTGATCGCTGTCTTAGCGTCGGTAATGCAGATCGGTAGCCAGTAATTTTTTTTAGGTTCACCGCAGGTTTTTATAGCGTCAGGTACCCCCATAAATTATCTAATAAAGGTTTAACCCCCTTGATCGCCCCCCAGGTAACCCTTTCACCCCCTATCACCACTGTCGCTAAGCGATCATTTTTCTGATCGCTGTCTTAGTGTCGTGATGCAGATCGGTAGCCAGTAATTTTTTTTAGGTTCGCCGCAGGTTTTTATAGCGTCAGGTACCCCCATATATTATCTAATAAAGGTTTAACCCCCTTGATTGCCCCCCAGGTAACCCTTTCACCCCCTATCACCACTGACGCTAAGCGATCATTTTTCTGATCGCTGTCTTAGTGTCGGTGATGCCGATCGGTAGCCAGTAATTTTTTTTAGGTTCGCCGCAGGTTTTTATAGCGTCAGGTACCCTCATATATTATCTAATAAAGGTGTAACCCCCTAAATGCCCCTGGTTAACCCTTTCACCAGAGATCACCATATAAGTGTTACGGGTGACGCTGGTTAGTTAGTTTGCTTTTATAGTGTCAGGGCACCCGCCGTATATATAACCCAATAAAGGTTTAACCCCCTGATCGCCCGGCGGGTGATATCAATTAGGTTTTAGCGTCAGAGAGGGTCTGCGTCACACCCCAGGCAGCGTCAGGTTAGTGCCAGTAACGCCAATACCCACGCGTGAAGCATACACCCACCTTAGTGGTATAGTATCTGAACAGATCAATATCTGATCTGATCTGATCAGATCTATACTAGCGTCCCCAGCAGTTTAGGGTTCCCAAAAACGCAGTGTTAGCGGGATCAGCCCAGATACCTGCTAGCACCTGCGTTTTACCCCTCCGTCCAGCCCAGGCCACCCAAGTGCAGTATCGATCAATCACTGTCACTTCCAAAACACAACACACATAACTGCAGCGTTCGCAGAGACAGGCCTGATCCCTGCGACTCCAGTGCTGTAGGAGGTGATTTCACCACCACAGTTAAAAAAAAAAGCATATATGCCAAAGCATTGGGGCATCAGGGGTGGAGGAGCGATTTTGCTCCTAATGCCGCGTACATACGGTCGAAATTCCGACGGAGGCTTGCCCGTGGTATCATTCTTTTCAGCCAGCGGCCGGCTTTCATGTAAAAGCAATCCTAGTGGCTAATTAGCCTCTGGACTGCTTTTACAAGCAGTGGGAGGGAATGTCCCCCCCGGATATAAAAAGCGCCATTGGGAAATTGGGAAAGCATTTTATCACACCGATCTTGGTGTGGTCAGATGCTTTGAGGGCAGAGGAAAGATCTAGGGTCTTGAAGATCCCAGTTTTTTCAAAAAAAGAGTACCTATCACTACCTATTGCTATCATAGGGGATATTTACATTCCCTGAGATAACAATAAAAATGATAAAAAAAAAAATATGGAAGGAACAATTTAAAAATAAAATAAAAAAGCAAAATTAATAATAAAAAAAAAAGCACCCCTGTCCTGCCCTGCTCTTGCCCAATGGCGAACGCAAGCGTCGGTCTGGCGTCATATGTAAACAGCAATTGCACCATGCATGTGAGGTATCACCGCGAAGGTCAGATCAAGGGCAGTAATTTTAGCAGTAGACCTCCTCTGTAAATCTAACGGGGTAACCTGTAAAGGCTTTTAAAGGCTTTTAAAAATGTATGTAGTTTGTCGCCAATGCGCGTTTGTGCGAAATTTTAAAGCATGTCGTGTTTGGTATCTATGTACTCGGCCTAAGATCATCTTTTTTATTTCATCAAACATTTGGGCAATATAGTGTGTTTTAGTGCATTAAAATTTAAAAAAGTGTATTTACTCTTTCGTCCATGGACCGACACAGCTTCTCTATTGACAAAGTGGGTATTATCCGTTAATTAGGAGTGACTAGTTAGAAAAACTTGTAAAAAGTGTTGCATCACACCTTCTACAGTACCGCCCAGGGGGCGGACCCTCTGGGTATACCCTCTCAGTCTGCACATCGCAGATCAGTTTTTTTCTGTCTAGCAAGGAGTAGGACATGGCTCCCTTCGGGCCCATTGGTCCAGGTAAAAAATATATATATATATATATATATTTTTTTTTTTTGCTACATTTGTTGTTTCCTGCGATCTTCGATCAACTGCCGACTGGGTGACAGGCTGGATCCTAGATCCTTGTAGTCTGCCCAGTTTCGGCCATTGAGCGTGTGCCGACCCTAGCTACGCGCTGGGTTTTCCACGACATGCCCGTCGCTCCACGGGTGGCCGGTGAGCCTACGCTCCAGGGCCTGCATCGGACCGCTCAGCTTCGGCTGACCTTACGGCCGAGTCGCAGCAGCCTGGCCGGTGAGCTTACGCTCCAAGACTTGCATCGGACCGCTCAGCTTCGGCTGACCTTACGGCCGAGTCGCAGCAGCCTGTCCGGTGAGCGTCATGCTCCAGGGCATACATATGATCGTCCCTTCTGGGTCCAATCACAGCATGCCTGGCCAACAGTCACCTTCCGTGCGTGGACGATGATCTGTTTGGAATGTCTTCCAGCAGAATACATGCAGGATAGGTAAGTAAAACTCCCCTGCCTCGGCTGGGTGATTTAGCTGGACATTCCTGGAGAGATCAAGTAAGTGGTTGTGGCCCCTTTCTTCCCTCTCTCCCTGCCTTTCCCTCCTCCCTGGGCTTCTAGCTAAAGGTTGCTGGGTGCTGGGGGTCACTAAGGGGGTCCCACTGGAGCGGGGCTGGCTGTAACTAACATTTAAAAGAAATGTCATTTTTGCTTACCTGTGTTTCTGTGTCTCCATGCTGTCGGCGGCCATTTTGAGGTGGTCCATGCCAAGTTTGGCCTCTTGTAACTGCCTGGCGGCCATCTTCCTGTGGTTCGGCCACACCCACTGGCCCCTATCAGGTGATCGGCGGCCATGTTTGTCCACCCTGTATGCAGATATTGCCGTTCGGCGGCCATCTTTTTGTGGGCTATGGCTGCCTGACCTCTATCTTCTGTCGGCGGCCATTTTCTTAGAGCCCACATTATCTTCCATACAGACGTTTTTGGCAACCATTTTGCGAGAGCCTCCGGCCTCTAGGGTGCATTACACTGGCGCGAAAATTCACACAGGAAGTGCTGATAAAAGAAGCAGACTGACACAGCAGCAAGGGGACAGCATCACAGGCGCAGCATAGCAGTACCTATCCAGGGTGGTGAGTCCTCTGGGTAACCCAGCATCTCTGCAGCGCAGGAGGGTGGCCTATTGATATCTTGCCTGGAGCCCTGTGAGTGTCAGCGTGTGGTCAGCATGGCATCTGAGCCAGATGTCTTCTCCCCTGAAACACCAGATTTAGCAGCTGGTGTCCCTGAGGTGTCTATGGACGCTATGTCGGCAATCCTAGAGGCGTTTGCTGCCAGGGTGGAAGCAGCACACGGGAATACAGGGGGTAATAAACGCCCCCGTCCCCTGCAATCTTCTGGGGATATTTCTGATGCAGAACCAGGTCCAGCTACGGCTCATGGCCCAGATTCTGATGCATCAGAGACTGCAGACCGTGACCGATCAGACAGTGAGGAGGACTCCAAGTCCAGGTCAGTACGCGAGACGGCTTTGGTATCTGACCTTATTACTGCAGTGCGGGATACGCTAAAGTTGGAAAGGACTGAAGAAGTAGCAGATACTCCAGTCCCCTTTGGGTTTCGTAAACCTGCCCGCACTGCTAAGGTGTTCCCTTGTGTGTCTTATTTTGACAAACGCTTATACAAGGAATGGGAGAACCCACTGAGGGTCTTTACAGCCCCAAAGAGGTTTGCAGTACGGTACCCCTTTGAGGAGAGTTTTCGGAAGATATGGACCTCTCCCCCTATAGTGGACCCTTCGGTGTCCAGACTTAATAGAGCCACCACTATTCCAGTAGAAGGGGCTCCTGTTTTCAAGGACCCTGTGGATAAGAAGGCTGAAGCACTCGCTCGCTACCTATACTCAGTGGTAGGCTCGACAGTACGCCCGGCATTGGCGGGGGCCCTAGTGTCTCAGACACTTACTGAATGGGCAAAATTGCTACTCCAGGGGTTAAAGGAGCGAGATGCTCCTCCTAATGAGATAACATTGGCCGACCAGTTGGTCCAGGGCCTTAAGTTTGTCTGCGAGTCAGACATGGATACTATTCCCCTGCTGTCAAGAGCTTCGGTTTATGCAGTAGCAATACGCCGCCTGATCTGGCTAAAGGGCTGGTCTGCGGACCAGACTTCCAAGAAAGCCCTATTGGATCTGCCTTTTAAGGGCGACAGACTTTTTGGGGCTTCTCTGGATGACATCATCAAGGATGCCACAGGAGGTAAAAGCACTTTGCTTCCCCAAACTAGCAAGGGTAAGGGACCACGCCAAAGGCAAGGGCCCTCCTTTACTGCACGTAAGCATTTTTTTCACCCCCTTAAGGCGACAGGGAAAAGACCCCAGGCCGATAAAGCGCCTGCCCAAGGACAAAAGCGTCCTTGGTCCCGCAGACCCAACAAGCCTGCGGACAAATCTGCGTCCACATGAAGGTCCGCCCCCACCCAGCTCTCAGGTGGGGAGACGTCTTCGCAAATTCGCGACTCAGTGGACTGCTCTAGTCTCCGACAGGTGGGTTTGCGAAGTAATCTCCTCAGGCTACAAGATAGAATTTCTCTCTTGTCCACCAGACAGATTCATCACCTCCAATCTCCAGCTACTACCGACCCGTCGGGAGGCCCTGTATGGGGCGGTCCAGGGCCTACTGGAACGCGGGGTAGTTATTCCAGTTCCAGAACAGGAACGGGGTCAGGGTTTTTACTCAAATCTGTTCATTGTGCCAAAGAAGGAGGGGGTTCGTCCAATCTTGGATCTCAGAGCCCTCAATTGCTTTGTGAAGGTACAAAGATTTTGGATGGAGTCGGTTCGATCCGTAGTCACGGCTCTCCATCCGGGGGACTTTCTGGCCTCCTTGGACATCAAGGACACATACCTGCATGTCCCCATATACTCCAGACACCAGAGGTTTCTGCAATTTGCTATCGGGAAGAACCACTACCAGTTTGTGGCCCTCCCGTTTGGCCTTGCCTCAGCACCCAGGACATTCACCAAGGTGCTCGCTCCGATTCTGGCACTTCTAAGACAGCGGGGTATCGCTATCACAGGTTACTTGGACGACCTTCTGCTGAAGGCCCCTTCAAGCTCAGAATTAGAGGTAAGCGTGTCCATTACCTGTCAGACTCTTCGAGACTGTGGTTGGATACTAAACACGCAAAAGTCAGTATTGGTGCCCACTCAACGCCTAGTGTACCTGGGGTTGATTCTGGATTCCTCAGAGGCAAAGGTATTCCTCCCTGTGGAGAAGTTGCAGACCCTCCGGGCTGCAGTACGGCAGCTGACTTCCAGGAATTGGTCGTCACTCCGTTTTTGCATGTGAGTGTTGGGCCTCATGGTAGCCTCCTTCGAGGTTGTCCCATATGCTCAATACCACACTCGAGTGTTACAGAAGGAAGTTCTGTCCAGATGGAACAGATGCCCTTCATCTCTGGATTATCAAATCCGAGTGAGCCACCTAGTCAGGAGATCCCTGGTATGGTGGCTGACAGCACCGGCTCTAATGGCCGGGAAGTCATTTCTTCCGGTTTACTGGGTAGTGATCACGACGGACGCCAGCCTTACAGGTTGGGGGGGAGTCTGGGGTGTCCAGTCAGCGCAAGGTCGCTGGACCCCAGAGGAAGCCCTCCTGCCGATCAATGTCCTGGAGATCCGGGCGATCAAGCTGTGCCTCTTCAAATGGTCTCAGAGACTGCAAGGGCGTCCAGTCAGGATCCAGTCAGACAACGCCACAGCAGTGGCATATGTCAATCATCAAGGAGGAACAAGAAGCTCAGCTGCAGCATCGGAGATCGCTCGCATCCTGAAGTGGGCAGAGAGGAGCGTACCGGCACTGTCGGCCGTGTACATTCCGGGTGTGGAAAACTGGCAGGCGGACTACCTGAGCCGCCAGATGCTGGACCAGGGAGAATGGTCCTTACACCCGGAGGTGTTCCAACTCCTCTGCCAAAGATGGGGCACACCAGACGTAGATCTTCTGGCTTCCCGACTCAATCGGAAGATATTGAGGTTTGTGGCCCGGTCAAGAGACCCATGGGCAGACACAACGGATGCGTTGGTAGCATCGTGGGGTCAGTATCGGCTAATCTATGCCTTCCCTCCCTTAAGGCTTCTTCCTCTTCTGCTCCGCAGAGTGGAGGCAGAGGGAATTCCAATGATCCTAATCGCTCCAGATTGGCTTCAGTGTCCTTGGTACGCCGATCTAGTACGTCTGGTAGCAGACGTCCCCTGGCGCCTACCACTACGGAAGGACCTGCTATCGCAAGGTCCCATATTCCATCCTGCTTTACAGTCATTGGCTTTAACGGCATGGCTGTTGAGAACCAGGTACTGAGAGATCGGGGCCTGTCAGACTCAGTAATCTCTACTATGAGAAGTGCTCGGAAACCGTCCTCTAGGAAGGTCTATCACCGCACTTGGAGGGCCTACATCTCCATGTGTGAGGAAATGAAATGGCATCCGCGTACCTATTTGGTTTCCAGAATCCTGCTGTTTTTACAGCATGGGGTAGACCAAAGGCTTGCCCTAAGTACGATTAAGGGACAGATATCTGCCCTGGCTGTCTTTTTTCAGCGACCCCTGGTGACTCACTCTCTCGTGAGTACATTTGTGCAGGGGGTTCGACATGTGGCCCCTCTGGTCTGCCCCCGTTACCTCCGTGGGACTTGAACCTGGTCCTCTCGGTGCTTCAGAAGGCACCGTTTGAGAATATTAGAGATATTCCCCTGTTGACACTTTCTCAGAAGGTGGTCTTTTTGGTGGCTGTTACGTCAGTTAGACGAGTCTCTGAGCTGGCAGCCCTGTCCTGCAAGGCTCCCTATTTGATTTTCCACAAGGATAAGGTGGTGCTGCGGCCGCAGCCTTCCTTTCTTCCGAAAGTCGTTTCGGCTTTTCATCTCAACGAAGACATTGTACTTCCATCCTTGTGTCCTCAGCCGTCGAATCCTAAGGAGTCGGCGTTGCATTCCTTGGACGTTGTCCGAGCTTTGAGAGTATACATATCTGCTACTTCCCTGTTCCGGAAGTCAGACTCACTGTTTGTTTCGGTGGCTGGTCCCAAGAAGGGCCAAGCAGTCTCATCGGCCACCATCTCTAGGTGGATCCGACAGATAGTAATCCAGGCTTACGCCTTAAAGGGTCAGGCGCCCCCCTTTCCTGTCACGGCGCATTCGACCAGGGCAATAGGTGCCTCTTGGGCTTTCCGACATCAAGCGTCTGTTTCCCAACTATGTAAAGCGGCAACTTGGTCGTCCGCTCACACTTTCACAAAATTCTACAAAGTTGATGTAGGTGCATCTTCGGATGCCTCTTTCGGCCGCAAGGTTTTGCAGGCGGCTGTTTAGAGTTGCAACTCCTCCGTTGGAGGAGTGCTGTTTTGTGTTTTGGGGTGAAGTTTGTTTTTATGCTGTTACCACCCCTCGTTTTTTCTCTGACACTGCTTTGGGACGTCCCACTTTGTCAATAGAGAAGCTGTGTCGGTCCATGGACGAAAGAGTAAATAGGATTTTTTACTCACTGTAAAATCCTTTTCTCTGAGTCCATGGACCGACACAGCACCCACCCCTCCTTTTAAGTTTGTACTGCTTTTTGACGAACTGATCTGCGATGTGCAGACTGAGAGGGTATACCCAGAGGGTCCGCCCCCTGGGCGGTACTGTAGAAGGTGTGATGCAACACTTTTTACAAGTTTTTCTGCCTATTCACTCCTAATTAACGGATAATACCCACTTTGTCAATAGAGAAGCTGTGTCGGTCCATGGACTCAGAGAAAAGGATTTTACGGTGAGTAAAAAATCCTATTTTTTCCCCAAAAAATGCGTTTGAAAAATCGCTGCGCGAATACTGTGTAGAAAAAAAAAAATGCAACACCCACCATTTTAATCTGTAGGGCCTTTGCTTTAAAAATATATATAATGTTTGGGGGTTCAACATAATTTTCTTGCAAAAAAAATATATGTTTTCATGTAAACAAAAGTGTCAAAAAGGGCTTTGTCTTCAAGTGGTTAGAAGAGTGGATGTAAGCTTCCTAATGTTGTGTATAAAATGCCAGAACAGTTCAAAACCCCCCCAAATGACCCCATTTTGGAAAGTAGACACCCCAAGCTATATACTGAGAGGCATGTCGAGTCCATGGAATATTTTATATGTTGACACAAGTTGCGGAAAAAAGACAATTTTTTTTTTTTTTTGCACAAAGTTGTCACTAAATGATATATTGCTCAACCATGCCATGGGCATATGTGGAATTACACCCCAAAATACATTCTGTTACTTCTCCTGAGTACGGGGATACCACATGTGTGAGACTTTTTGGGAGCCTAGCCGCGTACGGGTCCCCAAAAACCAAGCACCGCCTTCAGGCTTTCTAAGGGTGTAAATTTTTGATTTCACTTCTCACTGCCTATCACAGTTTCGGAGGCCATGGAATGCCCAGATGGCACAAACCCCCCCCAAATTACCCCATTTTGGAAAGTAGACACCCCAAGCTATTTGCTGAGAGGTATTGTGAGTATTTTGCAGATCTCGCTTTTTGTCACAAAGTTTTGAAAATTAAAAAAAAATAAAAAATAAAATATTATCTTTCTTCATTTTCAAAAACAAATGAGAGCTGTAAAATACTCACCATGCCTCTCATCAAATAGCTTGGGGTGTCTACTTTCCAAAATGGGGTCATTTGGGGGGGTTTTGTGCTATTTTGGCATTTTATGGCCTTCGAAACTGTGATAGGTAGTGAGGAGTGAAATCAAAAATTTGTGCCTAGAAATCCTGAAGGCGGGTGCTTGGTTTTCGGGGTCCCGTACGCGGCTAGGCTCCTAAAAAGTCCCACACATGTGGTATTCCCGTACTCAGCAGAAGCAGCAAAATGTATTTTGGCGTGTAATTCCACATATAACCATGGCATGTGTGAGCAATATATCATTTAGTGACAACTTTTTGTATTTTTTTTATTTTTTTTGTCATTATTCAATCACTTGGGACAAAAAAAAAAATATTCAATGGGCTCAACAGGCCTCTCAGCAATTTCCTTGGGGTGTCTACTTTCTAAAATGGGGTCATTTGGGGGGGTTTTGTGCTATTTTGGCATGTTATGGCCTTCAAAACTGTGATAGGTAGTGAGGAGTGAAATCAAAAATTTGCGCCCTTAGAAATCCTGAAGGCGGTGCTTGGTTTCCGGGGGCCCGTACGCGGCTAGGCTCCCAAAAAGTCCCACACATGTGGTATCCCCGTACTCAGGAGAAGCAGCAAAATGTATTTTGGGGTGCAATTCCACATATAACCATGGCATGTGTGAGCAATATATCATTTAGTGACAACTTTTTGTAATTTTTTATTTTTTTTTGTCCTTATTCAATCACTTGAGACCAAAAAAAAATATTCAATGGGCTCAATATGCCTCTCAGCAATTTCCTTGGGATGTCTACTTTCCAAAATGGGGTCATTTGGGGGGGTTTGTACTGCCCTGCCATTTTAGCACCTCAAGAAATGAGATAGGCAGTCATAAATTAAAAGCTGTGTAAATTCCAGAAAATGTACCCTAGTTTGTAAACGCTATAACTTTTGCGCAAACCAATAAATATACGCTTATTGACATTTTTTTTACTAAAGACATGTGGCTGAATAAATTTTGGCCTAAATGTATGACTAAAATTGAGTTTATTCGATTTCTCTTATAACAAAAAGTAGAAAATATCATTTTTTTTCAAACTTTTCGGTCTTTTTCCATTTATATCGCAAAAAATAAAAATCGCAGAGGCAATCAAATACCATTAAAAGAAAGCTCTATTTGTGGGAAGAAAAGGACGCAAATTTTGTTTGGGTATAACATTGCATGTCCGCACAATTTACAGTTAAAGCAGCGCAGTGCAAAATTCTGAAATCACCTCTGGTCCTTTAGCTACCAAATGGTCCGGGGCTTAAGTGGTTAAGAAGTCCTCTTATAATTGTGTTCAGGTGGTGATTCTTCTTATAGATTGTACAAAGGAACAAAAGATCGTTAGTCAATAGGGTGCTTCATTAATACAACACACAGGGGCTGATTTACGAAACGTTTGCGCCATGAGTATCGGCGCATCTGCGTGCGCAATGGCAGTTTTGGTATTTACAAAACATTTGCGCCGGTAACGCAGCGCTATTCCCCATTTACTATAGTGTTCTCGGCGCACGGGAGGAGGCGCTCAGTGCGCCACTATGGACCTGGCGCACGGCATCTTCAAATAAAAATATAAAGAACCTGGAAGTGCCAATATAATGGGGGTGATGTGGGGTGATCTGAGGAAGTATAGTGACAACTGCCCAAGTAACAAATATGCCCAAAATAGAATGAGAAAGTAACTTTTTCTGAACCAGCCCGCTGCGCCGGCAATTACGTTTAGAACTGCGAGGGATCTTTTTGTGCTCTGCGCGGCAAGTTTACTCGTTCAAATGCGCCGGTTCACTGCTCCGGCAAAATCTTAGTAAATGTCAAGTCACGCAAATGCATTTGCATAAATTGAACAGGCGCACCTCCTAATCTTGTCGTTATATAACAGTCCGACAGCAAAATTATATTTCTAAAGGAAAAAAAGGCATTTAAAAGCACTCGCGGCTGTAATTAATTGTTGACTCCCGTCAATATAGAGAAAAGTCATTGAAAGTCTTTGAAAAAAAAAATGCGTGGGGTCTCCCCAAATTCCATTACCAGGCCCTTCAGGTCTGGTATGGATATTAAGGGGAACTCCGCGCCAATTTTTTTTTTTAAAATGACGTGCAGGTCCCCCTCAAAATCTGTACCAGGCCCTTCAGGTCTGGTATGTATTTTAAGGGGAACCCCCGCACCAAACTTTAAAAAAAAATGGCGTGGAGTTCCCCTAAAAATCCACACCAGACCCTTATCCGAGCACGCAACCTGGCAGGCCGCAGGAAAAGAGGGGGGGCATGAGAGCGGCCCCCCTCCCTCCTGAACCGTACCAGGCCACATGCCCTCAACATGGGGAGGATGTCCCAATGTTGATGGGGACAAGGGCCTCATCCCCACAACCCTTGCCCGGTGGTTTTGGGGATCTGCGGGCGGGGGGCTTATCGGAATCTGGAAGCCCCCTTTAACAAAGGGGACCCCCAGATCCTACCCCCCCTGTTTGAAATGGTAATGGGGTACAAATGTACCCCTATCATTTCACAAAAAAAGTGTCAAAAAATATTAAAAATGACAATAGCCGGTTTTTGACAATTCCTTTATTAATGTCTTCTCCTTTCTTCCATCTTCTTCCTTCTTCTTCTTCCACCTTCTTCTTCCATCTTCTTCTTTTCTCCATTCAGGTTTCTTCCTCCATCTTGTTCTTCATCTTCATCTTCCTTCTTCCTTCGGTGTTCTCGTCCGCATCTTGCTCCGGCTTCTTGTTCCCTTCTTCTTTCTCCGGCTGCTCTGCTTGAATTCATGGTTCCCGCTGTGTGACACTTCAGTTCATCAGTTCTCCTTTGGGTCCGCTGCCACCCGGTGACCCCATCCCCCTCTGACACTACGGGGAAATTCCCCGTAAAATCCATGTGCGTCAGAGGGGGGCGGGGTCACCGGGTGGCAGCGGACCCAGAGGAGGACTGATGAACTGAAGCGTCACACAGCAGGAACCTCAAATTCAAGCGGAGCGGCCGGAGAAAGAAGAGGGGGACAAGAAGCCGGAGCAAGATGCGGATGAGAACACCGAAGGAAGATAAAGATGAAGATGAAGAACAAGATGGAGCAAGAAACCCGAATGGAGAAAAGAAGAAGGTGAAAGAAGAAGAAGGAAGAAGATGGAAGAAAGGAGAAGACTAGTGTTGAGCGGACCCGAACTGTAAAGTTCGGGTCCGTACCGAATTTTGGCGTTTTCCCGACCCCGGACCCGGACCCGGATTTTGCGCTAAAGTCCGGGTTCGGGTTCGGATTCGGGAATTTAATGGCGCAGTTAGAAATGCTTCAGGGGCCAGCCAATCACCATTTGATTAGCTGGTGTGCCCTTAGAAGCCATCATAGTCATGCCTACTAATGGCATGGCTGTAATTGGTCAGTGCAACATGTGACCCAGCATGTGACCAGCTTCTATATAAGAAAGAGGCACACAGCACAGATCGTCACTCTGCTTTTAGTGTAGGGAAAGGATCCTGGCTGCTGTTGCTGTGAGGGAGAGAATAGGAGTTAGTCCTGATTCTGCAATCTACTGATAGAAAAGATAGGGAGACAGTGTAGTGTAGTGTAGTGTAGGGGCAGGATCCTGTTTGTGCTTTCAGGGAGAGAGATTTAGATAGGAGTCCAGATTGAGAGATATAATAGCTCAGCGATCTGCATAGGTTTATCTGTTTGTGTTGCAAGCTCAGTGCACCAGCACTGCATTACGTTGAGTGATACACCTATTCCATACTGTGGCTGTATTGTGCTCTTGCTAAAAGACCTATTTTGGTCAGAAAAAAAAAAAAAAAAAAAAAGGCACTTTATTGTGCTTTTGCTAAAAAGACCCATTTTTGGGCCCCAAAAAAAAAAAAAGGCACTTTATTGTGCTGTTGCAAAAAAAAAAACGGCACTTTGTTGTGCGCAAAAAAGACCTATTTTTGGGCAAAAAAAATATTTTGCAGTGTATATCTCTAGTTGTGTGAAATAACCAATTTCTATATATTTTTCTTATACTATGCTATACTAAAAAAAAAAAAACAACTTTTTTTTGAATAGCATTCTCTGCAGCTGTGCGATTCAGCGGTTATATACTGTGGTTGTGTTGTGCTCTTTCAAAAAACGCCATTTAGGGCCACAGAAAATATTTTGCAGTGTGAAATACACATGTGGAGGTGTGTAAAATAAACAATTTCTATATATTGTACAGTGCTATACTAAAAAAAAAAACATTTTTTTTGAATAGCATTCTCTGCACTTCTATAGCTGTGCGATTCAGTGGTTAAATACTGTGGTTGTGTTGTGCTCTTTCAAAAAACGCCATTTAGGGCCACAGAAAATATTTTGCAGTGTGAAATACACATGTGGAGGTGTGTAAAATAAACAATTTCTATATATTGTACAGTGCTATACTAAAAAAAACAACATTTTTTTTGAATAGCATTCTCTGCACTTCTATAGCTGTGCGATTCAGTGGTTAAATACTGTGGTTGTGTTGTGCTCTTTCAAAAAACGCCATTTAGGGCCACAGAAAATATTTTGCAGTGTGAAATACACATGTGGAGGTGTGTAAAATAAACAATTTCTATATATTGTACAGTGCTATACTAAAAAAAAACAACATTTTTTTTGAATAGCATTCTCTGCACTTCTATAGCTGTGCGATTCAGTGGTTAAATACTGTGGTTGTGTTGTGCTCTTTCAAAAAACGCCATTTAGGGCCACAGAAAATATTTTGCAGTGTGAAATACACATGTGGAGGTGTGTAAAATAAACAATTTCTATATATTGTACAGTGCTATACTAAAAAAAAAAACATTTTTTTTGAATAGCATTCTCTGCACTTCTATAGCTGTGCGATTCAGTGGTTAAATACTGTGGTTGTGTTGTGCTCTTTCAAAAAACGCCATTTAGGGCCACAGAAAATATTTTGCAGTGTGAAATACACATGTGGAGGTGTGTAAAATAAACAATTTCTATATATTGTACAGTGCTATACTAAAAAAAACAACATTTTTTTTGAATAGCATTCTCTGCACTTCTATAGCTGTGCGATTCAGTGGTTAAATACTGTGGTTGTGTTGTGCTCTTTCAAAAAACGCCATTTAGGGCCACAGAAAATATTTTGCAGTGTGAAATACACATGTGGAGGTGTGTAAAATAAACAATTTCTATATATTGTACAGTGCTATACTAAAAAAAAACAACATTTTTTTTGAATAGCATTCTCTGCACTTCTATAGCTGTGCGATTCAGTGGTTAAATACTGTGGTTGTGTTGTGCTCTTTCAAAAAACGCCATTTAGGGCCACAGAAAATATTTTGCAGTGTGAAATACACATGTGGAGATGTGTAAAATAAACAATTTCTATATATTGTACAGTGCTATACTAAAAAAAAAAACATTTTTTTGGAATAGCATTCTCTGCACTTCTATAGCTGTGCGATTCAGTGGTTAAATACTGTGGTTGTGTTGTGCTCTTTCAAAAAACGCCATTTAGGGCCACAGAAAATATTTTGCAGTGTGAAATACACATGTGGAGGTGTGTAAAATAAACAATTTCTATATATTGTACAGTGCTATACTAAAAAAAACAACATTTTTTTTGAATAGCATTCTCTGCACTTCTATAGCTGTGCGATTCAGTGGTTAAATACTGTGGTTGTGTTGTGCTCTTTCAAAAAACGCCATTTAGGGCCACAGAAAATATTTTGCAGTGTGAAATACACATGTGGAGGTGTGTAAAATAAACAATTTCTATATATTGTACAGTGCTATACTAAAAAAAACAAAATTTTTTTGGAATAGCATTCTCTGCACTTCTATAGCTGTGCGATTCAGTGGTTAAATGCTGTGGTTGTGTTGTGCTCTTTCAAAAAACGCCATTTAGGGCCACAGAAAATATTTTGCAGTGTGAAATACACATGTGGAGGTGTGTAAAATAAACAATTTCTATATATTGTACAGTGCTATACTAAAAAAAACAACATTTTTTTTGAATAGCATTCTCTGCACTTCTATAGCTGTGCGATTCAGTGGTTAAATACTGTGGTTGTGTTGTGCTCTTTCAAAAAACGCCATTTAGGGCCACAGAAAATATTTTGCAGTGTGAAATACACATGTGGAGGTGTGTAAAATAAACAATTTCTATATATTGTACAGTGCTATACTAAAAAAAACAACATTTTTTTTGAATAGCATTCTCTGCACTTCTATAGCTGTGCGATTCAGTGGTTAAATACTGTGGTTGTGTTGTGCTCTTTCAAAAAACGCCATTTAGGGCCACAGAAAATATTTTGCAGTGTGAAATACACATGTGGAGGTGTGTAAAATAAACAATTTCTATATATTGTACAGTGCTATACTAAAAAAAACAACATTTTTTTTTTGAATAGCATTTTCTGCAGTTCTGTAGCTGTGCGTTTCAGCCATTACGTACTGTGGGTGTGTTGTGGTCTTCCAAAAAACGCCATTTAGGGCAAGATCCTAAATTTGGAAAATATGAGGGGAAGGTCAAAGGGACGTGGTGGCCCCGGTCGTGGTGCTGCTGGTGGAGCTCCTGTTGCAGGGAGAGGATGTGGTGGATCTGTGCCAGCTACACGCACAAGTGAAACACCTTCCTCAGGTGCGAGTAGGCGACCGAGCCTGCGGCGGTATTTTGTCATGCCTAATGAGGCTGTACCAATGTTTAGGCCAGGACAAGTACAGGCGATAGTAGATTGGGTTGCTGACAGTGCCTCGGGTTCCTTCACATTGTCTCCCACCCACTCTTCTGCTGAAAGATCAGAGTTGGCACCTGAAGCCCATGTCCATCAGTCTTTCACCTCACCCCCTTGCAAATCAGCCAAGCAGTCTGAGCCCCAAATCATGCAGCAGTCTCTTCTGCTTTTCGATGACTCTGTTAGCAGGGTTTCCCAGGGCCATCCACCTAGCCCTGCCCCAGAAGTGGAAGAGATTGAGTGCACCGATGCCCAACCACTTATGTTTCATGATGGGTACATGGGAGGACCATCGCAGCACGTCTCGGATGATGACGAAACACAGGTGCCAACTGCTGCTGCTTTCGCAATTGTGCAGACAGACATGGAGGGCAGGGGTGAAGACTGGGTGGAAGATGATGTGGAGGACGATGAGGTCCTCGACCCCACATGGAATCAACGTTATGCAGGTGACCAGTGTAGTTCGGAGGATGAGGCGGTGGTCGCACAGAGCCACCAGCACAGCAGAAGAGGGAGCAGGGTGCAAAAACGGAGCATTCGTCCCCTAGACAGTACATCTGCTACTGCCCAACGCAGCAAGGGACCGAGCACACCAAAGCCAGGTCCAAGGACTTCCCTAGCGTGGCAGTTCTTCACACAGTGTGTTGATGACAAGACACGAGTGGTTTGCACGCTGTGCAATCAGAGCCTGAAGCGAGGCATAAACGTTCTCAACCTGAGCACAAGCTGCATGACCAGGCATCTAAGTACAAAGCTCGAGCTGCAGTGGAGTAGACACCTCAGAAACCAAGAAAGGTCTCTGGCTCCTCCTGCTTCCTCTTCTGCTGCAGTCTCGGCCTCTTCATCCACCTCTGTAGTGACAGTGGCACCTGTCACCACGCAAACAGAGGATCTGCCAGCAACACTACCACCTGGGTCACCGACCATCTCCACAATGTCCCATGGAAGCGTTCAGCTCTCTATCTCCCAAACATTGGAGCGGAAGAGGAAGTACCCCCCTAGCCACCCGCGATCCTTGGCCCTGAATGCCAGCATTTCAAAATTCCTGGCCTTTGAAATGCTGTCATTCCGTCTGGTGGAGACGCAGAGTTTTAAAAGCCTGATGGCATTGGCTGTCCCGCAGTACGTCGTGCCCAGCCGCCACTACTTTTCCAGGTGAGCCATCCCTTCCCTGCACAACCAGGTGGGGGACAAAATCAGGTGTGCACCGCACAACGCCATCTGTGGCAAGGTCCACCTAACTACGGATGCGTGGACCAGTAAGCACGGTCAGGGACGTTATATCTCCCTAACAGCACACTGGGTAAATGCAGTGGCTGCTGGGCCTGAGGCAGATAGCGGTTTGGCGCATGTCCTTCCACCACCGAGGATTGCAGGGCGCTTCAGTTTGCCTCCTGTTGCTAACTCCTCCTTCTCCGCTTCCTCATCCTCTACCGCCTCCTCATCCATTCAGCGTAACACCTTCACCACCAACTTCAGCACAGCCAGGGGTAAACGACAGCAGGCAGTTTTAAAACTTTCCTGTTTGGGGGAAAATCCCCACACCGCGCAGGAGTTGTGGAGGGACATGGAACAACAGACCGATGAGTGGTTGCTGTCAGTGAGCCTCAAGCCCGGCCTGGTGGTGTGCGATAATGGGCGAAATCTCGTAGCAGCTCTGGGTCTAGCCGGTTTGACGCACATCCCTTGCCTGGCGCATGTGCTGAACTTGGTGGTCCAGAGGTTCCTTAAAAATTACCCCAATATGCCAGAGCTGCTGCAGAAAGTGCGGGCTGTGTGTGCGCACTTTCGGCGTTCTCACCCTGCTGCTGCTCGCCTGTCAGCGCTGCAGCGTAACTTCGGCCTTCCAGCTCACCGCCTCATATGTGACGTGCCCACAAGGTGGAACTCCACCTTGCACATGCTGGCCAGACTGTGCGAGCAGCAGCAGGCAATAGTGGAGTTTCAGCTGCAGCAATCATGCGTGAGTCGCTCTGCGGAACAGCACCACTTCACCACCAATAACTGGGCCTCCATGCAAGACCTGTGTGCCTTGTTGCGCTGTTTCGAGTACTCCACCAACATGGCCAGTGCCAATGACGCCGTTCTCAGCGTTACTATCCCAGTTCTATGCCTCCTTGAAAAAACGCTTCGTGCGATGATGGAAGAGGATGTGGCACAGGAGGATGAGGAGGAGGAGGAGGAAGCGGGATCATTTCAAAGGCTTTCAGGGCAGTCTTTCACAAGTGGCTACGAGGGTGGGTTCCTGCACCAACAAACGCCAGGTACACAATTGTCCGGCAGAAAGGGCACAGTTCTGGAGGATGACGAGGTGGAGGAGGAGATGGAGGAGGAGGAGGAGGAGGAGGAGGAGGAGGAGGAGCCATGTTCACAGCAGGGTGGCACTCAGACCAGCTCGTGGCCATTACTGGTGCGTGGCTGGGGGGATACAGAGGACACAGACGATACACCTCCCACAGAGGACAGCTTTTCTTTGCCTCTGGGCAGCCTGGCACACATGAGCGATTACATGCTGCAGTGTTTCCGCAACGACAGCCGAGTTGCCCACATTTTAACTGGTGCTGATTACTGGGTGGCCACCCTGCTGGATCCCCGTTACAAGGACAACGTACCGTCCTTAATTCCCTCACTGGAGCGGGATCGTAAGATGCGCGAGTACAAGCGCACGCTGGTAGACGCGCTGCTGGTGGCATTCCCACCTGACAGCGGGCGTACGGTGGAAGCACAAGGCGAAGGCAGAGGAGGAGGAAGAGGTCGCCAACGCAGCCGGGGCACCGGCAGCACCTCAGAAGGCAGGGTTAGCATGGCCGAAATGTGGAAAAGCTTTGTCAGCACGCCACAACAACCAGCACCACCAGCTGAGATGGAACGTCTTAGCAGGAGGCAGCATTTCACCAACATGGTTGAGCAGTATGTGTCCACAGGCCTACACGTACTGGATGACGGGTCTGCCCCCTTTAACTTCTGGGTCTCCAAATTGGGCACATGGCCTGAGCTTGCCGTTTATGCCTTGGAGGTGCTGGCCTGCCCTGCAGCCAGTGTATTATCTGAACGTGTATTTAGCACGGCAGGGGGCGTTATCACAGACAAGCGCAGCCGCCTGTCCAGAGCCAATGTGGACAAGCTCACGTTCATTAAAATGAACCAGGCATGGATCCCACAGGACTTGTCCGTACCTTGTGCAGAATAGACATGTATACCGGTGTTGTGACAAAAACTGTCCGGCCATCGGATTGTGCACGGCCCGTACTGCGCAGGCGCAGAGCTTGCGCAGTACAGAGGACAAGGAGATTCACAAAATCTCCGAAGATGAACGGCGCCTGCGCTGTGAGTGCAGGTTCAAGCCCCACCATCCAAGAGGACATACGGTAGCACATAGTAACAGGGCCCCTCACGGGCTCGCTTCGATCGCGGCCTTGCTTGGCTCGGCTTGAACCACGGATGGTGTGGCCTTCACCTGAACTCAACACGCAGGCGCCGTTAGTCTTGGGAGATTTTTGAAATCCCCTTGTCCTACATACTCAGCAAGCGCAGTACAGGGCGGACACTATTCGACAGGGGACAGAATTCGACACATCAACGGCCTTACCCAGCCATTGTTGTATTTTTGAACCAGTGTTGGCTACCTCGTCCTCCTCCACCGCCGCTTCCACCTACACAGCCACATCCACCGCCACCTCAACCTCCTACTCCATATGGACCTCGTCCTGCTAGGCCAAGATTAAAATTGTTATTTTATTTTTTTGTAGCGCACAGATCCTTTCCCCCTTACCTGCCTTTATGTTGTTGGCTCTTCGCAGGAGGGAGAAAGGCACACCGCACTACCAGCCCGTATCATCCTATATAAAGAGGTTGAGCGGTGTACTTGACGGGCCGTGTCCACAGCCGGAGTCAAAACTCCTCCAGAGGATGATTCTCACCTCTACTGTAGGTAGAGGCAAGTCCTTTAATTGCCAGTAAAGTCAATGTCCACACCAGCTGAAACTCCAACTCTTATTCTCTCATGGCAAAATAAACTGTACTCAGATAGAAAAGGTTAGAGCAAAGAAACAGGACAGCTTAAGGTGTGGAGGAGGTCCAGGCACAAACGTAGCACATTCACTTCACTGCTTAGGTTTCTCAAACAGTTTTTGGCGCACGGGCTCTGCCACAGACATTGAGGTTGGTCTCTGCCACAGACCGGGTGTACAAGGCCCCTGCCACGGGCCTGGAGAACTTTGGTCTCAGCCACAGACCAGGGTGTATAAGGCCCCTGCCACGGGCCGGTTGAATAAGGCCTCTGATACAGTCAAGGTGACCTTGAGCTTCTCCTTCTACGAACCTAGCCCATATCAAGGGGAAGACATCTCTCCAGGGAGTCAACAGACCATTCCTTCACCGTGACTCCCGCATCGGTCCATCAGAATGATCCTCCCTTCCCTGGAACAGGGTCCCCTACACGAGGCGGCTCTGGACTCCAGGCTTTACTCCCGCCCCTAGGCCTCCATACCCAGGGCAGCAAGAACTCCAGGATAGTACCTCACCCCGGGCTAAAGGTGCCCGAGATGGAACAGGAACACATGCACCCAGGCCGAAGGCACCTGGGCGCGGACCCCACTGGACATCAGCCCCCAGGCCAAAGGTCTGCCCCTTTTATATGCTCTCCCGGCATGCACAGCAGGTTCCCCGCCCCGCTGTACTACTGCCAAGAGGGGACACAAAAGGCGCCACCTGTAGGCCGCAGGGAACTGCACACCAATACTGTCCCCCGAGGACAAAATGGTCCATGAATCCTACAGAATTAGGGTATTTGAGCCTATTTACCACTCAAACACTTTCCTTAAATTTAGCACCCCGCTACATTTTTATTTCAAAGTATTTTATTTTCCCACTAGCTTATCCATTAAATTAAATAATTTATTCCAGAAAGGGCGTATTCTGGGGCATTCCCACCATATGTGTGGCATTGTACCGTTGAGTTTCTGAGGTTCTTAATGACTTCCTGTACCTCTTCTGCTGAAAAGGGGGCCTTCAGCATATTTTTTTATTTTTTATTTTTTTTTATGTTCTTTTAAGTTATTTCCTATCCACATTTGTTTGCAGAGCACTTGCCATGTTCTTAACAACATTTTGCTGCCATTTGCAGCCCTCTAGCCCTTTCCATTACTTTTTTAGAGCCTTTTTAGTCGTCAGAAGTCCGGGTCCCCATTGACTTCAATAGGGTCCGGGTCCGGGTCCGGGTTCGGGTTAAAGTTCGGTCCCGAATCCGAACTTTTTTCCGAAGTTCGGCCGAACCCGCCGGACCCGAATATCCAGCTACCCGCTCAACACTAGAGAAGACATTAATAAAGGAATTATCAAAAACCGGCTATTGTAATTTTTAACATTTTTGACACTTTTTTTTGTGAAATGGTAGGGGTACATTACCATTTCACACAGGGGGGGGGCGGGATCTGGGGGTCCCCTTTGTTAAAGGGGGCTTCCAGATTCCGATAAGCCCCCCGCCCACAGACCCCCACAACCACCGGGCAAGGGTTGTGGGGATGAGGCCCTTGTCCCCATCAACATGGGGACATGGTGCTTTGAAGGGTCACAGACCCCCAAAGCATCCTCCCCATGTTGAGGGCATGTGGCCTGGTACGGTTCAGGAGAGGGGGGGCGCTCTCTCGTCCCCCCTCTTTTCCTGCGGCCTGCCAGGTTGCGTGCTCGGATAAGGGTCTGGTGTTGATTTTTAGGGGAACCCAACACCATTTTTTTTTAAGTTTGGCGCGGGGGTCCCCTTAAAATCCATACCAGACCTGAAGGGCCTGGTACGGATTTTGAGGGGAACCCCCACGCCATTTTTTTTATTTGGCGCGGAGTTCCCCTTAATATCCATACCAGACCTGTAGGGCCTGGTAATGGAATTTGGGGGAACCCCCACGCATTTTTTTTTTCAAAGACTTTCAATGACTTTTATCTGTATTGACGAGAACCAGCAATTCATTACAGCCGCGAGTACTTTTAAATGACTATTATAAACATGGAAAACATGCGCTACTTTACAGGCATACTATAGACACCCCCCAGGTATGATATTTAGGGCCAGTTCACACCGGATGCAGTGCAGTGCGTTTTTTTGATGCATGAAAAATGCAAAGAAAGTTGATCACATTAATGCCAATGGCATAGTTCACACCACTGCAGTCCGTTCCAGTGCGTTTCAGAAAGGAAAAAAAAAAATGGTCATGCTGCATTTTTTATGTACAGAACTGTACTGGACCGCAGTAAAACACATCAAAAACGATACGGAACGTACCAAAAATGCACTGGAACGCACCGGAACGCACCTAAATGCACCAAAGACGCACTGCAACACACTTTTCCTAAGTGAAAAGAGGGGGAAACAAGCACTGGACTGCATCAAAAACACACCAAAAATGCACTGGAACGCGTAAAAAACGTGCATGCAGAAAAGCACCTGGAACGCATCCAGACTGCGTTTCTATGGTGTGAACTGGCCCTTAGGGCCAGTTCACACCATAGAAACGCAATCCAGATGCGTTCCAGGTGCTTTTTTGCATGCACGTTTTTGATGCGTTCCAGTGCATTTTTGGTACGTTTTTGATGCAGCAACCCCTCTTTTTTATTAACCATAGATAAGGACAAGTGTGTTCCAGTGCGTTTTTGGTGCATTTAGGTGTGTTCCGATGCGTTCCAGTGTGTTTTTGATGCGTTTTGCAGCGTTCCAGTACAGTCCAGTGCAGGTAAAATGCAGCATGTTCTACTTTTTTTGTGGAACTGGAACGCACTGGAACAAACACTGCCATTTAGAACCATATAACCAACTTTCCATGCATTTTTGATGCATAAAAAACGCAATGCACTGCATGTGGTGTTAAATGGCCCTTAAGCAATTTGGCATATTTAAAGGCACTTCTCCTTGTTTTGTTTGTTGGTGTTGTCCAAATTGGTGACATTGATATATGTCCCTTAGGGTGGGACCTGGGCCCCCATTTTAAGGTCAATAACTAGAAGATAAGCCAGCCAAGTAGGGACTAGCAAAATTAACAAGTCAGTTCCCATAGACTGCAATGGTATTTGTTGTATAACTTTTGCCCATGTTAGGCTCTTTGTTTGCCCCCCGGACCGACGGGTGCTTGTCCCGTCTCTAATTTTGTAGCATGCTGGATGATGTGCTTAATATTGGACGGGGGGGGGGGGGGGGGGGGGTTATTTTCTGCTAGCTGCATTTGTGTTGGTCTGAGCATGCTCAGAAACGTATTTTTTTTTTTGGTCCTTTTTGTGTGTTTACAGCACCTGGATGTTTGTGGGCATGCTCAGAGTGAGTGTGTTTTTTGGGTTAGTAATTGAAGGACATCCTTAACAGGTGTACCCACTTTGAAGTTCAGTCTGTACATTGGGTGAACTTGCATTTTGGGTGTTTCATGGACTGTGCATGTGTTTTCAATTGCCTCATTAGCACACAAACCTATGTTATATAAAGCTTGCAGATAGCATTCTCTCCCTTGCCCTGAAAAGAGGCAAGATTGTGTGTGAATGTGGCCGGCCAGCAAAAAGTAAATTTTGGTGCCCTTATCAAGTTTGTAACACATGCATTTTATTTGTTATGTCTTTGCAAAACAGGTGTTTGTTTTTCTTTTGTTGATTTTTTTTTTGTGTTCCCTGAAATATTTTTGATGTTAATGTGTGTTGTTTGTTCACTTTGATTTAATTGTCTGTGCTGCATTATTTTGCTAAATCTTTCTCAAGATGTGACTAATAGTGTTGAGCGAACCCGAACTGTAAAGTTCGGGTCCGTACCGAACTTTAGCTTTTTCCCGAACCCGGACTTTGCGTGAAAGTCCGTGTTCGAGTTTGGGTTTGGCAATCTAATGGCGCAGTTAGAAATGCTTCAGGGGCCAGCCAATCACCTTTTGATTAGCTGGTGTGCCCTTAGAAGCCATCATAGCCATGCCTACTAATGGCATGGCTGTGATTGGTCAGTGCAACATGTGACCCAGTTTCTATATAAGCTAGAGGCACACAGCACACACGTCACTCTGCTTCAGAATAGATAGGGAGAGGATCTTGTCTGCTGCTGTTGCTTATTGGGAGAGATTGAAAATACATGAGTTAGTCCTGATTCTGGAATCTGAGGGAAAAGATAGAGAGACAGTGTAGTGTAGGGCCAGGTTCCTGTTGGTGCTTTCAGGGAGAGAGATTTATTATATAGGAATAGGAGTCCAGAGTCAGAGATATAACTCAGCGATCTGCATAGGTTTACCTGTTTGTGTTGCAGTGCACAGTCTTTTTTACACTGCCATGAGCCCAGTGTCAGAGAAAATCTAACTTTTATCTGCAAGCTCAGTGCACCAGCACTGCATATATTACATTGAGAGATACACCGTTTCCATACTGTGGGTGTATTCTGCTCTTGGAAAAAGACCCATTTAGGGCAAAAAAAAGCACTTTATTGTGCTCTTTTCCAAAAGACCCATTTAGGGCAAAAAATAAATTAAAAAAAATTGCATTTTATTTTGCTCGTGCAAAAAAAGACCCATTTAGGGCAAAAAAATAAATAAAAATTTGCACTTTAATGTACTCTTGCAAAAAGACCCATTTAGGGCCACAAAAAATATTTTGCAGTGTGTTATACATATGTGGAGGCGTGTGAAATAAGCCATTTCTATATATTTGTCTTCTACTGTGCTATGCTAAAAAAACAACATTTTTTTTTAATAGCATTTTCTGCAGTTCTGCAGCTGTGTGATTCAGCGGTTACGTACTGTGGGTGTGTTGTGGTCTTCCAAAAAATGCCATTTAGGGCCACAAAAAATATTTTGCAGTGTGTTATACATATGTGGAGGTGTGTGAAATAAACAATTTCTATATATTTGTCTTCTACTGTGCTATACTAAAAAAACAATATTTTTTTTAATAGCATTTTCTGCAGTTCTGTAGCTCTGCGATTCAGCGGTTACGTACTGTGGGTGTGTTGTGGCAGGGTTAGCATGGCCGAAATGTGGAAAAGCTTTGTCAGCACGCCACAACAACCAGTACCACCAGCTGAGATGGAACGTCTTAGCAGGAGGCAGCATTTCACCAACATGGTTGAGCAGTATGTGTCCACAGGCCTACACGTACTGGATGACGGGTCTGCCCCCTTTAACTTCTGGGTCTCCAAATTGGGCACATGGCCTGAGCTTGCCCTTTATGCCTTGGAGGTGCTGGCCTGCCCTGCAGCCAGTGTATTATCTGAACGTGTATTTAGCACGGCAGGGGGCGTTATCACAGACAAGTGCAGCCGCCTGTCCAGAGCCAATGTGGACAAGCTCACGTTCATTAAAATGAACCAGGCATGGATCCCACAGGACTTGTCCATACCTTCTGCAGAATAGACATGTATACCGGTGTTGTGACAAAAACTGTCCGGCCATCGGATTGTGTCCGGCCCGTACTGCGAAGGCGCAGTGCTTGCGCAGTACAGAGGACAAGGAGATTCACAAAATCTCCGAAGATGAACGGCGCCTGCGCCGTGAGTGCAGGTTCAAGCCCCACCATCCAAGTGGACATACGGTAGCACATAGTAACAGGGCCCCTCACGGGCTCGCTGCGATCGCCACGCTTCGGGCACGGCCTCACTTGGCTCGGCTTGAACCACGGATGGTGTGGCCTTCACCTGAACTCACCACGCAGGCGCCGTTTGTCTTGGGAGATTTTCGAAATCCCCTTGTCCTACATACTGAGCAAGCGCAGTACAGGGTGGACACTATTCGACGGGGGACAGAATTCGACACATCACCGGCCGCTACCTCGTCCTCCTCCACCGCCGCTTCCACCTACACAGCCACATCCACCGCCACCTCAACCTCCTACTCCATATGGACCTCGTCCTCCTAGGTCAAGATTATAATTTTTATTTTATTTTTTTGTAGCGCACAGATCCTTTCCCCCTTACCTGCCTTTATGTTGTTGGCTCCTCACAGGAGGGAGAAAGGCACACCGCACTACCAGCCCGTACCCTCCTATATAAAGAGGTTGAGCGGTGTACTTGACGGGACGTGTCCACAGCCGGAGTCAAAACTCCTCCAGAGGATGATTCTCACCTCTACTGTAGGTAGAGGCAAGTCCTTTAATTCCCAGTAAAGTCAATGTCCACACCAGCTGAAACTACAACTCTTATTCTCTCATGGCAAAATAAACTCTACTCGGATAGAAAAGGTTAGAGCAAAGAAACAGGACAGCTTAAGGTGTGGAGGAGGTCCAGGCACAAAGGTAGCACATTCACTTCACTGCTTAGGTTTCTCAAACAGTTTTAGGTGCACGGTCTCTGCCACAGACCTTGAGGTTGGTCTCTGCCACAGACTGGGTGTAAAAGGCCCCTGCCACGGACCTGGAGAACTTTGGTCTCTGCCACAGACCAGGGTGTATAAGGCCCCTGCCACGGGCCGGGTGAATAAGGCCTCTGATACAGTCAAGATGACCTTGAGCTTCTCCTTCTACGAACCTAGCCCATATCAAGGGGAAGACATCTCTGCAGGGAGTCAACAGACCCTTCCTTCACCGTGAATCCCGCATCGGTCCATCAGAATGATCCTCCCTTCCCTGGAACAGGGTCCCCTACACGAGGCGGCACCCTAAGACTCCTCGACCCTTAGCGGACTCCAGACGAAGGCTCTGGACTCCAGGCTTTACTCCCACCCCTAGGCCTCCATACCCAGGGCAGCAGGAACTCCAGGATAGTACCTCACCCCAGGCTAAAGGTGCCCGAGATGGAACAGGAACACATGCACCCAGGCCGAAGGCACCTGGGCGCGGACCCCACTGGACATCAGCCCCCAGGCCAAAGGTTTGCCCCTTTTATATGCTCTCCCGGCATGCACAGCAGGTTCCCCGCCCCGCTGTACTACTGCCAAGAGGGGGCACAAAAGGCACAGCACTGTATCGGCGGTTCAACCCTAGCCTACCATGGCAGCGCCACCTGTAGGCCGCAGGGAACTGCACACCAATACTGTCCCCCGAGGACAAAACGGTCCATGAATCCTACAGAATTAGGGTGTTTGAGCCTATTTACCACTCAAACACTTCCCTTAAATTTAGCACCCCGCTACATTTTTATTTCAAAGTATTTTATTTTCCCACTAGCTTATCCATTAAATTGAATAATTTATTCCAGAAAGGGCGTATTCTGGGGCATTCCCACCATATGTGTGGCATCGTGCCGTTGAGTTTCTGAGGTTCTTAATGACTTCCTGTACCTCTTCTGCTGAAAAGGGGGCCTCCAGCATATTTTTTTATTTTTTTATTTTTTTTATGTTATTTTAAGTTATTTCCCAATCCACATTTGTTTTCAGAGCACTTGCCATGCTCTTAGCAACATTTTGCTGCCATTTGCATCCCTCTAGCCCTTTCCATTACTTTTTTAGAGCCTTTTTAGTCCTTAGAAGTCCGGGTCCCCATTGACTTCAATGGGGTTCGGGTTCGGGTTAAAGTTCGGTCCCGAACCCAAACTTTTTTCTGAAGTTCGGCTGAACCCGTCGAACCCGAACATCCAGGTGTCCGCTCAACTCTAGTGACTAATGTTTCAAATCTACCTTCATGTCTTTTTTATTTTTTATTTTTTTTTGCTTCCCTTTGATTTTTTCCAAGTCCTGTTTTGTTGACCAATAAAATTTGATGCAAAGTTTGATGGTTTTTTTTTGTTTTATATGCAAAAAATGTGACAGCTGTAGCTTAACTATGCTTATTGGCATGTCAAAACAAAACAGGTGTGATTTGTCTACCCTGGTTCCTTCATGGTAGCATATGCATGTATTGTGTGCTGCCATGGATAGTCACCAGGAAATAAAAAATACAGAGCGGTAAGTATTCAATTTTCCTTTTTACTGCAGTGGTTCTCAGTCTCAGTCCTCAAGTGCCCCCAACAGGACATGTTTTGTGAATTTATCTTATCGAGAATTGCTGTCCAAAATACCAAACCATTGAATGTGATTCAAAGCACATGTGCAAGATGAAGGAAAACCTGCAAACATGGCCTGTTGGGGGTACTTGAGAAGCACTGATTTAGAGCACTGCACTTAAAAATAGCTCAAGGCAATACGATTCTAATTGTGGGCATTTTGAGGGAAACCAAGTAAGTGTTAGAACCCCTGCTTGTTTTTTTGTTTTTTTAGGTTGGGCTTTGTGTCCCTTTTATTAAAATTGGCTTCACTTCCTGTCACACAGCTAAACAGGAAGTGAAGGTAAAACCCTACCAATGTCTTTTCTTGGGGACACACAGATCAATCTAACTAGTGTCCCCATTAAGCAAATTGCACTCTAGCTTTTTGTTGTGTACCCCCAAATCATTAGGAAGTTTGGGGTTTAGTAAAGGCAAATCCACTCTGCAGTACAAGTGTAGTTGCTGAAAATCTGAGGGGAAGCACTGGTGATTGTAACATCCAATCATGTAAAAGCAAAGATGGTGTTTTTTTTTTGTTTCCTTGCGTGTCCTCCTCGGATATCCAGCAAGTGCACTTATAGTGCAAAGTGGATTTGCCTTTAGTAAATAAACCCCAAAGTCCAAAATACCTAATAATTTGGGGTGTACCCAGCAAATAGCTGGAGTGCAATGTACATAATTGGGAAAGTATTTAGATTGACCTGTGTGTCCCCAAGGAAAAACATTGGTAGGGATTTACCCTCACCTCCTGTGTGGCTATGTGACAGGAAGTGAATCATTTGGAAGGATAAAGTGGACAGATTTGGGAGTTGTCTTCACCCTATCAGGGGTGCAGACATCCCCAAAAACTGTCTAGACTTCTAATCTCTCTGCACTCTATCCACAAGCAAAAATAAGAAAAAGGATTTCATTTAGTTTAACTTTGCAAAGACACATTCCTAAATTGAATTGTGATGCATGTCAATGGACCATTTATACCCTCTTTAACCACTTGAGATCAGCGCTATAACTGATGGACATCCACAGCACGGTCCTCAATTGCCGAGTCACTGAGACTCGGGTGATGACAGATCCGAGTAAGGGGCCGATCCCTGCCCCTTACCACATGATCAGCTGTCAGCCAATGACAGCTGATCACGTGATGTAAACAAAAGCTCAGTAATGGTTTTTGTTTTCTCCTTGTGCTGACAGCGTGAGCATAAAAAAAGGCAATCGCCGACTTATGTGCAAGGGACATCGGGCCCGAAGAGGAAGAGGCAATTCTGCATCATCTGTGACAATCAGTAGCCCCTGCCAGTGCCACCTATCAATGCCCACCACTGGTGCCAATCAGTGCCACCTAGCAGTGCCACTTCTCAATGCCCACCAGTGCCAACTAGCAATGCCACCTCTCAGTGCCCACCCTTGCCACCTTATCGGTGCCCATCAGTGCAGCCTCATCAGTGTACATCAATGAAGGAGAAACATTTTTGAACTAAATATTAACCACTTCCCTACCGCCCACTGTTAAATGACGTCCTTGACTTTGTGCGGTGACATCTGAATGATGCCTGCAGTTGCCTCATCCCCACAACCCTTGCCCAGTGATTGTGGGGGTCCGCGGGCAGGGGGCTTATCAGAATCTGGAAGACCCCTTTAACAAGGGGCACCCCCAGATCCCGGCCCCCCACCCTATGTGAATGAGTATGGGGTACATCGTACCCCTACCAATTCACCTGGTGGCAAAAAAAGTCAATAAAAAAACACAACACAGGTTTTTAAAGTAATTTATTAGGCAGCTCTGGGGGTCTTCTTCCGAATTCGGGGGTCTTCTTCCGACTTCAGGGGTCTCTTCTTCTGCTCTCCGGTGTGGTCTCTGCGATCTCTGGTTCTTCTCCCGCTCTCCGGTGCCTTCTCCACGATCTCCGGTTCTTTCTGCCTTCTGCCGGGTGCCCCGCTATCTTCTTCCAGCTCTTTTGCTAGCGGGGTCCCGGTCTTCATCGTTGTCCTGCCCCAAAGCACCCAACCTCCCCATGTTGAGGGCATGCGGCCTGGTACGGTTCAGGAGGGGGGAGGGGGCGCTCGCTCACCCCCCTTTCCTGACTAGTGATGAGCCGAACACCCCCGGGTTCGGTTCGCACCAGAACCCGCGAACGGACCGAAAGTTCGTACGAACATTAGAACCCTATTAAATACAATGGATGCGAACGTTCGAATTCTAAAGTGCTAATTATAACGACTATTATGCATGTTATTGTCCTAAAAAGGGTTTGGGAACCCGGGTTCTGCACCAGGGGACATGTATCAATGCAAAAAGAAGTTTTAAAAACGGTCGTTTTTCGGGAGCAGTCATTTTAATGATGCATAAAGTGAAAAAAAAAAGTCAAATATTCCTTTAAATATCGTACCTGGGGGGTGTCTAAAGTATGCCTGTGAAGTGCCACGTGTTTCCCGTGTTTAGAACTGTCCCTGCACAAAATGACACTTCTAAAGGAAAAAAAAGCCATTTAAAACTGCTTGAGGCTTTAATGTAATGTCTGGTCCCGGTAATATGGATGAAAATCTTTAAGAAAAATGGCATAGCTACCCCATGACCCCCCCCCTACCCCAGCCCATTACCAGCCCCTTTGGGTCTTGTATGGATATTAAGGGGAACCCCGCACATAAAATAAAAAAGGCCCTATATACTCTGAACAGCCGTATACAGGCGGTGCATACAAGACAGGGACTGTAGGTTTGTTCTTATGTAGAATCTGTTTGTAATTTTGAACAGGTACATTGTTTAAGTGTAGCTCCAGCCCAAAAATCTATTTTTAAACTTTTTGGAAAACATAGGTAAGGGTTATCACCCCTGTAACATTTGTTTTGCTGTCTGTGCCCCTGTTCAGAACATTTCACCTCACTTTCCGTCCCAATGACAACTGTTTTTGAAATGTGGTGTTTTTCTTGAAACAAGGATTGGTGATAAAGCATCAGTACAGAGGAGACACCTTTCTCCCATATTAATTCTTACAGGAGAGAATTTTCCTTCCAAGGGGTAGATTTCCTCTCACTTCCTGTTGTCTTCTTGCGTTTGCAAGTAGGAGTCGTTTGTAAGTTGGATGTTTGAAAGTAGGGACCTGCCGTATATACTCTGCAGAAATAGGCCCCTTAGTTGTTGGTGTTGGCACAACACTGTAAGCACTCACAGTTACTCTTGGTTGGTGCTGGAACGCCCTGCTGTCAACTATTATATCAGGAATTTTAATTACATATAATTGTTGAACAGTGGTAGTAAAAATTGGGCCTTTGATGGTGGTGCTGGTGCCACAACACTGTAAGCCCTGACAGTTACTCTTGGTGGGTGCAGCAATGGGCCCTGCTGTGAATTATTAGATCAAGAATTGTAATTGCATGCCCCTGTTGAACAGGGGCTGAAAAATTGGGCCTTTCGTGGTGGTGGTGGTGGTGGTGGTGTTGCCACAACACTGTAAGCCCTCAGAGTTACTCTTGGTGGGTGCAGGAATGGGCCCTGCTGTGAATTATTAGATCAAGAATTGTAATTACATGCCCCTTTTGAACAGGGGCTGAAAAATTGGGCCTTTCGTGGTGGTGGTGGTGGTGGCGTTGCCACAACACTGTAAGCCCTCAGAGTTACTCTTGGTGGGTGCAGCAATGGGCCCTGCTGTGAATTATTAGATCAAGAATTGTAATTACATGCCCCTGTTGAACAGGGGCTGAAAAATTGGGCCTTAGGCACTGGTGGCACAACACTACAACCCCTCACAGATACTGTACTTGGAGCACAGCAATGAGCCCTGTTGCAAAGTATTGCTTCAAAAATTGTAATGACACGCCCCTGTTAAACAGGGGCTGAAAAATTGGGCCTTAGGCACTGGTGGCACAACACTCCAACCCCTCACAGATACTGTACTTGGAGCACAGCAATGAGCCCTATGGCAAATTATTGCTAAAAAAATTGTAATTACACGCCCCTGTAAAACAGGGGCTGAAAAATTGGGCCTTAGCCACTGGTGGCGGCACCCATAAACAAAAATGATCTTCCAAGCTATCATCATCAATCGTATCATTGAGGACTCGGAGGAGGAGGATAGCCAGTCAACATAACAGCACAGGCACTCAGCATCAGCATCAGTCTTGAAGGGATGTGACATGTTAAAATCAATTAGTCTGTTATATCAGCATCAGGTGTGTGGTAGCTGGTGGTGATCCAAGACTGGTTCATCTTGATGAAAGTCAGTCGATCAACCGAGTCGGTGGACAGGCGCACCCTGTGATCCGTGACAAATCCTCCAGCAGCACTGAATGTGCGTTCCGAAAGAACGCTGGATGCAGGACAGGCCAGTAGCTCAATTGCATACTGTGCAAGCTCTGGCCAGTGATCCATCCTCAAGACCCAGTAAGCCAGAGGATTTTCGGTGGGGAAGGTGTCCAAGTCTGACCTTGCCCCTAGATATTCCTGCACCATGTTTATCAGACGCTGGCGATGGTTGCTGGAACCGATCATACTTTGGGGCTGCGGACTAAAGAATTGTCTGAACGCATCGGTCAGACGGCCACCTTCCCCACCGCTCCTTCTTTGACTGGCCGAAGCCTCAGCAACTCGTTGTCCAGGACCAGGAGATTGTAACCTCCCAGTCTCTGGGAACGCGTTGCACAGACCTTTCTGCAAGGCCTCCCGGAGTTGTCTCATCCTCTGCTCCCTCTTCGACGGTAACATAAGGTCCGCAACCTTACCCTTGTACCGTGGATCAAGGAGAGTGGCCAGCCAGTAATGCTCCCTCTCCTTGATCCGAAGAATACGAGGATCCTTCCGCAGACTTTGCAGGATCAGGGAGGCCATGCAGCGTAGGTTTGCTGAGGCATTCGGTCCGGAGTCCTCTGGGTCACTAAGGACGACATGATCCGCAGCCACCTCCTCCCAGCCACGTACAAGTCCACTGGTTTCTTGGGACTGTAAATCATCCCTAAAAGACTGCTGCTGATGATGCTGAGTGCCAGCCTCCACCTCCATGCTGACACAATCCTCCTCCTCCTCCTCCTCCTCCTCCTCTTCCTGTGCGATGGGTGGGACAGAAGGAACACTGTCTGGGTAAAGGGGGCCTTGAGAGGCAAGGAAGTCCTCCTCTTCCTGCCTCTGTTCTGCCTCAAGTGCCCTGTCCATTATTCCACGCAGCGTGTGCTCCAACAGGTGGACAAGAGGTACAGTGTCACTGATGCATGCACTGTCACTGCTCACCATCCTCGTGGCCTCCTCAAATGGTGCCAGGACAGTGCATGCATCCCTGATCATGCCCCACTGGCGTGGAGAAAAAAAACCAAGCTCCCCTGACCCTGTCCTGGTGCCGTAGTCGCACAGGTACTCATTGATGGCCCTCTGCTGCGTGTGCAGCCGCTGCAGCATGGCCAATGTTGAGTTCCACCTGGTGGGCATGTCACATATAAGGCGGTTCTTGGGCAGGTTCAACTCCTTTTGCAGCTCAGCCAGGCGAGCACTGGCATTATAAGATCTGCGGAAATGCACACAGACTTTCCTGGCCTGCCTCAGGACATCCTGTAAGCCCGGGTACCTGCCCAAGAACCGCTGCACCACCAGGTTAAGGACGTGAGCCACACAGGGCACATGGGTCAGTTGTCCCTGTCGGAGGGCGGAGAGGAGGTTGGTGCCATTGTCGCAAACCACCATTCCTGGCTTAAGCTGGCGTGGCGTCAACCACCTCTCGGCCTGGCCCTGCAGAGCAGACAGGACCTCTGCCCCAGTGTGGCTTCTGTCCCCCAAACACACCAGCGCAAGCACGGCATGGCATCTTTTTGCCTGCGTACTTGCGTAGCCCCTTGAACGCCTACGGAGCACCGCTGGTTCAGAGGACAAAGCACAGGAAGAGGCCATGGAGGAAGAAGAAGAGGAGGGGGTGGAGGAGAGAGGTGTGTCACAACCAGTAGTAGCATTTGGGAGGCGTGGCGGTGGAACAACCTCCAACACTACTGCACCTTGTCCTGCATCCTTCCCAGCTGCCAAAAGAGTGACCCAATGGGCCGTGAAAGAAAGGTAACGTCCCTGTCCATGCCTGCTGGACCATGAGTCAGCGGTAATATGCACCTTACCGCTGACCGCCCTGTCCAGCGAGGCCAAGACATTGCCTTCCACATGCCGGTAGAGAGCCGGAATAGCCTTCCGTGAGAAAAAGTGGCGTTTGGGAACCTGCCACTGAGGAACCGCACATTGCACAAACTCACGGAAGGGGGCCGAGTCTACCAACTGAAAAGGCAGCAGTTGAAGCGCTAGCAATTTAGCCAAGCTAGCATTCAACCGCTGGGCATGTGGATGGCTGGGAGTGAACTTCTTTCGACGGTCCAGCAGCTGGGGCAGGGAAATTTGCCTGCTAGAATCGGACGTTGGTGTACTGCTAGCAGAGTGGCCGCAACTACTTGGCTGTGACACACCTAATTCTACACCTTCATTCCTCTCAGTGCATGTTTCAGACAGGACTGAAGTTATAGTGGGGTTGGAGATCCCAGCTGATGCGGTGCAAGGAGAGGTCCGCTTTGTTCTTTGGTGTGGGTCTTTGAGGTAGGCTTGCCAACGAGCTGCATGGCAGGTCAACATATGTCTGGTCAGGCATGTGGTACCCAAGCGGCTGATGTTTTGGCCACGCGATATACGCTTGAGACATATGTTGCAAACAGCAGCTGTGTGATCTGATGCACTAGCCTCAAAAAAGGCCCACACCCAAGAACTTTTTGAATGACGGGCAGAGGCAGCGCCCTGCACAGGCGGAGCTCTGCGGTGTGATTCCATCGGTGTACTGCCCTTACGCTGGCCACCAAAGGGCATCCTGCCTCGTTGGAGATGTGCCTCCTCCTCATCCTCCTCCTCCTCCTCTCTCCTATTAGGCACCCACGTGGAGTCAGTGACCTCATCATCCCCTCCCTCCTCATCACTGGAGCCAATCTGGCAGTATGCTGCAGCTGCTGGAACATGACTGCCAGATTGGTGTCCTTCTTGAGCATCCCCTCTGTCTGCTCTCACGCTACTGCCTTCCTGTAGCTGGGTTTCATCATCAGACCCTTCGAAACGCTGGGCATCCTCCTGGAGCATGTACCCAACACTGTGCTCAAACAGTTCGGGGGACTCCTCAGGAGGAGGACATGGTGGGTCTAGGGAAGGAGTGACTGATGATGAGTCTGACATTGATACCAGGGAAGAGGACGCTTTGGCAGCTGCTTTGCCAGTACCCTGAGCCTGGGTGAGAGAGGATGAGGAGGAGGAGGAGGGCTTGGTCATCCACTCTACCAAGTCTTCGGCATGATGTGGCTCAACATGTCCAGCTGCCGAAAAGAAGGACAAGCGTGTCCCATGGCCATGTGCTGATGACAATGCACCGCGTCCACGACCAGCACTGTTGCCCCCAGACACAGAGCCTGCTTGCCCTCTTTTATTGCCTCCTGACTGTCTGCCTCTCCTTGTTTGCCTTCCAGACATTCTAATAGATGGCCTGCAGGGAGATGGGAAAAAAGCAATAAGGGCTACCTTCAGGTGTCCTTCTCTGTCCCTTTACTTAAGGATTTCTAAATTTGGTTGAGGATGATTGCTTTCGCACAGAATAGCACAACGACAACTTCCCTGACTGTCCAAAAAACAAGGATTTCAAAGATGGTTGATGAGGAATGCTTTAGCACAGTATAGCACAAGGAGAATTTCCCTCACTGTCCTTCCCTGTCCCTAGAAACAAGGATTATCACAGTGAAAGAAACTGACACTCTTCCTACCTATAGTTTTCTGTCCCTAGAAAAAATGTTTTTTTAAAGATGGTTGATGATCAATGCTTTAGCACACTATAGCACAAGGAGAATTTCCCTCACTGTCCTTCCCTGTCCCTAGAAACAAGGATTATCACAGTGAAAGAAACTGACACTCTTCCTACCTATAGTTTTCTGTCCCTAGAAAAAATGTTTTTTTAAAGCCGATTGATGATCAATGCTTTAGCACACTATAGCACAAGTAGAATTTCCCTCACTGTCCTTCCCTGTCCCTAGAAACAAGGATTATCACAGTGAAAGAAACTGACACTCTTCCTACCTATAGTTTTCTGTCCCTAGAAAAAATGTTTTTTTAAAGATGGTTGATGATCAATGCTTTAGCACACTATAGCACAAGGAGAATTTCCCTCACTGTCCTTCCATGTCCCTAGAAACAAGGATTATCACAGTGAAAGAAACTGACACTCTTCCTACCTATAGTTTTCTGTCCCTAGAAAAAATGTTTTTTTAAAGCTGATTGATGATCAATGCTTTAGCACACTATAGCACAAGGAGAATTTCCCTCACTGTCCTTCCCTGTCCCTAGAAACAAGGATTATCACAGTGAAAGAAACTGACACTCTTCCTACCTATAGTTTTCTGTCCCTAGAAAAAATGTTTTTTTAAAGTTGATTGATGATCAATGCTTTAGCACACTATAGCACAAGTAGAATTTCCCTCACTGTCCTTCCCTGTCCCTAGAAACAAGGATTATCACAGTGAAAGAAACTGACACTCTTCCTACCTATAGTTTTCTGTCCCTAGAAAAAATGTTTTTTTAAAGACGGTTGATGATCAATGCTTTAGCACACTATAGCACAAGGAGAATTTCCCTCACTGTCCTTCCCTGTCCCTAGAAACAAGGATTATCACAGTGAAAGAAACTGACACTCTTCCTACCTATAGTTTTCTGTCCCTAGAAAAAATGTTTTTTTAAAGACGGTTGATGATCAATGCTTTAGCACACTATAGCACAAGGAGAATTTCCTTCACTGTCCTTCCCTGTCCCTAGAAACAAGGATTATCACAGTGAAAGAAACTGACACTCTTCCTACCTATAGTTTTCTGTCCCTAGAAAAAATGTTTCTTTAAAGACGGTTGATGATCAATGCTTTAGCACACTATAGCACAAGGAGAATTTCCCTCACTGTCCTTCCCTGTCCCTAGAAACAAGGATTATCACAGTGAAAGAAACTGACACTCTTCCTACCTATAGTTTTCTGTCCCTAGAAAAAATGTTTTTTTAAAGACGGTTGATGATCAATGCTTTAGCACACTATAGCACAAGGTGAATTTCCCTCACTGTCCTTCCCTGTCCCTAGAAACAAGGATTATCACAGTGAAAGAAACTGACACTCTTCCTACCTATAGTTTTCTGTCCCTAGAAAAAATGTTTTTTTAAAGCTGATTGATGATCAATGCTTTAGCACACTATAGCACAAGTAGAATTTCCCTCACTGTCCTTCCCTGTCCCTAGAAACAAGGATTATCACAGTGAAAGAAACTGACACTCTTCCTACCTATAGTTTTCTGTCCCTAGAAAAAATGTTTTTTTAAAGACGGTTGATGATCAATGCTTTAGCACACTATAGCACAAGGAGAATTTCCCTCACTGTCCTTCCCTGTCCCTAGAAACAAGGATTATCACAGTGAAAGAAACTGACACTCTTCCTACCTATAGTTTTCTGTCCCTAGAACAAATGTTTTTTTAAAGCTGATTGATGATCAATGCTTTAGCACACTATAGCACAAGTAGAATTTCCCTCACTGTCCTTCCCTGTCCCTAGAAACAAGGATTATCACAGTGAAAGAAACTGACACTCTTCCTACCTATAGTTTTCTGTCCCTAGAAAAAATGTTTTTTTAAAGACGGTTGATGATCAATGCTTTAGCACACTATAGCACAAGGAGAATTTCCCTCACTGTCCTTCCCTGTCCCTAGAAACAAGGATTATCACAGTGAAAGAAACTGACACTCTTCCTACCTATAGTTTTCTGTCCCTAGAAAAAATGTTTTTTTAAAGACGGTTGATGATCAATGCTTTAGCACACTATAGCACAAGGAGAATTTCCCTCACTGTCCTTCCCTGTCCCTAGAAACAAGGATTATCACAGTGAAAGAAACTGACACTCTTCCTACCTATAGTTTTCTGTCCCTAGAAAAAATGTTTTTTTAAAGCTGATTGATGATCAATGCTTTAGCACACTATAGCACAAGTAGAATTTCCCTCACTGTCCTTCCCTGTCCCTAGAAACAAGGATTATCACAGTGAAAGAAACTGACACTCTTCCTACCTATAGTTTTCTGTCCCTAGAAAAAATGTTTTTTTAAAGACGGTTGATGATCAATGCTTTAGCACACTATAGCACAAGGAGAATTTCCCTCACTGTCCTTCCCTGTCCCTAGAAACAAGGATTATCACAGTGAAAGAAACTGACACTCTTCCTACTGTGACAGCAGGAAGGTAAAGTCACCTGGTTGCATCCAGGGGGGTAGATATATTTCGCCCAGATTCAGGCTTTACGCCGACTTATACAACTAGGTGGAGAGTTGTATAAGCCCAGCTGAGGCTAGTGGGCTCATGGATGACTCATACCTCTAGGGAGAGTGTGGGGCGTCGTGCAGACAGGGAGTTGATGAGACCAGCTGAAGCTTGTCAGCTCATTTAGGCCTCTATAAGAACTCCCAGATTCATTAGGTGTTAGCTCATGCCTGGAACCAGACCTGTGTGGACTGTCTAGGGAGAGTGAACCCCTGTGCGGTGAGACAAAGCCTGTGTGGCTATTTGCTTGGACATTTAAAACCAGGGACTTAGGGACTAGGACAGCACTAGGCTGATCCCAGTTGTTAGTTAGGAAACCTGTATGTTTAGTCAGAGGTCAAGTTGACCAGGATTTATTTTGTTTATGTTTCTTTTGCTTTGCTGTGTTTTGTCACTGTAAATAGAAAATAAACCGCACCTTTTTGATTTTGAAAACCACAACCTCCGTTTGCTGGGCCTGATTTGTGTGGGGAGCCCATCCCGGGGGTCACACACACCCGCTGCCGAGCTAACCCCCTCACAGTTGGTGGAGAACCAGTGGCAGTTTTTTTTAAGCCAGCATGGAGGAGATACTGAAACAGCTGGCTCTAGCAAATGCCAATCAACAGCAGACAAATGCAGGTTTGCAAAGGAGCCTTGCAGCCCAGCAGCAAGCTCATCAACAGAGCCTTGCAGCCCAGCAGCAAGCTCACCAACAGAGTCTGGAAGCTCAGCAACAAGCCCAGCAGCAATCTGAGGCCTGCTTCATAGACCTGTTACAGAAGCAAGAGCAGAGACTACAACAAATGGAAGCAGTAATGCAGCAACGTCCGCAGACCAGTGAGGAAAGCCGTCCCACTAATACCGCGTCCTTTGGGGTGAGTCGTTTATTGACAAAAATGACTGGAGAGGATGATCCAGAGGTATTTTTGACCACATTTGAAAGGACCGCTGAAAGAGAAAAGTGGCCTGAGGAGCAGTGGGCTGGACTGGTGGCTCCTCTGTTAACTGGTGAATCGCAGAAAGCTTACTATGACCTAGAGCCTAACCAAGCAAAAGACTATGTGATGCTAAAAGCTGAAATTTTGGCAAGGCTGGGTGTCACCCAGGCTGTCCGGGCTCAGCGTGTGCATAACTGGACTTTCCAGCTTGGAAAACCCCCCAGGTCTCAAATGTATGATCTCATTCACCTGAGCAGAAAGTGGCTACAGCCAGAGACTTTGTCCGCACCAAAGATTGTGGAACGTGTTGTAATGGATCGGTTTTTGAGAGCTCTTCCTACTGCCATCCAAAAGTGGGTAAGCCATGGAGACCCAGAGACGGCCGATGGTCTTGTGGATCGTGTGGAGAAATACTTGGCTACAGAGAACCTGACGGCCTCTTCCAGAGACACTCAGACTTTCCACCCTAAGACCAGACCATCCCCAGGGGCGGATAAGAGGATTCCAAGGGGTGAGGGTGGAGAGAGTGAGAGGGTGGGAGCTCTACCCCAAGTTTGGCGAGAACAGCCTGGGAAATCAGCGGCTCAAGAGGCGGCAAGAAGGATCGTTTGCTACCGCTGCCGGCAAGCGGGACATATTGCAGCCAATTGCCCGGTTGTGGAGGAACCCATGCAGTGTGACTTTCTGACGGGCAGACGTCAGTCGCTGTGTGCGACAGTCGCATGCACTGCCATTCGAGGAACTGAGAAACATTTATGCAAAATGTGTGTTAATGGTAGAAATGTTGTGGTATTGCTGGATTCAGGTAGCCTTGTGACCCTGATAAAGGCTGAATTAGTTAAAACAGAGGTCTCTGGGAATAGCAAGGTAGCTGTTATTTGTGTGCATGGGGACACCCGAGAGTATCCAGTGACTACAGTGTGTTTCGAGACCCCCAAAGGTACCCTCTCTCATCCAGTGGGGTTAGTATCTCAATTACCGCATGATGCCATTGTGGGAAGGGATTTTCCGAAGTTCTGGGAACTGTGGGATGATCCTGAGCCCCCCACTGGTGCCCCTATGTACCAGGAATGTGATAGCCAGAACTCCTCTGAGAGTGGTGAGGACTCTCCAGAATTTCCCTTGTCAGTATTGGCAGGGGAGACTCAAGAAACTGGAGAGGAGCCCACCTCCTCAGACGAAAACCTACCGTCTGTGGAGTTTTCTGATCTGGAGGTTCACAGGGAAAATTTTGCCACAGAACAGTTAAAAGACCCCGCCCTAATAAAGGCACGGGAAAACGTAGTGGAAATAGATGGCGAGTTAGTGAACCCAGATAATACCTGCACTTACCCATACTTCAGCGTAGAGAAGGACCTACTGTATCGGGTGGCAAAAAGGGCAGAAGAAACCGTTGAGCAGCTTGTGGTGCCCAAACCTTACAGGAAGTTGGTGTTGGAGTTGGCCCATGGGCACATTCTTGGAGGTCATCTGGGGACAGAGAAAACCCGAGAGAGGGTATTACAGAGATTCTATTGGCCTGGGGTGATGAAGGACATAGAAAATTATTGTTCCTCCTGCCCTGTGTGTCAGAGGTCGGCCCCGATGCCACATTTCCGTAGCCCGCTGGTCCCTCTACCCATCATTGAGGTCCCGTTTGAGAGAATCGCAATGGATTTGGTAGGTCCTATAATCAAGTCCGCTAGGGGGCACCAGTACATATTGGTTATAATGGACTATGCCACCCGTTATCCAGAAGCGATCCCTCTCAGAAATACCTCGGCCAAAACCATAGCCAAAGAGCTATCGCTTGTTTTTAGCCGGGTGGGTATTTGTAAAGAACTGCTTACGGACCAAGGTACACCCTTTATGTCCCGGGTTATGAAAGAGCTGTGTAAATTGTTCAAAGTGACGCAATTGCGTACATCTGTGTATCACCCCCAAACCGATGGGCTGGTTGAAAGATTCAACAAAACCCTAAAACAAATGTTGAAGAAAGTTGTGGATAGAGATGGAAAGGATTGGGACTGTCTACTTCCTTATTTGATGTTTTCTATTAGGGAGGTGCCCCAATCCTCTATGGGATTCTCCCCCTTTGAGTTACTGTATGGGAGACACCCAAGAGGGCTGTTGGATATTGCCAAGGAAACTTGGGAAAGTGAGAGTTCTCCCCACAGGAGTGTGATTGAGCATGTCGCCCTGATGCAAGACCGAATTGCACAGGTAATGCCCATCGTGAAGGAACATTTGGCCCAAGTGCAGTTAGCACAGCAGAGAGTGTACAACCATGGAGCCAAGACCCGTACCTTTTCCCCGGGGGATAGGATACTGGTACTTGTCCCTACGGTTGAAAGTAAATTCCTTGCCAAATGGCAAGGCCCCTATGAGATAATGGAAAAAGTGAGCGAAGTGAATTACAAGGTCAGACAACCAGGAAGGCGAAAGCCCGAACAGATCTATCACGTTAATCTGTTGAAAGCCTGGAGGGATAGAGAGTCCCTAGTCGCAGACACTTGGTCACCAGCTCAAACTGGTTGCGTGATTCCTGAGGTTGGAATAGCAGCCACCTTGTCACAACCCCAACAACAGGAGGTTAAGGAGTTTGTGCTTCGCAACAAGGAGGTATTCTCTGAGCTGCCGGGACAAACATCTGGGGTGGAGCATGACATCATTACCCCGCCCGGTGAAAGGGTGAAGTTAAAACCCTATCGGATCCCAGAGGCCCGACGGGAGGCAATACGGGAGGAAGTACAGAAAATGCTGAACTTAGGGGTGATAGAGGAGTCCCAAAGTGATTGGTCTAGTCCCATTGTGTTGGTGCCTAAACCGGATGGGAGCTGGCGATTTTGTAACGATTTTCGTCAGTTGAACAAAGTTACAAAATTTGACACCTACCCCATGCCACGTATAGATGAGTTGATCGACCGGCTGGGAACAGCCCGATACATGACGACTCTTGACCTCACAAAAGGGTATTGGCAAATCCCCCTGGCCAAGTCGGCCAAAGAGAAAACCGCATTTGTAACCCCAGACGGGGCGTTCCAATATAAAAGAATGCCGTTCGGGTTACAGAATGCGCCGGCCACATTCCAGCGGAAAATGGACCAGATGCTGAGGCCCCATCGGAAGTATGCTGCGGCTTACCTGGATGACGTAATTGTCCATAGCACAGATTGGGCCTCACATCTGCCAAAAGTGCAAGCAGTCCTGGACTCTGTTCGGGAAGCGGGGTTTACGGCTAACCCCAAGAAGTGTACCATTGGGCAGGAGGAGGCCAAATATCTTGGGTACACCATTGGGAGGGGAGTAATAAAACCCCAACTCAACAAAGTCGAGGCCATCCAGAGTTGGCCACGTCCCAACAGCAAGAAGCAGGTACGAGCCTTTCTGGGAATCGCTGGGTATTATCGGCGATTCATTCCCCACTTTGCTTCTAAGGCTGTGCCCCTAACCAACCTGACGAAGGGGAAAGGGTCGGTCATGATTAAATGGACCCCCGAGGCTGAGGCAGCATTCCAATTCTTGAAACAAGCCTTATGTAGCCAGCCAGTGTTGTACTCACCCGACTTCTCTAAAGACTTTGTCGTACAAAGTGATGCGTCAGATGTGGGGTTAGGAGCAGTATTGTCCCAGGTCTGGAACGGGGAAGAGCACCCAGTCATTTACCTCAGCAGGAAGTTGAAGTCCCATGAGGTAAATTACGCCACCGTTGAAAAGGAGTGTTTAGCGGTGAAGTGGGCTCTAGATTCCCTTCGGTACTACCTGCTAGGTAGGCACTTTGACATGGTTACGGATCACGCTCCGTTAAAGTGGATGGCTCAAAACAAGGAAACAAATAGAAGAGTGAATAGGTGGTTCCTGGCCCTCCAGGAATTCAACTTTACAGTAAAGCATCGCCCTGGCGTTCAAATGGGGAATGTGGATGCTTTGTCTCGAGTACATGAATGCCTGATTGCTGGTGTTCCAACCCCGAGGTTAAAACAAGAGGGGGGGGTATGTGACAGCAGGAAGGTAAAGTCACCTGGTTGCATCCAGGGGGGTAGATATATTTCGCCCAGATTCAGGCTTTACGCCGACTTATACAACTAGGTGGAGAGTTGTATAAGCCCAGCTGAGGCTAGTGGGCTCATGGATGACTCATACCTCTAGGGAGAGTGTGGGGCGTCGTGCAGACAGGGAGTTGATGAGACCAGCTGAAGCTTGTCAGCTCATTTAGGCCTCTATAAGAACTCCCAGATTCATTAGGTGTTAGCTCATGCCTGGAACCAGACCTGTGTGGACTGTCTAGGGAGAGTGAACCCCTGTGCGGTGAGACAAAGCCTGTGTGGCTATTTGCTTGGACATTTAAAACCAGGGACTTAGGGACTAGGACAGCACTAGGCTGATCCCAGTTGTTAGTTAGGAAACCTGTATGTTTAGTCAGAGGTCAAGTTGACCAGGATTTATTTTGTTTATGTTTCTTTTGCTTTGCTGTGTTTTGTCACTGTAAATAGAAAATAAACCGCACCTTTTTGATTTTGAAAACCACAACCTCCGTTTGCTGGGCCTGTTTTGTGTGGGGAGCCCATCCCGGGGGTCACACACACCCGCTGCCGAGCTAACCCCCTCACACTACCTATAGTTTTCTGTCCCTAGACAAAATGTTTTTTTAAAGACGGTTGATGATCAATGCTTTAGCACACTATAGCACAAGGAGAATTTCCCTCACTGTCCTTCCCTGTCCCTAGAAACAAGGATTATCACAGTGAAAGAAACTGACACTCTTCCTACCTATAGTTTTCTGTCCCTAGAAAAAATGTTTTTTTAAAGCTGATTGATGATCAATGCTTTAGCACACTATAGCACAAGTAGAATTTCCCTCACTGTCCTTCCCTGTCCCTAGAAACAAGGATTATCACAGTGAAAGAAACTGACACTCTTCCTACCTATAGTTTTCTGTCCCTAGAAAAAATGTTTTTTTTAAAGACGGTTGATGATCAATGCTTTAGCACACTATAGCACAAGGAGAATTTCCCTCACTGTCCTTCCCTGTCCCTAGAAACAAGGATTATCACAGTGAAAGAAACTGACACTCTTCCTACCTATAGTTTTCTGTCCCTAGAAAAAATGTTTTTTTAAAGACGGTTGATGATCAATGCTTTAGCACACTATAGCACAAGGAGAATTTCCCTCACTGTCCTTCCCTGTCCCTAGAAACAAGGATTATCACAGTGAAACAAAATGACACTCTTCCTACCTATTGTTTTCTGTCCCTAGAAAAAATGTTTTTTTAAAGCTGATTGATGATCAATGCTTTAGCACACTATAGCACAAGTAGAATTTCCCTCACTGTCCTTCCCTGTCCCTAGAAACAAGGATTATCACAGTGAAAGAAACTGACACTCTTCCTACCTATAGTTTTCTGTCCCTAGAAAAAATGTTTTTTTAAAGATGGTTGATGATCAATGCTTTAGCACACTATAGCACAAGGAGAATTTCCCTCACTGTCCTTCCCTGTCCCTAGAAACAAGGATTATCACAGTGAAAGAAACTGACACTCTTCCTGCCTATAGTTTTCTGTCCCTAGAAAAAATGTTTTTTTAAAGATGGTTGATGATCAATGCTTTAGCACACTATAGCACAAGGAGAATTTCCCTCACTGTCCTTCCCTGTCCCTAGAAACAAGGATTATCACAGTAAAACACACTGACACTCTCCTTACCTATAGTTTTCTGTCCCTAGAAAAAATGATTTTTTAAAGATGGTTGATGATCAATGCTTTAGCACACTATAGCACAAGGAGAATTTCCCTCACTGTCCTTCCCTGTCCCTAGAAACAAGGATTCGCACAGTAAAACACACTGACACTCTCCCTACCTATCCTTCTCTTTCCCTAAACTAAAGGAATCCAGGTTAAGCAAGAAAAAAAAAATGTCACTGTCCCTGCCTATGCTTCTCTTTCCCTGCTCCGGAACACACTACACTAGGCCGCCGTGCTGGCGGCCTTTTATAGTGTGGGGCGTGTACTAAACACCCTCAGCAATAATTGGCCACAGGCATCCTGCCTGTGGCCAATCATTGCTCTCCTCGCTGCCGGCGCTGTGATTGGCCAAGCATGCGGGGTCACAGTGCATGCTTGGCCAATCACAGCGCCTGGATGACACTGCGATGGCGTAGTGCATTGTGGGCCGTTCGCGTCACTCGAATTAGGCGCGAACGGCCCAAATCGTTCGATCTTCGTCGAACGATCGAACAGCCGATGTTCGAGTCGAACGTATGTTCGACTCGAACACCGAGCTCATTCCTATTCCTGACCTGCCATGCTGCGTGCTCAGATAAGGGTCTGGTATGGATTTTGGGGATTTTGGCCATTTTTTCGTCATAGGGGGGTTTCCCCTTAAAATCCATACCAGACCTAAGGGCCTGGTATGCTCCTGGAGGGGAACCCATGCCGGTTTTTTATTTAAAATTTGGCCTGGAGTTCCCCTTCATGATTTATACCAAACACAGGGGACAGCGAGCGCGAGGCTTGCAGTACCTTGTCGCCGAGAGCATTCTCGGCTAGGTACTTAAAGTCGCCTCCAGGACACGACTTGAGCGTCTGCTTCACGCTCAAGTCGTGTCCACGTTGCCTCGCAAAATCGCGCTGCCCCTGTGTCAACCGTCACACGAGTTGCCCCGCAAGTCTTGATCCGACTTCCCGGGCGACCTCTATTCAAATCAATGGGCTCTCATAGGGAACCATTCATTTTGAATAGAGATACAAGCGCCGCTGACATTTTTATTTACTATAGCAGTGCGCCGCCGGTTCATGCGCCCAATTAAGGATTTATCCGGCGCACCAATTAAGGTATGAACCGGCGCAGCGAACTGGTGTTAGTAAATCACCCCCACAGTGTTCTTCCACTTCACAAACTGCGTTCCATTCACCAGGTGAAGTGCATGCTCTCCTTCATTTACAAAGGGTCAATAATACATAAAAGGAGATCAATCTCCTCAGTCAGATAATGATGCTCAGGTTCCTTTAAGAGTAATTTGGTTCTTCTTCTAGAGTGACTCCACACAGTTAACAAACAGCTCACAGGTTACATATAAAGAGAAAAGCAGCCTCCAATAGTGCAGTACCCGGATTAATCAACTTGACAAAACCACACAAAACCCAGCTTCATAAAATTCACTCACATTTATTAAATAAAACATCAGCATGTGTTAGATTGATCTCCCTTTATGCATTATTGACCCTTTGTGGGTCTGAAATGAAGGTGAGCATGCACTTCACCTGATGAATCGAGCACAGTTTGTGAAGTGGCAGAACACTGCGTGTTGTATATATGGAGCACTTTATTAACTAAATACGTTTGTTCCTTTGCACAATCTATAAGAAGAATCACCACCTGAACACAATTATAAGAGGACTTTTTATTAAGCCCTGTACACATGATCGGATAACCTATGGATTTTCGTCCGATGGATTTGTCCATCGGAAATCCGATGAAACTGTTTTTCATCAGTCTTGCCCACACACCATCAGTCAAAAAACCGACCGTTCCAAACGCGGTGACGTAAAACACTCCGATGAGCCGAGAAAAATTAAGTTTAATGCTTCTGAGCATGCGTCGACTTGATTCTGAGCATGTGTGGGTTTTTAAAACATGTTCTATTTTTTAAAACCGATGGAAAAAAGACTGATGGGTCCCATACACGATCGGTTGGTCTGATGAAAACCATCCATCGGACGGTTTTCATCAGTCAAACCGATCGTGTGTACAGGGCTTTAGTATTTTTGCACATTTTAATCATGTTCCAATATCTTCACTGTTTTATTGTTTGCACTAGCACTTTATCTTTTATGCTATGAAATGTGGTTTCTTTAGATATATAATGATATGGTGATCTAGTACATTATTGAATTAACTTGGGAAGCGCTACCATATATTTATTATTTACACTGTAAAAATAACTAAAATAATTAAAATTCAGAAGAAATCTACTCACACTTTTCAGGTGCTTCCAGTGCACCACTCGTAACATGCTTACAAATATTATTTGGTATACTGACACTGCACAAGCCACATATGCAGGTACTGTATCTCCATACAGGGTACAGGCACCATGCCATCTTATTGCCCTTCCCCTACGTGTTACTCCACAAGGACACGTGGCTTGCTCAGGGAGATTCCTATTGGACGGGCTGCCATTCACTCAATATACCAATATACCTGTCTGGGCAAACGCCATTTTTTTTAAGTCGAAGATCACTAAATCCCAGACTGACTTAGATATTGTCACACTTACGTTACAATCCCTTGGAGCTATGAAAGACTATTTAACATTGTTCCCTCTAATATTAAATATAATGGGTTTTCACCCGATGTCTACAATATTGTGTACCCGTGCATGTCAGAGATACATCAAATAATCACAATAATATTACAGTTCCAAAATACTAGACAATTTAAACAATTTATAAAAATACCAGCTGAATGTGAATATGTAATATGAATAAGTAGATTATTATTGATTTATAAATTAATATACCCTATTACCCTTAAAATCTAAATTAGTAAAAATAATCTACTGTATATAGCATATACTGCACATTGTAATAGCTACTGTATGTGATGTGCATCTGCTGTGATAAATTGCAATGCCTCTAAATCTGTCTACACAACAATTCCTTTTACCATTGTACTCTCTGTCTTAGAGAAGTATCCATTAATAAAATATAATATTCCTCTGAAAGTTTACTTTCAAATTTGTACATTAACCACTGTACGTTTTCTGTAAAACTTGTTTTTTATTATCCAAGGTGATATGTCTATTCTTGATCATGAATATGCAGATGCTAACATCAAAGCCAGAGTGTAAAGAGTCCCCAAAAAAATAACAATCTCAAAGGGTTTTAACAATATTTTTAGCTTAAAAATAAAGTTATAGAACGTGTAGAGGGGAATTTCCTTTAAAGCAATTTAACCAACTTCATATACAACACAATATATATTTTAAAATGTTTAAAGGAAACCCGTACTCAGAGAAACAAAGACTTTCCAATTGTTTACTTTCTGATAATGCTAGCTGGATGGAGGGACCAGGAGCACCAGTGTGGTACCTGAGAAAAGGAGGATTGGGGTTGCTCTGTGCTAAACCACTGCACAGAGCAAGTAAGTATACTGTAACATGTTTGTTTTGTTTTTTAATCTGCTTTAATATCATTTTAGCATTACTTTGCAGTCCAATAAGCAGGAGAGTTAGATGTGGTGTTCTAAATAATCAGTACTCAATAATAAACTAGTTCAGACACACTGTATTTTTTCCTCTGTAAACTGTTTATTTGCCATACTAATCACATTTTTTTTTTATGAGAGTGTTGTACTCTTTCTTTGCTGTTGTGCATATTGCGCATCTCTATAAAACGTATTTTATATAACATAATATGTAATATTGAATATGGTTAAACAAAATCATATTGCTAAATCATAGAAGAAAAAAATCTCAGTTGTCCTGTCTATAAAATTCATGGTTCATAAAAACATTGCATTTACCCTTGCACGTCCTGCTATGTATTTTAATTTTAGAATAGTCTTTTCCCAATTTAAAAATGTGCCTATGACCTTGCATGAGTACATATTAACACATTAAAAATTAAAACAGTTTAGTGAGTGGGTTGCATAAATGTATGGATATACTTATTGTAAATTATGAATTTCACTTTAAAAGCAGAGTCCTTGTCAGTGAGCTGTGAATATCAGTTTAGGGTATGCATAAGATTTTCCTTAAATGCGACACAGATCCCTAAAAGATTAATTTTCTTTTGAACAGACACCATAAAATTCTTTCAGGTAAAATAATTTTTACCACTATATCAGCACAATAAAAAATTAAAGATTTTATTGACTGTGTTTAATATTGAAGTTTAAGTGATGTGTTCATTGACCATTTTAATATCACATTTAAAAATTGCATTAACAATAACAAGTTTTAATTAAATTCAGCTATGGTTTGTCTGATATTATTATGTGTTAATAATTAAGAGCTATCCTTTATTCTTTAAGTTTATTGTAGCCATGCTTTATGGAGAAATGATGCATGAAAAAGTGAACAGTTGGCTTTTTTTTTATGCTTTAAAATATTTAAAGTTTTATATAAATTTTCTTAAGTCCATCCAGCTTAAAAGTAAATGTTCATATTGTTATACAAATCTACAGATAGAGACAACTCAAACTTATCTATGAAACCATCTTTTGGGAAAAGAGTCTAACATGGTCTGTATTGTGCAAAACCACCAATCACATTATATTTTTTTTATTATCCCACCGTCATTTCTAGAGATAAGTATACTGGTTTGTGATTTGTTACTTGTGACAAATCTAGCCTTTGCAGTCTGGTCACTCTTTTTATGGTATTTGTCCTGCTTATGTGCCAATTTGCCCAGTTTTACATGGAATCACACAATTTGTTAATTCCCCTTACAACAAAGGTTTATCAATTGCACTAAAAAAAAGAATGTTTATGGTTATACAACCAATAAAACTACAGACTTTAACTATATATTGTAACTATACATTGACAAGATTCAATCCAGGAAGCCGTCTCCCACTTAACCCTGTACTACTTTTTGCATTTTGCATTTTTAAATTTTGTACAAAAAACATATATTTAAGAAAAAAATCATAGTGAATTATTAAAAATAAAATCCACATTGGAAAACCTCCTTTACACACCCAATGCATAACACCATCCATGAACACATACATTTTTGAGTATCTAAGCACCTTTGGGATGAACACATGCCCCTTTCCCATAGATTATGGATCTCTGTGTGTAATAATAGGTCAGACTATATAATATTAACCTGTGGATGCAGTATCCCTAGTTATTCTTAATTGTAGAAATATTTCACTCAACAAACAAAATGATCCCATGTTTTGATGAGTCTATGGTTATAGAAGATCCACACTATGACATATAGCTGTATGTCTTTGCCCATCAGATTATGAAAAATGTGTACATAGTAGCTTGCGTTGGTTTTATTCCAATAAGCACATCCTAGTCTGCTATTGCAATTCTGTGAAAGCTGTTTGTATGTAACACTGCAGACATTAAGACACAGTACCTACCCTGTTGTTTCTTTTATGAATTGTGGCAGACTTGCCAGAGTCCTGATTGCAAACATGCCAAACAATAACATTCACTTTGCTTCCATGCACGTGTCCTGATTTTCAATTGGATGAACAGCATCCCTTATGGGGATACGACAGATCCTATTTATTTATTTTATGGAGAGATCTGTGGTCTATTAGATCCCAGATCCCTCCTCTGCTCTCTAAAGCAGCCAATCAAACTGAGATCTGGTAACGGCTTGTAAACAAACAAATCAAACCCAGAAGTGCCTAAATCCTCATCACTTCTAGTTTCTGATGTCACAACTCAGGGTTCACATCTCTGGGTTCCCCAGGACATGGAGTCTAAGCCCTTGTGACATCCCATCTGAGGCTGTATATATATATATATATATATATATATATATATATATATATATATATATATATATAAATATATATATAAGTACAGCTGACAGGAAGCCAGTAATGATGTCACATTATTATTATTAAATTATCTCTGGTAATGCACTAGGTGTGCGCGCCTTCCATTTTTATTTTTCTTGTAGTTCCTTTCAGATTACCCCATCTGAGGAAGGCAGCATCCACCTAGTTTTGGGATACTCTATATACCTTTTACACCACCATTTTATCTGATATCTGTTACGCCACACCTTGGAAGACCTATTAGCGCTGGAAGTGACTGTGTTTTTATAAAAATCTCTCATATAAAGTCCATCCCTATGGGTGTTTTATGGGTACAAACACAAATGCTTCTTTGCATCAATACTTTACCACATTTGAATTTTTTTTACTATTAAAATATCAATATACCATTAATAAAAAATATCAAACTAAAATTATCATTCAGCCCAGGAGGATATACTGCTACAATTTTGCCTACATATAAGGTGTCTTTTATAGGTGACCTCAATTTGAAATTTTTAAAGCGAAAGTCCACCCTAAAAAAAAAAAATTCATAAAAGCCTCCTAAAAATGTAAAAAAAAACAAAAAGGAAAGGAAAAAAAACATTTGTTATACTTACCAGAAATGGCTGTTGCTAGGCAGATCGTCCTAATCTGCCACTTCCTATTCCGCAGTAGTCTTCGTTCTTCTCCTCCTCTCGTTGTCTTCTGGGGAATCGGGCACACTGTCTTCTGGGACCTGTGTGTCCCAGAAGACAGCCGACCATTCACAAAGCGCCGCGCGACTCGTGCATGCGCAGTAGGAAACGGGCAGTGAAGCCACAAGTCTCCACTGCCTGTTTCCCTTAGTTCGAATGGTGGCGCCGGCACCCAAACCGATATATGGATCGGCCTTGGGGGGCAGACATTGCGGACACCCTGGACAGGTAAGTGTGCTTATTAAAAGTCAACAGCTACAGTGTTTTTAGCTGTTGACTTTAAAAAAAAAAATTCAGCTGGAACACCGCTTTAAAGTTATAATGGTTATATAACCACTTTCTATTTTGTTATCATTCTTTTTCATGTAGAAGGCTCCACAGGTGCACAACCAAATATATAAACCACATCCTCAGTAATACAATCTACATATCCTTTGCACATGAAGAGCCTCTCATTGGATAGAGTAATAATTTATTCCCAAATCACAAAAAACTGTATTCACTTTTCCCACATCTAATCGTATGTAAGACTGAGCTTTAAAGTGTAAAGTCTCTAAAAATAACAAACATGTTATACTTACCTGCTCTATGCAGATGTTTTTGCACAGAGCAGCCTGGATCCTCCTCTTCTCGGGTCCCTCTTCAGCTTTAATGGCCCCTCCCTCCTGTAGAGTGCCCCCACAGCAAGCAGCTTGCTATGGGGGGCACCTGAGCCAAGTCACAGCTCCCTGTGTCCATTCAGACACAGAGCCCTGATTCAGCCCCGCCCCCTATGTCTCCTGATTGGCTAACTGACTTTGATTGACAGCAGCGGGAGCCGATTCCCCCGCTGCTGTGTCTCAGCCAATCAGGAGGAGAGTCCCAGACAGCCAAGAACTCATGGACATCGCTGGAGAGAGATGGGACTCAGGTAAGTATTAGGGGAACCGGGGCGGCTACTGCACATAGAATGCATTAAGATAAAAAACCTTCTGAATTTACAACCCCTTTAAGGACATTAATTAGCAGGTACATAGGTACTGTATGTCTGCCATGTCCTTTTGGAGGAGCTTTCTTAAGTATTTTTTTCAGTTTGGACATTAAAGACTGACCTCATTGTGCAGGTACTAAGCCTGTACATTTGCTGTGTCCCATATGAGCAGCATCTACAGCATTTCAATTTAAGACTGGAAGCATGGAAGCAAAGCAAATGCATTTTATTGTTTGACATTTTTGCCAGCAGGACTCTGGCATAGAAGTTTATGATTAGCTAAGGGAAGGCGATGCCTATTGTGGATACAAGTGCTGCACACCCCTGATAGAACTTTGAGAAAGAATGAAAATACCCCTAGGGGTTTTGTGTTGCAGTTATGAGTAAGAAATTGGAATTGTTTATAAAAATATAAATTTTATTTTGAGAATAAACATAATTAATAGGAATCAGGACATGAGCTCCAAATTACATATTAGTAAAATTTACACACAATCTAAAACAACCAATTGGGTGTGATACCACATGGGAAATTTGTGGGTGAAAAGAACGCAATAGTCCCAACGCGTTTCGACCTTGACAATAGTAGCGGTCTTCTTCAGGGGGAATACGCTTTGCGCACTTAAATTCTATAATAAAACATATGTATGTCAATAAAATACAAAAGAACCACCAATAAGAAACAGGCACCTCGCAAGAACACCTATTGGGTGCATTGCTGGTGCATATATGATACTGGATGTGAGCGTTCCAAATATTCATGATATTTTATTGACATACATATGTTTTATTATAGAATTTAAGTGTGCAAAGCGTATTCCCCCTGAAGAAGACCGCTACTATTGTCAAGGTCGAAACACCGTGGGGCTATTGCGTTCTTTTCACCCACAAATTTCCCATGTGGTATCACACCCAATTGGTTGTTTTAGATTGTGTGTAAATTTTACTAATATGTAATTTGGAGCTCATGTCCTGATTCCTATTAATTATGTTTATTCTCAAAATAAAATTTATATTTTTATAAACAATTCCAATTTCTTACTCATAGCTGCAACACAAAACCCCTAGGGGTATTTTTATTATTTCACAAGTTTATGATTAGTCCACTAATACTCTGCAGCTGAAACCTAAATTGCTGTGTGGACTCTCACTACTTGTACAAAACCTTTATTTATATTTTTTACCCCAAGGGACAGCAAAATTGGAATCAGTGAAATTAAAAATGTCAGATTTCTGGGCTAAAAGTTAAGAGGGTGTAAAAAAAAATAGGAGGGTTGGACACTGCCTTGGGGTACAAATTCAAAAAATATATATTTTTTTTGTTTTTTCCATGCAGGCAGGAGCAGTGATTTTGAAGTTATAAAATTGCTGGCAAATGATAGCTTCTTTTTTTTTTTTCTTTAAAAAAAAAAAAAGAGCTCACAGACCCTCCTTGCCGATCCCCCACCATTTGCTAGTAATTAAACGCTTTAATTTTTCTTTATTTGTAAATGTAGTTTTTGCTGTAGCACTTTGAGTCTGGTAAGGTGTTTATGGGAGTGCCTCACAAAAAAAAAAAAAAGGGAATGAAGGGAATGAGCTCCCCTACAAGTCCATACCAGACCCTTAATCCTAGCAAGCAGGCAGGGGACCAAGTGTGTGTCCCCAGAACCATACATGTCCTCAACATGGGTGGTCCCTTGCTGAGGGAGGACCCCTTGGCAAAGCACTTTGTCTCCATGTTGATGTGGACAAGGGTCTATTCCCCACAACCCTTGCCCAGTGGTTGCAGGAATCTGTGTGCAGGGGCTTATTGGAAGCTGGAATCACCCTTTAATAATATGGAGGTCCCCAGACACTGCCCCAATGTTAATGAGTACAGAGTTCCCTACTAATTCACAAGGCAAAAGTAAAGTATAAATAAAGGACCCTGACAGGACACTATGTATGTTATTAATTAGAAGGCTGATGTGCATGTATGCTATGGGAGTGTGATTGTATTATTTATAAATAAAGGATTTAAATGGTTTTACACTATATATAAATATTATTTTCTCTTTTGTTTCATTGAGACTATGAGATAATGGCAGCAGTGATTAGCACTTTTGCCTGGCAGCACTAATGTTGTTGGTTCAAATCCCAACCACAGCACTACCTGTCTGGAGTTTGCATGTTCTCCCTATGTCTGGTTTCCTTCCACACTCCAAAGACATGCTGGTAAGTTAATTGGCTCCTGTCTAAATTGGCCCTAGTATGTGTGTGTATTAATGTGAGTTAGGGACATATCTATTGTACATTCTCATCAGTCACTGCCCTCAAGGATTGTAATTTCCTTGAGGGCAGGGAATGATTTGAATTTACAATATATACAATATGTAAAGCACTGCATAAAATGTCAATGCTATCTACACAGTATCTAACAAAACTGAGTACACCCCTCACATTTTTGTGAATATTATATTTATACCTTTTCATGTGACAACACTGAAGAAATTACACTTTGCTACAGTGTAAAGTAGTGAGTGTGCAGCTTGTATATTAGTGTAAATGTGCTGTCCCCTCAAAATAACTCAACACAAAAGTGAGTACACCCCTAAGTGAAAATGTCCAAATTGGGCCCAATTAGCCATTTTCCGTTCCCGGTGTCATGTGACTTGTTAGTGTTACAAGGTCTCAGAGGTGAATGGGGAGCAGGTGTGTTAAATTTGGTGTTATCGCTCTCACTCTATCATACTGGTCACTGGAAGTTCAACATGGCAAATAACTCTCTGAAGATCTAAAAAAAAAAGAATTGTTGCTTTACATAAAGATGGCCTAGGCTATAAGAAGATTGCCAAGACCCTGAAACTGAGCTGCATTGACCATACAGCAGTTTACCAGGACAGGTTCCACTTAGAACAGGCCTCACCATGGTCGACCCAAGAAGTTGAGTGCACATGCTCAGCGTCATACCAGAGGTTGTCTTTGGGAAATAGACGTATGAGTGCTGCCAGCATTGATGCAGAGGTTGAAGGGGTGGGGGGGGGGTCAGCTTTGTCAGTGCTCAGACCATACGACACACACTGCATCAAATTGGTCTGCATGGCTGTCATCTCAGAAGGAAGCCTCTTCTAAAGATGATGCACAAGAAAGCCCACAAACAGTTTTCTGAAGACAAGCAGACTAAAGGCATGGATTACTAAAACCATGTCATGTGGTCTAATGAGACCAAGATAAACTTATTTGGTTCAGATGGTGTCAAGCATGTGTGGCAGCAACCAGGTGAGGAGTACAAAGACAAGTGTGTCTTGCCTACAGTCAAGCATGGTGGTGAGAGTGTCATGGTCTGGGGCTGCATGAGTGCTGCCGGCACTGGGGAGCTACAGTTCATTGAGGGAACCATGAATTCCAACATGTACTGTGTAGGGATGAGCCGAACACCCCCCTGTTCGGTTCGCACCAGAACCTGCGAACAGCAAGAATGTTCGCGTGAACTTTAGAACCCTATTAAATACAATGGACTTGAACGTTCAAAATCAAAAGTGCTAATTATTAAGGCTAATATGCAAGTTATTGTCCTAAAAAGTGTTTGGGGACCTGGGTCCTGCCCCAGGGGACATGTATCAATGCAAAAAAAAGTTTTAAAAACGTCCGTTTTTTCGGGAGCATTTATTTTAATAATGCTTAAAGTGAAACAATAAAAGTGAAATATTCCTTTAAATTTTGTACCTATGGTGTGTGTATAGTATGCCTGTAAAGTCGCGCTTGTTTCCCGTGCTTAGAACTGTCCCTGCACAAAGTGTAATTTCTGAAGGAAAAAAAGTAATTTAAAACTCACTCGCGGCTATAATGAATTGTCGACTCCTGGAAACACATAGAAAAGTCATTGATAAAAAAAAAAAAAAAGCGTGGGGGTCCCCCCAAATTCAATTACCAGGCCCTTCAGGTCTGGTATGGATATTAAGGGGAACCCTGCCGCAAATTTAAAAAAAAATGCGTGGGGTTCCCCCATATATCCATACCAGGCCCTTCAGGTCTGGTATGGGTTTTAAGGGGAACTCCATCCCAAATTTAAAAAAAAAATGGCGTGGAGTTCCCCCAAAAATCCATACCAGACCCTTTATCCGAGAACACAACCTGGCAGGCTGCAGGAAAAGAGGGGAGACGAGAGAGCGCCCCCCCATCCTGAACCGTACCAGGCCACACGCCCTCAATATGGGGAGGATGTCCCCATGTTGATGGGGACAAGGGCCTCATCCCCACAACCCTTGCCCGGTGGTTGTGGGGGTCTGCGGGCAGGGGGCTTATCGGAATCTGGAAGACCCCTTTAACAAAGGGGACCCCCAGATCCCGCCCCCCCCATGTGAATTGGTAAGGGGTACATTGTACCCCTACCATTTCACGAAGAAAGTGTAAAAAAAAATAAAAACACACAGACACCTTGGAAAAGTCCTTTATTAACATTTAAAAAATTAAAAATAAAAAACCCATTCCAGCGATGAAATCCAGTGTCCCGCGGCGATCCGATGTCCAGCGCTGTCCACACGAAACGTCATTGGCTGAGCCTGAGCGGACCTGATGGGGAACTTCCTCCGCAGTGTATTAAATGAATAGACCCGCTCCTTCTAAAGTTCCCCCTCAGGTCCGCTCAGCCAATAACGTAGGTGTAAGGCTAAGCGGACCAGATGCGGAACGTGAGAAGGGGCGGGTCTATTCATTTATTACACTGTGGAGGAAGTTCCTCATCAGGTCCGCCCCCTCGTATGTCAGACCCCGCCTACATCATTGGCTGAGCGGACCTGATGGGGAACTGCCTCTGCAGTGTAATAAATGAATAGACCTGCCCCTTCTCACGTTACGCATCTGGTCCGCTTAGCCTTACACCTACGTCATTGGCTGGGCGGACCTGATCAGGAACTTTAGAAGGGGCGGGTCTATTCATTTAATACACTGCGGAGGAAGTTCCCCATCAGGTCCGCTCAGGCTCAGCCAATGACGTTTTGTGTGGACAGAGCTGGACATCGGATCGCCGCGGGACACTGGATTTCATTGCTGGAATGGTTTATTTTCTTTTTTTCTTTTTAATAAAGGACTTTTATTTATTTTTACACTTTCTTTGTGAAATGGTAGGGGTACAATGTACCCCTTACCAATTCACATGGGGGGGCCGGGATCTGGGGGTCCCCTTTGTTAAAGGGGTCTTCCAGATTCCGATAAGCCCCCTGCTCGCAGACCCCCACAACCACCGGGCAAGGGTTGTGGGGATGAGGCCCTTGTCCCCATCAACATGGGGACATCCTCTCCATGTTGAGGGCATGTGGCCTGGTACAGTTCAGGAAGGGGGGGTGGGGCACTTTTCCTGCAGCCTGCCAGGTTGCATGCTCGGATAAAGGGTCTGGTATGGATTTTTGGGGGAACTCCACGCCATTTAAAAAAAAAATGGGGTGGAGTTCCCCTTAAAATCCATACCAGACTTGAAGGGCCTGGTATGGATATTTGGGGGAACCCCACACATTTTTTTTTTATTTGCGGCAGGGTTCCCCTTAATATCCATACCAGACATGAAGGGCCTGGTAATTGAATTTGGGGGGACCCCCACTGTTGTGTTACACTATGTAATTATTCTTGCTCTGTGTCTTTAAGATCTGTCCCCTTCTTTCTAGCTGAACTCTCTCTCTCACCGTAGTTCTTTATATATCTCCTCCACTTCCTGATTCTGGTCATTACTCCTGTATATCTTCCATGCTAAACATCTTACATGTGGCTTACAACTGCAACGTTTTTCTACCTATGAATATCCATCATTAAACGGAACATTCGAAAGGATTCATCGTCTGTCGTCCTAACTGTGAGTTTATTCATTGAGTTAAACTGCCTGTATCGATGCAAGGGATAATAGCAAACCAGCTTGTGTAAGGCCTACTTCAACCTGGAGATGAACTTTATCGCTTTGTAGTTGAGACAGAACAGTAGAAAAACGGAGTTTCACAGCCTAATTACAAGATTTATGCATGCCAGTACTGAAACAGACAAGATTTACTGCCCTCATAGCAAGACAGAAGGGACAGAGCAGCACATGGCAGCCTTATAGCCTGAGACAATCTGCACAGTGTCATATTTCAGCACACAGATCCTGCCTGCTTTCACAGTCAGTCTGCTATCATGAGTGACCAAGCTTCTGCATGTGAACTCACATCTACCTCCCCACAAGTTCCTGAAGAAACTGAGTTACCCAAACGCTCAGTTAAACCCACTTGGAAAGTAATGGAGAATTATGAAGCTTCAAGGACTGAATTGTCAAATAGCTTGGAATTAGTCTGGGAGAAAATCCTTGCTGAAGCCAATACAGTGTCTGTTGAACGTGAACCACTGACACTAGAGGGCGCCATTAAACAACTTTCTGCCTCATATGAGCTTTATCAGCTTACCAGCAGCAAATTCACTAATGTCTTGCAAAACATGAATACAGAAAGTGCGATGACACAATAAAAGCGCGTCAATGCTCTCAATATTGAAAGAGACAGTTTTATCCAGCAAACCAGATTAAAGGCAGAAGCAAAAATAAAGCTGTTACAGGACACTGCATCTCACAGATCTGTTTCCACCAGACGTTCTAAAAACTCGTCAAGATTCCATAGTTCAAGATACTCAACACTCAGTGAGCGACTTATTAATGCCCGCGCTGAAGTGGAAGCCAGCAAAGTGCAGGTGGCATATGCAGAAAAAAGAGCAGAGTTGGAAGCTCAAAGGGCAGAGTTGGAAGCGCAGTCAGCACTTCAAAGAGCAGAGTTGGAAGCGCAGTCAGCACGACAAAGAGCAACAATGGAAACCTTAAATGAACAGTGTAAACATGACGCAGCTATGGCAAAGCTAAGGGTCCTACAGCAAGCTATCAGTGCAGAGGAAGGTGCAAGTGAGAAAGACAGCATTAACCTAAACATAGCAGATATGGAAGACCCCCTCAAACGCACTAAAGACTATGTCCTAAGCCACTGCAGTGCACACTCCATTGTCTCCAATGCTCCCGGCTACATAGAGACTCCTTCACAGCTTCAAGTTAAAGAGGTTCCAGCAACTTCCTGCACTCAAAATTACTCCACTGCATTTCCTACCTGCCTACCTTGCCTGCCTTCATACGTCACAGAGCATCAGCGCAAGCTTCAAGCAAGTCATCAATCTCCAGTCATCGGTACAGCCTTGAATCAACGTACCATTGGAACAACTGACTTCAAGCAAGTAACTCACCTGGATGCATCTGCTGCACCATATTTCCCTGTGTCCTTTAACAACAATGTCAAAGATAACGCAATCAGCACCATACAGCCAACAGCATCTCACATAAAGGCGGAGACAACTGAAACAGAAGAGTTTGTGAGGTACATGCTTCGCAGGGAGCTCACAAAGACTGGTCTTACAAGTTTTAATGACCAACCTGAGAACTACAGAAGTTGGAAATGTGCCTTCAGAACTACAATCAGCAATATTGGCATTACAGCTGATCAAGAATTGAATCTGCTGATCAAATGGCTTGGTCCTCTATCTGCTGCACGTGTTAAGCCATTAAGATCGGTTTTCATGGACAATCCTACTGCAGGCCTCACAGCTGCATGGGAGCGACTAGAGCAAAGTTATGGCAGTCCAGAAGCTATAGAAAATGCTTTGTTCATGCGTCTGGAAACTTTCCCAAAGATATCCGGTAAGGACAACAAGGAGTTTCAGAGACTGAGTGACCTTCTCCTTGAGCTTCAGCTAGCCAAGACAGACCCAAAACTACCTTGACACTCCAAGAGGGGTAAACCCAATTGTCTCCAAGCTCCCGTATGGTTTGCAAGAGAAATGGACTGCACTAGGGTCATCATACAAAAGAGAGAACAAGGTTTCCTTCCCTCCATTCTCTTTCTTCTGTGAATTCATCAGGGAAATTGCAGAGACCAAGAACGATCCAAGTTTTTCCTACGGTGAGTACATTCTCTTCTCACCCTTTCCTAAGAGTACCAGTCTTCAGGGCAACTACAGAAACCATAGAGGCCCAGTGTCCGTGAAAAAGACTGACATCCTTCCCACCCCTACCACAGTTCTGGCCACGAACAAACAGAGTAGGAAGATTGAAAACCCTAGCAGAGTGTGTCCCATACACAAGAAGCCACACCCCCTCAATAAATGTATCGGCTTTAGGAAAAAGCCTCTGGAAGAGCGCAAGGAGCTTTTAAAGACATTTAGGGTATGTTTCAGGTGCTGTGCTTCTACAGAACATTTTGCAAGGGACTGTAATGTGTCCATCAAGTGCATAGAGTGTGGATCTGAAGAACATGTGCAAGCCCTCCATCCTCTTGAGCCCAGCTCTGCACAACCTGCCAACACTCCTCCCAGGTTAACGCATGGCGGGGAGAATACAGACCAAGTGCCTAATTCTACCATCATTTCTTCATCCTGCACTGAAGTTTGTGGAGAAGACCGCTGTGGTAAGTCCTGTGCTAAGATATGCTTGGTGAACATATACCACAAGGATCAACCAGAAAAGTCTCTAAAGGCATATGCTATCTTAGACGATCAGAGCAATCGATCACTTGCAAAATCGGAATTGTTCAATCTATTTGAAATAAAAGACGGAGCTCATCCTTACACCTTGGGTACCTGTAGTGGAACTATAGAGGTTTCTGGAAGAAGGGCTCATGGACTCATGGTATCTTCTCTCAAAGGTAACTTGCAATTACCCTTACCTACACTTGTTGAGTGCAATCAGATACCTGCTAACAGGGAAGAAATCCCTACTCCAGCTGCTGCTTTCCATCACCCTCACCTCAAGGTAATAGCAAATGAGATACCACCGCTTGACAAAGATGCTCAGATCCTTCTTCTGTTAGGAAGAGACATTCTAAGAGTTCACAAGGTACACAGACAAGTCAGTGGACCCCCAGATACCCCATTTGCCCAGCGTACAGATCTAGGATGGGTCATCATAGGCAATGTCTGCATAGGCAAAATGAAAAGACCTACCAACATTTCGTCATTCAAGACAAATGTTCTGCCAAATGGCCGAAACACTTACTTTGAGCCATGCCCACATCACTACTGGGTGAAAGAGAAGATAGCCAGCCACGAATGGCAACATGGTATCTCAGGTGACAGAGGCCCTTTCTCCTGCCATGATGGTGACTTCCGGTCTACAGTGTTTAATGCAACCAGTGAAGATGACATACTGGCTCCTTCAATGGAAGACAAAGAATTCATCAAGGTAATGGACAATGAGTTCTTTAAAGATGACTCCAATAACTGGGTAGCACCCCTACCCTTTTGTCTCCCAAGAGAGAGATTGCCCAACAACTTACAGCAGGCCATCAGTAGATTCTCCTCCTTAAAGCGAAACTTAAGCAGGAAACCAGAGATGCAAAAGCACTTTGTGGACTTTATGAAAAATGTATTTGACAGAGATCATGCAGAGCCTGCTCCCCCACTAAAGGAGGGAGAAGAATGCTGGTACCTTCCATCCTTTGGCGTGTATCACCCACGCAAACCAGACCAAATCAGAGTTGTCTTCGATTCCAGTGCTCAGCACGAAGGTGTTTCTCTTAACAACATGCTCCTTACGGGACCCAACTTGAACAACAGTCTAATAGGAGTTTTGATTTGTTTCAGACAAGAGCCTGTAGCAGTAATGGCCGACATTCAACAGATGTTTCACTGCTTCATCGTCAGAGAAGACAACAGAAACTACCTCAGGTTTCTATGGCACAAGGGCAATGACCTCAACAAGGAAGTTATAGATTATCGCATGAAGGTACATGTCTTCGGTAACAGTCCTTCCCCAGCAGTGGCAACTTATGGGCTAAGAAAAACAGCTCAGACTGGAGAAGTTGAATATGGATTTGATGCCCGTCAATTTGTTGAAAGAAACTTCTACGTTGACGACGCACTTAAGTCCTTTCCAACTGCTAAAGAAGAAATTGATCTTCTCACCAGAACAAAGGAGATGCTGTCTGTAGCAAACCCTAGACTGCACAAGATTATATCCAACAGCCAGGAACTTATGAATGCCTTTCACTCTGAGGACTATGCCACTAGTCTAAAAAACCTTGACTTAGGTACAGATGTGCCTCCAGTACAGCAAAGTCTGGGTTTGTTGTGGAACATCAAACAAGACAAATTCACCTTCCAAGTGTCAACTTGTGACAAACCCTTCACTAAGAGAGGAGTCCTGTCCGTGGTGAATAGCATCTATGACCCACTGGGTTTCCTTGCTCCAGTTACCATTCAAGGTTCCACTTCAACTGCTAACCGGAGAGAGATTCATATTTTCTCTGATGCATCAGTTGAAGCTATTGCTGCAGTAGCCTATTTGAAGACCTCTGAACTGAATGGAGAATCACACTGTAGTTTTGTCCTAGGCAAGGCAAAACTCACTCCCAAGCCTGTACATACCATACCAAGACTTGAACTTTGTGCAGCCGTGCTAGCAGTAGAAATTGCTGAGGTCATACGAAGTGAAATGGACACTAGAATTGATTCTTTCACCTTCTATACAGACAGTAAGGTAGTACTTGGTTACATAAACAACCAAACAAAACAGTTTTATGTGTACGTCAGCAACAGGGTTGAACGTATCAAGAGATTCTCTCTACCAAATCAATGGCATCACGTTCCCACTGAACTCAACCCAGCTGACTGTGGGACCAGAGCCGTGTCACCTGCCACTCTTCAGGACAGCTTATGGCTGTCACCTCCAAGGTTTCTGTGTGAGGACTCTTACTTACTCCCTATTGACACCACCTATGGGCTAGTAAACCCTGAAGATGATAAGGAAATAAGAACTATGAACGCCTCACTCCACACTTCTGTAAGTACAAAACAGAAGCTGCGGTCACACCATTATGAGCATCAATGGAAGCAGGTGCAGCATCTAGCCAATGTGTTCCGGCATCGCTGGAAGAAAAAGTATCTTCACCACCTTCAAGGTCGTAACAAATGGCAAGCATCTAAGCTGAATCTTAAGGTTGGAGACCTCATCCTTCTAAAAGACAAGGAAGTTTGTCGGAATGAGTGGCCTATGGGTCTTATTACTAAAAGTTATGCCCAGCGACGATAACAAAGTCCGGAAGGTAAAAGTCAAGGTAACCAAGGCAGGATCGACACGAACCTTTAGTCGACCAATTACAGAGTTAGTACTCCTTTTGCCAGGTGAGTGACTTGTGCAAGGACTAGCCATGCTGTTGGCACGGCGGGGAGTACATTGCTGCCATCTACAGGTTCTACTCAGAACTTTGGAATTATTTGAAGACATCATACTGTGACTTTATGTTCTTCATCCTGTTGAACTTACGTTTATTATTTGCTTGTTGCATGTTTTTCATTACAGGTTCCAGGACATTCGTCAGTATTGGACTTTTTGAAAATATATATTTTAGTTTAAGGTTATGAAATCTAAAGATTTCAGACGGGGAGTGTTGTGTTACACTATGTGATTATTCTTGCTCTGTGTCTTTAAGATCTGTCCCCTTCTTTCTAGCTGAACTCTCTCTCTCTCACCGAAGTTCTTTATATATCTCCTCCACTTCCTGATTCTGGTCATTACTCCTGTATATCTTCCATGCTAATCATCTTACATGTGGCTTACAACTGCAACGTTTTTCTACCTATGAATATCCATCATTAAACGGAACATTCGAAAGGATTCATCGTCTGTCGTCCTAACTGTGAGTTTATTCATTGAGTTAAACTGCCTGTATCGATGCAAGGGATAATAGCAAACCAGCTTGTGTAAGGCCTACTTCAACCTGGAGATGAACTTTATCGCTTCGTAGTTGAGACAGAACACCCACGCTTTTTTTATCAATGACTTTTCTATGTATTGCCGGGAGCCGACAATTCATTATAGCCACGAGTGAGTTTTAAATGACTTTTTTTCCTTCAGAAATTACAGTTTGTGCAGGGACAGTTCTAAGCACAGGAAAAAAGCGCGACTTTACATGCATACTATACACACACCCTAGGTATGAAATTTAAAGGAATATTTTACTTTTATTGTTTCACTTTAAGCATTATTAAAATCACTGCTCCCGAAAAAAATGAAGTTTTTAAAACTTTTTTTGCATTGATACATGTCCCCTGGAGCAGGACCCGGGTCCCCAAACACTTTTTATGACAATAACTTGCATATAAGCCTTTAAAATTAGCACTTTACATTTCTCCCATAGACTTTTCGAATTTGCCACGAACACCCCAAATTGTTCGCTGTTCGAACATGAGTTCGACTCGAACATGAGTTCGACTCGAACTCGAAGCTCATCCCTAGTACTGTGACATACTGAAGCAGAACATGATCCCCTCCCTTTGGAGACTGGGCCACAGGGCAGTATTCCAACATGATAACGACCACAAACACACTTCCAAGATGACCATTGCCTTGCTAAAGAAGCTGAGGGTAAAGGTGATGGACTGGCCAAGAATGTCTCCAGACCTAAACCCTATTGAGCATGTGTTGGGCATCCTCAAATGGAAGGTTTAGGAGCGCAATTTCTCTAATATCCACTAGCTCTAGGATGTCATTATGAAGGAGTGGAAGAGGACTCCAGTGGCAACCTGTAAAGCTCTGGTGAACTCCATGCCCAAGAGGCTTAAAGGGTTGTAAAGGTTCAGCTATTATTTAAAAAACAAAACTAACATATCATACTTACCCCCACTGTGCAGTTCGTTTTGCACAGAGTGGCCCCGAACGTCCTCTTCTGGGGTCCCACGGTGGCTTTTACGGCATCTCCCCACAAGATATAACCCCTTCTGGGAAGCTCTCTACTGAGGGGGTTAGCTTACAGGCACAATAGGCGTCCATAGTGCCGATTGTATGACTCGGCCCCGCCCCCCCCCCGGCGGCCTCGTCATTGGATTTGATTGACAGCAGCGGAAGCCAATGGCTGCGCTGCTATCAATCTATCCAATGAAGAGCCGACAAGACCTGGGGAAAGCAACGCGGGATCGCACACAAGGAGATTCGGGGCTCAGGTAAGTAAAACGGGGGCTGGGGGGGCGGTGACTGCAAGGTGTTTTTTCACCATAATGCATAGGATGAATTAAGGTGAAAAAACACAAAGGTTTATAACCACTTAAAGGCAGTGCTGGAAAATAATGGTGGCCACACAAAATATTGACACTTTGGGCCCAATTTGGACATTTTCACTTAGGGGTGTACTCACTTTTGTTGTCAGCGGTTTAGACATTAATGGCTGTGTTGAGTTATTTTGAGGGGACAGAAAATTTACAAGCTGTACACTCACTACTTTACATTGTAGCAAAGTGTAATTTCTTCAGTGTTGTCACATGAAAATATATATAATATATAATAAAATATTTACAAAAATGTGAGGGGTGTACTCACTTTTGTGAGATACTGTAAATCAGCTCCAGGCTCTCTACGGCATTTACAAGCAGTTTTCACTCCTTACCACCAGGGGGCGACCATCTGGGCAGGATGCTGTATAAAAATTAGCTCCCCCCACAGATACTGTGTATAGTATAGTATTTTTTAAATAAAAGATTATAAAAGTCAGATGACTCACAAAAATGCCACATAAATGAATCCAGCATTGACAGACAGAGAATCGTCCAAACTCACTGGTATGGCAACTGTCAGGAAAATCGAGCGGCTGTGTGACATCAGCATGTAGGCTGCACCCCATATGGGTGGAGCCTACATGCTGATGTCACCCCACCATGACATTTTACTGTGAGTGTGTATATATATAGTTGTGCTCAAAAGTTTGCATACCCTGGCAGAAATTGTGAAATTTTGGCATTAATATTGAAAATACAACTGATCATGACAAAAAACTGTCTTTTATTTAAGGATAGCAATCACATGAAGCCATATATTATTACATCGTTTTTTGGGTCCTTTTTCAATCATAATGATAACAGAAATCACCCAAATGGCCCTGATAAAAAGTTTACATACCTCGGAATGTTTGGCATTGGTACAAACACAGAAGGTGGCACACACAGATTAAAATGGCTATTAACCACTTAACGACCGCTCACTGTATATATACGTCGGCAGAATGGCACCGACAGGCACAATCACGTAGAGCATACGTGATTGCCTTTGTATAGTTGGGGGGTCCAATCGGACCCCCCTCCTATACAGTGAGCGGTGGCTAAGTGTCCGGGAGCGTTCCGGGATGAGGGGGCAGCCATTCGTTTCCGGCCACCCCCTCGCGATCGCTCCCGGCGAATGGAAATGCCCCCTCTGTCTGTGTCAGACAGAGGAAGCAGGAGGAAGTGATGTCATCTCTGGTGCGGCGCTCACATATACCGAGCGCCGTACAAGAGAAGACATCAGGTCAGTGCACACAACACTACACTGACACCAGGACACATAGGGACATAAATTGCCCCCCCAGGCCCCCCCAGATACCCCAGATCACCCCCCAGATCACCCCCCAGCCCCCAGTCACAGTGTCACTGATTGCAGTGACCATTTATTTAGTGATCACTGCAATCAGTGACATTTGTGACTGTAAAAGTGTCACCAAAGTTTAGTCTTAGGTCCAGTGTAGCCCCCTAACCCCCCCTAATAAAGGTTTAACCCCCTGATCACCCCCCAGATAACCCTTTCACCCCCTATCACCACTGTCGCTAAGCGATTGTTTTTCTGATCGCTGTCTTAGCGTCAGTGATGCCGATCGGCAGCCAGTAATTTTTTTTAGGTTCGCCGCATGTTTTTATAGCGTCAGGTACCCCAATATATTATCTAATAAAGGTTTAACCCCCTTGATCACCCCCCAGGTAACCCTTTCACCCCCTATCACCACTGTCACTAAGCAATCGTTTTTCTAAATGCTGTCTTAGTGTCGGTGATGCAGATCGGTAGCTGGTATTTTTTTTTAGGTTCGCCGCAGGTTTTTATAGCGTCAGGTACCCCAATATATTATCTAATAAAGGTTTAACCCCCTTGATCGCCCCCCAGGTAACCCTTTCACCCCCTATCACCACTGTCGCTAAGCGATCGTTTTTCTAAACGCTGTCTTAGTGTCGGTGATGCAGATCGGTAGCCAGTAATTTTTTTTAGGTTCGCCGCAGGTTTTTATAGCGTCAGGTACCCCCATATATTATCTAATAAAGGTTTTAACCCCCTGATTGCCCCTAGTTAACCCTTTCAACAGTGATCACCATATAAGTGTTACGGGTGACGCTGGTTAGTTAGTTTGCTTTTTATAGTGTAAGGGCACCCGCCGTATATAACCCAATAAAGGTTTAACCCCCTGATCACCCGGCGGGTGATATCAATTAGGTTTTAGCATCAGAGAGGGTCTGCGTCACACCCCAGGCAGCGTCAGGTTAGTGCCAGTAACGCTAACACCCACGCGTGAAGCATACACCCCCCTTAGTGGTATAGTATCTGAACAGATCAATAGCTGATCTGATCAGATCTATACTAGCGTCCCCAGCAGTTTAGGGTTCCCAAAAACGCAGTGTTAGCGGGATCAGCCCAGATACCTGCTAGCACCTGCGTTTTGCCCCTCCGTCCAGCCCAGGCCACCCAAGTGCAGTATCGATCGATCACTGTCACTTACAAAACAAAAACACACATAACTGCAGCGTTCGCAGAGACAGGCCTGATCCCTGCGACTCCAGTGCTGTAGGAGGTGATTTCACCACCATAGTTAAAAAAAAAAGCAAATATGCCGAAGCATTGGGGCAGCAGGGGCGGAGGAGCGATTTTTCTCCTAATGCCGCGTACATACGGTCGAAATTCCGACGGAGGCTTGCCCGTGGAAAAGTCCGACCATGTGTGTGCGGCATAACTTTTTTGCGGGAGGATGCCCCCATGCTTCGGCATATATAAATGGTGCGTGTATGCCCATCATTGGAAGTGGGTGGATGAAGGGCAGTATTCTAATGGTGGGCATACCCACCGATCAATCTCTTTTTTCGTTCAGCCAACTGGCTGCATGAAAAAAAAAAGATTACAATACATGTCCAACAAGGACCAGCAACGTACTGGTATGTTGCTGGACTTTGAATGTTTATACCAGAATGATGCCTGCGGGTTTAGGTATCATCTTGGTATCATTCTTTTCAGCCTGCGGCCGGCTTTCATGTAAAAGCAATCCTAGCGGCTAATTAGCCTCTGGACTGCTTTTACAAGCAGTGGGAGGGAATGCCCCCCCCCGGATATAAAAAGCGCCATTGGGAAATTGGGAAAGCATTTTATCACACCGATCTTGGTGTGGTCAGAGAGCTTTGAGGGCAGAGGAAAAATCTAGGGTCTTGAAGACCCCAGTTTTTTCAGAAAAAGAGTACCTGTCACTACCTATTGCTATCATAGGGGATATTTACATTATTATTATTATTATTATTATTATTATACAGGATTTATATAGCGCCAACAGTTTGCGCAGCGCTTTACAACATCAGGGAAGACAGTACAATCACAATACAATTCAATACAGAGGGATCAGAGGGCCCTGCTCGTTAGAGCTTACAGTCTAGAAGGGAGGGATTCCCTGAGATAACAATAAAAATGATAAAAAAAAAAATACTTGGAAGGAACAATTTAAAAATAAAATAAAAAAGCAAAATTAATAAGAAAAAAAAAAGAAAAAAAAAAAAAGCACCCCTGTCCTGCCCTGCTCTTGCCCAATGGCGAACGCAAGCGTCGGTCTGGCGTCATATGTAAACAGCAATTGCACCATGCATGTGAGGTATCACCGCGAAGGTCAGATCGAGGGCAGTCATTTTAGCAGTAGACCTCCTCTGTAAATCTACTGGGGTAACCTGTAAAGGCTTTTAAAGGCTTTTAAAAATGTATGTAGTTTGTCGCCAATGCGCGTTTGTGCGAAATTTTAAAGCATGTCGTGTTTGGTAATTGGTATCTATGTACTCGGCCTAAGATCATCTTTTTTATTTCATCAAACATTTGGGCAATATAGTGTGTTTTAGTGCATTAAAATTAAAAAAAGTGTATTTTTTAACCCAAAAAATGCGTTTGAAAAATCGCTGCGCAAATACTGTGTAGAAAAAAAAAATGCAACACCCACCATTTTAATCTGTAGGGCCTTTGCTTTAAAAATATATATAATGTTTGGGGGTTCAACATAATTTTCTTGCAAAAAAAAATGTTTTTTCATGTAAACAAAAAGTGTCAAAAAGGGCTTTGTCTTCAAGTGGTTAGAAGAGTGGATGTAAGCTTCCTAATGTTGTGTATAAAATGCCAGAACAGTTCAAAACCCCCCCAAATGACCCCATTTTGGAAAGTAGACACCCCAAGCTATATACTGAGAGGCATGTCGAGTCCATGGAATATTTTATATGTTGACACAAGTTGCGGAAAAACGAAAAAATTGTATTTATTTTTTGCACAAAGTTGTCACTAAATGATATATTGCTCAAACATGCCATTGGCATATGTGGAATTACACCCCAAAATACATTCTGTTGCTTCTCCTGAGTACGGGGATACCACATGTGTGAGACTTTTTGGGAGCCTAGCCACGTACGGGACCCCAAAAACCAAGCACCGCCTTCAGGCTTTCTAAGGGTGTAAATTTTTGATTTCACTTCTCACTGCCTATCACAGTTTCGGAGGCCATGGAATGCCCAGATGGCACAAAACCCCCCCAAATGACCCCATTTTGGAAAGTAGACACCCCAAGCTATTTGCTGAGAGGTATTGTGAGTATTTTGCAGATCTTGCTTTTTGTCACAAAGTTTTGAAAATTGAAAAAAATATATATATATATATATTTTCTTTCTTCATTTTCAAAAACAAATGAGAGCTGTAAAATACTCGCCATGCCTCTCAGAAAATAGCTTGGGGTGTCTATATTCCAAAATGGGGTCATTTGGGGGGGTTTTGTGCTATTTTGGCATTTTATGGCCTTCGAAACTGTGATAGGTAGTGAGGAGTGAAATCAAAAATTTGTGCCTAGAAATCCTGAAGGCGGTGCTTGGTTTCCGGGGTCCCGTACGCGGCTAGGCTCCTAAAAAGTCCCACACATGTGGTATCCCCGTACTCAGGAGAAGCAGCAAAATGTATTTTGGGGTGAAATTCCACATATAACCATGGCATGTGTGAGCAATATATCTTTTAGTGACAACTTTTTGTAATTTTTTTTTCTTTGTCATTCAATCACTTAAGACAAAAAAAAAAAATTCAATGGGCTCAACATGCCTCTCAGCAATTTCCTTGGGGTGTCTACTTTCCAAAATGGGGTCATTTGGGGGGGTTTTGTACTGCCCTGTCATTTTAGCACCTCAAGAAATGAGATAGGCAGTCATAAATTTAAAGCTGTGTAAATTTCAGAAAATGTACCCTAGTTGGAAACTCTATAACTTTTGCGCAAACCAATAAATATACGCTTATTGACATTTTTTTTACTAAAAACATGTGGCTGAATACATTTTGGCCTAAATGTATGACTACAATTGAGTTTATTAGATTTTTCTTATAACAAAAAGTAGAAAATATTATTTTTTTTCAAAATTTTCGGTCTTTTTCCGTTTATATCGCAAAAAATAAAAATCGCAGAGGCAATCAAATACCATTAAAAGAAAGCTCTATTTGTGGGAAGAAAAGGACGCAAATCTCGTTTGGGTACAACATTGCATGTCCGCACAATTTACAGTTAAAGCAGCGCAGTGCAAAATTCTGAATTCACCTCTGGTCCTTTAGCTACCAAATGGTCCGGGGCTTAAGTGGTTAAAGGTTAATTTCCCACATTTGTGGCTTTTTAAATCACAATTAGTGTCTGTGTATAAATAGTTTGTTAGCTCTCACATGGATGCAGGTAGAAAAGAACAGTCAAAAGACCTGCATAACAAGGTAATGAAACTTTACAAAGATGGAAAAGGATATAAAAAGATATCCAAAGCCTTGAATATGCCAGTCAGTACTGTTCAATCACTTAATAAGAAGTGGAAAATTTGAAGATCTCTTGATACCAAGCCAAGGTCAGGTAGAGCAAGAAAGATTTCAGCCGCAACTGCCACAGGAACTGTTCGGGATACAAAGAAAAACCCACAGGTAACCTCAGGAGAAATACAGGCTGCTCTGGAAAAAGATGGCGTGGTTGTTTTTAAGGAGCACATTATGATGATACTTGAACAAAAAAGAGCTGCATGGTCAAGTTGCCAGAAAGAATCCTTTACTGTACAAGTTCCACAAAAAAGCCTGGTTACAATATGCCCAACAACACCTTGACATGCCTCATTGGCTTTTTTGTGGCATTGGCGCAGTAAAGGCTTCCTTCTGGCAGCTCAGCCATGCAGCTCTTTTTTTGTTTCAGTATCGTTGAATTATGCTCCTTAAAAACAACCATACCATCTTTTTGGAGAGCAGCCTGTATTTCTCCTGAGGTTACCTGTGGGTTTTTCTTTGTATCCTGAGCAATTCTTCCGCCAGTTGTGGCTGCAATCTTTCTTGGTCTACCTGACCTTGGCTTGGTATCAAAGGAGCCCCTAATTTTCCACTTCTTAATAAGTGATTAAACAGTACCGACTGGCATATTCAAGGCTTTGGAAATCTTTTTATATTCTTTTCCATATTTGTAAAGTTTCATTACCTTGTTATGCAGGTCTTTTGGCTGTTCTTTTCTAGAGAGCTAACAAACTCATTGACTGTTTATACACAGACTCTAATTGTGATTTAAAAAGCCACAAATGTAAGAAATTAACCTTTAACTGCCATTTTAACCTGTGTGTGCCACCTTCTGTGTCTCTACCAAGGACAAACATTCCAGGGTATGTAATCTTTTTATCAGGGCCATGTGGGTGATTTCTGTTATCATTATGATTTAAAAAGGATCCAAAAAACAAATGTGATTATAAATGGCTTCATGTGTTTGCTATCCTTACATAAAAGACAGTTTTTTGGCATGATCAGTCATATTTTCCATATTAATGCCAAAATGTCACAATTTATGCCAGAGTATGCAAACTTTTGAGCACAACTTTATGTATATGTATATATACATTTTTTTTAAATAGCTTTGGGATTATAATGTTAAATCACTATATATTTAAAATCATAATGTTAGGTATGCTAAACTGTCAACAGTTCTTAAGCAATATGCAAACCCTCCTTCACACTTCTTTCCTTTTATATCAATCTCTGAAAATATCATTACAAAAAAAATGCAAAATGTTGCTGAGGACTTGAATAGTGTAAGAATGAATGAAAAACATTTCATTCCTGAAGATGCTGTTTAATTTTATGTATCAAAACTCATGAATTTTCCAAACAGATTTTTATGTAATAGAATACAAATGTGTATCATACTCGCCGTAACCTTATAAATAAAATCCAGATACTGAACAAAAAAATAATTTTTGCATTTCCACTAATATAAGTACAGTATATACTGTAAATGCCTGGATTTTTATTGGCAATGTGTTACCCCAAAAAATTGTTAAAGAAATTGACTAGTCTGTTATGCCGCGTACACACGATCGATTTTTTAGACGGTGAAAACACAGTCGAGAAAATCGACGTGAAAAACGAGGAACAGCTTGTTCCCCCCACACACGGCTGTTTTAAATGACATTTTTTTTCTTGGTCGAAAAAAACGACTGTGTGTAGGCTCCCCGGCAGTGTTTCCCTATGGGAAAACTGCAGCAGAAAAAAATGACGGGAATCACGACGAGAAAAATTAGAGCATGTTCTAATTTTTCTCGTCGTGATTAATGCCATTTTTCCCGTCTGGAAAAATGACAAAAAGCCCACACACGGTCGTTTTTCTCGTCCAAAAGAAAAAATGTAATTTTTCCAGACGGAAAAAATGATCATGTGTACGCGGCATAAGGGCTTGTTTACACTAGCCGTTGGGGGGTGGTAAAATCATGCAGTTGAGACAAGTTTTTAGTGCTCCCAGCAGCTCCTTCTTTAGTTGCAAAGGCAGTGGCCAGTAGCTGCGATGCCTTGTTTTGCGTCCAAGGCATGAGTTATATCCCCTGTCACATTTGGTGGGCAATACCACATGCCAAATGTGACCCTTTCAAATGAATTGGGCTGAGCTGCAACCTCCCCTCAACTGTGTTCAATTAACACAGTGTGCACAATTAACAGGGTTAAAACAGGTAGTACGGAGGTGACATATAACCTCCTCATGACTATTCAAACACCTTGGATAGGTTTTCAGAAATGTAGCAATCCTTGCCACTATGGAATTGAGTGGTTGAATTATAAATGCATGTAATCTCATGAAGTAGGTCAGCAGTTGTTCCTGGTGAATTTATAGAAAAGGAAGCCATGTCTGTATTGGTTTATTGGTTGTGTAACAGATCCACGTTCTGGATAAAGGTTGTTTTCTGTTTATTAGTATATCAGATATTTCTTACTTTATTCATAAAATTAAATACATGGTTCATAATTATTCCCACTACCAACTTAACACAATATCAAACAACCAATATGGGTAATCTGCTTATATGGCTTCATCAGTCAATGAATGACCATACATACTTTGAAACTGGCCATCTATAGTGGATATAAAAAGTCTACACACTACTGTTAAAATGTCAGGTTTCTGTGATGTAAAAAAATTAGACAAAGATAAATCATTTCAGAACTTTTTCCACCTTTTAATGTGACCTATAAACTGTATAACTCAATTGAAAACAAACTGAAATCTTTTGGGGATGGGAAGTAAAAATAAAAAACTTAAATAATGTGGTTGCATAAGTGGGGCTGTAGCTGTGTTCAGAATTAAGAAATCACATTCAAACTCATGTTAAATAGGAGTCAGTATACACCTGCCATAGTTCAACTGTTCTAGTAGGTCTTTCCTGACATTTTCTTAGTTGTATCCTACAGCAAAAGCCATTGTCCGCAGAGAGCTTCCAAAGAATCAGAGGGATCTCATTGTTAAAACTTATCAGTCAGGAGAAGGGTAAAAGAGAATTTCCAAGGCATTAGATATACCATGGAACACAGTGAAGACAGTGATCATCAAGTGGAGAAAATATGGCACAACAGTGACATTACCAAGAACTGGACGTCTGTAAGAGAAACCCGGGTAAGAAGCACGCAGTGGTGCGCAGGCGTGGACATTCTAAGAGATGCACAAGAAAGGACATGTACTGGCGCATGCATGAGCGTGCGCGGGTGCGCGTTGGCGTGCACGTGCACGCACACGTGCATTTAAACCTGCCAGTGACATGCACACCTCGCTGAGTGGTCTTTCAGCTAGTGCCTGACTAACCTGATCTGTACCAGTTTCCTGTATCCTGACCCGGCTTGCCTGAAACCTTCCTCTTGACCTCCGCCTGCCTACTTGTGACCCCGGCTTGTGCTTGACTCTGCTTCTGCCTGATGTTCCTGTGCCTTATTGCCCGACTGTGTACCGAACCTGGCCTGTGTCCTGTCTTTGCCTCTGTCTCACGTCTCCGTACCTGCTCTGTCCGGCTGTTGATGACCCCCTGGCTTACGTCCCGGCTACGTTTCCAGCTGCTGATTCAGCGTCACGGAGCTCATGTCCTCAGTTCTGGCCCAGTGTTCTCCAGCCATCTGGTTCTTGCCAAGACCCAGCCAGAGCCATCTGCTACATCGGCCCTCGTGCCACTCTGTGTCCTCCACTCCCTGTCACCACTATCAGGGGTGTTGGACAGGAGGTGCAAGAGAAGCCCCCTCTACAGCTCGATCTCCACCAGGTACGTGACAACGTCCCTCCAAAATTGATGAAAAGATGAGAAGAAAACTGGTCATGGAGGCTGCCAAGAGGCCGACAGCAATATTAACCACTTCAGCCCCGGAAGATTTGGCTGCTCAATGACCAGGCCATTTTTTGCGATACGGCACTGCATTGATATAACTGACAATTGCACGGTCGTGCAACACTGTACCCAGAAAAAATTTATGTCCTTTTTTCCCCACAAATAGAGCTTTCTTTTGGTGATATTTGATCACCTCTGTGGTTTTTATTTTTTGCGCTATAAACAAAAGAACAGCGACAATTTTGAAAAAAAAAACACAATGGGGGTTATTTACTAAAGGCAAATCCACTTTGCACTACAAGTGCAAACTACAAGTGCAAAGTGCACTTGAAATTGCACTGAAAGTGCACTTGGAAGTGCAGTCGCTGTAGATCCGAGGAGGACATGCAAGGAAAATAAAAAACAGCATTTTAGCTTGCACATGATTGGATGATAAAATCAGCAGAGCTTCCCCTCATTTCAGATCTACCCCTCAGATTTCCAGCGACTACACTTCTAAGTGCACTTTAAGTGCAATTTAAATTGCACTTTGCACTTGTAGCTTGCACTTGTAGTGCAAAGTGGATTTGCCTTTCGTAAATAATCCCCAATATCTTTTACTTTTTGCTATAATAAATATCCCAATTTTCAAAAAATAAATAAAAAAAATTTCCTCAGTTTAGGCAGATATGTATTCTTCTACATATTTTTGGTATAAAAAAACGCAATAAGCGTATATTGATTGGTCCCTCACTCCCCTTTTCCTGTTTCTATAATCTGTTGTTATGTTACTCTTCAAGGCAATTCCTGAGGTTTGTCCCCTTAGTATGCTCATATATTTTGACAGTATTGTTACAGGCTATTGTCATTCTCTTATGTTATTTGCAGATCTTAAAGATACCATGCCTTGATTGCGCTGTTTATGTCATGATATTAATGATACATGTTCATTCCTTAAAACTTCATAAAAAAATGTATTGAGTCTTAAAATAAATAAAAAACATAGTTTGAGATTCATAAGTAAGCCACACATTTGTAAAGACTGTCTGAAGAATGATAGATGGGTTAATTAAATGCTTACTTGTAATAACAATCAGTATGAAGTCCCTGTAAAAATGCATATTCAGTTGTATTCCTTTACTAAGGAAATGCGATGGTTTGGTCTGATTTAGATAAGTATGGTAATGTTTTTCCCTAAAATCACTACATGTTGTCTTATCTGTTTTAACCTTCCACCAACTTTTTAGCCTTTACATCTCATTCAATCTAGAGCTATGAATGTATTTATATTTTTTTAATAGATCAATCATTTTACAAAATGTTGTGAGCTGTTTTCCAGGAGAAGCAATTGATCTTAAAACAAACGGCTCCCTATAGTATTACACAAGTAGCATGTAGTAGTAATTATCTTGTATGACCTCACAATGCTTTGCTATATGTATGCCCTTACATATCACTCCTCCTTCCATACTTTTCCATCCCTAATTAGCCTTACTGTTCCAAAGCTTTTATTTTTTACTTTATTTTCTCTTCCTTCCCAAATGTTGCATGTATTGCATTTCATGACTGAGTAATTCTGTGCAATGTTTTGCTTTTTAAAAAGCAAGTGGTACAGTGTAGGGCAGTTTGAGTATGTTTCTTACAAGCCAGTCTAAACCTATTTACTTTTTCAATGAACATTGTTAGGGATGAGCTTTAAGTTAAGGTCGAATGTGAGTTTGAGTTGAATGGACATAGTGAACTGCAGCAACCGTCTGCTGCTATAGCAATCAACTGCCAATTCACTTCCTGACCTCTGAACTTAAAGTGTTTGTTCCTCTCTGTAATCTGATCACATTTATCATGGCTGCCGATCCATGATAGCTTGGTCAGTTTATGTCTTTTATTATCAGGTTCCCTGTGCAGAGTCTGTATCTCCCTTTCTCCCTCCCTATCATTTCCTTGGTCTGTGTGTGAAGCAGCTCTTCTCCCAACCCGGGCCCTCCTCTCTCCTCCTGCCTTCTATGAGTGATCATTCCTGTGCAGCTGCTCCTCCCCTCTTCTGTGTGAAAGCTGACATGTCTCCCTGAGCTGTGCAGAGCTGATCAGAGTGCACAGTTGTGAATATTAGCCCCTCCAACTGGACTCTCTGTGAATAGCAATGAGAGGAGAAGAGACCATGTAAAAGCAAGGAAGTACACTTCTAAAAGGGCACTTAGCGTTGTTATTAAACATAAATAACTCAGACATCCCAACCTGCAAAAACTCATTTCAGGGAGGTAACTCAACACAAGAAGAATGTTTGTTCTCTAGTGTTTGAGAATTCTCCCATTAAAATCAATGCAATTTGGTCCACCACAATATGGCCACCAGCCGGAGCCCTAATTACAAGGTCAGATTGTTTTTTAGTGTTGTAGGGGATGCTGGGAGCGGAAGCTGTGTTTGCAGAGATGTCTGGGGAACAGAGATCGGTGTTCACAGCTGCTCCCCGCCGAACCGATCATTCCCGGGAGACCTAGAGGCGCTTGCGGGTGTGCGGGAGCCGCCGCAGAAATGCAGGAGTCTCCCGCACCTCGCAGGAGACTTGAGATGTCTTATTAACCAAATTGCACTTATTATTGCCCTTAAAAATAGAGGATCAAAGGATTTAATTGTTGTGACTTTACAACCACTTTAAGTCAGGTGACTTAGAATGCCATGTGACTATACTGACCAATGAAATGGGCAGCTGACATTTCTTCTTTCTGTAAGGTGTCCCAGAAGAGAGAAGCGTGTCTCATTAGTCATGGTGATTCTGCCACAAGCATTGGATTATTTAACACCTTCATGATAAAGACATAAAAACAAATCTAAATGCCTGAACACAGATTTGCAACTTTGACACGTATAGTATTAATAAAACTGAACATATCATCGCAAGTACTTAGTGTATCCAGGTACATTATATCTTGCTTTTTTTCAGGCCTAATTGGGCTTTCTTTTGGTGCTAAATGGTAATGGAGATCTCTTGATGTTTTGTTTTTTATTATTATCAAAGGAAAACTGGCAAAAAATTGTATAAAAATATTATTTCTTAAAATGTTGCTGCATATTTCTTGCTTTTACTATAAGCCAAGACCAAAGAACAACCAAAATAAATTATTCTGCTCCTGATGTTTGCACTTTACTACATGTGAACGTTATGTATGGTTTATACATATAGTAGGGTAGAAAAAGCATTTTTGCCTTTTTTTATCCCACCTAAAACACACTGACACTGACTCTACTTGGCACTAATACTAAATTAAAAAAATATATTTTGTTTACCTAATCTAAAATACACAGACCCTGACATTTGACCTTAAACTTTAACCCTAACCTTTTACTCTGGCCATGACCATTGACCCTAAACTTGGCCCCTAACTCCAACCCTGACACTGACCTAGATCAATCCTTGATCAAGCGATTTTTATTTGACTTATTTTCTTTACATACCCTATTCTTTGTTTACACTTTTCTCCTATAGCAAAGATATTGTATATTTTTTCCTCCATTCAAAAGGAAAATAAATGTGCAGGCTGTACAGTGACTGACCACTGTGATAGCCAGTCAGAAGCTATCACGGCAAACAGGTAATCGGGACCCAACTCCTGATCCTTAGTATGACACCCAGAACTCTTGGTGAGAGTTTGGTCTCTGTGTTAGGAGCACAGTGTGCAGTGTGCTCTCAAGACAAACACAGTGGCCTATATATCCGGCACCCTGAATAATGACCCACTTCTGTGAGGCCGCATGTATGCATAGTCTTGTCAGGAAGGGTTTAAGCAAAGTAAGTGTGTGTATTCTCATCACATAAAGTACAAATCCATATTCAGTATCCAAAAAAACATTTAGATCCAGTGACCAAAAATGTCCAGTGTGCAGAAATTGTCAAATCGTGTGTCCAAAAAAAATACTAAAGTTTCAATATGAACAGAACAAAAATGTGTTTTCTCTTCTTTTTCCACTTAACATCACAGTGAGTACATATTTCTTAGAGAAAATGTATCCTTTACTTTATCCTTACAAAACTCAGACATCACTGTGATCCCCACCACACACTGCTCTATCAGAATAAACTTACCAGATGCTCTGACCTTACATGCAATAAGGTCTAAAGGAATTATTCTTAATTATCTCACTCTTAATTATCTTCTTAAATGACTCACAATTACACTGTGGGAAGAAAGATGTTACTACAATTAGTGTTATTCCATTTCAAACATTTAAACAATCTAAAACCAATGCACTCACATTGAATTTAATTAACTATTATCCCATAAATAACCTCAAAATTGTTGTCATCACTGCTTACTGATCACTAAGATGCCGGTCTCTCCTATCAACTACAGTGGGTGTGCACAACCCAATTCCCCTACAAGGATCCAGCACACATATCACCTACAGCAGCCATTGGAGAGTGAGTGATCTTCACAGCAGTGTATAAACCTTCATGGTCTTCTTATGTGTTTCATCTTAAGGATGGGGCTATGCAAACTGACATCCAATATATTCTGCCCTTTCTATCTTGTTTAACCCCTTCCATATTGGGCCATAGCAAAATGACGCCGGCAGGAACCCTCTCTCCCTCTGGGTGGACGTCATATGATGTCCTGGGTTTGAGGGGGGATATCTGAATGATGCCTGCAGCTAGAGGCATCATTCAGATATCCTTTTTTTCAGCCGGCGATCCTGCGCACAATAAGAATGATCATAGCGGCGCTTCCGCCGCTTGATCGTTCTTATAGCGGCGGGAGGGGACACCCCCCCTCCAGCCGCCATCCGGTGTTTCTCCGGGCTCTCCCGTGCGATCAGGGACCCGGAGAGAATCGTCGGCACCGGTGGTGGGTCACGTGATGAGCATAGAGATGACTGGTGACCAGATGGTCACCAGTCATCTCTATGATCGTCGGAGGCCCGGGCGCGATGTGATGACGTCACGCCCGGGTCCTCAAATGTAAACAAAGCCGCCATTGCGGCTGTAAGTATGAGATCATGAAAAAAAATTCACTGATCTCATGCTTTCCAGCCTGGAGGAGAGATGTGGGGTCTTATTGACCCCGCATCTCTCCATAAAGAGGACCTGTCACACACATTCCTATTACAAGGGATGTTTACATTCCTTGTAATAGGAATAAAAGTGTAAAAAAAAAAAAGTGTAAAAAAAAAAAAAAAAAAAGTAAAATAAAATAATTTTTTTTTTTAAACGCCCGTCCCCAATAGCTCGCGCTTAGAAGCGAACACACACGTAAGTCCCACCCGCATATGTAAACGCCGTTCAAACCACACATGTGAGGTATCGCTGCGTGCGTTAGAGCGTGTGCAACAATTCTAGCACTAGACCTCCTCTGTAACTCTAACCTGGTAACCTGTAAAAATTTTCAAAGCGTCGCCTATGGAGATTTTTAAGTACCGAAGTTTGGCGCCATTCCATGAGTGTGTGCAATTTTAAAGCGTGACATGTTAGGTATCTTTTTACTCGGCGTAACATAAGCTTTCATATTTTACAAAAGAATTGGGCTAACTTTACTGTTTTGTTATTTTTTAATTCATGAAACCATTTTTGTCCCCAAAAAAAGGCGTTTGAAAAATTATTGCGCAAATACCGTGCAAGATAAAAAGTTGCAACAACCATCATTTTATTCCCTAGGGTGTCTGCTAAAAAAACATATATAATATTTTGGGGTTCTGAGTAATTTTCTAGCAAAAGAATGATGATTTGTACATGTAGGAGAGAAGTGCCAGAATAGGCCCGGTATTGAAGTGGTATAAAAAGCCCTGTATGGAAGTGGTTAAGAAAACATGCTAAACCACCATGATAATTCAAAAACTTACGACCCAGCCTAAATAGTTGAACTGATAAAAGATTATTATTCTGCTCTGTATAACCTACATCAAGATAAAAACACTCCCCAACCTACCAGGGAACAAATTCGTCCTTACTTGACCAGTTAACCTTGCCTAGCCTTAGTAATGCTAAAGTGGAATATCTTCCTATTCTTAACTGTCACTAAAGTTTTAAAAGTCATCTAAAGCATTCTTCCCTCTAAAGCATTGGGCATAGATGGTTTCCCCAATGAAAACTACTGAAAATTTGCCACAACCTTAGCACTCCTGTTAGTTTTCATTTATAAACACCTGTTGTTTCCCTACACAATTCTGCAAGCATTGGGCACTGCAGTTCCTAAACCAGATAAGGATACATCCCTACCCTGCAACTATAGACCAATCTCCCTTTTAAACTCTGCTTTAAACATTTATGCAAAAGCTTTAGCTCTTTGGTTCTTGGATATGCTTCCCACCCTGATCCATACAGACCAGGTGGGATTCATACTGGCCCCTGATGCAACCAGGAGAGCCCTCCACCTAAATAAATATGAAGAACTCCAAAAAAAACCTCCCCTCACTCTGGCATTAGATGCCAAAAAGGTATTTGACCGAGTGCAGTAGGGCTTCCTAGAAGCAGTCCTAAGGACATTTGGCCTTGATGGCCCAAACCATTTGGCTATTACGGCTTTGTATAAAGAGCCCTCTATAATAATTTTTTCGTCTGGAGCTCTATCCTCAGAATTCCTCATCACTAATGGGGCCAGACAAGGTCAGCCTTTATCACTGCTTATCTTTGTGCTTATAATGGAGCCCCTGTTGCACTCGGTCAGATCTTCCCCATAAATTACAGACATCCAAGTTGCCTCTATCCATAAAAAATAAGACTATTTGCAGACAATGCCATTATGGTCCTCACTAACCCTCTGCACTTACTATCTGCAGTATAGTATACCCTATCCTTACTTGCTAGTATCTCCTATTATAACATTTATGGAAATAAATCCCAAATACTTAGCCTCAATATACCTCCCTTTCTTAAATTATATTAAATATTTATGCCGCGTACACATGATCGTTTTTAATGTCATTTAAAAAACGTAGTTTTTCTCGACGTGATTTTTCTCGTTTCCTCTCAAGCCTGTCTTGCATACACACGTTCATTAAAAAAAACGCTAGAGGAAAGCGCAGTGACGTACAACACGTACGACGGCACTATAAAGGGGAAGTTCCGTTCGAATGGCGCCACCCTTTGGGACGCTTTTGCTAATTTTGTGTTACCGCGTGTTAGTAAAAGTTTGATGAGAGACGATTCGCACTTTTCAGTCTTCGTGCTTTTAAGAACGTTTTGTGCTTGTTGGTTCGTATCTGTCTTTCAGTGCTTGTAGTCAGTTCGTATCTGTTTATTCAGTGCGTTCTTGTCCGCTCGTTACTGTTTTTCAGCTCGTTCTTCATAGGCCTTGCTGTTCTTCCGTGCGTTCTTTTCGTTCGTTCTGACCAGCCGACCGTTATCTAGCCATGTTGCGGCTATGTACTCGTCGTAGAGTTCGTGCTGTAGTTGGAGCAAGGGTTCTTTCTGTATCCCGACTCCAGTCCATGAACAGGGTGAGGAGGAGTTCATGGACCAAGAATTGGTTGCTCCAGTGGCACCAGTTCTGTCACATGCCTTTGTTGCGGGAGATCAGGGAGAATAATCCTGAGGACTACAGGAATTTTTCTCAGGATGTCTGACCCCGTATTTCAGCATCTGTTGGCTTTGGTGTCCCCCTATATTACCAGGCAGGACACCGTTATGCGGGAAGCCATCACTGCTGAGCAGAGGCTCATCGCCACGTTGCGATACCTGGCGACTGGGAGAAACATGCAGGACCTCAAGTTCTCAACAGGCATATCCCCCCAGGCTCTGGGGATCATTATACCAGAGACTTGTTCTGCCATCCTTCAAGTTTTGCAGGAGGACTATATTAGGGTAAGTTTTCTCCTTTAACATCCCATTTTATGTATTTCTTGCTTAATAATGTTTAATATTTCTTTCATCAGTCCCTAATTACCATGATTGTAATATGCTGTGAATGTCCCCTTTCTCCCCATGCATGTTGTCTCGTTTTTGATGCTCATTTTTTGGCCTACATGCATATTTCCCCTAACTAACCTCTCCAGCATACTATGCTGGGGCCATACCCACCTAGCCTAGTCCCTTCCCTTTTTTTTGCTGTCTGCTCCATTGTAGTGCTTTACCCTAAACGCCCCCTAAAGATTTCTTAAGGAATGTTATATTTTCTTTCAATTCATACAGAGTGCTACAGCCTTGATTTGTGGGGTCCCCAACTAATCTTCAACCCCTCCACCCCCATAACATTTCTGAAATGGCTCATCAGAGGGGTTGTTGAATTTAATAAGTGACTTTTTTTTTTTGTTTTTTTTTTAGTTTATCCTGATGTTGGCCAGGAATGATTTTGTCAAATCTGCTTGCAATGTTTATGTATGAAAGTATTATTTTTTTTTTTAACTCCCCAGTTCCCTTCTACGCCACATGAATGGCAGAATGTGGCATCTCAGTTTGCCCAGTGATGGAACTTTCCAAACTGTGGAGGGGCCATCGACGGCAAGCATGTACGGGTCGTACCACCACCCCATTCGGGATCCTATTACTTCAATTATAAGGGGTTCCACAGCATCGTCATGATGGCAGTGGTGTCGGCCACCTACGAATTTCTTTATGTGGACGTTGGTAAAAATGGACTTATGTCCGATGGAGGAGTTTTTGCTCAGACTGAGTTTGGCCAACGGCTCCTATCAGATGAGCTGGCCTTGCCACCAGCGGACCAGAATGTGGAGGGACTCCCGTTCGTCTTTGTTGCGGATGAGGCGTTTGGCCTGGGTCCCCATTTAATGAGGCCATTTCCTCAAAGAACCCTCACCCCTGAGAGGAGGGTGTTTAACTATCGGCTGGCCAGAGCCAGAAGGGTGGTGGAAAATGCCTTTGGCATCATGGCCAGCCGATTCCGCTTGTTCCTCACCTCCATCCATCTTAACGCATACAAATGGAACCATGTGGTCATGACCTGTTGTGTCCTACACATTTTTTTACGTGTACATTCCACGAATTATCTTTCTTTGAGTGGGCCTGAGGCCTCATTACAGGACGGTACTAATTAAGTGGCCCTTGAAGCTGGCCGTCCAGGCTTGGCCCCCCAAACCGGCCGTGATGTTCGGCAGCAATATTTGGATTATTTTGTGGGTAGGGGGGCCATTGATATGCCTGTGGATTCTTAATTTTCTTGTGTTGAAAAATAAAATCTTTCTGCCAAATATTTGTCGTATTGTCTTTTTGGTTGTGTTTCTTTTATGTTTCTCCTCGGTTCTCCTAGTGCACTTGTAGTGCCATGTGTATTTTCCATTATTAAATACCCATCATTGTCAGTGTAAACACAAATCCTAATTTTGCTTACTTTGGGCAACATTTAGATAATAAGCCACACCTTTTTTAGTTTTAAAATCTTTTTATTCTTTGCACATGTGTTTTTTTTGTTTTGTTTTTATTAAACAAATGTATGTTTTAAATTTTCTGTGTTAGAAAAATTTTTGGGGGGTAAAAAGCATGAACAGGCATGCTTAAAAAACGTACAAAAAATTATTTATCTAAATTTCTATATGTATTATTAATTAAACATTAAACCCCCCAAAAAAACTACCAAAACAAAGCAAGTTCAAAGTTCTTTAGTGGCAAAAAATTAAACCCGCCCAAAAACAGCCACGATATTTTGGAGTCTTTGCTCCACCCGCTTGGTATTTTGCCTGATCTGTATCAAGTCTCCCTTGATTTTTTCAAGGTCACGACAGCAGACCATTAGGTATTGTATCAGGATCTGTGCACTGTGACTTGTAAAATTGTCGGGGTCTTCAGGCAGAACAGCACCTAAAAAATTTAAAAACAACATGTAGTATAAATATGCAGGCCTACATCTATTAACCTGAATCTGTGGTGTTTGACACTGACCTGTTTGGGTGCCACTTTCCACTTACTCCACTTCACATTCCTCTACATCATGTGGTTCTGGGGGACTTGTTGGAGGTGTGTGATTTATGGGCTCATGTCTCAAACCTTTTTGAAGCCCTATCGAGATTGCAATAAAAGGTATAGTTTAGTTCATAAATAAGAATTATCTGAAAAAAAAGCCCTGAAAGAGGAATATGAAACATTCTTTGGAAGTGTGGTACAATTGTCTTTTTAGCCCAAGTTACAAGCTGAACACATGATTGGATCCATACCCAAAAAAGAAACATATAATTCGTTTTACAAAGTTTCACACATGGAAACACACCCAAGTATATGTAGCGCTACCCCCAGTTAAGAGAGCCGCTTGGTTTAATTTCGGGCCCTGTGTGCAGCACCACCAACCCCCGGCAATCTTACTCGACCCACTCTGGCACAGTTAGTCTAGGGTTATCTCTGTATCACATTCAAAAGTATTGCAAGGGGTAATCTCTTAGCAGTAAGACAATACACACTGAAGTGAGGGATTAAATATAACAGTTTACTCTTATCTTGAAAGGTAGCATAGGCAGAATACAACACATGCAACTGGCTTGCAGAGCCCTGCAAAAATCAATAGAGCACACAATAATGGCACTGCGCGGTACTTCACCACACGTAGCTATTATGGTATGCGCGCCCTGTGGCGCACTGAACAATATCTTAACCCGGTCAGGCCTGACATGGCGTAAATCTCAGTCACTTCCTATAGGGATTTCTTCGCATGCCAGCTTTCGGTGCACTTGATGAATAGTACTTTGTAATCCACAACCAGGCAATAACTTGAAACACTATACTGGGGGGGAACACTTCAACTCTGTCCTGCTACCGGTCCCCCCGGAGAACAGAAAACAAACGAAACTGTGGGCCTATGCAGTCTATAGGCCTGAACACGGCACATACTCCTTCTGACAGTAACCACAGTGTCTTCCGCGCTTCTCCCCATCTGTGGGTAAGTTAATCTTCTGGGAGGCTTTATGGCTCTTCGCTTCCTCTGTCCTCTTGGACTTCCTGTTGAAACGGGCTCCTCCTCCGGAATCGACTTAGAAATCTCCTCTGCTTTGGGAACACTGGACTCCGGAGCAGGGAGATACATGGAATCCCTCAGATCTTCCTTTGGGGGTAAGTCACAGACACTCTCCCAAGCATCTGACCAAGGACTGGACGAGATGAACTCAGTGGCTTCTGCATTCAGTGTCTGGTCCTCAGCATCTTCTTCAGGTAAAAGATCAATAGCAGAAGTTTCTGAAGCCTGTGAAGGCCAAAGCCAACCAAGTTCTTCTCCCTCATCTTCACTTGTTTCTGAGGTCTCTGTATCCCCGATCCGGGGGGTCTGGGACCGAGTGTTTGGTCGGGGAGTATCCAGAATGGAAGTTGGCTCAGGGGAATCCATCACAGGGGGGATCCGAACTGCCTCAGCCAGTGGGAGTAGGTGGTTCTGGTGCCAGGTCTTCAATGGCCCCACCTTCCCTTCTGGTTTAAGTCTGTAAACGGGTAGGCCCGGCAGTCTTTTGCAAACAACATAGGGTTCAGGTCTCCATCTGTCTGCAAGCTTGTGTTTTCCAGGGATCCCCAAATTCCGCAACAACACTCTGTCTCCAGGTTGTAGATCTTGGATCCTAACTTTTAAGTCATAATTTTTCTTGTTGCGGGCACCCCTTTGCTCTGAGGCCGCCTGGGCCTGTTCATAGGCCAATTTCAAATTGCGTCTGAGCCTATCGACATATCCCTTGTGGGAAGCAGCAGAACAATGGTCTATGAAAGTGCCAAAGGCCAGATCTACGGGTAGTCTTGCTTCTCTCCCGAACATAAGTCGATAGGGTGAGTACCCTGTAGCATCACTGGTGGTGCTGTTGTATGCATGCACAACTGCCGCTATGTGGTTGCTCCAATGCTGCTTCTTTTCACTATTTAGGGTCCCCAGCATGTTGAGCAGGGTTCGGTTGAACATCTTCGGCTGAGCATCACCTTGTGGATGATAGGGGGTAGTTCTTGTCTTCTTGATCCCCAAAGAATCCAGGAGTTTCCGGATTAATCGACTTTCAAAATCCCTTACCTGATCTGAATGGAGCCGTTGTGGTAGCCCATAATGTATGAAGTATTTCTCCATCAGCACTTTGGCCACGGTGGAAGCCTTCTGGTCCTTGGTTGGAAAGGCCTGGGCATACCGGGTGAAATGGTCGGTTACTACCAGAACATTTCCTAGTCCACTCAGGTCAGGTTCGAGGCAGAGAAAATCAATGCATACCAGATCAAGTGGGCTTTGACTTGGCAGATGGCCCATTGGGGCAGCTTGATGAGGTAAAGTCTTCCTCTGGATGCATTGTGCACATGAGTGGCAGTATTCTTCAACTTCAGCCCTCATGCAGGGCCAATAGAAATGGTCCCTAATGAGTTGGAAAGTCCTTTCCGCCCCTAGGTGGCCATGGACTGTCTCTCGGTGCTTCTCAGGCAAGAACAACTGCCATTTGTCTTTTAGTTCATCAGAGGGGCCCCTTCGGTACACCACTCCCAGATGCACCTGTAACTTGTCCCACTCTTTCCTCAACAGGCGAGCTTCCTTTGAAGGGTGGCGTGAGAGTCTATTCGGGTCCTGATTCTCCAGGGCCTCTAGGACCAATCTCCCCATAGGGTCTTCCAATTGATCGGATCTCAGCTCCCTCTTAGACAGTTTTGGCAAGTTATCTTCCCCCAGTTGGGTTACTCCACAGTATTGCTTGGGAACTCCTACTATGGTAACCCCTATCTCTTCTGCTCTTGAGCCACCACTGGCTTGGAGTTCAGCCCCTTGACAGAGGGCCCGCACCCCGTCGGGTGCCACTTGGGTCTAGTCTTCTGTACTGCAAGTGGGGACGTGAGATCTTCTAGACAAATCGTCTGCGTCTCGGTTTCCAGCCCCAGGTCTGTACTTCAGCCCGAAATTGAAGGCAGACAGCGCCGCCAGCCACCTATGTCCTGTGGCATCCAACTTTGCTGTGGTGAAAAGGTAGGTAAGGGGGTTGTTGTCTGTTTTCACAGTGAATTCCGCCCCATACAAATAGTCTCTGAGTTTGTCAACTACCGCCAACTTAAGGGCCAGGAACTCCAACTTATGGGTGGGGTAGTTCTTTTCGGAGGGAGTCAGACTTCTGCTCACATATGCAACCGGCCTCAGTTGCTCTTCATGCTCCTGGTACAGCACTCCTCCCAAACCATCATGACTGCCATCTACATGAAGTTCATAAGGCTTCTTAGGGTCTGCGTAGGCCAGGACAGGGGAAGTGGTTAATGTCTTCTTCAACATCTGAAAGGCATTCTCACACTTCTCGTTCCACTGGTCCTTGACTGACTCCCCAGGCTTTCTGGGGCCTGTGTCATCCTCTTCCCCCTCCGTCTTTAGCAGCTCATTCAGAGGCCTGGCTATCTGAGCAAACCCCTCCACAAACCTCCTGTAATAGGAACAGAACCCCAGAAAGGATGTGAGCTCTGTCACCGTGGTGGGCCTGGGCCAGGAGGTGACTGCCTCCAATTTTGTGGGGTCTGTGGCTACCCCATCTTCAGACACTATGTGCCCCAGATAGTTGACTGATGACTGATAGAATTGGCATTTTTCAGGTGAGAGCTTGAGTCCTTCCTCACTCAGTCTCTTCAGAACTTTCTCCAGCCTCTCTTCATGCTCTTCCAAGGCTCTTCCGAAGACAATGATGTCATCCAAGTATACATGGACTTCGATGAGGTTCATATCTCCCACAGTCTTCTCCATGAGACGTTGGAAGGTGGCTGGAGCTCCAGACAGACCATGAGGCATTCGGTTGAATTCAAAGAACCCTACCGGGGTTATGAAAGCCGTCTTCTCTTTGTCTTCTGGATGCATCGGGATCTGATAGTACCCGCTCTTGAGGTCCATAACACTGAACCACTTGGCTCCAGACAAGCTCTGTAGGGCATCCTCTATCCTTGGAGTGGTATATTGATCCGGTATGGTTGTCATGTTGAGGGTCCTATAGTCTATGCACAGCCTCAGTGACCCATTCTTCTTCCGGACCACCACTATAGGGGAGGCATAGGGACTTCTAGATTCTCGAATCACCCCTGTTCGCTTGAGTTCGGCGAGCTGCTCCCTCAAGTCTTCGAGGTCTGCTAACGGAACCCGCCTAACCCTTTCCCTGAAGGGTTTGTCTTCCTGGAGGCGGATTCGATGGGTGGCACTCCTAGCACACCCCACATCGAATTCATCTTGAGAAAAGATCCTTTCCCACCTGGTCAACTGGGCCTTGGCTCTCTCTTTCCAAGCCCTGGGCAGATTTGGATTCTCCATGGAAAGTTTCTCCCACACAGTACTTTCTCCATCTGTCTTCTCCACATCTGGCGAAGCAACTGGGGTAGCTGGGCTCACCCGGCCCAGTAACAGCCTAGCTGGGATTTCCATGGGACCATCTGTGGTATTTCTGACGCTCACAGGCACTTTACAATGAGCCTTCTTCAGGGCCCTCACCGGGATCACTTCTGGGACTACTTCTAAGCCCGAATGTTCTTCCCTTGGGTCGGGTTCCAACATGACAAAAGGGCCAGGCTGCTCCCAAGTGAGTTTCACCGTGGCTTTCAAGCAGGTTACTTCACCGGGCTGCAGCACTATGCCCCTTCTGCCCAGCCTCCAGACCTTCCCTACCCCCTCTTCCGGGCCTTCTGTTCCAAGATCAGCCGTTGGTAGGCTGTCTTCAACATTGGGTGGATCTCAGTGACTGTGGGGTCTTTCCTTCTTGTCAGAGGGGCCAAGAGTCTTTGGACCAGATCCGTGTTCGTCCCTATTATCAGGGAACTCTTGTTAGCTCCAGGCGGTCGGGGGCACACCACAGCTAAAGTGTCGAACACTTGAGCCTTTCCGGCTATGGACGGGTCAAAAATCAGTTTTATAGGCAGATAGCCATCATAAGGGAAACTCTCTGTCCCAATTCCCCATATCTCCAACTCTTCAATCTTCTGGATGGGTAGGTGACTTAAATGCTTGTCATAAAAGTCCCGGTACAACAGGGTCACTTGCGCCCCAGTATCCAATATGGCTCTTGTGTAGACTCCCTCCACTTGAACTGGTACTATTGGGGAGGGACCAACCAGCTTCTCTGGATATCGCTTCAAAGGGGTCTCTTTCTTTTGATCTTTGCATTTTCCCCTTTGACTTTCTTTCTTCCATTTCTCTTTGGACCTGGTATGCATTGATCTCCCTCCTTTTGATGGGTGTAACTACCCGCTGAGGGACACTACTCTCTTTCTTTGGGGTGCGTTCCTTCTGAGGAACCCTGTGTTTCTTCTGAGGGGTCTTCTGTTACACTCTTTTCAGTTTGGAGCTCACTGGAGATGATGGGCACCCGGTTGACTCCTTCACCGGGGCCCGCTGAAGTTTTCCGGCCGCTTGCGGTTATTCATCCTTTTTTTCTTTGGACTGGTACATACTTTGGCCGCATGACCAACCCCTCCGCAGTTGAAACAAGTCATGTCCCCCCAATCTTGTAGGGATGCGGGTGCCGAGATATTTGGAAACAGCTCCCTCCTCGGACTTTCCCTCTCCGGTTCCCTTGACTTCTTTTCCCTAAGGGAGGTCAGTATCCCCAATACTTGGGACATCTGCGATTTCAAGGTATCCACCTCTGAGTCTCTTTCCAGGGTCAAGGCTGTCCTGACCATCACCGGAGGAGGATTTACCGACTCAACTGGTTGGTTCTTCCTTTTCTCCTCCAACATAGCTTCTTCCTCTCTGACTACTCGGATCAAGTCAGGGTACTTCCCGTCCTGTCTTGTGCGTAGCGCCAATGCGATGGGGTCCAAGGGCTGAGATCCTCTCATCACCTGTTGAACATGGGCCTCATCCACCTTCCGTGGGTCAATCCCCTTCTTAAGAATCATCTTATGCAGGATCTTGTCCAGGCGCCTCATGAACTCTGACAGTTTCTCTCCTGTCTTCTGGTAACAGTGCTCCAGCTGATAGGTAAGCTCAGTGATTTTCTCTGTTCCACCAAACACATTCTGCAGAATGTCCAGGTAGTCCTGTGCATCACAGTCTGTCTTACTCATCTTGAGGTTGCGTATGGCCTCTAGAGCATGCCCCTTCAAGCTCTCAGCAATTCTCTGCTTCTTTCTGTGGTCTGGGACTTCCCATTCTTCTAGGGCCTGAGTGGCACCGTCTATCCACTCCTCGAACCCCTCTTCACCCGAAGGTACAGGTTTCCTTCCTGAGAATATTCTAAGTTTTCTGTATCCTAACATTTGGTAATCCGTAGGATCTTTCTTGCACTGGGCTACAAGTTCCCCTAGGACCGCGCACAACTCTGCGCTGAGGGTGGCAGATGGCGACCCGGGACTTTCCCTTTTCACCTGTTTTTCTGCTTTTGGGGTGGGCGATGGAGATAGTTTCGGTGTCTGAGACCGTCCTCCTGGCTTGAGCGGCAGCGCGTGTATCAGGCTATAAGTCTGATCATCTATAGCTTCTACACTTGGATTCTTGAAATGTTCTGGGACTCCGTCCTTCCATTCCACTAATGCGTGTGTCAGTGAGGAATTCGTCCTGACATCTACCACCCATGCTTTCTGATACGGTGACAGTGACATCACTAGCTGCTTCACTGCTTCTTCTTGCCAGATCCCTGGGAGTTCTATGACTACTATCCCGGCTGGATCTGTGCCGACCGATTTACACCACTGTCCTACTTCTAGTGGGTCCATGCTGGTACTTTTGGCACGTTACTTGATGCAACAGGATCCCGGACTCGAGAGCCCTCATGTGTAGCGCTACCCCCAGTTAAGAGAGCCGCTTGGTTTGATTTCGGGCCCTGTGTGCAGCACCACCAACCCCCGGCAATCTTACTCGACCCACTCTGGCACAGTTAGTCTAGGGTTATCTCTGTATCACATTCAAAAGTATTATGGTATGCGCGCCCTGTGGCGCACTGAACAATATCTTAACTCCCACCCCGGTCAGGCCTGACACGGAGTAAATCTCAGTCACTTCCTATAGGGATTTCTTCGCATGCCAGCTTTCGGTGGTGCACTTGATGAATAGTACTTTGTAATCCACAACCAGGCAATAACTTGAAACACTAAACTGGGGGGGAACACTTCAACTCTGTCCTGCTACCGGTCCCCCCGGAGAACAGCAAACTGTGGGCCTATGCAGTCTATAGGCCTGAACACGGCACAGTCTATTGGTCTGGGCAGGTGAACGCTCACCACTCCGGACGCGATCCCAGTCTGGGACGTCCACCCTGCCGTGTATCCGATCGGGTCCCCAATCCAACTGATGTCCTCACTCGACAAGTCAGATGCCACCCAGGCTCCGCAGTGGGGTGGAAGGCTCTTTGGAAGTTGCGTAAGGCCCAGGCTTCAGGCCTTGCACTGCAGCAGATCCGCACAGGAAGAAACTCTTGCTTGCAGCGCGGTGTCCAAAGAGGCCGAGCTCCGCCTCGCCTCCTCCTTAAATAACCCCTCCCATGAGTCTCTGCGATGGCCAACTGCTCTCTGGGTGCCGAACGGGGTTCTGGGTAACGTAGGAGACCCCGCTACACATATACACTGTTTCACCTGTGTGTGACACCCTAAAAAGGTTGTTCTGTTGGGCCACACTTGTGCTACTGAGCCCAGATGTTCAAACAGCTGCTGAGCATTCTCTCCTTAACATTACAATGCATACACTAAATATTTTAAAAATATATTTCACGAAAAATCTATTCAAACATCATGTCCCAAAAATCATCTCCCCAAAATATACATGTTAATTTTTTTTGCAAAGATGGATCAGCCAAAAACATCATATTATTAAGTGTACGTACGAAAGAGGTTTACTACGACCGTTTACTGTGCCCACAAACATGAAAGTTGCTATCTTTAACTGTACTACATTAAAGAAAAAAACACACGGCAACATGCAATTATTAATAATTTGAAGTTCAAAGACATGAAAATTACTTACTTTTTCCTATAACTTTCTTGATTCTTTTGTATTGGTCGGGCTCCCGTCACTTGAGATCGGACCACCGTTTTCTGAGCTGTTCCTTAGTTCTGCACACCCCAAATTTTTGGTGAAGAGTTTTAACCACTTTCCTCATAATTTTTGACTTGACAAGATTAGGCCTTTTATATGGCCCATGCTTGGCATCATAATCCTCCCTCCTCTTTGGTTGCTCCGGAATTTCATCCTCTGTTGATGTAATATCAGCCACCTGAATCTCCGCCATGTTGTGTAGCACTACGACGAGCGAGAAGGGGCGGGGAAAGTACTATATTGAACGTCAGGGGCGGGGAAAACGTGCAGAGTTTCACGCATGCGCGGTGTATATAAAGTTAATACGCATGTGTCGTAAATACGTTCATTGTGCGGAAGAAGGAGTAAGCAACGAACGTGATAACAAAGGTACATAACATTTTTCTGATTTTGGTTTCATCAGTGGATGAGATTGTGGCCTATATATGGTCCTAAAGATTATTTGAAGAGTCTTGACTGACACTAGTATTTTTGTGTTGATTTTGACTTTCAGCAAACATGCAGGCTTTCAAGAGTCCAGAGTTTATGGGGGAGTTCCTTGACAGATGGAAGGAACTTCCTGTTCTGTGGCAAACTAAAACAGCCAAAAATAAAAATAAAACAGCCAGGACAGCAGCACTAGAGAGCCTGCTCGAATTTGTAAAGACCCAGATCCCCACAGCAACCATCCAAGAGGTGAACAACAAACTAGCCACCATTAGGGGCACATATAGGACTCAGAGGAATATGGTCCTTAAGTCCCAGAGGTCAGGAGCTGCAGCAGATAAAGTTTATAAACGCAGTCTGTGGTACTACAACAAATTATCATTTCTGGATGACCATCTGGAAGTCAGGGAATCTCTGTCAACCCTTCTCCCCAGACATCTCTCCAGCCTTCCTTGCAGCCAACCCTCCCACCTTCCTTGCAACCCAGCTCTGGCTTCTTCGGAGGAACAACCAGAGGTCCTTGAGGAGCCAGATTTGGACATATGGAGCCAGGTATAGTATTGATATCAAGATTTATATGTAACAAAAGTAATGATGTAAAATAGATGTTACTATTGCTAACTATTTAATGCTTGAAAATAAAGTGGTTTAAATAGCAATAGACAGTAGTGGTCAAAATTGATAGGGACAAGAATAAATAATGCAGGGGTCAGGATCATTGTATTTTTAATTTCTTTTGGCATTCAATTTTCAAATGTCTTGAGGTGAAAAATGTGTGTGATTGATGAAGCAAAAAAATATAAGTATGTCCCTTTTTTATACACAGCCAGAGCAGAGCCAGGAAGAGGGTGACTTTGGGGACCAGGAGGAGGCAGGGCCAAGTGGCACACAGGAGGAGGCAGGGCCCAGTGGCACACAGGAGGAGGCCAGGCCCAGCACAAGAGCCCAGATGCCTCCCCTGAAAATCCAACAAAGAATGCCCAGGAGGGTTAGGCAGGTGTAGGAGGAAACCCTGGCCTTTATCTGAGAGGCTACTGCGGCCCTCAGAGAGCCCCCCTCCGTTGAAGAGGGCTATGCCGCAGTACTGGCACATAAACTAGGCCAAATGGACATGAGGCAATGGCTATACAGTGAAAACTTAATGTTGAAGGTAATAAACAGGGGGTTGCTGGGTGAACTAACATAGTTCACTGACCTAACAGAGGTTGTCCCTCCTCCTTCTCCTCCTCCTGCCACAAGCTCTCCTCCTGAGACACAGCCTCCGAGGAAGCGCTTAACAAAGGCTGCAGAGAAGGCTGCAGAGAAGACTACAGAGAAGGCTACAGAGAAGGCTACAAGGAAGAGAAAAAAATAATGACTGTTCTAGTACCACAGACTGGGGACAGATATCTGACTTACCTGCTGCTGTTCCTGACCTCTGGGAGTCCAAGACAAGATTGTGCTCCTATTTTTTGATTTTTGGAATTACATAGTTTGGTGTTCTATTCTTGGATGTTTGCTGTGGGGTCCAAAGGATGCACAAATTCAAGCAGGGTCTCCAGTGTTGCCTTCCCCTTTAATTTCTTATTTGCCAAAATAAAGGATTTTTTGATTTACAGCAAATACTTGACTGTGTTTTAAATTCAAAAAGAGAGTTTGCTAGTGAGTAGGCAGGGACATTTCAAAAAATCATTTTATAATTAACAAGGGACACAAACCTCCTTGAGGGGAAATAATACAAATTTATAATGTTGCTGTGGTAACTTGACACACAAAAAAAAAAAAAAAAAACATTCCTAAATAGTAAAAGAAAAACAAAAAACATTCCTAAATATCAAAGTAAAAAATAAATAAAAATTATTTGATTTAAGATATTTAAAATTATTTTATAATTTATTACGGAGATCTGGCTTACCAACAAATATTTAAATTCACAAGATCACTAACAATTAATAATAAACAAGTTTGTCAGAACTCTGAATATCATTTAGCAAAAGAAGTTCATTATTTTAGCATTATATCAAGAAGAAATGAATGCGCTGCATTAAACGATGCAATAATTTATAGCGTTACGAATGTGCTATCTCCATTACAAACCTGAGTTTTACCAGAACGAGCGCTCCCGTCTCATACTTGATTCTGAGCATGCGCATTTTTTTTCCCCTCGTAAAAGCATACACACTACCGTTTTTCACGACGTTAAAAAAAACGACTTGAAAAACGACGTGAAAAAATAGAGCAGTTCTAATTTTTTTAGGCCATTTTTCACGTCATTAAAAATGGCATTTTTAACGTCATGAAAAACGATAGTGTGTACGCGGCATGAGGCATCCTTTTACCCTCTGCTTCAATGAAAAATTTCTCATTGAACTTCCAAGCCAATTTACCTGAAGAATTGGAGAAACTGAGAACCACAGAATTATCCACAGTAGGCAGAATAGCAGCCTTCAAAATACCTCCATGAATTGCTTTATCATTTCCATACCGTTACCATTTTCATACATCCAAAATATTTTACCAAACTACACTCACTCTTTATCTACTTTATCTGGAAAGGTAAAAAACATAATTGTGCCTTTTCTACACTTGGAAAGCACATTCTGTCAGGTGGTTTATCCGTACCTAACCTTTATTATTATCTAGCCTCTTTTTTAACCACTTGCCGACCAGCTCATGCAGATATACTGCGGCAGGTAAGCAGCGCTGCGCGAATCGCGGTACCTGTACGGCAGCTTGCGCAGGCACAGTTGTTGGCAGACAGGCGCTGCCAACGGCGCACTCTCGCTTCTGCTGCACACTGCGGGAGTATGCCCGCGGGTCGGGTGGACTCGATGTCCGCTGGCGACCCGTGATCGCTTAGTGCAGAGGCAGAACGGGGATCTGCTTTTGTAAACAAGGCGAATCCCCGTTCTGACAGGGGATATGTCAGAGATCTTCTGTTCTCAGTGATCGGGAACAGTGATCTCTGTCATGTCCCAGTGAGCCCATCCCCCCTACAGTCAGAACACACATAGGGAACACACTTAACCCCCTGATCGCCCCCTAGTGTTAACCTCTTCCCTGCCAGTGTACTTTTTACATTGACCAGTGCATTTTAATAGCTCTGATCAATCTAATAATGTCACTGGTCCCCAAAAAGTGTCATTTGGGGTCAGATTTGGCTGCCAAAATGTCGCAGTCCTGCTAAAAATCACTGATCACCGCCATTACTAGTAAAAACAATAAAAATAAATAAAAGTCCCTAAATCTATCCCACACGATAGCTTTTGCGCAAACCAATCAATATACGCCTATTGCATTTTTTTTACCAAAAATATGTAGAAGAATATATATCGGCCTAAACTGATGAATACATTTGTTTTTTTTATTATTTTTTTGGGATATGCATCATAGCAAAAAGTATTTTTTTATTTTTTTTCAAAATTGTCGCTCTTTCTTTATAGTGCAAAAAATAAAAACTGCAGAGGTGATCAAACACCACCAAAAGAAAGTTGTATTTGTGGGAAAAAAAGGATGTCAATTTTGTTTGGGTACAGTGTCGCACAAATTGTCAGTTAAAGTGATGCAGTGTATCGCAAAAAATGGCCTGGTCATGAAGGGGGCAAATCCTTCCGGGGCTGAAGTGGGTAAATCAAGCTTAACCACTTCAATACAGGGCACTTTTACCCCCTTCCTGCTCAGGACAATTTTTCTTCTTTTCTGTTATAAACTTTTGCCTTGAAGTTTTTCACATTCTGCCATGTTACAACCAAAAAAGTTAATGTATTTTAGTGGGATTTTATGTGATAGACCAACACAAAGTGGCACATAATTGTGAAGTGGAAGGAAAATGATAAATGGTTTTCAACATTTTTTGCAAATAAATATGTGAAAAGTGTGGTGTGCATTTGTATTCAGCCCCCTTTACTCCTAGCTAAAATCTAGTGGAACCATCTGCCTTTAGAAGTCACCTAAGTAGTAAATAGAGTCCACCTGCCTGCAATTTAGATCAGTGTAAATACAGCTGTTCTGAAGCCCTCAGAGGTTTGTTAGAGAACCTTAGTGAACAAACAGCATCATGAAGGCCATGGAACACACCGGACAGGTCAAGGATAAAGTAGCAGAGAAGTTTAAAGCAGGGTTAGGTTATAAAAAAATATGCCAAGGTTTGAACATGTCATGGAGCACTGTTCAATCCATCATCCGAAAATGGAAAGAGTATGACCCAACTGCAAACCTACCAAGACATGGCCGTCCACCTAAACTGACAGGCCAGGCAAGAAGAACATTCATGAGAGAAGCAGTCAATAGGCCCATGGTTACTCTAGAGGAGCTGCAGAGATCCACAGCTCAGGTTGGAGAATCTGTCCATAGGACGACTATTAGTCGTGCACTCCACAAATCTGGCCTTTATGGAAGAGTGGCAAGAAGAAAGCCTTTGTTGAAAGAAAGCCATAAAAAGTCCAGTTTGCAGTTTGCGAGAAGCTATGTGGGGGGACACAGCAAACATGTGGAAAAAGGTGCTCTGGTCAGATGAGACCAAACTTTAACTTTTTGGCTTAAAATTAAATGGTATGTGTGGAGGAAAACGAACACTGCACATTACCCTGAACACACCATCCCCACCGTGAAACATGGTGGTGGCAGCATAATGTCGTGGGGATCCTTTTCTTCAGCAGGAACAGGGAAGCTGGTCAGAGTTGATGGGAAGATAGATGGAGCCAAATACAGGGCAATCTTAGAAGAAAACCTGTTAGAGTCTGCAAAAGACTTGAGACTGGGGCAAAGGTTCACCTTCCAGCAGGACAACAACCCTAAACATACAGCCAGAGATACAATGGAGTGGTTTAGATCAAAGCATATTCATGTGTTAGAATGGCTCAGTCAAAGTCCAGACCTAAATCCAATTGAGGATCTGTGGCAAGACTTGAAAATTGCCGTTCAGAGAGGCTCTTCATCCAATCTGACAGAGCTTGAGCTATTTTGCAAAGAAGAATGGACAAAAATGTCACTCTCTAGATGTGCAAAGCTGGTAGAGACAGCCCCAAAAAGAAAAGGTGGTTCTACAAAGTATTAACTCAGGGGAGGCTGAATACAAATGCACGCCACAGTTTTTACATATTTATTTTGTAAAAAAATTAATCTTGCACTTCACAATTATGTACCACTTTGTGTTGGTCTATCACATAAAATCTCAATAAAATACATTTACGTTTTGGTTGTAACATAATATGGAACATTTCATGGGGTATGCATACTTTTTTAAGGCACTGTAACTGAAAATTGATCAATCCTGATGTACTGATGGCCTGTATCATTTCTTGAGGCCCAAAAATGCCCGGACAGTACAAATATCCCCCAAATGACCCATTTTTGAAAAGTAGACCATGCAATGTATTTAGTAGGAGGCATAGCAAGTTTTTTGAATTTTTGGGGGGAAAATTAAGAAATAAAAAATATATTTTTCACACTTTGTCACCAGTGCAGTAGAGAATCATCATATTACTGGCGTGACAGTGATCAGGGACACTGACTGGTGACAGTATGTTAACCACTTCATTACTCAGCCATAGTCAAATTACATCCACAGATGGAATTTCCCATCCTGGGTGGAAGTCATATGACGTCCTTGGCTTTCCGCTGCTACTGCGGGCCCCTGGGGGCCCGCAGAGCAGCGGTCGGAGATCCGGTGTGTCCCTCAGGACATAGCCGTTCCCCGATGGGGGTAATGGAGCGGCGTCGGAGCGGTGGCGGCGGAGCTTCCCCTGTAGCTAACCAGCTCTGATATGCAGAGCTGCAGCAGTGGCGTGCTCGGCACACTCGGGACACAGCCGATCCCTGATGGTAGTAATGTAGCAACGGCGGAGCGGCAGGCGGCGGAGATTCCGGTATAACTTACCGGATTTGATGATGCAGAGCTGTGCAGCGGCGTGCACGGCGCCCGCGCTTGCCCCCGGGGGCGCTCAGCGTGGCGATCGGGGCTGAGGCTTTTCCCTTGGATACAGCCCAGCCCCGATTAGGGTAAAGAGTCAATGAAATTGGCTCTTTACCACGTGACCAGCTGTGTCCAATCACAGTCGGTCACTAAATGAAAACAAACCTCTGTGTAACCTCTGTTCTCCTCTTCACACACCGATCCAGTGTGAGGAGGAGATCAGCTAACAGTGAGTTCCACATATGTTATACACTACATATGTACTAGGGTGCCCAGATTGCCCCCCCTAAATAAAGAGTACCTGTCATCTAGTACCTGCCACCAGAGTACCTGCCACCAGAGTACATGCCACCAGAGTACCCGCTACCAGAATACCCTCCACCTCACCAGAGTACCTGCCACCAGAGTACCCACCACCAGACCACCTGCCACCAGAGTACCCGCAACCAGAGAACCCACCACCAAAGTACCCGCCACCAGTCCATCAGGAGTACCTGTCCATCAGGAGTACCTGGCCACCAGAGTGCCCGCCACCTCACCAGAGTACCCGCCACCAGTCCATCAGGAGTACCTGTCCATCAGGAGTACCAGTCCATCAGAGTACCTGTCCACCAGAGTACCCGCCACCTCACCAGAGTACCCAACACCTCACCAGAGTGCCCGCCACCTCACCAGAGTACCTGCCACCAGACCAGAGTACCTGCCACCAGACAAGAGTACCTGCCACCAGACCAGAGTACCTGCCACCAGAGTACCTGCCACCTCACCAGAGTACCCGCCACCAGAGTACCTGCCACCAGAGTACCCACCACCAGAGTACATACAGCCACTATGTCCAGAAAGGTGTACACCCCAGAAGAAGCATACCAAATGTGATGAGAGCGATGAGGGCAACGGTGAGCTCTCACCGCTCAGTTCTGATTCTGATTCTGGTTCGGAATATGACCCCCCAAAGGCAGCACATCAGGATCCGAATTAGAGGAGGACGCAGTCCGTCCAAAAAGAAGATGGTCTGAACACCAGGCAGCTACCAGCAGTGCCAGCGGCGGTAGACCCCAGGAGGAGAGGCCCCGAACAAGCGCAGCTAGACCCCAGGAGTAGAGGCCCAGTACAAGCACTGCTAGACCCCAGGAGGAGAGGCCCAGTACAAGCGCTGCTAGACCCCAGGAGGAAAGGCCCAGTGCAAGTGCACGCCAAAGAAGTAGGGCCCAAACCCAACTTCCAGATGGCTTGGCAAACCCATTGTGGCTGCCTTCTACCTCAGGGTCAGCCACGATCCCCCCTTTTACAGCACAGCCACTTGCGCAGGTCAACACTGCAGGTTTTTCCCAAAATAGATTTTTTTTATTTATTTCTCCCTGGCGAATTGGTTCAAGGCATCGTGGACCAAAACAATCTTTTTGCCCAACAATTTATTGAAAACAACCCCAGCTCCAGCTATGCCCGCCCTTTTGAATGGAGACCCCAAATCCATCCATCATATGCCAATTTTTTCATCGGCCATGTCCAGGTCCCATTACGAAATTATAATGCGGTTCCTGCATTTCAGTGACAACGCACAGTGCCCCCCCCGAAATCACCCAGACTTTGGAAAATTCGCCCCCCTAATTAAAAAAATTTCCAAGGAGTTTGCCGAACTTTATGTCCCTGACAAAAACATTTCTGTGGACGAATCCCTGGTGCATTTCACAGGTCGGCTGTGAATAAAGCAATATATCCCCAGTAAGCGGGCGAGGTACGGCTTGAAGCTCAACAAGCTCTGTGAAAGCTCCACCGTTATGTGCACTCATTCCGCATGTACGAAGGCAAAGATTCCCAGCTCCAGCCCCCTGAGTGTCTATCGTACATGGGAATAAGTAGAAAAATTGTTTGGGAGTTGGCATTCCCACTCCTCCAAAAGGGGTATCATATTTACATGGACAACTATTACACCAGCCTGCCCCTTCTCCGCCATCTCTACCTAAGAAAAACTCTGTCCTGTGGTACAACAAGAAAAAACAGAAAGGGCTTGTCACCACAACCATTCAAAGGGGGGAATCGGCAAGCTTGAGGAATGAGGAAGTGTTGGCTGTGAAGTGGAGGGATAGGAAAGATGTGTACATCATGTCCATCATCCACGATGACACCTCGGTGGAACTTCACAGAAGACGCGGTACCGTTCGCAAGCCTTCCTGCATCAATGAGTACAATAAATTCATGGGGGGTGGATTTAAATGACCAAATGTTGCAGCCCTATCTTTCAACCCGAAAACCCCTCTTCTGGTAGTAAAAAGTTGCAATTTACTTTTTTAATTTGGCCCTTTTAAATTCTTTCATCATCTACCAAAAATTAACAGAAAGACCCACCACCTTCATAAGGATTATTGAAGACATCGTCACTTCCCTGATCTACCAACAAACATCCCCCTCAAAAAGCATTCACTCAGATTGTGCCAGCAGACTACATGAGCGCCATTTTTCGGACCATATTCCACCATCAGGATCCGGAAGATCCAAAAAAGATGTCGGGTGTGCACCAGAAGAGGAATTAGGAAAGACACCAGCTTCCATTGTCCCGACTGTCCCTCCCAACCTGGCCTTTGCATCGGAGAATGCTTCAAGCGATATCACACTCTCAAAAACTATTAGCCCATATTTCTATTACTGCCATTTCCCCATTTTCAATTTGTCCTGAACATTTCCCTGCCTCAACCAACCATATCATTGTCTTCCATGTGAACTGACCCTGGCCTGTTTCTCGACTATGTCTCTGCCTACTGTCTGCATTGTTTATCTGCCATGTTTCTGCCTTTCACGTGAACTGACCCTGGACTGTATCGACTATGCCTCTGCCTACCGTTTATTTCTGCCTTTTACCTGCACTGACCTCGGCCTGTTGACCATGTTTTTGCCTGCCCCCTTGGACTGATCTTTCACCCTGCTACACAGAGGTCTCACATATGTGAGGGGCTCCAGAATAGTGTTCTGAGTTCAGAAAACCAGTTTTTGGTTTTCTGTGTTCCCAGAACAGGGTCTGGTTGTCCGGAGGCTTCAAAGCGATTTGGGTGGGAGAAGCCTTTACCCCTGTCCCCATTCTTTCCTGACAAATGCCCTAAGCTTGATGGTCCTGCTTGCTCCCTGGACAAATACTCTGGCTGTGCTGACCATACCTCTGCCTGCTGCATGTACTAACTATGGACAGTATTCCTGCCTGCTGCATTGACGGTTCTTTGTTCCTTTTGCTGCTGCTGACCACATCCATGCCTGCTATCTGGACCAATACTTTGGCTGTGCTGAAATCATCTCTACCTGTACTGACTATTCCTGCCTGCTGCCTGTTTTGCTGTCACTGTCCACGTTCCTGCCTGCTGCCTGGACTGATGCTCTCCTCTTTGGACCACTGCACTACTAAAACCGCAGGTGGTCTTTTCTTTACCCTTTGCTCAGCAGAATGTATTTTGGTTTGTAATTGGTATGTACAGTACATGCTATGTGTTAGAAATATGAAGGGCCTTCAACAATGTGATAGGTTGGCAGGAATTTATGTGTGTAATTTATGCTCCTAGAACACCTGACGGTGCTACTTAGATGTTAGGCCTCTGTATGTGGCCAGGCTGTGTAAAAGTATCACACATGTGGTATTGCCATACTCAGGAGGAGTAGCAGAATGTATTTTGGGGTGTCCTTTTTGCTATGTACATGCTGTGTGTTGGAAATATCTTATAAATGGACAACATTGTGTAAAAAAAATGCGTTTTCATTTTTTTTCCACATTTTCCAAAAACTTCTGGAAAAAAATGAACTGTTCAAAAGACTCATTATGCCTCATAGATTATACGTTGGGGTGTTAGCTTTCCAAAATGGGGTCATTTTGTGGGTGTTTCCATTGTCCTAGTGCTCCAGGGTCTTCAAAATGTTATAGGTGGTTGAGAAATGAGATGTGTTATTTATGCTCCTAGAATGCCTGAAGGTGCTTTTTCAATGTTGGGACTCTGTATGTGGCCAGGCTGTGTAAAAGTCTCACACATTTGGTATCGCCATACTCGGAAGGAGGAGCAGAATGTATTTTGGGGTGTCATTTTTGCTATGTACATGCTATGTGTTGGAAATATCTTATAAATGGACAACTTTGTGTAAAAAAAATGCGTTTTAATTTTTATTTCAGTTTCCAAAAACTTCTGCAAAAAAATTAACCATTCAAAAGACTCATTATGCCTCATAGATTATATGTTGGGGTGTTAGCTTTCCAAAATGGGGTAATTTTGTTGGCGTTTCCATTGTCCTGGTGCTCCAGGGCCTTCAAAAGTGTGATAGGTTGTCATCAAATGAGATGTGCATTGATGAAAACCTATCATATGCTCGTAGAACGCCTGACTGTGCTACTTGGATGTTAGACCTCTATATGTGGTCAGGCTGTGTAAAAGTCTGACAAATGTGGTATCACTATACTCAGGAGGAGTAGCAGAATGTATTTTGGGGTGTCATTGCAAGTATGCATGTGCTGTGTGAGAGAAATAACTTGTTATTATGACAATTTTGTGGCAAAAAAAAAAAAAAAAGAATTGCGGGAAAAAATTACAACTTCAAAAAACTCACCATGCCTCTTACTAAATACCTTGGAATGTCTGCTTTTTTAAAAAGGGTAATTTGGGGAGTATTTGTACTTTCCTGGCTTGTTAAGGTCTCAAGAAATGAGATAGACCTTCAGTACATCAGGTGTGATCAGATGTGATAATTTTCAATGATTTGCACCATAGCTTGTAGACTCTATAACTTTCACAGAGACCAAATAATATACACTTGTTTTGGTTATTTTTACTAAAGATATGTAGCAGTATATATTTTGGCCCAATTTTATGAAGAAAAATTACTTATTTGCAAAATTTTACAATAGAAACTAAAAAAAAGTGTTTATTTTTCAAAAATGTCTATTTTTTTCACTTATATTGCAAAAAATAAAAAACTCAGCAGTGATTAAATACCACCAAAAGAAAGCTCTGTTTGTGAGAAAAAAATAATAACATTTTGGTTTGGGTACAGCGTAGCATGACTGAGTAATTGTCATTCAAAATGTGAGAGCGCTGAAAGCTAAAAATTGGTCTGGTAAGGAAGGGTGTATAAAAGCCCTGTATTGAAGTGGTTAAAAAAACTACTAATAATTTTTTTCTCTTTTTTATTACATTTTTTTTTTCTTTTTTACAATTTTTTTTTAGCACACTGTGACCAGAGCAATAAAGTGTTACCATGGTAACACTGTACTACTCTGAGGAAGTGATCAGGATTATTTACTGAACAAAATTGAATCATTCAGTGTGTATTGTTGTAATTAGCTGTGATTAGCCATCATTTTTAAAAGCACAAACGATATCTGACATTAGAACTCATTTTTAGCAATAGAGCCTTTGGCCTTTATGTGATCAATATGTTAGAGCTGATATAGTGAACACATGATCGGAAACCACTTTTATTAATTAATTCTTGATCATCAATGGAGAGCTTGGCTGTCCCTGATAGTTGAGATTGAAAGGCAGAAGCCACGCAAAGTGTCCGTTCTGGTTTTCAACAGAGGAAACATATATTACCGTATCCTTGTCATGAGGCACCATGCTGTGAAATGTGAATATATAGTTTATATGTGGGCCGGGTTTAATAGAAACTGTGGACCACTTGTCAGAATTTGCTGTATGGAAAATGTGTGACAATAACATTATTTACAAAATGACAAAATGTATTTAGCTGTTAGAGTTTCTCTTTAAAACTTGGAAAAGGTACATTTTTTATTTTAAAATGTTGCAAACTACTTGCAAAACTAAAATATACTACTTGCCTAAAATATACTGTAACATTCCATCAAATTCAAATCTGTATAAACTTTAAAGGTTAAAACAAGAAACACCCATAACATGTTTATTTTGTGTTAATAGTTCTTCTAAAGCACTATGCACAGAATCATGCATCTGTTAATAGAAGACATTATAATACTTAATTAGGAAATAGGTCATTAGAGAGAAGTGTTTATTACCACAGTATAATCACCCAAGAGATGCAACTATGCAGCAGATGTAGTAATATGACTCCAAGCATCTAGTGGTATAGTTAGTATGATAATCACACCTGCTGCCGAATTCTTATAATAGCTGCCATAAAAATACTTATTTTTATGTTTAGGAAATGTATTATTAAAGGGAACTGCACATTAGAATCAGAATCAGAATACTTTATTAATCCCGAATGGAAATGAATAGGGAACATATTTAATAAGCATATTATGTGTCAGTTTTTGATAATCTATTTTGTGGTTACTTTAACTAATTGTAAAAAGATCTTTTGTCATAAAGTAATAAAGATGCTTTATTGACTTTTTGGTTGTACCAGTGCTCACATGAGATACAGCTGCCTTAAAGTGTAACTGGTGTAGGAATATAAGAAATTCAAATATATTCTTAATGAGTAGTAATTAGGTTTTAAACCAAACCGTCAATGACCTCTATAATTCTCAAAATTCACATCAGAAGCGCTAAATTTGTTAACTCAGCAGCACCTCCTGCTCCCTCTCTCAGAAGTGACTCTGCTGCCCCCTAATGTCTAATGTAAACAAAGAACAAGTGCACTGGGAGGGGAACTAGTGCATACTCCTAAGGGAAGAGTTTCTCCAAACAATCTTTTCCAGCCCTAGCCAAAAAAGAGAGGGCTGCAAACTTGGAGCCCTCTCCTGAACCTTGGGAGGGTACCTGGAAAAGCACTTTGTATCCAAGGTGATGGGGACATTTACCTCTTCCCCACAAAAAGTACCATGGTGTAAACCTGTCATCAGTTATGCCATCCAGTGATTTAAAGGTGCATTAATCTCGATGAATAACACTGGCACAGGCAAAACACAATGACCACTGGAGATGACGCACTCCTAACAGAGTCTCACCACAAATTACTTTCTGTCCTGATAGCTGAATTTAAAGCAAAGGGCAGGGGATCCCAAGTGTTGTCATTGACTGACTATGACCAATAGTGGTTATCCACTCCAGAGCTGTGTTCTGGCTGCCCACTTCCAAAAAGAAGGCCTGACTATCACTATCGCAGCAAGGACTGTGGCTTCTCTAAAAAGAAATCCATGATTGGCTACTTTCAGAGACAATTGATAGGTAATGAGGAGGTGATATGTCACCTCCTCACTTCTTGCTTAAACTCTCTAAATGAAGCCCCCCTGAGCTGCAACTGCCGGTAATGCATCCGGTTGCGGGGTGGTTGTAGAGGGGCCCCATTCATCTGAAGGCCGGAGGTGGTCATGTATTATTAGTGCAGATTTTGTCTTAGGAGCATCTTCTCTGTTTGCACGTTCTGATTTACACTTATATTCATCCATAAGTTTGCCTTTAACATACAGTATACCAGGACCCAAATGTGAAGAATAAATGGAAAGCTAAATCCTTGGTGGAAAAGGGCTATAAGCAAGAGATCTTAAATAAAACATGAAAGTGTTTTATTGTTTCCACTGCCCCTACACTCCCTGAGATTAACTACCTTCCCAAGATTCATATAAATCTAAAGAATCCCCCTAGGAGGCCTGTCATTAGTGGGATTGATTCCATATTGAGCAGGGCCAGTGAATATATTGATTGGTTCCTGCAACCCCTAGTTAAGAATACACCAGCATTTCTAAAAGACACAAAGCAGGTTATTTATGATTTAAATAAGGTACATACTGTGTTACTTTGGATGTTTCATCCCTGTATGCAAACATCAACTTAAAACAGTTAAGCCAAACCCCCCTGGACAGAGACTGTTTATCCTAGATTTACTTAACTTTGCTACGGCTTATAAATATTTTTGGTACAACAAGCAATTCTTTTTACAAACCAAGGGCATAGCCATGGGGGCTAAGTTTGCCCTGAGCCTAGCTAACCTGTTTATGTCCATGTGGGAGGAGAACATGATCTACTTGAAGGACTGGTCGGAATTGTTTTTTTTATAGAAGAAATATAGATGACCTTCTCCTCCTATTTAAGGATGACTCCTTCTTTTTGGAAAATGTTATGCTCACATTGAATAATAACAGCTTGAATATTAAACTTTCATATGAGTAGAGCGAAATACATTTTTTATATTTAACGTTACAGTTGAAGGAGAATACAATCACTACTAAGATTTTCTCTAAGGCAACAGAAGGGAGTAGTTTTATCCATAAAGATGGTTGCTACCAAGTGGCTGAATAATATTCTGAAGGGACAATTTTTAAGATTATGACGTAACTGCCACTCTCTGGATGACTTCCCCTCACAGACCACTGTCCTGAGGCAGAGATTTCTAGAGAAAGGTTATAAAGATCAGGAGCTTAATCTAGTTATCCAGTAGGTGTGTGATACTAAAAGACAGAGTCTATTGGAAACTTTGTCTTGTTTCAAACATCATCTGTCCCTCCATTACTAACGTTTCTGGTCAATTTAGGCAGGTTAAGAGTATTATCAATAGACATTAGGAAATTTTGAGGCGGGACCCTACTTTAAATACTCTTATCCCATCACAACCAGAAGTGATCTTTAGACATGCACCCAATCTATGAGATAAAATTGCCCCCAATGTGTTATAACCTCCCACTAAGGTGGATCTGTTTAAAAAAATAAAGGTTTTTACCCTTGCAACCAATGCATGATCTTCAAGGTAGATGGGCAGAGGAGAAGGATGTGTACATCATCTACATCTACATAAAGGAGACTAAGCAGACAAAGGGGATGCAGTGGTAGTAATGACTAAAGAACAATATAAGTCTGAGGCTATCAGACAGTTTAGTGACAGTGATACCTACCACACCCTCTCTTGTAATCCCACAATTCCTTTTCAATCAACCCTTATAAAACATTTACAAATGGGAAAGGAGATGGGTGTTATTTCTGTCAATGCTGCTGAATACCTTTTTGTTGTTAAACCTGTGGTGCCAGTCTTTCATCACCTCTCTAAGATCCATAAATCTGACAGCGGTCCAGGGCTGCCCGATTGTAGCTGGGATCGATTCTCTGTCAGAAAGTTTGAGTGAATGGGTTAATCGGCACCTACAGCTTTTGGTGTTCACACTGGCCGGGTATATCAGAGATCCACGCACAGTATTACTCCACATTAATTTGGTGAGATGGACATCTACTCATGTATGGGCCGCATTGAATGTGGGGGTGCTTTTATTCTTTGATACCCCACATCACTGGATTGCGGCCAATTAGATATCATCTCCAACACTAGCGCCTATTTTCTGGAGCTACAGGAGTTTATCTTAATAAGTGTTGAATTTCTTTTAACAAATAATTATCCAGGCAGCGCTATATATATCCACACACCGACTCTTCAACATGTGTTTTCAGTGCAGTGTCAATCTGAACAGAAGGGTGTGATAATATCCAATTTAAAATGCAATCCTGCTGCTGTGTTCAGTTACGTTCATACACCTTCACTTTTATTCTTATATGGGGGGCTAAAGAAAACACCTCATAAGAATTGGACTCTTACCACACTTGTGCTAATAAAAAGCACACGACACCCGACGGAGATGTAAATCTTCTCCTTGGAGCGATAGTTCACACACTCCACAGCATCCAGGTGTAACGATAGTGAACCCACTGTGCTAATGAGAAGCAGACAATGCCCGAGGGGGATGTAGATCTTCTCCTTGGAGCGATGATTCACACACTCCACAGCATCAAGGTGTAACAATTGTCAGCTATCTTGGATTGAGATGCTGGACAGAGGGAGGTGTTATCACAGGGAGTGCGCTTTGTAGCTAGACAGATGCCATCACATTCCGAGTCTATTTCACTTGTGAGCTGCACAGAAGAACATCCTCTTTTCCAGCTAACTTCTGTAATCCATCAATTGCCCTGCCCTGCCACCAGCCTCCTCTCCATCGGTGTGTCCTAGTAACAGTTACCTCTGAGGGTGAGTCTTTTCGAGACCAGCTGTCATCCATTCCACACCATTAGTACCATTCCTTATGTTGAATGTATTTGTGTGAGACGCAACTGTTCAACTGAATTTGCTTTTGGGCAGAAATGTCGGGTTATTTCCTAAAGATTGCTGGAAAGAGGATTTTTAGCTCTGTCATCCAACAGGGTCGTGACAGAGCTGCAAAGAGAAATTTGGATGAACTATTATTGGTTACATCGAAACATAAGAACAAAGCACACAATTCCAGAGGTATGAGAACAGGTTCACTCATTAATGTTGTAATGACGTAATTGCGTCAGAGGGGGGCGCGGTCACCCGCGCACGTGACGGGTATTTAAGAGCTGTAGTGTCATTCGACGGGAACCACCCATGGAGGCGGATCGTGTCTGCGTTTTTTTTTCTCTGTATCCTCCGCTCGAGAACGGATGTACATCGCTGGAATTATTATTTTTTTTTTTAATAAAGGATTTGTCCCAAGCTGTCTCCTGTGTTTTTTTACCATTTTTGACACTTTTTGTGAAATAGTAGGGGTACCCGTTACCAATTCACATAGGGGGGCTGGGATCTGGGGGTCCCCTTTGTTAAAGGGGGCTTCCAGATTCTGATAAGCCCCCCGCCCGCATACCCCCACAACCACCGGGCAAGGGTTGTGGGGATGAGGCCATTGTCCCCATCAACATGGGGACATCCTCCACATGTTGAGGCCATGTGGCCTGGTACGGTTCGTCCCCCCCTCTTTTCCTGTAGCCTGCCAGGTTGCGTGCTAGGGTCTGGTATGGATTTTTGGGGGGACCCCACGGCATTTTTTTAAAAAATTTTGGCGCAGGATTCCCCTTAAAATCCATACCAGACCTGTAGGGTCTGGTACAGATTTTGAGGGGGACCCCTATGCCATTAAAAAAAAAAAAAATTGGCGCAGGGTTCCCATTAATATCCATACCAGACCTGAAGGACCTGGTATGGAATTTGGGGGGACCCCCAGCAATTATTTTTTACATTTTGGTTCGGGGTTTCCCCTTAATATTCATACCAGACCCAAAGGGCCTAGTAATGGACTGGGGGGGGGACCCATGCCATTTTTTTCAATGACTTTTATCTGTATTGCCGGGACCCGACAATTCATTATAACCGCGAGTAGTTTTATATTACTTTTTTTCCTTTAGAAATGTCATTTTGTGCAGGGACTGTTCTAAACACGGGAAAAATTTGCCACTTTACAGGAATACTATAGACACCCCCCAGGTACGAAATTTAAAGGAATATTTCACTTTTATTGTTTCACGCCAAGCATTATTAAAATCACTGCTCCCGAAAAAACGGCCGTTTAAAAAAAAATTTGCATTGCTACATGTCCCCTGGGGCAGGACCCAGGTCCCCAAACACTTTTTATGACAATAACTTGCATATTAACCTTTAAAATTAGCACTTTTGATTTTTCACATTCGTGTCCCATAGACTTTAACGGTGTTCGCGTGTACGAACCAATTTTTTGCCTGTTCGAAATGTTCTGTTCCGAACCGAACCAGGGGGTCTTCGGCTCATCCCTAATTGTAAGAAATACCATAAAATGGTTAAAATAATAAAAAAGAATTTGCCTGCAGACGAGCACCAATATTAGGAAATTCCCTATTACCTAGTCTCTTCTCCTCCACCAGTAAATGCCAACCCACCTGGCTGTCATGCTCTGGGAGTTATACCTGCAATACTAAAACTTGTAGGTACTGCCATTTAAGTATGTCAGGTAAGACTTTCGTTTCCACAGCTACAGGAGAAGAATTTACCATAAAACAATATATTAACTGTGGTACAATTTTTGTAGTTAACCTAATTACTTGCACTTTGTGCAGTCTACAATATGTGGGTTGCACCATGCGCACCTTAAGAACCCGGATAGGGGAACACTACTGTGACACTAATAATCCTAATGTTAGGTACATTTCCAATGCAGTACGTCACTTTGGGGGTTTCCATCAGGGCGATCTTTCCTCATTCAGGTTTAAGGGAATAGAAAGGCTGTCTTGTACACCCAGGGGAGGTGACAGAGAGAGAAGGCTTTTGGGGAGAGAGTCATGGTGGATCTTCACCTGAGGTGGGATTTGGATTTACATTTGCATTAATTTCCCTCTCCCCTCAGCCGTCTCTCTCTTTGTGTATGTTATGATATTCTTATACATCTGCTTCACCTTCCCTATCCGACATTAGCTGATTTATTTGTTTTATTTTTATTGTACATGTTTGTATATTTCTTCAAAGTATATTGTTGTATCAATTTGTCTGTAAAGTTTAATAATACACCTGGGACCACTCTGCAGTTATTAGAGATGCTCTCTCTCCTGTTGATTATTTGCAATCAATTAAGGTTATTGATGGGTAGAGTCTATGGCACAGGTGTCAAACACAAGGCCCGCAGACTGATTCTGGCCCTCCAGGCCATTTCATGTGGCCCTCACACCTCTCCTGCGGCTGCAGGAGAGCTCCAGCTCTCCTCTAGTCCTACTCCAGACCCTTACTTTCTGCTTTCAAGCAATGCATCCAGCTTTTTCCCAGCAGCAGCATTAGAAAAGGGGGGTGCACTGTGATGTAAGGGAGAGTAGGGGACTCAACTTCTGATGGTGGGGTGGCTCTTGACATCTAATGTAAAGGGGAGGAGATGCGCTGGACATCTAATCTTACAGATACAACCGGCCCTTTTGAGGGCAATCATAATGCAGATGCGGCCCACAATGAAATTGAGTTTGACACCCCTGGTCTATGACATTTAGTGATACTATTTATTCCAAAAGTTCTGTGTTTTCTGTTCAAATCTTGTATTGGTAACACATCAAAGAATACCAAACAGTGTTCATTGGCTTCACAAGACCATACCAATGTATACAATAAACAAGGGCTACAAAAGGAGCATTCTTGGTATGAGGGGTACAAAGTGCTTTAGAATGCTATTGCGAGTGTAAGCTCTGGGGGGAAATATCAATTGGTAACCTAGAAGTAGGCATAAACAAGAAAAAACAAAGGGGGGAGGGAGAAGATGTATCAGTACAACATGCTATCTATGGTGTACAAGAGAAAAAGTAGGAAGGCGGTAAAGGGGTAAAGGGAGAAGTAAACAGGAAAGAGAGAAAGAAGAAGAGTGGAGAGAGCTGCGAGAGAGAGAGAGAGAGAGAGATCTGGAGTACCAAATAGGCCCGGGTCACAGAACGTTACTTATATTAAGGGGAGGGGTAGAGGGGAGTCAAGGCTCTAGGAGGGATTCATCAAAATCCAGAGGTAGGAATTGGTCCACCCAAGGTTGCCAAATCTTAAGGTGCTGGGAGATTCTGTCTTGAATAGTGGCCTTGATTTTACCATGAATCATGGCTTGAGTGATTCTCTTTTTTAACCTCCAGGACACATTTCCAGGCTCTGGCTATCATTTGTTTGGCTGCAGTCATGAGCTGCAAAAGGAGACAAAGCCGAGCTCTAGTACAGTCTAAGGTAACATGATGCAGCAGCGCAAATGAACGGATCAGGATCCAGAGTAACATTGAGCAAGGTCGAAGCCATGCGGAAGATTGCTGTCCAAAATTGTGCAAGAATTATACTTTGAGGGCGAGTTGTATATCAAAGAAATAGGATTTATTATTTAGATGTGCATCATTCATACACCAGGTCCAGTCTCTGGATTGGGGGATTAGGGATGAAACAGTAGTGATAACTTCACAGTGGTCAGACCATGGGATAGGATGGATACGGGAGCTCAGCAAGATCGGTGAAGACGCCACTGGGATAAAATATGGTCTATCCTGGAGAAGGATTTGTGTGGGTAGGAGTAAAACGTGTAGTTCTTTTTTGAGTGATTACATTCTCTCCAGGAGTCAAGCAGAGAAGCTTGTTGGAGCTGTTTGCGAAACTGTAAGTAGGGGGAATGCACCTCCGGGGCACATGGGGATTTATCTAGGTGCAGGTGGAGCACTATATTGGAGTCGCAACACATAAATAAAGTCCCTTTACAATGAGCTCTTATGACCTGCAGGAGGTGGGAGAAGAAAGGATTGTGATTATCATTGGGAGCATATTATGACACAAATGTTGTTTCAACATCCTGTAGAAGACCAACTAGGATGATATAGCATCCCTCAGGGTCTTTGATCTTGGCAAGGGAGTGAATGGTAGAGTGTAGTGGAAAGCTAGCAATACACCCCTGTGCTTGGTTGTCGCAGAGGCAGTGAATATGGGGTAACAGGAGCTAAAAATTGTAGGGGTAGTACAGGTTGTAAATTGAGTCTCCTGGAGCGCTACCGCCCCTGCTTTCAAGGAAGCAAATGCCTGGAGGGCTTTAACCCACTTGTGAGGTGAATTGAGTACCTTGACATTTAGGGATAGGATGTTTAGGGGGGCCAACTAGAAAAATGGGAAGGATCAGCATAGAAAGACATCGGGCCCAGTAGAGCCCCCCAACCTCACAAGAAAGGGGAAGAGTAGCAGAAAAGAATGGGAACAACAAGAAGAATTTCCAGGGACAGGGAGGAAATTCTGTAAGGCAAACAAATCAGTAAGATTTACCAAAATGGTTGGACTATGTTGCCCAACCAAATAGTGCTCAGACTCCCCCGGCAGCCAGCTGGCTGGGGAGTGAGGGCACAAGAAAGAGGGGGAGCAGTGTCTGCTCCCTGCTGCATCTGGGATAAGCTAAAGATGGATACATATTCATTTATAAACACATCAACAATCCAGAGTTAGATATATAAACAAGCATAACGAGCAGCAGAAATTTTTTATTTGACAATTATATCTCATGGAGGGCCATCTGCCTGACGGTGGGTTAGGGCCCTGTGGATCCTGTCAAATTCTAAGCGTTCAATGGGTATTGAGGGAGCAAGTTCTTGAAATAAGGCATTTGTAAAGGAGGTCAGGTCATCGATTGTTTCAGGGATGCCGCAAAGCCGCAAATTGGATCGGCGTGAACAGTTCTCTGCATCTTCCAGACGAGAGAGGAGCATGTTATTTTCTTCACGGAGCACCTAATGCTCCTGGGCATGTTCCTGCAACGTGAGCTCCATATCATCCACTCTGGTTTCAAGTCTGCTGTACGCTGACCTAATTCCCTTATCTCACGGGAGAGCCTGTTAGTGATCTGGTCAGAGGTAGCTTTAAGAGCCTTCTGCAGCATTGCCTCCATATGTTTTAGGAAGTCTTTCTGGGACATACCTGATTGTGGTATTGCAGGAGACCAACTGAGATTAAATCCAGCATCAGCCTCTTCATCATCGCTGTCTGTGAGTCGGGATCTGGCTGGCGATGTTGTGTGCTGCAGGGCCGTGGCCTTTGCCGCCATCTTGCGGATGGCATGGACTAGAGCCTCTTTGATCGACTTGGGCTTATTTTTCCCTCAATGGCCCGTTACAAGCATCACAATTGTGCTGGCGGTGTTCCGGTCAGCGATCGCGGGGAGAGTGGGTGTGCAGGGTGGCTCAGGTCCTGTATGAAGTCCAGGGAATGCAGCAGAGCTCTAGTGGAGTACGTCTGCCATGTTAAACCTCGCGCATGCATTTGTATACTGTGGTTTTTCAATAAAAATTAATATTTTAAGAGCAGCAACAGCAACTGGTTGTGCGGATCATCTTAATGGATTTCATAAATTACATCTACAAGTACAGGGGTTAAATGTGACATCAATCAGTTTATCACATGCAATACTAAGCATGTAGTGTATCTTCAATGTCCATGACTGCCGTGACTACAACAAATTGGCACCCAAACTTTAGTTGGTGCTCTAGTGTCTTTGCTGTATTCAGTAGCAGGCTATTTAAGGAGGTGATGTATGGACGTCGGTGTATTAGCATCCCCTGAAGACATGCATTTGCATGAAACATGATGGGACAGAAGCTATACGCTGAAGTCTGGCCACCACTTCCATGCTTGGAACTGGTGGCTCTCTTTGTAAGTGCACTGTTTTATTTGTCATTACAATTTTACTGGCATTTTGATGAACCCTTTTATTTTTATGTGAAATCTATACTTTTTAATAAATATACTTCAGTATATGTGGTCCCCTGCTTGTGGCTTTGTGTGGCGAGTTCTTTTTTCCCAGACAGTATCAAGCAAACCTTCTGACTGTCCCCAGTGGTGAGAAGCAGTACTGTAGGGTGTCCCCATTGTGAGAATGGAGCTGGTTGATCACGTGTAAAGGATCCTGTTGACACAAACGTGCATGTTGCTGCTTTCCTTTGGCAGCTTTAATGTCGGTGAGTGCATTTTAGTTCTGTTGCTCATGCGTGGTGGAGAGGATTTCCGTTTGTGGAAGACACTTTCTTTGCGGTGATATTTATCACATATTTTGGACTCTTTTGCTTTGGACCTTATTTACACCGATTTCGTTTTTATTATAATTTTTGAATATTGTGGATGCTTTTTGCACATTATAAATAGTGTGTTAATAGCACATGCTTTAAGATTGTACAATAATCCCTTGGTTTACGAGTAACATGGTACACAAGCATTTTGAAAGGCGCGCACCATTTGAAAAAAAAATTCTTGATATACAAACGCTGTCTTGATAAACGAGCAGTAGTTTTACTGTAAAAACAAAAGAATTACACTCACAATGTTAAGGAGTCTGGTGTTCATCCATGTAAAGAAGCTGTTTATATGTACGGTAAAGCTGTCGGAGACACCCAGAGACACTGGGTGGGGTAGGTGTAACATGCATTTGGAGCACCAGGAAGTGATGTCAACAGTTCCCGAGTGTCTCCAAGTTCTCCAGGAAGCGCTGGGAGCAACCATCGCCCCCAAACCTCTGGCCACATATAACGCTGTATACTTTACACCAGTGGCTTTACTGTAATATACACAGCAGCTTTACACTCCTAAACATGTGAGTGTAATTCTTTTTATTTTTACATCAAAACAGTGATTCTTCTTCTTTTTTTTTCAACACAGAGGTACAGTACTGTACAGTATTAATATGAGATTTTGCTCATATCTTGATAATCTTTATATGAATAAATGGTTGTGGAACAAATTATCTGAGTTTCCATTATTTCTTATGGGAAAATTTGCTTTGATATAAGAGTGCTTTGGATTACAAGCATGCTTCTGGAACAAATTCATTTCTTGCTTTTATATATATATATATATATATATTCACACACACAGTATATATTAGACTTGCATTATAAATATGACTTTAAGTCACAATGTTTATATTTTTTCTAAACAGCATTTCTATAAAAAAAACTTTGAAACAAAATGTTTACAGCATTATGACCTTTCCTGCTCCTTTTAAATTCACCTGTAAGAATAAGTTGTTTTAAACTTATATTCCATGCAACCAATTACTACAAGATGTTGACTTTTCAAACTATAAAAATATAAAATGCAGATAGTTCACTTAAGGGGCTTTTATTTTGCCATTAAATTTGCATTACTGCAATTTCACTGATTTGGTACTAAGCCCAGCAATTTCACTGCAAACACAAACTGCAAATATATCCATATGAAAGATGTAAGAGGAAAATAGGTGTCTTATGGATGCAAATGTTTTGATTATCTAGTATCTATCTTGTAAGCATATGAATAAATGTTTTATTTATGTGATTTTTGTTGATTCTTTTCGACAACTAATAAACATATTCAGACATGTACACTGAGATAACATAATTTATATGCCATCAGCATTGTGTAGCTTTTTGGTTGAATGGATCCTTGAAGTTCCTTTTAACATTTCTTGCAAAAAATGTGTTAACTGTAGCGTTTTAGATGTAGGACAAATTTGGCTTATAATCAAAATGCTAACATCACAATAACATTTTCTATGGCAGTCTTTGAATACAGTTGCTAATTTTAATCATACAAAGCTTGGACAAACCTGTTCAAGTTAAAAATTAACTTTTTTTCTTTATGAATAAAAATAAATAAAACACTTAAAAAAAAATCATTTAAAGGTGATGTGTAGTCAATTTTTATATTAATGTAAAGGTGATCCTGATGTGAAAACTCATATCTGTGTTTTATCAGTTTTGTGTTTGTATTTTAAAAACCTTATTTTATGGTTTGTAATTATACAGGCACACCGGGCAGTCATATCTATTCATTACATACAGAACACTATGGTTGTGCTTTACCAACTTAAGGACCGCCTCACGCCGATATACGTCGGCAGAATGGCACGGCTGGGCACATCCACGTACAGGTACGTTGCCCTGTAAGAGCCCAGCCATGGGGAGCGCGTGCGCCACTGGCGGCGCACTCGCGACCCGGTCCTGAGCTCCGTGACCGCTCCCGCGGGACCCGTGGACCCGATTGCCGCCGGTGTCCCGCGATCGGGTCACAGAGCTGAAGAATGGGGAGAGGTAAGTGTAAACAAACCTCTCCCCGTGCTTCCTAGTGAGCCTGTCACTGATCATCTGTTCCCTGTCATAGGGAACGACGATCAGTGATGTCACACGCCAAGCCACGCCCCCCTACAGTAAGAAAGACACATTAGGTCACACTTAACCCCCTACAGGTTAACCCCTTCACTGCCAGTGTCATTTTCACAGTAATCAGTGCATTTTTATAGCACTGATCGCTGTAAAAATGACAATGGTCACAAAATAGTGTCAAAAGTGTCCGATGTGTCCGCCATAATGTTGCAGTCATGATAAACATCGCTGATCGCCGCCATTACTAGTAAAAAAAAAAATATTAATAAAAATGCCATAAAACTATCCCCTATTTTGTAGACGCTATAACTTTTGCGCAAACCAATCAATAAACGTTTATTGCGATTTTTTTTTACTAAAAATATGTAGAAGAATATGTATCGGCCTAAACTGAGGGAAAAAAAACTTTTTTATTATATTTGTTGGGGATATTTATTATAGCAAAAAGTAAAAAATATTGCTTTTTTTTTAAATTGTCGCTCTATTTTTGTTTATAGCGCAAAAAAAAAAAACGCAGAGGTGATCAAATACCACCAAAAGAAAGCTCTATTTGTGGGGAAAAAATTTCGTAAATTTTGTTTGGGAGCCACGTCGTATGACCGCGCAATTGTCAGTTAAAACAATGCAGTGCCGAATCGCAAAAAGGGGCTTGGTCCTTTAGCAACAAAATGGTCCGGGGCTTAAGTGGTTAATGTTCTTTCACACGCTGCAAATCTATACATAAGCTGACAATCAGGGGAATTCAAAATTACTCTAATGCCCTGTACACATGATCAGTTTTTTCCGTCAGGAAAACCGTGTTTTTTTTCCCTACGGAAAATGGTTTAAACTTGTGTTGCATACACACGGTCACACAAATCTTGTCTGAAATTCCGAACGCCAAGAACGCGGTGACGTACAACACGTATGACGAGCCGAGATCAATGAAGTTCAATAGGCAGTTTGGCTCTTCTGCTTGATTCTGAGCATGCATGTTTTTTTTTTGCGTCGTAATCGCATACAGACGATCACGATTCCCGATAGGAATTTTTCCTGTCACGAAAATAGAGAACCTGCTCTCAATCTTTTCTTGGCAGGAATTCCCACAAAAAAGGTGTGATGGAGCATACGGTCGGAATTCCTGACAAAAAGCACTTTTTTTGTCTGAAAAACTGATCGTGTGTATGAGGCATAATGCCACTTTACTGGAGGTAGTTCCTTTAAGAACTACCTGCATATAAGTCAGGCAAGCAATTGTGCCAGTGTCGGTAACAATATCAACACATGCGGAAAATTCAGGCCCATATTTGGAAAATGGCTTGTCACTGGGTTACATAGTTACATAGTTAGTCAAGTTGAAAAAAGACACAAGTCCATCCAGTTCAACCATAAAAAAATAAAATAATAATATCATACAATCCCATATACCTAATTCTATACCCACAGTTGATCCAGAGGAAGGCGAAAAACCCCAGCAGAGCATGCTCCAATTTGCTACATCAGGGGGAAAAAAATCCTTCCTGATCCCCCGAGAGGCAATCGGATATTCCCCGGATCAACATTACCTATAAATGTTAGTACCCAGTTATGTACATTTAAGAAAGAATCCAGGTCTTTCTTAAAACAATCTACTGAGCTGGCCACCTCTGCAGGGAGTCTATTCCACATTTTCACAGCTCTTACTGTGAAGAAACCTTTCCGTATTTGGAGGTGAAATCTCTTTTCCTCTAGACGTAAATAGTGCCCCCTTGTCCTTTGTGTTGACCGTAAAGTGAATAACTCAACACCAAGTTCACTATATGGACCCCATATATATTTGTACATGTTGATCATATCCCGCCTTAATCGCCTCTTCTCAAGAGTGAATAAATTCAGTTCCTCTAATGTTTCCTCATAGCTGAGCTCCTCAATGCCTCTTATCAGTTTGGTTGCCCTTCTCTGCACTTTCTACAGTTCCCCAATATCCTTTTTGAGAACTGGGGCCCAAAACTAAACTGAACTGCATATTCCAGATGAGGTCTTACTAATGATTTGTACAGGGGCAAAGTGATATCTCCCTCTCTGGAGTCCATACCTTTCTTAACACAAGAAAGGACTTTGCTCATTTTGGAAACGGCAGCTTGGCATTGCATGCCATTATTGAGCTTATGATCTATCAAAACCCCCAGATCCTTCTCCACTATGGATCCCCCCCAGTTGTACTCCCCCTAGTATGTATGATGCATGCATATTCTTAGCCCCCAAGGGCATAACTTTACATTTATCAACATTAATCCTCATCTGCCACATAGTCGCCCAATTAGACAGAGCATTGAGGTCGACTTGTAAATATGGCGACATCCTATAAGGACGTTATTCCACTGCATAGCTTAGTGTCATCTGCAAAGACAGAAATGTTACTTTTGATCTCAGACCCAATATCATTTACAAAGCAACACCTGATGGGGAACTGAGAGACTAGGTCCCACTCATGGCAGCTCCACTTTTAAGTATCAGTGCACAGCATTGGGCATATTCGAGAACCGTTAATGGAAAAAAATATTCGCTATGGAGCAGCAGGCCTGATGGGGAACTGGCTCTCTCATTAGGCTCAGCCCACCCCCATATAAAAATCCTTGGTCATTCACCTGTCAGTTTGATGGACACAGTGGCTGAGGAGGGAAGGAAGGTGTGTACTGAGGAAGAAGCAGTGTGGACACTCCTTATGAATTGATTTGGATCCATTTTGTATTTATTTTGCATTAACATTTTTCATTATTATAGAAAATGCACTACATATTAAATAGAAACACATTGCAATAAATACTGTAAGGTAAGTGAAATAAGATGATTCCTACTTACTGTGTTTTGGTATAATGGAGGTGGATCCACCAGAATCTCTGAATCATAACATAACAAATGAATTCTAAATTAATTTTGTTCCATTCGTTTCTTTCAGATGCATGCGACTCCAGTCAATATCGTCCAATTAGCCCATTCCGTTTACCTTTGTGCACTGGACTAGCATTGGTTAGAGAATGAGCCGATCACCCCCCAGTTCGGTTCGCACCAGAACTTGCGAACAGGCAATAAATTTGTTTGAACATCTGAACACCGTTAAAGTCTATGGGACTCGAACATGAAAAATCTAAAGTGCTAATTTTAAAGGCTTATATGCAAGTTATTGTCATAAAAAGTGTTTGGTGACCCGGGTCGTGCCCCAGGGGACATGTATCAATGCAAAAAAAAGTTTTAAAATCTGACGTTTTTTCGGGAGCAGTGATTTTAATATTGCTTAAAGTGAAACAATAAAAGTAAAATATTCCTTTAAATTTCGTACCTGGGGGGGTGTAGAGTATGCCTGTAATGCAGCGCTTGTTTCCCGTGCTTAGAACTGTCCCTGCACAAAGTGTCATTTCTGAAGGAAAAAAAGTTATTTAAAAGCACTCGCGGCTATAATGAATTGTCAGCTCCCGGCAATACAGAGAAAAGTCATTCATCAAAAAAAAAATGCGTGGGGGTCCCCCCAAATTCAATTACCAGGCCCTTCAGGTCTGGTGTGGATATTAAGGGGAACCCTGCATCCAATTTAAAAAAAATGATGCAGGGTTTAATCCAAATATCCATACTAGACCCTTCAGGTCTGGTATGGATTTTAAGGGGAACTCAACTGCAAATTTTAAAAAAAATGACGTGGAGTTCCCCCCAAAAATCCATACCAGACCCTTTATCCAAGCACGCAACCTGGCAGGCCACAGGAAATGAGGGGGGGACGAGAGAGCGCCCCCCCTCCTGAACCGTACCGTACCAGGCCGAATGCCCTCAACATGGGGAGGATGCTTTGGGGGTCTGTGACCCCAGTTCCCGCCCCCCCTATGTGAATTGGTAAGGGGTACATTGTACCCCTATCATTTCACAAAGAAAGTGAAAAAAAAACAAAAAAAACACACAGACACCGTTGGGAAAAGTCCTTTATTAAAAATAAAAAATAAAATAAAAAAAAGATTCCAGCTGCGGTAATCCACTCTCGGTATCCTGCGATGGGTGATCTCCTCTCCGGGGTTCAGCGATGGATGATCTCTCCTCTCCGGGGTCCAGGCTCCAATGATGATGTCCAGCGCAGCGAGGAACAGCACTCTTCACCGGAGTGGAGGCACCCCGGGAATGATGCAGCTTCAGCCAGTGACAGCTCTTAAGTAGCTGAGGGCAGGGCCACCCGTCACGTGACCCCATCCCCCTCTGACACAAGGGGAAACCCGGGCTTCCCCAGTGACGTGCGGGTGACCCCACCCCCCTCTGATGTAACGCAGGTTTCCGTTGGCTGACAGCTGATCACGTGGTAAGGGGCCGGGACCGGCCCCTTACTCGGATATGTGATCACCTGAGTCTCAGTGACTCTGTGATCACAGCGCGCACCCTGCAGGGGGAGCGCAGGGCATGTGCAAAGGGGAGGACGTCTATTGACATCCTCCCGGAAATTGGGGACCGCGATGTAGCCGTCATTCGACTATAGCGCGGGCCCCTAGTGGTTAAAAGACAGTCGCCAGCTTGGATGAAGAGGGCTGTCACTGCTGACAGGGAAAAGAATGACAGCCTTGAAGCCTGCCCCTTTTAAAACAAGCCAGAATTGGCAGCTTTCAATTTTAGAAGTTGCCTTAAATATCTTAATACTTCAAATTTCATGACCAGCTCTAGCAAGTCTATTTCTTTCAACAGAAGTACAGAAAGACTTTATATAACAAAAAAGTTGTGTGACAAAATTTTCCTTTCCTTTTGAGAAAGATGGAAAATAATAAATTTTCTGATCTTTCTTTCAGTAAAGTATCAGGCAAGCTTATACATGTACTATACCACACAACTCTAGACTACTTCCTCAAAGTAGAATCATTCCACAAGAAATCTTTGTAAACCATATCCTCTGCATTTCAGAGGCAGGATTGGGTGTGGTCTGTGGACCTTGATATTTATCTTTATAACCATATTGTCCAAGAAAATTGAACATTCCTAAGATTTTATGTCAACAGCCATCATTATTAATTATGTGTACTATCATTCAGCCCCAAGAACGTATCTAAAGGTCCTGGTAGGGAGTTTGTAACTTCCACTACCTAGATGATATACTAATCCTTGTGCAGTCCAGATCACTTCTGCTAACACATTGGGATCCTATTTTTCACACTCTAGCCAAATTTGGTTAAAGATAAGCACACAAAATAGTCAGATTCCAACACAGAATATATGGTCATGATATTTGACACAGTTCAACACAAAATTGTTTTGCCTCTGATGAAAATTATTCTGGTTTAATCAACATTACTTCAGATGCCAGTTCCCAAGGTTGAGGGACCCATTGTCAGGACCTGAGAGTCCAGGATGGCCTAGGCATCTATCATTCCCCACTGCTGCAAGTAGAGTCAAGTGGGGTCAAGTGGGGCCTCGAAAGCTTATCTGCCTGAAATTCAAGAGTGCATGGTGAGGTGGATGATGGACAGCAGGACAGCAATTGCTTGCATTATGAGACAAGGGCAACAACAGTGTGACAGACTCAACCGGGAAAGAGGCTTTTGGAGGGAACTGCAGGGTAGCCTCTTGCCTGCTAACTATGGGACCTGGTATTTGAGGGAGCTACGAGCATTCAGGAAGATGTCCTGTTATATAATGCAAGGTGACATGTTATTACCACATTTAACAGTCAAGAAAGCCAAGATTGCCTCTGCCAATTTGAGACTCAGTGAGAAAATGGATGTGAAAAGAAAGCTGGTTAATGAGATTTGGACAGTCCTGGGTTTTCTTGAATACTGGGGTACTGGTGCCGGACTGTCTGGGGTGGGCTTTCTAACTAATCAAAGCTGGTCTGGGTGCCTGGCTGTTGATTATCTTACTGTTAATTTTTAACTGTTTAATTATGTTACTGTTAGCTGCTAGCTGTTCATTAGATGTACTGATGATATTAGTGTTTAAAAATTGATTGTTTACGATAATGTGATCAAGCTTTTATCTGATTTTGTGTGGTATAAATGCTGCATGAATTTAAAAATAAAGAGAGTCTGTTTGTACCTAAGCTAGTGCCATCTAGTTCTTGGATGCAATTCTCAGCTATAATACCTGGTTCCTGTGTTCCAGTGACGAGGGAGCAGCTCTTTGGCAGAGGCACCTAGGGGGGGTGCAAGGCAGTCCGTCACATTTGGTTGGAAGCAGTGGGATGCTTCCTTGCAGTCTGAGTCATCCAAACAACCACCCGGATCTGAGGTACGGTTAGCAGAAGAGTAGAGGTACAGATACCAGCAGGCATGGAAGAGGAATCCAGAAGGAGGCTGTGAGAGTTGCGGATGCAGCATAGGGGACCAGTGTCAGTGCAAGTGCTTCTGGGATGGTATGATTCAATCCATGGGCAACTCTGGAAGGAAGCGCTAGACGGCGAGCAGCACCACCGGCAAAAAATTCTTCCCTCCAAAAGCCCCAGCCCCGATTGGGTCTGTCACAAACAGTTTACAAGTACTTGAGATATTGGTGGAGATCCTGGGCAGAGAAACACCTGGAGGACCTCACTGCCTCCTATCTGCTCTATTTCCAGAATTCTTTGGCAGGTGAGCTGAGGCATAAATCTCCAAGAGATACAAAATAATTATTAAACTCCGTCCTTCTGAGGATGATAGTATTATATTGCCTTACGGGGAATATTGGAAGTTAACATGATGGCATCTCCAGACAACAACCAGGTCCACTATTTTAATTCCCAGGACTTTTGCTGATAAGCCCTGAGCCAGGATACACTTCCCCTAACTTGGAGATTCAATCTGGTGTATCTGTTCCCTCAAAATGCCTTGATTCCCCACTCCCTGCTGAAAATACAGGAAGAGAGGGTGTCAAGGATAATTATAGCTCCATTTTGTTCCAGTAGACTATGGTTTTCCATTCTAGTTCAGATTTCAGTGGATGCTCCAAGAAGGCTCCGCTGCACCCAGAAGGTTTTTTTTCCTTCATGCATAGAATGCATGAAGGTTATAAAGCTTGAGCCTCTAAATCCACTTTACACTCTGATTCGGATAAAGCATGATACAGCAGTCTGGAGCTCAAAGCACTATTGTATACTTACCTGAAAAATTTGCAAACATTTTGGACAGTTTTTTAATTTTTCTAAAGGGTCCCATAAAGGGTTTAAATGATCTACAAGAATAATCTCTTTATGAATTGTCAAGACTATACAAAGTGGCACTATTAATGGAGGTAATTAAGACGTATATGGCGTACAGGCAGAGTGTTTGTTGCTGTATATCAGGGATATGCAATTAGCGGACCTCCAGCTGTTGCCAAACTACAAGTCCCATCATGCCTCTGCCTCTGGGTGTCATGCTTGATGCTGTCAGAGTCTTGCTATGCCTCATGGGACTTGTAGTTTGGCAACAGCTGGAGGTCCGCTAATTGCATATCCCTGCTGTATATGGTGTAGGACAGTGGCATATTTCCCGCCACTATTTTCTCCCTGGCCCTGGATGTTGAAGACACTGTTGGCTTCACAGTGACACTGCAGTGGGCGGATCCTGATGGGAAAAAAATAGTTCCATATCAGGTCTGCTCTTACCTTGTAATTGACAGCAGGCAGTGGGCAGATTGTATAGCAAATAGAAGACTGTTTATGGTGAAGGATCTGTCCACTGCCTGCTGTCAGTCACAAGGGGAGCAAATCTGAAGGGAAACTAGCGTTTGTGAATTCCCATCAGGCTCCCCCCCAGGTACAAAACTCCCCACTACTGATCTGTCTGACAGGTGCAGCCATGTGGAGGAAGCACAGTTGTACTCTGGACAATGTTTATGAATTCCCTTGACTGTCCGCTGTTGTCACTGTAGAGAAACATGTCCTAAGCAATGACATGCAGCTGCAACTACTGGTAGGGATGAGCTTCGAGTTCAAGTCAAACTCATGTTCGACTCGAACATTGCCTGTTCCCCCAGTCGCCGAACAGCGAACAATTTGGGGTGTTTGCGGCAAATTCGAAAAGCCGCGGAACACCCTGTAAAAGTCTATGGGAGAAATCTAAAGTGCTAATTTTAAAGGCTTATATGCAAGTTATTGTCATAAAAAGTGTTTGGGGACCCGGGCCCTGCCCCAGGGGACATGTATCAATGCAAAAAAAATATTCCTTTAAATTTCATACCTAGGGTGTGTGTATAGTATGCCTGTAAAGTAGCGCTTGTTTTCCGTGCTTAGAACTGTCCCTGCACAAAGTGTAATTTCTGAAGGAAAAAAAGTAATTTAAAAGCACTTGCGGCTATAATGAATTGTCGGCTCCCGGCAATACAGAGAAAAGTAATTGAAAATCATTGATAAAAAAAATAAATGCGTGGGGGTCCCCCCAAATTCAATTACCAGGCCCTTCAGGTCTGGTATAGATATTAAGGGGAACCCTGCGTCAAATTTAAAAAAAAATTACGTGGGGTTCCCCCCAAATATCCATACCAGACCCTACAAGGGCCTCATACCCACAACCCTTGCCCGGTGGTTGTGGGGGTCTGCGGGCGGGGGGCTTATCAGAATCTGGAAGACCCCTTTAAAAAAGGGGACCCCCAGATCCCGGCCCCCCTATGTGAATTGGTAAGGGATTGTACCCCTACCATTTCACAAAGAAAGTGTAAAAAAAACAAAAAAACACAGACACCGTTGGTATAAGTCCTTTATTAAAAATAAAAAAAAGATTCCAGCTGTGGTAATCCACTCTCGGTCTCCACTCCAACGCTGTCGGTATCCTGCGATGGGTGATCTCCTCTCTGGGGTCTAGTGATGGATGATCTCTCCTCTCCAGGTCCAGGCTCCAAAGATGAGATGTCCAGCGCAGCGAGGAACAGCAAGCATCCTGTCTCCACCGGAGACACCCCGGGAATCCCGGCAGCCTAACAGGTCTCTTATGTAGCTGAGGACGGGGCCACCCATCCCCCTCTGATGCAAGGGGAAATCCGGGCTTCTCCAGTGACATGCGGGTGACCCCAACCCCCTTTGATGCAACGGAAACCTGCGTTACATCAGAGGGGGGCGGGGTCACCTGCACGTCACTGGGGAAGCCCGGGTTTCCCCTTGCATCAGAGGGGGATGGGGTCACGTGACGGGTGGCCCCGTCCTCAGCTACATAAGAGACCTGTCAGGCTGCCGGGATTCCCGGGGTGTCTCCGGTGGAGACAGGATGCTTGCTGTTCCTCGCTGCGCTTGATATCATCATTGGAGCCTGGACCTGGAGAGGAGAGATCATCCATCGCTGAACCACGGAGAGGAGATCACGCATCACAGGATACTGACAGCGTTGGAGTGGAGACCGAGAGTGGATTGCCACCGCTGAAATCTTTTTTTATTTTTTTTATTTTTAATAAAGGACTTATCACAACGGTGTCTGTGTGTTTTTTTACAATTTTTTACACTTTCTTTGTGAAACGGTAGGGGTACAATGTACCCCTTACCAATTCACATAGGGGGGGCCGGGATCTGGTGGTCCCCTTTGTTAAAGGGGTCTTCCAGATTCCGATAAGCCGCCCGCCCGCAGACCCCCACAACCACCGGGCAAGGGTCGTGGGGATGAGGCCCTTGTCCCCATCAACATGGGGACATGGTGCATTGAGGGGTCACAGACCCCCAAAGCATCCTCCCCATGTTGAGGGCATGTGGCCTGGTACGGTTCAGGAGGGGGGCGCTCTCTTGTCCCCCCTCTTTTCCTGCGGCCTGCCAGGTTGCGTGCTCGGATAAAGGATCTGGTATGGATTTTTGGGGGGAACTCCATGCCATTTTTTTTTAAATTTGGCATGGCGTTCCCCTTAAAATCCATACTAGACCTGAAGGGTCTGGTATGGATATTTGGGGGGAACCCCACGTAATTTTTTTTTACATTTGACACAGGGTTCCCCTTAATATCTATACCAGACCTGAAGGGCCTGGTAACTGAGTTTTGGGGGACCCCCAGGCATTTTTTTTTATCAATGACTTTCAATGACTTTTCTCTGTATTGCCGGGAGCCGACAATTCATTATAGCCGCGAGTGCTTTTAAATTACTTATTTTCCTTCAGAAATTACACTTTGTGCAGGGACAGTTCTAAGCACGGGAAACAAGCGCTACTTTACTTGCATACTATACACACCCCCAAGGTACGAAATTTAAAGGAATATTTCACTTTTATTGTTTCACTTTAAGCATTATGAAAATCACTGCTCCCGAAAAAACGTAAGTTTTTATAACTTTTTTTTGCATTGATACATGTCCCCTGGGGCAGGACCCGGGTCCCCAAACACTTTTTATGACAATAACTTGCATATAAGCCTTTAAAATTATCACTTTAGATTTTTCATGTTCGAGTCCCATAGACTTTAAAGCCGTGTACACACGATAGGTTTTACCGATGAAAACACTCCAATGGACTTTTTTCATCGGACAAACCGATCGTGTATGGGCCCCATCGGTCTTTTTTCCATCGGTGTTTAAAAATAGAACATGTTTAAAATGTATCCGATGGTTAAAAAAACGATAGCAAATTACTATCGTCTGTGGGGAACTCCATCGGATAAAAAACCCACGCATGCTCAGAATCAAGTCGACGCATGCTCAGAGGCATTGAACTTAATTTTTCTTGGCTCATTGGAGTGTTTTACGTCACCGCGTTTGGAACGGTCGGTTTTTTGACTGATGGTGTGTAGACAAGACTGATGGAAGTCAGCTTCATCGGTTTTCCGATGGAAAAATCAACCGGTTTAAAAACCATAGGAAATCCGATCATGTGTACAGGGCTTTATGGTGTTTGGATGTTCGAACAAATTTATTGCCTGTTTGCATGTTCTGATGCGCACCGAACTGGGGGGTGTTCGGCTCATCCTTACTACTGAGTGAGTACATGTAGACATGAATTTGTTAATTTAAGGGTGCAAGAGATTGGCAGCACTGAGATGCAAAACTGATGAAAGAAAGTTGAAAATAGTATTTTATGAGAAATAAAAAAAAGCTAATTGTTGTTAGCAAAATAAGTGTCATCCAGGCAGGCTATAGATCTACCTGACAATGAAATTAAAGTTAATCCAATGTACTTTTCAAACTGGATGACTTATTTTTATTGTAGTTTTAATTTCTGGGGCTGCATAAATGTGTCATTAAGAGGACAGTCAGAAGAAAACAAAAAAAATGATTTAGGTATAACTTGCATAATTACACTATTTTTGACAAAAAAATTAAACATTCCTTTTCAGCTGAAAAAAATAAACGGTTAATTTCAGGCCATCTATATATGGATGTGTGTATATATTTTGACAGGGCTGCACCAGATCATAAGGAAAAATTACATTTGTTGTTCAGTTTTACAGGTGTAAAGAGGATTTAGTGTCACCCAGATTGCTTATCTGTGCAGGTTGAAGGGCTCCAGTTTTTTGTTTCAAGCCTCGTACACACGGCCGAAAATCTCGTCAAGAAAAAACACGTTTTTCTTGACGAGATTCTTGGACAAGAAACTTGTCCCGGCCGAGTGTACACACACTCGATTCAAAGAACCCGCGGTTCTTTGAATGGAGCAAACGCGGTGACGTCATCGACACATTCGATGCCGTCGCCGCCATCTTGCTACACCCTATCTATGCCTAGGAAGCTACCGCGCATGCGTCAAAGTCATTTTGAGCATGCGCGGGCTTCCCGGCGGACAGGTAAGTGTACACACACACAATTTTCTCGTCGAGAAACAGGCTGACGAGAATCTCGACGAGAAAATAGAGAGCAGGTTCTCTATATTTCTCGTCGAGATTCTTGTCGGTTTTCTCGACGAGAAACCATACACATGAACAAATTTCTCGGCAAGAAAGCTCTCTCGGCAGTTTTCTTGTCGTTTCTTGCAGAGAAACTCGTTCGTGTGTACGAGGCTTGAGAGGAGGAAACTGACTTTGCAGTTTTCTCCATATTTGGTAAAGCCTGGTCAGGGTCCCAGAGCTTGAAAGATTGGGTGGGATGAAACATCAAACCCTGGGTCCACGTTTTGGTTGTGACTAGTAATGAGACAAATTTCCCTGGGTTCTGTTTGGGTGGGGTTTGGAGAACATCAAAGATGTTCAGATGTTGAACCCAAACCCCACTGAAATTAAAGGAAGCCAAATATGCCAAATGTGCTTTTTCTTTTTTCTGTAAACAAAAACATTACATTACATTTACAGGAAATTTTAACGCCATTTTGCTTTGTAAATTTCAGTGCTGCTGCAGCTATTTCTGTATATCCCTTCACAGGCAGGATTTGAACACTCAAAGGTATGTAATTTATCTGCTTCCCATCCTCTGTACGTACATACAGTATACGTTCTCATATGGGAAGGGTGATAACAGCAGGCATTTCAGATGCGGAAGAACATGCGTAATGTCAAAAAGTTAGTACATTGTTTTTAATCACAAGAGGTGACTAATTGTGTGGCACTTTCAATTTGGATATTTGGACAGTATAATATTGAACTTTATATTCTTTGTGCATATTTATATTAACTGGAGCACTTTATAATTGTATTTGCATTTGCACTTTTGTGTCATAGCACTTTATTGATGTAAGTTCTGAGGTAGCACCTAATAACTAAGAATCTAAGCACTGTTCACTTTTTTAGTAAAGTTAATGAATACACTCCAATTTTTTTGTTTTGGAGCATTCACATTTTATCACATATATCAGTGCAGATGTTTTTATAATCACATTTGCCCATTAGCCTAGAAAATGTGCATTTTTAATTTGACAGTTTTAGCTCCCATTTATTTTAAATGGGGTTTGGGTTGAGCATCCGAAATTCTTTGAAGTTCCCTAAACCTTACTTGAACTGAACCCAGGTTCCATTTGAGGCCCTTAAAATTTCTAGGACAGTACAAATAAATCCAAAATGGCCCCTTTTTGAAAATTAGATAGTCCAAGGTATTTAGCAAGAGGCATTGTAAGTTATTTGAAGTTGTAATTTTTATCACTATATTTTGGAAAATAAAGAAATTATATAAACTTGTAGTTGTAATTTTAGAAATTTGTTTCTGACACACAGAATAGGCATACTTACAATTAAACCCCAAAACACATTATGCTACTTTTAATTCTACCTAAAATACACTGACCCCGACCTTTAACCCCAACCCTGACTTTTGACTCTGACACTGATCCTGATCTAGCTATCTTTATTTATTATTATTTTTATTATTCATATCTTTATTTAATTTTTTTTACAAATACACTCTTTTTGTTTACATTTTTTATGGCTAGGAGAACAATATACAATTTATCTTTTTCTCTATTCAGGGGCAATAGGTGCTTGGGTGGCTTTTACAGAGTGATAACTGTGATAGCCATTCACAGTCCATCACAGCAATTATGTGATCAGGATCTGGTCCTCCCAGCTCCCAGTTGTTAGTATGAGACCCTGAGCTGTCAGTGGCAATTGATAATAATGCATTGAGCATATTTAGCATTTCAATTTAAAAAATCCACTGTTAACCCAGATACATTTAGAAACTCCTTCCCTTAATGCAGGGAAGGAGATTCTTCACTTTAACATGGTTTGCAGAGTTGCCCAAATCTTCTTTTTTTTTTTTTTTGATCAAATGGCAGCCTATTTCACAAAGATTCCAAAAGTTAAACTGGATATGAATCCACTGCTAATGCAGTTTGTTTTTTAAGATGAAGGTCAACCTGCCTATTCATTCCAGAAAAATTGACAGTAGATTTACATATGTCCCTTGGCAGCCAGACAAAATATTAAGTAGGACTGATTATCTCCCACCCCTCTCAATTTAAATGGAGTATTTGAAGATTTAATAAATTTAATATACCTGGAACAGCAGGAGACTGACAGAGTAACTAATAAAAATTTCCAGACATTTTTTTTTCAAAGATAGCTTCATTTTACCAATCAAATGTTTAGTATCTAAAAAGCACAATCCCTTTTGTCTGTATTTAAATTTACATTCTGGTATGCTTTTGAAGTGCTTAAAAGTAAACTTGCTAGCTTTTAATCAATGATATTTAGAGCCCTTAATGCTTTTCTTACATGTAAAGAGGTACACATTGCAGTATATCTGACTCAAACTAAGATTGGTATGTAGCCCAATCAGCACTTTTCATACACTGTTTGAATTGAAATTCTAATATGTTGTTATGTTTTGTATTTCAGTTATGGTTTCACCTGTTATATATTAGTTATTATATTTATTAGTGGAACAATATTCAGAGATTTTGGGTAATTGCTGTTTAATGTCCCTACATGCTGTTTTTATATTTTGTTTGTATAGGTTTGTTTTGCTAAATCTGATGTCTGACTTCACTTTTATATGCATTTTAATAATTTAAAACATTTAAATAAAATCTTTTTTCAATAATGTTTGGCTACTGGACAAGTTTACAGTGCAATTTTGCATCTTTGAGAATAAGGACAGCCTCAGTGACTAATGAAAAAGTAAGTGTCCCTACCAAAGATACTGTTTTTTTTTTGTTTTTTTTAAACAGAAATAAATCAGATTAGTTTGCTGCTGTTGCATGTAAGCCAAGCTAACTGTAACAGAATGTGCTGCTAGTGTATGCTGTTGCTGTGACTGTGTACCAAATACTCAGTGATTGAATACTGTACCCAAATTAGTTTAATATCATTTTTTGGAAAGATGGAGCTTTCTTTTGGTGGTATTTAATAACCTCTGTTCTATATAAAGGGGAAAACAAAAAACTGTTTTCTTAGTTTCTGTTATAAATCTTTGCAAACAGATTATCTTTCTTCATTTTGGGTCACATTTCTTTGGTGAAAAACAAAAAACAAAACAAATCAGTGTATATTATTTAGTCTGTGTGAAAGTTGTACAGAATATATCTTATTTCTTGAGGCCCTAAAGTGCCAGGCAGTACAAATACCACTTGTTTCACAAAGTTGTAATTTTAACAAGTTATTTATCACACACAGAATATGCAGAATTACACTCCAAAACACATCATTCCAAGTGTGACTTTTTCACAGCCTAGATGCAAAGATGGGGCAAAGATGGGGCAAAGATGGGCCTAAAATTGAATGAGCACCTTTGGGCTTTCATAAATGACATGTCTAATTTCCAGACTACCTATCATATTTCTTGAGGCCCTGAAGTGCCAGGACAGAAGAAACAGTTAAAAAAGTACCACATATTAGAAAGCAAACACCCCAAGGTATTTTTTGAAAGGCATAGTAAGTCTTTAAATTTGTTTTGTTTTTTGCCACAAGTTTTTAGAAAATGCAGGAAACAAAATGATTTATTTTTTTATTTTTTACACAAAGTTGTCAATTAATAAGATATTTCTAACACACAGCATGAACATACTTAGAATCACTCCTCAAAACACATTTTCCTATTCTTATGAAGTATGGGGATACCACAAGTGTGAGACCTTTTAACAGCCTAGCTGCATACATGGGCCCAAAATCAAAGGAGCACCTTCAGGCATTCCAGGGGCATAAATTACACATCTAATTTCTGGACTACATGTTACATTTTTTGAGGCCCTATAACACCAGAAAAGTGGAAGCATCCACATATTGAAAACATTTTGGAAAGCAAACACCCCATGGTATCTTCCAAGAGGCATGTGAGTCTTTTTAAGACTTCATTTTTTTGCCACAAGTTTTTGGAAAATGTGGAATGAATTTTTTTATTTTTTTTTACATAAACTTGTCAATTAATAAGACATTTCTAACACACCTCATAGGTATACTTAGAATAAGACACCAAGACACATTCTGATGCTCCTCCTGGGTGTGGCTATACCACATATGTGTGATGTTTTTAATATCACAAAATAAATTAATTGTATCAAAAATGTACTGTACTATAATGGCCACCTCTGTACAAGTAGTCAGAGAATATAGCTTAGTGTAGTGTTCCCTTTAGCAGTCCCCATTACTGCAAGCCAAGCAAGCCTAGCCTACTGGTAAGGGCTGCCTCCATGAACCCCAAGTTCTCTGGCCAGGAAGTACAAGAGGCTGAAGAAAGGAGGAAGTAAATAGGCACACACTTAACCCTTTGATCGCCCCTGATGTAAACCCCTTCCCTGCCAGTGTCATTAGTACAGTAACAGTGCATATTTTTAGCACTGGTCACTGTAATAATTTTACTGGTTTCCAAAAAACTGTCAAAAGTGTTAGTCAGGTGTCCGATTTGTCCACCGCAATGTTGCAGTCCCACTAAAAATCGCTGATGGCTGCCATTGCTAGTAAAAAAAATGAATAAAGAAAAATTACATAAAAATATCCCATAGTTTGTAGACGTGATAACTTTTGTGAAAACCAATCAATATACTGTACGCTTATTGGGATTTTTTACCAAAAATATGCAGCAGAATGCATATTGGCTTAAATTGATGAAGAAATTAGATTTGTTATCTTTTTTTATTGGATGTGTGTTATAGCAGAAAGTAAAAAAAAATAGTTTTTAAAAAAAACAAAAAATTGTTTATAGTGCAAAAAAAAAACAATGCAGAGGTGACCAAATACCACCAAAAGAAATCTCTATTTTTGGGAAAAAAGTTACATACATTTTATTTGGGTACAGTGTTAGACGACCGCGCAATTGTCAATTAAAGTAACGTAGTGCCGTATCGCAAAAAATGGCGTGGTCATTAACGGGATAAAACCTTCCGGGGCTGAAGTGGTTAATATGTAGCACAAAAAATGCTCTAAACCAATAAAGTGCTCTATCTGCATAGACACTTTCATAAACTTTGTGTGCTACCAAAAGCACTCTATATACGTAGATATTAACATAAATCCTTTGTGCAACCCAAGGTCTTTACATAGAATGTTACCAAAAATCTATATACTAATGTTACGTTATTATATAGAGCACTTTATGGTAGCACATAAGGTTTTATATAAGTGTCTACGCAGATAAAGCACTTTATTGCAGGGACGTGCGGTGAGGTCAGTGGCTGGTGAGGCACTGGCTAATATCAGAGCCAGATACACACAGGTTAAGTACGCCACAATCGTTAGAGTGAGAGCAATAATTCTAGCACTAGACCTCCTCTGTAGCTCTAAACATGTAACCTATAAAAAATTTTACAGTGTCGCATATGCAGATTTTTAAGTACTGAAGTTTGGCGGCATTACACAAGTGTGCACAATTTTAAAGTGTGACATGTTAGGTCTCTATTTACTCGGCGTAAAATCATCTTTCTCATTATACAAAAAAATCGGGCTAACTTTAGTGTTTTTTTTTATTCATGAAACAGTTTCTTTCCTAAAAAAAAGCGTTTGAAAAATTACTGCACAAATACCATGTAACATAAAAAGTTGAAACGACCACCAATTTATTCCCGAGGGTGTCTGCTAAAAAATATATATATATATGATGTTTGGGGGATCTGAGTAATTTTCTAGCAAAAAAAATAAATTATATGTAGGAGAGAAGTGTCAGAATTGGCCTGGGTGGCAAGGGATTATTTGCCATAAGTAAGTAATATACAAATAATTATTATATATTGTTTTTAAGGTCATTTACTATATTTTCAAAAACTGTACTCAAGCAGATGGCTTAAAGGACAAATTACTGAAGTTTGAAGTTATAACTTCAAACCAGTAATTTCACAGTAAATTGATAAATAATAAATGATTATGTTATAACATATAGCATATAAATATATGATTTAACTTGATTAAAACAGTACCCTTTCAACAGCAGCAGATCCTCATTCTCCCTCTTAACCATGTGAGAAAAACATAGGATTGTGGGTAAATCTTATTTTTCCTTTTAGTTAAGTGCTGGGCTGGAAGGGAGCATTTGTTATTTAGACACATGCCCCTTCTATGACACTGCAGTGAAAGGCGTGCCTCCACTGCAGCATTTTTATTGGACAGCTTGGGCCAATGGTACTTGGTCCAAGATTCCAAGCTGTCCATTGAGCTCAGTGCTTCTGACAAGAAGTGAGAGGCACTGTGAGCTCAACCTCTCAGTCTGCTGCAAACAGAGTGTGTCAGCTTGTATTTAAACTGGCTGCTCTGTATGTAGCTTCTGTCAGGCTGCGCAAGGAGCCCCATATCTTTGGAACCGTAGGTCTTAGGAGCCCTGAATTTTGACTAGTGTTTGGGTAGGACTTAAGCTACCTACCCCCCAGGTGACCCCAGGTAGCCAAGCTACGACCCTTGATGCTCGATTTTTAGTTTTAGTTTTTATGTTCATAATCACCTGCCTTCCCTGACTGCACGTCCCTGCTTTATTGGTTTAGAATATTTTGTGGTAGACATTTGGGTTAATTTACTAAAACCGGAGTGAAAAATTTGGTGCAGCTGTGCATGGTAGCCACAAGATTTTGCAGTCTCCAGTTTTAGTAAATCAACCCCACTAAGGGATTATTTATTATTTTATTCAACACCTTCTAGCCTAGCCTATAGCACAATGACGGGTGGACTGTGGCTTTCCCATGCTGACTGGATGTCATATGACAGCCAGTCAGAAAGAGAAGCTCACGCAGCCATGGGGTCACACAAAGCTGCGATCTGTCATCAGCTGTGTCTACGGGACACAGCCGAGTACTAATCACTATACCGACTCACTGCCGGTACCATGTGACCTTTGTGACCAATCACAACAGGTCACATGACAGTTGTACACAATGGATGGCTTCCTTTCATGCTTCCTTTCATGCCATCTATTGTGTACAATTGTGTTGCTAGCTGTGATTGGTCTATTTGATCACATAGGGGCAATCACAGCCCATCTGTACCATGTGAGTAGCTTTAGCCAATCACAGCTAATCACAAAAAAACAAACTGAATGAATCAGTTTCATTCAGTAAAATGCTTGCTTATAGCAATGTAAATCACTGCTATAAGCAAACATAATGTGTAAGAAAAAAAAATCTTGATCACTTCCCAAGAGTAGGACAATGTTACTATGGTAACATTATATTGCTCTGGTCACAAAACCAGTGACTAGTGACAGAATGTAAAAAAAATAATTTTACAAAAATATTACAACTTCAAAAAACCAGCCATACCTCTTACTAAATACCTTGTACTGCCTACTTTCCAAAAAGGAGTCACTTGGGGGGTACATTTATGAAGAACAATTATTTATTTGCAAAATTTTATAACAGATACAAGAAAATCATTTTTTTTTCTTCCAGATTTTAGTCTTTTTTTTTTATTTAGCGAACAATAAAAAAACCCAGTGGTGATTAAATACCACCAAAAGAAAGCTCTAGTTGTGAGAACAAAACAATAAAAAATTTTGTTTGGGTACAGTGGTTTTAAGACCGCACAGTTGTCATTCAAAGTGCAACAGCTCTGAAACCTGAAAATTGTCCTTGGCAGGAAGGGGGTAAAAGTGCCTGGTATTGAAGTGGTTAAGCAGTGCACTCTTTTCTTTATTAACCGCTTGCAGACCACCCACCGTACATTTACTGTGGTAGGGCAGCCTCTCTGTGCCAGAGCACGTACCTAGTACATGATCTGACACTTCCGGGTCTGGGGTGCGCGCATGCGTCACTGGCGGCCCACTGTGATTATACACAGCGGCTGCCCAGTGGCGGGTACCACATACTCAATGTTTGCCAGCGCCCTCCAATTACAAAGGACACTATGTAAACAAGGCAGATTGCTGTTTGAGAAGGGGAGGTATTGATCCTGTTTTTCTGCAAAGCAGGAACACAGATCTTTGCCTTCCCTTGGCCAAAACACCTCCCCCACAATGAGTAAGAACAACACAGGCACACAGTTAACCCTTTGATTGCCCCTGATGTTAACCCCTTCCCTGCCAGTGTCATTAGTACAGTGACAAAATATTTTTTAGCACTGATCACTCTATTAGTGTCACTGGTCTCCAAAAAGTGTCAGTTAGGTGTCCGATATGTCCGTTGCAATATGGCAGTCCCGCTATAAGTCGCTGATCGTCGCCATTACTAGTAAAACAAAAAATAAATAAATAATAAATAAAAATATCCCATAGTTTGTAGATGCTATAACTTTTGTGCAAACCAATCAATATACGCTTATTCAGATTTTTTACCCAAAATATGTAGCAGAATACATATTGGCATAAATTGATGAATAAATTTGATTTTTTACATTTTTTTATTGGGTATGTTTTATAGCAGATGTCACACACAGAAAACCGATGAATGCTAAAATACAGTTGGTAAGGGTATCTAGATAACTATTTTGGAGCTGTGTTTTAAATTGGACAATGCCACTTTTGATTAAAGCTGTAAATGTCCTCACAATACTCACAAAACACAATACAAAGCACTTTTTATAACATGTATTTTTGCTTATTTTTACAATTTATCCTACATTCTACTAATAAAATACAAAGAACTGTATATTAACACATTTACTAATATTCAATGTGTTTGAAGAAAGCAAGATTCTGCATGTCACTTTCTTTATTTTGTATTGTTATTTTATACAAGTTACCTTTCTTTTACATGAAGCCAAATAAAGATTTTTTCTAAAACACCCTGCTGATACATTGTGTGAATACAGAAGCAATACATATGTTTGTTTCAATTTTGTGACAGCAGGAGATGCAATGAAAAAAATACCTTTTTTATAAAACATGATCAGTGATCACACTTTGTAGGGAAGTTACTGGTGAGAAAAATCAAAAGTTTGCTTGGCACCAATAAGGCTACATTAGCTATAATTTACTTATTTCTAGGTGAGAATGAAACACATTTTCAAATAAAATAATAGATTAATGAGCTTCATTTAAATGCAATTCCCTTTCTATTAAGTAGCATAAAAAACACAAAATCTATTTATTTAATTTCTCATTGTTTGACTTTAAAGACAGCATAGATTTAAGCTAGAAAAATAAATAAAAACATGTATTTACTAACAACTCTAGTACTATAATTAAACCATGTAGTGCACGGCTCAATAAAAAAACATAAGCATGAATACAAGTTCAAAATAAAGAATGGAAGAATAGGTCCAAACAAAACAAAAAAAAAAAACAGCTTTTATCAGTAGTGCGTGACGCTACCCATTTCCCGTGCATTTTTTGCACGTTTTTCTTACACTTTTTTATTTACTGTTCAAAATTTTGTTGTCTTTGTTCTCTCTTCCAGTCTGTATTGCTTCATAGTACTATACATTGTATCTGGACTTACTATATCCCCTCCCCTAGTCTATCCTTCTCACTACTTATAGACAGAAAAAAACTCCACTCCCTGTTACTATACAAATATGATCTCAACTTGAAAAAATCCAAATCTCTCTACTATTCCCTAGGGAAAAAATCTGAGTCCCTTCTGGCTAAATCCATAAAACAGCAACGCCTTAAAACCAAAATTGGCAAAAGTCCATCACCCTCTCACCAATTCTCAACTGAGTAACCCTTTAGATATAGCTAATGTGTTTAGTACTTACTACCAATCACTATAAAATCTCAAGGATGACTCTTCTACCCACCAACCTAACTCCACGTCAATCCAGCCCTTTTTAGAAATGATACATCTCCCTGCTTTATCGCCAACCTAAATTCAAACCCCGTCTGATCCCTTTTCTCTGACAGAAATTGAGACAGTCCTCCCCTCTAATAAATCTCCCGGAGGTGATGGATATGTCAATGAATACTATAAACAAATCACTATCCTCTTTCCCCACTTGTCTGACATCTTCAACTACGCTGCAACCTCTGGTTTCCTGCCCAAAGAGATGCAACAATCAGTTATTACAACTATACCTAAGCCAGGTAAAGACCCGGCGATAGTACAAAACTATAGACCTATATCTCTCATAAATGCAGATGTAAAATTGTATGCTAAAGTGATTGCTCGTAGGCAGATACTACTTCTTCAGTACCTGATCCATCCCGACCAGGTGGGATTTACACCTGGTTGCCAAGCACCAGATGCCACGAGAAAGCTGCTTTCTCTAATTCACAGCCTAGAATTTAAGAAAAGGTCTTCTCTGCTTCTATCTCTGGATGCAGAGAAGGCATTTGACCGTGTACATTGGGGGTTTTTGCAAGAAATTCTACAAAAGTTTGTTATTACAGGTGGGTGCCAAAGGGCTATTCTCTCCCTCTACTTCTCCCCCTCTGCAAGAGTGGTGACTGATGGTGTTTTATCAAAACCTTTCGATTTTACCTATGGCACGAGGCAAGGATGTACTGTCCCCCCGTTATCTTTGCACTCATCATTGAACCATTGGCTGCTAAAATCAGGGAAGAACCCTCAATTTCTTAAATCCCCTTCCAAGGTACTGAACATATTTTTTTTCGTTTGCAAATGATATTATATTAATGGTCACCAATCCTTTCCAATCCCTTCTCACCATACGATCCAACCTTTAATCAGTATACTGAGATTTCCTACTACAAATTGAATGAGTCTAAATCACTGATCCTGAACTACCACACACCCTTGCAAACTCAACAAGAGCTTGCTAAGTCCCTGCCTTTTGCTTGGGCCACACATTCAATTCCATATCTAGGGATCAACCTAACCCCCACCACTGTCCAGCTTCTCAAACTGTCCTACAAGTGCTTATTACACACATTATCAAAGGATCTTCAATCATATCGATCCTTTGGCCTATCAAGATTAGGTCGGACTGCAGTGCTGAAAATGTTCATTCTTCCCAAACTATTATATATGTTTATAACCCTCCTAATACCAGTACTCGCCAAATTCTTTCATAACATGCAAAAACAACTCACCCAATATGTTTGGGAATTCAAGAAGCCCAGATGTGACACCCATTTGATAATACACCCCTCTATTAGCGGTGGCGCAGGCTTCCCTCATGTTTATTATTATTGCAATGGGGAAAAGGTTGGGACTTTAAATGAGGCACCTCCTACACTGAGGCTTGGTACCTCAATCTATGTTTAATTAAATAGAAAGAGGAACTAGGACTTTAAATGAGATGCGTGACTTTCAGTGGGTATGGAATAGGTACATCTGATTATCTAAAAAAATTCATATACCGGTATATATACAAGTAGAATGATGACATATAATAAGGAGATGGTAATGTTTAGAGCAAATTTATTCAAAAAACTCATCAACAATTGATATTTTTACACTGATCTCTGAGATTTCAGGAAACTCAAGCCGCCCAGATCCTAAAATTGCACTACTTCATCTGGGTCTGGAACAATTTTCTCCCAACTCTGGAAGTATTATTATCTACCTACTATATGTATAGTAAGCTTTGGAAATCTTCCACAACACCATCTTTCACCAATATGATTATTGATTTAAATTACCATTGCGATATGGAAAGGAGGTTTGCCCTCAGCACTTTTTCTCTAAATTCACTGAAGCATGGTCGTTATGGTTCCAGAATCCTAATTGTGCACTTTCAGTATGATAACTTTACCTAAAATGGAGTATGTAAGGTAATTGTTACTTGGACTGGTACATGTTTACTTCTTATGTTATTTTATTGTTGTAATCCCCCCCCCCCTTCCTCCCCCTCTCTCCATCCTACCTTTGTCTACCCTTCCCTACTTCTCCCTAGTACACAATGTTGACTGAAACGTATTGTAATCTGCGACCATATGTCTGTGTCTTTTACAAAAATGTTTTTATTTTACATCAGGGTTGCAGCCCTGCAATATACTATACTGTATATCTGTGGACTTTATTTTTCTCTGTTTAACATTCACTTAAAACTTCAATAAAAATGACTGGGAAAAAAAAGATAGGAAAATGTGGTATAGCAGTATCATGTTCAAATTTACTTTATTTTCAGATGTATGCAGGAGAGGTGAGACCTAGTTTTATAGAAATATTAAAAACTATGGTATTTAAAATGTATTTGTTAGTTGCCAGGAATGAATGCCAGGGAAGTTTTCATGACAGTTATACATTCATAAAGACGCTTTAAATTGTCTCTGTTTCCAGCCGGATGCATTTTTAGAGCCTAGAGGGAAATTATAGGAAGGTAGGCTATTCTTTTGAATGGAATAATACAGATGAGGATGGTACAGTAGTTAGAACATACACCAGCATTTAGCATTGTCCTGAATGAGAAAGGGACTAATAAGAGCTTGGGTCGGATCACCTGAAGAAAAGGTATGTATACTGATTTTTTCTTTTCAGGGCTAGAGAGGTTAGTGTTAGAATTGTGGTGGCTATAGAACAGGGATTTTAGTTTTTGCATGGACTTCCACTTTAAATAATCAACATGCCTTTGTTATAATTCTCATAAATTTACTATCCAGATAGCAAGGATAACTTGCCACACATTTGTGGCAGTGTTTAATTGTAAGTCTGTTAACTTGCTGCACATTTTCACTGGTAAGTTGTACACTTTAAGCACAAGTTCTAGTTGACACTTTTCCAATTTGTAGCAAATTTGAACGGCAAGTCTCTAGCAAAAGCAAAATACAATCTTTAACTCTGCAATTGACATGAACTGAATCCCTTTCCACAAAAGTGTGGTTTTACTTTAAGTCTTAAGGAATACCTTCATCGTACAAGGCATATGACAGTAGATGATCAGTTAGTTGTAAGTTTAAAGTTACATCTTGATAAGACAGAACGGCAAAACTACAATAGTTTAATGATGGCTGACAAGAATACTGATATCAGCAAGAATTACACTACTGATATCCAAATCCAAAGCATACTGTACTTCAAAAGTGAAGTTATCTAAGAGTAATTTGCACTTGAGAAAAGGCACATGAAGGACTTCTGTCAATACTGAGACTCAATTGTATTCCAATCATATGTGTTTGATATTCTTCTGTAGAAATTCAGACACATTGCTCATTTGCATGAAGCTATCCTCAAATGTCAGAAGTGAGATATCACAAAAAGTATTCACTTTGATTAGCATGTAGAAGATTTTTGTTCGTCCTTAAACAAAGACACCAGACAGAATTTTATACCTCAAAAATGCAAATGGATTTTTCAAACAAAGGGAAAAGCATAAAGGATTACAGAGCCCAAGACTAATTATATACAAAATCAAAAGATGAAACTAAACAAACTGCCTTTAGAAAGTTCTTATTATCATTAAAATATTTGCAATTAGTAAATTAATCTGCAAGTTGATTTTAATGCTTAAAATGGATGGGGCTGGATTACTGAATTATTGCATGTATTATTTGCCTTTTGTCCCAGGAGCAAATGAAATCACAATGAACATGAACTGTATGCAGATAAAAGAATATACAAGATGCAAACATAAATATTCACAAGGAATTATTTACTGTTTGAATGTACCAATTACTGCATGCATGGGTGCATGTACTATTCCATTCTTATGTCCTTTTCTACCTGCTTAATAGCATTGCACCAAAAACAATGTTGTGCAGTAAACCATGACAACCAACCAGAAATCAGCATTCTGCAGATTGAGGTAGACAGAAAAAAAAAGTTGACTTACTTTGGAATATATGCTGTACACAATTTTTTTTAAGAGTTTAGGGGAAAGTATTGTATACTTTTTTTTTATATATATATACTAAGAAAAAAAAGTGAAAAAATGCAGTTTTTGCATACTAATTTCCAGCCTGTTGTCGGAGCTCTATGCATAGTTTTAGTTGGAGATAATCTGTTCACTTTTCAATACATTGCAATAAAAGGAATACTTTTTCATATCATCTAATTCATAATTCCAATCCAATACTCAACACCTATAGTGTCTGTTGAGTTTCCACATGCTTTCTTTTCAAGTCTCCTTGGCACAATGCAGGTATGCCCCTGGCCATTCCTGCTTTTGGATCTTTGTATAGAACCTAAAACCACTCACATTTGTTCCAACTCCAAAATATTATGGTTCTCAATACACTATTAAGGAAACCACTTGTTTCCCCTTACATAACCTTTTACCACTCTGTGGCACTATGCTCTGGGCTAGTGGACCAGTCCAAGCACAAGATCCCATAAGAAATTAAACCATCAGCAACTGCAACTACTGAACTTGTAAGGTGCTATACATAGAAATATTAACACAATTGCATATAATAAAAACAATATTTGTTTTTCAATTATGGTAAACATGACGGGAACTTACTATATCAGCAATCTGCTAAGGTTAAAGTCGTTTTATGGTGTCTGTGTGTGATTAACTTAAAAAAGCTATTAATTTTATGAAGTTTTAATAACTGTTGCATTTAATTGAAAAATGATTGTTTTTTTTATGAAATATAATTGTGTTAAAATATCTATGTATAGCACCTTAAAGTGTTACTATACCCAGTAATATGAAAATAGTTAATTCCCCCCCTCCCAGTGCCCACAGCTTATAAATCTTATTTTTACATTAACCACTTCAGCCCCGGAAGGATTTACTCACTTCCTGGCCATTTTTTGCAATACAGCACTGCGTCAATTTACTGACAATTGTGAGGTCGTGCGACGCTGTACCCAAACAAAATTGTTGTCCATTTTTCCCCACAAATAGAGCTTTCTTTTGGTGTTATTTGATCACTATAAACAAAAAGAGAGTGACAAGTTTGAAAAAAAAAACACGTCATTTTTTACTTTCTGCTATAAAACACTTCCAAAATAAAAAAAAACGTATTTAACAGTTTAGGCCGATATGTATTCTACTACATATTTTTGGTAAAAAAAAACGCAATAAGCGTTTATTGATTAGGTTGCGCAAAAGTTATAGCGTGTACAAAATAGGGGACAGATTTATGGAATTTTGATTATTTTATTTTTTTATTAGTAATGGTGGCAATCAGTGGTTTTTAGCAGGACTGCGACATTGCGGCGGAGAGATTGGACACCCAACTGACATTTTTGAGAACCAGTGACATTATTACAGTAATCGGTGCTAAAAATATGCACTGACATTGTACTAATGACACTGGCAGGGAAGGGGTTAACATCAGGGGCATTCAAGGGGTTAAATGTGTTCCCTACCAGTGTTTTCTAACTGTATGGGGGTCTACAACACACAACATGCATTGCTCAGGCCAACGAGGTGCAATATACTTTGGTCCTGTATCATCTGTCTGGCATGCGACAATAAAGATACCTTTCAAGCAAACTTCTCGTTCCAGTGTGTGGCCACTTTCTTTCTTCTACATATAACTGTATGGGGGACTGTGTGACTGTGGAAACACACAGATCCATCTTCCTATCAGAAAGGAGAGGGGAGGGCAGGATTCCCCCCAGAAAGGGATTCTTCAAGGAGAAACAATGGGTTATAGAAAATTAATTTATTATTTGTATATTAAATAATCCACCATATAAATTTAAAAAATATACAGTATGATACCTTCACCATAAATATTTAAGAATGATAACGTTATCAGAATCACAAACTAGAAAACACCTGTTCATCCACATAGTTAGCATTCATTCATATATTGCTACACTGTTATAGCATGAAATCACATAAATGATCCTCAAAGATTAGAGTCTTTTCCTCAGGGCTGTGAAAGTTCATAAAAGGCCTTTAGTCGCATATGTTGCCGAAGGAAATAAGGAGAGAAAAATAGGGGTTAATGTGATTTCTGCTACTGTAGCAAGTCTTAAATGAATGGGGATGTAAACTCAGTCCGGTATAAATTTACCTAAATGGTTATCCTGTTGGGATCTGAATAGATGTCAGTCTCTGGTTCCATATAATTAGGTCAGCAGATATAGTCTCCCCTGTGAAGGATGGATTGTGTTCGCTACACTGCGATTGTCATCAATGACCGAGCATTATAATAAATCTGGTAATGGGACATAAATCAGAAGGTAAAACTGTAAAGAAGAACTCTGAAGAACTCGTCCCAGTTTATTCCGCTGTGCGAGGAGATCTTGTGTGATGTCCCTTTGATTTATTGATGTGGTCGGTCAATGTATGATAGCACGGAGACCTGTCTTTAACAGAGAGTATTTACTCATGCACCTCAGAGGGATTGTAAGTCCTTGCCATGATCGGTTCGTATGGAACTCCTTCAGGTGCAATAAATCTGTTTAGACACTGATGTCTTGTTTTCTTTTTTGCCGAAAGAGGAGATAAGGGGAACGGAGGTTTTTTCAGCTGTTCAGCTATCAATGGATTAGGATATATTCCGCTGTATAGATACAGTCCGGGGAGTCCTTCCAAGTTCCCTTTCCAGCTGTATATAAGGCAGTGTCTGTTCAGTGTCTCCGAAAATAGTGTAGCTAATTTTGCTCTATGAAGTTTATTTCAAGTCCATAGAGATGGGGGAAGAAGAAAATACCGGAGTTGTGGAGGTTTTTGGGGGGGGTAAACCCCAGAGGTGATTCAAAGTCCGTGATAGGAGATAAAAAAGATGCAGCTATACTGGAGGCATCTAGCTGGCTGACGCGTTTCCTTCGTCCAATGGGACGAGTTCTTCAGAGTTCTTCTTTACAGTTTTACCTTCTGATTTATGTCCCATTACCAGATTTATTATAATGCTCGGTCATTGATGACAATCTCAGTGTACCGGACTGAGTTTACATCCCCATTCATTTAAGACTTGCTACAGTAGCAGGAATCCCATTAACCCCTATTTTTCTCTCCTTATTTCCTTCGGCAACATATGCGACTAAAGGCCTTTTCTGAACTTTTGCAGCCCTGAGAAAAAGACTCTAATCTTTGAGGATCATTTATGTGATTTCATGCAATAACAGTGTAGCAATATATGAATGAATGCTAACTATGTGGATGAACAGGTTTTTTCTAGTTTGTGATTCTGATAACGTTATCATTCTTAAATCTTTATGGTGAAGGTATCATACTGTATATTTTTTTAAATTTATATGGTGGATTATTTAATTTACAAATAATAAATTAATTTTCTATAACCCATTGTTTCTCCTTGAAGAATCCCTTTCTGGGGGGAATCCTGCCCTCCCCTCGCCTTTCTGATATGTTTAACCGTGATTCAGAGAAACACACCGCCTATTGACTTAACAAATTTCAGGTGTAGGGTTTTGTTATTTGGATGAGAGAGGGATTGTTGGTCTATGCCGATCAAATAACCTCCCTTTACCCAAATATAAATATAGGAAAATACTTCCATATTTACCCTCCTTCCCCCCATTCTTCCCCCCTTTTTTCAAATAGATCCATCTTCCTGATAACTTTTTCTTTATTTTAATTTACAAACAAATCCTAACCTTTAATATCACTATAAATCTGCTAGCACATCTAACACTACCCTCTCCCCAAATTGACAGTTCTGCTTTCCAAAGGTGTCCCCATGGTTCCTTCATTCATGGTGAATACACCCTAAGAGAGGGAGCATGTTACTTGTTGGATCAGCAGGTGAAAATAAAGAAAACTAATTCTAAAAAAATAAAACTGATGCAGTCAGTACATTTAGACCTTAAAGGGGTTGTAAACCCTTGTGTTTTTTTACCTTAATGCATCCTATGCATTAGGGTGAAAAAACTTCTGACACTGATTGGTCCCCCAGCCTTCCCGTTTTACACACCTGAGCCCTTCGTTCCCTCAATGGAGACGCGCTCTTCCTCTCTGCCCAGGGATCTTGGCTCTTGATTGGATAGATTGACATCAGCACAGCCATTGGCTCCCGCTGCTGTCAATCAAATCCAATGACGCGGGCGCCTGGGGGTGGGGCCGAGTTCGTCATTCTGTGTCTATACACGCAAATGCTGGACTCAGGAGCGCGCCCTCAAGGTAACCCCCAGGTAGAGTGCTTCTCCCAGGAGATTTACTGATGCGAGGAGGAGCCGCAAGCGCCGCCAGAGAACTTCCAGAAGACAACGATCAGGGCCACACTGTGCAAAACGAACTGCACAGTGGAGGTAGGTATGATATGTTTGTTATTTTAAAACTAAAAATAAACAAAGGTTTACAATCACTTTAAGCACACTGGGCTTAAAAAAAAACATTGCTTTTACAGACGTTTTGCGTTTCTTATTTCAGCCTGTAAAAGCACCTCTATGTAAGACTACAGGGGGAATTTACTAAAACATTTTTTTTCTGCCCAACAGCTTCTCTCAAAAATGTACTTGTGATTTTTTTTTTTCTGCAAATATGCCTGTAAATGCTCAAATCTGCATGCGTACATAGGCCAACATAAGGTTGCTTCTACAGGCTGGAAGAGAAAACCCTAACTCCTGTATAAGCAGCATTTTTGTCCAGTGTGCATAATGCCTAGAGCAGGGGTCTTCAAACTACGGCCCTCCAGGTGTTCAGGAACTACAATTCCCATCATGCCTAGTCATGTCTGTGAATGTCAGAGTTTTACAATGCCTCATGGGATTTGTAGTTCCACAACAGCTGGAGGGCCGTAGTTTGAGGATCCCTGGCCTAGAGCAATAAAAACCTGACAGGGGTTTATTAAAAACTAAAGAAAAACTTGTGGCTTTAAATATACTTTAAAAGAAATACATTTTAACCGGTTAAGGACCGGCTCCAGTACATTTACGTCGGCAGACTTGCACGGATGGGCAAAGTAACGTATATTCACGTCACTTTGCGGCAGGGCGCTTGCGCCCCTGCCGCGAGCTCTGTGACCATGCCGCGGGACCCACGGACTCTATGTCCACTGGTGTCCCGCGATCGGGTCACAGAGCTGCAGAACAGGGAGAGGCAAGTGTAAACAAGCATCTCCACGTTCTGCCTAGTGACACTGTCACTGATCGTCTGCTCCCTCTCATCGGGAGCAGCGATCAGTGATGTGTCTCTCGTATCCACGCCCCCTAACAGTTAGAATCACTCCCTAGTCACACTTAACCCCTTCAGCGCCACCTAGTGGTTAACCCCTTCACTGCCAGTGTCATTTTCACAGTAATCAGTGCATTTTTATAGCACTGATCGCTGTAAAAATGACAATGGTCCCAAAAATGTGTCAAAAGTGTCCAATGTGTCCGCCATAAAAACGCAGTCACGATAAAAATAGCAGATCGCCACCATTACTAGTGAAAAAAAATTATTAATAAAAATGCCATAAAACTACCCCTATTTTGTAGATGCTATAACTTTTGCGCAAACCAATCAATATACGCTTATTGCGATTTTTTTGTTACCAAAAATATGTAGAAGAATACGTATCGGCCTAAACTGTGGAATTTTTTTTTTTTTATCGATTTTTGGGGGATATTTATTATAGCAAAAATGTAAAAAATATTGCATTTTTTTCCAAATTGTCGCTCTATTTTTGTTTATAGCGCAAAAAAAAAACGCAGAGGTGAACAAATGCCACCAAAAAAAAGCTCCATTTGTGGGAAAAAAGGACGTCAATTTTGTTTTGGAGCCACGACACAATTGTCAATTAAAGCGACGCAGTGCCAAATCGCAAAAAGTGCTCTGGTCTTTGGCCAGCGAAATGGCCCGGGGCTTAAGTGGTTAAACATGTTTTTTTTTTGGTCCTGATCATAATAAACAAAGTAAAAAATATATAGTTTCAACCCATCATACAGTACATTCATTTTAATTGAAATTTGGGATGGTGTTGACATACAATAATAATCAAGGTAAATAATACAGGAACTTCTGCTACTGATTGAATGAGGCTGAATAACTAAAGAGTGAGTGAGTGAGTGAGTGAGTGAGTGAGTAACTTGTATAGCGCTACAAATGCGAACTAAAGCGCCTCAAGGCGCTTATTTCCATCCAGTGTCGTCCTTATCCTTCAGAAGAGGTGGGTCTTAAGTTTTTTTCCTGAAGGCCCGATGGTTTTCTTCCATGCGGATGTTTGTGGGAAGAGCGTTCCATAGCCGTGGTACTTGGACTGCAAATCTTCGTTCTCCCTTCGATTTGTAGTGTGACTTGGGGATGTGGAGGAGATTTTGGTTAGTTGATCGGAGAATGCGATTGGGGGTGTAGTCTTTTATTTTCTCGAATAAGTATTGTGGAGCCTTTCCTTGTGTGCATTTGTGGGTGAGGCACAGGGTCTTGAATGTGACCTGATACTTTACGGTTAGCCAATGAAGGATCCTCAAGGATGGGGTGATGGATTCCCAGGTTTTTTCCCCATTACCAGTCTGGCTGCCGTGTTCTGGACGACTTGTAGGCGCAAAATCTGGTATTTAGGTAGTCCTAAGTAGAAGGAGTTTGCATAGTCGAGTCGAGAATTGATGATTGTTCCGACTACTACCGCTGTATCCTCTTCCGGGATGAAGGGGATGAGTCTATGCAGTAGGCAGAGAAGATAGTGGGATCCGCTGACTACTAATACTATTTGTGCATCCATCAACATCTCTGAGTCAAAGGTGACTCCAAGGCTTTTGACTTTGGTGCTTGAGGTGATGATCTGTCCAAGGATGGCGGGTGGTGTCCATGAGGTCCTAGTTTTAGTCTTTTGGTTTGCGTGGAGGAGAAGAAGTTCTGTTTTGGATCCATTGAGTTTGAGGGAGCTCTCAGTCATCCAATCATCGATCAATGTGAGGCATTTTTCAAATCCGTGATATTGGTGTTTTTTTTTAGTGATCTGAAAGTAAAGTTGAGTGTCATCAGCGTAGGAGTGGTAGCACAGGTCCTGTTCGCTGATGATTTTGAGGGGTGGGCAGAGGTAGATGTTGAAAAGCACGGGTGACAGGGGTGATCCTTGAGGGACTCCATAAGAAATGGTGCGTGTTTCCAAGGTGAAGGCTCCTAGTTTCACTGCCTGGAAACAATTTTCTAGGAAGGATGAGAACCAGGGTAGATCTGAGTCTGTGACTCCGGCTACTTCTTTGAGACGAATGAGTAGAGTTTTGTGATCTACTGTGTCGAATGCTGCACTGAGGTCCAGCAGCACCAGGAGACATGATTCTCCATCATCTGCTGCTTCGAGGGCGTCATCCCATATTTTGAGAAGTGCCGTTTCTGTGCCATGGCCTGGGCGCAAGCCTGATTGTAGTGGGTCCAAGAGTTTGTGGGTGTCCAAATGGAGTTGTAGCTGTTGTACTACTGCTTTCTCAATAATCTTGGAGATGGTCTTAAGGCTTGTTATCAGTTGCAGTGGTTTGGATCTTTGGGGTCGAGGTTGGGTTTCTTTAGGAGGGTTTTGAATGTGCCTTGCTTTAGGGAGATTGGAATAATACCTTCTTTGAACGATTGATTTACAAGATGTGTTATGGTGGGTGCCAAGATATCGGTACATTCTTTCAGGAGTTTTGTAGAAATTATGTCATCTGGTGATGTGCTGTCTCAGAGGCTACTGATGATGTTTTTGGTGGTGTCTATGGTGATTGGGACCAGCGAAAATTTTGTCGATTGTAGAATATTTGTATTGATTTCCTCTTCTTGCTTTGGCTGAGTGAGGTTGGTTGTTTTTTTCTGTTGAATTATTTCCCGAATGTTTTTGATTTTGTTGATAAAGGAATACGGTAGTTCATTACAGAATTCTTGAGTGTTGTTTGCTGGTGGCTCTAGGCAGGTAGGGTTCATAGTCTGGGCGACTAATTTGAAAAGTTCCCGTGGTCGGTTTAGGGCTTTTGAAATGGTGTTTGAGAAGTGTTCTTTTTTTGCTTTGAAGATTGCTTTGTGGTATTTCTTAGTAAGTGCTTTGTAGTTTATGTGGTTTTCAATTGTGGGTTTCTTCTCCAGGCTCCTTCAGCTCTTCTGCGTTCTTGCTTCAGTAATGTAAGAGTGGCGGTAAACCATCCAGAGTTGTTTTTGCGGATGAGTGCTCTGCGTTTCGGAGTGACTGTGTCTGCTGTTTGTAGTAGTGCTTTGTTTAAGAAGTTGAGTGTTTGTTCCGTTGATTGGTTTTGATTTAGCATTCCTATTTTCTCCGATAGTGTGATTTTGAAGAGTTCAGAGTGTAGTTTCTTCTGAGATCTTGTCCAGTGTGTTGTTATTGAGTTTTTCGGTTTTTGGAAGATGGTGTAGGTGGTAATTTTAAATTTAATTGCATGGTGGTCCGTCCATGGTAATGTCATGTTATCCTGTGTTTTGATGTCCAAATTTTGTTTGAAGATGAGGTCGATGCAGGAGGTGGCGATGGGGACCTGGGTGGAGTTAGCCCAGAGGTTGAAGTCCCCGAGTAGCAGAAGATTTTTGGCTTTCAAGATGTATGTCGAGATAAATTCGGTGAAATTTGTGAGGAGCTATGTCTTTGGTCCCGGCGGTCTGTAGCATAGCAGTATGTGGACGGTTTCCTCGGGTGTTGTTTGAAGTTGCAGAGTGAGTGTTTCCATGAAAGGCAATTTTTGTAGGGTTGGTTTGATGATAGAGAGGTGGGATTTGTAGATCACTGCTAGGCCTCCTCCTCTTTGTCCTATTCTATGCTTGGTTAGGATGCAGTAGTTCTCAGGCACCAATTCTGTTAGGATGGTGTTACAGTCGGGTGTTAACCAGCTTTTCGTGATAAAGAGGCAGTCTGTGTTGTTATGGGTGATGAAGTCGTTGATTTCCTGTCTGTGCTTGACTGCAGATCTGGCGTTTATCAGGGCGCATGATAGGTGTTGTAGTTGAGGTGGTGCCTTCCTGTTTTTGGTAGTTGATTGTCGATTGATTCTTAGAAGTTGTTCTTTTCGTAGTGTTTTTTGGGTGGAGGTTTGTAGTGTTGAGGCAGCAATCCTTAGGCAATGGAGGGTGTCCGCTGAATATTTAATGTTGCACATGGTTGAAAAAAAGGTGATGGTGCTGGGATGATGTGATGATGATACCGATGAGATGATGATGAAGATGATACAGGTGTCGGGACGGTGATGGTCCCGGAGATTCGGCTGATGGTAGTATGGCGAAGATGATGCTGACGCGATGGTGGTGATGGCGACGATGACAGATATTATAACCCAAAACCGACCTAACCACCCCCCGTTTGATCCAGAGGAAGGCAAAAAACCCCAGCTGAGCCTGGCCAATTGGCTTCAGCAGGGGAAAAAAAGTCCTTCCTCATCCCCCCGAGAGGCGATTGGTGAAACCCTGGATCAACTGCCTATGGTTGGCTTGTGCCCGATGTAACTTACATTGTTGATGATGGCGCAGAGATGAGGAGGGTAAGGGTTAAGGATGATGAGGGGGGTGTGGAAAGGGGTGTCAGGGTGCAGGTGGTGAGGGAGCTTGGGTGTACCAAGATGGCCGCTACTTGCCAGGCCAGATCCCTGGATTGTCGTATTATGAGTGGCCCGGCAGGGTTTGCTTGCAGTTAGTCGGAGCCAGGTACGTTCTGTAATATTTTCCTGGGTGGCTGATTGGGGGGGTAGGGGGAAGTACTGCAGCCGCAGGCTGGGTGAACCAAGATGGCCTCCGCAGTTGAAGCTAGGCCTGAGCCGCGGTCTATCCTGAAGAGCCTGGTGGCTCCAGCTGTGGCTTCGGGGCGGTCCGCTGATGGCTGGGGGACGGCTCCGGAGTTGGAGAGGGCCCGCAGGCCCGCTGGAGACTAAATTGGGGAGGAAAGGTGAGGGCTGGCCGGAGTTAGGCCACAGCCGCAGTCTATCCTGGGAGTCTATTAGTATAGGAGGGGGATGCCCGGATGGCAGCAGGCGATAGGTGGCGGCTGTGGACGGCGCGGTGGTAAGCTGGGGAAGCTGGGTTGGGGAAGAGCCAGGTCTAGTGGAAGCTATAGACCGTTCAGGCTCATGTTTGCTGGGGGGTAGAACGTTGAAAAATCCATGGATGCTTGTCCTGGATGGCCGGAGCTCTGGCACACACGTCCGTTCCGCCGGACCGTGTGTGTAACTGAGCAAAAACAGGAGCTGAGAAGTCTCACTCAATAAATTGTAACTTTGGGGTTGATTTACTAAAGAGTGCAAAATCTGGTGAAGCTGCGCATGGTAACCAATCAGCTTCTAACGTATTCAGTAAGCTTTGACAAATAAAATAAAAAAATCTGGAAGCTGGTTGGTTTCTATGCAGAGCTGCACCAGATTTTGCACTCTCCAGTTTTAATAAATCAACCCCTGCTTTCCCCTTGAATACCTATTTTACATGTGTGAATTAAATAAAATAAAAAAACATCTATTCATATGATTGGATAATTGAAATAAATGTACTCTCAATTTTTCAGCCTCAATATTAGAAGTTACAGGAATTACTTCACAATTTGAAGCAAACACAAATTACTTTCCAGTATAAAATAAATGTAGGAATATGTATGAGGCTCCATGCACACTGGAGCTCATAAACTGCAGTTTATTGGCGTTTGGGCGTTTTTTTTTTTAAAGCCCATAAACTGCACTCTATGTTAGCCTATGTGTCCATGCATACATGGACGTTTTTTTGCGTTAATGAGCAGTGGAAATTATGGTCTTTTTTCTGAACGCAAGAAATTTGCGTTCAAAGTGCAGTTTTTTGGTGCAAAAAACACCAAACGCAGATAAACGCGCATAAACGGCAGCTAATTAGCGTTAGGGGTTTCTCTGGCTCCATTTAAAATCAATGGTTCCCTATGGGAGCCCATTGATTTGAACAGAAGTCGCACCGCAAGTCGGATCATCATGATCCGACCTGTGGTGCGACTTGCGTGCTGATGAAGGGGAACCCCGCCAAAAAAAAAGAAAAAAAAATTGGCGTGGAGTTCCCCCTCGGACGATACCAGGCCCTTCGGCCTGGTATGGATTTTAAAGGGAACCCCCTACGCCCAAAAAACGGCATGGGGGTCCCCCCAATATTCATACCAGACCCTTATCCGAGCACACAGCCCGGTCAGGAAAGGGATGGGGACGGGTAAGCGCCCCCCCTCCTGGACCGTGCCAGGCGGCATGCCCTCAACATGGGGGTAGGTGCTTTGGGGCAGGGGGGCTCTGCGCCTCCCACCCCAAAGCACCTTGTCCCCATTTTGATGAGGACAAGGGCCTCTTCCCGACAACCCTGGCCGTTGGTTTTGGGGTTTGCGGGCGGGGGGCTTATCGGAATCTGGGAGCCCCCTTTAATAAGGGGGCCCCCAGATCTCGGCCCCCCACCCCATGTGAATGAGTATGGGGTATGTCAAAAATAAAACACACTACAAAAGTTTTTAAAGTAATTTATTAGACAGCTCCGGGGGTCTCTTCCGAATTCGGGGGTCTCTTCCGACTACTCCGCTCTCTTCTCGGGTTCTTCTCCCACTCTCCGATTCTTCTGCCGGGCTCCTCCGCTATCTCCTGCTCTTTTGCTAGCATTGGCCCGGTCTTCTCTGTTGTCTTCTTCCCTCTTCTCTTGCTCCGATGTTGACTCAACGCTCTCTCCCACTGTAATGCCGTGTGTGCGGTGCGCAAAGACATATGTAGGCAGGGGGCGTGGTCACCGCGGGATGTCGGGATGTCACCGGGTGACCCCGACCCCTTATGACGTCACAGTCCCATCATGCCCCGGGCGGTGACGTCATATGGGGCGGGGTCACCAGGTGACATCACCCGGTGACCACGCCCTCTGCCTATATAAGTCATTGCGCACTGCGCACACAGCATTACAGCGGGAGAGAGCGTCGAGTCAACATCGGAGCAAGAGAAGAGGGAAGAAGACAATGGAGAAGACCGGGCCAATGCTAGCAAAAGAGCGGCAAAAGAGCAAAAGATAGCGGAGGAGCCCGGCAGAAGAACCGGAGAGCTGGAGAAGAACCGGAGAAGAGAGCGGAGAAGTCGGAAGAGACCCCCGGAGCTGTCTAATAAATTACTTTAAAAACTTTTGTAGTGTGTTTTATTTTTTACATATTTTTCCCCTGGTGAATGGGTAGGGGTACGATGTACCCCATACTCATTCACATAAGTGGGGGGCCGGGATCTGGGGGCCCCCTTATTAAAGTATTAAAATCCATACCAGACCAAAGGGCCTTGTGTCGTCCGAGGGGGAACACCACGCCAATTTTTTATTTTATTTTTTTGGCGGGGTTCCCCTTCATCAGCATGCAAGTTGCACCGCAAGTCGGATCATGATGATCCGACTTGCGGTGCGACTTCTATTCAAATCAATGGGCTCCCATAGGGAACCATTGATTTTGAATAGAGCCAGAGAAACGCGGCTGAAAGCTAGCGCCGCTAAACTTGCACTGACGGCAATGCAAAACGCTGATAAAATCACGTTTTTAAAGCAGCGTTTTCCTGCCAGCAATCCGGCATTCAATCCGGCATTTGAACTCCAGTGTGCATGGAGCCTTATAATGTTTCTTTAATATAGTAATTTGGGTCATATAATGGCTATGAAACAATGTCTGCTATGAACATTGATACTACTTACAGAATATTTTAACCTACACCTCTGTATCCCATAGCTAAGCATTCCACATTAAGGCTTTCAATGAAAGCTTGAATATCAGTTTTTCACTCCCCTCCTATAGCTGGTAATAAAATGCATCTGTTATCCTAAAATCCTCAGGGAACACTTTCATGATGTGCTATTTCTTAAGAAAGATAGCATTTCATCCCAAACCCTTTTGTTGCAGAGAAATTTTAAATGAACACACCCCTAGGATAGTGGACAGTTTTCACCCTACACAGGTATCTTCTGTAAATTAACTCTTTTCTTTACTAGCGTTTTATATATTATGCTTGTTGTAGTTCCAGAATTACACAATGTTTAAATTAAAACTAACAACACCAACTAAGAAAGCTGCATTTGTTTCTGTTTTCTGGCTAATATATAAAATGATTTAAAAATATGCAAAATATGATAAGGTTAAAATTAGTTATGAACTGTTTTAAGTGGAATTAAAGCCAATCACCAAACTCTCATAGGCAGTCTTTTTAAACATGCCGTTTACATTTAAAAAAATACATGGTGATCCAAGTGGAAATAATTCTCCATAGAAAAAATAAATAAAATAAACCCTGGGAGCTTTATGCCATACTTTATTAGTGTAGTGACCTCACCTCTCACTCCCTCCTTGTCTGTCAATGTCAATGGCTCTCGTCTAGGGGACCAGGGAGGAGAGTGTGATGCACCACCAGCTCGTACCCTCCATTGTGTAGAGGTGTGAGCTACACCCAATTACCTTCGGGTCTGTGCCCCTGTCCAGAGCCAAAGCTCCCCTTGAGGATGATCCTTTAACTCCCAGAAAGCCAAGTTCCACACCATTGAAAGTCCAACACTTATTTATTCTTGTAGAGCAATAAATAGTCCTTTGCGAGCAGACTGGATAGACAATGAACAGGCAAGGCGAAGAGCAAGGTCCAGGCACAGACATAAACGTATTACTCTCCTGTTTCAGTATGCGCAAACAGGCTTGGTGCACGGTCGCTGCCACTGACCGTGAGGGTGGTCGCTGCCACCGACCGGGTGAAATAGGATTTAGGCCTCTGCCACCAACCCGGGTTTCAGTTGGGTCGCTGCCACCGACCATGAGAACATGAACTACCTTCTTGAGATGCGGCCCCTGTCAGGGGAGTCATCCATCTGGACGGTCACAGGAGGCCTCCACCGTCACCCGCCAATGCTGCGCTGGATCTCCGGGAAGGTCACTTCTCTGGTCCCCCCGCCCTAGATTCGGGTGTCAAAAACTGGAGGACACCCTAGGAATCCTCCATCCCTTGCGGGACCCAGTGGAAGGTACTGGGCCCCAGGCCTCCAGAGAGTACCTCACCCCAGACCTAAGGTGTCTGGGGTGGAATCGTAGCTCCGTCCCTGGGGGCCGAGGGCGCTCGGAGACCACCAGCACGCACCCCCAGGCTAAAGGTGCCTGGGCGTGGACACCGAGCGGAAGATGTCCGCCCCTTTTATCCCCTCTCCCAGCATGCACAGCAGGTTCCCCGCCCCGCTGTACTACTGCTGTGAGAGGACAAAAAGGCACAGACCTCCAATGGTGGTTCAACCCCGGCCCATGGCGACAGCGCCACCTATGGGCCACAGGGAACTGGACACCACTGATATCCTCCACTGGCATAAATTGGTCCATGAACCCTAACAATTGCTGCATCTGAGCCTGTTATCATTTAGATGCCTCCCCTAAATGTAACCACCCGCTACATTAGTATGCACAGCAAGTGCCAGGGCAAGGTCATCTAGTGCCCAGATCAAAGATGGGAAACTGGGGGACAGGGCCAAAAGAGCTGTGTGTCAGAATGTGTGTAATGTTTGTGGCATGAAATGAAATAGTACCAATGTTTGTTATGCACTGCAATAAACTGAAAAGTTTAAAATAGGTGCAGTAATATATAGGGCTAACAGTGATGAAAAAATGTCCCTAATTTAGTGGTGTCACTGAAAAGAAAACATTTCCCTGCATCAGTGGTGTCACTGAAATAAAAAAAAAGTACTTGCATTGGTGGTGTCACTGAAACTAAAAAGAAAATGGCCCTGTTTTGCTGGTGTCACTGAAAGGAAAAAATGGCCCTAAGTCGGTGGTGTTACCGAAGGGAAAAATGTCCCTATGTCAGTGATGTCACTGAAATGAAAAAATGGCCCTGAATCAGTGGTGTCACTGGAAGAAAAATAAAATGTCCTTGCATCGGTAGTGTCACTAAAAAGAAATAAAATGTCCGTGTATTGGTGGTGTCACTGGAAGAAACACCACTACAAAGATCCTCCCCCCTCATCCAAAGACAGAGCTCATCTGTCAACCCCCCTACATTCCCATTACCTCCCGCCAATACAGAGCTTTTCCACCAAACCCCAGCTACTTACTCAGTCCTCAGTGCAGGAGGACACTGGCAAGAGGATGGGCAGTCATGCTCTTTCTGAGCATTCTCTGCTTGGCAGCATGACAACCCAGCTTCCTAAAATCCTCTCATCTTGCACTGAGGACAGTCTGTCAATTGGTATGCACTTTTACTCCTAAACACATTACTAGTTACAGCCATAAGCATAGTATGAAGCCTCGTACACACGACAAAGTTTCTCGTCGTTAAAAACACGTCGTTTTTCTTGACGAGATTCTTGTTAACCTTGACGAGTTTCTCGTCAAGCTTTCCATGCGTACACACTGACAATTCCAAATCTCGTCGTTGTTCTGCGCGCTCATGTCCAGCACGTACGACGGCAGTATAAAGGGGAAGATCGATTTCCCTGGCGCCACCCCTTGGGCTGCTTTTGCTGATCTCGTGTTACCGCGTGTGAAGTAAAAGTTTGGGAAGAGACGTTTCGCGCTTTTCAGTCTTCGTGCTTTCAGTTCGTTTTCTGTGGTTCAGTTTGTGCTTGTGGGTTTGTATCTTGTCTTTCAGGGCGTGTAGGCAGGTCGTATCTGTTTTACAGTGCGTTCTTGCCCGTTCGTTTCTGAATTTCATTTCGTTCTTCATAGGCCTTGCTGTTCTAAAGTGCGTTCTGTTTAGTACGTTCTGATAAGACGACCATTTCCTAGCCATGTCGCGGGTACGTTCTCGTCGTCGAGTTCGTGCTGTGCGGGCGCTTGGTGTTGGTCTGCTTGTTTTGGACCAAGACGAGTCCATGAACGGGGTGAGGAGGAGTTCATGGACCAAGAATTGGTTGCTCCAGCGGGACCAATTCTGCCATATGCCTCTGCTGCGAGAGATCTTGGAGAATAATCCTGAGGACTTCAGGAATTTTCTGCGGATGTCTGACCCCGTTTTTCAGCATCTTTTGGCTTTGGTGTCCCCCTATATTACCAGGAAGGACACCGTTATGCGGGAAGCCATCAGTGCTGAGCAGAGGCTCATCGCCACCTTACGTTACCTGGCGACAGGGAGAAGTCTGCAGGACCTGAAGTTCACGACAGGCATCTCCCCCTAGGCTCTGGGCCTCATAATCCCAGACACCTGTTCTACCATTATACAAGTCCTGCAGGAGGACTATATTAGGGTAAGTTTTCTCCATTAACATCACATTTTATGTATTTCATGTATGCTAATGTATTTTATTTCTTTCATCCTTCCCTAATTGCCATGATTGTAATATGCTGAGAATGTCCCCTTTGTCCTCATGCATGCTGGAAGCTTTTAAATGCCCCTTTTTTCTCCTACATGCATATTTCCCTTCACTAACCTCTCCCGCAGTGGCGACTGCTGCTCCAAATGTTTGGGGGGCCACCCCCAAATTAGATATATAAACTTCCTCCATTTTTGTGACTGTGCCTATTAAACGCCACTAGTTTGCCCCCTCAAATGCAGCCATTTTGCACCCTCAAATGCAGCCATTTTGCCCCGTCAAATGCAGCCATTTTGCCCCCTCCAATGCAGCCAGTTTGCCCCCTCAAATGCAGCCAGTTTGCCCCCTCCAATGCAGCCAGTTTGCCCACTCCAATGCAGCTATTTTGCCCCCTCCAATGCAGCCAGTTTGCCCCCTCAAATGCAGCCAGTTTTCCCCCTCAAATGCAGCCATTTTCCCCCCTCAAATGCAGCCAGTTTGCCCCCTCAAATGCAGCTAGTTTGCCCCCTCAAATGCAGCTATTTTCCCCCCTCAAATGCAGCCAGTTTGCCCCCAGCCCTGCACTTACCTTCTTCTGGTCAGCGCCATCCTTCTTCTGTTCTTGATGTCTTCTCCTGCCCTCGATGTTGCATCAGCCAATCAGGTTACCGGTAAACAGACTTGGTGAACATGATTGGCAGAGGAGCCTGTCAGTGTTTACCCAAGGAATGCCCCCCCTGGTTAACTTTTATGAAGCCAATTACATCCCTCAGGCTGTAATCGCCAAGGCTATTTGCCCCCCTGTCTCGGATAGGCAATTTTCACCACAAAAATGCCGCAGTTATTCATATGGCCGTCGCTCAACAGGGGGCCATCCACCTGAATAGTGGGCGGCATTGACAATACATAGGTTAATGCAAGGCATGAACCTATGTATTGTTCTGAGTGACGGGCGCAGGAGAGAGGGGGTAGCGATCCAGCGCCCACTCTGGACGCACCGCCCCTGCAATGCTATCCTGTGGCCAAACACATCTAGCCCCCCCCCCAAATTTGATTATAATGGACCATCAGAGGGGGTGATGAATATGATACTTGAGCCTTCCATTATACTTTTTAAAAACACATTAAATGGAGATTTTGATTGATGTTGGGCTCGAATGTTTTATTATAATCTGCTTGCAATGTTATCTGCAAAAGTACTAATATTTTTTCATCTTGTTTGACTCCACAGCTTCCTTCCACGCCACAGGAATGGCAGACTGTGGCATCGGAGTTTGCCACGCGGTGGGACTTCCCCAACTGCGGTGGAGCCATTGACGGGAAGCACGTCCGCATCGTGCCGCCACCCCGTTTTGGGTCCTACTACTACAACTACAAGGGGTTTCATAGCATTGTGCTGATGGCGGTGGTGTCAGCATGGTATGAATTCCTCTATGTGGATGTGGGGAAGAATGTCCGGATGTCCGATGGGGGATCCTTCATCCAGACGGAGTTTGCCCTCCGTCTCCAGATTGACGACCTTGCATTGCCACCGGATGCAGGGAATGTTGAAGGACTCCCCTTTGTTTTTTTGGCTGATGAAGCCTTCGGACTCGGACCGCACCTCATGAGGCCATTTCCCCAGAGGACCCTGACCCCAGAGAAGAGGGTGTTCAACTACCGGCTGGCCAGGGCCCGAAGAGTCGTAGAAAATGCCTTCGGGATAATGGCCAGCCGGTTCCGCCTTTTTATGACTCCTATTCACTTGGCGGAGTACAAAATTAACTATGTGGTCTTATGCTGCTGTGTGCTTCATAATTTTCTGAGCCAAAAATCCTCAAATTATATGGCCTCAATATTGCCTGAGGCAGGACTTTCATATGTAAAAAGGGGGGGGGGGGGTAATCCGCGCTAACTCTAATATCATGTGAATACTCTAAAACCATATAAGGTAACAGAGTAGGTGAAAAAAGTGAGGGATATCATGTATATGAGTACATGAAAGTAAAATTATTTCTATTATATTCAGGTGCTGCAGATAGGTGACTGGAATATACAGTTACAAATATATGAAAAATAAAGAAAAAATGCGCAACCTCTTTGTAACAAATACAATGCTATAAATTTACAGCTGACATAGTGCTGCAATTTTGTGTATGTGAAACAACAAAAAAAACTTTTCATAAAAACAAAGTTCATGAGAGGGATGGCCGCTCAGGGTATTATCCTATGTTTCCCACATTAGAGATGGATGCAGGTAAGGATTCAACACTTCCCAACTTGCTCAGGTAGAAAATAGATGTACAAACTGCTTACCGGATCAAACGGATCCCCATTACAGGGATCTTTTAAAGCTCGATATCCTTCACGGATCACTCGGATGATCAGGAACCCAGCAGCACATCCAGGAACCTTTATTTGCAATCCTGGGTATTATACATAAAAGCGCCAAAAAATTTATGTATAATACCCAGGATTGCAAATAAAGGGTATCTTCTTTTTAATAAGAATACTGCACCATGAAGCGTTTTTTTTCATTTTTCTTCCAATCCACAATCTAATACGTCTGGAGGGGGATCTGACAAGCTGAGCAACAGAAAGGTGGTGCGGCTTTTCCTGCTTTTGTGGACGTGTCCCTTGGAGTTCCTGGATGTGCTGCTGGGTTCCTGATCATCCAAGTGATCCGTGAAGGATATCGAGCTTTAAAAGATCCCTGTAATGGGGATCCGTTTGATCCGGTAAGCAGTTTGTACATCTATTTTCTACCTGAGCAAGTTGGGAAGTGTTGAATCCTTACCTGCATCCATCTCTAATGTGGGAAACATAGACTGAGCGGCCATCCCTCTCATGAACTTTGTTTTTATGAAAAGTTTTTTTTGTTGTTTCACATACACACAATTGCAGCACTGTCAGCTGCAAATTTATAGCATTGTATTTGTTACAAAGAGGTTGCGCATTTTTTCTTTATTTTTCAGGACTTTCATATGGCAATACCCTGCCGGGCCTCGAATCTGCCCGTCCTGGCTTGCCCCCCCAAAATGCCCGTGAGGTTCGTGAGAAATATAGGGAATATTTCACGGGTAGGGAGGCAATTCCTATGCCAGGCCATGTGTAAATATTCTTGGAGAAAGAACTAAATAGAAATCTGATTTAATCTTTTAACTTTTTTTTCCTGTCTCCTAGTTTGTCTTAGTGCATTTGTAGTGCCAAGTGTATTTTCCTTTAGTAAATACCAACCATTTCACTATGAACCACAAAAATATACACAAATAAGGTTAGAGCGTATTTAAAAAAGAAGCTACACTTTGTTGTTGTTCAAAAATTTTACTCGGTGCACATTCACACACATGGTAAATAGAACAGTATGTATATTTTTTTTTGGCTGGCCACAAACCGTTTTTTTTTTTTTTTACGAAAATACAAAACCATCAGTTGCATTCAACAAACTACAACATTGGATACCTCTTGGCAATATGAGACATTCACTTACACAAAATATGTCTCTATCTGGCCGTCCTAATATGGGCTATTGGCACCCCTGACCAAGCCAAAATTTGAATATGCACACAATTTGAAGTCATTTCCAATAGGGATTTTAGACTCCTGATCCCTATTGTCAACATGTGCTATCTGCCATCAGGGGTGATCAATGGCCATGTTTTGGGGGTGCAACCCCTTCTTCGGTTCACCTACTTGAGATACGAGGAAGGTGTTGCACCCCCAAAACCTGTTCATGGATATCCCCTGATGGCAGATGGCACATGTTGACACACTGTGTGCATATTCAAATTTTGGCTTGATTGATTGTCTAAAAGCTTAAAAAAGGGGGAAGAACAATCTCAAACAAAAAATGGGGGTTTTATTGCCTTATTCAATTCTCCCCAAAACATCTAGGATGTCTTTAAAGGTTTGATCCATCACATGAATTATTTGCTTAATTCTGTCCAGTTCTGTGCTACATTCCATCACTTGCTGTATGATTCGTAGGGCACTGTCAGCAGAGAAACGTGTACTTTCTTTCACCACAACATTTACATCCCCTATAAAAAAATACAAAAGGTATTATAACTCTGCAGGCCTACATCTCTTACCTGAAGCTGTGATGACAGATACTGACCTGTTGTGGTGACCAGTTCCACCACGTCATCCACTTCTCCTTCCTGCACTTCTCCTTCCTCCACCTCTTCAACTTCCTCAACATCCTCAGGTTGTGGGTCTTGGTGAGGTTGTGGTTGTTTAGAAGGTGTGGGGTTCCTGTGCTCCCTGTAGTGTTCTCCTCCCAGTCTTCTCTCCCCTATGAGAATCAAACAAAAGGTATAGTTATCACACAGAAAAAAAAAAAAAACATGATACATTGCTTGGAAGTGGGGCACAAGTGTCTGTTTGGGCGGGATTTCAAGATGAAGACATTATTTTAAAAAAATATATTCTTTACTATTCACCTTTGGCTGGCAATTTTTATACATGGAGGCACCACAAAAATTCACTGATGCACCTGTGTGGGACACCCAAAAAAGGCGGTTCTGGTGGCCCACACTATAGTGCTCAAAAGTACAGATGTGGTACCAGCTGCTGAGTGTCCTCTCCTTTACACTGATTAAAGTTTGCATTTCATTCTCTTTACAAACACATCATCTAGGCAACAATGTAAGAACAACTATTGAATAAAAACAGGCAGCTGTGTAAAAAATTTAAACCCTGTAAAATCTATACAAATCGTGCATAGTGGCCGAACGATGTGTCTGTAACGAACGATTACTGTGCCAAACCAAGTTCAAACTATGACATTTTGTAAGGTACAATAGAAAAATGCAATAACATGGAGCAACATACAAGTTGTGAAATACAATAATAGGAAAAATGGGCAAAAAATACTTACTTTTTTCAAGCATTCTCCTAATGCTCCTTAACTGCTCCGGCTCCCTCAGTTTGAGGTCAGACCACCTCTTTCTGAGCTGCTCATTTGATCATTTCACCCCAAAATTCTTCTTCAGACTCTTCACGACTTTCTTCATGATTTTGGCCTTCCTTCGATTAGGTTTGCTATACGGCCCATGCTTTGCGTCATAATCCGACTTTAGCAATATGTCCACCATCTCCGCCATCTCCGCGTAAGACATATTAGATGCCTTGAATCTCCTCCTTGATCGTGACGTTTCCTCAGTCTCCGGGCTTGTCTCCTCCTTGTTATTTGAGGAATTAGCAGACACCTGCTGTGAATCCGCCATATCTGTCTGCGCGCCGAAAGAGAAGGGGCGGGGAAAAGATGTTACTTAGAACGTCATGGGCGGGCGACGTGTGCGGAGCGACGTGTGAGTAGTTTTACGCATGCGTGGTGTATATATAGCAAACACACATGTGACTATACTACGTTCGGTGTGCGGAGAGAGGAGTAAAAGTGATGGACGTGCGAACGAAGGTATGTGATTTTGAGACTTTGAGAAATTGGTGGCCTATACTGTCTAGAGAATGTTGGAGGATATATATGGTGACTAAGATTTACAGGAGGTTAGACTGTGTGACTCACATTATTTTTGGTATTTTTTTTTTGGCTTGCAGACCCAAAATGAATGTCTTTATAAGTGACAAGGAATTCCTTGCGGAATTTATAGACCGGGTAAGGGAGCTGCCCGCTCTGTGGGAAACAAAAAACCCCATACATAGAAAAAAAGGGGTAAGAAAAGCAGCGCTGGAGACCCTGCTCCCATTTGTGCATACCAAGGTGCCCACAGCAACATCAAAACAGGTGGACACTAAAATTGGGAGCTTGAGAGGCACATACAGGACTGAACGCTCTAAGGTCCTGGCTTCTCAGAGGTCAGGAGCAGCAGCAGATGATGTGTATGTCCCGAATTTGTGGTACTACAGCAGGATGTCCTTTCTGGATGACCACATTGAGGCAAGGCCATCACTGTCCACTCTTCCCCCCAGACTTCCCTGCAGCCAACCTGAGCCTTCTCTGGAGCAAGAGGAGGCAGCCATCCTGGAAGAAGCTGATTTGGACATCTGGAGCCAGGTATAGTATTTAATGAAAATGTATTGTGATAAAATTAATGCAGGAAAAATAAGTCAAGATGAAAATCCTAAACTATTTTGGGATACAAAAGTGAAATCAAGATCTATAGACATTAGTCTGCCATAAATTGGGTGCAAAATAGTCAATCTAATGTAGTCCTAAAAATCTATGTCTTTTCTCTTGATTTACATTCAAATTACTACATTCATGATCTCAAATTTGTGTGAAAATAATAAACCAAAATATTAAACTATGTCCCTTTTTCATACACAGGATGAAATCAGCCAGGAGGAGGGTCTGGAAACTGTCAGGCAGGAGTGGGCAGGGCCCACTGTGAGCCAGGAGGTGGCAGGGCCCACTGTGAGCCAGGAGGTGGCAGGGCCCACCGTCAGCCAGGAGGTGCCTGGGCCCAGTGGCAGACAGGAGGTGGCAGGGCCCAGTGGCAGACAGGAGGTGGCAGGGCCCAGTGGCAGACAGGAGGTGGCCGGCACGAGTAGAAGCACAAGATCTCAGGTGCCTCCCATCCGCCTTCCTAAAAGAAGCAGGAGGGACAGGACCACAAGTGAGGCAGCAATGGCCCTTATTAGAGAGGCACATGCCACCCTCCAGAAGCCCACATCCCCTGAAGAGGCCATTGCCGGCCTAGTTGAGGCCAAGTTCAAGGTGATGAGCATGGAGCAACGCCTCCTATGTGAGCCCCTGCTCATCACCTTGCTGAACAAGGGGGTGATGGAGAGAATTACCCCCAATACGTCCATATGTGAGGTCGCACAGCTATCCTAACCTCAACCTCCTCCTCCTCCTCCACCTCCACCTTCTTCTTCTGCGCCACCCCCTTCTCCTCCACCTCCTCCTCCACCTCCACCTTCTTCTTCTGCGCCACCCCCTTCTCCTCCACCTCCTCCTCCACCTCCACCTTCTTCTTCTGCGCCACCCCCTTCTCCTCCACCTCCTTCTCCTCCTCCTGACAGGAGTACCCCTCCAGTGGCCCAGCCACCAGCCACACGCAGAAGGAAGGCTGCAGAGAAGGCTTCAGGGAAGGCTGCAGTGAAGGCTGCCAAGAAGACGAGAAAGTGATGGCCTTGCTTCATTGTGGTCGGACAGAAGGCAGCCTGTTGTAGTACCACAGACTTGGGACATATATATCACCTGCTGCTGTTCCTGACCTCTGGGAGGCCAGCATCAGATTGTGCTCACAACTGTTGTGCTTCTCAAGCTCTCAATTTTAGTGTCCACACAGGGTTGATGTGTGCTCTGGGGTCCCATGGATGCACAAATGGCAGCAGGTTCTCCAGCGCTGCCTTCTATTTATTTTGTTCTAGACATGAATAAATGTTTTTTTGGTTTAAGTTCATACTTGACTATGTTTTTTTATAATAATTATTTATTTACCTTTGGAGTAAGCAGATACATTTGACGCAAAAAAAAAAAAAAAAGGGACAGATAATCATTAAAGGTATTCTTTAAAAAATATAGGGTGTAAACTTGACACAACTAAATTTTTTAAATAAAATGGGAGATCACTATCAAAACATCGACAAATTACAATTAACATCTGTCTAAAAAATATAAAACATTAAAATATTCTGAAGATCTTGCACGATATAATACAGCTAAATCTTCTTAAGAGCAGCATGAAAAGGGTTTAAAATAGATAGTCAGAACTCTGTGTGAATATCAGCAGCAAAACTAATTCATTAGTTTTCATTATTGTAACATTCTAAAGAAGATTTAAATGCACAACATTTAAACGATGCAATAATTTACAGCGTAACAAATGTGCTATCTCCATTACGAAGGCTTGTTTTACCAGAAGATGCGCTCCCGTATCATACTTGATTCTGAGCATGCGTGCTTTTTGAAGAGTCGTAAAAGCATACACACAAACCATTTTCTCATCGCAAAACAGGCCGACGAGAAACACGACAAGAAAATCTAGAATCCGTACGAGAAAATAGAGAGCAGGTTCTCTATTTTTCTCTTTGAGATTCACGGCAGTTTTCTCGTCGTAAAACCATACACACGAACGGTTTTCTCGACAATAAAGCTCTCTCTGCACTTTTCTTGTCGGTTTTGGACGAGAAACTCGGTCGTGTGTATGAGGCTTAAGTGCTGGAAGTGGTGGTGCAGAGTATCAGTCTGCTCCAGAAGATATAAAGACCTGCTGAAGGGAGTAACACTGCAGTCACTCCTGTCAGTAAAAAGCAGGGAGAACAGAGCTGCTGATGAGCAGCATGCCCCCTCTGCAAATAGAGGCCACATGCCCCTTCTGTCTTCAAAAAATTCTATAGTGGTCAAAGAGACAGGTTCAACAACATAACACCTCATAAACATTTTCAAAGATGACTGTGTTGCCCCCTTGCCAATAATCTCCAGAAAAACTTTTGTAGACAATACCCAGGAAATGGGGATACTCCCCATAGAATGTGCTATCACCTCCAGTAGCACAAACTCTTTTTGCTTGTGAGTAGTCTTGATTTTCCAGGAAGCAATGGAAAAGATAGAGATTTCATTCTACCTGATTTTCCCATAGGAATCACTAATAGTTGATCTAAGAGTTATAATTTGGAAGTTGCTTTTAAAGAGAAGTATGGACTCTCACAGCTCTGAAGTGAAAGCTAAGCAATCAAACACCACTGATTAATCAGTTCTCATTCTTCAACCTGCAGAGAGTCAGTGGTTGTCAGGATACATCTGCTGCATTTCAGCATCCTTGAATATGGGTAAGACTAGCACTCTCTTGGTTTATACAGTGTCTAAACCATAAAGCAAAAATGCAATATATTACAGCTTGCCATTCTTTAAAGGATAGGTTCAGTTTTTGTAAGATGTTACCAGTATATAGGGTGTAACAAGTAACATCTGTATATAGGGTGTAACATGTAAATGTGCTCCGATCCCCGCACCCCCCCCCCACTGTGACAGTGGGTAGGGGATCCTCTCGCAATTTAAAAACAGAATGACTTCACCCATATAGACGCATCATTCAATCACACAGCTCTGTGAATGAACAAACTACAAGTACCATCTTCCACCGCAGCAGACAGCTTGTAGTTCTCAATTTACTGCAAGGGTGCTGATGAGCACTCTATAGTTCATTTACTCTTCCTGCAATTCAATAATTGTCTGCCAGTATGGGAATTATGGGCAGACAGCTATACTGAGTGTCTGCAGGAGGCTGACATTGTACCCACGATCCACTGATCATGGGTGTAACGCTTTACAGGCTCCAGTGTAAAAAATAATAAATGCACATCTATTTACCTGCAAAATCATGTGCATTTAAAAAATTTTTTTTACAAAAGGTGATAGTTTTCGTTATTTTTATCCGGCCATTAAGTCTGTTATTTTTCAACTTTCTTTAACAGACCATTGTAACAGACTTACAATGGTCAGCTTTTAATAATTTAGCAAAGAACAATTATCCTAAAAGAAAATAAACTGTTTCTGTAAAAGTGCTAAAAATGTTTCTGCTTATAAGTGTTAGCTGGTCATGCACTGTTTTAAATTCAGCCAGCTCAGAGTGTAGCCATCCCTGCTCAAAAAACGCATACGCCTTGTCGACTTCTGTCAAGGAGAAATGTTGAAAAACCTTTCTTGATCAGTGGCTGCAGCCACTGATCAGTGTATTCTGACAGCAGTGGATCCTGCTGTCAGAATATAATATCCCAGCAGGGGAGATCCAGCCTGCTGGCTGAACAAAATAAAATAAACCGTAAATGGTTAGTTTAAATCTACTAATCCATATAACACTACCTTCTCCAGACTGTGCTGTCCAAGGATGTCCCTGCTGCCCCCTAAGCTACAGTACCCTAGGACAGAAAGTGTGTTACTGGTTACCTTAGGAAAATAAAGGAAAATAGTCTAAAAACAGAAAACTAAAGCATGTTCAAACTATGGTGATAATAATGTTGTGTTGCATCATCCTCCTCCGGCCAGCAGGGGGAGAGCTAAAGTCAAACAAGACAATAGACTTTATTGCAGAGTGCCTGGAATCCTGGGAGTTATAGTCAGAGACAGCGAACATGTAATTGAGCGACTGACTTTCTGAACTACAGATCCTGCTCTATTGGCAACATGGGAATCCATGCATATGCAGATGCCAGTGTATTCATCTCATAGCAGCAGGCCAAGCCAGTGAGACTCGAGGCTGAGGCTTAACTGCATCGCCAGTACCAATGCTTCTGTACCATTGCCTCAGGGAGATCAAAGCATTCATCCACTCTCCGCTTCATACCACTGAATGGCAAAAGCACCAGGAGGAGAACGAAGGGGCCCCTTCCACCACAAATGTCTTCCAAAATTTGGGGGGAATTTGTTCAGGGCTGCCTGCCCACTTAACACTGTTAGCAGAACCAAGCCACTGATTTACCAGATGTTTATACCGCATCCATACCAAACCTTTAGGCGCCTATATAAGACAGTTGTAACGCCGAGCGCTCCGGGTGTCCCATCCTTCCCGGAGCGCTCACGGCGTCGGTCCCCCTGCAGCGCTCCGGTCAGCCCCCCTGGCCGTGGGCGCTGCTCTGTTACCGGCGGGGATGCGATCCATGCGGCGGCACATCTCCGTCCGCGGATCGCATCCCATCCTACTCACCATCCTCCTCCTGCTCCTTCCCGGCGCGTGCGGCCCCGCTGCGCTCTAGGGCGCGCACGCCGGCCTTCTGAGATTTAAAGGGCCAGCGCACCATTGATTGGTGCCTGGCCCAATTACTGTGTGCACACCCAAATCTGATATAAACCCACTTCCCCTTCCTGTCCTTGCCGGATCTTGTTGTCTTAGTACCCTGTGGAAGCGTTTTGTGAGTTGCCTTGCCTGTGTATCTGACCTGCTGCCATTGTCTCAGACTACGAACCATTGCCGCCTGCCCTGACCCTCTGCTACGTCTGACCTTGCCTCTGCCTAGTCCTTTTGTACCGCGCCTATCTCAGCCGCCAGAGAGGTGGAGTCGCTACTGGAGGACACGACCTGGTTGCTACCGCCGCAGCAAGTCCATCCCGCTTTGCGGTGGGCTCTGGTGAAAACCGGTAGCTGCTTAGAACCGGTCCCTCAGTACGACCCGTGCCATCCCCTCTCTGGTACAGAGGATCCACCTCCTGTATCCCCACTAGCCGTCAGTCCGGCTCGTGACAGTAGATCCGGCCATGGATCCCGCTGACGTGCCGCTGCCTAGTCTCGCTGATCTCACTACCGTGGTTGCCCAGCAGTCGCAATTGTTTGCCCAACAAGGACAGCAGCTGTCGCAGTTGACTGCCATGATCCAGCAGCGTCTGCCGCCACAAGCTCCAGCATCTTCCCCTCTCCGAGCTGCCGCTACTACCTCGAAGATCTGCTTGTCTCTTCCGGAGAAATTTTACGGGGATCCTAGGATTTGCCAGGGATTCTTGTCCCAATGTTCCCTGCATCTTGAGATGATGTCAGACCAGTTTTCCACAGAACGGTCTAAGGTGGCATTCGTGGTCTGTCTGTTGTCTGGGAAGGCCTTGGCCTGGGCCACGCCACTCTGGGACCGCAATGACCCTGCTACAGCCACCGTTCAGTCCTTCCTTGCTGAGGTTCGTAGCGTTTTTGAGGAACCAGCCCGAGCCTCATCCGCTGAAACCGCCCTGCTTAACCTTGTCCAAGGAGTGGGTGGGGATGATTTTAGAAGGGGGGGGATGGGGGAATACAGTCCCCCATACTCTCCCCCAAATATATTATGTGCTATCACTCTAGTGTTGATGTCTTCTAAAGTGAAATTAAATAATAAAGAGAGAAAAAAGGTGGTTTCAAAAACTACTACAAACTAAAAAACAAGTGTTAAAGTCTAAAAGTAGACAGTATAAAGGACTGGGGGATGAATTTATGAATGACTGTACTGATAGAGTGACAAAACATGTATATAAAGAGAAAAGTGAGAGGTAAAGTTATCGTCACCTGTGCCAAAAAAAAAAAAGGGGAGGAAAAGAAAGAGAGATGGGGAAAAGGAGAGGGGGAGAATGAGGGAGAGAGAATTTTTTTTTTCTCTCTCTCTCTCTCTCTCTCTCCATTTCCTCATCTCTCCCTCCTTTTTTTCCCTTTTTTTTCTTTTTATTTGTAATGGGAAATATTGAGACTGTAAAATGTGTTTCATGTATTGTAATGTGTGTTATATATGTTTTTGGAAAATTAATAAAAAAAGATAATAAAAAAAAAAAAAAACCTTGTCCAAGGAAACTCCTCTGTGGGCGAATATGCCATACAGTTCCGCACACTGGCCTCAGAGCTAGCCTGGAATAATGAGGCTCTCTGCGCGACCTTCAAGAAAGGTTTATCCAGCCACATTAAGGATTGTCTGGCCACACGAGAGATACCCTCCTCCCTGACGGAGCTCATCCACTTAGCTACCCGCATTGACATACGCTACGTTGAAAGACGCCAAGAGCTTCGCCAGGAGAAAGATCTTGTTCGCACCAGGCGTTATCCGCGCCTGGCTCCTCTCTTCCTGAATCCAACGCATCCTGATACTATGCCTTCCGTTGAGGAGGCCATGCAGGTGGACCGATCTCGCCTGACCCTACAAGAGAGGACTCGCCGTAGGAATGAGAACTTATGCCTTTATTGTGCGAGCTCTGAACATTTCCTAAAGGACTGCCCTATTCGTCCTCTACGTCAGGGAAATGCCCGCACCTAGTGAACGTGGGAGAGGCGTTACTAGGTGTGAATTCTTCCTCTCCACGTCTGACTATTCCTGTGCGGATTTCCCCTTCTGCTGGCTCCCCCTTCTCTGCGGTGGCCTTCCTGGACTCTGGTTCTGCAGGAAACTTTATTGAAGCCTCTTTCATCAACAGGTTCAACGTTCCTGTTATCCGTCTCATCAAACCCTTCTTCATTTCCTCTGTAAATGGAGAGAATCTGGATTGTACCGTGCGTTACCGCACCAAACCCCTGCTCATGTCCGTTGGTGTTCTTCACCAAGAAAAAATTTAATTCTTTGTTTTGCCGAACTGTACTTCTGACATCCTTCTTGGCCTACCCTGGCTCCAGCGTCATTCTCCTACCCTCGACTGGACCACTGGGGACATCAAATCCTGGGGCTACTCCTGCCACAAGCATTGTCTTAAGTCTGTACCCACCAGTCAAGTTCCCATCGCTACTCCTTTGCCCGGCCTTCCCAAGGCCTATCAGGACTTTTCTGATGTCTTTTGCAAAAAACAGGCGGAGGTCTTAACACCACATAGACCCTACGACTGCCCCATTGACTTGCTCCCAGGTACTACACCACCCCGTGGCAGAATTTACCCTCTCTCCTCTCCTGAAACCAAGGCCATGACTGATTACATACAGGAGAACCTCAAGAGAGGTTTTATTAGGAAATCATCTTCTCCAGCCGGAGCGGGGTTCTTCTTCATTGCCAAGAAGGACGGATCAGTAAGCCCTTGCATAGACTATCGTGGTCTCAATAAAATCACTATTAAAAATCGCTACCCTCTGCCTCTCATCTCGGAGCTCTTTGACCGTCTGCGCGGAGCAAAAGTTTTTTCGAAATTGGACCTCAGGGGCGCTTATAACCTCATCAGAATCCGTGAAGGAGATGAATGGAAAACCGCATTTAACACCAGAGATGGTCACTTTGAATATCTCGTCATGCCATTTGGACTTTGCAACGCTCCTGCAGTCTTTCAGGATTTTGTCAATGAAATCTTTCGGGACGTACTGTATACCTGTGTGGTTGTCTATCTTGACGACATCCTAATCTTCTCTACCAACCTTGAGGAACATCGGCTCCATGTCCGTCAAGTGCTCCAGCGCCTCCGCGTAAATCATCTTTACGCTAAATTTGAAAAATGCCTTTTTGAGCGCAGCAGCCTTCCTTTCCTAGGTTATCTGGTCTCAGGACAAGGCCTTCAAATGGACCCTGACAAGCTCTCCGCAGTCTTGGATTGGCCACGCCCCTCTGGACTCCGTGCTATCCAACGCTTCCTTGGATTCGCCAACTACTATCGCCAGTTCATACCCCACTTCTCCACCATCGTTGCTCCTATAGGGGCACTGACTAAGAAAAACGCGAATCCAAGGTCCTGGCTGCCTCAAGTGGAAGAAACCTTTACTCGCCTTAAGACCGCCTTCTCCTCTGTACCTGTCCTGTCTAGACCAGACCCCATAAAGCCGTTCTTCCTTGAGGTTGACGCCTCCTCGGTAGGAGCCGGAGCTGTTCTTCTTCAAAAAAACGCTAAAGGAGGAAACGTCACGTGTGGTTTTTTCTCTAAAACCTTCTCCCCTCCTGAAAAAAACTATTCCATAGGTGACCGTGAACTGTTGGCCATCAAGCTGGCATTAGAAGAGTGGAGACATCTCCTGGAAGGATCCCTTCACCCTATCTCCATCTACACTGACCATAAAAATTTGTCCTACCTTCAGTCCGCTCAGGGCTTAAATCCTCGCCAGGCCAGGTGGTCATTGTTCTTTGCCCGGTTCAATTTCCAGATCCATTTTTGTCCCGCAGACAAGAATGTCAGGGCTGATGCCTTGTCCCATTCCTCCAATGCCTCTGAAACCGGGACTCCCCCTCAACACATCGTACCCCCTGAGTGTCTGATTTCCTCTGCTCCTGCTTCTCTGGTGCCAGTTCCTCCAGGAAAAACTTTCGTTCCTCCATGCCTTCGTCTCCAGATACTCAGGTGGGGCCATTCCTCCCATCTAGCCGGTCACGCTGGGATCAAAAAATCCATACAATTGATGGCCAGACACTATTGGTGGCCTACCCTGGAAAAAGATATGACTGACTTTGTACGGGCCTTCACTATCTGTGCACGTGACAAGACTCCACGCCAGAAGCCTGCAGGTCTTCTCCTTCCTCTACCTGTGCCTGAACAACCATAGTCCCACATTGCCATGGATTTCATCACGGACCTTCCTTTGTCTCATAGTAACACTGTCATCTGGGTGGTCGTTGACCGCTTTTCGAAAATGGCTCATTTTGTCCCGCTTCCTGGTCTGCCTACTGCACCTCAGTTGGCGAAGCATTTTTTTCTTCAAATTTTCCGTCTCCATGGGCTACCCTCACATATTGTCTCTGATAGAGGCGTTCAATTCATCTCAAAATTTTGGAGAGCTCTCTGTACTCAACTAAAGATTAAGTTGAATTTTTCTTCCGCTTATCACCCGCAATCCAATGGACAGGTGGAGAGAGTTAACCAGGTCCTTGGTGACTACTTACGACATTTTGTCTCCGCCCGTCAAGACGATTGGGTCGACCTATTGCCTTGGGCAGAATTCTCATACAATTTCAAGAACTCTGAATCGTCCTCCAAATCACCTTTCTTTGTGGTCTACGGCCGTCACCCATTGCCCCCCCTCCCCATCCCCACTTCTTCTGGAGTTCCTGCCGTGGATGAATTAACTCGAGACTTCACCTCTATCTGGAAAGAGACTCAAAAGTCGCTATCACTGCCCTCTGCCCGCATGAAGAGACATGCAGATAAAAAAAAGAAGAATTCCTCCTGTCTATGTCCCTGGTGAAAAAGTGTGGCTCTCCTCCAAATATGTTCAGTTTCGGGTACCTAGCTACAAGCTGGGCCCTCGTTACCTCGGACCTTTTAAAATCAAAAACCAAATCAATTCTGTCTCTTACAAACTCCATCTTCCTCCTTCTCTTCGTATCCCCAATTCTTTTCATGTGTCTCTTCTCAAACCCCTCATTCTTAACCGATTTTCCCCCAAGGTCACTGCTCCTGCTCCTGTCTCTGGTTCTTCCGATGTCTTCTCGGTGAAAGAAATCCTCGCCTCCAAGGTCATCCGAGGTAAAATATTTTTTTTAATTGATTGGGAGAACTGTGGTCCTGAAGAGAGATCCTGGGAGCCTGAGACCAAAATTTTAGACAAGGAGCTCATCCGTAGATTCTTGGGTTCCAAGAAAAGGGGGAGACCTAAGGGGGGGTACTGTAACGCCAAGCGCTCCGGGTGTCCCATCCTTCCCGGAGCGCTCGCGGCGTCGGTCCCCCTGCAGCGCTCCGGTCAGCCCCCCTGGCCGTGGGCGCTGCTCTGTTACCGGCGGGGATGCGATCCACGCGGCGGCACATCTCCGTCCGCGGATCGCATCCCATCCTACTCACATCCTCCTCCTGCTCCTTCCCGACGCGCGCGGCCCCGCTGCGCTCTAGGGCGCGCGCGCGCCGGCCTTCTGAGATTTAAAGGGCCAGCGCACCATTGATTGGTGCCTGGCCCAATTACTGTGTGCACACCCAAATCTGATATAAACCCACTTCCCCTTCCTGTCCTTGCCGGATCTTGTTGTCTTAGTACCCTGTGGAAGCGTTTTGTGAGTTGCCTTGCCTGTGTATCTGACCTGCTGCCATTGTCTCAGACTACGAACCATTGCCGCCTGCCCTGACTAGTGATGAGCCGAACACCCCCGGGTTCGGTTCGCACCAGAACCCGCGAACGGACCGAAAGTTCGTACGAACATTAGAACCCTATTAAATACAATGGATGCGAACGTTCGAATTCTAAAGTGCTAATTATAACAACTATTATGCATGTTATTGTCCTAAAAAGGGTTTGGGAACCCGGGTTCTGCACCAGGGGACATGTATCAATGCAAAAAGAAGTTTTAAAAACGGTCGTTTTTCGGGAGCAGTCATTTTAATGATGCATAAAGTGAAAAAAAAGAAGTCAAATATTCCTTTAAATATCGTACCTGGGGGGTGTCTAAAGTATGCCTGTGAAGTGCCACGTGTTTCCCGTGTTTAGAACTGTCCCTGCACAAAATGACACTTCTAAAGGAAAAAAAAGCCATTTAAAACTGCTTGCGGCTTTAATGTAATGTCTGGTCCCGGTAATATGGATGAAAATCTTTAAGAAAAATGGCATAGCTACCCCATCACCCCCCCCCCTACCCAAGCCCATTACCAGCCCCTTTGGGTCTTGTATGGATATTAAGGGGAACCCCGCACATAAAATAAAAAAGGCCCTATATACTCTGAACAGCCGTATACAGGCGGTGCATACAAGACAGGGACTGTAGGTTTGTTCTTATGTAGAATCTGTTTGTAATTTTGAACAGGTACATTGTTTAAGTGTAGCTCCAGCCCAAAAATCTATTTTTAAACTTTTTGGAAAACATAGGTAAGGGTTATCACCCCTGTAACATTTGTTTTGCTGTCTGTGCCCCTGTTCAGAACATTTCACCTCACTTTCCGTCCCAATGACAACTGTTTTTGAAATGTGGTGTTTTTCTTGAAACAAGGATTGCTGATAAAGCATCAGTACAGAGGAGACACCTTTCTCCCATATTAATTCTTACAGGAGAGAATTTTCCTTCGAAGGGGTAGATTTCCTCTCACTTCCTGTTGTCTTCTTGCGTTTGCAAGTAGGAGTCGTTTGTAAGTTGGATGTTTGAAAGTAGGGACCTGCCGTATATACTCTGCAGAAATAGGCCCCTTAGTTGTTGGTGTTGGCACAACACTGTAAGCACTCACAGTTACTCTTGGTTGGTGCTGGAACGCCCTGCTGTCAACTATTATATCAGGAATTTTAATTACATATAATTGTTGAACAGTGGTAGTAAAAATTGGGCCTTTGATGGTGGTGCTGGTGCCACAACACTGTAAGCCCTAACAGTTACTCTTGGTGGGTGCAGCAATGGGCCCTGCTGTGAATTATTAGATCAAGAATTGTAATTGCATGCCCCTGTTGAACAGGGGCTGAAAAATTGGGCCTTTCGTGATGGTGGTGGTGGTGGTGGTGGTGTTGCCACAACACTGTAAGCCCTCAGAGTTACTCTTGGTGGGTGCAGGAATGGGCCCTGCTGTGAATTATTAGATAAAGAATTGTAATTACATGCCCCTGTTGAACAGGGGCTGAAAAATTGGGCCTTAGGCACTGGTGGCACAACACTACAACCCCTCACAGATACTGTACTTGGATCACAGCAATGAGCCCTGTTGCAAAGTATTGCTTCAAAAATTGTAATGACACGCCCCTGTTAAACAGGGGCTGAAAAATTGGGCCTTAGGCACTGGTGCCACAACACTCCAACCCCTCACAGATACTGTACTTGGAGCACAGCAATGAGCCCTATGGCAAATTATTGCTAAAAAAATTGTAATTACACGCCCCTGTAAAACAGGGGCTGAAAAATTGGGCCTTAGCCACTGGTGGCGGCACCCATAAACAAAAATGATCTCCCAAGCTATCATCATCAATCGTATCATTGAGGACTCGGAGGAGGAGGATAGCCAGTCAACATAACAGCACAGGCACTCAGCATCAGCATCAGTCTTGAAGGGATGTGACATGTTAAAATCAATTAGTCTGTTATATCAGCATCAGGTGTGTGGTAGCTGGTGGTGATCCAAGACTGGTTCATCTTGATGAAAGTCAGTCGATCAACCGAGTCGGTGGACAGGCGCACCCTGTGATCCGTGACAAATCCTCCAGCAGCACTGAATGTGCGTTCCGAAAGAACGCTGGATGCAGGACAGGCCAGTAGCTCAATTGCATACTGTGCAAGCTCTGGCCAGTGATCCATCCTCAAGACCCAGTAAGCCAGAGGATTTTTGGTGGGGAAGGTGTCCAAGTCTGACCTTGCCCCTAGATATTCCTGCACCATGTTTATCAGACGCTGGCGATGGTTGCTGGAACCGATCATACTTTGGGGCTGCGGACTAAAGAATTGTCTGAACGCATCGGTCAGACGGCCACCTTCCCCACCGCTCCTTCTTTGACTGGCCGAAGCCTCAGCAACTCGTTGTCCAGGACCAGGAGTTTGTAACCTCCCAGTCTCTGGGAACGCGTTGCACAGACCTTTCTGCAAGGCCTCCCGGAGTTGTCTCATCCTCTGCTCCCTCTGTGACGGTAACATAAGGTCCGCAACCTTACCCTTGTACCGTGGATCAAGGAGAGTGGCCAGCCAGTAATGGTCCCTCTCCTTGATCCGAAGAATACGAGGATCCTTCCGCAGACTTTGCAGGATCAGGGAGGCCATGCAGCGTAGGTTTGCTGAGGCATTCGCTCCGGAGTCCTCTGGGTCACTAAGGACGACATGATCCGCAGCCACCTCCTCCCAGCCACGTACAAGTCCACTGGTTTCTTGGGACTGTAAATCATCCCTAAAAGACTGCTGCTGATGATGCTGAGTGCCAGCCTCCACCTCCATGCTGACACAATCCTCCTCCTCCTCCTCCTCCTCCTCCTCTTCCTGTGTGATGGGTGGGACAGAAGGAACACTGTCTGGGTAAAGGGGGCCTTGAGAGGCAAGGAAGTCCTCCTCTTCCTGCCTCTGTTCTGCCTCAAGTGCCCTGTCCATTATTCCACGCAGCGTGTGCTCCAACAGGTGGACAAGAGGTACAGTGTCACTGATGCATGCACTGTCACTGCTCACCATCCTCGTGGCCTCCTCAAATGGTGCCAGGACAGTGCATGCATCCCTGATCATGCCCCACTGGCGTGGAGAAAAAAAAACAAGCTCCCCTGACCCTGTCCTGGTGCCGTAATCGCACAGGTACTCATTGATGGCCCTCTGCTGCGTGTGCAGCCGCTGCAGCATGGCCAACGTTGAGTTCCACCTGGTGGGCATGTCACATATAAGGCGGTTCTTGGGCAGGTTCAACTCCTTTTGCAGCTCAGCCAGGCGAGCACTGGCATTATAAGATCTGCGGAAATGCACACAGACTTTCCTGGCCTGCCTCAGGACATCCTGTAAGCCCGGGTACCTGCCCAAGAACCGCTGCACCACCAGGTTAAGGACGTGAGCCACACAGGGCACATGGGTCAGTTGTCCCTGTCGGAGGGCGGAGAGGAGGTTGGTGCCATTGTCGCAAACCACCATTCCTGGCTTAAGCTGGCGTGGCATCAACCACCTCTCGGCCTGGCCCTGCAGAGCAGACAGGACCTCTGCCCCAGTGTGGCTTCTGTCCCCCAAACACACCAGCGCAAGCACGGCATGGCATCTTTTTGCCTGCGTACTTGCGTAGCCCCTTGAATGGCTACGGAGCACCGCTGGTTCAGAGGACAAAGCACAGGAAGAGGCCATGGAGGAAGAAGAAGAGGAGGGGGTGAAGGAGAGAGGTGTGTCACAACCAGTAGTAGCATTTTGGAGGCGTGGCGGTGGAACAACCTCCAACACTACTGCACCTTGTCCTGCATCCTTCCCAGCTGCCAAAAGAGTGACCCAATGGGCCGTGAAAGAAAGGTAACGTCCCTGTCCATGCCTGCTGGACCATGAGTCAGCGGTAATATGCACCTTACCGCTGACCGCCCTGTCCAGCGAGGCCAAGACATTGCCTTCCACATGCCGGTAGAGAGCCGGAATAGCCTTCCGTGAGAAAAAGTGGCGTTTGGGAACCTGCCACTGAGGAACCGCACATTGCACAAACTCACGGAAGGGGGCCGAGTCTACCAACTGAAAAGGCAGCAGTTGAAGCGCTAGCAATTTAGCCAAGCTAGCATTCAACCGCTGGGCATGTGGATGGCTGGGAGTGAACTTCTTTTGACGGTCCAGCAGCTGGGGCAGGGAAATTGGCCTGCTAGAATCGGACGTCGGTGTACTGCTAGCAGAGTGGCCGCAAGTACTTGGCTGTGACACACCTAATTCTACACCTTCATTCCTCTCAGTGCATGTTTCAGAGAGGACTGAAGTTATAGTGGGGTTGGAGATCCCAGCTGATGCGGTGCAAGGAGAGGTCCACTTTGTTCTTTGGTGTGGGTCTTTGAGGTAGGCTTGCCAACGAGCTGCATGGCAGGTCAACATATGTCTGGTCAGGCATGTGGTACCCAAGCGGCTGATGTTTTGGCCATGCGATATACGCTTGAGACATATGTTGCAAACAGCAGCTGTGCGATCTGATGCACTAGCCTCAAAAAAGGCCCACACCAAAGAACTTTTTGAATGACGGGCAGAGGCAGCGCCCTGCACAGGCGGAGCTCTGCGGTGTGATTCCGTCGGTGTACTGCCCTTACGCTGGCCACCAAAGGGCATCCTGCCTCGTTGGAGATGTGCCTCCTCCTCATCCTCCTCCTCCTCCTCTCTCCTATTAGGCACATACGTGGAGTCAGTGACCTCATCATCCCCTCCCTCCTCATCACTGGAGCCAATCTTGCAGTATGCTGCAGCTGCTGGAACATGACTGCCAGGTTGGTGTCCTTCTTGAGCATCCCCTCTGTCTGCTCTCACACTACTGCCTTCCTGTAGCTGGGTTTCATCATCAGACCCTTCGAAACGCTGGGCATCCTCCTGGAGCATGTACCCAACACTGTGCTCAAACAGTTCGGGGGACTCCTCAGGAGGAGGACATGGTGGGTCTAGGGAAGGAGTGACTGATGATGAGTCTGACATTGATACCAGGGAAGAGGACGCTTTGGCAGCTGCTTTGCTAGTACCCTGAGCCTGGGTGAGAGAGGATGAGGAGGAGGAGGAGGGCTTGGTCATCCACTCTACCAAGTCTTCGGCATGATGTGGCTCAACATGTCCAGCTGCCGAAAAGAAGGACAAGCGTGTCCCATGGCCATGTGCTGATGACAATGCACCGCGTCCACGACCAGCACTGTTGCCCCCAGACACAGAGCCTGCTTGCCCTCTTTTATTGCCTCCTGACTATCTGCCTCTCCTTGTTTGCCTTCCAGACATTCTAATAGATGGCCTGCAGGGAGATGGGAAAAAAGCAATAAGGGCTACCTTCAGGTGTCCTTCTCTGTCCCTTTACTTAAGGATTTCTAAATATGGTTGAGGATGATTGCTTTTGCACAGAATAGCACAACGACAATTTCCCTGACTGTCCAAAAAACAAGGATTTCAAAGATGGTTGATGAGGAATGCTTTAGCACACTATAGCACAAGGAGAATTTCCCTCACTGTCCTTCCCTGTCCCTAGAAACAAGGATTATCACAGTGAAAGAAACTGACACTCTTCCTACCTATAGTTTTCTGTCCCTAGAAAAAATGTTTTTTTAAAGCTGATTGATGATCAATGCTTTAGCACACTATAGCACAAGTAGAATTTCCCTCACTGTCCTTCCCTGTCCCTAGAAACAAGGATTATCACAGTGAAAGAAACTGACACTCTTCCTACCTATAGTTTTCTGTCCCTAGAAAAAATGTTTTTTTAAAGCTGATTGATGATCAATGCTTTAGCACACTATAGCACAAGTAGAATTTCCCTCACTGTCCTTCCCTGTCCCTAGAAACAAGGATTATCACAGTGAAAGAAACTGACACTCTTCCTACCTATAGTTTTCTGTCCCTAGAAAAAATGTTTTTTTAAAGCTGATTGATGATCAATGCTTTAGCACACTATAGCACAAGTAGAATTTCCCTCACTGTCCTTCCCTGTCCCTAGAAACAAGGATTATCACAGTGAAAGAAACTGACACTCTTCCTACCTATAGTTTTCTGTCCCTAGAAAAAATGTTTTTTTAAAGCTGATTGATGATCAATGCTTTAGCACACTATAGCACAAGGAGAATTTCCCTCACTGTCCTTCCCTGTCCCTAGAAACAAGGATTATCACAGTGAAAGAAACTGACACTCTTCCTACCTATAGTTTTCTGTCCCTAGAAAAAATGTTTTTTTAAAGCTGATTGATGATCAATGCTTTAGCACACTATAGCACAAGTAGAATTTCCCTCACTGTCCTTCCCTGTCCCTAGAAACAAGGATTATCACAGTGAAAGAAACTGACACTCTTCCTACCTATAGTTTTCTGTCCCTAGAAAAAATGTTTTTTTAAAGCTGATTGATGATCAATGCTTTAGCACACTATAGCACAAGGAGAATTTCCCTCACTGTCCTTCCCTGTCCCTAGAAACAAGGATTATCACAGTGAAAGAAACTGACACTCTTCCTACCTATAGTTTTCTGTCCCTAGAAAAAATGTTTTTTTAAAGCTGATTGATGATCAATGCTTTAGCACACTATAGCACAAGTAGAATTTCCCTCACTGTCCTTCCCTGTCCCTAGAAACAAGGATTATCACAGTGAAAGAAACTGACACTCTTCCTACCTATAGTTTTCTGTCCCTAGAAAAAATGTTTTTTTAAAGCTGATTGATGATCAATGCTTTAGCACACTATAGCACAAGGAGAATTTCCCTCACTGTCCTTCCCTGTCCCTAGAAACAAGGATTATCACAGTGAAAGAAACTGACACTCTTCCTACCTATAGTTTTCTGTCCCTAGAAAAAATGTTTTTTTAAAGCTGATTGATGATCAATGCTTTAGCACACTATAGCACAAGTAGAATTTCCCTCACTGTCCTTCCCTGTCCCTAGAAACAAGGATTATCACAGTGAAAGAAACTGACACTCTTCCTACCTATAGTTTTCTGTCCCTAGAAAAAATGTTTTTTTAAAGCTGATTGATGATCAATGCTTTAGCACACTATAGCACAAGTAGAATTTCCCTCACTGTCCTTCCCTGTCCCTAGAAACAAGGATTATCACAGTGAAAGAAACTGACACTCTTCCTACCTATAGTTTTCTGTCCCTAGAAAAAATGTTTTTTTAAAGCTGATTGATGATCAATGCTTTAGCACACTATAGCACAAGGAGAATTTCCCTCACTGTCCTTCCCTGTCCCTAGAAACAAGGATTATCACAGTGAAAGAAACTGACACTCTTCCTACCTATAGTTTTCTGTCCCTAGAAAAAATGTTTTTTTAAAGCTGATTGATGATCAATGCTTTAGCACACTATAGCACAAGTAGAATTTCCCTCACTGTCCTTCCCTGTCCCTAGAAACAAGGATTATCACAGTGAAAGAAACTGACACTCTTCCTACCTATAGTTTTCTGTCCCTAGAAAAAATGTTTTTTTAAAGCTGATTGATGATCAATGCTTTAGCACACTATAGCACAAGGAGAATTTCCCTCACTGTCCTTCCCTGTCCCTAGAAACAAGGATTATCACAGTGAAAGAAACTGACACTCTTCCTACCTATAGTTTTCTGTCCCTAGAAAAAATGTTTTTTTAAAGCTGATTGATGATCAATGCTTTAGCACACTATAGCACAAGTAGAATTTCCCTCACTGTCCTTCCCTGTCCCTAGAAACAAGGATTATCACAGTGAAAGAAACTGACACTCTTCCTACCTATAGTTTTCTGTCCCTAGAAAAAATGTTTTTTTAAAGCTGATTGATGATCAATGCTTTAGCACACTATAGCACAAGGAGAATTTCCCTCACTGTCCTTCCCTGTCCCTAGAAACAAGGATTCGCACAGTAAAACACACTGACACTCTCCCTACCTATCCTTCTCTTTCCCTAAACTAAAGGAATCCAGGTTAAGCAAGAAAAAAAAATGTCACTGTCCCTGCCTATGCTTCTCTTTCCCTGCTCCGGAACACACTACACTAGGCCGCCGTGCTGGCGGCCTTTTATAGTGTGGGGCGTGTACTAAACACCCTCAGCAATAATTGGCCACAGGCATCCTGCCTGTGGCCAATCATTGCTCTCCTCGCTGCCGGCGCTGTGATTGGCCAAGCATGCGGGGTCACAGTGCATGCTTGGCCAATCACAGCGCCTGGATGACACTGCGATGGCGTAGTGCATTGTGGGCCGTTCGCGTCACTCGAATTAGGCGCGAACGGCCCAAATCGTTCGATCTTCGTCGAACGATCGAACAGCCGATGTTCGAGTCGAACGTATGTTCGACTCGAACACCGAGCTCATCCCTAGCCCTGACCCTCTGCTACGTCTGACCTTGCCTCTGCCTAGTCCTTTTGTACCGCGCCTATCTCAGCCGCCAGAGAGGTGGAGTCGCTACTGGAGGACACGACCTGGTTGCTACCGCCGCAGCAAGTCCATCCCGCTTTGCAGCGGGCTCTGGTGAAAACCGGTAGCTGCTTAGAACCGGTCCCTCAGTACGACCCATGCCATCCCCTCTCTGGTACAGAGGATCCACCTCCTGTATCCCCACTAGCCGTCAGTCCGGCTCGTGACAACAGTAAATTTTGCTGCACCTACTATAACTAATAACAAAATAAATATCATCCATCTGTTATATAGTGATATGTACTGTACATACAGTATATATTACAGTATTGCATCAAGTGCTTATCAACCAATAAACTTAAGAACAAATTAAACCTTATAAAAGTTTACCTATAGCAACTCTGAAGTGTCACCACCTCTGGCCTACGTCCAAGTGACTGTATGCCAAAATTGTACTACACCTTCCTAAATCTTACTGCATGTAGGTTTAACCACATCAATACTGGGCACTTTCGCCCCTTCCTTCCTAGACCAATTTTCAGCTTTCAGCGCTCTCGCATCAATGACAATTGCGCGGTCATGCTACACTGTACCCAAATGAAATTTTTATCATTTTGTTCACACAAATAGAGCTTTCTTTTGGTGGTATTTATTCACGACTTTGTTTTTAATTTTTTGCGATATAAGCGAAAAAAGAGCTGGAAATTTGGAAAAAAAACAATATTTTCGTCTTTCTATTTTTAAAAAAATCCAATAAAATCTAATTTTGTCATAAATTTAAGGCAAAATGTATTCTACTACATGTTTTTGGTAAAAAAAGTGTATAATAATTGGTTTGTGTGATCACGGACATATGTACGCAAATGATCATGTACAGATGTGCGCAGGTGATCACGGACATATGTGTGCAAATGATCATTGGGACATGTGATTTTACTGTTACATATGTGGGGGACAGATGTTTTTACTATGTGGGGACATGTGTGGGGACATGTATTTTGGGGACATGCGATTTGGGGACATGTTTGTTTACTTTCTGTGTTTTACACTGTGTGGGACACTAGACTGGTGATCAGTGAGTAAAAAGCTGTAAAAAACAGCTCATACTCACTGATCACCAGCCGGCTGCAGCGATCCACTCTCCTCTCCTCACTGACGACTTCTGTGTGAGGAGAGGAGAGCCGATCGCCTAGCAACCGGCTCTCTGTTTACATCACATGATGGCTGTGATTGGACACGGCCGTCATGTGATTAGGAGGGCCAGTCACAGAGCCCTCCTGCCGATCTGAGATGCGCCGTGTCCAGGTGACACAAGTGCATCAGGATCGCGCCGCTGCGCGGGAATGCATGTGCGCGATCCCCCTCCTTCTGAGGGACGTTCCTGAATGTCCACTCAGACGGAGAGAGCGCCCACCAGGCCGTATATGTGCAGTGGCCGGGTGGGAAGTAGTTGATAAACACTATCATTAAGTGCACTGGCGCTTCTTAAAGGGCCCAAACAATAGCTAGCAGAAGAACAACCTAGAGGACTGCCCCTCCCAAAAAAACATCTTGCAAATCCTCTTTTGTCCCCTTTCCTGCTATTTCATATACTGACACTGCATACCAAATCAGTTTAGGCCTAGCATAGCTTCCATTAGTGCTCATTAGTGTTTGGTAGATGAAGTTTTACTACTGCTCACTGTTGCATTTCAGATGGCATTGCTACGGTTTATGCTGATCATGACATCAATGTGTATGTATGTGTCACCAAAATTAAGATAAAATAGATATTTTGGAAGTCCCTAGGGCAATCACAAAAGCCTCCTTAGGAGATCATAAGGCTGCTGGGGGAAACAATTGGAGAGTTCCTGTGGCTGGGCAGCTTCTTTGTGTTTGTGGCTAATACCGCTGAGTAGATTGGCTCTCCAGGGATGAATTGCTGTGGAGAGCTGCAGTGTAGGGCACCGCTGCTCGATGAAATGTCTGGCTCTGGAGCTACAATTCAAGCTTCCATCTACCATTGTGGTAGCCATACCCCCTACGTTTGGTATTTATTGAATATGTATAACAAGAGTCTTTACAGAGAAATGAACCCGAGTTCTGAGGTATCACACATAACAGAATCTATAAAAAAATCTGATGTTTTTTTTTTTTTATTGACTATTTAAAATCATATACGATCCAATATAATAAGTCCAGAAAGTATCAAACATTTGAAGCCAAACACTAAGGATAGCTGCAAGGGAGGTTAGAAATTATGACACTTGTTATCAGTGCATCACAACATTAAAGTGTTTGACGGGGACAAACAATCATCCAGAGCAAGAGTGGCAAAGGTAATGGTAGTTGGTCATATAAATTAGTCTATTTAATAAAACAGCCTCTGGTACAATAAGGGCAGATTAGATAGCAAAAGAATATGCCCAAAGGCTACCCCTATTAAATGACAGTCCCAATAATATTTGGCTCTCATAGACTTTAATTGTTGGGTGCGATGATATGTTGGGGTTTAGCATATTTTTTCTGAGTTTGCTAAACTCTTGCCTGGTTGGTTCATCCCTACTAATGGCATAAATATATTTCACTATGGATTTTTTTTTAACTGAACTTCAGGAAATCCAAATATGTTGCCATAGTAGATTCACTTGCATTCACCCATAATTACAGCAACATTTGCTGAGATTTGTCAAATATTAACCCAAGAAAATGTCTGCGACTGATCACTCTACAGTAAGACCATTTTTAGTGAATGTGCAGTGAATGTTTTTAAACATGTTGAGTGTCTGTTATTTACCTTGAACAACTTCACTTCTAGGTTTGATGTAATTGTGCTCTGCAAATATATTATTCCAGATGGCAGTTGTGTAGTCTTCATAGATGCAGTAGGGAAGGAGGATAAGAAAGGTAAGGCTAATGGGGTTTGTTGCAAAAATCTGTATGGTGAGCAGGCCCACATCACTAGTCAAACTCGATAAAGAGCAAGAGCATGGAATTCAGTCTTGCAACACATTTGGGTGTGTAGTATTTCGTAGTTAACAAATGCATTAATGTCCAACTCCATCCATGTCCTCCACTGCTGGTCCTTTTGCAAGTTGAATGAATCCCTGAGACTTTATACTGTATAATACCCATAATAAAAAAATAATGGACCTTATACATCTTGTCTTATGCTTACCTATGCTAAGGTTTCTTCGGCCAGAGGCTTTTCATGTAGTAAAGTAAACATTGACTTTACAAAGTGAATTTGAATATTCTAGCATGTGTTGGAGAAATTAAACAAACAATTTACTAGCACATAATTGGGTATCAAAGTTAACACAAGTTCACCCTATTCATATTAACATTCACTTTGCAAATATTTTGTGTGCATTTAATAGGAAGTTCAAGAATTTCATGTCTTATTAGCCTACCCCTGCCCCATTTGTCTCCCTGTATGGAGAAGATCAAAACCTTTAGTACATTGGCCCAATTGTATAGCCCTTATACATAATAAAATTGAATAGCCTAGAATTACTTTTTTCTATATTTATGAAATTGTATGTGTTTTTGGGTGGGAATACTACATAGCTGTATTAGTCGGTCCCCAGTCTGATGTAGTAAATAGATTTTTAATAATATTGGATACTGTGTTATGTAATCACATACGATTAATACCTGTTGATATATTTAAAATAATTATTTGTAAGGCTATCTATCCTTCTTGCCTTTAATAACTACTCATATCATCATTGTAATCTGCCAATTACACAATTTATAGCTAGTTCTGTATGTTCACTATATGCTATTAGCTAGCCTGATATGCATCTTTATGAACTTGCCCTCTGGGTTAATGAAGTTCACCTCTTCTTAATTAATGAGATTTTGAGATTTTCAGCATCTCACTTTCTTATTAGAGAAAAATCTGTTCAGCATTTATAACAAGAATACTTGGTCTGATATTTTGAAAATGTATTTAAGAAAACTATCTTTACCTTCCAGTGTTTTTATATTTAATTTTTAAACTGTAATAATGGATAACGTGAAGATAAAGATAAAGATAAATTCAAGACATTGGGATCCAATTATATTCAATTTCTCGCTTGTTTATCTATGAAGGCAACAAAGTGTACTTTTTCAGAAGGCAGTATAAGCAGCATGTACAGTATTTACTTTTCTTTGCAATCTTGATCTGTTTCCAGAATGTCCTAAAGTCTTATGTAAGTTTTGACTTCCTGAGAAAGTCAGACACCTTGTACAAGGCTATGCAGTCTCTCTTGGTTCCCACATAAAAACGATTGGTCAAAACGGCATGGGGTCCCTCCCAAAATCTATAACAGGCCCTTAAGATCTGGTATAGGTTTTTGAGGGGAATTCCATGGCAAAATTTAAAAAAAAACAGCGTGGGGTTCGCCCCAAAATCTATAACAGGCCTGGCATAGATTTTAAGGGGAACTTCACGCCAATTTTTAAGAAGAAAATTGGCGTGGGGTCCCCCCAACATCATCCATATAAGACCCTTATCCGAGCAAGAAGCCTGGCAGGCCAGGAAAGGGGTGGGACGAGCGAGCACCCCCCATCTGAACCATACCAGACAGCTTGCCTTCAAATTGGGGAGGGTGCTTTGGGGTCCCCCCCAAAGCACCTTGTCTCCATGTTGATGGGGACAAAGACCTCTTCCCGAAAACCCTGGCCATTGGTTGTCGGGGTCTGCGGGCGGGGGGCTTATCGGAATCTGGGAGCCCCTTTAATAAGGAGGCACCCAGATCCCACCCCCTATGTGAATGGGCATCGGGTACATTATTGGGTACCAAAAAAAGTGTCAAAAAGTAAAAACCACAATAGACAGTTTTTGACGATTACTTTGATGATTATTCACAAAAAAAGTGTCTCGCGATGTCCATCCATCCACAATCATGCCACCCGACAGACCAGAAAAATAGAAAAAAAAGCTCTGCCTCAATGGGAGGACCCCTGACGACTGTTGTCTCTTGCCTGTGTCAGCTGTTATATAGGCAACGGCGGGGCTACTCAGTGATGTAACCAAGTGACCCGCCCCTTCTGATGTCATGTGACATCATGTGACATCATAGGGGCGTGGTCACTTGGTTACATCAGTGGGTGGCCCCGCCCCTGCCTATATAACAGCTGTCAAAGCCAAAAGACAGCAGTCGCCGGAAGGCCTCCCATGAAGGCAGAGTTTTTTCTTTTTTTTTTCTATTTTTCGGGTCTGTCGGGTGGCATGATTGAAGATGGATGTACATTGCGGGGCACTTTTTTTTTTTTTTAATAAAGGAATTGTCAAAAACTGTCTATTGTGATTTTTACTATACAACACTTTTTTAATGAATGGGTAAGGATACAATGTACCCGATACCTATTCACATAAGGAGGGGCCAGGATATGGGCGCCCCCTTGTTTAAGTGGGCTTCCAGATTCCGAGAATCCCGTACCCCCAGACCCCGACAACCAATGGCCAGGGTTGTTGGGAAGAGGTCCTTGTCCCCATCAACATGGAAACAAGGTGCTTTGGGGGGACCCCAAAGCCCCCTCCCCATGTTGAGGGCATGTGGCCTGGTATGGTTCAGCAGGGGGGGAGCTCATTAGCCCCCCATCCTGTCCTCCAGGCTGCATGCTCTGATAAGTGTCTGGTATGGATTTTGGGGGGAACCCATACCGTTTAAAAAAAAAATTCATCTATATTGCCGGGAGTCGGCAATACATTACATTACATTCCTTTAGAAATTTAATTTTTCTGCGGCACTGTTCTACACATCACACAGATGCGCCACTTTACAGACAGACTAAAGGGACCCCCCAGGCATGATATTTAAAGGAATATTTCATTTTTATTGTTTCACTTTAAGCATTATTAAAATCACTGCTCCTGAAAAACCCAGGTCCCCATATACTTTTTACCCCATGTTCTGGTGCGAACCGAACTGGGGGTTGTTTGGCTCATCCCTACTAGCCACCCCTGCCTTTATATCTAACTACCGCATGCATGCTTATATACACCTACTATGTTTAGCATGCTATCTACATTTGGTAGTGGAATCTGGAATACAGACAGAAAAATATATTTTTTCCAAACTGAGAGCTAATGCACTTCTCATAGTTTACAATAAATTCTTACACATTAGGAATGCAATATTTTAATTAAATCATATTTACAAAATACATATATAGTACAAGTACTCCCATGGATTTCACAAGTAGTTTTAAATGTGGGCCCTTCTCTTTCCTTTTTAAATGGATAATCACACTAATTACTGCTATAATCATCTACTTCTATTTATGGCATAATACTTAATTAAGTGCGGCCTTGGGGACTTCCCTTCAAGTGAGTATTCTAGTTTCAGGGCCCAATTATATGTCTGTCCATCTGCAGTGTGCTTATTGGAGGTTTAGTACTTACCGGCAGGGATGAGCCGAACACCCCCCTGTTCGGTTCGCACCAGAACCTGCGAACAGACAAAATGTTCGTGTAAATTTTAGAACCCTATTAAATACAATGGACTCGAACGTTCGAAATCTAAAGTGTTAATTATAAAGGCTAATATGCAAGTTATTGTCCTAAAAAGTATTTGGGGACCCGGGTCCTGCCCCAGGGGACATGTATCAATGCAAAAAGAAGTTTTAAAAACGGCCGTTTTTTCGGGAGCAGTGATTTTAATAATGCTTAAAATGAAAAAATAAAAGTGAAATATTCCTTTAAATTTCGTACCTGGGGGGTGTGTATGATATGCATGTGAAGTGGCGCATGTTTCCCGTGCTTAGAACTGTCCCTGCAAAAAATGTCATTTTTGAAAGAAAAAAAGTCTTTTAAAACTGACTCGCGGCTATTAATGAATTGTCGGCTCCCGGCAATACATACAAAAGTCATTGATAAAAAAAAAAAAAAAGCGTGGGGGTTCCCCAGAATTCAATTACCAGGCCCTTCAGGTCTGGAATGGATATTAAGGGGAACCCCGCCGCAAATTTAAAAAAAAATTGACGTGGGGTTCCCCCAAATATCCATTCCAGGCCCTTCAGATCTGGCATGGATTTTAAGGGGAACTCCACCCCAAATTTTAAAAAAATGGCGTGGAGTCCCCCTAAAAATCCATACCAGACCCCTTATCCGAGCACGCAACCTGGCCGGCCGCAGGGGAAAAGGGGGGGACGAGAGAGCGGCCCCCCCTCCCTCCTGAACCGTACCAAGCCACATGCCCTCAACATGGGGAGGATGTCCCCATGTTGATGGGGACAAGGGCCTCATCCCCACAACCCTTGCCCGGTGGTTGTGGGGGTCTGCAGGCGGGGGGCTTATCGGAATCTGGAAGACCCCTTTAACAAAGGGGACCCCCAGATCCCACCCCCCCCTATGTGAATTGGTAAGGGGTACATTGTACCCCTACCATTTCACGAAGAAAGCGTAAAAAATGTTTAAAAAAAACACACAAACACCTTGAAAAAGTCCTTTATTTAAAAAAAAAAAAAAAAAACATTCCAGCGGTGAAATCCAGTGTCCCGCGGCGATCCCGATGTCCAGCGCTGTCCTTTATTGGTTGTGCCTGAGCGGACCTGATGGGGAACTCCCTCTGAGTATTTTAAATGTATAGACCCGCGTCTTCTAAAGTTCCCCATCAGGTCCGCTCAGCGGACCAGATGCGGAACATGAGAAGGGGCGGGTCTATACATGTATTGCCAAAGTGAGAGCAGTTCCCCATCAGGTCCGCCCCCTCGGTATGTCGGACCCGCCTACGTCATTGGCTTGAGCGGGGAACTTCCTTCACTGTGTAATTTAAATTTACATAGTGAAGGAAGTTCCCCGCTCAAGCCAATGACGTAGGCGGGTCCGACATACCGAGGGAGCGGACCTGATGGGGAACTTTAGAAGGGGCGGGTCTATACATTTAAAATACTGAGAGTGAGTTCCCCATCAGGTCCGCTCAGGCACAACCAATGAAGGACAGTGCTGGACATCGGGATCGCTGCGGGACACTGGATTTCAGCGCTTGAATGTTTTTTTTTTATTATTATTTTAAATAAAGGACTTTTTCAAGGTGTTTGTGTGTTTTTTTTAAACATTTTTTTACGCTTTCTTCGAGAAATGGTAGGGGTACAATGTACCCCTTACCAATTCACATGGGGGGGCCAAGATCTGGGGGTCCCCTTTGTTAAAGGGGTCTTCCAGATTCCGATAAGCCCCCCGCCCGCAGACCCCCACAACCACCGGGCAAGGGTTGTGGGGATGAGGCCCTTGTCCCCATCAACATGGGGCATCCTCCCCATGTTGAGGGCATGTGGCCTGGTACGGTTCAGGAGGGAGGGGGGCCGCTCTCTCGTTCCCCCCTTTTCCCCTGCGGCCGGCCAGGTTGCGTGCTCGGATAAGGGGTCTGGTATGGATTTTTAGGGGGACTCCACGCCATTTTTTTAAAATTTGGGGTGGAGTTCCCCTTAAAATCCATGCCAGATCTGAAGGGCCTGGAATGGATATTTGGGGGAACCCACGTCAATTTTTTTTTTAATTTGCGGCGGGGTTCCCCTTAATATCCATTCCAGACCTGAAGGGCCTGGTAATTGAATTCTGGGGAACCCCCACGCTTTTTTTTTTTTTTTATCAATGACTTTTGTATGTATTGCCGGGAGCCGACAATTCATTAATAGCCGCGAGTCAGTTTTAAAAGACTTTTTTTCTTTCAAAAATGTCATTTTTTGCAGGGACAGTTCTAAGCACGGGAAACATGCGCCACTTCACATGCATATCATACACACCCCCCAGGTACGAAATTTAAAGGAATATTTCACTTTTATTGTTTCACTTTAAGCATTATTAAAATCACTGCTCCCGAAAAAACGGCCGTTTTTAAAACTTCTTTTTGCATTGATACATGTCCCCTGGGGCAGGACCCCGGTCCCCAAACACTTTTTAGGACAATAACTTGCATATAAGCCTTTATAATTAGCACTTTAGATTTCTCCCATAGATTTTTCGAATTTGCCGCGAACACCCCAATTTGTTCGCTGTTCGGCGAACGGGCGAACAGGCAATGTTCGAGTCGAACATGAGTTCGACTCGAACTCGAAGCTCATCCCTACTTACCGGTAGTTAATTTTGTTTATAGGTGGGGATATATGCTATCTTGCTACCCATAAAGCTAACTTCTTGGACAATTCAGCAAAGCTAAACATGTCTTATTGTACACATATGGCCTAATATTTATGTGGGATTTGTTCTCAGATGGTTTTTAATGGATTATTTTCATATTTGTAATAAAGATTCCAAGTTTATGGAATTTTTGTGTTAGTCCTTTTTATGGAATATTAAAGTCTGACAAACTAAAGTCTTTCTGTGTTTGAAATGTTATATAATAATGATGTAGTACAATACAAGAGCCAAAACTTTTTTCTTCTATCATATATTTCATTACAAAAAGTGTTAGAGCACACAATTTACATATAAATAAAATAGTATTTCAAAGCCACTTTATATTTCTTTAAAGCAGATATGCAGCCAACCAAAAAAATATTATTTTTATGCCTGTTTATGTTGTAAAATGTTTCCAATATGTGTGAGTTTTAGTATGTTGTGTTCCAATTGCATCCTAGACAGGGTGGCAGCAGGGGAATATCTGTTATTGTTTGCAGCAGCTCTTGTAGAACATTGCATTTACCAGTACGCCCGTTACTCTGATTACATTTTACTAACTGGTGCCTGTATCACACCGCAAGACCTTGGCAAGAGCCAGTTTCGGAAAAGATTTTGAAGCCAGTAACTGGTACACAATTACCATGGGGATTTATTAAGTAAAAACAGTCTGGATAAATAACATTGCATTATTTTACCAGATTTTACACATTTTAATTACTGAAGATGACATCTACTATTTTCTATTGTTTAAGAAACATATCAAAACATGAACACAGATAAAACACCTAGTACCAGTTTAAAATCTTAGTAAATATTATATCGGAGATAAAACAAATTGATTAAGAATTATTGAATTTACTTCAGACACAGCCAACCTGTATGCTATTGCTCATGTGTACATAAGGTAGTAGGCTAGTAACAGATGTGTTTCCTTTTATACCTTTAGAGCATGGGCGCTCAACCTGTGGCCCTCCAGCTGTTATAGAACTACAAGTCCCATCATGCCTCAGCCTTTGGGAGTCATGCTTGTGACTGTCATCCTTGCAGTGCCTCATGGGACAGCTGGAGGACCACAGGTTGAGCACCCATGCTTTAGAGGTTCATTGTACACATATAGTTTGCCCTGAAAAAAGTACCTTTAACTATCTGCCAGGATTCATTTATAATCATAATGACAGCTCATATTTTTAGAGTGTATTTTAATCAATATATATATGATCACAGAATGTTTAAGGTATTTTTTTTCTGACTACATACAGGAGTGATATTTTGCCTGACTAATGCCGCGTAAACACGATCGGAAATTCCGAAAACAAAACCGTGGATTTTTTTCCGACGGAATGTTGGCTCAAACTTGTGTTGCATACACACGGTCACATAAATCTTGTCAGAAACTCAGAACGTCAAGAACGCGGTGACGTACAAGACGTACGACGAGCCGAGATCAATGAAGTTTAATAGGCAGTTCGGCTCTTCTGCTTGATTCTGAGCATGTGTGGTTTTTTGTGCGTCGGAATTGCATACAGACGATCGGAATTTCCGAAAATAACTTTTCTTGTCGGAAAATTTGAGAACCAGCTCTCAAATTTTTGTTGTCGAAAATTCCGACAGCAAATGTCCGATGGAGCCTACACACGGTCGGAATTTCCTCTCAAATGTTCAAAATAGCATGACCAAAAAAGAAAATACTCCACATAGTGTGAATCCGTATATACAGAAATTTATTTAAAAAATTGGAAACACTCACATTTAGAAAGTGGATCAAGCGCTTGAAAATATAAGGTTTGTGGGTAACGCAATCACATCAGCAGGGCTCGTCCCAATACAAACATCTGCAGTATCCAGCAAATAAGTAACCATTTTATTTAAATAAGGCTGCAGCAAAAATATTTTAACATATACAGTACTCCGTTAAGATACTACAGGAGGATATAATTGGATGCTGCAGATAATTATCAATTTTAGGTAATACTAGAAAGGCTTACATAAGAACAGTGACAATAGCTCCCCCCAGTTTCTAGAAGGTAGAAATGGGCTGAGTTAAGAACAACTGGTTCCCTTTTAAAAGTTAAAGCTGTAGGTAAATAACCAAAATATATGGTTCAAATACATAAATATTTATTGTTTTGCCTATCAAATAAATTAGCAATATTGCTTAGTCAATCTTCTAATGCACACACCTTTGTTTATCAGTAAAGCTGCCCATAGACGGATTGAAATTCTGCCGGTCCAGCTTCTAATATAGTTCCCCTTTATTCATCATGTCCTTGAGACCTAAAGGGAGAGAAAGAGACTCTTCATTGGCAGATAGTAGGAAGCGAACAGGATCTGACTGTTGAAAAAAACAGTGATCAGGCCGCATCTTTGAGTAGGGAAAGTTTACACACATTTATGTCCTGGCATACATTCGCAACTTAGTGGCACTACAGTTGCTAGTTGGGTACCCTGGATTTCATGATGCCCTGCTGCAGGCCAGAAAAATGTAGTCACTTAAGGAGGTTATACCCAGTGAATGTTCACCTTGCCAAAATTTTGTGGCCACACAAGCTGAATGCCAACTGCATTGTTTGTGGTTGACCAACACGCTGGCCATGCAGAAGAGGCTGTACTTGCAGCAGCAGGCCATCAATGAGCTCTGGTGATCTGGGATTTTTTTCACCACAATAGTGGCCTCTGATTCAAGATGCATATACCATTTTATCGCTATTCAAAGGAGCAAACAGAAAGGTGAGCTGTGATTAGATAGGGATTAGGGATGGGCCGAACACCCCGGGGTTCGGTTCGCACCAGAACCTTCGAACGGACCGAAAGTTCGTGCGAATTTTCGAACCCTATTCGTTACAATGGACGCGAACGTTCGAAATCAAAAGTGCTAATTATAACGGCCAATATGCATGTTAATGTCATAAAACAGGTTTGGGGACCCGGGTCCTGCCCCAGGGGACATATATCAATGCAAAAAGAAGTTTTAAAAACTAATGTTTTTTTGGGAGCAGTCATTTTAATGATGCATAAAGTGAAAAACAAAAAGTGAAATATTCCTTTAAATATGGTACCTGGGGGGTGTCTAAAGTATGCCTGTGAAGTGGCATGTGTTTCCCGTGTTTAGAACTGTCCCTGCACAAAATGACATTTGTAAAGGAAAAAAAGAAGCCATTTAAAACCGCTTGCGGCTTTAATGTCATGTCTTGTCCTGGCCATATGGCTGAAAATCCTTGAGAAAAATGGCATGGCTACCCCATCACCCCCCCCCCCACCCCAGCCCCTTTGGGTCTTGTATGGATATTAAGGGGAACCCCGCACCCAAAATAAAACCCTATACCTACAACCCTATATACTCTGAACAGCAGTATACAGGCGGTGCAAACAAGACAGGGACTGTAGGTTTGTTCTTAAGTAGAATCTGAACAGGTACATTTTTAAGTGTAGCTCCATCCAAAAAAATCTATTTTTAAGCTTTTTGGAGAACATAGGGAAGGGTTATCACCCCTGTAACATTTGTTTTGCTCTCTGTGCACCTGTTCAGAACATTTCACCTCACTTTCCGTCCCAATGACAAATGTTTTTGGAAAAGTGGGGTTTTTATTGAAACAAGGATTGGTGATAAAGCATCAGTAGAGAGGAGATACCTTTTTCCCAAATTAAATCTAACAGGATAGAATTTCCCTTCCTAGGGGTAGATTTCCTCTCACTTCCTGTTTTCTCCTTCCGTTTGCAAGTAGGAGTCGTTTGTAAGTTGGATGTTTGAAAGTCTATACTCTGCAGAAATTTGCCCCATTAGATGTTGGTGTAGCCACAACACTGTAAGCCCTCACAGTTACTCTTGGTGGGCACAGGAATTGGCCCTGCTGTGAATTATTAGATCATGATTTGTAATTGCATGCACCTGTTGAACAGGGCAGAAAAATTGGGCCTTTGGTGGTGGTGGTGGACGGTGTTGCCACAAGACTGTAAGCCCTCACAGTTACTCTTGGTGGGCGCAGGAATGGGCCCTGCTGTGAATTATTAGATCAAGATTTGTAATTGCATGCAACTGTTGAACAGGGCAGAAAAATTGGGCCTTTGGTGGTGGTGGTGGACGGTGTTGCCACAAGACTGTAAGTCCTCACAGTTACTCTTGGTGGGCGCAGGAATGGGCCCTGCTGAGAATTATTAGATCAAGATTTGTAATAACACGCCCCTGTTAAACAGGGGCTGAAAAATTGGGCCTTTGGTGGTGGACGGTGTTGCCACAAGACTGTAAGGCCTCACAGTTACTCTTGGTGGGCGCAGGAATGGGCCCTGCTGTGAACTATTAGATCAAGATTTGTAATTACACGCCCCTGTTAAACAGGGGCTGAAAAATTGTGCCTTAGGCACTGGTGCTGGTGCCACAACACTGCAAACCCTCACAGATACTGTACTTGGAGCACAGCAGTCAGACCTGTTGCGAAGCATTGCTTAAAAAATTGTAATTACACGCCCCTGTTAAACAGGGGCTGAAAAATTGTGCCTTAGGCACTGGTGTGGTGGCACCCAGAAACAAAAATGTTCTTCCAAGCTATCAAGGAATGGATCATTGAGGAGGAGGAAGAGGATAGTCAGTGAACATAACAGGACAGTCACTCAGCATCAGCATAGGCAGTCTTGAAGGGATGTGACATTATAAATTATTCAGTTATATCCGCTTCAGGTGCCTGGTAGCTGGTGGTGATCCAAGACTGATTCATCTTTATGAAGGTCAGTCGATAAACCGAGTCGGTGGACAGGCGCACCCAGTGATCGGTAACAAAGCCTCCAGCAGCACTGAATGTGCGTTCGGAAAGAACGCTGGATGCAGGACAGGCCAGTAGCTCAATTGCATACTGTGCAAGCTCTGGCCAGTGATCCATCCTCAAGACCCAGTAAGCCAGAGGATTTTCGGTGGGAAAGGTGTCCAAGTCTGACCTTGCCCCTAGGTATTCCTGCACCATGTATATCAGACGCTGGCGATGGTTGCTGGAACCGATCATACCTTGGGGCTGCGGACTAAAAAATTGTCTGAACGCATCGGTCAGACGTCCACCTTCCCCACCGCTCCTTCTGCTACTGACCGAAGCCTCAGCAACTCGTCGTCCAGGACCAGGAGTTTGTAACCTCCCAGTCTCTGGGAACGCGTTGCACAGACCTTTCTGCAAGGCCTCCCTGAGATGTCTCATCCTCTGCTCCCTCTGCGACGGCAAGATAAGATCTGCAACCTTACCCTTGTACCGTGGATCAAGGAGAGTGGCCAGCCAGTAATGGTCCCTTTCCTTGATCCGAAGAATACGAGGATCCTTCCGCAGGCTTTTCAGGATCAGGGAGGCCATGCAACGTAGGTTAGCTGAGGCATTTGGTCCGGAGTCTTCTGGGTCACTGAGGACGACATGATCGCCAGCCACCTCCTCCCAGCCACGTACAAGTCCACTGGTTTGTTGGGACTGTACATCATCCCTAAAAGACTGCTGCTGCTGATGCTGAGTGCCAGGCTCCACCTACATGCTCACACAATCCTCCTCCTCCTCCTCATCCTCTTCCTGTGTGATGGGTGGGAGAGAAGGAACACTGTCTGGATAAAGGGGGCCTTGAGAGGCAAGGAAGTCCTCCTCTTCCTGCCTCTGTTCTGCCTCAAGTGCCCTGTCCATTATCCCACGCAGCGTATGCTCCAACAGGTGGACAAGAGGTACAGTGTCACTGATGCATGCACTGTCACTGCTCACCATCCTCGTGGCCTCCTCAAATGGTGACAGGACGAGGAAAATCTGCAAGGACAGAGGAATTAAAAACGAAATCAGATGTAAATTGGAGAACTTCCGTTTTCAGGGGGGAGTGGCAGAGCGTGATGGAGTGAGAAAGCCGTAGGAGAGAGCGAGACGGCAGCAGGTACACTATTCAGGAGGCCGGCACGGAAGGCGAGCAATTAGCACAGAGTGATGCCTCCTTACTGCATGTCAAAGCGGGGGAAAAGTACAGGAGTGCCGTACACTCCTACACACTCGTATACCACACGCTATCTAGTAGGAAGGAGAGAAATGTTACAGAGCGGGGTAGACGGCATCAGAGGCGGCTTAATGCAGGGATCCACTCCGGAAGCACAAATACCAGCGATCTCTAAACTGCAGAGGACACAGCGGACCGGAGCTATGGATCGTGAGGAGCCGACTATACCCGTACCTGCAGCCAGCTGTAGAGAGGTACGGACTGCAACCGCAGAGAACAACGGCAAAGAGCCTCAGGTATACCCACCCAATACACACTGTAAACAGACACAGGAGCAGGAGGGGGAGCCTGATATCAGACAGCTTTTTCAACTTATTCAGGCACTGCCTACTAAAAAGGATATGCAGGAGCTAATGTCCAATGTAACAGGCAAACTAAGGGAGGAGATTGAAGTGGTGCGGACTAATGTAATGACAATGGATAATAGACTGCAGAATGTGGAGTCAATACAATATGTTATAGATCCCCGCCTCAAAATCCTTGAAGAAAAGGTACAAATGCAAAATCTGCAAATAACTATGCTCCAACTAAACTCAGAAGAAACTGAGAACCGGATTAGGAGGAACAATATCCGCATTAAAGGGATCTCAGAAAATATTGAGGGCCCGACACTTAAAAATACAGTGATGATCATATTAAATAAAATCTTGGATAATCCCCCAACTACTATGATTGAAATTGACAGAGTACATAGAATACCCGCCATAAAAAATCACACTCAGAGTGGCCCAAGGGATGTGCTCTGTAGGATACATTTTTATAGGATCAGAGAAGATATTCTTAGAGCTGCATGGCAAATGGGACCACTGGACTATGAAGGCGGCAGGATACAAATCTACCCTGATTTATGTAGACAAACTAAAAGTAGGCGACGTATGCTAAAACCTCTATTAGATTATATGCTCGCCAACGGGGCCACATATAGATGGGGACACCCATTGGCAGTGTTTGTGAAGAAGGAGGGATGCAGCTTTAATTTACGTACACCAGATCAACTTTTGGAACTCTTCAAGTTTTTAGGGGTAGAACCGATTGAGATCCCCAATTGGATTGAACTACCAGCAATGAGGGATTATAGCCCCCAACAACAGGAGGGGCAGTAGAGAGGCAAGAGGGGACCAAGGAAAAAATAATGGATAATTAAAGGACAATGTGATCAGGGGAAGCACAGTATTACCTCACACACACTAAAGGATAAAGTGCGATAAAAGTAACTCCGATGGAACAAAAAAAAAAACTATTATTATTTTTATTTTTTTTATTATTATTTTTTTGGGAGGAGGGGAGATGGGGGGGGATACAAGGCGTGAGTGCTGTGGGGTTTTTTATCTCTTTTTTTTTCTCTTTGGGGGGGGAGGGCGAAAAATTTCCACTTTCTCCTCCCACACTAACGGTAACAAGTTGGTGGTATTGGAGAAGCAGAACCAGAAGCAGCTTTGAAGGGAATGGACCCTTTTTTTTTTTTATGTACGTGTTCTTGTGTATTTCTGCTTTTGTGGGGGGGGGGGGGGTAGGGGGATAGGTGGGTTGATGTTCTTGATGGTTTTCTTTTCTTTTTTTTTTTTCCTTTCTCCCCCCATCCCTTTTTTTTTTTTGTGTTCTGTATTTATATATATGTATGTATGTATGTATGTATATATATATATATATATATATACATATATTTATATTTATGATGTTATTATGTTATGATGTTGATTAGAGGGTTAAGGGGCAGGGGGGATATAATCACACTAGACCCATCATACCCTCCCATAGGGTACAGTGCAGGGGAAAAGGATATGAGTAGAGTATGGAAGGAATTGGGTAGTAAATAAGTCAATGATACAAATAGTACAAATGATGGAAGAATTGGGAAGGGTAACCTAAAGAATGGTGCAGGAGGACAAGGGGGGATTAGAAAGATATAAAAGTAGGAAATAAAAGGCAAGGAGTAAGAGGGAGTACAGAGGTGAATAGGCAGGGGAGAAGGGAGGGGGTACAGCTAGGAGACGTGCTCGAGGTAACCGCGCAGTAGGGGATTGCGGGGGGGGAGGGAGGATATTAATAACGGGGGGGGAATAAATAAACAAAAAATTTAAAATAAAAGGGGAAAAAAGAAAGAAAGGGAATGACATAATGGTTTTTTATCTCTTTCTTTCTTTTTTCGGATCCACATTAGGTCTTGGAAAGTGCATTTTCACGTAGTATATCACGTAATAACCTAACAACTCACTGGTTTATAAAATATACTAAAAACACATACACAATTAGTAGGGAATATAGTAGGAGGAATTCCCAAGGGTGGAGGGAAGAGAGGTACAATAGTATATAAGGCACATATATATTTATATGGGACAATACACAAATACACAAACACACAATACACATAAGGAGGTGTGGGGCGAAGGGGGGAAACTGCGGGGGGAGATGAGCGCAATCTTAAAGATATATGAATAACAAGTTCATAGGTATAGAGTCCACCCCCCCCAAACCCCCAGAACTTCCCGAAGAGCAACCCCGTAAATTAGGTTGTCAGAAGTAGTCTATAGTAGGAAAGAGCACTGGGGGTTAGGCTATAGCAGATGATATGATATAGGTATATGCTCATTTACTGAAGATCCGATGCGGGAGGGGAGATGGGGTGGGGGGGGGAAGAATAAAAGGGGGTGGGAGGGAGGGATAAGATGTTTATTTATGGATGTGTGAGAGAGGGTTGAAAATACTTTAACATGGTAATGCTGTGGAACTAGATAGCTAGGTGAAAGATAAGGGAACTAAAATAGAGGTGGAAGATTGACTAGCAGTACTTAAGGAGCAATTATATAGAGAAGCCAAGAGACGCATCTCGCGTTAAAATTTGTTCAAATAAGAGGGTGCACCGGGATACAGGCCACCACTCTCCATCTTGCTCAACCACTTTCCCCACTAGATACACCTCTCCTCCAAGGGGAGGAAAGTCTGAGGTGTTTTTTTATTTTCTAAACAAGCGTAGAGCAAAAGGATCTGCAATTAGCAGGATCCCGCATACGTTAAGTTTTCTATTTTTCCAGGGGTCACAGGGGGTAGACCGGACCCCAGGAGACTTCTATTTTCTTCCCCTGTTTTCTTCTTTTTTTTACTTTTTTTTTTTCTTTTTTATGTGTTCGCTATACGTCCGGTGTCCATCCTCTACCCGGCCTCTTCTCTGGGTGCCTTGCCGGTCCTCCATTCCCATCAGATATACTATTTAGATGACTAGGATAACTTTAACATCTTATAATGTGAAGGGATTAAATTCCCCGGAGAAACGAAATATGTTGTTAGCGGAGCTAGGGAGACTTAAGTCACACATAATATTCCTTCAAGAGACACACTTTAAGAAAAACAAAATTCCAAGATTAAGCAACCCCAGATTCCCGAGTGTGTATCATAGTGCATCATTGACATCAAAAGCGAAGGGGGTTTCAATTATCCTCTCAAAACAGATAAGGTGGAAGGAATATCAGACAATAACAGATGAGGAAGGACGTCTCCTTATAGTAAAGGGATTCCTGTATGATCAATATGTTACCCTGGTTAACGTATACCTGCCCAACGAGGGACAAGTCCCAGCCCTAGAGAGATATTTGAATTTGATACAACAGAATAAGGAGGGGATCCTGATAATGGGAGGGGACCTAAATATGGCATTAGAACCGACCTTAGATGTATCAAAAGGCACCTCACATATATCATATGCCAAATTGAGCAAAGCAGAAAGACTTCTTCAGGAAGCGCAATTAATGGACAGTTGGAGAACTTTCCATATACACGACAGGGACTATACTTTTTTTTCTGCAAAACATAAAACGTACTCTAGAATAGACTACGTTTTTATAGTTCAAAATGCCCTGCAGTGTATCGTGGAGACCTCCATCGGCTCATTTACAATATCAGACCACGCACCAACTAACTGCATAGTGGAATGGGGAGAGCCAGTTCCCCGAGAATGGTATTGGAAGATCAATGAGACTCTTCTGAAAGAACCAGAATGCGAAACACAGATAGCTCAGGAACTAGAGTCTTTTTTTTCAATAAATGAGACAGGAGAGGTAACCCCAATGTGTGTATGGGAAACACACAAGTGCTATATCAGAGGAATCCTTATTGCTCTGGGAACTCGTAGAAAACGCTGTTTGGGGGCCAAGTTAGAAGCGCTGCTCGGAGAGATCCGTAGACTGGAAAGGGCGCTTAAGAAATCACAAGCAGTACAGACGGAGGAAGAGTTAGCTGGTCTACGTGAGGAATTAAAAGTGTTATTAATGGAAAAAGACAAAGCTACAATAACTCGATGCAAACAAGCCTTTTACGAATACGGAAATAAACCGAGTAAGATGCTAGCTAATGCGCTTAACGAGACTAGGGCACGAAACCACATTGAACGGATTAAAACTCAGGGAGATGCATTGGTCAACTCCACACAGGAAATCGCTAAGACATTCAGAGACTATTATAAAAGTTTATATCAGATAGGGGATCAACAACGGGCCACAAGGATGCCTAACAGAGGGGGGGCAAAGGAGTATATAGAGGCTTCGGGTATGCCGGGCATACCGGAAAAGGGAGCAGAAGAGATAGATGGCCCAATTACAGAAGAAGAATTTTTAGGAGCCCTGAAAATATTAAAACCAGGTAAGGCTCCCGGCCCGGATGGATTTACACTGTTGTATTATAAGACCTTTGCAGAAAAATTGACACAAAGATTCTTGGAGGCTTTTAACTCGGTATGAGAGGGGCAAAAGATACCGGATGAGACATTGATGGCTCACATAACAGTAATCCCCAAAGAGGGGAAAGATCCTTCTCAATGTGCGAGTTATCGTCCAATTTCCTTGTTAAACGTGGACTTAAAGATTTTGACGAAAATACTTGCAAATAGATTATTACCGTACATCCCTGCCCTAATACATCCTGACCAAGTGGGGTTTACGCCTAAGAGAGAAGGTAAGGAAAATACACAACGGGTTTTAAGTGCTATACACTATGCGCAAAATCAGCAAAAACCCTTAAGCCCCGTACACACGATCGGTTTGACTGATGAAAACCGTCCGATGGACGGTTTTCATCAGACCAACCGATCGTGTATGGTACCCATTGGTCTTTTTTCCATCGGTTGTAAAAAATAGAACTTGTTTTAAAATTTTCCGATGGATAAAAAACCGATGGGAATTTCCGATCGTCTATGGGCAAGTCCATCGGTTAAAAAACCCACGCATGCTCAGAATCAAGTCGACGCATGCTCAGAAGCATTAAACTTCATTTTTCTCGGCTCATCGGAGTGTTTTACGTCACCGCGTTTGGAACGGTCGGTTTTTTGACTGATGGTGTGTGGCCAAGACTGATGAAAAACAGTTTCATCGGATTTCGGATGGACAAATCCATTGGACAAAAATCCATAGGTTATCCGATCGTGTGTACGGGGCTTATGTGTTGTTATCTATCGATGCAGAAAAAGCATTTGATAGGGTAGACTGGACTTTTTTAAAAACCACTTTGCAACATATAGGACTGAGGAAGGGGATACAAAATTGGATTATGAGCTTATACTCCACACCTAAAGCTAGGGTCAAGGTAAATGATATACTCTCGGAACCCTTTGATATTTGTAATGGAACACGGCAGGGATGTCCGCTATCGCCTATTATTTTTATTTTGAAGCTGGAACCACTCTTAAGAACAATAAGGGCTAACTCAGATATCAGGGGTATATCAGTAAAGGGAAAGGATCAGAAACTAGCTGCATTTGCGGACGACCTCTTGTTTTTTGTAACCACGCCGGCACTGTCCCTTCTACCTTTACTGTCAGAAATACGCGAATATGGGAAGTTGTCCAACTTTAAGGTAAACTACAATAAATCAGAAGCAATGGGTGTGGAGGTGGACATAGCTTTGCAACAACAGCTATCCACCTTTTTCTCTTTTAGATGGACAGAATCTCATATAGGATATCTGGGAACAAAAATACTGAGCCGACTAAATAGAACATTTGAACTTAATTTTGCCCCCTTAGCAAGACAAATCAAACTAGATCTACAGAAGTGGGATAAGGAGGTCTTTACGTGGTTCGGCAGAATTAATATCATAAAAATGAACGTAATGCCAAGATTGTTATATTTGCTACAGACCCTACCCATTAAGATACCCCCAGGATTTCTGAGGGATCTGAGAACTAGGTTTGCGACGTTTATATGGGCAGGAAAACCAGCAAGAGTCCGAAGAGACATCTTGACTCTACCTAAAGAGAAAGGAGGGGTGGGATTCCCAGATCCGGTTGGGTACCATGAAGCCCTACACCTAACAAGGGTTACGGACTGGTGTGTATTTCAAAAAGACAAGCCATGGATACATTTGGAACAGGCAATGTCCGAGTTACCCTTGGAGGGTTTAGTATGGCTCCAGGACCCGTTGATACCGCAGACAGTAAAAGGCCATCCGACGGTGGGCGCCACACTTCTGTATGTGAAAAAGGTATTAAAAAAAAACAAAATGACGATGTATCCGAGCCTAATGACCCCAATTGTGGGTAATCTGGCCTTTGAACCAGGCTTAAAAGATCGAGGTTTTAGGAGTTTAAATCGACAGGGTAAAGGTAGACTCGTACACTTCATGAAGGACAACCGAGTGATGTCCAGGGAGGAGATTGAGCATGAGTTTTCTGGGGAATTGAACTCATTTAGGAGAATGCAGCTGAATGCTTTTCTCCGATCTATATCAAAGCGAATGACAGAAGGAACAACACTCTCTAAGTTTGAGGAGCTATGCCTAAAAGGGGAATCAGTGGGACACCCAGTGTCCCTGCTGTATGCCTTGTTGACCGAGTTAAAAGCCCCGCAAGAACTGGGTTTTATACAGGCTTGGGAAAGAGACCTAGGGATTACACTATCCGAGACGCAGAAAAATAAGATGTTTAGGTTCACACATAAGGCCTCACTAGCAACTAGATACCAAGAAGGGGGGTACAAGATACTAACCAGGTGGTACAGAACCCCAGCAGTATTGAATCGAATGTATCCACAAGTGTCAAACCTTTGCTGCCGATGTCAAGGAGCAGTGGGCACATTGTTGCACATTTTTTGGGAATGCTCAGGAGTTAGGGATTTTTAGAAAATGGTCTCCGAAATGATTACAGAAATTACAGATGTGTCTCTTGAAGAAAATCTGGTTACTTTTTTGCTATTCGATATTCCCCTCTCGACCGAAAACTTTAAAAAATCATTGATGAGACATCTGCTTACTACAGCAAAAGCATGTATTCCAGCCTTATGGAAAAGTACCATTCCCCCAACTAGAGCACAATGGTTTAATAAGATAACAGAAATCCAACAAATGGAAAAATTCACCATGATTATAAGGGAACAGGAGGACAAATACCGACAAACTTGGGCTCCCTATGATATATATAGGGAGCGGCTGAGATAGTGGGGGGGGGGGGAGTATGGAGGGAGGTCGGGTGGAGGAGGAGACCGGTGGATGTAAATAATCTTTAATAATCCTTTTTTTTTTTTTCTCTCTCTATCTGCCTTTTTCTATTTATCTTACTATTTCCAACTTTTCTATAAACCTGTTCTAGGCCCGAACACTTAGGGCAAACTGTCCAAGGGAAGGGGGACAATCAGGGGGGGTCCCAGGGGAATAAAAACGAAACAAAGATAAAGATATTAAAGTAGAATAGGAAAAAGGTATCGGGTACAGTGACTAAAGAGGAGAGAGAGGAGGGAGGAACTAGAGGAATGGAATGTATTTCATTAATTGTTATATAGATAGATCTTCCTCTACTAACATCCCATTAATAGCTGAGATTTGTGAGGATGTGTAAAAAGTAGGGAACGTAAAATAGGGGGAAGATGCTAGTGAACTAACAGAATCATGTGTATAGATGCATTATATGAAATGTTGTATAACTATCTTTGTGAATGTAAAAGAAAACGTAAAAATAAAGAATTGATAAAAAAAAAAAAATGGTGACAGGACAGTGCATGCATCCCTGATCATGCTCCACTGGCGTGGGGAAAAAAATCCAAGCTCCCCTGACCCTGTCCTGGTGCCGTAGTCGCACAGGTACTCATTGATGGCTCTCTGCTGCGTGTGCAGTCGCTGCAGCATGGCCAACGTTGAGTTCCACCTGGTGGGCATGTCACATATAAGGCGGTTCTTGGGCAGGTTCAACTCCTTTTGCAGCTCAGCCAGCCGAGCACTGGCATTATACGATCAGCGGAAATGCACACAGACTTTCCTGGCCTGCCTTAGGACATCCTGTAAGCCTGGGTACCTGCACAAGAACCGCTGCACCACCAGGTTGAGGACGTGAGCCATACAGGGCACATGGGTCAGCTGCCCCTGTCGCAGAGCGGAGAGGAGGTTAGTGCCATTGTCAGAAACCACCATTCCTGGCTTAAGCTGGCGTGGTGTCAACCACCTCTCGGCCTGCCCCTGCAGAGCTACCAGAACCTCTGCCCCAGTGTGGCTCCTGTCCCCCAAACACACCAGCGCAAGCACGGCATGGCATCTTTTTGCCTGCGTACTCGCGTAGCCCCTTGTACGCCTACGGAGCGCCGCTGGTTCCGAGGACAGAGCACTCGAAGAGGCCATGGAGGAAGAAGAAGAGGAGGGGGTGGAGTAGAGAGGTGTGTCACAACCAGTAGTAGCATTTTGGAGGCGTGATGGCGGAACAACCTTCAACACTACTGCACCTGGTCCTGCATCCCTCCCAGCTGCCAATAGAGTGACCCAATGGGCCGTGAAAGACAGGTAACGTCCCTGTCCATGCCTGCTGGACCATGAGTCAGCGGTAATATGCACCTTACCGCTGACCGCCCTGTCCACCGAGGCATGAACATTGCCTTCCACATGCCGGTAGAGAGCCGAAATCGCCTTCCGTGAGAAAAAGTGGCATTTGGGAACCTGCCACTGAGGAACCGCACATTGAACAAACTCACGGAAGGGGGCCGAGTCTACCAACTGAAAAGGCAACAGTTGAAGTGCTAGCAATTTAGCCAAGCTAGCATTCAACCGCTGGGCATGTGGATGGCTGGGAGTAAACTTCTTTCGACGGTCCAGCAGCTGGGGCAGGGAAATTTGCCTGGTAGAATCGAACATGGGTGTACTGCTAACAGAGTGCCCGCAAGTACCTGGCTGTGACACACCTAATTCTACACCTTCATTCCTCTCAGAGCAGCTTTCAGAGAGGACTGAAGATATAGTGGGGTTGGAGATCCCAGCTGATGAGGAGCAAGGAGAGGTCCGCTTTGTTCTTTGGTGTGGGTCTTTAATGTGCGCTTGCCAACGAGCTGCATGGCAGGTCGACATATGTCTGGTCATACTTGTGGTGCCCAAGCGGCTGATGTTTTGGCCACGCGAGATACGCTTGAGACATACAGTGGGTGCCGCCGATATTGTGGCAATCTCGCCGCTTCTAGCGGCGATATTGACACCCTATGAGCTCCGTCGTGAGAGCCAGCGCCGAGCTGTCTCGTCATCGGGAAAGGAAAAATGTTCCTTTCACGATGAGCGACACGCATTGCCGATAGGCGGGGATCCGACGCGGATTCCCGCCAATACCAGGCACTGCGTTTGGTATGAATCCTGAGCGGGAACTCCACGCCAATTTTTAAAGAAAAAAACGGCGTGGGTTCCCCCTCCAGGAGCATACCAGGCCCTTGGGTCTGGTCTGGATTTGAAGGGGAACCCTACGCCGAAAAAACGGCGTGGGGGTCCCCCTCAAGATCCAAACCAGACCCTTATCCGAGCACGCAACCTGGCAGGCCGCAGGGGAAGAGGGGGGGATGAGAGCGGCCCCCCCTCCCTCCTGAACCGTACCAGGCCACATGCCCTCAACATGGGGGGTTTTGTGCTCTGGGGCCGGGGGGCGACCTGCGGCCCCCACCCCAGAGCACCCTGCCCCCATGTTGATGAGGACAGGGCCTCTTCCCGACAACCCTGGCCGTTGGTTGTCGGGGTCTGCGGGCGGGGGGCTTATCGGAATCCGGGAGCCCCCTTTAATAAGGGGGCCCCCAGATCCCGGCCCCCCCACCCTATGTGAATGAGTATGGGGTACATCGTACCCCTACCCATTCACCTGGTGGAAAATAAATGGAAATAAAAACACAACACAGTTTTTAAAAGTATTTTATTGCACCGCTCCGGAGGTCTTCTTCCGACTTCGGGGGTCTCCGGTGTCATCGCCGCGTTCTCCGGTTCTTTCTTCTGCCGTGCCTCCGCTAACTTCTTTTTAGCTCTTTTGCTAACGGAGGCCCGGTTTTCTCCGTCGTCTTCTTCTTCTTCTCCCGCTCTCCGGTTCTTCTCCCGCTCTCCGGTTCTTCTCCCGCTCTCCGTTTCTTTCTTCCGCCGGGCCTCCGCTAACTTCTTTTTAGCTCTTTTGCTAGCAGAGGCCCGGTCTTCTCCGTCGGTCTTCTCCGTCGTCGCCGTCGGCGTCTTCTTCCCTCTTCTCCTCCTCGATGTTGACTCGTCGCTTCCTCTCGCAGTAATGCTAAATCTTCGGTCCGCAGAGATTAATATAGGCTTCACATGACGTCACAGTCACATGGTCCCATGACGTCACAGTCACATGCTCCGGGGCACATGTGCACATGTGCCCTGGAGCATGTGACTGTGACGTCATGTGCACATGTGCCCCGGAGCATGTGACTGTGACGTCATGTGAAGCCTATATTAATCTCTGCGGACCGAAGATTTAGCATTACTGCGAGAGGAAGCGACGAGTCAACATCGAGGAGGAGAAGAGGGAAGAAGACGCCGACGGCGACGACGGAGAAGACCGACGGAGAAGACCAGGCCTCTGCTAGCAAAAGAGCTAAAAAGAAGTTAGCGGAGGCCCGGCGGAAGAAAGAACCGGAGAGCGGGAGAAGAACCGGAGAGCGGGAGAAGAACCGGAGAGCGGCAGAAGAAGAAGAAGACGACGGAGAAGACCGGGCCTCCGTTAGCAAAAGAGCTAAAAAGAAGTTAGCGGAGGCACGGCAGAAGAAAGAACCGAGAACGCGGCGACGACACCGGAGACCCCCGAAGTCGGAAAAAGACCTCCGGAGTGGTGCAATAAAATACTTTTAAAAACTGTGTTGTGTTTTTATTTCCATTTATTTTCCACCAGGTGAATGGTTAGGGGTACGATGTACCCCGTACTCATTCACATAGGGTGGGGGGCCGGGATCTGGGGTCCCCCTTATTAAAGGGGGCTCCCGGATTCCGATAAGCCCCCCACCCGCAGACCCCGACAACCAACGGCCAGGGTTGTCGGGAAGAGGCCCTGTCCTCATCAACATGGGGTCAGGGTGCTCTGGGGTGGGGGGGCCGCAGGTCGCCCCCCGGCCCCAGAGCACCAAACCCCCCATGTTGAGGGCATGTGACCTGGTACGGTTCAGGAGGGAGGGGGGGCCTCTCTCGTCCCCCCTCTTCCCCTGCGGCCTGCCAGGTTGCGTGCTCGAATAAGGGTCTGGTTTGGATCTTGAGGGGGACCCCCACGCTGTTTTTTCGGCGTAGGGTTCCCCTTCAAATCCAGACCAGACCCAAGGGCCTGGTATGCTCCTGGAGGGGGAACCCACGCCGGTTTTTTCTTTAAAAATTGGCGTGGAGTTCCCGCTCAGGATTCATACCAAACACAGTGCCTGGTATTGGTGGGAATCCGCGTCGGATCCCCGCTCAATACAGTGTCACGTCTCCTCGCCATTGCAGCGAGCGCGACACGTGTCGCCACCCTGCTGCCGACATCTCGGCACTCCTGTCGCCGAGAATCTCGGCGATGGGAGCGTGATAGAAACACAATATCGGCGGCACCTACTGTATGTTGCAAATAGCAGTGGTGCGATCTGATGCACTCGTCTCAAAAAAGGCCCACACCAAAGAACTTTTGTGATAACGTGCAGAGGCAGCGCCCTGCACAGGCGGAGCTCTGCGGTGTGATTCAGTTGGTGTGCTGGCCTCTAGCTGGCCTCCGGAGGGCATCCTGCCTCGTTGGACATGTGCCGCCGCCTCCTCCTCCTCCTCTCTCCCTTCAGGCACCCAGGTGGAGTCATTGACCTCATCATCCCCTCCCTCTTCACCACTGGAGCAAACCTGGCAGTAAGCTGCAGCTAGTGGAACATGACTGCCAGATTTCTGTCCTTGAGCATCCCCTCTCTCTGCGCTCACGCTACTGCCTTCCTCTAGCTGGGTATCATCATCCGAGCCTTCAAAACGTTGGGCATCCTCCTGGAGCATGTACCCAACACTGTGCTCAAACAGTTCGGGGGACTCCTCAGGAGGACATGGTGGGTCTAGGGAAGGGGTGCCTGATGATGCCATTGAGTACGCGTTGGCAGCTGCTTTGCCAGTACCCTGAGCCTGGGTGAGAGAGGATGAGGAGGATGAGGAGGGCTTGGTCATCCATTCTACCAAGCCTTCGGCATGATGAGGCTCAACATGTCCAGCTGCCGAAAACAAGAACAAGCGTGTCCCATGGCCACGTGCTGATGACGATGCACGACCACGTCCACGACCAGCACTGTTGTCTCTAGAAACAGAGCCTGCTTGCCCTGTGTTCTTGCCTCGGGACTGTCTGCCTCTCCTTGGTGGTCTTCCAGGCATTGTAGTGGGTAGTGTATATTGTGCTGGAGTCACACAGCACACACACTAACTCCTGCAGATGGCTGCCTTAGATGACAGCAACAGGGCCTTACGGCAAATAGAGGCTGCCTTAGATGACAACAACTGGGCCTTACGGCAGATAGAGGCTGCCTTAGATGACAACAACTGGGCCTTACGGCAGATAGAGGCTACCTTATATGACAACAACTGGGCCTTATGGCAGATAGAGAGGCTGAGGTGGTTTTATGTGTGCTGTACTAACAGAGCATACACACACACGCTAGCTCCTGGAGATGCCTGGCTGCCTTCGATGACAACAACTGGGCCTTACGGCAGATAGAGGCTGCCTTATATGACAACAACTGGGCCTTATAGCAGATAGAGAGGCTGAGGTGGTTTTATGTGTGCTGTACTAACAGAGCACACACACACACACGCTAGCTCCTGGAGATGCCTGGCTGCCTTCGATGACAACAACTGGGCCTTACGGCAGATAGAGGCTGCCTTATATGACAACAACTGGGCCTTATGGCAGATAGAGAGGCTGAGGTGGTTTTATGTGTGCTGTACTAACAGAGCACACACACACACGCTAGCTCCTGGAGATGCCTGGCTGCCTTCGATGACAACAACTGGGCCTTACGGCAGATAGAGGCTGCCTTATATGACAACAACTGGGCCTTATAGCAGATAGAGAGGCTGAGGTGGTTTTATGCGTACTGTACTAACAGAGCACACACACACGCTAGCTCCTGGAGATGCCTGGCTGCCTTCGTTGACAACAACTGGGCCTTATAGCAGATAGAGTGACTGAGGTGGTTTTATGTGTGCTGTACTAACACAGCACACACACACACACTAGCTCCTATAAATGCCTGCCTGCCTTAGATCACAATAGGACAGAAAGTGATACTGCAATGCTGTACTAACAGCACACACACACCAGACTAATCCCCAGAATCACAGCAGTTAGACTCAGCAGCAGATAATGTCACCACTCAGCAGCAGTGCAATCAGCAGAATGAATCAGTTATGCAATCAAATGATCAGTATTCAGTAGTAATGATAATGAATCAGCATCAGCAGTCTGCCTATATCAGAATCAAGCCGGAACACAGTGCACTAGGCCGACGGCGCGGCGGCCTTTTATACAGTGGGGCGTGTACTAAAGCCCCTGAGCTATAATTGGCTACAGGCGTCCTGCCTGTAGCCAATTATTGCTCTCCTCGCTGCTGGCACTGTGATTGGCCAAGCATGCGGGGTCACAGTGCATGCTTGGCCAATCATCAGCCAGCAATGCACTGCGACTGGCGCAATGCATTGCGGGCCGCTCGCATTACACGAATGTGATGCGAACGGCCCAAATAGTTCTGGGCTCGCCGAGCGGGCGAACGCCCGATGTTCGATTCGACCGTGGGTTTGAAACGAACACCGGGCCCATCCCTAGTGGGGATCACAATTCCTCTGGTTTTCCTGCTAGAGCACACACTAGTGTAACAAACCAGGCACTGGAAGCACAGCAGCAGGTGGAAGATATAGGATATAGAACAGGCTTCCAGGGGTTCATTTCACCCCAGGAGCTGTACATGGGAGGCATGAGATCCCTAAGAACACTATTGTCCTCAGCGACAATGAGGACTTGGGTTCCACTGAAAGTTGGTAGTGAAAGATGCACCCATGCTAAAATGCCTGCCCAAGGACTTCACTTTCTTTGTGCTTGTATGTTACTCTCAGGTGACCCCCAATTTCATTAACAATTACCAGATGTCACAGACCTCCTAATTAATAAATGGGTCTAAATACACTCTTATAGCTTCCTTATGGGTTCTCCAAAGGCCACAAACATCAAAGGAATAGCACAGGAGCATGAATATTAAGCACAGAAGAACATCAGAGATAGAGGTGAGATACAAATAACAGAAAGGCTCTCATCATACATATATACTGTATTAGTGAATGAGATCGTTATTTTATTATATTATTCACACATATATTGGGGTGACGTTTTAGTTAGAATATGTGTACATTAGCATTGTTAGATTATTGGCATTTTATATTGATTAATTTTCTTAGAAGCAGTGCTATTTTTTCTTATGATCACGCATGCTTAGGGGTTAAGCATTTTAATCAGCAGCTAAGAGAGTTTAAGCTTTAAGGAGAGTTTGTGCGCAGGGGTATTCCTTATTTTCTCCGATTATCTGGGGTCAAGGCTTAATGCAGACACCCTTAGAATTGAAGACCCCCTGGACTTTTGGATGTCAAAGTTGGACCGCTGGACAGAACTTTCCCAGGACACATTTGCTGGCCTTCCTGAAGCCACTGAGCTTTAAAATAGGGCATTTTGAGCAACCGCATGCTTTGTGACAGAAAAACAATTCCATCTGTCCTCTGACACAATAAGAGGAAGGCCTTTAGTGAGAGTTTTAAATTGAGAAGCATAGTGCTACCATCATCCTAACAATGACAATACAAGGGGCAGCACGAGACGATTCCCCCATATGTCTCCATATATTGGAATAAATGGACTCTCAGTACCCTATTGATTACAAATAAAGGTAAAAGGTGAATTGTAAAGTGTTGGACTTCATTGGTAAGCGACAGTGTTATCTTGCCCCCCACATTACTGATTGTTGTATCATTTATCACTTTGCTGTATTACTGTCTGTTATTATGTGTATTATGTTTTTGTTACAAACCTTACTTAATATTATTTCTCCTGAAGAAGCAGAGATATCCGTGAAACATGTAGAGGATTTACTGTTCAATGAGGATTCACTACCCCTCCATTCTCAATCTTGGAGGATACCAAGCACCAGTGTAATATGTGTCTATATGCTCCACAATATTTGGTCTAAGTATGAGATCGGTGTTTTTAAATCTGTAACTGAATACTTGTCTTTTATATATTTTGTATCAATAAAAATTTTACTTTTACCTTTATTTGTAATCAATTGCATACAGAAATAGTCCATTTATGCAGACATATGGGGGAACTGTCTCCTGCTGCCCCTTTTATTGTCCCCTGACATAGTTGATTGACTCATATTTATAGAAATAAAAAAACAGCAGCTCAGGTTAATAAATGCATGCAGTTTGGTAAAAAAATAAATAAGGATACCATCAACACACCCCTATCCCACTTCCTTTGCACCGAATGACATCTCTGCATCCAAACTGCTAAAGTAAACAAAGGGGCAGGTGACATCATTGACCAAATATGAGCATGTGGCCTGGTATGATTCTGTGAGGGCGCATACTTACCCCCCTCTTCTCTTAGCTGCATGCTTGGATAAGGGTCTGTTGTCGATTTTGGGTAGGACTTCATGCTTTTTTCCTTTTTCATTTTTTTTATAAACTATCCCAGTTGTGTGCTTATAATCCCTAGATGACAGCTGAAAGTGCTCAGCGGGGATGAATCACTGGTGTTTTTTAGCGGATGGCAGCTCCCTAACAACCAGGAGGAAGCTGGTAATAATGCCACTGTTAAATGTTTCACTTCACTCTGCAGCAGTTCATTTGGTCATTTGCACAGAAGTCTGCCTCATCAGGGTTGCTCACATTCCCCATTGGTCTTTGTGTTTCATTGAAAATGAAATAATAATAAAGTAAACCTTGGAGAAATGGCTGAATAAAAGCATAATATGTCTGCTGAAGATGTTTTGCTGTTTTTATCACAGCCCCTAACCTCTCTCCCTATTCTTATTTCCATATTACTCGGTTTCATGCAAACTCATAAATGGCTTGTTGATATTGATGGAAATTCTGTATATAGCAGACAGTGCACAGTCCACATGGGCTTTGCTGCTTAACTGCAGACAGGAAACAGGAACTTTATTATACAGAGAAAAGGCATAAAGGTTTACTATGGAACAGCTACAAACTTATAAACACTGCCATGTACTGGCTGAAGAATATATCTGTAGTTGTTGTACAAAAATACATGAACAATGTATTCCAACAGATATACATAAACCTCATGCTCAGAATTCATTATCTTGTTGGATTTGTATATCAACAAGCCCTTCTTGATATCAGGCCAAATTACTTTGTTGCAAAATAAACCAGGCATCTTCCCAGTAGCACCATTCTCTGGACCTCCAGTCAAGTTTGGGCTGCTACATACACATTTTTAAACCATTTACATCACCTTGTAGTACTGCAAAGTGAACTTTGAGGGCAATTTGGGTGAAAATCATTCCAACACCAATATTTTAATTTTAAATATGTATAATAATATGCAATGTCCATTAAACTCCAAACACCAATACTACTGCAATTTAACACACCGTATTATACATCATTAACTTTCATTCTGGAAGGTTTTTATAGGTGCAGTTAAAAGTGATCCCGTTACAATACTGTTCTTACGTTCTATAGTTTTCATAAAGCTAATCTCCAGGCAAACAGCTGAATAGATAGTTAAGTATATAAAAGGCAGTTGTTTTACCCACCAAAGGGTCAGTATTTTTGCTTACCAGGTCCTCATTTTCACACAGTCCTACCACACACTACAGCCCACCTGGTATACTGAATTTTCTCTGTTGCAGATAAGCAACACAGCTTTCAACTGGACATTGAAAGAGCAGCAGTAGACTGTATATGTTATCTATCTGCTATCTCCTTCTATCCGCAAGTTCTTTGTCTGCACATGTAAATGCAAGACAACTGATTGGCTCCTTATCCACCAAGCCAACAGGGTCACCCACTGCTCAAATTTCATCCATTTTAGTAGGGATTGGACAAAATTCGAGCAGTATATGATAGGCTTTGTTTGGGACAATGAAAGTGATATTTCTGGCAGCACTCTCCTGAAGAATGGGACTAGTTAAGTGGTATTTCCAGAGGAATTGTTGAATTAGGGATGAAGGACATGAGCCAGGGAGGGAGAAATGTTTAGGGACAATGAGTTTTCTCTGCTCTTTTGTTATCATTTAACAAACTGGCATTCTTAAAGTTTGCTTTAAATAGTTTACCTTTTTGGCCCATTTACACTGGGGCATTACAGTAATGTGCGTTAAAAACTCACATTACCATAATGAGAGGTAAAGCACCAATCATGGTTCACTCATTCATTTATTTTGAATGCACCTCAATATGCTGGTTTAATAACAGACAATGCACCTGCACCGCATCCCATTAAAAAAAGGTCCAATCTTCAGGTGTTACCATGTTGGAAACGTATTCATAATAAATGCCTTATAGAAAGGCAAGCTAACACAATCATGAAAAAAGTTTTGGATTATGGGATTTAGAATTGAAGGACTTTTCAGTTGCCACAAAAGTAATGTGCTAGATAATAATTAAAAAATATTGTTTTATTATTACATAAATCATGGTAAAAACCAAGCATCAGTAAAAAACAATTGAAGCATTGTCAGCACAAATGATTCACAAAGTAATAGATTATACAGTAGGTGTTCTCATGACATAGATAATATGAGAGGGTTTTGGCTTTTATTTCTCAGAAGCAAGTAGATACTTCAACGCATTTTGCAGTCAGCTTCATCAGGAAGATATACTACTTCAACACACTGTATAATTGATCATTGGTCATTTAGCTCAATAATATTAAAAAAATATATAAATAAATCCTTTACATACATATAAAAAAAAAAACCTTCTTTGGTTTATTCAATATGTCGTTTTTTTCATTTTCTAGACCAAAATACTGAGATTTTGGGTACACTTTTTGCTTCAGTATAAATCACACAAATAGGAAACACAAGGGGAACACATAGACATTGAATTTCAAAAGAGCCAACTTCCCTAAACTACGAACCTTGATAGAAGATTTAAATTGGGATAAAATATTAGAAACAAAGAACACAAAGGAGAGATTGGCTTGCTTAAAGAGCATATTAAATGAGGGCATTAGCCAGTGCATCCCATTGGGAAATACATTTAAAAGAGTGAACAAAAGTCCTGGATGGCTTAACTCCAATGTAAAAATGCATATAAAAGCAAAGGTGAAGGCCTTCAAAAAATACAAGACTGAGGGATCATCATCAGCATTCAGAATTTACAAAGAATGCAACAAGATATGTAAGGGTGCAATTAGGGTGGCTAAGACAGAACACGAAATACACATAGTGGAGGAGAGCCCAGAAAAATTCCAAGAAATTCTTTAAATATATAAACAGTAAAAAAGGGAGGACAGACCATATTGGCCCCATAAAGAATGAGGAAGGGCATCTGGTTACAATGGATGGGGAGATGGCGAAAGTATTGAATTTATTCTTCTCCTCAGTCTTCACAAGGGAATTGGGGGGCTTCAGTAACTGAAACTGCAGTGTTTTTCCTCATGACACATCACAGGAAGCACCCTGATGGCTAACAGAGGACAGAATTAGAAATAGACTTCAAGTCAAGTCAAGCCAAGCTTTATTGTCATTCTATTACACGTGAGGACATACGGTAGAACAAAATGTCGTATCTCACAGGGCCACGGTGCTACATACAAATGAAGAATACGACAGCAAAAAACGTAAAAAAATAAATAAAATTATAAACCTATACACATCTGGGAACTACTTTCTAAAAGTCTTTTTGTAGCAGCAAGTGTTTATAAAAGTGTCTAGTGCATATTCAAGAGTGAAAAGTAGGGGAAGTGAGACATTCCTGGTCACAATATATAGGTTGTAGAAGAGATTTCAAAGAGGATTGAGAGCTCTCACAGTTTGGGGGAAAAAAATGTTGAGCAGTCTGACAGTCCTGTTTTTGATACTCTGGTACCTTCTACCTGATGGCAAGAGCTGGAAGAGACTGTGGGAGGGATGGGTAGGATCCTTCACAATACTGGTAGCTTTGCTGGGGCATTGTGAATGGAAAATGTCCAGGATGAGGGGGGAGAGACACCAATAATCTTTTCAGCCATCTTCACTAGCTGCTGCAAGGTCTTGCGGTCAGCAGAACTGCAGTTTCCATACCAGACCATGATGCAGCTGGTCAGCACGCTTTCAATGGTTCCCCTATAGAATGTAGTAAGAATGGGAGGAGGGAGACTGGCTTTTTTAAGGCAGCGAAGAAAATGTAGGCGCTGTTGTGCCTTCTTGGTTAGTGATGTGATGTTGGTTGTCCAGGTAAGATCCTCTGCGATGTGCACTCCCAGGAATTTAATACTGCTTACTCTCTCCACATTGGAAAAATGTGTGTACTTCGAGCCTCGTGTAAATTGTGAAAATTGGCAATTAAGTAAAAAAATATAAGATAACAGCTGCTACCCCTACTAAAGTGATAAAGTGCTTTAGATCAAGTGAGATAAAGGGTGAAGGGAGCGTTAAATGAAATAAATATACCAAGTTAAAAAATAAAAACAATTATGTACCATAAACCGTGATAGATAATCAATGCATATAGCATATTATAATTTCATATACGATATTGGACTTGATTCAAAAACAAATAGCTGGAAAAATATAACAAATTCATCAATAGTGGTAAAACGGATAATGTGAAAGTCCTAAACGAATGTGACTCTTCTTGTGCAGTAAGAAGAATCTTCCCAAAGAAATTCAAAATAATAAATCTCAATAGCAGAACTTAAAGAAAGGATGGAGCCATTTATGGGGACAAAGGATGTCCTTGATGATGCCCTGGAGGAGGGGCGAAACGCGTTGACGTAGTTCTGGTTTCACATAATAGTGACGTTACTTCCAGGATCCGGAACTCACTGAAGCCTGTTTGTTTAGCCGTCTCGTGAGTGGTGTTTATACTATTGCGCTTTAGATGCAGTACCGGCAGTACTTCAGTATATTTTTCTCTTTCTCTGCCTTCTCTCTGCCATGATCGATCTCGCTTGGTCCACATGATTGTAAGAGTCCTGGATGCCTCATTCAGAATGGAAAGATCCATACATCAGATCTTAATGATCACAGTACGTTTGACCACTGGACTGCAAAGCTGAGGGTCCATTAACGTCAATGAGTGGGGCCACAAAAGAGGAATGTGATGTTTGAAAACCTCTCCTGTACATCCCGAACCATAAATCACCATTGAATGATTCTGAAGATACTTAGCACTTTATGTCACTTTTTTGTCTATGGACTGTGTTATATAGTGTGTTGCCACTTAAGTCTTGCCAGCACTGTTTAATTATTTTTTTTTTACTTACATTAAGGTTTTAGCACCTTTGCAATAGCTGCTGCCTTATTTTCATATACAATATTCCATTTAGCGCAAGTTCTAGTTTACACAAATTAATGGGTTGGGCAACCACATAGCAAATGAGGTATAATGTAGAAAATTTTAAAATAATGCATTTGTGCATTTGGGTGGACAAATGCATTAACACCATGCCTGCTACCTTTGGTTCTCTCATGCTCATAGGGAAGTATAATTGTAGGAGAATATGTTATCTCTATTATGTATACACTCAAACTTTTAATAAAGAACTATTGAAATAAAAAGGGATCAAAGTCTTTAACAAATAACTATAGACCTGTTAGTTAAACTTCTATAGCCAGGAAGATGCTGGAGAGTTTAATAAAAGACCATATAGATGAGTTATTGCTGTAAAAAATATTCTAACCAACAGACAGCATGGATTCATGAAAGACAGAAGTTATCAAACAAATCTGATTTCTTTTTATGAGAAGGTAAGTAAAACATTGGACAGAGGGGTGGCTGTGGGCGTATTATACTTGGATTTTGCAAAAGCATTTGACACAGGTCCCCACACATGTCGAATGTGTAAGGTTAAGTCTACAGGCTTGGAAAAATCAGTTTGTAAATGGATAGAAAACTGGCTAAAAGACTGTATTCAGAGAAGTAGTGGTTTATGATTCATACTCTGAATGGTCTAAGGTTATCTGTGGTGTACCCCAAGGTTCAGTGTTCGGACCCCTACCTTTTAAAATATGTATAAATGATATAGGGTCTGGGATTAATGCCGTGCACACACGATCGGTTTTACTGATGAAAACAGTCTGATGGACTTTTCTCATCAGACAAACCGATCGTGTTTGGGCCCACATCGGTCTTTTTTCAATAGCAAATTCCGATCGTCTGTGTGGAACTCCATTGGACAAAAAACCTATGCATGCTCAGAATCAAGTCGACGCATGCTCAGAAGCATTGAACTCCATTTTTCTCGGCTTGTCGGAGTGTTTTACGTCACAGCGTTTGGGACGGTCGGATTTTTGACTGATGATGTGTAGGCAAGACTGATGGAAGTCAGCTTCATCGGATTTCCGATGGAAAAATCCATCGGATTAGAATCCATAGGAAATCCGATCGTGTGTACAGGGCTTTAAAGTACCATTTCAGCCTTTGCAGATGACACTAAGCTATGCAGTGGAATAATGTCCTTACAGGATGTCTCCAACTTACAAGCCAACCTCAGTGCACTTGGAGGCTAAGAATATGCTTGCATCTTGCATACTAGGAAGAGTACAACTGGGGAAATCAGTGGTGGAGAAGGATCTGGGTGTTCTGGTAGAACATGGTAAAAGAGGAAAGAAACTCCCAAGGGCCTGTACGCAGCTGAAAAAATTGTAAACTCTTGAGTTAAATATTTTAATATATTTATTAATAGGTATCAAAAAATATTTATACATAAAAGGGTGAAAAGATGGATCCAATTACATACAGGGAAAACATTAACATTGCTTTAAAAAAGGCCTGGATTCTTTCCTAAATGTACATAACTGGATACTAAAATTGATAATGTGATAGAGCGAGGCTCTGTCTCTATGGAAATAGGTTGGAAAAGGTCAGAGTTTGCATGTCTGCTGACAGAGTATACAGTAGATTTTAAATGGAGAAAACTGAAAAAGGTGAGACGATCCACCTATAGTGACCAGAATCAAGAAAAGCCCTTACCATTTCCTATTTGTGGGACATAGCCATTCTTGGATGGCTTCTATTAAATTATGGTTTTATGAACCCACGACTAATAGTGTAGCCAAAGTATTGGGTTTCCATTAAAGTGGATGTAAACCCAATTCATGAAATTTGAGCTGTGGAAAATATATCTGCAGTATTTTGTTATCTCTCTTCAAAGAGCTAAGTCCCGTAGCTTTCTCCTGAACCATTCCACTGTTATCAGCCTGATAACTCCTGACAAATTCTCTGACACATCAGATAAAAGCAGACTGAAATTTCTGTCAGAGGAGGTTGCTAAAATAGATTAACAGGAAATGGTTCTGTTTAGGGCTGTGGAAATTAACTATTAATTCCTCGATTAATCGATTAATTGTTTTGATTGATCAAAATTCTTTTAATCGATCAAAATTCTTTGGGCTTGCCGTGTCCCTCTGAAGGGCTCCTTTGCTGTGCCTTCATATCTGCATGCCGGCGTGACCTTACTATCTGCCACACGCAAGGGCTGTTACACTTCCCTCTATCAACCTGGGATTCTACAGCCAACCACTGGGAGTTGTGATAGTTCCCTTCACGGGACATCTACATGCCGATGGACTGATGTTAACCCCTCCTCATCTGGATTCAGCAGTGGTATCGTTGTACACATTTTTATACCAGTATCATACTTAGCTACATGTTTTTATGACTGCTTTTGCTACCGTTTGGTATTACTCGCACCATTTTTACAGTTTATGTAGCTACATCGATTTTATCTCCAGTGCAATATTTATTTTGTTACCTACTTGAAGACTATAAAAGTTTTAATGCTATTCCCATCGAGCGCTGCCTTTGTGTGCTTTTTGTATCCTGCTATCGATTTTTCCAGTGGTTGGTAGCTGCACTAGGAATCAGCCTGCAAGGAGATCAGCTAAAAGTAGTTGGATCTATGTGCGTTATAATTAATCGAAATTAGTCGATTAATCGATTTAAAAAAAACGATTAATCGAACACTAAAATTTTAATCAGAAACAGCCGTAGTTATGTTAAAAAACACCTCTGAGAGTCTCTGCCTGTGATGAGAGGGGGTGTGTGCCTTTCCTCCAATCAGCAGTTTGAGCTATCTTGGCTGTATGCCCAGACATCACACTCTGTGTTAAACAAGAAGAGAAAATTTCCTAACACGATCTGAACTTTCTAAACAGTATATAAATGTGAAGACAGCAGATATAGATGTAAAACTTATGTAGGGAGATTTGGTTCATCTCTGTATATCATCTGAGGCTGTTCACTTCACTGGGTGTATGGAGGGTTTACATCCACTTTAAACCAATTCCACACTTTTGGAAAGTGAGACCTGTTTTTCAGAGAGCAGTCAGTACAACCTAAACACAGGGCAGGGGTGATTCCAGGTCAGTGCTATTTAAGCTACAGTATACTGCTAGTGGTGTCCTAGTATTTGGCCTATTACCCTCTGGAATGTAGTGGTGGCATTTTGTAACCATTTTGTAACCAAAAAGGCATCCTTTTGAATTGGAATGAACAATCACAAATGCAGTCTTTACCTTGGAGCGTTTCCTTTATCCAAGGTCCTGTCTGACTATGAGCTCACTGAACTAAGGAATATGATAAGTGTCTAATTTTGTCACTGAACTGAGCTTCCTAAATTTGTTACAAAGCCTCCAACTACCATCTGGCTGTGGGACTATAACAATAGAATTGGACGAGTCACTAGTTTTATCATCATCACTTTAGGAATTCAGTAAGGTTTGAATGTGACACACACCCTAGATTCAACATCAATGTTATGGTTGTATAACTGAGTCTTGAACGGACAAGTCTAAAAAGCTCTATTTATTTTTCAACTGGAACTTTCTGGCTCCTTGCTTTTGGCAACAAGACAGCATATCAGCAATAGGATGAGACCCTGATAGGACCCTTTAACCACTTGACAGGTTGCTGGGTGGACTCTGCAGCTAGCAACACTCTGTCTTTCCTGGGCTTCAGCAAACATCAGGGAAGTCTCTCCAGAATATTACATCATGCAACAACTGGGGTACAACTCAAACCAGATGAGTCACAGTACCAGTGGCATTTCAAATCTTATGATTGCTATGGCATACTATTGAGTATCCCCATTTACACAGACTGACAACCTATCTTGCCTGGAAGTCCACAGGTACAATCACTTTGGCTTTAATAAAAGTAGCCAAGTTGTCTGAGTCTAGCAAAGCAGTAATATGCTTGTCATTTACAATCATTTGACACGTGTGCCTTCCCATCACTGGCACTTCAGTGCATGAGCTAGCAGCAAACAAAGCTTGGCATCCCCGAAAGAGAAGTTTGCTTCCACATTCCCAAACTCCTGGTAATGGAAACATTTAATTTTTCCCAACATTTAACATTTAATGTTTCCCAAGTTAGATATTCTAAAGGACACTGACTTCCCTGATTTGGAATGCCAATCTCAGAAACTCAAGTCCCCCCTCTGTCTGTTTGCCATTCTTACCACCTGTTTGCTGGACTACAGCTTTGTTTGGGCTTACAGAGGACACAATTAAGGCCTTAGCCACAAGTACCTCTCGATGACCTCCACCAGGTGATTGGCTGATCTGGCATCCCCTTGGCTCACCCATTTTTTCATTATGGAAGACCTTAGGTAGAAATTCATGACTATCCACGTAATGATCTGTGTTCCAGACAAAGACTCCAGTTGTAGTCATTTTCAGACAAGGTTTATCTGTACTTGTGGAGATTCCCCCACTTGGTTGGACCAACTGGTGACTCACTGTGTATTTCCAGCTTGATCATAATTGTCAGTACCAAGATTCAGGCTGTCACTTTAAATTGGCAAAACTCACCTTACCACTTCACCAGCTCTTACCTGGAAATTACAGTGATTTCCCAGCTCCGTGATATTCATAAGCACCTTTTATACAAAACACCAGTGCTCATTAAAGTGGACACTAGTGTGTTCTTGCTTGAGCCAGCTCGTATCTGCTCTGTGTATTACCATGTATGGCCTGGCTTTCACTGACCCTGTTTTTTCTTCACTGTGATTGTGTAACCTGGACCCTGATCTAATTGGACCCTGATCTACTCATATGACCCAGCTAGTTCAGTCTACACTTCTGCCTGACCATCCTGTATTATCAGACACCCTGTTACTACATGGCCTGCTCTGATCTGCTACATTACAGTCTCAGTGCTGCTCTACTTGCATCTGCAGTGGTGCACCACAAGCACCAACAAGCTTGCTCTGCCTATAGTCCTGCTTGTGGCATGTGCTTTTTTATCACTGAACTCTCTGCATATTTAGCATATCTATACTGTTTCACTGTTACCGATACTTGTCCTGACAATAATCCACAGCATCCTTAGATTTCAAATCATAATAGGATTTTTGCAACTCACTGGTTAGCAAGGGGGCCACCCATCCTGCCCACTGTGTCTTGGAGAAGCCTTCCCTCTCAGCAATTCTTTCAAATGTTACCAGAAAGGCCACTGAGTCATCAGGAGCTGACAATTGAATACAAAGTGACCAATATCTACGGGTTTGTCTGCACCACTTCTGTCAAATTATTATGGTCCATTTTAGCACCTGTGTTTGCAGCTGCAAAGCATTGATCTGCTGCTAAACATATTTGTGTAGCACCAATGCCTTCTTCTGTAGAGCTTTATTATGTCCGGACAGGGCATCCATCAGAAATGTTGGGGCCCCCTTACACAGCTTTAGGTTTGGGCCCCCTGGGCCTGACCACCAACATTGCCCATGGACTGTCCACTGGCCATCCCATGAAATTCACCCAGTGGCCATCCCAGTCCTTCAATTCACCCAATTTTGTTTTAACACTCCTAAAAACGTAATATCTTTACGTGCAACCCTCTCTCTGAGAGAAAGCAGAAGCTCTGCCTCCTAAAAAAAAGAAAAACACACACTTCCTGTCACGTACACAGCAAGGTATCAACAAGCTGTTACCAGGGCTTTGGGTCCATCGGGCGGCGTGACTGAAAATAGATGGACATTGCGGGACACTTTTTTTTTCTTTTTTAACCACTTAAGGATCGGGCCTATTTTTCAGACTCTGTGTTTACAAGTTAAAATCTTTTTTTTTTGCTATAAAATTACTTAGAACCCCCAAAGATTCTATATTTTTTTCAGACACCCTAGAGAATAAAATGGCAGTCGTTGCAATTCTTTATGTCACACCGTATTTGCGCAGCGTTCTTTGTGGGAAAAAATACACTTTTTTAAAATAAAAAATAAGACAACAGTAAAGTTAGTCCATTTTTTTTTATATTGTGAAAGATAATCTTACGCTGAGTAAATTGATACCCAACATGTCACGCTTCTCCGCTCGTGGAATGGTGACAAACTTTTACCTTTAAAAATCTCCATTGGCGACATTTAAAAATGTCTACAGGTTACCAGTTTTGTTACAGAGGAGATCTAGGGCTAGAAATATTAATCTTACTTTAATGATCGTGGCGATACTTCACATGTGTGGTTTGAACACCGTTTTCATATGCGGGCGTGACTTACGTATGCGTTCGCTTCTGCGTGCAAGCTCAGTGGGACGGTGCGCTTAAATTTTTGTTTTATTATTATTTATTTAACTTTTTTTTTTACACTGTCCTTTTAAAAAGCTTCCTTTCGGTGGTATTTAATTAAGATAAGGATTTTTATTTTTTGCTAAATAAATGAAAAAAGAACGAAAATTAAAAACAAAGGGTTTTTCTTTGTTTCTGCTATAACATTTTGAAAATATATAATCTTGGGGGGGCGGAGCCGGCAAGCAAGGAGTATGGCCGCATGAGATCATAGCTCCCGACCACCTGAACACACCGGAGCTTCTCACAGCCACATAGAGCACGTAGGAACGGCGGTTTTGGGCCGTATCAGAGCGGGGACACCTCTGGAGCATGGGGAGAAGGAGAAGGGAAAGATCTGCGCCGGGTAAGATGACGGATTTTTTTGCATTATCAGACCGCCGCAGCAGCCAAAATGGCGCCGGCAGCGTGCAGGGCTCTGCACACACATACAGCCTGAAACATCCCAGAAACCAGATAGCAGGCACTTCTCCCCTACATCTCCCTGACCAGACACTACCAAGCTCACAGTCCTCCTCCACAACTAACAGCCCTGTCAAAGCTAAGCAACGAATATCTGGGCATGCTTCTGGGTCAATGACTGAAGGGGAGAGAGGAGTGCGGATAGATGACACTATAGAATTTCAAGATGCCATAGCAACTTTCCCTACAAACAACCAGCCTGTACTGGATTCCACACTGAAGGACATGTTGATGTCCCTTAGAGGTGCTATACATACGGACATGCTGCAGCTTGTGAACCAATGCAAAGCAGAAGTCACTGAAGTCAGAGACAGGGTGGCTCACATAGAAGGCAAGATGGGAGATTTCGCTGAGACCTTTAACGCAATGGTGGACGCGCATAATGACCACGAGGAGGACATTGTCTGGCTCAAGTCAAAGGTCGCGGATCTCGAAGATCGTTCCAGAAGGAACAACGTTAAAATTAGAGGAATCCCAGAGTCAGTAAAAAACCCAGAATTGAATGCCTTCCTCACTAACATACTAAAAGAAGCCCTCCCTGACCTTCCTCTGGAGGAAATTGTCATTGATAGGATACATAGACTGCCCAAACCTAAACACATCCCTGAGAAGCTGCCCAGGGACACTATAGCCAGAATCCATTACTATACAGTTAAAGAAAAACTGATGTCTGTGACAAGACGAGCTGACAATCTACCCGAATGCATGCAAGGATTATCCTTCTTTGCGGACCTTTCTGCACATACGATGCAGAGGAGAAGAAACCTCATGACCATAACCAAACCTCTCAGGAACCACCAGATCCCATATCGCTGGAACTACCCCGCTAACCTACTGATCACTAAGGGAGAAAAGGAATTTTTGGTGAGATCCTTGGAGGAGGGCATCAAATTGTTGGAAAGATGGAAAATTCTCCCTGATGAAACAGAGGATGATCGGCAAACGCATGCCTCCTTTCACACCCGCACTAAATGACTGTTAGTCAACACAGCATACGTTGCTCTATCATAATAGTTCACCTCAACATGCTTCGGATGTTCTACCGGCATAAATTCTAAATCTCTTTACACCCCCAAGTTAGCAGGATTATCCCTGCCCAGATTTCAATAGAAATCGTACATTTTTAAAGCGCGCCTCGCTTTGCGCAAATTGTTTCTTTTGACAAGAAGTTTGACCAGTTTTTGTCTTCTGTCTAGTTTTATTTTTCTCCTGTCAAGCAGCAAACTTGCATTTCCAACCAGGCTTCTACTCTGCAACATCCAGCAACACAAACGGTACTACAGAGCCGGATCTCTGACGTTCAGCAACATTTGAAATAGAGACCCACGAATATACTGCATCAACAACTTCTCCTACTACAGGTATAAATCTACATCCTCTCTCACGTGTTACAACACGCCTTTACCAGCAACCCCGCAAGCTCTGACATACTCTTCCCTTAGCCAACAAACCTAATCTTCACATGATGGCGTTTAAAATCACCTCACTGAATGTGAAAGGCCTAAATAGCCCACAGAAGAGACACATGCTATGGAAGGAAGCTCGGTCTCAAAACTGTGATGTGTTCTGTATCCAGGAGACACATTTCAAAGCGCAAAATCACCCTAATTTATCACACAGATTGTACCCCCACACTTTTGTAGCATGTGCCCCTTCAAAAAAGAGAGGAGTGGCTATATTGGTGAAGAATACAGTGGGATTTAAACTGATATCTAATCACTGTGACGAAGGAGGGAGATATATTATACTTTCTTGCGAAATTAATGGCGTTAAGTACACCATAGTCAATGTTTATGCCCCGAATAATAGGCAACTACATTTTCTGAACAAAATGTGGAAAAAAATTAAAAAGCATAGTTCTGGACATGTCATACTTTGCGACGATATGAACTCCATATCTGACATTCACCTAGATGTATCCAGCACCAATGCAAGGAAAAGCATCAGGCACACTTTATCGAACTATATCAGAGCAAATAATCTTTATGATATTTGGCGGTGCCAACATTCCACTGAAAAGGACTTTACTTATTTTTCCCCAGTACACATGTCCTATTCGAGGATTGATATGTTCCTAACGGACACATTTTTGCTACAAAAAATCTCACATACGGACATTGGTCACATTACGTGGTCTGACCACGCTCCTGTATCCATTACAGTGGGAAGCCGGGGATTCACTACCCGGGCAAATAGGTGGAAAAATGATATCCATTTATTTTCAGATCCAAATATTGCCAAAGACATTGAGACATCTCTGCTAGAATTCTTTGCCAAAAACGACACCACGGGTGTAAACCCGTTTATTTTGTGGAACAGCCATAAAGTGTTTATAAAAGGGTTGCTAATGAAACATAGTGCATCTCTGGGAAAAAAGAGGGGGCAGCACATGAACTCTATTCTAGAAAATATTACAAAGTTGGATATTCAAAACAAAGCCTACCCTACCATGGATACTAGCAATAAATTAGCAGCAGCTAGAAATGACCTTAGGACGTTACTTATCTCACAGCATGTTCGTATCACCCATAGATTTAGGTCCAATTTCTACACGCATGGCAACAAAGCTGGCAAATTACTAGCGAATCAAATTAAGGAGAAAGTGATGAAACAAAAAATCCCACACTTATACCACCCCAAGAGCGGTTCCAAACTGACCAACCCTAAGGAGATAGCAGATGCATTTAGTAGCTATTATGGCAGTTTGTATAACCTACAGAGCGATTCTGAAACGCCCCAACCCACCCCACAATTGATAGAAAGCTTTCTAGAGGACATATCGCTCCCCCAGCTATCCCAAGAGGATTTGCGATACTTAAATTCTCCGATTTCTACTTCTGAAATTACTAGTACCATTTTGAACCTCCCAAATAATAAATCACCTGGCCCTGATGGGTATTCTTCGGAATACTGCAAAAAATTTACTGATATATTATCACCTATACTGCTGCGAGTATTCCATGCTGCTGCCTCCTCTGCCTCATTTCCTGCAGAAATGCTACAAGCTACAGTGGTTACATTGCCTAAACCAGGGAAGGAGCCAGACAGAGCACAGAATTTCAGGCCTATTTCGCTTTTAAATGTTGACTTAAAGGTATATGCAAAGATTTTGGAGAATAGAATAGCGAAACTGCTCCCCACTTTGATTAAACCAGATCAGGTGGGGTTTGTGGCGGGTAGGCAAGCCACGGATGCCACAAGACGAATTATACATTTAATACACTCCTCTTCCACTTCTAAGAGGCCCTCAGGTCTCCTGTCATTGGACGCGGAGATGGCCTTTGACAGGATCCACTGGGGATATCTGTCCAGAGTTCTTGGGAAGTTTGGTTTCTCAGGGCACATATGTTCTGCCATCTCTGCTTTATATTCAAATCCCTCAGCTATGGTTTTTACAGAGGGCATATTCTCGGAGCAATTCTCTATCGCGAATGGCACAAGACAGGGGTGCCCTCTGTCACCCCTGATCTTTGCTCTCGTGATGGAACCTTTAGCTGAGAAAATAAGAACAAACACCCAAATTCAGGGTATCCGATTGGGCAAAGAGGAGCATACAATTACATTATTCGCAGATGACGTGATTCTGTCACTCTCCGATCTGGCTCGTTCCCTACCTGTGGTGCATGAGATACTAGAGTTGTTCAATGCGGTGTCTTATTACAAAGTGAATGCGACCAAATCCAGTATACTTGGACTAGGGGTGGACAGTAAAACAAAATCTCTCATTCAAGAGAAGCTACCATTTCCATGGGCAGAGAAGACGATACAATACCTAGGTATAACACTGATCCAATCAGTCGCCCAACTCTACAACTGCAACTTTGAGCCCTTAATAAACAATTTTACACAGGAAATGGTTAGAATGAAGAAGTTTTATCTCACCTGGTCTGTTAGGCTAGCAGCGTATAAAATGCTTTTACTTCCCAAATTATTATACTACTTTAGAGCCCTGCCACTCCAAATACCTAGCTCATTCTATGCAGCTATGCAAAGGACCTTATCTCAATTTATATGGGAAGGGAAAAAAGCCAGGTGCTCTCATAATTTACTTATGAAACACAGAACGGTAGGAGGAATGGGGGTGCCTGATATCAAGGACTACCATATGGCAGCAATATTAGACCAGGCTAAAGCGTGGTTTCATTCCTCAGACCCAATCCATTGGTGTAGGGCAGAGCAGGCTCAGATAGGACATGGGGAGATTCAAAACCTGTTGTTGATCACACTTTCAGATAAACACTCACCCTGTAAGAAAATCCCAACAGTAGCAGCCACAGTATCGGCATGGGAATATTTCTTGGCAAATAAAATCCCAATATTGCTCATAAAAAAATACAGATCCCAGTGACAGCACTATCATTTCTATCTCCGAATCTAAAGGTAAGACACTGGGAGAAGTATGGTAAAGTTCATATTTCTGATATGTTTGTCCAGGAACGTCTTATTTCTTTCTCTGAACTACAAACTACAAAGTTTGTCCCTGAGAAAGAATTTATGGACTATGCCAGGATTACTGATATCATAAATGCCATTAAAACACAACATATAGACATCCCGGAAATCATCTATGACCTATGGCACTCTTTTCCCAAGCCCAAAAAAGGAATAACACTATTTTATAACCTACTGCAAAGTAAACTCCATTTTGTAACCCCGAAACAATTCACGAAATGGGAGTCGGACTTGAATATAACCATGTCTAAAGAACAGTGGATGCGAGCGATAAAAGCGAACCACTCTCATACCAAATGCTCTAACTACAGAGAAATAGCACAGAAGATACAACTGAGATGGTACAGAACCCCATATGTATTGGCTAAATTTCAAGGCCATACATCCAATCTGTGCTGGAGGGAGTGTGGACATGTGGGCACTTTGGCCCATGTGCTTTGGTTCTGTGTATCTCTACATAGCTTCTGGGCTGCAATAGCTCGGGTAATAGCTAATATAACAGGGATACCTAATAGACTGAGGGTGGAACAAGCTTTATTAAGTGTAGACATGGATATCTACCCGAAGCAATACCGCTTACTTGTAATGCACATCCTATATGCAGCCAGACTGGTATTAACCCGTAAATGGAAATCGACAGAACCCCCGCGGGTTGGGGAAGTATTAAATTTAGTTGATGACTCTTATTCATACGAAAAATCCATTGCTGTTAAGGAGGGGAAATTACAGGAATTCACAAATAACTGGAACTTATGGGGAAACTACAGGCCTACCAGATAATTTGTTGCACAAAATATGTACTTTAGGCAAGTCAATATTATACAGGTACTTTATTTAGGTAAAGGAGTAAGGAACAAAAATTGGTCAATAGTTACTAAATGTTTAATAGATGAACGTAACTTGTCATTCTATCATATTTCGTATGTTTTAAACGGTTTAAACGGTTACGGGCCAACTTTGAGTGCGTGATCAGATGGTTGCTTTAAACACTCGTATGGATGATTGTCATGGGAGAACTCAGCAGCTTGTGATTTATATAAATGTGAATTGTATCCCTGATTATGTACTCTAAAGCTCTGTACTTGTATTTTTATAAACTAATAAAAAATATTTTCGAAAAAAGAAAATATATAATCTTATATTATAATAATAGATAATAAAAATTTAGGCCAAAATGTATTCTGCTACATTTCTTTGGTGAAAATAGCCCAAATCAGTGTATATTATTTACATAATGTACATACTGTACAGTACATACTGTCCCCAGTGCAGTACAGCGTCATAATATAACTGGTGTAGCGGTGATCAGGGACACTGACTGGTGACAGTATGTAAGAAAAAAATATATATATTACAAAATATATATATATTTTTTTCTTTAGTATTACATTTTCTTTTCTTTATTTAAAATTTTATTTTTACATATAGTGACCAGAGCAATAATACAGTGTAACCATAGTAACACTGTACTGCTCTGGGGAGGTGATAATGTTTTTTTTTTGTTTTTACATACAATGATTGTTTATAACTGTGCATTAAAAAAAAAATCTAAATGAAAACTATTCATTCAGTGTTTGCTATTGTGATTACCTGTGATTGGTCACAGCTAATCACATGGTACAGGTGGGTTTAATCAAAGCCTTTCTTTGTGTACAATTGTCATTTGATCTGCTGTGATTGGCCACATGGTACCAGCAGCAGGCCGGTACAGTGATCTATCTTTGGATGTGTCCAGTGGAAACAGAGGGTGATAGAGTGCGCCGGAGAATGTCATATGACATCCTCCCAGGACAACAGGGCTCCCGCTTGGCCATTAAATTACAATAGGCTGGGCAGGAGGGGGTAAATAATGCTTAAAAGGCAACAATAAAAATACAAAACTCCTTTAAATAACATACCTGGTGGATGCCTTGAACCTTCCTGTGAAGTAAAGTAACTGGCCATTTTATACAACCTACAAAATAATTACAGCAAAACTGACATTTACAAAAAATGGCCAATTAAATTGCCAATAAATGTCAGCAATCAGGCACTTCATTCTATTTGTAAATAAAGCAGCCAGGGATTCCCTCATGTATCCATGATCCTTATACTGGATGATGGTCTGGTAAATATGTAAATGGAAGACCCCACACAAAGCAAAACACCATGCGAAGGTCCCTCTAAAAATACATACCCGACTCTTTTTCTCGATGAGGGTCTAAGATGGATGCCAAGGGGGACTGGTGTGGAGTTCACCCAAAATTCTAGATCTTTTGATCTATATTTACTGTAGGTAATGAAGTCAGCCAATATCTCTACCCCTTCATTTACATAGCTGAGTATTCCCAGCAAACAAATGAATGGGGCCAGGTGTTATCATTCAGGGTGTGGCAGAAGGCAACATTTGCTGCTTCCTTGACAGTGAAAGAAGGAAGCTGTCATATTTAGTAGCATTAGAAAAAAACACAACAATGTATGATGTTCGGCTCCTACTGAGCACACTAAATGTCCAGAGTTCAGACAAGCATCCAGTTGATGCATTTTTCATGCAAAACATGTCGGGTACGTGAACTTGCTTCTAGCTACGCCATATATGACTTTTTTAACCTTGTGATCACCATTATACAAGCCTCTGCCTCGATGCCTGTACCATTTTTATTTTTATTTTTATGTGTTCGTGTCATTTTTTTAATAAACAAATGTTTTTTACCACCTACCATCTGATTCTGTGGAGCCCCCTTTTTTTATTTTATTCTTTTCTATGGTGGATATTGATGTCCTTGATGTGCTGACAGTTGGAGTCCTGAGCCACTACATTGGAGAGATCTAATCATCTGCCGCTGTTCTATGAGGACGTTTCCAGAGGAATTCCTATCTACACCGTTTGCCTGGTTGACCCACCACCGCTGGTGTGTGTTTCCACGTTTAGGGGTAAGAGTATCCATTTCTTCCCCCCCCCAGTGTTGGAGTCACGTCCCTGGGTGTTACAGTTTTCTGAACAAACGCTCACATCTATAAGAACCTAAAGCTACCTGAATGTGGATAATGGGGACATTGCATTGAATTGATTTTACATGTTATCTCTCTTTGCTTCCATTCCAACATTGGGCATTTCCATTGGACTTTTTACATGTTTATTTTTGCACACTGTTTTTTATGCACGGTATATTATGTATACACTATGCTAGTTTGGTACTTATTTTGATTTATGTTTGGACTGGTGTGCACACACCTAGGCCCATCTTCAGTTATTGGTTTGTCTAGGCTTCATAGGCCACATACCTTCATACCTTAACGCATGTCTTATACACACATATGATATTGTGTTTATTCACTTAGTTTCATCTTGTGCCGCATCTTTTTATTTTTTAAACATCCAAACAACCAAAGTTTGGTTTTTTTTACCATATTTACCTGGGATGATGGCAACCATATGTGGGAATGCATGAGTTAACCTAATTTCAAACAACCAAAGTTTAGTCTGAACCCATGTTTGGACCGAAGCGGGAGCTCATGCCTCTTTGTAATAATGCAGATTATTTTTCAGATTAATAGAGATCTTACATAAACACTTTACCTTCACTTTCTCCCAATCCCTGCTATCTAAACTCCACCTTATTCCTATTAGACACACAATAAGGGACCTATAGAAGTTTTGCTAACCAATGTGAATATTTAGCTTCATCCTAGGATAGGGGACTAGTCTCTGGCAGGAAGGCATGTCTTGGTTTATCCTTCAGTAAGTTTATCTCCCTACATATCTGTGGTAAAATAACAACAATACACTTCATGCCATTTTTACTTAATGCTTCTATTCCACACTGCTATAGCTATCAATAAATCACATTTCCTTGTAGTGCTTTTTTCACTACACAAATTGTATAGCTGTTTTTAACAGATGTAATGTGAATATAAAAACATTTAAAGAATGGGATATATTTAAATGGTACATCATTAATAGATTTTTCTACAAGAAAGCTCAACAAACATTCATTGCACAATCATGGATTGAACTTAGGGACAATACAATGAAACATTCCTAAGGTTGTTAATTTATCAAAGATAAGGTGCACAGAATTGAAACTGTTTCCGAACACAGCTATGTGCTCTGCTCACTGCACAGTAACATATTGCAAAAGGAAAATGTGTTACCAAAAGAACCTACCGGAGATGATTACAGTAATATATAGTGTTTTTTTGTGGAAGCAGGTGTATTTTAACATCTTATGACTTCACATAAATGCAACAGTGGAACATTAGCATTAAGCAGAGGATACTATAAAGCTTCAGTTTGCTCCATCAATATGTTTTCAGTGATCCCAACATAGAAATGTTACTGAATGAACCACAGATTAAAATACTTGGGTGCTTTCTTGATGTGCAGGACATGACCCTTCTTGTTTTGCTATAATTATAAACCATATTCATTCATCATGCGTTATCCTAATGCTGTCAGATATACTCTGCCATTAGGATGCATCCAGAAATTTAACTCAAAGTAAAATTTAGCAGGACTCTGAGAGAAGGCAATGGTTACCTTCCAATAGCACCAATAGATATAAGACCTCTGAAATTAGATTCATTCATGTCACATTGACTAGGAGAAAAAAAATGAAGATGAAAATGTTCATATCTGTGTCTTTTAGAAAACTGTAGCAAAAAACAGGAATAAATATATGGTAAAGAGTAATTTAGACAGTCATTTGGGCACTGCCATTTTCAAAACGCATAATATTTAATATTTTTGTCCTGAGTCAAATAAAAAATTTCAAACATTGCAAAGTCTTATTTACCAAGTTAATATTATTTACATTCACAGAAGACTAGGGATTTGGCTTGTTTTCAATGTAATTTGAAATTCCGTCTGCAGCTCTGTTTGGATTCCATTATATTGTCAAGTCTCAATGAATAAGCATAACATGAAACAGAAACTTATATACCTAATTATACTTTTATTTATTTTACAGGAAACGATATGCCATGGGTGCTATGGAAATGTAAATAGCTTCTGCTATTTTTCAAACATGGCAACCACGTTAATAATTAGTTGTAGAAGTGATGCACATCTGGTAGGTAGTTTATCTTCATTTGCATATTGATTCTTTGCTGCCAGTTTCAGGAAGAACAAGTAAAGCTTTGCATTTTATTTAAATTCCTTAAACTGATATAACCTATTTGGGGAAAACACAACTAATTTTTATTTTGCATATTCTAGTATAAATAGTATATTGTAATAACATATCTTTCAAAACAGGCATTGTTTCCCTGGAATTTAAAACACATTTTTGTAGCTACGGATAAGAAAGGAATATAATAAACATACAAAACAGAATACTAACAACCAAGACTATAAGCCTAGCTTAATCAGTGAGCATTATTTTCCAGTGGGCAATGCATTTTTAAATATATAAATTTCCCTTAGCAGGTTTTACTTAGGCCAAAGTGTTAGGTGTAATCTCTCATCTCTATACTTGTATGACTGACAGGGTTCCATTTACAGATCCCCAGCTGAATACTTGTTTTTTGTGCTGTGAGATACCTGTTTAGCTTCACTCCAACTGACAAGACTGCCTAGATCTATTGAGGGCCAAGTTGGATGCTTCTCTATCAGGTACATATCAGTATGGCAGAAAACCTTTAGATAAGTCATATTGTGCAGAAAACACAATAGAAAAATACATAGCAGACCCTTACACATTGTGGAGGTCCTCTGGAAGGGTCTGTGTGCTTTTTTTATTTATTTTTTAAGGAAGTCAGCAATTACATTTTATTTTCTGGCATTTCAAAACAGTGTAATTTTTTTTTCATTGTAAATGTTTTTTTTATTTAAAAAATCCCTAAAACATCAGCGATCCACCTCCGTACCTTTCATCAAAGGCCTTGTTGACTCCTCTCCAAATGTAGGGTTTATGATTGTGGCCAAAAAGCAAAATTTTGGTCTCATCACTCCAAATTACTTTGTGCCAGAAGGTTTGAGGCTTGTCTCTGTGCTGTTTGGCGTATTGTAAGTGGCATACTTTGTGGCATTTGCATAGTAATGGCTTTCTTCTGGTGACTCGACCATGCAGCCCATCTTTCTTCAAGTGCCTCCTTATTGTGCATCTTGAAACAGCCACACCACATGTTTTCAGAGAGTCCTGTATTTCACCTGAAGTTATTTGTGGGTTTTTCTTTGCATCCTGAACAATTTTCCTGGCAGTTGTGGCTGAAATTTTAGTTGGTCTACCTGACCGTGGTTTGGTTTCAACAGAACCCCTCATTTTCCACTTCTTGATTAGAGTTTGAACACTGCTGATTGGCATTCTCAATTCATTGAATATCTTTTTATCTCCCTTTCCTGTTTTATACAGTTCAACTACCTTTTCCAGCAGATCCTTTGACAATTCTTTTGCTTTCCCCATGACTCAGAATCCAGAAACGCCAGTGCAGCACAGGAGTCCAGAAACTCATTGACCTTTTATACACACACACTAATTACAAGCAAACAGATCACAGGTGAGGATGGTTACCTTTAATCGCCATTCAAACCCCTTTGTGTCAACTTGTGTGCATGTTATCAGGCCAAAATCACCAGGGTATGTAAACTTTTGATCAGGGTCATTTGGGTAGTTTCTGTTGTGATTATTATTTAAAAAGAGTAAACACAGTTCATTGATAATAAATGGCTTCAGCCAAACACTAACCGTGATTGAAAGAAAAGTTTTTGTGTTATCATTCATATTCTCTGAAAAATGGCCAATAAATCATAAATTCTGCCAGGGTATGTAAGTTTGGAGCACAACTGTATATAGGAATGCATACATATTTTGCACACAGACTCCCAACAGCAAGCACAGCCTGTACAGGTCAATAGAAGGTTTCTGAATGATCCACTGTTAGATAAAATTGCACACACTTTAACTCATGTGGGAAAATTTCTACAAAGTCTAATGTGTTTATCTCCATAGTTTATTCTCCATATGCTGGTATATACATTTGTGTTAAAGCCCTACTCCATGCTCCCCAAAAAGTGGCCCCCACTCCTCCTTGAGGCCCCCACCAAGTGTATTTTATGTTTTTTCAGATGTCTCCTGGCAGTCATGGGTTGTGCTGGGCCCTCTTCCTCTTTAATCAGCTTCTGGTGGTAAATGCTCCTGGATGATTCATAAGTGATGCTGATGTGATGACAGGGTTGAGGACAGGGATGAGGACATCTTGTAGTGAAGTAGAGGTACTGAAGGAGACAGGTGAGTATTGCAGCCCAAGCTGCTATATATAGATATATAAATAGATACATATAGATATATCTATCTACTGTATATATCTATATAGATAGATATATCTACCATATATACTTGAGTATAAGCCGACCCGAGTATAAGCCGAGGTACCTAATGTTACCACAAAAAACTGGAAAAAATGTACTGACTCAAGTAAAAGCCGAGGGTCAACAATGCCCATGTGCACGCCTCACTGTGCCCATTGCAACTTCACTAAGCCAATTGTTACTGCCCATTGCCACCTTACTGTGCCCATCCTCACTGTTCCCATCCTCACTGTGCCCATCCTCATTGTTCCCATCCTCACTGTTCCTCACTGTTCCCATCATCACTGTTCCCATCCTCACTGTTCCCCTAAAATTTAAATAGAACATTGTAAATTGTACCTGAAAAAAAATTAGAGGCTGCGGCGTCCATCGTTTAAAACTTGCAGCCTCTTCCTCTTCCCTTCCGTGATAGGCGTTTTCTAAGCAGACACAGTTCCGCCTATCACGAACGTTCTCTCATCCTCAGTTTCCCAGCAGACGTCCGTGATTGGCGGAACACTGAACACAGTGTCTGCTGGGATGGGTGAGGATAAGAGAACGTTCGTGATAGGCGATTCTCAGCAGACACAGTTCCGCCTATCACAGAAGGGATCAGGAAGAGACCGCGAGATTTAAACGATGGACGCCGCAGTCTCTCAATTTTTTTTCAGGTACAATTTACAATGTTCAATTTCGCTGACTCGAGTATAAGCCGAGGGGGGACTTTCAGCCCCAAAAAAGGGCTGAAAATCTCGGCTTATACTCGAGTATATACGGTATATAGATATATATATATATACCAGTGTTTCTCAACTCACTACCTTAGTAATTACCACAGCCGTTTTATCTGAGGGAAATCCTGAAAACATGAGCTGTTGGGGCGCCTTGAGGACTGGAGTTGAGAAACACTGATATATACAGTATATCCAAGAGCCTTATACAAAAATTTGCCAGGAATTTGGCTTTGAATTTTACTTTTACAGGCTTATCATACAGAAGTTATCATTTGTAAATAGTCTGTGGCTGTTTAGGTTTCCACTATACAGCAACCTCACTTCATGGCTGCTGTAAAACAGTATTAGATCATTCTACTGTTTTTAAAAAGTATGAAATTCGATATATAGAGTTGAAGAGAAAGAGAATTACATTGGTAGATCTCTGTAAAACTGGTCAAGGGCTTTAAAGGTACCGATTGCCTCTCACCCTTTACCAGTTGAATAGATGGCACTGAAATCTTATCGTACCTACATTATTGTATAGAAAACTTGCAATGGGAGACCTTACTGTTTTCAGCTTAATGTAACCATAACAGTTAATTATGTACCACAATTAATAGGTGCATTAAACATAAAAATAAAACATACAGGAATACAGGTGACACATTACATAAAGAAGACAATATCTGGGATAGTATGTACCAAAATTTATATTCTGCTGAATATTGTAATACTATTCCATATCATTAAAATTTTCACATAAGACGTATTTTGAAGGCCATTTAGTAACAAAAAAGCCTCTGCCATCCTGATTTGCATAAATGTTCTTTTTAAGGATATGTCACTGTATCCTAATTTTCTTTTTTCTAAGTAGGTAAAACACTCTGAATATTTCATTTTCCTTTGAATACAATATAAAAGCCTCTGGGAGATTATCTAATGGTTGCAATTATATAACATGGAAGTAGATAAAACAACAGCTAATTGAAATACATAAATATTGATGTCAATTAGCTAAGAATTAAATGCACAGTTAAAAAGGTAAGTGCACAAGAGAATTAAACGGTTCAGTAGAATTATCTTTTGGAAAAAGCAATGACTTAGCGTATCATTCCACAAAGTCTGCATAATGCATGTATCATTATAAAATTATTTTGAATTGGCTAAGATATAATATTTAAATTACCCACTTCAATAAAAAGGATTTTTTTAATGGTGTAGATCATTATCTAGACATTCTCTGGGATTTCTTAAATTTAGAGACGATAGGCCCAAAAAATTATGAAAAAAACTTGTATGTCCTTTAAAATAAAATACAATTTACAATGCAGGAGACAGAATCTGATTACATTTAGGATAATGTCATTAAAGATTGGATAACTCAATAAAGCTACTATTAATTTACCACCTGAATGTCAAAGTGGATTAACATTAACAGTTAAAAGTCACCTGCAGTAACAGTAACTGGTACTAAAAGGTGAATTTAAACATCTCAGTATAACAAGTGATAAACATAAATGAAACATGGAATATTGTTTTTTTTTTTTATTATGGTAAATGTCATGATGTCTTATTTAAGTTTTCTGGCTATTTTGCCTTGTAATATAATATCTCCAGTTCTCTTGTGATTATTACAGTACAGAGTTTATGTCAGTTTTGAGTTTTCTCTTTAATTTTTATTAGGGTATTCTATAGATTGTTTTACAAATAAACAATATGGGTAGGTACAATAATATACAGTTTATTCTTGGGAATCATTACCCATAAATTTGGTCTATCATGATGAACATAATGGGGTTGATTTGCTAAGGGCTGTTAATAGACCCAGAGCATATTGAATTGTGAATGAGGTGAAGCTCTACTGACTTCCATCATCCAATAATGTGCAGTAAAAAAAGTTTATTTTATTTTTTTTATTGTATTTGCACTTGATTGGATATTATCTGAAATGTAAAATTTTACCACATTCACTAACCTCTAGGGGAAAATGGTATTGCAAAGAACAACTTCACTTGCAAAGTGAACAGTTTATTTGCCTTTAGTAAATCAACTCCAATATCTACAATATAGTTCAATTTTAAGGTATTAATGTAATGTTTTCCAAAACAATATAATAAATGTATAATAACATCAATTGTATTTGAGAAAAGATCTATGATCTTTAAACCAAGCCAGGTCGTGAATTGTCAAATTCCAGTGAAAAATTAGAAAAGCTTTGCAGTAGTTTGGGCTTTAAATTCATACTTGCTTGCATTGGAATCTCTTTGTAGGTCTATTTGAATTACTGAATTTATGAGGTCCTAATCCAAAATTTGTTCACAGCCCCTGTTGAGGATATATGTGGGACAAATTTTGCCAGTTTGTAAACACCATATGCAATCAGTTTTAGATTTTAATTGACGCTTGAAGGATATCTAAACCCCTAAAAACAAAGTTGTATTGCAGTTTGCCAGTCTTTATATGTGGTGGCTGCAATAGTTGTATTTTTTCAGGCTTATCATGTAAAAAAATGCTTGTTGATCCTGCTAGAAATGCAGTGTCTATTTTCCCTTCATGTGAGCTAAACTAATGCCGCGTACGCACGATCGTTTTTCACGTCCTTAGAAATTCAATTTTTTTAACTTGGGCATTAAAAACGATCGTGTGTAGGCTCTAGAGCATTTTTAACGACGTGAAAAACGGCCTAAAATTTTTTAGAACCTGCTCTATTTTTTCACGTCGTTTTTCATGTCGTTTTTTTCCCCGTCGTGAAAAACGGTAGTGTGTATGCTTTTACGAGGAGAAAAAAAAACGCGCATGCTCAGAATCAAGTATGAGATGGGAGCGCTCGTTTTGGTAAAGCTAGCGTTTGAAATGGAGATAGCACATTCGTCACGCTGGAAATTATTGCATCGTTTAATGCAGCGCATTCCTTTCTTCTTTAGATAATGCTTAAATAATGAACTTCTTTTGCTAATGATATTCTGAGTTAGGTCAAACTTGTTTGTTAGTAATTCTTAGTGATCTCGGGAACTTATTTTTGTTTTGTTAAGCCAGATCTCCGTCATAAATTATTAAATACTTTAAAATATCTTCAAACAATTTTAAATTTTTTTTTTGCTTTTATATTTAGGAATGTTTTTTATTTTAATTTTCTTTTGTGTGTCAAGTTACCACACCAACATTATCATTTTTTATTATTTTCTCTCAAGGAGGTTTGTGTCCCTTGTTAACTTAAAAATTATTTTTAGAAATGTCCCTGCCTACTCACTATCAAACTCTCTTTTTGAATTGAATTCACATAGTCAAGTATTTTCTGTAAATCAAATAATCCTTTATTTAGGCAGATAACAAATTAAAGGGGAAGGCAGCACTGGAGACCCTGCTTGAATTTGTGCATCCTTTGGACCCCACAGCAAACATCCAAGACTAGAACACCAAACTCTGTAATAACCTAAAAAAAAAAAAGGAGCACAATCTTGTCTTGGACTCCCAGAGGCCAGGAACAGCAGCAGATAAGTCAGATATGTCCCCAGTCTGTGGTACTACAGCAGTCATTATTTTTCCTCTTCCTTGTAGCCTTCTCACCAGCCTTCTCCAGCCTTCTCTGCAGCCTTCTCTTCAGCCTTTGTTAAGCGCTTCCTCGGAGGCTGGGTCCCAGCAGGAGTGCTTGTGGCAGGAGGAGGAGGAGGAGGAGGAGGAGGAGGTGGAGGAGGAGGGACGACCTCAGTTATATCTGTGAACTGGGTAAGTTCACCAAGCAACCCCCTGTTGATCACCTTCAGCATTAAATTTTCGCTGTACAGGCATTGCCTCATCTCCATCTGGCCTAATTTATGGGCCAGAACTGCGGCATAGCCCTCTTCAACAGAGGGGGCCTCTCTGAGGGCCGCAGTAGCCTCTTGAAGAAAGGCCCGGGTTTCCTCCTCCACCTGCCTAACCCTCCTTGGCATTAGTTGCTGGATTTTAAGGGGAGGCATCTGGGCTCTTGTGCTGGGCCTGGCCTCCTCCTGTGTGCCACTGGGCCCAGCCTCCTCCTGTATGCCACTGGGCCCTGCCTCCTCCTGGTCCCCAACGTCACCCTCTTCCTGGTTCTGCTCTGGCTGTAGAAAAAAAGGGACATACTTATATTTTTGGCATCATCAATCACACACACTTTTCACCTTCTGACATTTGGAAAATGAATGGCAAAAGTGATTAAAAATACACTAATTCTGACCCCTGCATTTTTTTGCTTGTCCCCATCAATTTTGACCACTACTGTCTATTGCTATGTCAAACAATTTTTGAACAGACATTAAATAGATAGCAATAGTAACATCTATTTTTCATCGTCACTTTTGTTATATATAATAAATCTAGATATCAATACTATACCTGGCTCCATATCTCCAAATCAGGCTCCTCAAGGACCTCTGCTTGATCCTCCGAAGAAGCCAGAGCTGGGTTGCAAGGAAGGCTGGAGGGTTGGCTGGAAGGAAGGCTGGAGGGTTGGCTACAAGGAAGGCTGGAGAGACTTCTGTGGGGAAGGGTTGACAGAGATTCCCTGACTTCCAGATGGTCATCCAGAAATGCTAACTTGCTGTAGTACCACAGACTGGGTTTATAAATCTTATCTGCTGCAGCTAACCTCTGGGACTTCAGGACCATATTCCGCTGTGTCCTGTATGTGCCCCTAATGGTACCTAGTTTGGTGTTCACATCTTGGATGGTTGCTGTGTGGATCACGGTTTGTACAAATCCAAGCAGGCTCTCCAGTGCTGCTGTCCTGGCAGCTTTATTTTTATTTTTTGCATTTTTCGTTTGCCACAGGACAGGGAGTTCCTTCCATCTGTCCAGGAACTCCCCCATGAACTCAGGACTCTTGAAAGCCTGCATTTTTTCTGAAAGTCAAAAACAACACAAAAATACTAGTGTCAGTCAAGATTCAACAAATAATCTTTTGGAACATATATAGGCCACAATCTCATCCACTGCTAAAACCAAAATCCCCAAAATGTTAGGTACCTTTGTTAATACGTTCGTTGCTAACTCCCTCTTCCGACAAACGAACATATTTATGAGACATGGGTATTAGCTTGATATACACTGCGCATGCGTGAAACTCTGCACGCTTTCCCCGCCCCTGACGTTCGATATAGTACTTTCCCCGTCCCTTCTCGCTCGTCGTAGTGCTAAACAACATGGCGGAGACACAGGTGGCTGAGATTACCTCTACAGAGGAGGAAATTCCTGAGGAACCCAAATCCTGAGCCCGGAGATATAAGGCATCCAACATGACATTCAAGGAAATAGTGGAGATGGTGGACATTTTGAAGAGGGAGGATTATGATGCCAAGCATGGGCCGTACAAAAGGCCTAATCTTGTCAAGACCAAAATTATGGGGAAAGTGGTTAAAACTCTTCACCAAAAATTTGGGGTGTGCAGAACAAAGGAACAGCTCCGAAAACAATGGTCTGATCTCAAGTTGTGAGAGCCCGACCAATACAAAAGAATAAAGAAAGTTTTAGGAAAAAGTAAGTAATTTTTCATGCATTTCAAAAGCAAATTAATAATACTTGTATTATGCTGTGTGTTTTTTGCTTTAATCTAGTACAGTGAAAGATAGCAACTTTCATGTTCGTCGGCACAGTAAACGGACGTAGTAAACCTCTTTCTACGTACACTTATTAATACGATGTTTTGGGATCATCCAGCGTTGCAAAACAAATTACCATGTATTTTTTTGGGAGATGATTTTTGGTACATTTTTTGTTTTTTGGGGGGGGGGAACTATATTTAAGAAAAATAAAGGGTATGCATTGTAATGTTAAAGGAGAGAATACTCATTAGCTGTTTAAACATCTGGACTCAGTAGTACAAGTGTGGCCCAACAGAACAATCTTTTTAGGGTGTCACACACAGGTGATCCAGGGTATATACTTGGGGGTGTTTCAATGTGTCAAACTTCTTTAAAATAAGTAGATGTTCCTGTTTTTGGTATGTATCCAATCATGTGTTCAGGTTGTAACTTGGGTATAACTGAAAATTGTACCACACTTCCAAAGAATGTTTCATATTTCTCTTTTAGGGATTATTTTGTAATATAATTCTGATTTAGTAAAGAAACTATACCTTTTATTGCAATCTCAATAGGGCTTCAAAAAGGTTTGACAAATAAGCCTAGAAAACCCCCACCTCCAAAAAGACACCCTTTTTGGGTGTACGTTTTTTAAGCATGCTTGTTCATGCGTTTTACCGCCAAAAATATTTTGGAACACTCAAAATTTCCAAACTAGTTTTGTAAAAAAAAAAAGCTAAAAATTACATAAAATAAAAAGATTTTGAAGCGAACAAATGTGTGCCTTAATTATGTAAATGTTGGCCAAAGTATAAAAAAAAATTGTTTGGGGTTTACACTGACAATGAAGGGTATTTACCAATGCTAAATACACATGGCAATACAAGTGCACTAGGAGAACCTAGGAGAAACATAAAAGAAAAAAAAAAGAAAAACACAATACAAAGAAAGTTTTGCAGAAAGATTTTTATTTACAAAATAATAAAGCTAAAAATCCACTGGCATATCAATGGCCCCCCTAACCACAAAATAGTCAACATATTGCTGCCGAATATCACGGCCGGTTTGGGGGGCCAAGCCTGGACGACCAGCTTCCAGGGCCACTAAATTGGTTTTGTCCTGTAAAGAGGCCCACTCAATGTAAGGTAGTTTGGGGAATGGACCCGTAAAAAGTTATGAAGGACACAACAGGTCATGACCACATGGTTCCATTTATAGGGGGCAAGATGGATGGAGGTGAGAAACAAGCAGAATCGGCTGGCCATGATGCCAAAGGCATTTTCCACCACACTAAACACCTCATCCGCTACAAACACAAATGGGAGTCCCTCCACATTCTGTTCCGCTGGTGGCAAGGCCAGCTCATCTGATATGATCCGTTGGCCAAACTCAGTCTGAGCAAAGACTCCTCCATCTGACATACGTCCATTTTTTCCTACGTCCACATATAGAAATTCGTAGGTGGCCGACACCACTGCCATCATGACGATGCTGTGGAACCCCTTGTAATTGTAATAATAGGATCCCGAATGGGGTGGTGGTACGACCCGAACATGCTTGCCGTCGATGGCCCCTCCACAGTTTAGAAAGTTCCATCGTTGGGCAAACTGAGATGCCACATTCTGCCATTCATGTGGCGTAGAAGGGAACTGTGGAGTTAAAAAAAAAATTGATTAATACTTTCAGACATAAACATTGCAAGCAGATTTGACAAAATCATTCCTGGCCAAGATCAATAAAAAATTAGACAGATTGGTAAATGATTTATAAACAGCAAAAAAGCCACAAAAAAATGTTTTAAATAAAAAAAAAAAAACACAGTCACTTATCAAATCCAACAACCCCTCTGATGAGCCATTTAAGATATTTTATGGGGGGGGGGGGTTTGAAGATGAGTTGGGGACCTCACAAATCAAAGCTGCAGCACTCTGTATGAAGTGAAAGAAAATGAAACATTCCTAAGCAATCTTTAGGGGGCGTTTAGGGTAAAGCAATACAATGAAACAGACAACAAAAGAAAGGGAAGTGACTAGGCTAGGTGGGTATGGCCCTAGGATAGCATGCTGGAGAGGTTAGTTAGGGTAAAAAATTATGTAGGCCAAAAAAAGAACAGGAAAAAATACACAACATGCATGTGGAGAAAGAGGACATTCCCAGCATATTAGAATCATGGGAATTAGGGACTGATGAAATAAATAATAAACATTATTAGGCAAGAAATACATAAAATGTGATGTTTTAAAGTAGAAAACTTACCTTAATATAGTCCTCCTGCAAAACTTAAAGTATGGCAGAACAAGTCTCTGGTATAATGATCCCCAGAGCCTGGGGGGGAGATGCCTGTTGAGAACTTGAGGTCCTGCAGGCTTCTCCCAGTCGCCAGGTATCGCAACGTGGCGATGAGCCTCTGCTCAGCAGTGAGGGCTTCCTGCATAACGGTGTCCTGCCTGGTAATATAGGGGGACACCAAAGCCAACAGATGATGAAATACGGGGTCAGACATCCTGAGAAAATTCCTGTAGTCCTCAGGATTATTCTCCCTGATCTCCCGCAACAAAGGCATGTGACAGAACTGGTGCCGCTGGAGCAACTAATTCTTGGTCCATGAACTCCTCCTCACCCTGTTCATGGTCTGGAGTCGGGATACAGCATGGAACCCTGCTCCAACTACAGCACGAACTCTATGACGAGTACGTAGCCGCAACATGGCTAGATAACGGTCGGCTGCTCAGAACGCACTAAAAGAACGCACAGAAGAACAGCAAGGCCTATGAAGAACGAGCTGAAAAACAGTAACGAGCAGACAAGAACGCACTGAATAAACAGATACAAACTGACTACAAGCACTGAAAGACAGATACAAACCCACAAGCACAAACTGAACTCCACAAAACGATCTTCAAAGCACGAAGACTGAAAAGCGCGAATCGTCTCTCACCAAACTTTTACTAACATGCGGTAACACGAAATTAGCAAAAACGTCCCAAAGGGTGGTGCCATTAGAACGGAACTTCCCCTTTATAGTGCCGTCGTACGTGTTGTACGTCGCTGCGCTTTGCTCGAGCGTTTTTTTTCATGATCGTGTGTACGCAAGACAGGGTTGAGAGGAAACAAGAAAAAAAACGACAAGAAAAACGTCGGTTTTAAAAATGACATTAAAAACTGATGTGTTTGGCATAAATGTATGAAACCATCTAAACTGCCTTCCAATCAATCTTATTTAGACTACTAAATCCTCTCGCGCATGAAGATAAATCGAGGAAAACCTCTTTACATCCAAATTAGAAGAGCAATTTAGATGACAACCATGGCTCCCTCCGTAGATGCAGTGGAGTGAGTGAGCATAACCACCTAAGGACTGAGAGTGTGTTATTTGCAAAATTGCCATGTTAAAGTAAAGAAAAGAAACCATGAAAAAAATATGTAACCACCACATCTAAAGACTGCCAAGCTGCAGCGTATATCATTTTTGTTTTTTGCTGTCCTCACTGTTAGTTGTTTTGTAAACAGCTAACAAATGAACATAGTAACCAGAACACATAGAACATGTGTACAATTTGTGTGGCTATTTATTGGGTCACTGCACTCCATTGAAAGACCCCTGACATTCCTATTCAACAAAATAAAGATATAACACATTCTATAATGCATATGGAGAGAATTTTTCATACTCTACACAACTGGATGTCATAATTTCAATAATTAATGGGATCCCTGGTGTGAGCATAAACATGTTTTCCTATGAGAAGGTACTCTTCTATTATCTATCTCTATCTGTGGATCATGTTGAGCTTCTAGACATTATTAAGATCACTTTATTACTGATAATTTACATGTTGGCTAATATATGATATTTAATGCTCCAGTACGTTAGATTCAAGTATTGTGCTTACAACTCTGGATCTGTATGTTTAACGGCTTCATCACATTCAATGTATTTCTGTTGTATTATTCCAAATTCCCTTTGTTGACTCTCTCATTCTTTTACTATTGTTGACTTTGTACAAGTTTATAAAAGTTTGTATGAAAAAAAAAAAAACCCTGTCAAGTTATTATTTTTTTGTCAGTGTAGTGTTGGTAGGATTTTCCTAGATAAAGTTAAAGTGGAGTTCCACCCTAAAAATTTACTTTCTATTAACAGCTTGCCTTAAATGTAAAAAATAAATAAATAAATGTTTACTCACTTCTATCTGGCTGTTACTAGGCAGATTTCGGAATCTGCCTAGTTCCTAGTCCTAGGTGGTTCAACTTCCTGTCCTAAGACCCCATTGCCTCCTGGGAAATGATGACACTCATTTCCCAGGAGTCTCTGGGCATTACTGTGCCTAAAAATTGCCCAGCATGCACCTCTCCCTGAAAACCAGGAAGAAAAAGGAACTGGGATTACATGCCCACACATATGATGGATACGACCACAACATGAGCTGGAGGATATAAGGCAAGTGTTTGCAATGATTTCTGGAATGATTGGGGAGCTATTAATATGTTTTAGGGACTATTTAATGTGATTCATTTTAGCTTGCAAAAAATAAATAAAAAAATAATGCCCGTAACCCCGCTTTAAAAATATCACCCAAAGTGAAAAAAAAAACCACTTAGACAGTTGCTACTGTAACATGTGTTGTCACCTAGAAGTGTCTGGAGAATAAAAGGTGGGGGTGGGAATTAACCCTAATTTAGGGAGAGTTCCTGTTGCATCTCCAGGACAGGGAGTGAAGTGAAATATCCCAGGAAGGATGCAGACAGCAAAAAAATATGAGCTTTACACTTCACTACTCTATCCTCCATAACTAAAATGAAATGTCTAAATATTCACCACAGCGTTAGGGTGGAAGGACACTGCAATGGTCCTTTTTTACCCCAGAGCTTGGCTTTAATATATAGTCATAAATATTTTTATGATTATGACTTGATAAAGTTCAGATCATATTTTAGGAATTATTTCTTTTTTTTTTAACAAGAGAAGGAATTATTTCTTTAGAAGCAAAATAGAAATCCCCTTTTCATACCTCACACAAACACAGATTACATATTACACCGGACAACAGTTTTTTTGATGATTATGTTAACCACTTAAGCCCCGGACCATTTTGGCTAGTTAATGACCAGGCCACTTTTTGCGATTCGGCACTGCGTTGCTTTAATTGACAATTGCACGGTCGTACGACTTGGCTCCCAAACAAAATTTACGTCCTTTTTTTCCCCACAAATAGAGCTTTCTTTTGGTGGTATTTGATCACCTCTGCAGGTTTTTATTTTTTGTGCTATAAACAAAAATAGAGCGACAATTTTGAAAAAAATGCAATATTTTTTACTTTTTGCTATCCCCAAAAAATATATAAAACATTTATTTTTTTTCCTCAGTTTAGGCGGATACGTATTCTTCTACATCTTTTTGGTAAAAAAAAATGCAATCAGCGTTTATTTATTGGTTTGCGCAAAAGTTATAGCGTTTACAAATGAGGGGATAGTTTTATGGCATTTTTATTTATTTTTAATTTTTTTTTACTAGTAATGGCGGCGATCAGCAATTTTTTTCGTGACTGCGACATTATGGCAGACCCATCAGACACTTTTGACACATTTTTGGGACCATTGTTATTTTTACCACGATCAGTGCTATAAAACTGCACTGGTTACTGTAAAAATGACACTGGCAGTGAAGGGGTTAACCACTAGGGGCACTGAAGGGGTTAAGTGTGCCTAAGGGAGTGATTACTACTGTGTGGGGGCGTGGCTACGAGTGACACATCACTGATCTCTGCTCTGATTACACAGAGCGGAAATCAGTGACAGTGTCAGTAGGCAAGCGGGGAGATGTTGTGTTTACATTAACATCTCCCCACTCCATCCCTCCATGAGACGATCGAGGGGATCCCCACGGCAATCGAGTCCGCGGGACCCGCGGTCCGACTCACGGGGATGGCGCAGGGTCGCGAGCGCGCCGCCAGCGGCGCGCGCGCGACCACACGGCAGGCAGTTAAAGGGGACGTACAGGTACGTGATTGTGCCTGTACGTGCCATTCTGCCGACGTATATATGCTGTTGCCGGTCATTAAGTGGTTAAACCCCTTCAAAGTGAACACAAGTATAATTTCATAAAGATTGTATCAATTGGAATCATGAGAAATATTAATATGAAATTAGCTTTTGTTGATTCTAATGTATTTAATTGCATAATGTTTCTGACATGCTGCATCCAACAGGGCTAAAAGTGTTTTGCTGCTGATTTTCTCAAAGTTTTTCATCAGTTTTATGTGAACTGGAGTCAAGAATTTCTTTGTCAGGCCAAATTCTTTTAGAGTGGCCATTTTTTTTTTATGTAATGGGACTCTCTATTGTCTCTATGTTTCTAATGGGACTCTCATGCACAGCTGTCCCATTCACCTATAAAACAATGGTACTTGGTGTAAACAAGTTGCATTCCAAGCAGCAGAGCCACTACTTTCAGATCTCCACAGATATTCCTGTTATACTTGGTGCACTGGATGAGCGTCAACAGTTTCATGTGTCTGTATGTTTCTTCCATGTGTGCAACAAAGCCAATAGGTATTGCAGATTGCAAAAAACTGACGGTTTCTATTAAATTGTACGTGATAGGTTAAATTACAGGTTATTTTCTGATTAGTAGCCAAAATCTATAACCAAACATTTTTCAGGAAGCAAATTTTTTGTTGTCTAGTGTTATATTACGTAAGTTAAGTTATGTCAAAAGCAAAATGTGAAAAAAGCAAAGCTTTTGAGTAAAGTAAGGAATGGTTAAAATCGCTGTCATTTGTGTTTTCACTTCCTGAGCTGAAGAAACAATAGGATGTAGGATGTGAATTGAAGAACTTTAAAATTATTGATTTGATATTACTTCCTGTACTGACTACAATAATCACCAGGGAAAGAGTAATAAACAATGTGATTTTGGAAATTGATGTTTAGAGTTTAGAGTTTGTTACAAAGAGGATCTGGTTTTGGGGGCAGGGTGTTTACCTTTATGGCATGCTATGTAAAAAATAAATAAAAAATTAACACTTTAAAAAAAGTATTTGTTTAATCACTTTGCATAAGTATAAGGTACATGGATCAACTACCGATGTGGTATCCTTGTGCCATTCTCTACAGAAGTGGCTTTACAGAGCAACATAAATAAGAACTAATTCATTTACTATACAGTATCATTCAAACACACACACACACACATCACACATAAACACACACATGCATATATTTGTGTTTATACTAAGGTAATTTCAAATTCACCTGGAAGATTATTTGTAATAAGGATGAAGGGCTAATGCTTTTCCAAATAGGAAGAATAGCATTTAAAGCCTGGAAGTGAATAAGCCAAAACATAGAATGAGCATAAATAAGGGGAACAAAGTAGAAAGACCTCCAGGGGTCTATGGGGTTTAAAACTGAAGGTGGGTGCCCAAGATAGACCACAAACTGTTCCAAAAGGTAGACACACAAGGACATGTCCCGAACATATGTATAATTTTGACTGAAGATTGACCACACCTGGATCAACTGCCACAAAACACCAGGCCAATCTGCTGTCACTTATCTGCTGAAAGTGATAAATAAACATAAATTGTATGAGTTTATCTGCTGTATTATCATACTTATAAACCAGGGGTACCATGGCACTCACATCCGTTATCAATAAAAGGCTGTATATTTCAAAGCCCCTTGTTCTGGGATACAGTAAATGGAAAAGTCTCCTTAGCCTGCAGGCATTTGTAGAGAGATGTAGTCAGTTTAGTTTGTCCAGCAGTTTACATCAAGTGTTCCAATGGCTAATCTGCCAAGCTCAACACCAAAGTACCAAAATGGGCCTTGACAGTATGTCCTTTAATAGTTAAGGTTATCAAAGAACCTACCGTACACACCCATTTTTAAAAAAGTGTGAGATAAGACCACCAGGTAATATCAGTGTCGTAGTAAAGTTCTTTTAACCTACGGTCATTTTATAAGGAAGTTTGAAATTACATATGACATATGAGAAGGCATCTCTAAAAGTATATCTTCTGCTTAAAGTCAAGCCATATTAGAAACATCCACTGGAAACCATTTATTACAGTAGTGCAAGGTTGCTTAATGAATATCATCTAAGAGATCCTAAGAGTAATAGTGGGACTGAAAGTAGTAAGAAATAATCAAAAGATTGTGGTATACCTATGGGAAAGACAGACAACTTATCCCATTGTAGTTCCAGTGCTGAGTTTTCCTCAAAGACTACATTCAATAATGTTATAAAGGAATGTTCCAAACTGTTAAGATATAATATGTTAATAAGCACCTTAGATAAGACATTCTTCTCCAGGTGACCCCAGCAGATGTCACCTACACAGGGGGACCATCTAAGGGAAAAAGTCAGAGGATCCATGGCTATAGTGAACAATAAGGGTGACATGGGGCAGCTTGCCAAGAAACCTAGCCATTCTGAAGAGAAAAATACACTGATATATCCAAGTTAGTCCAAAGTCTGGCCTTGGGGCCTGTATATTATATCAACGGATAGTTAGAACCCCAGGAGAGACTTAACCTCTCAAAATAATTTCCAGAGAACAGGAATAACAGCTTTTTTAAGTGCTTCTTTCATAGTCTAGTCTCATATGTGTCCACTGTCAATGGCCTCTAGAAACATCTTATGTAATAAAGGAGTAAACATGTCAGAGCTAGATTTGTACCTGTTGGTGTGCCAACTATCAAGGTCTGGGGTCATATTAGCTAAAGAGGAGTGAATTTAATTAGCCATCTGCTGTATTGAAATCCAGGGACATTATCAGTTTTATTGTAAGCTACAGGAGAAGTAAAGGGTCACTGCATGATGCCAATAGAGGTCCAAAGAGACTCAAGGTGGGAGAGACTCAAGGTGAGAGAGAAGTTTATGACATACCATAAGAGACAATTCAAGAGGGGAGTAATCAGCAAAAGTTTGGGACAACAAAAGTAATTTAATACTCAGAGGTCAGCATATTGCAAGGGTGTAATCAAGCCTTAGTAGGTCCCTATATGTTTTAGACTGGCATGAGTGCTACCTGATAGTGAAGTGCCTGCAATGCCATATATTCACATATTCGTAGATTGCACACCAATTAGCAAAATATTAAAATTCTGACTGCAGGGGCCTAAACCTATATAATTCAGGTTCCAGCACTGGCTTAAAGCCTCCCAATGGGAGAGTAATGAAGGTTGGAGGGCTAGACAGGTGGAAGCCAGGTTCCATAAACAGTGTGGCCATACTGGGTGATGGGACATAAACCACTACCAATTAAAGTGGAGTATTATAAATGGTGCAATGGATGATAACATATTGACCCCTGCAATTAGAAATAATATGTACACAATTAACCAATTGTCTACTGGGCACTTATTCCCCCTTCCTGCCCAGGCCAATTCTCAGCTTTCAGTGCTGTCACACTTTGAATGACAACTGTGCAACACTGTACCCAAACAAAAATGTTATAATTTATTTTCCACACAAATAGAGCTGACCTGAGCACCAAGAAATGTAAGTGCACAACAGTTTTTATCCTCATTACTTTCATTAAAATGGAATTACACTATTTTGGCATTCTATTTCTTCTGGGTCTGAGCTGCGGGGGAGAGAGAGAATGTGGATCCAATCTACTGCCATTATAAAATGGGTGATACCCCAAGTTATCAAAGGGGTATATATATTATATTGCTGGTAAGAGCCCATCTTGTTCACACAGTGGTTTAAGCACGAATTGAAGCAAACTTTTGAGCATGTTTTCATTAAGAAACACGGTGGTTGGAATCTTATAAGAACTGCTTTGTATGGACTTTTTTTTCATATTTTTACCTTTTATTTAGGGATTTTTTGCATTATGTGGATTCTGTTTGTTCAAGTGTATTGAGATGTGTTATTGATGTTTTTTGTTTCCAAAGTTATTTGAGAGCACCTTACTTTTCATTCACTTTCTTTATAAAAATCAAAGGGTATATACCAATTAGTATGTAATATCTGATTTCACAATACAATACACCTCTGATGTCTGTATGTAAGATAATATTATCTTTGAGTTTGCTATATACTGGAATCAGATATTACATGTATATCCATTTGTATGTAATATTTGATTCCAGTAAATAGCAGACTCAAATATCATAAGATCTTACATACAAATGCAAAAGCAATTGTTATGAAGGATAAACTCAAAAACAGAGATTACCCATTCAAAATAATAATATAGAAGGTCCAATAGTTTAGGAAGGAGGAGTGATAAATAGTGGTTTTGTATTTCAAATAAAAAAGCTTACATTGAAAAGGAAATAACATTTGGATGTTGTTTGTTCTCAATTTCTTTTTTTATTCATCTTTTCATATACAAATTTTTTTACATTTATACAAAATTCACTTACAAATACATTGTTCCCATTAATTATTCAATTTACCAATCTTGGTATATGTAAATTACTTATCGTTTAAAAACAATATACCATCCATCAATCATCTACATTTACCTTCCATATCCATTCGTCCTACCATTCATTCACACCACTAACACACCAAAAAAAAAAAAAGTAATAAAGGTTTAATCCCCCCCCCCTTTAATCCTCCCCGTCTCCCCCCCTCTCCTCCATCATTTTCCATTCAGCTCGTCTCTCCCCTTCATATCACTCCTTGTTTTCCATTTATATATATTCCTTCATTCCTTCCCAGAGCCGAAATTCATCAAATTTTTGCAAAATTTCTGGTATTTGGCTATTTATATATCCGTCTTCTCTTATCTGTCTTTCCATATATTGTATTTCGTTCATTTCACATATCCATTCTACTATATTTGGGCTTCTATTTACTCTTCATTTGCGCGCTATTATTGTTCTAGCTGCCGTTATCATATGATGTAAAATATATTTTTTAATACTCTTTATTGAGTCTGAAATTAATGATAACAAGGAAATGTCTATGTTTAAATTTATCTTTACTCCCGACACTTTCCAATATATCTCATAAACTTTTTCCCCAAAATTTCTCACCATTTGACAACTATACTATATGTGGGCCGTGGTCCCCCTTTCGACCCTACATCTCCAACATATATCTGTTTGTCCACTATTTATTTTATTTAGCACTACTGGACTCAAATACCATCTCATTGCTATTTTATAATTTCTTTCTTGGTACTTGGTTGCTATAGATGTTTTATGAATTATTATAAATATTTTCTCCCATTCTATTTCTGATATTGACCTCCTCATTTCCTTTTCCCATTTTTTCATTCCTGTTAAATCTCTAACGGGTCCTGCCGGGAGTAGTAGACCATACAGTAGGTGCCGCCGACATTGTATATTCATCGCCATCCCATCGCGGAGATTCTCGGCGACAGGGTGGCGACATCTCGGCGACAGGGTGGCGACATCTCGGCGACAGGGTGGCGACATCTCGCGCTCGCTGCAATAGCGAGAAGGAGACGCGGCACTGTATTGAACAGGATCCGACGTGGATTCCCGCCAATACCAGGCACTGTGCTTGGTATGAATCCTGAGAGGGAACTCCACGCCAATTTTTTTATAAAAAAACGGCATGGGTTCCCCCTCCAGGAGCATACCAGGCCCTTCGGTCTGGTATGGATTTGAAGGGGAATCCCCTAAGCCGAAAAATCAGCGTGGGGTTCCCCCTCAAAATCCAAACCAGACCCTTATCCGAGCATGCAACCTGGCAGGCCGCAGGAAAAGATGGGGGGACGAGAGAGCGGCCCCCTCCCTCCTGAACCGTACCAGGCCGCATGCCCTCAACATGGGGGGTTTGGTGCTCTGGGACAGGGGGGCGACCTGCGCCCCCCCCACCCCAAAGCACCCTGTCCCCATGTTGATGGGGACAAGGGCCTCTTCCCGACAACCCTGGCCATTGGTTGTCGGGGTCTGCGGGCGGGGGCTGATCGGAATCCGGGAGCCCCCTTTAATAAGGGGGCCCCCAGATGCTGGCCCCCCACCCTATGTGAATGAGTATGGGGTACATCGTACCCCTACCCATTCACCTGGTGGAAAAAAAATGTCAATAAAAAAACACACACAGCTTTTTAAAGTAATTTATTACACAGCTCCGGGGTCTCTTCCGACTCCGGGGGTCTCTTCCGACTTCGGGGGTCTCCGGTGTCGTCTCTGCGCTCTCCGGTTCTTCTCTCGCTCTCCGGTTCTTTCTTCCTTCTGCCGGGCCTCCGCTATGTTCTTCCAGCTCTTCTGCTAGCGGAGAGGCCCGGTCTTCCTGTCGTCTCGTCCGACTCTCCGTTGTCCTTCTGCCGGCCCCTCCACTATCTTCTTCCAGCTCTTTAGCTAGTGGAGGGGCCCGGTCTTCCCCGTCGTCTCGTCCCGCTCTCCGTTGTCATTCTGCCGGCCCCTCCACTATCTTCTTCCAGCTCCTTTGCTAGTGGAGGGGCCTGGTCTTCCCGTCGCCGTTGGCGTCTTCTTCCCTCTTCTCCTCCTCGATGTTCACTCGTCGCTTCCTCCAGCTGTAATGCTGGCTGTTCGGTCCGCAACGATTTATATAGGCCTCTCATGACATCACAGTCACATGCTCCCATGACGTCACAGTCACATGCTCTGCGGACCGAACAGCCAGCATCCATCTGGGGCCACCATTCTTCCGAGCACCTTTGCTGCAGAGCTAGGAGGGGCTGACAGTCCAACTTTTTCCTTAATCCACACCACTTTTTGTGGTGAGTTTTTTAGATATGTTTGCTTTGAATATGTCAATTACAATATATTAAGATTATTTGATTATATAATAAATACATTTTCTTTATAACCTAGAGGCTCCTGAAGAAGCAATTACACAGATCTCGCGAAACCTGTAGAGCTTAGTTTTTAAGTCTACAGTATCTCGTGGATCCCAATCCAAGGAGCTATCTCTATCCTACGTGGTATTGCCCCACGATGCACGAGCATCGCAATGTACTGTTCTACTGTTTATTTATTGAGTAACTACAGTCATAGCCGAAATAGTTGGCACCCCAGAAATTTTTCCAGAAAATCAAGTATTTCTCACAGAAAAGTATTGCAGTAACACATGTTTTGCTATACACATGTTTATTCCCTTTGTGTGTATTGGAACAAAACAAAAAAAGGGAGGAAAAAAAGCAAATTGGACATAATGTCACACAAAACTCCAAAAATGGGCTGGTCAAAATTCTTGGCACCCTTACCGTATATACTCAAATATAAGCCAAGTTTTTCAGCCCTTTTTTTAGGGCTGAAAGTATACCCCTCGGCTTATACTCGAGTCAGTACCTGAAAATCGTGAAATTCCGCGGCCGACGTCCATTGTTTAAATCTAGCGCCTTTCTCCCTGTCTCTTCCGCGATAGGCATTTCCAGCAAACACTTGTGTTGAGTGTTGTGCCTATCACGGAGGTCCTCTTGTCTGTGATTGGAGGAGCACTGAACACAGTGCCTGCTGGGAAACGGAGTCGGAGAATGAGAGGACCTCCATGATAGGCGCAACACTCAACACAGTGTTTGCTGGAAACGCCTATCACGGAAGGGACAGGGAGAACGGAGCGAGATTTGAACAATGGACGCCGGCTGCGGAATTGCAAGATTTTGAGGTACACTGACTCGGGCACAGGGAGGCTGCAATGGACACAGTAAGGGGGCACAGTGAGGTGATAAGGGGCACAGTGAGGTGAAAATGGGCAGTGAGGTGGCACAGTGAGATGGCAATGGGCAAAGTAAGGGGGCACAGTGAGGTGGCAATGGGCAGTGAGGTGGCAATGTGCACAGTGAGGTGGCAGAGTGAGATGGCAATGGGCACAGAAAGGTTGGGCAATTGGCACAGTGAGGTGGCAATGGGCACATTTCCTCCCCTCGGCTTATACTCGAGTCAATAAGTTTTCCCAGTTTTTTGTGGTAAAAGTAGGTACCTCGGCTTATACTCGGGTCGGCTTATACTCGAGTATATACGGTAACTTAATATTTGGTTGCACACCCTTTGGAAAAAATAACTGAAATCAGTCGCTTCCTATGACCATCAATAAGCTTCTTACACCTCTCACCGGAATTTTGGACCACTTTTCCTTTGCAAACTGCTCCAGGTCTCTCTTATTGGAAGGGCGCCTTTTCCCAACAGCAATTTCAAGATCTCTCCACAGGTGTTCAATGGGATTTCAATCTGGACTCATTGCTGGCCACTTTAGAACTCTCCAGCACTTTGTTGGCATCCATTTCTGGGTGCTTTTTGACGTATGTTTGGGGTCATTGTCCTGCTGGAAGACCCAAGATCTCAGGCGCAAACCCAGCTTTCTGACACTGGGCTCTACAGTGCGACCCAAAATCCTTTGGTAATCCTCAGATTTCATGATGCCTTGCACACATTCAAGGCACCCAGTGCCAGAGGCAGCAAAACAACCCCAAAACATCATTGAACCTCCACCATATTTCACTGTAGGTACAGTGTTCTTTTCTTTGTTGGCCTCATTGCGTTTTTGGTAAACAGTAGAATGATGTGCTTTACCAAAAAGCTCTATCTTGGTCTCATCTGTCCACAAGACGTTTTCCCAGAAGGATTTTGGCTTACTCAAGTACATTTTGGCAAACTGTAGTCTTGCTTTTTTATGTCGCTGTGTCAGCAGTGGTGTCCTCCTGGCTCTCCTGCCATAGCCGTTCATTTATTTTAAATGTCGATGGATAGTTCGCGCTGACACTGATGCTCCCCAAACTTGCCCCAGGTGACTTTAAAGGAGCTTGAAACAATCTTATTTTATATATATTTATTTATTTTGACCAGCCCATTTTTGTAGTTTTGTGTGACATTATGTCCAATTTGCTTTTTTTCCTCCCTTTTTTTGTTTTGTTCCGATACACACACAAAGGGAATAAACATGTGTATAGCAAAACATGTGTTAGTGCAATACTTTTCTCTGAGAAATACTTGATTTTCTGTAAAAATTTCTGGGGTGCCAACAATTTCGGCTATGAATGTATGTGCATGATATAATCCGAAAACAGGTAATACAGCATACTTTCAAACTGTTACAGGTCCTATGTAATATGCCTAGCTTGCTATCATTTCTGCTTTCTATGATCTATGTGCTTCCTAGGGGTCTAGCTGATAAGGTTGGACTTGCATGTCTGGTTGGGTTGTACTATTTCTCAGGCAAAGATCCATGGCGTCTTTAAAATTCCTAACCTGGAATGTCAGGGGTCTCCGTGAGAAGGTGAAACGCTCGGCAGCTCTTGCATTCCTTAAGAAGCAACGTGCTCATGTAGAGGGGAGGTTGCAGATGGCCCTCCATCGTCCATGGGTGGGGTGGGCATTTCATTCGACCCACACGGCCCATGCATGCGGAGTCTCCATACTCATTGCCAAATCTGTTCACTTTAAACTATGTGAGGCTTCCACAGACCCAAAGGGCCGCTATGTATTCCTATCTACCAAATTGTACGGGGTGCCCTTCCTTCTCCTGGCCTTCTATGTCCCTCCCCCATTCTCCATGTCCATAATCCTAGAGGGGATTGCATTTATGGCACGATATCCCTCAGTCCATGTGGTTTGTCTGGGGGATTTCAACACCACACTGAATCCTTCCCTAGACAGGCTCCAACTTTCAAATCCCACTACAGGGACAGCAGGGGACACTAAATTTTCCTGATTGATTGCTTCTTTTCACCTGGCAGACACCTGGCGGCATAAATACCCCAGTACAAAATCATATTCCTGCTTCTCCTCTACCCATAACTCCATGTCTAGAATTGACCTTATCCTTATTTCACAGAGTTTTACACCACGGCTGAGGGAGGCTGTGTTCTCCCCTAGGCTTCTGTTGGATCATAGCTCGTACTGGATTACCCTAGGTGTACCCATAGACAAACCACTGTGAGCATGGCGGTTGAACCCATTCTGGCTCTCCCTGTTGCCTGAGGACGACGAGCTCCTCACTGAATGACGAATATATTTCAGGGAGAATGACCGATCTGCCCCTGTGGCGACTGGGAGTCATTCAAACTCCATGCCCGCATGTCCTTAACTTCCCGCATCAACCAGATTAAGGCGGACTCGGCAAACGCCTTTGATAGTGCGTGGCAGAATTGTCCCTCACAGAACAGGGATTTGCGGCTGATCCCACCCCAGCAAAAGCAAACGCCCTTAAATTTCAAACTAGAGTGGTTACCCAACTCCAATATGAAAAAGCCAGACAGAAATTATTTTTTGCTAAACAGAAGATGTTCGAGCATGGGGAAAAGGCTGACAAGATTTTGGCTTACTTGCTCCATAGTGAGGACAGACCCTAGTGGTAATTTCCCTACGCGGCCCTGACGGCCTCCATATTACAGACCCACTTAAAGTGTCCACCATGTTTCGGGACTGTTGCCGGGTTTGCCAGATCCAAATCCCCAGGCTCTGACGGCCTTCCAATTGAATGTTATTCCCAGTATGGTGAGCTCTTTGAGACGTTTACACTCCCCCCATCTATGAGAGAGGCGACCATAGTCCTTATCCCCAAACTGGGTAAAGACCCTGGGTATCCGGAATCCTATCGCCCCATCTCTCTCCTCCAGGTGGATATTAAAATATTGGCAAAGTCCTAGCTAACCGGCTCAACCAAGTCATACTCTCACTGATACACACAGATCAGACAGGCTTCATGCCTGGTCGCAACACCTCCTTTAATTTGCGCAAATTACATATTAACCTACAAGCCACACACAAAAATTTAGGATCTCGGGTAGTTGTGACATTGGACACGGCCAAGGCATTTGACTCTGTGGAATGGAGTTATTTGTGGAGGTGCCTGGAGTGCTATGGCTTTGGCCCTAGATTCCATAAATGGATCAGTCTTCTCTATCAGGCTCCAACTGCCAAAGTGGTGGCGAATGGATGGCCGTCTCCAGTGTTTGATCTCAGTAGAGGTTGCCCACTCTCCCCACTTCTCTATGCCCTGGCTGCGGAGCCCTTGGCTATGTCTATTCGCACAAACCCGGAGATACGGGGATTGCAGATGGGACCCTTAACAGAAAAAATTTGCATGTATGCGGACGATACATTGTTATACCTCGCTGATTCGGGCCCTTCCCTCCAAACTGCACTTCGGACGATTGAGCAGTTTGGGAAATTCTCCGGACTCAAGATCAATTGGGGGAAGTCACAGATTCTTACGATTGATAGCTTCCCACCGCCCGAGTCCCAGAAGGACCTGCCACTTCAAAGAGTTGATACCATTCGGTACTTAGGAATACACATATCTAGGAGCCCGGCTGACTATATTACTCTCAATATAGAACCATTGTTTTCGTTGGTTAGAGCCAAGATACTGGTTTGGGCTTTTCTCCCCCTTGGGGTGTGGGGTCGCATAAACCTGGTAAAAATGGTCCTTCTGCCCAAGATGTTATATGTTTTATGGCACACCCCGATATACATACCCTTAAAGTACTTTAAGTCACTAGAAGCCCTTCTCAAGCCCTTTGTCTGAGGTACCGGCAGGCATAAACTCACCTGGCAAGCACTCAAAAACCCAACTGATATGGGACGTACAGCATTACCAAATTTTAATCTCTACTACATTGCATCCCAACTATCCCAATTGTTTCACGTTGACAAAACAGACGGCACACGTTTCCGACACCTACTTTGCCCACGGGGGGCTCAGCGCACTGGAGACCCGCTCTATGCAGTATCGGCGGGCTCCAGGAGTGCTGAGTCGGGTGGAGATACGAAGTCTTTACTGTATAATTATAGACGCATTTGGGACCTTGCCTCTACCAGATTGGGAATACCCCAGACCATGGATTACACGCCACTATGGCATAACAAATGTCTGCCTGAATTCCTTAATGTTCAGGGCTCTGAGCTTTGGGCCGCACAGGGTGTCTATTACCTACATCACTTATTCTCAGATGGAAATCTCAAAACCTACCAAATACTTAAAGAGGAATTCTCACTTCACAATCATATGTTCTTCAGGTTTTTGCAAGTAAGACATGCGGCCCAAACACAATTCTCACATACCCTACCACAACCCACCCCACACCCTAACATGGCTATAGCTAAGAGTAAGGATCCGCGCGGATTGATATCCATGTTTTACCACATGCTCTCTACCCCTATTTCCACTAAATTAGCATTTGACTTGAAGCCTCGCTGGGAGAGGGAGGTGGGACCACTGGAGGATAAGGAGTGGGAGGAGGCGCTGGAGACCTGCAAGGCAGTGTCCCCCAGACTCTCAGACAGACTGTCCCAGATCTACATAACTCACAGGGCATACCTTTCCCCTATCCGAGTGGCTAGATACAAACGTAACCAGTCTACCCTGTGCTTGTTGTGCAATCAGGAGACAGGCACATTCTTTCATCTCCTCTGGGCTTGTTTGAAAATTCAAGACCTTTGGAGGCAAATTGTGACTTTCCTCCATGATGTCATGGGCTCTCCCTTAGTACTTAATCCAAAACAATGTATACTCTGGATATTTCCTGACGTTATGGACAAATATACCAAGATATTCCTACACGAAACCCTATTCTCAGCCAGAAAGATTATTGCCAGGAGATGGGTGAGGTCTTCACCCCCCAGTTTTTCAGTGGAAGGCAGAGGTAAATGTAACCTTAAACCTCAAAAATGTATATACACAAATAGAGGCTGCCCAGCCAAATACGATAAAATTTGGGACCGCTGGTTGAAGGACACAGAGACCTGCAGTTAACGGTAGACCCATCCTGAGTCATTAATGTGGAAACAGATTGGGCTTTTTACCCTTTTGTTAGATCTCATGTTTGAATTCTCATGGCTTTGCTCAAGTACACACTATTATGCATTACCTGCTGTAACCGTTTTGAATATACCACCTGATTCATGTATATTTTCTTTTGTGACCTATGTATATGTGAATGTCATGCTGACTTTGTATGTACCTTTTTTTTACTTAATAAACACCTTTGTTCAATGAAAAAAAAAATGGCACCGCAATATTCAAATTTCTTAGGAGCATACAACAAAATCCACATAGATACTTTCACTATATTGATGATATTTTCAACATATGGACAGCAGGTGAAGAAAATCTAAAAAAACAATTTACTCATTGAACACATTTTACCCGTCATTCAAACTAAAAATTTACTATTTAAGCACACGTGTCAGTTTCCTAGACACCACAGTATACATCAAGGATTACAAACTGCACACTTCAATATCCAGGAAATCTATTGACAGATACAACTATCTCCACAGTTCCATCTTTCACCCCAACACACCAAATGGGTCATTAAACAGCCAGGCCATAAGATACCACCAAATATGCTGGGACTCAGAAGACAAGCAAATATCTCAAAATACTAGCAGGCTCCTTCCATAAGAAAGATTACAAGGACAAAACCATCAATACAACACATCATTCACAATCCTGCTTTTCAGGACCAGACATGCTATGGACTTGTATAGCAAGCCCATGGCATAAAACATAAAAAAGGTTGCCCCCTAAGGGATGTAGAAATATAGGCTTTTTCAACGAAAGAAAAAGACAACCCTCACATTTTTGTAAATATTTTATTATATCTTTTCAAAAATTACACTTTGTTACAATATAAAGTAGTGAGTGTACAGCTTGTATAACAGGGTCAATTAGCTGTCCCCTCAAAATAACTCAACACACAGCCATAAATGTCTAAACCGCTGGCAACAAAAGTGAGTACACCCCTAAGTGAAAATGTCCAAATTGGGCCCAAAGTGTCAATATTTTGTGTGGCCACCATTATTTTCCAACACTGCCTTAACCCTCTTGGGCATGGAGTTCACTAGAGCTTTACAGCTTGCCATGGGAGTCCTCTTCCACTCCTCCATGTCGACATCACTGAGCTGGTGGATGTTAGAGACCTTGCGCTCCTCCACCTTCTGTTTGAGGATGCCGCACAGATGCTCAATAGGGTTTAGGTCTGGAGACATGCTTGGCCAGTCCGTCATCTTTACCCTCAGGTTCTTTAGCAAGGCATGGGTCGTCTTGGAGGTGTGTTTGGGTTCATTATCATGTTGGAATACTGCCCTGTGGCCCAGTCTCCAGCGAACTGTTTGCAGGCTTTCTTGTGCATCATCTTTAGAAGTGGCTTCCTTCTGGGACAACAGCCATGCAGACCAATTTGATGTAGTGGGCGGCGTATGGACTGAGCACTGACAAGCTGATCCCCCACCCCTTCAACCTCTGCAGCAATCCTGACAGCACCCATACGTCTATTTCCCAAAGACAACCTCTGGATGCGACGCTGAGCATGTGCACCCAACGTCTTTGGTCGACCATGACAAGGCTGGTTCTGAGTGAAACCTGTCCTGTTAAACCACTGTATGGTCTTGGCCACCATGATGCAGCTCAGTTTCAGGGTCTTGGCAATCTTCTTATAGCCTAGGTCAGCTTCATGTAGAGCAACAATTCTTTGTTTCAGATCCTCAGAGAGTTCTTTGCCACGAGGTGCCATGTTGAACATCCAGTGACCAGTATGAGGGAGTGAGAGCGATAACACAAAATTTAACACACCTGCTCCCCATTCACACCTGAGACCTTGTAATACTAATGAGTCACATGATACCAGGGAGGGGAAATTGCTAATTGTGCCCAATTTGAACATTTTCACTTAGGGGTGTACTCACTTCTGTTGCCAGCGGTTTAGACATTAATGGCTGTGTGTTGAGTTATTTTGAGGGGACAGCAAAACTACACTGTTATACAAGCTGTACACTCACTACTTTACACTCACTACTTTACAATGTTGACAAAATATAATAAAATATTTATAAAAATGTGAGGGGTGTACTTAATTTTGTGAGATACTATATATCTATCTATCTATCTATCTATATATATATATATATATATCTATATATATAAATATAGATATATATATATTTATATATTTACACACACACTATATATTAGACTTACATTATAAATATGACTTTAAGCCACAATGTTTATATTTTTTCTAAACAGCATTTCTAAAAAACACTTTGAAATAAAATGTTTACAGCATTATGAGTTGAGTTATATTGAGGGTACAGAAAATTTACACTGCTATACAAGTTGTACACTCACTACTTTACACTGTAGCAAAGTGTAATTTGCTACATGAAAAGAAATAATAAAATATTTACAAAAATGTGAGGGGTTTACTCACTTTTGTGAGATACTGTATATATATTAGAGCCTACCAATCATTAGATGCGGTGGCTGTATCAGTTTTATTTTATTTGGCTTTTTTTTAGATGCACTAACAAATTGAAACCAAACTCCAGCTCACTCTTTATCCTTTTGGGATCAAAGTTTTGCATGAATAAATAAAAGCTCATCATTTTAATTGCCCCTGCCAGTGATTAGTAGTTTGCCTCATCCATGTAGACTGATACATTCTGTTGGAGAGTTTGTGCTTTTGAAAAACAACAGACTTTGCTGGCTGAATCACCAGATGAAAATAGAAGAAAGAAAGCCTAAAAAAGAAAATGAATACAGCCATGACAGCTAAGAATTGGTAAGCTGCAATATGATAAATATTTGAATTTGGGTTTAATACAGCTATAACCTCCATGAAAAGGTTTAATTCATTTCCATTAGTGAGTCAACATTTAGTACTTACATTCAGCAAGCTATATTTTTAAAGCTTGAAATGTACAGTGACATTTGTAAACCAAATGAAGGCAGTTATACCATACTGACACACTGAGAAGACAGCGAAATGGGAATCAAGAAAATTAGAGAGATTAAGATAGTTATGAGTTTCATGAACATGAAAGTAATGATGAAAGTGTAATTAGTACTTCTGGAAAACATTTGCTCATCAGAGGGAAATCAGCAGCTAAGTTTACTTGGATGCTCTGCAAAAACAAGCCATTTATATATGAATTACAAAAATCAGCAAACTGATTTTGATAAATTCAGATTCATCTGGAATTTTCCCCCAAAAGTCATTCTGCTGTTCAAGGATCAATTTTGAATCAAGTTTTGAAGATTAACTAATCTAAACCAATGAATAAAAGCATTAGATGAAAAAAACAGTCTGCAGAGAGAAAAACTTATCCAAACATATGTTTTTATTTTCTAAATCATCGGATTTGTAGTAAAAAGTGAAATGCTTCAGCAGATACATCTTTAAATGTAAACCATCAGTGTGAAATTATAGGAACTGCCATTGCGGACATATTTTGAAGCCATTTTTATGATAGCGTCACTACTTGACGAGTCACTGGACCTGAAATAGTATGTGCATTTGAAGTGACCTGACACCTGAAATGTACAATCTTGTTTTGTGGCAATCACTCACCAAATAATGAAGCTAGGATTATAGCTTTGAAGCTTGCACCTTCAAAAATACATACCGTAAGCTGGGGCAGGTTTCAAATTTCCATGCTAATGGAATACTTTCACCACTTAACCTCTGGAAGATTTACCCCCTTCCTGACCAATATTCGGCACTGCGCTACTTTAACACCTTCCTTACTGGGCACATATACCCCCTTCCTGCCCAGGCGAAATTTCAGCTTTCGGCACTGCGTAGCTTTATCTGACAATTGCGCGGTCATGCGACGTGGCTCCCAAACAAAATTGACGTCCTTTTTTTCCCACAAATAGAGCTTTCTTTTGGTGGTATTTGATCACCTCTGCGGTTTTTATTTTTTGCGCTATAAACCAAAAAAGAGCGACAATTTTGAAAAAAAAACACAATATTTTTAGATTTTTGCTATAATAAATATCCCAATTTAAAAAAATATATATATTTTTTTTTCTCAGTTTAGGCCGATACGTATTCTTCTACATATTTTTGGTTAAAAAAATCGCAATATGCGTATAGTGATTGGTTTGCGCAAAAGTTATAGCGTCTACAAAATAGGGGATAGAATTCTGACATTTTTTTTAATTATTTTTATTTTTTTACTAGTAATGGCGGCGATCAGCGATTTTTATCATGACTGCGATATTGCGGCGGACACATCGGACACTTTTGACACATTTTTGGGACCATTCACATTTATACAGCGATTAGTGCTATAAAAATGCACTAATTACTGTATAAATGTGACTGGCAGGGAAGGGGTTAACACTAGGGGGCGAGGAAGGGGTTAAATGTATGCCCTATGAGTGATTGCTACTGTGGGGGGAGGGGACTGACTGGGGGAGGTGACCGATCTGTGTCCCTATGTACAAGGGACACAGCATCGGTCTCCTCTCCCTGACAGGACATGGATCTGTGTGTTTACACACACAGATCCATGTCCTTGTCTGTGTACCGGCCGATCGCGGGTGCCTGGTGGACATCGCGGCCGCCAGGCATGCACATCGGCATCTCAGTGATGCGCCGGGCGCGCGCGCCGCCGGCGGCGCTCACGCACGCCCCCCAGTGGCCGAAGGAGCGGAGGCCATATAATGACGGCCTCCCGGCATTTAAGAACCACTTTGCGGCCGTCATTAGTCGTATGACGGGCGCGAAGTGGTTAATCACTTAAGCCCCGGACCATTCTGTTGCTAAAGGACCAGGCCCCTTTTTGCGATTCGGCACTGCGTCGCTTTAACTGACAATTGTGCGGCCGTGCGACGTGGCTCCCAAACAAAATTTACGTCCTTTTTTTCCCACAAGTAGAGCTTTTTTTTGGTGGTATTTGATCACCTCTATGGTTTTTATTTTTTGTGCTATAAACAAAAATAGAGTGACAATTTTTTAAAAAATGTAGTATTTTTTACTTTTTGCTTTAATAAATATCCCCAAAAAATATATAAAAAACATTTTTTTCCCTCAGTTTAGGCCAATACGTATTCTTCTACATATTTTTGGTAAAAAAATTGCAATAAGCGTTTATTGATTGGTTTGCGCAAAAGTTATAGCTTCTACAAAATAGGGGACTGTTTTAAGGCATTTTTATTAATAATTTTTTTTTACTAGTTATGGCGGCGATCAGCGGTTTTTATCGTGACTGCGACATTATGGCGGACACATCAGACACTTTTTACACCATTTTGGGACCATTGTCATTTTACAGCAATCGGTGCTATAAAAATGCACTGATTACTGTGAAAATGACACTGGCAGTGAAGGAGTTAACCTGTAGGGGGCGCTGAAGGGGTTAAGTGTGACCTAATGAGTGATTCTTACTGTGTGGGGGCGTGGCTTGGCGTGTGATGTCACTGATCGTCGTTCCCTATGACAAGGAACAGACAATCAGTGACACTCTCACTAGGAAGAACGGGGAAAGGTTTGTTTACACTAGAATGGGATGTTCCTCCAGTGGGGTTTTTGGGCAGCTGAATTCAAAAATTGATAACAGTGTATGTTTTAAAAGGGTTTGTTTATTAAAATTCAAAAGAGGAAAATCGGTACAGGTTTAAGATATGAGCTCTGGTAACATGTAATAAAGGTTCTACACATTTGCAAACACTAAAAATTGTTATACAGCTTGACACATTATATATGGAAGCATGTAGCAATTAGTAACGCGTTTCGACCCTTTTCACTGGTTTTCTTCAGAGGTTTTGGTGTTGCTATAAAGAAGTATACATAGTAAATTTCAAAGGTTTCCACCTGAGTAGTACAAAAATGCAAATATATATATATATATAAATAACATAATCACCAATTTGTTGTGTGTAGACATTGGATACTTTTTACCAGAGTTTCCACTAGGAGATGCCCCATAGAGTTCCAGAATGACCTCCTGGCCGTGTGAGTTCCCCACGTTGCGGAATGCCGCCGTAAAAGTTTGCAGCTTGCAAGAGTTCACCACATGGGATGAGAATCCCCAAAGGGGAAGGACACAGGAAAGATCTGACACCTGCGGCAAAGCATTTACAGCATAAATACACAGTGCATAGCATTGTGTCATTCATATGATAGAACATAAATGGTTAATGTATTGAGCAGACAGATAATCATTCTCTCTCAAAGGAGTGTGCTACCTCATTATTCATGTATATTTTAGTGTATATACATTTAGTTAAGTTGTTTGATTGTTGTTTAAGAGTCCAGCAATGAGTGTCATCACCCAAATGCCAAATTTGATTAATTAGGAACAAGGATTGGGATATTAATTTAATGTTTAGTATTTAGAGGGTTAGAACTGCCAGTGAATAATGTTAAAATAAAAAAAATAATGTGAATGAAGTGATGAGTGTTGTGAGTGTGGTGTTGTGTATGTGCTGGAAGGATGGTGCAAGAAACAATGAATACAAGGGTGGTGTGAAACAGAAATGTGATACAGGTGTGGAAGTAAATATAAACCCCCCCGCCTATCCTCCCCACCCGGACCCCTCAACCCCCCAAGAAACCTCACATGCAATCCTCCCCCCATAAAGCCACAATGGAAAGAAAAACCATGAACGAAGAAACAAAGATATTGCATGTTGCATGGGGAATGGTGAATGAGTGGCTAATGGTGATATGGTGCTAACTTATTAAATGTGAACATATTACCTTGACAGCATAGAATATATAACAATTCCAAATAGAAACGGGTTCTATACTGAAGCACACCTTCAGATGTGACAATCTAATTGCAGTGTATGCCGATAGTTCTATAATAGAAAACAATCACAAATTGTGATTTGTTTAAAAGAGAAGGTTTCAAGAAAAAATAAAGTGCCCATGGTTGAGGTCTTTGAATTGTAATGGTGTGCTTACCCCAGGGGATCGTCTGTCTGCTCACACTGAGATGCAGGGGATCATCTGAAAGATCACTCTGCATCAGAGGATTATATAGTGAATCTTTAATTGCTTTAATTGAATGCCAGCCTGGCCGCTCAGGGTCCTCCCCCACCTGATGTGTCTTTCCAAACCAATGGGGTCATCCATGCCACAATTAGCGGCGTTCCAGGGGTGAATTCCTCGGCGTCTGTGAGAGGCGGAAGTCCCCGACCACTGCCGTTGCTTCCGCCGTAACTACGTGGTGTAGTGACGTCACGCGCATGCACAGCGTACCCGCGCGTGCGCGGATGGCACAAGGACACCCGGGAGCAATCGCAGATGCCGCCCAGCAAGGGGATTACTCACATGTGTGGGCAGGCCTTCTGCCACCTAATGGAGCATTAAGGGAAGCACAGGGCCCTGCGCTTCCCTCCCCCTGCTGGGGAAGCTGCAAACTGTTGAACCAGCGAGTCCAACGCATGGATCACAATCGACCAAGGGTGAAATGGAAAAACCTGGGACAACTGAGGAAAAAGAAAATAACATTACCATAAATTAATTACTACATTTTATTCATATATGCCCATAGGCGTTACAATGAGCCATTAGCCATAATAAAACATACATTGTTTATTATTCCATATTGTGTTATCTAAAAAGATATTAAGAGCATAATGAAAAATGGTGAGTCAGATCTAACAGGTACAACACATGATTATGAAGACATTCGGGTATGGTCCCCATGAGAAGGGGACGGCAGAAAAAAGAAAAGGAAAGGGAAATTAGAAAAGAAAAAAGGAAAAGGGGGGGGGGGGGGAAAGTAAGAAAAAAGTAAGAAAAAAAGGGGGGAAAGGGGAAGGAGAAGAAAAAGCGGGGGAAGCGGGAAAAAGAAGAGAAAAGAGGAGAGAAAGGAGCAGTGGGAGAGGAAAGAAGAACAGAGTTAATTCTTGGTTTTAGATGGTTTTGGATTTTTTGATCCTGAATATTTATTGAGTTTTTCCTGAAGCAAATCATTTAAAAAAAGGAGCAAAGGATAAAGAATCATTTAGCCCTGGAGAAATGGTAGCCTGCAGTCTAAAGATCCACCTTTGTTCATGTTGGAGCAGAATTTTGTTCCAATCGCCTCCTCTTTCGGGAATGTAAATGCGATCGAGTGCGGCAAAAGAAACTTTGGGTACTTTATAATCATGTTTTATTACAGCATGTCTTCCGATAGGAAGATATCGATTTCCGATCTCCATGCTGTATGTGTGTTTGGATACACATCGCCAAAGTTCTTGTTTCGTCTTACCCACGTAAAACGTTCCGCACTAACACTCCATCAGATATACCACACCACGCGTTTGGCAATTGGTGAAGTGTGAGGGCTTGAATATCTCTCCATGGGGAAGACGTAAAACCTTCTCCCTTCTCATGAGTGGGCAGTGTGAACAATGTCCACACGGGAAGGTGCCAAAAGCTGGACAGTGTGTGTCTCTTTTTTGAGTGTTTTTGTACTCGCTCTGAACCGAAGGGTCTTTAATGGAGGTTGCACATTTGTAAATAATAGAGGGGTAGTCTGGGACAAATCTATTAAGTTTAGGATCATCGATGAGTATGGTCCAATGTTTATGTATTTTGTCCCTTATTGCCTCGTGCTGTCGCGAGAAACGTGTAATGATTCTAATTTGTTCCGAATTATAATCATTTTTGGATTTTTTGTGGAATAAAAGTTCTAGTCTAGATTTTGTGGTCGCTTTGTTATAGGCTTTATGTAAGCATGATCTGCTATAGCCTCTTGCTAGAAGTCTAGTCTGGAGTTGTCCAGCTTCCTCGTAGAAAAGAATGTCATTTGAACAATTGCGCCGAAGGCGCAAGTATTGTCCATAAGGTATGGAATTTTTTAACCACTTAACGACCGCCCACTGTAAATATACGTCGGCAGAATGGCACCGACAGGCACAATCACGTATATATACGTGATTGCCTTTGTATAGTTGGGGGGGTCCGATCGGACCCCCCTTCTTTACAGTGAGCGGTTGTTTTACCTTCGGGAGCGATCCGGCATGAGGGGACGGCCGTTCGATTCCGGCCACCCCCTCTCGATCGCTCCCGGCGAATGAGAGAGCTTCCCCTGCCTGCCAGGAAGGAGGAAGTGATGTCATCTCTCCTGGGGCGCTCACATATACCGAGCGCCGTACAGGAGAAGATGCCAGGTTAGTACACACAACACTACACTGACACCAGGACACATAGGCACATAAATCGCCCCCCCAGGCCCCCCCAGACACCCCCAGATCACCCCCCAGCCCCCAGTCACAGTGTCACTGATTGCAGTGACCATTTATTTAGTGATCACTGCAATCAGTGACATTTGTGACTGTAAAAGTGTCACCAAAGTTTAGTCTTAGGTCCAGTGTAGCCCCCTAACCCCCCCTAATAAAGGTCTAACCCCCTGATCACCCCCCAGATAACCCTTTCACCCCCTATCACCACTGTCACTAAGCAATAGGGATGAGCTTCGTGTTCGAGTCGAACATACGTTCGACTCGAACATTGGCTGTTCGATCGTTCGACGAAGATCGAACGATTTGGGCCGTTCGCGCCAAATTCGAGTGACGCGAACGGCCCACAATGCACTACGCCATCGCAGTGTCATCCAGGCGCTGTGATTGGCCAAGCATGCACTGTGACCCCGCATGCTTGGCCAATCACAGCGCCGGCAGCGAGGAGAGCAATGATTGGCCACAGGCAGGATGCCTGTGGCCAATTATTGCTGAGGGTGTTTAGTACACGCCCCACACTATAAAAGGCCGCCAGCACGGCGGCCTAGTGTAGTGTGTTCCGGAGCAGGGATAGAGTAGCATAGGCAGGGACAGTGACTGTTATTTCTTTCTTGCTTAACCTGGATTCCTTTAGTTTAGGGAAAGAGAAGGATAGGTAGGGAGAGTGTCAGTGTGTTTTGTGCTTCTGCTATAGTGTGCTTAAAAAAAAACATTTATTCTAGGGACAGAAAACTCTAGGTAGGGACAGTGTCAGTTTCTTTCACTCTGCAAGTCCTTGTTTCCAGGGACCTGGAAGGACAGTGAGTGAATTGTCCTTTTGCTATATTGTGATTAAAAAAAACATTTATTCTAGGGACAGAAAACTCTAGGTAGGGACAGTGTCAGTTTCTTTCACTCTGCAAGTCCTTGTTTCCAGGGACCTGGAAGGACAGTGAGTGAATTGTCCTTTTGCTATATTGTGATTAAAAAAAACATTTATTCTAGGGACAGAAAACTCTAGGTAGGGACAGTGTCAGTTTCTTTCACTCTGCAAGTCCTTGTTTCCAGGGACCTGGAAGGACAGTGAGTGAATTGTCCTTTTGCTATATTGTGATTAAAAAAAACATTTATTCTAGGGACAGAAAACTCTAGGTAGGGACAGTGTCAGTTTCTTTCACTCTGCAAGTCCTTGTTTCCAGGGACCTGGAAGGACAGTGAGTGAATTGTCCTTTTGCTATATTGTGATTAAAAAAAACATTTATTCTAGGGACAGAAAACTCTAGGTAGGGACAGTGTCAGTTTCTTTCACTCTGCAAGTCCTTGTTTCCAGGGACCTGGAAGGACAGTGAGTGAATTGTCCTTTTGCTATATTGTGATTAAAAAAAACATTTATTCTAGGGACAGAAAACTCTAGGTAGGGACAGTGTCAGTTTCTTTCACTCTGCAAGTCCTTGTTTCCAGGGACCTGGAAGGACAGTGAGTGAATTGTCCTTTTGCTATATTGTGATTAAAAAAAACATTTATTCTAGGGACAGAAAACTCTAGGTAGGGACAGTGTCAGTTTCTTTCACTCTGCAAGTCCTTGTTTCCAGGGACCTGGAAGGACAGTGAGTGAATTGTCCTTTTGCTATATTGTGATTAAAAAAAACATTTATTCTAGGGACAGAAAACTCTAGGTAGGGACAGTGTCAGTTTCTTTCACTCTGCAAGTCCTTGTTTCCAGGGACCTGGAAGGACAGTGAGTGAATTGTCCTTTTGCTATATTGTGATTAAAAAAAACATTTATTCTAGGGACAGAAAACTCTAGGTAGGGACAGTGTCAGTTTCTTTCACTCTGCAAGTCCTTGTTTCCAGGGACCTGGAAGGACAGTGAGTGAATTGTCCTTTTGCTATATTGTGATTAAAAAAAACATTTATTCTAGGGACAGAAAACTCTAGGTAGGGACAGTGTCAGTTTCTTTCACTCTGCAAGTCCTTGTTTCCAGGGACCTGGAAGGACAGTGAGTGAATTGTCCTTTTGCTATATTGTGATTAAAAAAAACATTTATTCTAGGGACAGAAAACTCTAGGTAGGGACAGTGTCAGTTTCTTTCACTCTGCAAGTCCTTGTTTCCAGGGACCTGGAAGGACAGTGAGTGAATTGTCCTTTTGCTATATTGTGATTAAAAAAAACATTTATTCTAGGGACAGAAAACTCTAGGTAGGGACAGTGTCAGTTTCTTTCACTCTGCAAGTCCTTGTTTCCAGGGACCTGGAAGGACAGTGAGTGAATTGTCCTTTTGCTATATTGTGATTAAAAAAAACATTTATTCTAGGGACAGAAAACTCTAGGTAGGGACAGTGTCAGTTTCTTTCACTCTGCAAGTCCTTGTTTCCAGGGACCTGGAAGGACAGTGAGTGAATTGTCCTTTTGCTATATTGTGATTAAAAAAAACATTTATTCTAGGGACAGAAAACTCTAGGTAGGGACAGTGTCAGTTTCTTTCACTCTGCAAGTCCTTGTTTCCAGGGACCTGGAAGGACAGTGAGTGAATTGTCCTTTTGCTATATTGTGATTAAAAAAAACATTTATTCTAGGGACAGAAAACTCTAGGTAGGGACAGTGTCAGTTTCTTTCACTCTGCAAGTCCTTGTTTCCAGGGACCTGGAAGGACAGTGAGTGAATTGTCCTTTTGCTATATTGTGATTAAAAAAAACATTTATTCTAGGGACAGAAAACTCTAGGTAGGGACAGTGTCAGTTTCTTTCACTCTGCAAGTCCTTGTTTCCAGGGACCTGGAAGGACAGTGAGTGAATTGTCCTTTTGCTATATTGTGATTAAAAAAAACATTTTTTTCTAGGGACAGAAAACTGTAGGTAGGGAGAGTATTTTTTTTCTTTCACTCTGCAAGTCCTTGTTTCCAGGGACCTGTAAGGACAGTGAGTTAATTGTCCTTGTGCTATATTGTGCTGAAAAAAACATTTATTCCAGGGACAGAAAACTCTAGGTAGGGACAGTGTCAGTTTCTTTCACTCTGCAAGTCCTTGTTTCCAGGGACCTGGAAGGACAGTGAGTGAATTGTCCTTTTGCTATATTGTGATTAAAAAAAACATTTTTTTCTAGGGACAGAAAACTGTAGGTAGGGAGAGTGTTTTTTTTCTTTCACTCTGCAAGTCCTTGTTTCCAGGGACCTGTAAGGACAGTGAGTTAATTTTCCTTGTGCTATATTGTGATTAAAAAAAAACATTTATTCTAGGGACAGAAAACTCTAGGTAGGGACAGTGTCAGTTTCTTTCACTCTGCAAGTCCTTGTTTCCAGGGACCTGGAAGGACAGTGAGTGAATTGTCCTTTTGCTATATTGTGATTAAAAAAAACATTTATTCTAGGGACAGAAAACTCTAGGTAGGGACAGTGTCAGTTTCTTTCACTCTGCAAGTCCTTGTTTCCAGGGACCTGGAAGGACAGTGAGTGAATTGTCCTTTTGCTATATTGTGATTAAAAAAAACATTTATTCTAGGGACAGAAAACTCTAGGTAGGGACAGTGTCAGTTTCTTTCACTCTGCAAGTCCTTGTTTCCAGGGACCTGGAAGGACAGTGAGTGAATTGTCCTTTTGCTATATTGTGATTAAAAAAAACATTTTTTTCTAGGGACAGAAAACTGTAGGTAGGGAGAGTGTTTTTTTTCTTTCACTCTGCAAGTCCTTGTTTCCAGGGACCTGTAAGGACAGTGAGTTAATTTTCCTTGTGCTATATTGTGATTAAAAAAAACATTTTTTCTAGGGACAGAAAACTGTAGGTAGGGAGAGTGTTTTTTTTCTTTCACTCTGCAAGTCCTTGTTTCCAGGGACAGAGAAGGACACCTGAAGGTAGCCCTTATTGCTTTTTTCCCATCTCCCTGCAGGCCATCTATTAGAATGTCTGGAAGGCAAACAAGGAGAGGCAGACAGTCAGGAGGCAATAAAAGAGGGCAAGCAGGCTCTGTGTCTGGGGGCAACAGTGCTGGTCGTGGACGCGGTGCATTGTCATCAGCACATGGCCATGGGACACGCTTGTCCTTCTTTTCGGCAGCTGGACATGTTGAGCCACATCATGCCGAAGACTTGGTAGAGTGGATGACCAAGCCCTCCTCCTCCTCCTCATCCTCTCTCACCCAGGCTCAGGGTACTGGAAAAGCAGCTGCCAAAGCGTCGTCTTCCCTGGTATCAATGTCAGACAAATCATCAGTCACTCCTTCCCTAGACCCACCATGTCCTCCTCCTGAGGAGTCCCCCGAACTGTTTCAGCACAGTGTTGGGTACATGCTCCAGGAGGATGCCCAGCGTTTCGAAGGGTCTGATGATGAAACCCAGCTAGAGGAAGGCAGTAGCGTGAGAGCAGACAGAGGGGATGCTCAAGAAGGACACCAATCTGGCAGTCATGTTCCAGCAGCTGCAGCATACTGCCAGATTGGCTCCAGTGATGAGGAGGGAGGGGATGATGAGGTCAATGACTCCACGTGGGTGCCTAATAGGAGAGAGGAGGAGGAGGAGGATGAGGAGGAGGCACATCTCCAACGAGGCAGGATGCCCTTTGGTGGCCAGCGTAAGGGCAGTACACCGACGGAATCACACCGCAGAGCTCCGCCTGTGCAGGGCGCTGCCTCTGCCCGTCATTCAAAAAGTTCTTTGGTGTGGGCCTTTTTTGAGGCTAGTGCATCAGATCGCACAGCTGCTGTTTGCAACATATGTCTCAAGCGTATATCGCGTGGCCAAAACATCAGCCGCTTGGGTACCACATGCCTGACCAGACATATGTTGACCTGCCATGCAGCTCGTTGGCAAGCCTACCTCAAAGACCCACACCAAAGAACAAAGCGGACCTCTCCTTGCACCGCATCAGCTGGGATCTCCAACCCCACTATAACTTCAGTCCTCTCTGAAACATGCACTGAGAGGAATGAAGGTGTAGAATTAGGTGTGTCACAGCCAAGTACTTGCGCCCACTCTGCTAGCAGTACACCGACGTCCGATTCTAGCAGGCAAATTTCCCTGCCCCAGCTGCTGGACCGTCGAAAGAAGTTCACTCCCAGCCATCCACATGCCCAGCGGTTGAATGCTAGCTTGGCTAAATTGCTAGCGCTTCAACTGCTGCCTTTTCAGTTGGTAGACTCGGCCCCCTTCCGTGAGTTTGTGCAATGTGCGGTTCCTCAGTGGCAGGTTCCCAAACGCCACTTTTTCTCACGGAAGGCTATTCCGGCTCTCTACCGGCATGTGGAAGGCAATGTCTTGGCCTCGCTGGACAGGGCGGTCAGCGGTAAGGTGCATATTACCGCTGACTCATGGTCCAGCAGGCATGGACAGGGACGTTACCTTTCTTTCACGGCCCATTGGGTCACTCTTTTGGCAGCTGGGAAGGATTCAGGACAAGGTGCAGTAGTGTTGGAGGTTGTCCCACCGCCACGCCTCCAAAATGCTACTACTGGTTGTGACACACCTCTCTCCTCCACCCCCTCCTCTTCTTCTTCCTCCATGGCCTCTTCCTGTGGTTTGTCCTATGAACCAGCGGTGCTCCGTAGCCGTTCACGGGGCTACGCAAGTACGCAGGCAAAAAGATGCCATGCCGTGCTTGCGCTGGTGTGTTTGGGGGACAGAAGCCACACTGGGGCAGAGGTCCTGTCTGCTCTGCAGGGCCAGGCCGAGAGGTGGTTGACGCCACGCCAGCTTAAGCCAGGAATGGTGGTTTGCGACAATGGCACCAACCTCCTCTCCGCCCTCCGACAGGGACAACTGACCCATGTGCCCTGTGTGGCTCACGTCCTTAACCTGGTGGTGCAGCGGTTCTTGGGCAGGTACCCGGGCTTACAGGATGTCCTGAGGCAGGCCAGGAAAGTCTGTGTGCATTTCCGCAGATCTTATAATGCCAGTGCTCGCCTGGCTGAGCTGCAAAAGGAGTTGAACCTGCCCAAGAACCGCCTTATATGTGACATGCCCACCAGGTGGAACTCAACGTTGGCCATGCTGCAGCGGCTGCACACGCAGCAGAGGGCCATCAATGAGTACCTGTGCGACTACGGCACCAGGACAGGGTCAGGGGAGCTTGGTTTTTTTTCTCCACGCCAGTGGGGCATGATCAGGGATGCATGCACTGTCCTGGCACCATTTGAGGAGGCCACGAGGATGGTGAGCAGTGACAGTGCATGCATCAGTGACACTGTACCTCTTGTCCACCTGTTGGAGCACACGCTGCGTGGAATAATGGACAGGGCACTTGAGGCAGAACAGAGGCAGGAAGAGGAGGACTTCCTTGCCTCTCAAGGCCCCCTTTACCCAGACAGTGTTCCTTCTGTCCCACCCATCGCACAGGAAGAGGAGGAGGAGGAGGAGGAGGAGGAGGAGGATTGTGTCAGCATGGAGGTGGAGGCTGGCACTCAGCATCATCAGCAGCAGTCTTTTAGGGATGATTTACAGTCCCAAGAAACCAGTGGACTTGTACGTGGCTGGGAGGAGGTGGCTGCGGATCATGTCGTCCTTAGTGACCCAGAGGACTCCGGAGCGAATGCCTCAGCAAACCTACGCTGCATGGCCTCCCTGATCCTGCAAAGTCTGCGGAAGGATCCTCGTATTCTTCGGATCAAGGAGAGGGACCATTACTGGCTGGCCACTCTCCTTGATCCACGGTACAAGGGTAAGGTTGCGGACCTTATGTTACCGTCGCAGAGGGAGCAGAGGATGAGACAACTCCGGGAGGCCTTGCAGAAAGGTCTGTGCAACGCGTTCCCAGAGACTGGGAGGTTGCAAACTCCTGGTCCTGGACAACGAGTTGCTGAGGCTTCGGCCAGTCAAAGAAGGAGCGGTGGGGAAGGTGGCCGTCTGACCGATGCGTTCAGACAATTCTTTAGTCCGCAGCCCCAAAGTATGATTGGTTCCAGCAACCATCGCCAGCGTCTGATAAACATGGTGCAGGAATATCTAGGGGCAAGGTCAGACTTGGACACCTTCCCCACCGAAAATCCTCTGGCTTACTGGGTCTTGAGGATGGATCACTGGCCAGAGCTTGCACAGTATGCAATTGAGCTACTGGCCTGTCCTGCATCCAGCGTTCTTTCGGAACGCACATTCAGTGCTGCTGGAGGATTTGTCACGGATCACAGGGTGCGCCTGTCCACCGACTCGGTTGATCGACTGACTTTCATCAAGATGAACCAGTCTTGGATCACCACCAGCTACCACACACCTGATGCTGATATAACAGACTAATTGATTTTAAAATGTCACATCCCTTCAAGACTGATGCTGATGCTGAGTGCCTGTGCTGTTATGTTGACTGGCTATCCTCCTCCTCCGAGTCCTCAATGATACGATTGATGATGATAGCTTGGAAGATCATTTTTGTTTATGGGTGCCGCCACCAGTGCCTAACGCCCAATTTTTCAGCCCCTGTTTAACAGGGGCGTGTAATTACAATTTTTGAAGCAATACTTTGCAACAGGGCTCATTGCTGTGCTCCAAGTACAGTATCTGTGAGGAGTTGCAGTGTTGTGCCACCAGTGCCTAAGGCCCAATTTTTCAGCCCCTGTTTAACAGGGGCGTGTCATTACAATTTTTGAAGCAATACTTTGCAACAGGGCTCATTGCTGTGCTCCAAGTACAGTATCTGTGAGGGGTTGCAGTGTTGTGCCACCAGTGCCTAAGGCCCAATTTTTCAGCCCCTGTTCAACAGGGGCATGTAATTACAATTCTTGATCTAATAATTCACAGCAGGGCCCATTGCTGCACCCACCAAGAGTAACTGTCAGGGCTTACAGTGTTGTGGCACCAGCACCACCATCAAAGGCCCAATTTTTACTACCACTGTTCAACAATTATATGTAATTAAAATTCCTGATATAATAGTTGACAGCAGGGCGTTCCAGCACCAACCAAGAGTAACTGTGAGTGCTTACAGTGTTGTGCCAACACCAACAACTAAGGGGCCTATTTCTGCAGAGTATATACGGCAGGTCCCTACTTTCAAACATCCAACTTACAAACGACTCCTACTTGCAAACGCAAGAAGACAACAGGAAGTGAGAGGAAATCTACCACTAGGAAGGAAAATTCTCTCCTGTAAGAATAAATATGGGAGAAAGGTGTCTCCTCTGTACTGATGCTTTATCAGCAATCCTTGTTTCAAGAAAAACACCACATTTCAAAAACAGTTGTCATTGGGACGGAAAGTGAGGTGAAATGTTCTGAACAGGGGCACAGACAGCAAAACAAATGTTACAGGGGTGATAACCCTTACCTATGTTTTCCAAAAAGTTTAAAAATAGATTTTTGGGCTGGAGCTACACTTCAACAATGTACCTGTTCAAAATTACAAACAGATTCTACATAAGAACAAACCTACAGTCCCTGTCTTGTATGCACCGCCTGTATACGGCTGTTCAGAGTATATAGGGCCTTTTTTATTTTATGTGCGGGGTTCCCCTTAATATCCATACAAGACCCAAAGGGGCTGGTAATGGGCTGGGGTAGGGGGGGGGGGGTCATGGGGTAGCTATGCCATTTTTCTTAAAGAATTTCATCCATATTACCGGGACCAGACATTACATTAAAGCCGCAAGCAGTTTTAAATGGCTTTTTTTTCCTTTAGAAGTGTCATTTTGTGCAGGGACAGTTCTAAACACGGGAAACACGTGGCACTTCACAGGCATACTTTAGACACCCCCCAGGTACGATATTTAAAGGAATATTTGACTTTTTTTTTTTCACTTTATGCATCATTAAAATGACTGCTCCCGAAAAACGACCGTTTTTAAAACTTCTTTTTGCATTGATACATGTCCCCTGGTGCAGAACCCGGGTTCCCAAACCCTTTTTAGGACAATAACATGCATAATAGTTGTTATAATTAGCACTTTAGAATTCGAACGTTCGCATCCATTGTATTTAATAGGGTTCTAATGTTCGTTCGAACTTCCGGTCCGTTCGCGGGTTCTGGTGCGAACCGAACCCGGGGGTGTTCGGCTCATCACTACTAAGCAATCATTTTTCTGATCGATGTCTTAGCGTCGGTGATGCTGATCGGTAGCCAGTAATTTTTTTTAGGTTTGCCGCAGGTTTTTATAGTGTCGGGTACCCCCATATATTACCTAATAAAGGTTTAACCCCCTTGATCGCCCCCCAGGTAACCCTTTCACCCCCTATCACCACTGTCACTAAGTTATAATTTTTCTGATCGATGTCTTAGCGTCGGCGATGCTGATCGGTAGCCAGTAATTTTTTTTAGGTTCGCCGCAGGTTTTTATAGCGTTGGGTACCCCCATATATTACCTAATAAAGGTTTAACCCCCTTGATCACCCCCCAGGTAACCCTTTCACCCCCTAGCACCGCCGTGGCTATGCGATCATTTTTCTGACCGATGTCTTAGCGTCGGTGATGCTGATCGGTAGCCAGTAATTTTTTTTAGGTTCGCCGCAGGTTTTTATAGCGTCGGGTACCCCCATATATTACCTAATAAAGGTTTAACCCCCTTGATCGCCCCCCCAGGTAACCCTTTCACCCCCTATCACCACTGTCACTAAGCGATAATTTTTCTGATCGATGTCTTAGCGTCGGCGATGCTGATCGGTAGCCAGTAATTTTTTTTAGGTTCGCCGCAGGTTTTTACAGCGTCGGGTACCCCCATATATTACCTAATAAAGGTGTAACCCCCTTGATCACCCCCCAGGTAACCCTTTCACCCCCTAGCACCGCCGTCACTATGCGATCATTTTTCTGATCTATGTCTTAGCGTCGGTGATGCTGATCGGTAGCCAGTAATTTTTTTTAGGTTCGCTGCAGGTTTTTATAGCGTCAGGTACCCCCATATATGATCTAATAAAGGTTTAACCCCCTGATCGCCCCCCAGGTAACCCTTTCACCCCCTATCACCACTGTCGCTAAGCAATCGTTTTTATGATCGTTGTCTTAGTGTCGGTGATGCCGATAGGTAGCCAGTAATTTTTTTTTTAGGTTCGCCGTCAGGTTTTTATATAGCGTCAGGTACCCCCATATATTACCCTAATAAAGGTTTTAACCCCCTAATTGCCCCTAGTTAACCCTTTCACCAGTGATCATCATATAAGTGTTACGGGTGACGCTGGTTAGTTAGTTTGCTTTTTATAGTGTCAGGGCACCCGCCGTATATAACCCAATAAAGGTTTAACCCCCTGATCGCCCGGCGGGTGATATCAATTAGGTATCACCGATATCAATTAGGTATCATAGCGTCAGAGAGGGTCTGTGTCACACCCCAGGCACCGTCAGGTTAGTGCCAGTAGCGCTAACACCCACGCGTGAAGCATACACCCCCCTTAGTGGTATAGTATCTGATCAGCTCAATATCTGATCTGATCAGATCTATACTAGCGTCCCCAGCAGTTTAGGGTTCCCAAAAACGCAGTGTTAGCGGGATCAGCCCAGATACCTGCTAGCACCTGCGTTTTGCCCCTCCGTCCAGCCCAGGCCACCGAAGTGCAGTATCGATCGATCACTGTCACTTGCAAAACACAACACACATAACTGCAGCGTTCGCAGAGACAGGCCTGATCCCTGCGACTCCAGTGCTGTAGGAGGTAATTTCACCACCACAGTTAAAAAAAAAAAAGCATATATGCCGAAGCATTGGGGCAGCAGGAGCGGAGGAGCGATTTTGCTCCTAATGCCGCGTACATACGGTCGAAATTCCGACGGAGGCTTGCCCGTGGAAAAGTCTCACCATGTGTACGCGGCATAACTTTTGCGAGAAGATGCCCCCATGCTTCGGCATATATAAATGGTGCATGTATGCCCATCATTAGAAGTGGGTGGATGAAGGGCGGTATTCTAATGGTGGGCATACCCACCGATCAATCTTTTTTTTTCGTTCAGCCAACAGGCTGCATGAAAAAAAAAGATTACAATACATGTCCAACAAGGACCAGCAACGTACTGGTATGTTGCTGGATTTGAATGTTTATACCAGAATGATGCCTGCGGGTTTAGGTATCATCTTGGTATCATTCTTTTCAGCCAGCGGCCGGCTTTCATGTAAAAGCAATCCTAGTGGCTAATTAGCCTCTGGACTGCTTTTACAAGCAGTGGGAGGGAATGTCCCCCCCCCCGGATATAAAAAGCGCCATTGGGAAATTGGGAAAGCATTTTATCACACCGATCTTGGTGTGGTCAGATGCTTTGAGGGCAGAGGAAAGATCTAGGGTCCAATAGACCCCAGTTTTTTCAAAAAAGAGTACCTGTCATTACCTATTGCTATCATAGGGGATATTTACATTCCCTGAGATAACAATAAAAGTGATACAAATAAATAAATATGGAAGCAACAGTTTAAAAATAAAATAAAAAAGCAAAATTAATAATAAAAAAAAAAATAAAAAAAAAAAGCACCCCTGTCCTGCCCTGCTCTTGCCCAATGGCGAACGCAAGCGTCGGTCTGGCGTCATATGTAAACAGCAATTGCACCATGCATGTGAGGTATCACCGCGAAGGTCAGATTGAGGGCAGTAATTTTAGCAGTAGACCTCCTCTGTAAATCTAACGGGGTAACCTGTAAATGCTTTTAAAGGCTTTTAAAAATGTATGTAGTTTGTCGCCAATGCGCGTTTGTGCGAAATTTTAAAGCATGTCGTGTTTGGTATCTATGTACTCGGCCTAAGATCATCTTTTTTATTTCATCAAACATTTGGGCAATATAGTGTGTTTTAGTGCATTAAAATTAAAAAAAGTGTATTTTTTCCCCAAAAAATGCGTTTGAAAAATCGCTGCGCAAATACTGTGTAGAAAAAAAAATGCAACACCCACCATTTTATTCTGTAGGGCCTTTGCTTTAAAAATATATATAATGTTTGGGGGTTCAGCATAATTTTCTTGCAAAAAAAATATGTTTTCATGTAAACAAAAAGTGTCAAAAAGGGCTTTGTCTTCAAGTGGTTAGAAGAGTGGATGTAAGCTTCCTAATGTTGTGTATAAAATGCCAGAACAGTTCAAAACCCCCCCAAATGATCCCATTTTGGAAAGTAGACACCCCAAGCTATATACTGAGAGGCATGTCGAGTCCATGGAATATTTTATATGTTGACACAAGAAAAAATAATTATTTTTATTTTTTTTGCACAAAGTTGTCACTAAATGATATATTGCTCAAACATGCCATTTGCATATGTGGAATTACACCCCAAAATACATTCTGTTGCTTCTCCTGAGTACGGGGATACTACATGTGTGAGACTTTTTGGGAGCCTAGCCGCGTACGGGACCCCAAAAACCAAGCACCGCCTTCAGGCTTTCTAAGGGTGTCAATTTTTGATTTCACTTCTCACTGCCTATCACAGTTTCGGAGGCCATGGAATGCCCAGATGGCACAAAACCCCCCCAAATGACCCCATTTTGGAAAGTAGACACCCCAAGCTATTTGCTGAGAGGTATTGTGAGTATTTTGCAGATCTCGCTTTTTGTCACAAAGTTTTGAAAATTGAAAAAAAAAAATGTTCTTTCTTCATTTTCAAAAACAAATGAGAGCTGTAAAATACTCACCATGCCTCTCAGCAAACAGCTTGGGGTGTCTACTTTCCAAAATGGGGTCATTTGGGGGGGTTTTGTGCTATTTTGGCATTTTATGGCCTTCAAAACTGTGATAGGTAGTGAGGAGTGAAATCAAAAATTTGCGCCCTTAGAAATCCTGGAGGCGGTGCTTGGTTTCCGGGGTCCCGTACGTGGCTAGGCTCCTAAAAAGTCCCACACATGTGGTATCCCCGTACTCAGGAGAAGCAGCAGAATGTATTTTGGGGTGCAATTCCACATATAACCATGGCATGTGTGAGCAATATATCATTTAGTGACAACTTTTTGTAATTTTATTTTTTTTTTGTCATTATTCAATCACTTGGGACAAAAAAAAAAAATATTCAATGGGCTCAACAGGCCCCTCAGCAATTTCCTTGGGGTGTCTACTTTCTAAAATGGGGTCATTTGGGGGGGGGGTTTGTGCTATTTTGGCATTTTATGGCCTTCAAAACTGTGATAGGTAGTGAGGCGTGAAATCAAAAATTTGCGCCCTTAGAAATCCTGAAGGCGGTGCTTGGTTTCCGGGGTCCCGTACGTGGCTAGGCTCCTAAAAAGTCCCACACATGTGGTATCCCCGTACTCAGGAGAAGCAGCAGAATGTATTTTGGGGTGCAATTCCACATATAACCATGGCATGTGTGAGCAATATATCATTTAGTGACAACTTTTTGTAATTTTTTTTTTATTTTTATTTTTTGTCATTATTCAATCACTTGGGACAAAAAAAAATATTCAATGGGCTCAACATGCCTCTCAGAAATTTCCTTGGGGTGTCTACTTTCTAAAATGGGGTCATTTGGGGGGGTTTTGTACTGCCCTGTCATTTTAGCACCTCAAGAAATGAGATAGGCAGTCATAAATTAAAAGCTGTGTAAATTCCAGAAAATGTATCCTAGTTTGTAAACGCTATAACTTTTGCGCAAACCGATAAATATACGCTTATTGACATTTTTTTTACTAAAGACATGTGGCTGAATACATTTTGGCCTAAATGTATGACTAAAATTGAGTTTATTCGATTTTTCTTATAACAAAAAGTAGAAAATATCATTTTTTTTCAAAATTTTCGGTCTTTTTCCGTTTATATCGCAAAAAATAAAAATCGCAGAGGAAATCAAATACCATTAAAAGAAAGCTCTATTTGTGGGAAGAAAAGGACGCAAATTTCGTTTGGGTACAACATTGCATGTCCGCACAATTTACAGTTAAAGCAGCGCAGTGCAAAATTCTGAATTCACCTCTGGTCCTCTAGCTACCAAATGGTCCGGGGCTTAAGTGGTTAAAGGTGTAGGGTGAAAGCTGTCGGTATGTAGCACTGTGTTTCTGGCAGTATTTTTTCGAAACAGGGTGCTACATAGGTGTCCTCCTGAGTCGACAAAAAGTCGAACATCCAAAAAAGTAATACTTTGTCATGAATCATCGTACATTTTTAAATATAATCATTTTGGTTTAAACAATTAAAGAATCGTAAGAGTGTATCTTCAGATCCCTCCCAGACGACGAGGACGTCGGCGATATATCGTTGCCACACTTTGATGTGGTTCACATATTCGCCGAGGAGGTGTTCCTCCCACTCCCCCAGGTACAAATTGGCGTAGGATGGGGCACAACATGTCCCCATCGCTACGCCTTGTACCTGGAGGAAGTGGGAGTCATTGAAAGAAAAAAAGTTATGATAAAGTATATATTGCAGGCCGTCGAGTAAAAAATCATTCAGGCCCCGATCGTGTAAGGTGCCATGATCGAGAAACCTCTGCACTGCAGCCAAGCCCTTGGAGTGGGGAATGCTGCTGTACAGGGCCTCAACATCAATGGCAACAAGGATCGATTGGTCTGAAATGATGAGTTCCTCAACGATCTGCAAAAGGTGGATCGTGTCTTTTACAAAGGATGGGAGGGATAAAACATAGGGTTGCAGATAAGTGTCAATGACACGGCTTAAATTTTCTGAAATAGATCTGTTCCCGGAGACTATGGGTCTCCCGGGCGGGGGTGTCTGTTGCTTGTGAATTTTGGGTAAGCAATAAAAAGTAGCTGTTTTAGGGTATTTAGTTCTAACAAACTCGTACAGGTCTTTAGATATGACTTTATTCATGAAGGCTTGGTCTACTAGTGAGCAGAAGTCAGTGTAATACTGCTCAATACATTGAGTAGAGATGGTTCGATACCATTCTTTGTTGTCTAGGATCTGTTTGCACATCATTGTGTAGTCACGGTTGTCCATGAGGACAACATTTCCCCCTTTGTCGGAGGGTTTCACCACTAATTTTGTTTTCTTAAATAGGAAAGATCGGTGTGATCAGATCCTTTCACAATTTAAAAATGGCACTGTTTATATCCGGGGAAAACAAAGTGATGACATGCTTGTAGCTTCAGATTTTCATAAGCCATAAAGATGATTGGAGCTGTTCCAGTCTCAGATCTGCTCTATGGTCAGCTGGAGGGACCGCCGGCTGTATTCTCGGGTTCCCTGGTGTGACAAGAGAGCCTGAAAAAAGTGGAAGGCCACTAAGATTCCTTTTAGATGAAAGCCGACTGCTCAAAAAATGATACCAAGATGATGCCTACACCTGCAGGCATCATCCTGGTATAACCACTTAAAGTCCTTGTTGGGCATACAGTATATGTAATGTTTTTTGTTTTTCATGCAGCCTGTGGGCTGAACGAAAAAAGAGAACCTAACAGATTCCTCCATTCTTATCAATTGATGTGGATGAAGAAGTCTCTGCCAGAAAAAGTGAATGGTATGCCTATTATTAGAATATACCACCCTGTATCCACCCACTTCTAATAATGAACAGCATTTATTATACGTTATTTATTTTACCTGCGGAGGAGAAATCTCCTCCTACAGCGCTGCAATCACTGACGTATGTATTCTGAAAGCACACCCTGCTGCTGTCAGAATAAACAGGTCAGTGCTGCAGCTGGATGGCGTTCCTGCAAAAGCAAACAACGGTTAACAATTAAACACAGTAAGAACTGAACATTAACTCGATAAAACAACAAGTTTTTTTTACTGAAATCTCTGCCAGAAAAAGTGTGTGCTATGCCCACCATTAGAATATACCGCCCTGCATCCACCCACTTCTAATGATGGGCATAATTCAATGTTCTTTTTTTCATTCAGCCCGTGAAAAAAAAGAACAGATAACCTATGTGGATGAAGAAATCTCCAGCTTAGAGTGCACTTATGGGACTTGCCATGTCACCAAGTGTTACTGCAGTGCTGGTGTATCTAAGACCAGTATGTACTAGGCCGCTGGTGCTTGCCAGTTCACCAAAAGGTAGTGTGGCACTAGCATTATCACTCTGTTGCATATCAGAATCATCATGCAATTGTAAAACCCCAACAATCTGGGCATGGGTTTTTGTATTCCTGACCTTAGCAGGGACCTTTTCTCCTTCGTCTGAGCTACCTGTCAGGGTGCCACTGCTCTCTACAGGTTCCTATTCTGAGCCTGATTCTGTCAATGAGGCTTACCCATCGCTCTCATCTGATATGCTCAGAATCCTATAGGCCTCTTCACTAGTGTACCTTTCGGTGGACATTTTTGCCACTAAAATTTACCTGCTAGTGCTAGCAGAGATCAGGCCAGATCTTGCTAACGCTGCGGTTTTGTGTACAGTTATGGTCAAATGTTTTGAGTATGACACAAATATTAATTTTAACAAACTCAGCTGCTTCAGTGTTTTTAGATCTTTTTGTCAGATGTTGCTATGGTATACTGAAGTATAATTACAAGCATTTCATAAGTGTTAAAGGCTTCTTTTGACAATAACATTAAGTTTATGCAAAAAGAGTCAATATTTGCAGCATTGACCCTTCTTTTTTAAGACCTCTGAAATTCACCCTGACATGCTGTCAAAAACTTCTGGGCCACTTCCTGACTGATGGCAGCTCATTCTTGCATAATCAATGCTTGGAGTTTGTCAGAATTTGTGGGGCTTTTTTTTTGTTCACCCACCTATTGAAGATTCAACACAAATTCTCAATGGGATTAAGGTCTGGGGAGTTTCCTGATCATGGACCCAAAATTTTGATGTTTTGTTTCCCAAACCACGTAGTTATCACTTTTGCCTTTTGGCAAAGTGCTCCATCATGCTGGAAAAGGCATTGTTCGTCACCAAACTGTTCTTGGATGGTTGGGAGAAGTTGCTCTCAGAGGATGTTTTTGTACCATTCTTTATTCATGGCTGTGTTCTTAGGCAAACTTGTGAGTGAACTTACTCCCTTGGCTGTGAAGCAACCCCACACATGAATGGTCTCAGGATGTTTACTGTTGGCATGACACAGGACTGATGGTAGGGCTCACCTTTTTCTTCTCTGGACAAGGCTTTTTCCAGATGCCCCAAACAATCGGAAAGGGGATTCATCAGAGAAAATGACTTTACCCCAGTCCTCAGCAGTCCAATCATTGTACCTTTTGTAGAATATCAGTCTGTCCCTGATGTTTTTCCTGGAGATAAGTGGCTTCTTTGCTGCCCTTCTTGACACCAGGCCATCCTCCAAAAGTCTTTGCCTCACTTTGTGCATGCAGATGCACTCACATCTGCCTGCTGCCATTCCTGAGCAAGCTCTGCACTGGTGGTGACCCCATCCTGCAGAAGAATCAACAGTAGGAGACGGTCCTGGCACTTGCTGGACTTTATTGGGCATATTTCTCAAATGCAGTGGAAATGTTTTTTTGGGGGATTAAGTTAATTTTAATGGCAACGAAGGACTTTGCAATTAATTGCAATTCATCTGATCACTCTACATAACATTCTGGAGTATATGCAAAATGCCATCAAAAAAAGCGAGGCAGCAGACTTTAAAATTAATATTTGTTGGGGCGCATGCGCGGCGCGGAACTGGCAGGCAGCTAGATGTAGGAGCTCCGAGGAGACCGGAGACCTTATCACTCCTCCAGGGGCTCTATCACCGATTAAAAGCACCCTCAACACCCGGAGCCCCTAGAGGGATCAGTTGTGCATGCCTTCAGCAAAAAAGAGCAAGCAAAAATCCGCCCAGCGGTCACTTACGAACTATTTGCTGCGGGTCAGGGACCAGACGAGGATGTCCCAAGATGGCGCTGAACAGGGGACGTCCCCGCATAAGGCCTTGGAGCTTGCGGCTTCTCCTTCTGCTGTGTCGGCTGCCTCGGATCTGAGTGAGTACACACCACATCTCACAAAGGCAGACCTAGATCACAGCCTGTCCACAATGTACGAGAAGCTAGCCCGCAAGTTCCAGGCAGAACTGCATAAATCTACCAACACCCTGTCCCAGGAGATAGCTACCCTTGGCGGGAGGACAGATGTGCTGGAAGGGAAGCATGATGAGCTCCAGCTGGCCTATGTGGACCTCCACAAGGACCATGAACTGCTAGCGGATACGGTTGTCCAACTGCAAGACTCCTTAGAAGATTTGGACAACCGTAACAGGAGGAACAATATTAGGGTGCGGGGCCTCCCAGAAACGATCACTGACTTACCCGACGCCATCAGGAGATTATTTCACTCCCTCCTCCCTGAACAGCCGGATGAAGCCTTCATTTGTGACAGACTCCACAGGGCCCTGAGAGCCAAGCCCCCTCCCGAGAAACCCCGAAGGGATGTAGTGATGTGCCTTAAAGACTACCTGGTGAAAGAGGAAGTTCTGCGGGCCTCGCGCAACACCCCGCGAATACAGCTTGACGGAGTCACCATCCAGATCTACCCGGACATCTCCCCGACGACACTGGAGAAGCGCCGTCAGATGAAGGAGATCACCTCGGTTCTACAAGCCGCGAGGATCCGCTATAGATGGGGTTTCCCGTTTAAGTTAACGGTCCCGCACAACGGCTCGACATATACTGCCACCACGGTGTCGGAGGGTAAGTCTCTCCTTGTAAAGCTGGGCCTCCTAGATCCACAGAACGCACCGAGGCACCCCTCTACTCCTCGCCCGTCGCAGATCTGGGCCACGCCACCCCCTCACCGGGGGCGTAGATCCCATCGCAACCACAAGATGCACTCGTCCTTAGATCCCCTCTGCGGCACCGTCTCACGGCGCAAGCAAGCATACGAACCGAATACCATTTTACTATCACACCCCAGCAAAATTGCAGCACTAAATCCCCAACACTGGTCAAGCCTCGGTTTGTTCCCAGGCGGACCCCGTAGTTTACCGGGCACTTTGATTGCTTTTTGCCTGAGCCCCTTGGTCTCCTCTCCTCGGCATCATTCCGCCCACGGACCACATTGTGTTTTTTTTACCCCCCATCCACGTTGGTGTTCAAAACTGGATGTACTTCTCTCCCACTATCTCCTTTTTGTGTATTGGGAGAGCCCTAGAACTGAACTCCTGCCACTTTCTCTTCCCCCCTTTTTGTTTTGGGGGAGATTGAGTGCACGTGGAGGACTGTAGTTTACAGTCCACTGAACTTGGTAATGCTGGCCTGGATGGCCTCTCCATCCCGTCTCCTGTTATTATGTTCTTTATGTTTTTTTTCTTGCTGCTTCACATGTTTTTTTTCCCAATTCATTTGCTGTTTTGCTGCCGCAACTAACTTGCAGAGTCTGTCTTTGATGTCTGACGAGGGAAACTGGCTGTCCCTTCTGGTCTTGGAACTACTCATAATGCACCTAAGTTTTGCCCTATACCCATCATATAACCCCAAACAAATTTTACTACCACTAAGATATGGGTCTACAAGTAGTTTCGCATAATGTAAGGGGCTTTAATTCCCCACAAAAGAGGAGGAAAGCCTTTAGGGACTATAAACAACTGAGGGCTGACATTGTCCTCTTACAGGAGACTCATTTCTCAAAGGAGTCTCACCCCAAGTATTTTGATAAATCTTTCAATTTGTACTACTTCACCACATTCAGTTCCAAGGCCAGAGGGGTTGCCATATTTATTAGAAATGATATACTCTTTGATATCAAACATGTGTACAAGGACCCTGACAGCAGATTTCTAATCTTGCAGGGAGAGGTCCAGGGAAAGGCTTTGACAGTCGCTAATGTGTATGCTCCTAACAGTGCCAAGGGTTCCTTCTTTAGATCGTTCTTTCAGACCCTAGACAGATATACCTCTCCCCACATGATTGTGGGAGGAGACTTTAACCTGGTCGCACACCCTATTCTGGACAGGAGCAGGGTTACTCATGTGTCCAAGGCCTGGATCTGGGGAAGTCCCTGGAGTCCTTACAGCTCATAGATACTTGGCGGGCATTGAATATAGGAGCGAGAGATTACACGCATTATTCATGCCCCCATGACAGTTATGCGAGGTTAGATTATATTCTTAGCACGCCAATCCTGCTAGCCAATTCCTCTTCCGCCTCTATACACCCCTGCCCCTGGTCTGACCACCAGATGATGTTCTTTAAAACTTCACATGTCGGCCTTTCCCCCCAGATGGCCTCATGGAGGCTGAATGACTCCCTATTGACAGATCCGGACATTGTTGGGCAGGTGACAGACCAACTGGAGGAGTATTTTAGGCTGAACGATGTGGAGGACATCTCCCCTCCGATTCTGTGGGCCGATCACCAAGCAGTACTGAGGGGCCGGTTGATAGAACTGGCGTCCATCAAAAAGAAACATAAATTATCCCGAATCAAATCCCTACTGGGAGACCTCAATAAACTTTACCACGTACACTCACAATCTCACTCCCCCAACATTCTCAGACAAATTGATCTAAAGAGAGTGGAATTAGATACTCTCCTCTCAGACCGTACGGAGAAATCCATTAGATGGGCCAGAGCGAGGTTCCTTCTACATAGCAACGCAGCCACTGCTATGTTCTCCCGCAAGTTATATCAATCTATTCAGCCCCCCCACGTCTATAAACTAAGGGACGCCGCGGGCCAGCTGGTCTCTCACCCCCGGGAAGTACTAGACTAATTTACCACCTTCTATAGCTCCCTACTATCTGCCCCAGACTCCCCCCCCGGCAGGAGTAGAGGCCTGGCTAGACTCTCTCCACCTGCCGACCCTTTCCCAGGAACAATTGTCCACCTTGAATGCCCCGTGCACAGAACAGGAGGTCACAGCAGTGATTAAATCCCTAAAATCCTCCACGGCCCCTGGTCCGGATGGATACACGGCCATGTACTATAAAAAGTTTGCAGGCATGTTGGCCCCTAAATTAACTGAAGTGATCAACCATGTGCTACAAGGCCACACACTCCCGACAGACATGCTTGCAGCCAATATGTCTCTAATCCCTAAGCCCAACAAGGACCACTCCCTCCCCCAAAATTACAGGCCAATGTCGGTCTTGAACAATGATATAAAGATTCTGGGCCGGGTGTTGGCGGACAGGTTGGCCCCCGTGGTCTCCGCCCTGATTGGCCCTGAACAGACCGGGTTTATCCCTTCCAGGCAAATCACGGACAACATCCGCCTTGCGACAGACATCATCCAAGATGCCGACCTTTTTTTACGTAAGGTCCTGTTGTTGGGCCTAGATATACACAAGGCCTTTGATAGTGTCTTATGGCCCTATGTAGATGCAGTCCTGGCTAAATTTGGTTTTTCAGGGGAGTTTGTCCACGGATTTAAAGCACTGTACCACAACCCCCACACGCGCATTAGGCTCCCTGGTTGCTCCTCAGATTACTTCCCCTTGGGGAGGGGTACACACCAGGGATGCCCTCTGTCCCCCCTGGTGTTTGCCCTTGCCATAGAGCCATTGGCCAGGGCGATCATCATGGACCCCAACATTAGAGGTTACCAGAAAAATGACACAGAATTCAAAATGAGCCTATACGCGGATGACATATTGATGTTTCTCCAGGACCCAGTTGTTTCACTACCCAACCTAGCTTCTTTGCTACAAACCTTCCATGCACATTCTGGCCTAGCGGTTAATCTTGCCAAGTGTTCTGCCCTCCCAATCAACATCCCTTCCAGAGTTGCTTCAGCCCTTAAGTCCTCCTTTGGCTTTGCCATATCAAATAACACTCTCCAGTATTTAGGAATTAGGTTGGCCCCATCCCTTAGAGCACTCTATGATGCTAACTACCCCCAGGCCTTTGCTAAAGTTAGACAATGGTTGCGCCTCTGGTCCTCATTCCACATCACCCTCCTTGGAAGGGTTACGGCGGTCAAGATGTCCATTTTACCGAAATTGCTTTACTTTTTCAGGGCCCTTCCTTTGTATGTGCCCCGCCGGACACTAGTTCAGGTCCAACGGGAGATCAATGAGTTCATATGGAACAATAAACGCCCCAGATATGGCGGACTCATCACACATAGACCCATGGCACAGGGAGGATTGGGGCTACCCAACATTTGGCTGTATTACCTATCGGCCAGGCTGGCACAGACAGCACAATGGCACGCCACACCAGATAGTATCCCCTGGCTCCGTTTTGAGATGTCCTCTGTTGACCCATATTCCCTCCCGGGCCTCCTATGGCAGTCCGGCCTGAGGCCCAGGGAGATTGGTTCCCTGAATAATATAGTAGGTCAGGCAATACATCTATGGTCCTTATACCACCATAAATTTGAACTTAGATCAGTCAGACCCCCCCCTGGCCTCATTTATGGGCACGCCGCACTTTCTCCCTGCTTTTCGTTCCCCCGAGTATTTCTGTTGGTGGACCCACAATGCCCTCTTGACACTAAAAGCACTGACACTAGACTCCCATTTCAGTTCATTTGCACACCTCCAGGAGCAGGCTGGGGCCCCGAGAACGGAATTCTTTAGATACCTGCAAGTTAGGCACTTTTTTGAATCCCTCTACACATTGAATGCCTGCATTACCTTTACATCATTTGAGACACTCTGCCAGAGCCACTCTAGGGACAGGGGTACGATTTCTACCATCTACAAATCCTTGAATGATACCCAGTTCCCTGCAAAGTCCTCGGTCATGTTGCGCTGGGAGGCCGACTTGGGCATGGAGTTTCCCCCAGATGAGTGGAGTGACATGCTCCAAAATATGCACAAATGTACCCGCTCCATAGCCACTAAGGAGATGCCCTGAAGCTACACACAAGGTGGTACCTTACTCCGGATAGGGTCCACAGATTTTACCCACTAGTCCTAGATACATGCTTTAGGGATTGCCAGAACCCCGGTAATATGATTCACACGTTCTGGAGCTGCCCCCATCTCCAACCACTCTGGGGCCAGGTGGCCTCCAGGGTGGCGGAGATCACGGGAGTCATCATAGACCTGACAGCACCAATGTGTTTGCTCTTTGCCCCTATCCCGGGTCTGCCCCCGCCTACCCAAAAATTGGTGAATACCCTGTTTTGTGCCACCCATTGGGCCATTGCCTTGAATTGGCGATCCCGGTCGGTTCCATGGACTCAGGTCCTTCATCGTATGGAGTCCATACGACTTATGGAAAGGATTCATCATACCATCCTGGACACCATGCAGATTTTCCATAATAAATGGGCTGCATGGTCTACAGGTGGAGCTATACTATAACCGGGATTCGGTTCCCGCTGGACCCCGACTTTTTCTAGACGTCCGGAATTCCAGGGTTCCCTCACCTCCTGGGGGTCCAGTGCCGCAAGGGGTGGGGAGGTGATACTGACAGCTAAGGGCCGACTCAGCATTGTAGATACAAGACTTCTTAGAATTGGGTTAGTTGATTCTTCCATATTCACAGCAGCAATTTAAATGATATGGTTGATTTCAAGGTTTTGTTTTTCTCTTTTTCTCTCTTTTCTGTATGTCTCCTCTCCAATCTTTTCTCTCCTTTCTATTCAGAATTTGATTCTCTCAATTCCTGCTGACCTCGGAAACCCTTTTTTTGAATGAATAGGATTTTCTTTACTTATTTTATGTTCCCGGGTTGCACCCTGAATAATTAGCAATGGACACAGCTCTGCGAGATATGCAGAGCCGCCACCCCCTTTTGAGACATGCTTTGTTTGAAAAACATTTTTGTATATTGATGGGTTGCATCCCGAAAGTTTTGTACCTTTATTTTTTTATGACTATACTCAATAAAAAACGTTTGTATTAAAATTAATATTTGTGTCATTCTCAAAACTTTTGACCACGGCTGTACTGTTTATCAGAAGTGAAAGTGATCTACTGACACTGCACTTGTTGGAGGGGGGGGGGTTGTAGGGGCTAAACGTAAGTGCTGGCAGGTGTCGGGGCTGATCCTGCTAATGCTGCATTTTTGGAGACACTATACTAGCAGGGGGGCTCAATAGCCACAGGGGTTCTTTCGCAAAGTGGGTTTTTTCGATAAGTGGACGCACTTCTGACTCTGCACTTATCTGAAGATATATTCTTTGTCTCTTTGCAGGTATGTTTCTGCTGTGAGCAATCCACCCTGAATTGAAACTGGAAAGTGTTTTGCCTAGTTTAAATTTGATATGGTATGTTTCTGCTGTGAGCAATCCACCCTGAATTGAAACTGGAAAGTGTTTTGCCTAGTTTAAATTTGATATGGTATGTTTCTGCTGTGAGCAATCCACCCTGAATTGAAACTGGAAAGTGTTTTGCCTAGTTTCAATTTGATATGGTATGTTTCTGCTGTGAGCAATCCACCCTGAATTGAAACTGGAAAGTGTTTTGCCTAGTTTAAATTTGATATGGTATGTTTCTGCTGTGAGCAATCCACCCTGAATTGAAACTGGAAAGTGTTTTGCCTAGTTTAAATTTGATATGGTATGTTTCTGCTGTGAGCAATCCACCCTGAATTGAAACTGGAAAGTGTTTTGCCTAGTTTAAATTTGATATGGTATGTTTCTGCTGTGAGCAATCCACCCTGAATTGAAACTGGAAAGTGTTTTGCCTAGTTTAAATTTGATATGGTATGTTGTGTTTGCTTAGCCCTCTATAGACCTGTCCACATTTCAATGCTTTATCTGCCTTGTCTTACCCAAAAATTATGGCCCAGTGTCTTTTAGTGCCCTCTTTCCAATCTGTCTCTGTAGTAAGAATTTTGGCCTGTTGACAAGCAAACCTTTATTACCTCCTGATTAGATAATTGAAAAGCACCCACCCCCTATCCCTATCAGTATAAATATAAGCATCTTTCTGGGGGAAGCAATAGCAGGGGGGCTCAATAGCCACAGGGGTTCTTTCGCAAAGTGGGTTTTTTCGATAAGTGGACGCACTTCTGACTCTGCACTTCAGTGAATGCACAAAGCGGGGGAAAACAAAACACCTTAGAAATTGCAAAACAGGTAAATTTAAAAAAAAATCAGCTTTTCCTTCCCCTTTAAAAATGCACTGTCTACCACTCCTTCTGACAGTTGTGTCTTCTATCCTTAAACTGTCCTTCCTACACCCCCCTTCTCCACCCCACACCTTATACATATCATCCTCACTTCTGTCCTCTCCCTATTACTGCACTCACCAAATCTGGCTAATTGTATATTCACACCCCCAATATTCCAAACCACTGAGGCATGTCCCCCCACATAAATCACATTCCCACATCACCTCCCTCACCCTTCTGCTTCTCCTAGCCTCTGGTGATGTATCCCCAAACCCTGGGCCTCCTTCATCTAACTGTGCTCAACGTACCCATTACCCTACATCCTCTGGCTGCAGCCGCAATGCACACAATCTAGTTCACATTCCTCTCCTTCCCAAGACCAGACTCCCTCTCTCGTGCGCCCTTTGGAACGCTCGCTCTGTCTGTAATAAACTCACCTCCCTCCACGATCTCTTTATCGCTAACTCATTTAATCTACTCGCCGTCACCGAAACCTGGCTTCACGAATCCGACACTGCGTCTTCTGCTGCTCTATCCCATGGCGGTCTTCTCTGGACTCACTCCCCCAGGTCCAGTGGACGCAAAGGTGGGGGTGTTGGAATCCTTTTAGCCCCACATAGCACCTTTCAGGTACTTCACCCACCTCCCTCTCTGTCACTCTCCACATTTGAGGCACATTGCATTCGTCTCTTCTCCCCAGTTTCCCTAAGAATAGCTGTGATCTACCGGCCCCCCGGTCCACTATCTTCCTTTCTTGATGACTTCTCCGCCTGGTTACCCTACTTTCTCTCTTCTGAAATCCCCACAATCATTCTTGGGGACTTCAACATCCCTATTAATAATAACTCTCCTGCAACTTCCAAACTTCTCAGTCTAACCTCCTCCTTTGATCTGAAGCAATGGATACATGCACCTACTCACTCTGAAGGCAACACCCTTGACCTTGTCTTTTCCCACCTATGCACTCCATGCAACCTCTCCAACTATCCTTACCCTCTCTCTGATCACCACCTTATTAATTTCACTCTCTCCCTCTCCTCTGCCTCCTCTCCCCCCAAACGCCTAACGGTTACTCGTAGAAACCTTCACAATATCAACCCTTCTCTTCTATGCTCTGCAACTGACCACCTCTATGACAAAATCGCGCCCCTGTCCTGCACCCACCTAGCCACTTCTGTCTACAACACTACACTTCTAGCATCACTGGACAGACTGGCCCCCCTCACTACACGCAGAATAAGGCCCCGCCCCCTACAACCCTGGCAAACAGATGATACTAGAAGTCTGAAAAAGCACAGCCGTGCTCTCGAGCGTCTATGGCGTAAGACTAAGTCCCAGAAAGATTTCGGGCAGTATAAATCTGCCCTCCAAATATACAATTCCAGCCTCCTCACTGCCAAGCAGACCTATTTCATCACCCTCATTAAAAACTTATCATCCCGTCCCCGTCTACTCTTCTCTACCTTCAACTCGCTCCTTCATCCCCCACTGCCTCCGCCCACTAACTCACTGCCCAGGAGATTGCCAATCACTTCAAACAGAAGATTGCTAGAATTCGCGAGGAAATCTGTACGGTTCAGATGCCCCCTATGCTATACACCTCATGCCCACAGGTACAATCTTTACTTCCCTCTTTCAATCCCACCACTATAGACGAAGTTGCTAAATTACTTGCTAATGTCCATCTTACCACCAGCGCTCTGGATCCTGTTCCCTCACAAATGCTACGTCCACCCTCTGGCTCTATTCTACGCTCTATAACCCACATCTTCAATCTCTCCCTCTCTTCTGGCATCTTCCCTAACTCTTTGAAACATGCACTAGTCAGCCCCATACTTAAAAAGCCCTCTCTGGACCCATCCAATCTTGACAACCTGCGCCCTATCTCCTTGCTCCCCTTTTTATCCAAACTCCTTGAACGTCTAGTTTACAACCGATTGAGCGTCCACCTTGCTGATAATAACCTTCTTGATCCCCTTCAGTCTGGATTTCGTCCTCAACATTCCACAGAAACTGCCCTCCTAAAACTAACAAATGATATAGTAACGGCCAAAACTAAGGGACACTATTCCGTACTCCTACTCCTGGACCTCTCCGCTGCCTTTGATACGGTTGACCACCCCCTCCTCCTCAAAAAACTCCATGCCTTTGGTCTCCGCGACTGTACTCTTCGCTGGTTCTCTACCTACTTATCCAACCGCACCTTTAGCGTTACTTACAACTCTACTTCCTCCTCTCCCCTTCCTTTCTCAATTGGGGTCCCCCAAGGTTCTGTTCTTGGACCTCTCCTATTTTCAATCTACACCTCCTCCCTGGGTCAGCTGATAGCCTCCCACGGCTTCCAATACCACCTCTACGCTGACGACACTCAAATCTATTTCTCTGCCCCTCAACTCACTTCTTCATTCGCCTCACGTATCTCTAATTTACTATCAGATATATCAGTTTGGATGTCACACCACTTCCTCAAACTTAATCTATCCAAAACTGAACTGGTCATTTTTCCTCCCCCTCGTGCCTCCTCCCCCGATCTCTCTGTTAAAATTGATGGCACAACTATCAGCCCATCCCCACACGCCAAGGTCCTAGGAGTAGTTCTAGACTCTGAACTCTCCTTTAATCCTCACATCCAATCACTGTCCAAATCTTGCCGCATCAACCTCCGCATCATCTCCAAAATACGCCCCTTTTTAACCAAAGACACAACAAAGCTCCTTATCCACTCCCTGGTCATTTCTCGCCTCGACTACTGCAACTCCCTCCTCATTGGCTTACCTCAGAAAACTTTAACCCCCCCTTCAGTTCATCATGAATGCTGCTGCCAGACTCATCCACCTTACCAACCGCTCTGTGTCTCCTTCCCCTCTCTGTCAATCCCTCCACTGGCTTCCACTCACCCAACGAATTAAATTCAAAATACTAACGACCACCTACAAAGCCATCCACAACACTGCCCCCAGCTACATCACTGACCTAGTCTCTAAATACCAACCTAATCGTTCTCTTCGTTCTTCTCAAGACCTCCTGCTCTCTAGCTCGCTCATCACCTCCTCCCATGCTCGACTCCAGGACTTTTCCAGAGTCTCCCCAAGCCTATGGAACTCCTTACCCCAATCGGTCCGTCTATCTCCTTCTCTATTAGCTTTTAGAGGATCCCTAAAAACCCTCCTCTTCAGAGAAGCCTATCCCACCCACACCTAATAACTATATTTCCATTCTGTCCACCTGATCATCCCCCACAGCCAATACCCTTTGTTTCACGTGACCCTCCCTTCTAGACTGTAAGCTCTATCGAGCAGGGCCCTCTGATCCCTCTGTATTGAATTGTATTGTGATTGTACTGTCTTCCCTGATGTTGTAAAGCGCTGCGCAAACTGTTGGCGCTATATAAATCCTGTATAATAATAATAATAATAATAATACTATTGGGGACTCTAGTATAGTTCTGATCTGATCAAAGATATTGATCTGTTCAGACACTATACTAGTTATGAAGGTTTATAGTGTGTCTGTGATAGTATTACTGGCAATCAAAGGATTCAGATTTATTAGTGAATATGTGGCGGGCAAACTGACGCTATCTGGGATTTACGCTGATTTTAATGCTATCTGGCGTCACCCGTGACGCTAATACAGTTATCAGAAAAAAAAATTGTACACTGTATTAATAATACTGTGACAGGCTAGTGAATGGGTTAACTGGGGGCCGATCACAGGGTTAAAATGTATTAGGGTATATGTGGCGGGTAAACTGATGCTATCTGGGATTGAGGCTAACTGTCGCTAATGCTATCTGGCATCACCAGTGACATTAATACAGTGATCAGCAAAAAAATTGTACACTGTACCTAATGACACTGGGACAGGGGAGTGAAGGGGTTAACTATGGGGGGGCGATTGGGGGGTAAATATGCTTAACTATGTGTTTTACTGTGTGTCAGTGTGCTGCTTAGACTCACTGTGACCGTTATCTTCTCTCACTGGAACCGAAAAGGGCTCCAGGAGAGATCTCATCACTTCCTGTGCCTGTGTTTTGTAAACACAGGCACATGGTAATCACTGATTTGCCAGAACCGATCAGCAGGTCCAGGCCAAAAATCATTGGCCTGGACATATTAAGTGATTGGTGCTGGATCGAATCACCGCTCCACCGGCTTGGAAACATTCAGGGAGCTCAGATCACACATATATATATATATATATATATATATATATATATATATACACAGTATATATACACAGTATATATATATATATATATATATATATATATATATATATATATATATATACAGTATACAGTGCTGTGAAAAGTATTTACCCCTTTTCGATGTTTTATGTTTTTGCATATTTGTCACACTTAAATGACGCAGATCATCAAACACATTTTATTATTACACAAAGATAACCCAAGTAAATACAAAATGCAATTTTTAAATGATGGTTTAATTTATTAAGGCAAAAAAGCTGTCCAAACCTGCCTGGCTTTATGTGAAAAAGTAATTGCCCCCTAAACCTAATAACTAGTTGTGCCAACAACTGCCAACAACCATTTGCAATAACTGGCAATGAGTCTTTCACATTGCTGTGGAGCATTTTTGGCCCACTCTTCTTTGCATGATTGTTTTAATTCAGCCACATTGGAGGGTTTTCCAGCATGAACAGCCTGTGTAAGGTCATGATACAGCATCTGAATTGGATTTAAGTCCAGGCTTTGACTAGGCCACTCCAAAAACCTAAATTTTGCTTTGTTTGAACCATTTGAAAGGTTGACTTACTGTTGTGTTTCGGATCATTGTCCTGCTGCATAACCCAAGTGCACTTGAGCTTGAGGTCACAAAGCGGAGGAGAGCAAAAAAAATACTAAGAAATTCTTTAACCTCCCTGGCGATATGATTCTGTCTGGAATTATGTAGCAAAAGCGGTACAATTATTTTGCATGAAAATTTGGTGTTATGTATTGTAGGCCTGCAATTCTTAGTAATTACTTACTTAAACCTGACCAAACAAGAGTCTAGTAGACATCCCAGGTATGATAAAGTTTGAAACACAAAATCATAAATTATAATATAATAAATAACTATAAATAATTATAACAAATATTAATGTAATTATAATAAAAATTATTCAATAATGTAATCAAATCAAAAACACTGAAATTTGCTCAGTTGCAGAATTGTCGCTGTCATTAGATTTAGTGTTTGATGACAAATTTCCCCACAAATCGCTATCGCTCAATTCTGCGAGTGATTCTAATTTATTATCACTGTTTTATAGCTGGTCTAAAACCACTTTTGACATAAAGGGACACTTTTTGGTTGTTATGGACAATCTCCAGTTTCCAGGCGGAAAGAACAGTTTTTATAATATAAAACTGCATGCAGGACACTGGACAGACCACTAGGGACAAAGGGGGTGTGTAATTATTTGATAAAGTACTGTAATCTTACAGAGTATACTGTATCTATGATGTGTTTTTCACTTTTTGAATTTGGCACCGAACTCCTTCCCCGTGCGCCGCAACGTCGCAGGGAACGGAGCTCGGCACTCAGCAGTGTGGATCGAGCGAGGAGACAGCTCACACACACTGCGGGAGGACATCGCAGGATCCAGGGAACAAGGTAAGTAACTTCCCTGTATCCTGCAATGCAATCCTGAGGCTCGGGGTTACCGCTCTTAGCATGAAAAACTCACCCCGAGCCAGACTCCGGATTACCACCAGGTAGGTTAAGTATATAAACAGTAAAAAAGGGAGGACAGACCATATTGACCCCATAAAGAATGAGAAAGGAAATCTGGTTCCAAAGTATGGGGAGATGGTGAAGGTATTGAATTTATTCTTCTCCTCAGTCTTCACAAAGGAATCGGGGGCTTTAGTAAAAACTGCAGTGTTTATCCTCATGACACATCGCAGGAAGCACCCTCATGGCTAACAGAGGACAGAATTAGAGATAGACTTGGAAAACTTAACATTAATAAGTCACCGGGACCAGATGGCTTGCACCCAAGGGTCCTTAGGGAACTCAGTCTAGTAATTGCCAGACTATTGTTCCTAATTTTTACTGACAGTCTACTAACGGGAATGGTACCAGCTGATTGGAGAAAAGCCAATGTAGCACCAATATTTAAAAAAGGGCCAAAATACATCCCTGGGAACTACAGACCAGTTAGTCTAACATCAATAGTATGCAAGCTCTTGGAGGGGATGATAGGGGACTATATACAAGATTTTAGTAAAGAAAACAGTATCATTAGCAGTAACCAGCATGGATTCATGAAGAATCGTTCTTGCCAAACCAATCTATGAACCTTCTATGAGGAGGTGAGCTGCCATCTAGATAAAGGAAGGCCCGTATATGTGGTGTATCTGGATTTTGCAAAAGCATTTGACACAGTTCCCCATAAATGTTTACTGTACAAAGTAAGGTCCATTGGCATGGACCATAGGGTGAGTACATGGATTGAAAACTGGCTACAAGGGCGAGTTCAGAGGGTAGTATAAAATGGGGAGTACTCCGAATGGTCAGGGGTGGAAAGTGGTGTCCCCCAGGGTTCTGTGCTGGGACCAATCCTATTTAATTTGTTCATAAACGACCTGGAGAATGGAATAAACAGTTCAATCTCTGTATTTGCGGACGATACTAAGCTAAGCAGGGGAATAACTTCTCCGCAGGATGTGGAAACCTTGCAAGAAGATCTTAACAAAATAATGGGGTGGGCAACTACATGGCAAATGAGGTTTAATGTGGAAAAATGTAAAATAATGCATTTGGGCGGCAAAAATATGAATGCAATCTACTCACTAAGGGGAGAACCTCTGGGGGAATCTAGGATGGAAAAGGACCTGGGGGTCCTAGTAGATGACAGGCTCAGCAATGGCATGCAATGCCAAGATGCTGCTAACAAAGCAAACAGAATATTGGCATGCATTAAAAAGGGGATTAATTCAAGAGATAAAGCAATAATTCTCCAACTCTACAAGACTCTGGTCCAGCCTCACCTGGAGTTTGCCATCCAGTTATGGCCACCAGTTCTCAGGAAGGATGTACTGGAAATGGAGCAAGTACAGAAAAGGGCAACAAAGCTAATAAAGGGACTGGAGAATATTAGTTATGAAGAAAGGTTACGAGCACTGAACTTATTCTCTCTGGAGAAGAGACGCTTGAGAGGGGATATAATTTAAATTTGCAAATACCACACTGGTAAACCCCATAATAGAGATAAAACTTTTCTTTAATGTAAGAGCGGCAATGATGTGGAATTCCCTTCCACAGGCGGTGGTTTCAGCGGGGAGCATCATAAAACTATTATGCCTCGTACACACGATCAGTTTTCCTGACAAGAAAAGTGTGATGTGAGCTTTTTGTTGGGAATTCCGACCATGTGTATGCTCCATCACACTTTTTATGTCAGTTTTCCTGCCAAGAAAAGATTGAGAGCAGGATCTCAATTTTCGTGACAGAAAAAATTCCTATCGCGAATCGCGTTCGTCTGTATGCAATTATGATGCGCAAAAAAACATGCATGCTCAGAATCAAGCAGAAGAGCCGAACTGCCTATTGAACTTCATTGATCTCGGCTCGTCGTACGTGTTGTACGTCACCGCGTTTTTGACGTTCGGAATTTCAGCCAAGATTTGAGTGACCGTGTGTATACAAGACAATTTTGAGCCGTTTTCTTGTCGGAAAAACTGATCGTGTGTACAGGGCATTAGATAAGCACCTGAACGACCACAGCATACAGGGATAAACAATGTAATACTCACATATAATCACACAGGTACAGGCCCGGATTGGCCTTAGGGCAAGCAGGGCACTTTCCCGGTTGGGCCGCGGCCGCCAGGGCCGCCAGGCCGCAAGTCTTTGCGGGGCCCAAAGCAGCTGGGCTGCTCTTTGAACACGCGCCGCTCATCCAGCCCCTCTGCGGCCGCCCGGCTGCCTGCTAAGCTCAGCCATCAGCGCCGGGGGGACGAAAACGTGAAGGGGGAGGAGCTAGAGGAGACACCTACGGCCGCCTGTATAGGTCAGCCGTCGGTGCCGAGGGGCGGGACTAAGAAAGGGGGAGGAGCTAGAGCAGACACCTGCTGCACCTCAGAGCCGGATGACAGAAAACATGAGTGGGCAGCCCCCTTGTAACCTGGATAGGAGGAGCAGTGGGGGCGGCTGCATATAGAACAATCATTCTCTCCACCTTCCTCCTGCAGGCTCAGAATGCCTGCTTCTCCTCTACCTCTCGCAGGCATTCCGAGCCTGCAGGAGGAAGATGGAGAGAATGATTGTTTTATAGGCAGCCGCCCCAACTGCTCCTCCTATCCTGCTTCTTTCTGCTGCCCCCCCTGGGCTCTCCACCTCACCCATACTTTTTGCCCCCCATGATCTCCACCTCCCCCAATGCTCTCCAGCCCCTCCCATGCTCTCCCTCTCCCCCAATGCTCTCCTGCCCCCCCATGCTCTCCACCTCCCTCAATGCTCTCCAGCCCCTCCCATGCTCTCCACCTCCCCCAATGCTCTCCAGCCCCCCATGCTCTCCACCTCCCCCAATGCTCTCTGCCGCCCCCCTGTGCTCTTCACACCCACCCCATGCTCTCCGCTGCCCCCTCTGTGCTCTCCACATCCCCCCATGCTCTCCGCTGCCCCCCTCTGTGCTCTCCACATCCCCCCATGCTCTCTGATGCCCCCCATGCTCTCCACCTCCCCCAATGCTCTCCAACTCCCCCCATGCTCTCTGCCACCCCCCTGTGCTCTCCACATCCCCCCATTCTCTCCATCTCCCCCAATGCTCTCCTTCCCCCCCATGCTCTCCACCTCCCTCAATGCTCTCCAGCCCCTCCCATGCTCTCCACCTCCCCCAATGCTCTCCAGCCCCCCATCCCTATGCTCTCCACCTCCCCAAATTCTCTCCAGCCCCTCCCATGCTCTCCACCTCCCCCAATGCTCTCCAGCCCCTCCCATGCTCTCCACCTCCCCCAATGCTCTCCTGCCCCCCCATGCTCTCCACCTCCCCCAATGCTCTCTGCCGCCCCCCTGTACTCTTCACACCCCACCATGCTCTCCGCTGCCCCCCTCTGTGCTCTCCACATCCCCCATGCTCTCCGCTGCCCCCCTCTGTGCTCTCCACATCCCCCCATGCTCTCTGATGCCCCCCATGCTCTCCACCTCCCCAATGCTCTCCAACTCCCCCCATGCTCTCTGCCATCCCCTGTGCTCTCCACATCCCCCCATGCTTTCCACCTCCCCCAATGCTCTCCAGCCCCTCCCATGCTCTCCACCTCCCCCAATGCTTTCCAGCCCCCACATTGCTATCCCTCTTTAGCATAGGTGTGCCCACACCCTAATCACCTTGTGCAGCACAATTTCCCACCACTGCCCTGGCTCCCTCCCCTTCCCCCTGCAGTGCTACCGGATTCCCTCCTCTCCTCTCCTGCCGACTGTTGCTGCGGGGATGTTTTAGGATGAGTGGGGGAAGGGGCCAGTAAGCATGTAATTCACTGGCCCCTTTTTCTTTCTGAGTAAACATAGTGCGTGATCAATATTGTGTGTGTTTGAGCTTTGAGGTGCACACCCTAATGCAATAGGCTGCGCACACCTATGCTCTTTAGTGAACTAGTAAAGACACCGGGAATCCAGAATCACTCAGAGACAGCCAATTATCTCCAGTGTATACAGAGTATGTGCAACAAGCAAAGTAAAAATGTCATATAATATAAACTGTTGCGCTGTAAGTGAACTATGAGCACCATTAGAGGTACATAAATAGTGATTCAACAAGCTATCCACATGAAATAATATCACCACATGTGAAAATCACAAAAAGTGCATCCAAAAATGTCCAGAATACACCCGTGACTCCCTCCACCTTATTCCACACAGCCTCTTACCAACACTGAAGACACCAGATAGTTTGTGTAAAGCTCAGAGGTATGTGGGTTTGCCGCAATTACTCCTTCCACAGCAGGGACACAGAGCATACTGTCAGGTAACTGCACCATAAAATTCCTCTCTGATAGTATACCCTGTAAAAGGAAACAGATGACAGCCTCCAACAGAGAAATACTGTTTGGGTTCATTGAGACAAAAACTGCATATCTACTCACATATTGTCCATAATAAAGCGCATATCTTTTCCAAAAAAATATGCCCGCTAGTACCGGCTCCAGCGAGCGTAGTGATGTCAGCACAGGCTCCGCCCCGACATATGTTTAATCTAAAGCAGGGGTAGGCAACCTAGGGCCCTCCAGCTGTTGTGGAACTACATTTCCCATGAGGCATTGCAAGGCTGGCAGTTACAATTACTCCCAGAGGCAATAGCTGGCGGGCCCCAGGTTGCCTACTCCTGATCTAAAGATATGTTCTCAAAGGGATAAGAAAACCATGTTCCAATCATGTAAGTAAAATTAAATTTCCTTTGCACAATGAACATTTACTTTTCAAATTAAACAGACTTCGTAGTAAATCCACCCCCGTGTATGTTCTCCCTAGCCATAGGCTACTACTTTAGTCGATTTTCCCCGAAGAAAGCACTGGCTATAGTAAAATAAAAAGTATAGTAAGAAAAATCACATAAAATTCTTATTGAAGTCTTTGGCAGCTTTTTAATGTGGGATGTAGAATTACATAGTGGAAAGGGTTTTAAAATGAAAATACAGTGAATCACTAGCAGTGAATATTTTACATTATTTGCCTAGTTTTAATTATAAAGGAGAAACAGTTTGATTATATTTTGTAACACACAAAGTAGTTTCCATAAATGTACTTTTTTATTAATTTGCCTAAAAAGAGGTGTCTTTAATCCACAGAACTATAAGGCCTCATACACACGGTTTAATTGTTGGATGACCGAGCGTCTGATTTTTGGCATAATCGCGTGTGCAGGATTTTGTCTAGCATACTAACTATCCGCAAATTGACGTTTGACATACACAAACATAGTGAAGTACTATGAGAGTATAAAGAGGAAGTTAATTCCTCAAACGCCACCCTTTAGGCCCCTTCTGCAAATTTCATGTTAGTAGAAGTTTGGTGAGCGCTGAATCGCGATTTTCAGATTGTACAAAACAAATGCCTTTTAAAATACGTTTGGCATAACTACATCAGTATCACCAGCAAAGCAGCTTCATTATTATCCCACTAAAGAAGATGAGAATTTTGATATTTCATCAATTGCCGCATCACGAATGTTAATTCTAGATTATGAATAGTAGTTTACAAGACCAAACTCTTCCTGGTCGTTCCTTGATTCCGAGCATGCGTGTTTGTACTTTCGACTTTTGTGTGACGATTTCTGTACTGACCATCTGAAAATCAGATGTTGAGTTCACATCCGACAAAAAATTTATAGCCTGCACATCCAGCTTTTGTCTGATGTAAAAGTCAAATTGTCTGTCGTATGCACCGTACTAACGATCCGAAAATCCGCAGACAGCTCGCCTTACGACTTTTCCCTTCTAATTTCCGTACTGTGTGTACAAGGCCTTAGATCTGACTAGTTCCAGAGTTAAGAAGCTTGGTAAGGTAAGCTCTGTAGATATAATTTAGATGCAGCTGGAGGAAAATAGAACTACCAGTATTTAATTCTATATATTGAAGAATTGCATTCATATTTTCATGTTTATATTTGTAATGGCTGTGATATATTTATTGTTACACGTGTTTATAAATATGCTTTATTGTCTCTTTTATATTTTCTTTATTTAATTTAAATGCATTATATCATATTAAAGGTAGCATCATTTGCATTTCTAAGCACTTCACTGTGTTGTTAGCAATCAGCAGAATTTAATTGTAGAAAAATTAAAATTTATTCATATGCTTGGGTAGGTCCCATCAATATGAAATAATAATACTTTTTTTTCTTTAATCGTAAGACTCTAAATGTATTTCTCTTATATTAAATAACACACTTCACCAGACACATATTAATTTATTTTCAGTATTCTGTTTAAGCAAATAAGAAAGAGAAATTACAGTATAAAAGAAGCTTGAGTTTTATTATTATTAATATTTTGGCATAATACAACAAGAGTATTATAGTAAAGGGAAAAGTGTGATCTACTGCAAAAAAACAAACAAATAAACAAATATATGAATAAACTCGTATAATGGACAGATAAAGAAACACTAAGAAAGCAGTTATTTATTGATTATAAACACATATTTTACTTACGGACAGAATCTGAAGCTGGTGTGCATAATAACAAATCAGCTTTTAACTTTTGCTTGTTCAGTTAAGTTTTGAAAATATTATATCTAGACTGAGATTGGGAAAGGGAGGGGCAGCACAAGTGATTTAGGTGGGCTGCATTTACATGTGCTGACAAGGAACATGCTGACAAGAGAAAAAAAAAGAGAAAAAAAATTGGAAGGCACAGATGAGTTTATCCTTCACTGTTCAATCACAGGCTGGGGAAAAAATTGTAACATACAGTATCTGTATTGCATGGTTGCACAATGCACATACTCTGACAGTTAAAACAACTCCTATAGTATAAGGTTTATATTTCATCTCTGTACAGAGCTATTTACCTGGCATCACACTAAGTCACTGATCACCACCATTGCTAGTATAGTGCCTTTACGGATCAGTATCTTGATCATGAACACAACTATACTAGTGTCCACATTAGTATAGTGTCCCCAAAAACACAGCATTAGCAGGATCAGCCCCAAAACCGCAGCATTAGCAAGATCATGCCTAATCTCTTTGTCGGCACTAGCAGTTTTATTTCTAGTTCACGAGCAGCCCCTAATTGCTAGTCAGGAGCTCTTTGTCCCAAAGTTGCTGCTAGGTACCTGTACATTTAGTGCCCAAAATGCTCCCCCCCCAAAAAAAAAGGACACTAGTAAGGAGGCCAACAGGATTCTGAGCATGTCAGATAAGAGCAAAAGAGGAAGCCTCACTGTCAGAACCTTGTTTAGAATACAAACCTGTAGAAAGCAGTGGGACATTAAGAGCCCATTCACACAGGGGCGTCTTTGGATCCGACTCCAAATCGCCCCAGGTCGCCCCTAGTCGCCTCAGGTCGCGCTGGCTGAAGAAATCAATGTAAGTTAATGGAGCCGTCCTTATGCACACTACTGCAGTCGCTCCGACTTCAAAAAAGGTCCCTGTACTACTTCAATCCGACTACGACCTGTAACCATTCATTTCAATGGGAGTCGCCTCTCACTGTCTTAATAGGAGCGACTCTCCAGGAAGAAAACATACATTTCTCCTGCAAACCTCTCCCACCCCCCTCCCTCCCACAGAGCTGATTCTTGTTTGATTGGCCACTGGAATGTCTCCTGTCCTGCAGGCAACTTGGAGTTGCCTTGTAAATAGCTCCAGGTCGCGCTGTGATTCATTTTCAAGTCGCGTCTGAGTTGCCTCATAAAATCGCGCTGGAAGTCGTGTTGCCCCTGTGTGAATGGGCTCTAGCTGTATTTATAGTAAGATTAAACTACACACAGGTGGACTCTATTTACTATTTAGGTGACTTCTGAAGGCAATTGATTCCACTAAATTCTAGTTACAGGTGTCAGAGTAAAAAGGGCTGAATACAAATGCACGCCACACTTTTCAGATATTTATTTGTTAAAAAACCAATTTAAACCATTTATCATTTTCCTTCCACTTCACAATTATGTGCCACTTTGTGTTGGTCTATCACATAAAATCCCAATAAAATACATTTAAGTTTTTGGTTGTAACATGACAAACTGTGGAAAATTTCAAGGGGTATGAATACTTTTTTAAGGCACTGTAAATTTTTGGAGTAAACCAGAATGCCTTCTCTGCCTCTGTCTTTGGGTGAAGAGAAGGCATTCAATAGAATACACTGCTCATATCTTTATGCCTTGCTCCACAAATTCGGCTATCACAGCCCTTGTTACGTCTCCCTTGGCACAGGTTTATGGTTCTGAGATGCTGTCAAAGCCTTTCAATATTACCAACAGAACTAGATGGTTATCCGTTGTCCAGTGTGCCCACTAATCTTTAATTGAATAAAAGGACCCCTTGCGGAGCACATCAGAATAGAAGCTTTCATCTCGGGACTTAAAAATGGCAATAAGGACATAAAACCTTTTTGCCGATCATGTAATACTTCTTTCTACGGATTTTTTCAAACATCTTCAGATAACTCATTGTCTTAAGCAAAACCCATTGTTCTGAAAAGTGTCAAAATAAAAATAAAAAATAAAAAAATACCCTGGAACCTATTGAAAAACACATCAAAAACACATCAAAAATTGTTGTAAACATGCAAAATTCATCTGCAAAATTCATCGTTACAGTGGTTATTCATTTTTAGAATGATTTGTTATTTCAGGAGAGTATATATTATTGTTCTGAATTGATTCATATAATCGAAAGTTCTGTTTTGATTCGTTATTTTATTAAGTTAACCATTTTGTATCCAGGCAAATTCTGACACTTCGCTTAAAAATTACTTACCACCCCCAGACATTATATATATATTTTTTTTTTAGCAGAGGCCCTATGGAATAAAATGATGGGTGTTGCAATTTCTTATGTCACACGGTATTTGCTTAGTGGTTTTTGAAACTCAATTTTTGGGAAAAGAATACACTTTAATAAATCAAAAAAATGTAAAACACAATATTTACCCCAATTTGTGTAAAATGTGAAAGGTGATTTTACAACAAGTAAATAGATACCTAACATGTCATGCTTTAAAATTGAGTCTGCCCATGGAATGGCGGCAAACTATAGTGCATAAAAATTCTCTATAGGCAAAGCTTTAAACTCCTTTACAGGTTACCACTACACAGGAGGTCTGGTGCTAGAATTATTGCTCTCACTCGGACGTTCACTACAATACCTCACATGTGTGGTGTGATCACCGTTTACATAAGCATGCAAGAGTAACGTATGCACTGGGGGACGGAGGTGCTTTAAACTTTTTATTATTATTATTGTGAAGGAAAATGTGCAGCGCTAAGGGGAAGTGAAATAAGTGGGAATGGGAAGGTGGACTTGTTAAATAGGCAACAGTGACGTATACTATTAAAATAAAACATGTGAGATAAACCTAGAAGTCATCAAGGAAATATCACTATAGCATATTATAAAACACTGGTTATGCATAACCAAAATGATATCATGTGAGATAAACCTATGATCATCTAGGAAATATCACTGAAACATAGTATAATCACTAATTGTGCACAAAAACTCATATGGGTCAAATATGAAAGTCCAAAGAAATATAGTAACACAATATATAAAGTAAAGCAGGGGTCTCAAACTGGCGGCCCTCCAGCTGTTGCGAAACTACAAGTCCCATGAAGCATTGCAAGGCTGACAGTTACAAGCATGCCTCCCTCAGGCAGAGGTGGAGGGCCACCAGTTTGAGACCCCTGAAGTAAAGGAAAGTCCAATGAAGGATGTACATATGATCAGATTGGGAACTCAAGAATTAGAAGTTGTTAGCTCAGAACAACATAGTGTTTCCAAACACAATGTAAGATGGAGTACTAGCAATTGTCTCTTCAGACAAGTATGAGAATGGAGATAATTTCTGAAGTTCAGTAGTTTTATCACTGATAAAGGGCTGTGATTTTTTACCACCTGGGGAAGGGGTAGGTACTCTTACCATGAGTTGTGGACTCATCCACGGATCAGTGGTGAGTCAAACAGGCAAAGGCAAGGGTATCTGTACTGTAGTCACGACCTCCTCAAGTGAACTTTAGAAATGGATTCCAACTTCCTCCAGATGATTATCATGAAAGATAAAGCCAGTGACTCTCACTTCTTAGAACTCCACAATAAGTAGATATCCAACAAAGGTTAATCACCTTTCAAGCAGACCGGACCACATGTAGTGGGCAAAAATTATTGGAAACAAAAGAGAGAAAGAAAAGCCTCCACATGGCATAGGTCAAAATTGACAACATTTAATAAAAAATAAAATAAAAGTACAATCATCGTTCTATGTGTACAAGTAAAAGTGATCACATAAAACTGGTCGCAGTAGCAAGCATGAAAAACTGACGCGTTTCGTCCAATGGGACTATGCCATGTGGAGGCTTTTCTTTCTATCTTTTGTTTCCAACAATGTTTCCAATAATTTGACAATTTCAGCTCTCGTTGATTTCTAAGCACGCATGCTCGGAAACAATTTGATGCATGCTCGGAAGCATTGAACTTAATTTTCTCAGCTCGTCATAGTGTTGTACGTCACCGCGTTCTTGACGGTCGAAAGTACAGAGAACTTTCGTGTGACCGTGTGTATGCAAGCCAAGCTTGAGAGGAATTCCGTCGTGTGTACACAGCATTAGACATCCTTTACGCATTACCACCTATGTGTTTAATTTACTAAAGAAGTAGAGAATGCCCACTCAGCTTAGTAAATAATGTGAAGTTTTGCTGGACAAACTCTTTTTTCTTGTTTGTTTTATTTTTTTTATATTAATTTATAGTACATGTATGGATATTCAAGCACAACTTTACTTTTGCACTAACTATGAATTCATTTTATATTTTAGTAAATCAGCCTGCTTGTTTTTAATGATTGTTTATCCTAACCTGTATGTTGTGGTTGTGACAACACTAGCTGAAATTAAAATACTATTTTGAATAATACTTTTTATTATTTTATCTAGTTCTGTTGGAGGTGATATTCAAAAGAATGTTAAAATCTTTTCACCTAACAACCTGAACTAAATAGTGAACTTTAGAAGTGAAACATGGCTTAAGCAAATATACAGTATCTCACAAAAGTGAGTACACCCCTCACATTTTTGTAAATATTTTATTATATCTTTTCATGTGACAACACTGAAGAAATTACACTTTGCTACAATGTAGTGAGTGTACAGCTTGTATAACAGTGTAAATTTGCTGTCCCCTCAAAATAACTCAACACAGCCATTAATGTCTAAACCGCTGCAAACAAAAGTGAGTACACCCCTAAGTGAAAATGTCCAAATTGGGCCCAAAGTGTCAATATTTTGTGTGGCCACTATTATTTTCCATAGAATATACAAAAATGTAGCGCTATGCGTAATAACAATATAAGACACCCAAGTGCTCAAGGTGACTAGATCACAATGGATCTGATAATGAGTCCCAATGTATGAAAAATGCAAAACACAAAAGAAAAGTCTTTGATGACAAGACCGTGAATAAAATTGAAACTGTCCGGTTCAAAAATGGTGAATGTTCAAAGTATTAAGTGACTTGTGACGTGACCACCACCACATGAAAGGGAGGCTTACCGGATGGAGTAGACCCTGTACACATACGTGTAGAGGGTCAAACAGGCTTAGTATGTATATATCTGTACATATGAAATCCCAGCTAGCACTGCACACATATGTATCCGAGATCCAAACTCAAGGATGACACCAGATATCAAAGCCCAATAGATAGATGAAAATGGCTCACATGGAAATCATGTAGAAGAAAGAAGGAGAGGGAACATAGCGTAATAACATAAAGGATATTTAATAAACGTAGGTAAGTACACTTACATTCAATCCATGAACATAGCGCTTTGCAAAACACTCAGTGGCAGCAGTGGAGTCTCCCAGGGAGACCTTGAGCACTTGGGTGTCTTATATTGTTATTACGCATAGCGCTACATTTTTGTATATTCTATGGAAAATAATAGTGGCCACACAAAATATTGACACTTTGGGCCCAATTTGGACATTTTCACTTAGGGGTGTACTCACTTTTGTTTGCAGCGGTTTAGACATTAATGGCTGTGTTGAGTTATTTTGAGGGGACAGCAAATTTCTTTGTTGTTACTTTTTCCACAGGTATTGTAGCTGCTTACATGTGTTAGCAGCGCGAATATTGTTTGTATTTTTGCACTATTATTTTCCAGCATTGCCTTAACCCTCTGGGGCTTGGAGTTCACCAGAGCTTTGTAGGTTTCCACTGGAGTCCTCTTCCACTCCTCCATGGCGACATCACAGAGCTGGTGGATGTTAGAGACCTTGCACTCCTCCAGCTTCCATTTGAGGATGCCCCACAGATGCTCAATAGTGTTTAGGTCTGGAGACATGTGTGACCAGTCCATCACCTTTACCCTCAGCTTCTTTAGCAAGGCAGTGGTCATCTTGGAAGTGTGTTTGGAGTCATTATGTTGGAATACTGCCCTGTGGCCCTGTCTCTGAAGAGAGGAGACCATGCTCTGCTTCAGTATGTCACAGTACATGTTGGCATTCATGACTCTTCATGAACTATATCTCCCCAGTCCCGGCAGCACCCATGCAGCCCCAGCCCATAAGACTCCCACCACCATGCTTGACTGTAGGCAAGACACACTTGTCTTTGTACTCCTTATCTGGTTGCCATCACACATGCTTGACACCAACTGAACCAAATAAGTTTATCTTGGTCTCATCAGACCACAGGACATGGTTCCAGTAATCCATGTCCTTAGTCTGCTTGTCTTTAGCAAACTGGCGAGGCCTGTTCTGAGTGGAACTTGTCCTGTTAAACCACTGTAAGGTCTTGGCCACCGTGCTGCAGCTCAGTTTCAGGATCTTATCAATCTTCTTATAGCCTAGGCCATCTTTATGTAAAACAACAATTTTTTTTTTCAGATCTTCAAGGAGTTCTTTGCTATGAGGTGCCATGTTGAGCTTCCAGTGACCAGTATGAGAGAGTGAGAGTGATAACACCAAATTTAACACACTTGCTCCCCATTCACACCTGAGACCTTGTAGCACTAACAAGTCACATGATACCAGGGTTGGAAAATGGCTAATTTGGACATTTTCTCTTAGGGGTGTGCTTACTTTTTTTGCCAACAGTTTAGACATTATTGGTTGTGTGTTGAGTTATTTTGAGGGGACAGCAAATTTACACTGTTATACAAGCTGTACACTCACTACTTTACATTGTAGCAAAGTGTAATTTCTTTAGTGTTGTTACATGAAAAGATATAATAAAATATTTACAAAAATTTGAGGGGTGTACTAACTTTTGTGAGTTACTGTAGTTTGCATTATATATGTCAAAGATCAGCTTCAGACCTGATCTGTTGCCTGTAGCTTTACAACCATGCAAAGCTAATCTGTTACCTGTAGTACTACAAACATGTGGTCAGTTTCTATCTTGTTGCTGCTCAGTACTGGAAACTGTAGGCAGGGCTTCATCTTACCGACTGATTAAAACAGCTAGTCTCATGGCCAGACTCTACTCAACCAGTAAATTGACCTCTTTATGTAAACTGAGCTTAGACCAATATCCCTTGCCTGAGCAGTAGGTTTATTTTCTATCCACAAGTACCAGTTCCAGTGTTTCCAGTTCTAGTGTTCCCAGTTCCATTGATCCAGGGTTCCATAGTTTCCATAACTTTGTCAAAGGAAACTATCTCCAGCGATCCATGCACTCCTTTGCCTCCAGAGAACCTTATCCTACATCCACTAAAAAAATGTACTTTTACTTTCTCCATCAGCTCACCTCTCACAGTTAATGTCTTTTGCATGACTTGCCTCTCCCTTTAGATTGTAAGCTCTCACAAGCAGGACCCCCTGTTCTGTCTCCCTTAATTTTGAAAAGTGCTATGCAAGCTGTTGTTGCAATGTAAATCGTGTATAAATACCCAATTATCTACAAAGGATACTAAAACAAATACAAGGAATTTTCTTGTATATGATTGGACTCTTTGAACATTCATATTTTCTAAGTGAACAGTCCCCAATCCTTTAGTAGATCAACAAGTGCATGGAAAATTTCCTTTTTCTAAAATTCTAAGCTGTATATTTCAAATAGTTTTTTGAAAATGCTTCAAGTCGCCTGCCCCCTGATAGTTTGAAAGATATATTGTGCAGACACAAATTCTCTACTTGAACCACCTTTACAGAATATGATCTATGATCCTGGATGAATATTTAAAGCACTTTTATTTTGCTCTCCTTGTTTGCTTGTTGTGATTTTTTTTTTGGTATAATAGATGCAGTTCATTGTCCCGAATTCAATTTCAGACTTTTATAATACATATCTGAATTATTAATCTGACTGAGCAATGTGTCATTTGTGCTAGGTTGTAGCTCAGTAAATAATAGAGGCTGCAACAACCAAGGTATGCCTTGTAATATGAAAGGATGTGACTGTGAATATGGTTTATCAAAAGAGACAAAAAAATATATATATTCTAAAAGCAGCATTCCAGAAGACAGTGGATTCTATTTTCCTTAAATATAAAAGATTTTAGTTGATCCAACAGCCTAAATCAAAGTTACCTTTTAACTGTCTACATAAATTGCTGATGATGATGTGATGATAAATGGCTGATGATGATCACTAGTTATTTGATCGCATAATTGGTGCAATAATACCACAATGAATTTAACAAGTGTTTATCAGCATACAAAACAGAGATATATTATTGATGTTCTTCAAAATTTAACAAAGAGAAAATCATATATTATATATGGGATGCAACTCGGATAAGAGTTAAAGAAGATTAAAGTTGATCTTTGGAAATGCAGTTCACCCCTAAAAATTGCTAGGCTACAGAAAATATGTGCTCACAAAATTCCTGGATGCAACACTGGATTACTGGTCTCCACTTCTGGAGGGGGTGCTGGTAGGAAACATGTGATGGCAGGTTCCAGTAAGCAAAGAATTTACATTTTTTTTTCAAATGTGAATGGGTCGCAGAAGGTGGAGGAGGGTGCAGCGGCAGGAGGCGCATTATTTGTCAACATATGGGATTTAAAGGCAAACTATAGTGCATTTTTTTTTCTTTCAAAGTATTTTATTTTCACAAGGTATACAATACTTTGTAAAATGTAACATTGTTATAATTAAAAGTGCATTATTTTTTATGTGAAACTAGTTACTGTTGTGATATTTGCATATTTTACATATTTGCTGTTTGATATTTGACTGGTTATACCAATGTAAACCTAGCATGTATTTGCCCCATGTCTAAATGACAAAAAAAGTCTACAAATAATAATGGGACTAATGAAATTATGTTATGCAGCAAAGGTAATTTCCAAAGGGACCTCAGAGCAGTTAAATGCATATCCAAAGTGTAGCTCATTACCCATGAAATGCTTAAATGCTCTTATTTAAAAACCCACCACTGTGTAAAGCTATTTATATATATATATATATATATATATATATATATATATATATATATGAGGCTCTTTCTTGCACATTAAATTTTTTTTAAGGCTCAGTTCACATCTTGGCATTCTGAATCACGAGCGCAATCGCTGCGATTCCACCCACAATTCGAAATAGCGGTAAAACGCAGGAATCTTGTGCGGATCACTAGGCTAAAATAAAGGAGTAACAGTAAAATCAACCTACAAGATCCTACCCATTTGGTATCTCATGCCCACTATAATCGCAACCTATTTTCCAGACTATCCCCCCTTATTTTTTTAAGGTTGTTTATAGAAAAGTACATTCTCCCATGGTGGTCCTGTCCCATGGTGACTCAATTCTGGCCCTAAATATTTGATATTATTACAAAACTGGTTGGAAATGTTAAGAACCCACAAGTAAAGCCTCCAGGTCTAACTAATCCACAATCCAAACTGGTAGTCTTTGTTCTTGCAGCCACTGGGCCGACAATAGCTAAGGCCAGGAAAGTTGTGCTCTCAGTAAAGCAGAGACCGGATCCAGAGTTACCCAGGTAATGCTCCATGAGAAGATTGAAGGCAAACTTTTAGGCCGCGTACACACGACCGGTTTTCTCGGCATAAAACGACAAGAAAACTGCCGGGAGAGCTTTCTTGCCGAGAAAACCGGCTGTGTGTACGCGGGTTTCAGTTTTTTCGTCAAGAAAACTGGCCAGATTCCCCGACGAGAAAAAAGACGACCTGCGGTCTTTTTTCTCGTCAAGAATCTCGTCGGCCTGTTTCTCAACGAGAAACCCGAGCGTGTGTACACTTACCTGTCGCCATGGAAACCCGCGCATGCTCAAAATGACTTTGACGCATGCGCGGTAGCTTCCTAGGCATAGGGTGTAGCAAGCTGGCGGCGACGGCATCGAATGTGATGAGCGCACGCATTCGTGCCATTCAAAAGAACGGCAGTTCGTGTGTACACTCGTGTGTACACTCGGCTGGGACAAGTTTCTGGTCAAGATTCTCGTCAGGAAAAACAATTTTTTTTTCCTGACGAGAATCTTGGCCGCGTGTACGAGGCCTTAGAAACGATAAAATTTTCAATGATCTGACAACTCTGGGCAAGTTAGTTTTTACCTCCTGATTTTGACACACAGTTGTCTACCACAGCTAGACAAATAGCCTTTTTCAATTTAAGGGTTAGCAATGGTTGCCTGCAAGTTTCTTTCATGACAGAATTCCTTTATTATGGGACAAAAATGCTCAAATATTGTCCAAATTCTGCAGACCCTAAAGACTGACTTATAATGAATTCAGCAACGACAGCTTGCCAAAAATAGAGCCGTTGTCTACTAATATTAATCATTCAGATGAAATGAGGAATCAGATTGGTATAGGCAGCTGCTTTACTTATGCTTCAGTTTTTAAAAGCAGTTCCACCAATTTGTTTCAGTGCCTTGTGAAGTAGGGATATCCATGTAAAAAAATCAAAATACAAGCCTTAGAAATGTTCTGATTTCTGCTAAGAAAGGCTACTTAGGTGTGGTCTGATCTTCTTCTAAATATAATATTACCATATAGTGTTTGAATAAATTAGTTAACCACCTCAATACTGGACACTTTCACCCCCTTCCTTCCCAGACCAATTTTCAGCTTTCCGTGTTCTCGCGCTATGAATGACAATTACTTAGTCATGCTACACTGTACCCAAATAAAAATTTTCTAATTTTGTTCACACAAATAGAGCTTTTGCGATATAAGCGAAAAAAGCGAACATTTTGAAAATGTTATTTTTTTTTTCTATTTTCTGTTTTAAAAGAAATCCAATAAAAACTAATTTCATCCTCAATTTATGCCAGAATGTATTCTGCTACATGTCTTTGGTAAAAACAAAAAATCCTGGTAAGTATATGATAATTGGTTTGTGTGAAAGTTATAGTGTCTACAAGCTATGCTACGTATCACTGAATATTGATCATTTACGATGTACTGACTAGATACAAATACCCTCCAAATTACCCCTTTTTGTAAAGATGACAGTCCAAAGTATTTGGTAAGGGGCATAGTGAGTTTTTTTAAGTAAGCTATTTTTTGCCCACTATCGTTGGGAAAATTAAGATTTTTTTTTTCCTGCACAAAATTGTCATATTAAAAGGTTATTTCTCACACATGGCATAGGTAAACTTGCAATTACACCCCAAAATATATTCTGCTACTCCTCCTGAGTATGGAAAAACCACATGTGTGAGATTTTTCCACAGCCTGGCTAAATACAGAGGCCCAACATGCAGGGAGCACCATCGGGTGCTCTAGGAGCATAAATTACATATTTAATTTCCTGACTACCTAACACATTTTTGAAGGCCCTGGAGCACCAGGACAGTGGAATTACCCACAATATAACTCCATTTTGGAAAGTAAGCACCCCAATGTATATTCTATGAGGCATTATGAGTCTTTTGAATATGTCATTTTTTTCACAAGTTTTTGGAAAATGTGGAAAGAAAACTTTTTTTTTTTTTTTTTTACACAAAGTTGTCAATTTATAAGATATTTTTAACACATAGCATTTACATAGCAAAAATTATGCCCCAAAAAACATTCTGTTACTCCTCCTGAGTATGGCAATATCACATGTGTGAGACTTTTCTACAGCCTGGCCACATACAGAGGCCCAACATTCAAGTAGTACCGTCAGGCATTCTAAAGACATAAATTACACATTTAATTTCCTGACTACCTATCACATCTTTGAAAGCTCCTGAGCCTCTTTGTTAGGATTCTGTCCTCCTCAGTTTCCATTTCAGAGCCACTGTTTTCTACTGGCTCATACTCGCTATCCAAGTCTGACGGAGAGAGTTTCCCACTACTCTCATCCGACATAATCTGGAGTAAATGGAAAGCCTCCTCGCTGCTGAATAATTTTTTAGCCATGTTGACAGATTACTGGGACATATGTGACAGATGTGTCAGATGTGTGACAGATGTTGATCACTGGCACAGATGTGGCAGATGTGTGACAGATGTTGATCACTGGGACAGATGTGTCAGATGATCATGGACAGATTTGTGCAGATGTGCACTGGGACAGATGTGTCAGATGATCACAGACAAATGTATGCAGATGTGCACTGGGACTGATGTGGCAAATGATCATGGACAGATGTGGCAGATAATCAAAGACAGATGTTTGCAGATGTGCACTGGGACAGATGTGGCAGATGATCACGGACAGATGTGGCAGATGATCTTGGACAGAGGTGTGCAGATGTTTACTGGGATAGATGTGGCAGATATTTACTGGGACAGATGTGACAGATGTTCACTAGATGTGGTAGCTGATCACTGGGACAGATGTGGCAGGTGATAATGGACATATGTGCGCCAGATGTGCGCAGATGATCACGGACAGATGTATGCAGATGATCATGGACAGATGTAGCAGATGATTACAAATAGATGTGGCAGATGATCAATAATGTTTGTAACTTTGTCTAATAGCACCTTTGCATAAAGCTACTGCTCTGATATATTGAGTGAACCCCTGCATTACTGGGTCTAGCTTGCATAAATATATTACAATGGCTTGTTTTCTATCATGCTGTTTGTGTAAGAGCTCCAGTTTCATGTTTCAAAAAGACAACTTTTTCCTGACAATAATATAATTTCTCATTGCTTTCTCTGTTGTTAGTTTTAGCTAGATAACACAAGTCCTTAGTTTGCATCCGACATTATTTTCCTGATGTCATAACTTAAATGATAACAGTACCCTGCGGTCATGCAGAGATGTCCAATAAATCCAAAGTCTTATTCTACTTATACCACTGCACTTACAATGAAAATGGGCACATCGATTCACAATCCACACATTCTGCATTGATTTCAAAAATAAAAATACATAAAAACAAAAGGACTAACAATCTTTATATGACAGAACAGAAAGCTCTCAGCCAGATCAAAAACTATAAAACAACTGGCTGCAAGTGGCATTTATCCTAACAGGGTGTGTGGACTTGATGTGATGGGTCTGTTATATTTTATTTATTATTGCTCTCACATCATGGACCGCACATCAAGTTATTATCAGACCGTTAGATTTCATTTTTGTAGAAAAAAAAATGATGTATCCCATCCATCTTGGCTTTGTTAAATATTATGGCAGCTGTATTCCAATTAACAACCTCATCTTAATCTTTTTTTTTTTATCTTTACATTAGGGTTTTTTGTATAAATGTAAAATTACAAAATTGTTATCTTAATCTAAACTAATCCCATCTTACAAATTTCCCCGATAACCTGGATTTCATTTCCGCCCAAAGGTTGTCTAAACCAGTTACAATATATCTACATTATTAATAAAATTGTTAAAATTGATAATCTCAATATCACACCCTAATTCTAATATATATCCACAGAGATATTTCCTTAAAGGTGAACATTTTACTTAATTTCCCTTTTTTAAATGCACTGTTTCCACTATCAAAGGATATTCAATATGTAATACATGGTTAAATGTAACCTTCATTTTACCATGTTTGGAAAACAGATTCAAAATAATTGTGATCACATTGTTTATCATTAGATTAATTAACCCGCAACATTTTGTTATGACATACGTGTAGTCATATCATGGGTGTCCTTATCACTAGTGTCTCATCCCAGCACATTCTTTTATGTGACAGAGAAAAGAAGGGGGTCTGCAGAGGACTAACATCACACACAAGATGTAGAACTAAGAGTCCAAGCATTCACACACATACACGAATATCTCTCTAAAATCACTTTTCCCATTTGTACACAACACATACATATCATTCTCTCACTTTCTTTTAACTCTTTAATATTTCACTGCTTGAATTCTGCTTTTCTTATTTTATTCTGATATCATTTGTATGCCATGTATTGTAATCTCATACTTCACATACTCTAGCTTCTACGATTCTATGATCAGACGGGCAGCCATAGTGCTCATCCCATCTTCCCTCTCTGACAACATATAAAGTATTCTGTTTTAACTCTCATTTCTCTGTTTTGACTTTACTAGTTGTAGTTAGGGATGAGCCGAACACCCCCCAGTTCGGTTTGCAGCATAACATGCGAACAGGCAAAAAATTTGTTCGAACACGCGAACACCGTTAAAGTCTATGGGACAAGAACGTGAAAAAGCAAAAGTGCTAATTTTAAAGGTTAATATGCAAGTTATTGTCATAAAAAGTGTTTGAGGACCTGGGTCCTTCCCCAGGGGACATGTATCAATGCAAAAAAAAGTTTTAAAAACGTCAGTTTTTTCGGGAGCAGAGATTTTATTAATGCTTAAAGTGAAGCAATAAAATTGAAATATTCCTTTAAATTTCGTACCTGGGGGGTGTCTATAGTATGCCTGTAAAGTGGCACATTTTTTCCCATGTTTAGAACAGTCCCTGCACAAAATGACATTTCTAAAGGAAAAAAAGTAATTTAAAACTACTTGCGGCTATAATGAATTGTCGGGTCCTGGCAATACAGATAAAAGTAATTGAAAAAAACGGCATGGGTCCCCCCCCAGTCCATTACCAGGCCCTTTGGATCTGGTATGAATATTAAGGGAAACCCCGAACCAAAATTTAAAAATTGCTTGGGGGACCCCCCAAATCCCATACCAGGCCCTTCAGGTCTGGTATGGATATTAAGGGGAACCCTGTGCCAATTTTTTTTTTAAATGGCATAGGGGCCCCTCAAAATCCATACCAGACCCTTCAGGTCTGGTATGGATTTTAAGGGGAACCCCGCGCAAAAAAAATGGCGTGGGGCTCCCCCCAAAAATCCATACCAGACCCTTATCCGAGCATGCAACCTGGCAGGCAGGCCGCAGGAAAAGAGGGGGGGACGAGAGAGCGCCCCCCTCCTGAACTACCAGGCCACATGCCCTTAACATGGGGAGGATGTCCCCATGTTGATGCGGACAAAAGCCTCATTCCCACAACCCTTGCCCGGTGGTTGTGGGGGTCTGTGGGCGGGGGGCTTATCAGAATCTGAAAGCCCCCTTTAACAAAGGAGACCCCCAGATCCCGGCCCCCTATGTGAATTGGTAACGGGGTACATTGCACCCCTACCATTTCACAAAAAAAGTGTCAAAAATGGTAAAAAACACACAGACAGCTTGGGACAAGTCCTTTATTAAAAAAGAAAAAAAAATTCCAGCAATATACTCCTTCCTCGTCACGGGATACAGAAAAACACACCACCACGACACGATCTGACTCCATGGGAGGCGCCCGCCGAATGACGCTAGACCTGCCATGACAGCTCTTAAATAGCTGAGGGCGGGGTCACCCAATGCCATGCGTGGGTGACCCTGCCCCCCTCTGATGCAACGGGGAAATGCCGTGGGGTTACCCAGTGACATTTACGGGTGACCCGCCCCTCTGATGCAACAGGGGTTTCCGTGGTGTCAGAGGGGGCGGGGTCACCCATGACACCACGCGGAAACCACCGGAAACCCCTGTTGCATCAGAGGGGGCGGGGTCACCCGTACATGTCACTGGGTAACCCCGCGGCGTTTCCCTGTTGAGTCAGAGGGGAGCGGGGTCACCCACGCACATACCTGTGAACAGCAATATTCTTCCCTTTCTTATCTATGACACTCCGATGGACAGTAGACACTGACAACTGTTATGACTATGATGAAGAAATAATACATTTTATAATCTTCTGGCAAGGATGTTAAATTCAGTTAGGCCTCAAGACAGATGAACTAAAGGTCTTTGTGACTTCATATGTTTTCACGTTTCAATGGATCAACCATTCTAAAATTATACAAGCCTTGTGTTAAAACAGAGTCGCCTGAACAATAAGGTCCCTTTTCACAAAACCAGAAAACATTTACCTGTCCTTGTTGAATGGATAAGAAAAGAGACACAAACACCGCCATAAAAAAGTTACACAAATACGAGACTAGACTAGTATCACATAGAAATCACCCTTGTCTAACGAAACCCATTGTGTTCTATTTTAGGAATTATGGATACAGCAAAACCATCTCTAAATATTCATTGAGTCTGTTCAAAGTTAATTTCAAAACATTTTAGGAAGAGATTTGAATTCTGTGCAGTCAGTATTATTTTAAAAATACCTATATTTGATTATAAGTCACTCAAATTATATATTATATTCCAGGTCACAGATACAATTATGATTTTAGTGTCTACTGACCTAATGATAATTCTGTCATAAGGTAAAAATACAAAGATTTTGATGTAGAACAAATTAGTAGAATTGTTTTAAGATGCCAATCAGTGTTATGAAAGTCATATGACTGTATAAAAATATACATATAGCATGTGCTTTTTTCTATATAGACAAGTCTTTAAAGATATACATTTATCCATATAGATAACCATTTTATGTGATATTGATTAATCAAAATTATACCGAGAGTATTGTATATCCCAGAATAATATAAATAAAATATATTCTTTAGCACCAATATACAAACTGATACACATTATGAAAATAGAACATATTATTTAACAGGTAGTTCAGAACACATTTTTCTGCTCTCAGACATGCCTAGTGGTTGAAGGTGATATTACCTGAACTCACTAAAGTAAATTATTTGATTTCTTTAACCAATGGAAAAGAAGCCATACCTTTTGGGCTGAGCCTATTATAATTTTTATGATCTTATTGTCTGAGATAGTATTTAGAAGCAAGAGAGATACCATGAGGAGACTGAAAAACACTCAAAAACACCTGATTACCATCAATCATACACGCAGACACATACACCATTCATCAACTCACACTTTTACATTCATGAAGATTCCTGAACACCTTATGCTTTGGAACTCGGGGGGTCGCAAGAAGTACTGTAATTCCTCTTTAAGAGTAGCCATCTTGAAAGCCACGGCAGCCATTCTAAAAACTCTGGCAACTATCAATTCAGAACAGTAGCCATTTTGGGATGAGTAATTACGTTGTGTTGATTTGCATCTTATATTCATTTGTGTTCTCTTAAAAATTGATTCACTGATTATTATACAATTAAAAATTATTCTCCCAAATCAATAACCGCCCTGTAGATTTTTCGCTAAAGATAAAATTTTCAATATATTTTTCATTTTGCATAGTTTCCATGTCATTGACATAACAAACGTCTAATTTTATTTCACGTTGTTAACCACTTATTTACCTGCATTATAGTACCGGTTGAATTTGTGAAATACAGACGTTCTGTCTAATTGTCATTTTACAAGGTTATTGATTCCACAGGGAAGTTTATCATTGCTGTGTCATGTCAAAGGTACTACCCTCCCATTTAGCGGGTGTTTCAATTGATATTCAAGATTTTATGTAACGCAAACGGTATTTTCATTTCATGTAACGTTTGTTTTTGTCAACCAATATATATATAACTATTTTGTATGATTACGTCTGGTGAGTAAATTTCATATTTTTAGACTGTGGTCATAATAGATTGAAAATCTATCATCGTTAACAATTACTTAAATCATAAATACCGTGCAGAAAAACGTTCCTTAATAAGCACAACACAACATAACATATAACCACCAGTCAATACAGTTTGATTAAGGGGCGTAAAATAGGTACCCTTTGTCCAGAAAATGCCTTATCTATTACTCAAATTAAGCAAAATGCTTACCTCAGGTGGCTGATTATCAGAAATTCCAAGATCGTCTCAAGCTCCTCATTTTGGATTCTCAGGGTCACCTGTAAATCCCCTCCTGGCTGGCTCGCTATCTGACATAGAATTTTATAGATAGGCAACTCTTATCCTCATATTGATTAGTGGTTCCAAATTAATAATAATTACTGCAGTAGGGAACAGACACAAAGATCAACTCAGCATCTTTCCAACTAACTGTTCTCCTTTATTATGACACAATTGAAGGTTTTTATACACATGATTACGTAGGTATCACATTAATATTACAATTGTACTTTCATGGTAACAAGGGGCGTAACATAGGCAGGCTAATTCTAATCAGGACTCGAAAGAATGAAAACATTATTAGTGCCGTGTGCACAGTGAGGGCAGTGTGCAATATATACAAAATAGAATACAATTTTATACAGAACAAATTTCCTTTACACAGGATTATAACTCCAGTCAGCAAATTTTACCATCTATGTCCAATTTGATGAGATTTCCCTTTACTTTCTGTGCCATAGCCACAATAGGAAGTAAGAGGGAGAGAGGGAAATTTCCTCTCTTTATGGTGATCACTCAAAATTTGGGATCTTCTTTCACTTTTCCTTTCAGGAATAATAGTCACCAGGACAAATAGGGAGGGAGAAATGTTTTGCTTTCAATTATACTTAAAATCTGTAGAATGCCAGTAACTACTGTGTTTCCCTAAAAATAAGACCTACCCCTGAAAATAAGCTCTACTTTGATTTTTGGAGAGGGCTACAATATAAGCCCTACCCCAAAAATAAGTGTAGCGCTACCCCCAGTTAAGAGAGCCACAGGGTTTTGTTTCGGGCCCTGTATACAGCACCACCAACCCCCGGCAATCTACTCAACCCACACTGGCACAGTCAGTCTAGGGAATGTTACCTCGTTACGGTCTATACCTGATTATACACAATCTGGCAGTATTTATAGATAACTACTATCTGCAAGGATAACACTGATACCAAGGTAATAAAATATAAATGGATTTACTTTGATATAAAGGTTCAAGGTTAAACACATCACATAGCATACATGCAGAGCCCTGCAGCGATAAACATATTCATCAGTGATAGTGCAGAGTGGTCACCCGCCACGTGCAACTATCTTTTTTCCTTATGCGCAATATGGCACAGCAAACAAAGATTTAACCCCCCAGGTCAGGCCTGACTCAGATTAAACTCAGTCCCTTATGAGAACAATTCTTTGCATGCAACTGGAACGGTGGTGCACTTTCAGGAAACAATATTTATAATTCAATGGTAGTAAATGAACAGGGTGGGCCAAGGCAGTCACTAGGCCCAACAAAGTAAAGGTTAATGAAGTGAGCAAGTGCCCGCTCACCACTCCGGACGCAATCCCAGTCCGGGCCTCCACCATTGTGTATCCGCACACAGTGCCCCCAACGGCCGGGTCCCCGGTCCAGCGGATGTCAGCAAACTCGAGCAGGAACAGGTGCCACCCAGGCTCTGCAATGGGGTGGAAGGCTCTTTGGTAGGTATGTAAGGCCCAGGCTTCTGGCCTTACACAGCAGCGGACCCCCTCCTCTTATAGCCCCGCCCATGAGTCTCTGCAGTGGCCCAATGCACTCTGGGTGCCGAACGGGGTTCTGGGTAACGTAGTCCAGGGGCCTCAAAGGAGACCCTGCTACACACTCCCCCCACTTAAACTCTTTGGTCCCCAAAGATAAATGTTAACACATACTACGCACAACATGAGACAAAGATGCGTAAGATGTCGGCAGAGGAAGTTCCCACCAAAAACAAGGGGGTGGACTTCCTTGCCCACAGGTCACATTGTCATTCGTGGCCTGCCTAGCTGTGCCAGCGGGTGAGTTGGGGTTGCCCCCCACTAAATAAACAGTGGAGGGATCAGGGTCTTTCACACTCCTCCTGGCAGTGACCACAGTGTCTTCCGAGCTCTTCCCCATCTGTGGGTACGTCAATTTTCAGGGAGGCCTTATAGCCCTTCTCATCCTTTGTTCTCTTGGGATTTCTGGTTCGGATAATACAGGTTCCTCTTCTGGAACCGACTTGGGAGTTTCCACTGGTTCTGAGACACTCGACTCAGGAGCAGGGAGATACATAGAATCTCTTGGATCCTCTTCTAAGAGTAAGTCACAGGCATCTTCCCAAGAGTCCGACAAAGGACTGGACGGGATGAACTCAGTCGTTTCTGCACTCAGTGTACTGTCTATGGTGCCTTCAGTAAGTGGAAGATCTATAGCAGAAGTTTCTGGGGCCTGGGAAGGCCACAGCCAATCAAGTTCTTCTCCCCCATCCTCTTCCAATTCAGAGACATCTGATTCTTCAATCTGAGGAGTCTGGGACCGAGTACTTGGCTTGGGAGTATCCAGGATGGAAGTTGACTCAGGGGAATCCCTCGCAGGGGGTATCCGAACTGCTTCGGCAAGTGGGAGTAGATGGTTCCGATGCCAAGTCTTTAAGGGCCCCACCTTTCCTTCTGGTTTTAGTCTGTAAACAGGTAGGCCCGGCAGTTTCTTGCAAATAACATAGGGTTCAGGACTCCATCTGTCTGCAAGCTTGTGCTTTCCAGGGACCCCCAAGTTCCGTAGCAGCACTCTGTCCCCAGGTTGTAGATCCTGAATCCGGACTTTCAAATCAAAGTTTTTCTTGTTGCGGGCTCCCCTTTGATCCCAGGCTGCTTGTGCCTGCTCATAGGCCAATTTTAAACTGTGTCTGAGCCTATCTACATATCCCTTGTGGGAATAGGCCAAGCAATGGTCTATGGAGGTACCAAAGGCCAGATCTACTGTTAGTCTTGCTTCTCTTCCGAACATAAGTCGATAGGGTGAGTACCCTGTAACGTCACTTGTGGTACTGTTGTATGCATGCACAATTGCTGCTATATGTTTGCTCCAATGCTGCTTCTTTTCACTACTCAAAGTCCCCAGCATGTTGAGCAGGGTTCGGTTGAACCTCTCCGGCTGAGCATCACCTTGTGGATGGTAGGGGGTGGTTTGGGTCTTCTTGATCCCTAAGAAATCCAGGAGCTTCCGAATCAGCCGACTTTCAAAGTCCCTTCCTTGATCCGAGTGGAGCCGTTGTGGTAGCCTGTAGTGTACGAAGTATTTCTCCATGAGAACTTTAGCTACAGTGGAAGCCTTCTGGTCTTTGTTTGGAAAGGCCTGGGCATACCGGGTGAAATGGTCGGTTATCACCAGAAAATTTCCTAGTCCACTCAAGTCGGGCTCGAGGCAGATAAAATCAATGCATACCAAATCCAGGGGGCTTTGACTTTGCAGATGGGCCATTGGGGCAGCTTGGTGGGGTAAAGTCTTCCTCTGGATGCAGCGTGCACATGAGTGACAGTATTCCTCGACTTTGGCCCTCATGCAGGGCCAGTAGAACCGGTTCCTAACGAACTGGAAGGTCCTTTCCGCTCCCAAGTGGCCATGATTGTCGTGCAGGGCGACCAGGACGATCTCTCTATGTTTCTCGGGTAGAAACAGTTGCCATTTGTCTTCTAGGTCATCAGAGGGGCCCCTTCGGTAGACCACTCCCTGATGCACAAGCTTCCTTTGAAGGGTGGCGTAAGAGTTTATCTGGATCCTGACTCTCCAGGGCTTCCAGGACCAATCTCCCCATGGGGTCTTCCAATTGGTCGCACCTCAACTCTTTTTTTGACAGTTTTGGCAAGTCAGCCTCTTCCAGCTGGGTTACCCAACAGTATTGTTTGGGGACCCCTACTACAGTGACTCCTATCTCTTCTGCTCTTGAACCACCACTGGCCTGGAGTTCAGCCCCCTGACAGAGGGCCCGCACCCCGTCGGGTGCCACTTGGGTCCAGTCTTCTGTACTGCTGGTGGGAGCATGGGATCTTCTTGACAAGGCAATATCGATTTCCAGCCCCAGGTCTATATTTCAGGCTAAAGTTGAAAGCAGACAGGGCCGCCAGCCATCTATGTCCCGTGGCATCCAGCTTTGCTGTGGTGAAAAGATAAGTAAGGGGGTTGTTGTCAGTTTTCACAGTGAATTCTGCCCCATACAAATAGTCTTTGAGCTTGTCGACTACAGCCCATTTGAGGGCCAGGAACTCCAACTTGTGAGTGGGGTAGTTCTTTTCTGATGGGGTTAGACTCCTGCTCACATATGCAACGGGTCGCAGTTGCCCTTCGTGCTCCTGATAGAGCACTCCTCCCAAGCCATCATGACTGGCATCCACATGGAGTTCATATGGTTTCTTTGGGTCTGCGTAAGCCAGGACAGGGGCAGTGGTTAGGCTTTTCTTCAACATCTGGAAGGCCTCTTCACACTTCTCGTTCCACTGGTCTTTGACTGACTCCCCCGGCTTCCTGGGGCCCGAGTCATCCTCTTCCCCTTCCGTCTTGAGCAGCTCATTCAGAGGTTTGGCAATCCGGACAAACCCTTCCACAAACCTCCTGTAATAGGAACAGAATCCCAAAAAGGATCTGAGTTCTGTCACAGTGGTGGGCCTTAGCCAGGAGGTGGCTGCCTCCAACTTTTCGGGGTTTGTAGCTATCCCTTCTTTGGACACTATGTGTCCCAGATAGTTAACGGATGACTGATAGAACTGGCATTTTTCGGGTGAAAGCTTGAGTCCCTCCTCACTGAGTCTTCTCAGAACCTTCTCCAATCTCTCCTCATGCTCTTCCAGGGTTCTCCCAAAGACAATGATGTCATATAAGTATACAAGGACTTCGATGAGGTTCATGTCTCCCACAGTCTTTTCCATAAGGCGTTGAAAGGTGGCTGGAGCTCCAGACAGACCTTGGGGCATCCTGTCAAACTCAAAGAACCCCACAGGAGTTATGAAAGCTGTCTTCTCCTTATCTTCTGGATGCATGGGGATCTGATAGTACCCACTCTTGAGATCCATTACACTGAACCACCTTGCTCCGGACAAGCTCTGTAAGGCATCCTCTATCCTCTGGGTGGTATACTGGTCGGGTATGGTTCTCCTATTGAGGGTCCTGTAGTCTATACATAGCCTCAATGACCCATTCTTCTTCCTGACCACCACTATCGGAGAGGCATAGGGGCTTCTGGACTCCCGGATAACACCGGTTCGCTTGAGCTCGGCGAGCTGCTCCCGCCGGACCCTCTCCCTGAAGGGTTTGTCTTCTTGGAGGAGGATTCGGTGGGTGGCACTCTTCGCACACCCCACATCAAACTCATCTTGGGAAAAGATCCTTCTCCACTTGGTCAACTGGGCCTTGGCTCTCTCTTTCCAAGCCCTTGGCAGGTTCGGGTTCTCCATGCAGAGCTTCTCCCAAATAGTCCCTTCTCCCTCTGTCTTCTCCACATCCGACAGGACAACCGGGGTAGCAGGGCTCACCTGGCCCAGCAACATCCTGGCTGGGATTTCCATGGGGCCGTCCGTTGTATTCCTGACACTCACAGGTACTTTACAGTGTGCCTTCTTCAAGGCCCTCAACGGGACCACTTCTGGTACCACTTCTAAGCCCGAGTGTTCTTCCCTTGGGTCAGGTTCCAACATGACAAAAGGCCCAGGCTGCTCCCAAGTGAGCTTCACAGTGGCTCTGAGACAGGTTACTTCGCCGGGCTGCAGTACTATTCCTCTCCTTCCCAGCCTTCAGACCTTTCCTACCCCCTCTTCCGGGGCCTTCTGCTCTAAGACCAGTCGCTGGTAGGCTGTCTTTAGCATTGGGTGGATCTTGGTGACCGTGGGGTCCTTCTTTCGTACTAGAGGGGCCAAGAGTCTCTGAACCAGGTCCGTGTTGGTCCCTATTATTATGAAGCTCTTGCTAGCTCCAGGCGGTCGGGGGCATACCACAGCCAGGGTGTCGAACACTTCAGCCTTCCCGGCTACAGATGGGTCAAAGGTCAGTTTTATGGACAGATAGCCATCATAAGGGAAGCTCCTGGTCCCAGTCCCCCATATTTCCAACTCTTCAATCTTCTGGATGGGTAGGTGACTTAGATGCTTGTCATAAAAGTCCCTGTATAACAGGGTCACTTGTGCCCCAGTATCCAATATGGCTCTTGTATAGACTCCCTCCACTTGGACAGGTACTATGGGGGAGGGGCCTACCAGCTTCTCTGGATACTGCTTCGAAGGGGTCTCTTTCTTTTGATCTTTGCATTTCCCTTTTGGACTCTCTTTCTTCCATTTCTCCTTAGACTTTAGTCTCTCTTGGGCTCGGTATGCATTGATCTCCCTCCTCTTAATGGGTGTAGCTACCCGCTGAGGGACACTACCCTCTTTCTTTGGTGTATATTCCCGCTGGGGAACACTGTGTTTCTTCTGAGGGGTGTTGTCCTCTCTCTTTCTACACTTCTCATTCAGTTTGGAGCTCACTGGAGTCGATGGGCACCCGGTTGACTCCTTCACCGGGGCCCTCTGAAGTTTCCCGCCGGCTTGCTGTTATTCATCTTTTTTTCTTCGGACTGGAACACACTTTGGCGACATGGCCAGCCCCTCAACAGTTGAAACAAATCGCATCCCCCCAATCTTGCAGGGATGCAGGCGCTGAGGTGTTTGAAAATAGCTCCTTCTTCGGTCTTTCCCTCTCTGGTACCCCTTGATCCTTGGCCATCAGGGAGGTCAGCATCCCCAATACTTGGGACATCTGTGACTTCAAGGTATCCACCTCTGAGTCTGTCTCGAGGGTCATGGCTGTCCTGACCATCACCGCCGGAGGATTGGTTGGCTCGACTGGTTGGTTCCTTCTTTTCTCTTCCAACATCTTCTTCTTCTTCTCTGACCACTCGGATTAGGTCGGGGTACTCCAGGCTCTTCCCGTCCTGTTCGAGTGCGTAATGTCAATGCGATGGGGTCCAGGGGCTGAGCTCCCCGCAACACCTGCTGAACATGGGCCTCATCCACCTTCCTTGGGTCGATACCCTTCTTCAGTATAATTTTATGCAGGATCTTATCCAGATGCCTCATGAACTCTGACAGTTTCTCTCCTGTCTTTTGATAGCAGTGCTCCAGCTGGTAAGTGAGCTCAGTGACTTTCTCTGTTCCACCAAACACATTCTGCAAAATGTCCAGATAATCCTGTGCATCACAGTCTTTTTTGCTCAGCTTGAGGTTGTGTATGGCCTCCAAGGCAGGTCCCTTCAGACTCTCTGTGATTCTCTGTTTCTTTCGGTGTTCTGGGACTTCCCATTCTTCTAAAGCCTGAGTGGCACCATCTAACCACTCCTCAAATCCCTCTTCTCCCGAAGGTACAGGTTTCCTTCCAGAAAATATCCTGAGTTTTCTGTATCCCGACATCGGGTAGTCTGTAGGATCCTTCTTACACTGGGCTACAATCTCCCCCAGGACCGCCATAATTCTGCGCTGAGGGTGGCCGGTGGTGACCCAGGACTCTCTTTAGCCTTCTGCTTTCCTGCTTTTGGGGACTGCGGTGGAGATATCTGTGGAGGTGATGGTTTTGGTGTCTGAAACCATCCTCCCCTGACTGGCAGCGCATGTATTAAGCTATAGGTCTGATCATCCATTGCTTTTATGCTTGGACTTTTGAAATGCTCTGGAATTGCATTCTTCCATTCTACTAGTGCGTGGGTCAGTGAAGAATTCAACCTGCCATCCATCACCCATGCTTTCTGGTGCGGGGACAGCGACATTACTAGCTGCTTTACCGCTACTTCTTGCCAGATCCCCGGGAGTTCAATAACTATGAATCGGTGCCAGCCACCGTGCACCACTGTTCCACTTCCAATGGGTCCATGCCGGTACTTTTGGCGCATTGCTTGCTGTATCAGGATCCCGGACTCCGGAGCCCCCACGTGTAGCGCTACCCCCAGTTAAGAGAGCCGCTGGGTTTTTTCTTCGGGCCCTGTATACAGCACCACCAACCCCCAGCAATCTACTCAACCCACACTGGCACAGTTAGTCTAGGGAATGTTACCTCGTAACGGTCTATACCTGATTATACACAATCTGGCAGTATTGATAGATAACTACTATCTGAAAGGATAACACTGATACCAAGGTAATAAAATATAAATGGATTTACTTTGATATAAAGGTTCAAGGTTAAACACATCACATAGCATACATGCAGAGCCCTGCAGCGATAAACATATTCATCAGTGATAGTGCAGAGTGGTCACCCGCCACCTGCAACTATCTTCTTTCTTTATACGCAATATGGCGCAGCAAACAAAGATTTAACCCCCCCAGGTCAGGCCTGATTAAACTCAGTCCCTTATGAGAACAATTCTTTGCATGCAACTGGAACGGTGGTGTACTTTCAGGAAACAATATTTGTAATTCAATGGTAGTAAATGAACAAGGTGGGCCAAGGCAGTCACTAGGCCCAACAAAGTAAAGGTTAATGAAGTGAGCAAGTGCTCGCTCACCACTCCGGACACGATCCCAGTCCAGGCCTCCACCACTGTGTATCCGCACACAGTGCCCCCAACGGCCGGGTCCCCGGTCCAGCGGATGTCAGCAAACTCGAGCAGGAACAGGTGCCACCCAGGCTCTGCAGTGGGGTGGAAGGCTCTATGGTAGGTATAGAAAAAATTGGGGGAAAATCGCGCTGACCCGTGACCAAACACTATGACAGTGATGAATTGAAATGACCAAAAGAACATAAGATCTACTAAATAAACAATAAAATCAAATGTATACAAAAATTTGCCTGTATTACGTCTGGTGTGCCGGCCGTAGCCGCTACGGCCGGCACACCAGACGTAATACAGGCGAATTTTTGAACTGCACAATTGTAAGTGTATCTTTATTTTAATGGAATAAATTTTAGAAAGTTTAACGCACTATGTGGAGTGTGTTCCATTCTTTTTATATTCACGTGTCCATTGATGGAAATCGGAGGACGCCATCCTAGGAATCCTATGTGTTGTGTGCTGCGGTGATTCGTGGGAGATACATTTTGATTTCTGCCTAAATTGACCCTCTGTCAGGGGGGGCATATACAGGCATATACATCTGGTCACGGGTCAGCGTGATTTTCCCCCAATTTTTTCTAATTTCACCTTGTATGGTAGTTCACAATTTAAATCGCAGCTCCCAATATACACTAAGCTATTAGATTGAGCATCTGGGGCTTTTCTCTCAAATTAGCTTGTTTAGCGCAGTTTTATTCCTTTTTCTCCTCTATGGTAGGTATGCAAGGCCCAGGCTTCTGGCCTTACACAGCAGCGGATCCCGCACAGGGAGTCCTGTTGCTTGCAGCGCAGTGTCCAAAGAGGCCGAGCTTCACCTCGCACCCTCTTCTTATAGCCCCACCCATGAGTCTCTGCGGTGGCCCAATGCACCCTGGGTGTCGAACGGGGTTCTGGGTAACGTAGTCCAGGGGCCTCAAAGGAGACCCCGCTACATAAGCCCTAGCTTAAAGTGGTTGTAAAATCCTAGAATGCACTGTATTACAGTATTATATAATGTAAACTGTGTATGTTTCTGTAATCTATTTTATAAATACCTTCTTTTTGCACCGCTCGGCACTCAGCTGACCTCCCTCTGCCATTCTCCTCTTCTCGCAGCTGTCACCGGGGAATCTCGGCCCCCCTTGCAGTGCTCGGAGCGATGAAGAGAGGTCCCACGGGTCACAGAAGCACCGAGTGGCACTATAAGAAGGTACATACATACACAGTTTACATTATATAATATTACTCAGTTCCACTGGGCACTGGGGGTTCCTGGCAGGCAGGGAGGAAGATGGGGGGAGAAGACAGCACATGACAAGCCCTACCTCAAAAATAAGCCCTACTTTATTGCCCAAATTAATAGAAGACCGAGGCTTATTTTTGGGAAAACACAGTAATACAAGAAAACTACCTTCTCCCTAGCATTGTATCTTCAGTATAGGTGTTTATTGAATCAAAGTTAAAAGTTAAAAACACAAATGAAAAACATTTACACGAATACCCCTACAGGATACATACTTAGATGTTTTGTTTTAAAGGAGTGAATTACCTTTATGTTAACTGTAATTATTGTATATCCACCCTAAGGTAATATACACTATCCCCCTCCATAGCTGCTAACTTACATCCAGACCCATGGCCTTCTCCAGTGAAGATCTTTTCAATGGTGGCTGCACCTATTGAATGGAATGGGCCCAGTCAATAGGTGTAGCCACCATGGAAACTGATCTCCAGTTTTGACATACAGCCTAGTCAAGTCAATGAGAACCCAATGCACAGATGTAGCCAATCTAAAGCGATTTTCAACCCACCAGCTAAAAACATCTTTCATTTTGAATGTACATATGTTGCTTGTTTGGCACATAATAAGCCTTAGTTTTTAAAAGTCTATTATAAAAGTTCAGCTGTCTCAAATATCACAGATAACCAGTAATGATGAGTGTGTCTGGCTTTACAAAGGGTAGGATGTTGAATCCAGACCCATTTGCAATCAATGAGAGAAGGATCTTATAAAACAGTAATGAAAATTTTCTAGGCTAATGCGCAAAGGTTTGTCATGGAAATAGGGGACTGAACACTTCCCTGGGGACATGTAAAGCAGATTGAGGGGAAAGAAATTCAAAAAATGTTTAAAGTGAAACTTTTAAAAATCAATTCCATTTAATAAAATGCCTACAGGAGATCCATCTGTATGATATAGACAAGTGATATTATTTAGTTGCTTCCTTCTGTTTGTAAACAAAATGGACAGGGATTCCTCTCATCTATACCAGCCCTTTATCCTAAAGGTGGACCAGGTAACAATGTTAATGCCCCCCCACCTAAAAAAAAGTGGGATTCTCCCTAATAATACATACTGTATCCCCAGTTGTGTGGGTCTGTGGGCAGGGGGCTATCAGAATCTGGAGCCCTCCTTTAAAAATAAGGTGGTATCCACATGCCAGCCCCCTGTGTCCCTATGTAAATAAGTAAGGGGTACAATAGCATAGATTTTTTATAGGGATTTCATATATTTTTCTTGTTTAATTTTACATGGTGTTTCCCCTTGAAATAAATACCAGTCCCAAAGGGTATGTTTTGAATTTTAAGGGGCCCCATGTTTTTTTATATATATATTATTCCTACCTTCTTGTGTACATTCACCTGTCAGCAGGGAATTCCCTGCTAATGGTTGAATGGACCGGGCAGGGATACATCACTTGTTGTTAGAATGCCAGAAAATGCCTGCTTCTTTATCATCCAGCCTGAGCAGGAAGCTGTCACATTTAAAAGTGGTAGTAATACTGCTACTAAATGTATCACTACCAGATGGAGTTTTGGCTTGGCTGAACATCGATTTAGTTCACCCATTTATTTAACCTCTGTAAAAACAAATTTTGGTCCAAATGTGTTCAGAGTGAACCCAGGAGCTCATCTCTAATAACCAGTCAAATTGTATATTTCATTCTCTAGCTATACTTTTCTGACTGGTTGTTTTAAAAGTTTCTATTCCAGAATAAATGTAGCCCTTGAAATGTACTATTTTGTCACATTTGTGATACAATGTGGTTGATTTACTAAAGGCAAAAAGGCTGTTCATTTTACAGGGGAATTGGCTCTAGAGCTTGGTAAATGCTGATAAAAGTGAAAAATGCAGCGCTGAAACTTGGAGCGCTGCCAAGTAAGTTTCTATGAAATTAAATTCAAGAACAAATACTCAAACGTGACTCCACTAAAAGACTAGTAATAGACTCAGACTAGTAATAGTGAGATAAACATACAATGTACATAGAAACATAAATTGCAATGGTGCGCCTAACTGAATAGACCACACAATAAAGTGTCCTATAACGGATGTGGAAAAAACAAAGTCTGTGTTATTCCGTGATGGACGTGCTGAATCCACTGTGAAGCATGGAATATCCACGTTGCAGATGTGTTGCATGAAAACACCCAGAATGAGTTTGGGGTACGTTCCAGTATCCACGATAGACAGGTAGGTAATGAATACTTATACCGTGAATCAGATGTAAGTAGGCATGGACGGGAACTCCAAGGCAGGTACTCCAATAGGGATGTCTCAATTCCAACTTCCAGGAAACACCGGAACTGCGATTACAAGATCCTCTCCCAGTGTTTTTTACATGAGAGGTGTACCTTTCTGTAAACTTTCCATTAGGGGTATCGCCTTCAAGCGGGATGTCATAGAAGGAAGAAAAGATGGCTCCACATGGTGTAAGTAAATCCAGGATATGATGTAAAAAGTATAGCCTTTATTGGCATAACATCATAATAAAAAGTAACATTACATGCAGCATTAATAGGTGCATGTAAAAAATAATATCCTCGAGGTATGAAAATGGCAATAGTGCGTGATGGCAAGGGTAACAGCAAGCTAAAAACCCCTGCTGATAAAAGCCCTGTTGAATTCCATTGTCCAATCATGTGCAAGAAAAAAATGCTGTTTCTTTTTATTTTCCTTGAACCTTTTTGAGTATTTTCTAGCAAAGTGAAACTCCAGCACTTTACCTAAGCTCTGAGGGATGTTTCCCTTGTAAAGTGAAACTTCTTTTGCAAAGAGAACAGCCTATGTGCCTTTAGTAAATCAATCACATTGCATTGACTTGAAATATCACTAGATTCCCTCATTTGTATTTGTTAAAAAGGTGATGGCATTAATATACATTTTTTTAAACAGTGCCTGCCTTTTTAATAATAATAATAATAATAATAATAATAAAAGAACAAATATGCTAAATTGCTTCTTATATCTGACGTATTCAAAGGCATAAATTGTAAATTTATGATTCCTATTTATTGTAACGCTTCTGTGGAGTGTGTACCATGTAAAAAGGCAGCGTTGTTTTCTTGGGCTACATGAAAGAAGGAATAGTGTTTCTTTAAAAGTACATAATAATTTTTTTGTAAGTTCTTTTATGTAAGTCCTCCTCCTCCTCACCCCACCCCCATCCTCCAGGCCATTCGGAAAGCACAGCGAGCTTGGTGCATGCACAGTAGGGAAGCCGAAAGGCTTCATTGCCAGTTTCCCTGGCAATGAATGGTGGCAGCAGCACCTGAGAGCCGATGGAAACATCATCTGGAGTGTCGACATCGCAGGATTCCAGGACAGGTAAGCATCCCAATATTAAAAGTCAGCTGCTACAGTATGTGTAGCTGCTGATTTTTTTTTTTTTCCTGGCACAACATGGCACAACCCTGTGTTTGATGGACAGTACCAGAAAAGGTAAAGCTTATATTTGCAAAATTTCTTAATTTCCCTGAATATTTTACAGAGCTAGGTGTTTTCAAAATTCAGCTTTTTAACAAGCTAGTGCTGTACTTCATTTTATGCAATGCAGACTTTTTGCCTCCTTTTGCCCCCCTCACCACTATTGTATTACAGCATTTGCAAAATGACAAGACAGGAGCATACTATAGGCAACAGCAAAAAAAAAGACATTATACAGTATCTGAAAACTGAGTGGGGCCTTTACGTTTCTGCATATTTATGCTAATTAAATCTTGTTTTACAAGTTAAACACTTTCCTATAATATGGTTAATAAATAATATGATAAATGTGAAACAAAACCATTTGTTACAGCTGAAGTACTTATGTTGTTTATTTTGCAGATAATTTGCTTTTCAATCAGAAAATTGTTAATTAATTTCTATGCAACTTTCCAAAGTGAAAAGCTCTTGTCATTCAAAATTAAAGAATAATTTTTCAAACTGACGTTCAGCTGTTTGGTACATAATTTGAAATAATGGAAGTAAAAGTCCTCAGTACCTCCCCCTTCCAAAAAAGGTATATGTATTTAGTGGAAAATACGTGATCCAACGCTCCAGTCTATTGGAGCTTGATAAGAAATAATTACTAAACAAAAACCTTCTCTGGGACATTACAACCTGCACTGATAGCAAGTTGATGTTTCATGAGGATACATGGCCAAATTGGGTACACATTCTTTAAGATCTGTTACATAATGGCTTTGCTAAAAAATATAGAATATGCTCCTGATAGAGCAGAAACATTGGTCACTGTAAATATCAAGGCTGTTCTTTCATTTGTAGGTACAAGATAGGATTTCATATCAGTTCTTACATTATATGATCCTCAACTGGTAGGCATAATTGGCTAGCAAATAACAAGCATAAACAGGAACATAGAAATTAAAGTGGTTGTAAAGGCAGAATTTTTTTTTTTTATCTTAATGCATTCTATGCATTAAGATAAAAATCCTTCTTTGTGCAGCAGCCCCCCTAATACTTACCTAAACCCCAGCTAGATCCAGCAATGTTACACGAGGAACTCGACTGTCTGAGTCCGGGACTCCCCTCCTCATTGGCTGAGACAACAGCATGTGCCATTGGCTCCCGCTGCTGTCAATCAAAGACAGTGAGCCAATGAGGAGAGAAAGGGGGCAGGACCAAGTCACTGGTCCATGTCTGAATGGGCAAAGGGAGCTGCACCTTGGCTGGGGTGCCCCATAGCAAGCTGCTTGCTGTGGGGGCATTTAACAGGAGGGAGGGGCCAGGATCACCGGAGAGGGACTCCATATCATCTAATAAGAAAATCCACATGTACCACAGATCATTCTGATCAGTACCCCGGCAGGTGTGATGACATCACCGCTGTAGCGCCTCCACATGACGTGTTACATATGACGCGTTACATGTTTTTCACGTGATTTTTCTGCCTGTTTTTTGTAAGTAGTTTTAACCTGATTTAATGCTGGATTTTACAACTACTACAATATGAGCGTTTTAATTGCTATTGCCTCATACTGAGTTCCTTATGTGCGTTGTCCTGGATGATCGAATGTTTCTCCCTTGAGACCTGGATTGCATTATCATATCATTCCAGTGAATCTTCTCCCAAAGTGCAGCCACATCTCCATCTCTGAGATTTTATCTGATGGTAAGCAGCCTGTGAGTGGGGGTGCACACCTGGGTGAAGAGTGTTGTTCACTTAGATTGGGCCACTGGAATTTGGCATTATATGAACTTATTTATGGACTTTCACACTGAGCACTTTTCTGCCTATAAGGGATTTCATTTGGACTGTTTTTATTAGCATGCACATATTAATCACTGATACATATGTTTAAACACGTGATGCATTCACGTATACTGTATGTCTTTTTATTTTATTTGATGAATTTTATAATCTTTTATTTTATTATATTTTATGCATTTGCACTTTTGGATAGCACTACACATTTTGGCTATATTGGTAATTTATATTTTTATGTGGATATTTAGTGAGTGTGGCTGTCACAGAAAAATTATTTACCCCGTTTTACTTTTGACACTTAGTGCAACCACTGTTTGATCTATATTCTGTAATATAAAATATATGTCGCAAGCAAGGATGCAATTGCAGAGCCCCACCAAGGTTTTTTTTTTTCTTTTTTAGAAGAAAGAAACTTAAAAGGGATAAGAGACAAGAAAAAAGAGAAAGAAAAAGCAGAAAGAGACTAAAAAGAAAAAGAAAAAAAAAACTTTAATACACTGTTGTGTACCACTATATTTGCTTCCGCTGCATCTACAAATTTGTAAGAAATGTCTGCTATCTTGCAGTCAATTTAAAGTGGGGCCACTGTAGCCACATTTTTTTCAAAACAAGCTTCCTGTCTCCTCAATGAGGCTGTACATTCTTTCCTCCATGTGCATTATATCATTTACAGTGTACAGTGGGGGTAGAAGGGGATTTCTGATGTGCTGGTATACAGGCCTTTACCGCATTTAAAAGATGTCTCACTAAATAATGTTGATATTTTTGTTTGGAGAGAGGGCTAAAAGGTGTAGCAGACAAGCTGCTGGGTTTTGGACAAGAGAAAAGTCTGTAAGATCTTCAATCAAAACACAAAAATCCTGCCAGTAAAATTGAATTTGAGGGCAAGATATACAAGATACAGTAGGTGCCGCCGATATTGTGTAAATCTCGCCGCTTCTAGCGGCGATGTTGACACCCTATGAGCTCCGTCGCGAGAGCCAGCGCCGAGCTGTCTCGTCATTGGGAAAGGAAAAATGTTCCTTTCACAATGAGCGACACGCATTGCCGATAGGCGGGGATCCAACGCGGATTCCCACCAATACCAGGCACTGCGTTTGGTATGAATCCTGAGCGGGAACTCCACGCCAATTTTTGAAGAAAAAAACGGCGTGGGTTCCCCCTCCAGGAGCATACCAGGCCCTTGGGTCTGGTCTGGATTTGAAGGGGAGCCCTACGCCGAAAAAACGGCGTGGGGGTCCCCCTCAAGGTCCAAACCAGACCCTTATCCGAGCACGCAACCTGGCAGGCCGCAGGGGAAGAGGGGGGGACAAGAGTGGCCCCCCCTCCCTCCTGAACTGTACCAGGCCACATGCCCTCAACATGGGGGTTTTGGTGCTCTGGGGCAGGGGGGCGACCTGAGGCCCCCCACCCCAGAGCACCCTGCCCCCATGTTGATGAGGACAGGGCCTCTTCCCGACAACCCTGGCCGTTGGTTGTCGGGGTCTGCGGGCGGGGGGCTTATCGTAATCCGGGAGCCCCCTTTAATAAGGGGGCCCCCAGATCCCGGCCCCCCCACCCTATGTGAATGAGTATGGGGTACATTGTACCCCTACCCATTCACCTGGTGGAAAATAAATGGAAATAAAAACACAACACAGTTTTTAAAAGTATTTTATTGCACCGCTCCGGAGGTCTTCTTCTGACTTCGGGGGTCTCCGGTGTCGTCGCCGCGTTCTCCGGTTCTTTCTTCTGCCGGGCCTCCGCTAACTTCTTTTTAGCTCTTTTGCTAGCAGAGGCCCGGTCTTCTCCGTCGCCTTCTTCTTCTCCCGCTCTCCGGTTCTTCTCCCGCTCTCCGGTTCTTTCTTCCGCCGGGCCTCCGCTAACTTATTTTTAGCTCTTTTGCTAACGGAGGCCCGGTCTTCTCCGTCGTCTCGTCCGGCTCTCCGTTGTCCTTCTGCCGGCCCCTCCACTAACTTCTTGGTAGCTCTTTTGCTAGTGGAGGAGCCGGTCTTCTCCGTCGTCGCCGTCGGCGTCTTCTTCCCTCTTCTCCTCCTCGATGTTGACTCGTCGCTTCCTCTCGCAGTAATGATAAATCTTCGGTCCGCAGAGATTAATATAGGCTTCACATGACGTCACAGTCACATGGTCCCATGACGTCACAGTCACATGCTCCGGGGCACATGTGCACATGTGCCCTGGAGCATGTGACTGTGACGTCATGTGCACATGTGCCCCGGACCATGTGACTGTGACGTCATGTGAAGCCTATATTAATCTCTGCGGACCGAAGATTTATCATTACTGCGAGAGGAAGCGACGAGTCAACATCGAGGAGGAGAAGAGGGAAGAAGACGCCGACGGCGACGACGGAGAAGACCGGCTCCTCCACTAGCAAAAGAGCTACCAAGAAGTTAGTGGAGGGGCCGGCAGAAGGACAATGGAGAGCCGGATGAGACGACGGAGAAGACCGGGCCTCCGTTAGCAAAAGAGCTAAAAAGAAGTTAGCGGAGGCCCGGCGGAAGAAAGAACCGGAGAGCGGGAGAAGAACCCGGAGAGCGGGAGAAGAAGAAGGCGATGGAGAAGACCGGGCCTCTGCTAGCAAAAGAGCTAAAAAGAAGTTAGCGGAGGCCTGGCAGAAGAAAGAACCGGAGAACGCGGCGACGACACCGGAGACCCCCGAAGTCGGAAGAAGACCTCCGGAGCGGTGCAATAAAATACTTTTAAAAACGGTGTTGTGTTTTTATTTCCATTTATTTTCCCCCAGGTGAATGGGTAGGGGTACGATGTACCCCATACTCATTCACATAGGGTGGGGGGGCCGGGATCTGGGGGCCCCCTTATTAAAGGGGGCTCCTGGATTACGATAAGCCCCCCGCCCGCAGACCCCGACAACCAACGGCCAGGGTTGTCGGGAAGAGGCCCTGTCCTCATCAACATGGGGGCAGGGTGCTCTGGGGGGGGCTCAGGTACGGTTCAGGAGGGAGGGGGCCGCTCTCGACCCCCCTCGTCCCCTGCAGCCTGCCAGGTTGCATGCTCGGATAAGGGTCTGGTTTGGATCTTGAGGGGGGACCCCTACGCCGTTTTTTCGGCGTAGGGCTCCACTTCAAATCCAGACCAGACCCAAGGGCCTAGTATGCTCCTGGAGGGGGAACCCATGCCGTTTTTTTCTTCAAAAATTGGCGTGGAGTTCCCGCTCAGGATTCATACCAAACGCAGTGCCTGGTATTGGCGGGAATCCGCGTCGGATCCCCGCTCAATACAGTGTCGCATCTCCTCGCTATTGCAGCGAGCGCGACACGTGTCGCCACCCTGCTGCCGAGATCTCGGCACTCCTGTCCCCGAGAATCTCGGCGATGGGAGCGCAATAGAAATACAATATCGGCGGCACCTACTGTATATGAGGGCATATAAAAAATATAATAGAGCGTCCTCCCCACATAGCCAACAGGTGGGCTGGACAGTAGGAAACACTCTGTGTAGTCTCTCCTCTGGATGTGCTTCGAGTTCGAGTCGAACTCATGTTCGACTCGAACATCGGCTGTTCGACCGTTCGTCGAATTTCGAACATTGTGGGCCGTTCGTGCCAAATTCGAGTGGCGCGTCACGGCCCATAATTCACTGCGGCATCGCAGTGCATTGCTGGCTGATGATTGGCCAAGCATGCACTATGACCCTGATGTGAATAAAACAGTAATATTAAAACTCTAAAAGTCCCAGAGTCCAAAATAGTGTGGCGGCGGTTAATGATGGGATGTGGGGTTCCAGCACAGTACAGACCCCCCCTACATTTAAGACCCCCCTTCAATACAGAACCCCCCTACATTACATACCCCCCTTCAATACAGAACCTCCCTACAATACAGACCCCCTTACATTACAGACCCCCCACAATACAGACCCCCCCTACAATACAGAACCCCCCTACAATACAGAACCCCCTACCATACAGACCCCCCTACAATACAGAACCCACCTACATTTCAGACCCCCCTACAATACAGAACCCCCCTACATTTCAGACCCCCTTACAATACAGAACCCCCTACAATACAGAACCCCCTACATTTCAGACCCCCTACAATACAGAACCCCCCTACAATACAGAACCCACCTACATTTCAGACCCCCCCTACAATACAGACCCCCTTACAATACAGAACCCCCTACAATACAGACCCCCCTACAATACAGAACCCCCCTACAATACAGAACCCCCCTACGTTTCAGACCCCCCTTACATTTCAGACCCCCCCAACAACACAGAACCCCACTACAATACAGAACCCCCCTACATTTCAGACCACCCCTACAATACAGACCCCCCTTCAGACCCATAATGTACCTCAGATCAGCGCAGGACTGCATGTTGCGTCCCCTCCCCCTGTGTGGACGTAAAGGAGGAGGGGGAGGCGGCTTCACTCTGCTAGGCTGTGTGAGACAGCCGAGCCGAGACTGATCAGATCATCAGTGCCACGGCCACCTTGCCAGAGAGAAGGGGAACGTTGCGGGTCCCGGCCTCCTGATGTGCCGACGGGTGTCATTGTCACTCGAGTGCGGCTCTGACTGCTGATAGTGCACTGGGGCAGTGGCGTCACTAGGGTTGGTGTCACCTGGTGCGGCAAAACATGGTGTCACCCCCCTCCTGTCTATCCTGCCCAGCGCCCTGCAGGCAGTGCACGGTCACGAGGCGCACCCCCAAATGACCCCTGTAAATTAAAGTATAGGGTGGTATTGGGCCTCTTTTGTCAGCTGGCCTTATGATTATATCCTTCCGTTTTTCCAGCAAATCAATCCCATCTTGAATATGTCTCAAATTCAAATTCTTTTTGGGTTTCAGATGGTCCAAATCTCTCAGGCCTCGTACACACGACCGATTTTCGTAAAATCGGTCGTGTGTACGCTGCTATCGGGTTTCTCGTCGAGAAAACCGACAAGAAACCTTGACGAGAAAATAGAGAACCTGCTCTCTATTTTCTCGTTGAGATTCTCCTCGGCATGTTTCTCGACGAGAAAAGTGAGTGTGTGTACACTTACCTGTCCGCCCGGAAGCCTGCGCATGTTTGAAATGAATTTGACGCATGCGCGGTAGCTTCCTAGGCATACGTAGGGTATACCAAGATGGCGGCGACGGCATCGAATGTGACGAGCGCATGCTCGACGTAGTCGATGACGTCACCGCGTACACTCCTTTCAAAGAACCGCGGGTTCTTTGAAACGAGCGTGTGTACACTCGGCCGGGACAAGTTTCTTGTCCAAGAATGTCGTCGAAAAAAACAACATGTTTTTTTCAACGAGAATCTCGGCCGTGTGTACGAGGCCTCAGAACCAAAATTTTGAACACTTCCACTTGGTGATTAGGGTTGTTTAAAGGGTTAAATAGGGATTTGTTTTTTAGTCCACTGTTCACAATCCCTTGAGGATTTACGGTACTTACTGTGTTGTGTGTATTACACCCCAAAAAATATTTTTTTATATTGAGTTTTCTGATGTATTTATGTATGTCCACAAAGACATTGAATTTATTTACTGGTTTCTTCATTCCACATTTCAATCCTAAATTTAGGATATTTAACTCCTTGTGTGTCAATTCAACAGGACTCAGATTGAAAATACCTCCTATTCCTTATTCTTTTTCTAGATCCTCCTTCCGGCCCAGCATCCTCGGGTTCTTAGTCCCTCTGGTATGTATGTTGGCTGTAATCCTTCTCCCATCGATTCTGTGTCTGAGACTCTCTCCATTCTTGGTCTTTGTACTGTGACTGTACTGTACTATCTTGATTACTTAGGTCCTGAGCGCTGTGCAGTGCTTTTTGTAGTTAGGGCAGTTTTAGCACCAGTTTTGTTTTCATGCACTATACCCCGCATGCTTTGGCCAATCACAGCGCGGTAAAAATGGAGAGCCATAATTGGCCAAAGCCAGGGTGGCTTTGGCCAATTATGTCTCAGGGGGTTTAGTACACGCCCCACACTATATAAGGCCGTCTGCGTGGCGGCCTTGTGTAGTGTGTTGCGGCGGTGAAAGAAAAACAGAGAGAGAGAGAGATAGTGTCATCTCATTTGAGTTAGATAGAGCAGGCAGGCGAGTCAGTTAGCTGCAGTTACAGTGTGTAGAGGATATATATGCATCTTGGTGTTGTATGTATATATATATATATATATATATATATATATATATACTGTATTCAGTTTAGCTAGATCCGTTCCTGTTATTCTCTTCATAATATACTGACTGGCAGGCAGGTGATTGTGCTAGCTGCAGTATTTTCATTTAGTGTACACACAGTGTGCAACTAAAGCTACCTGTATACAATTGATGGTGTTCTCATACAAATACAGGCAGGGAGCTGCAGTATTTTCATTTAGTGTACTGTGTCCTTTGCACAGTGTGCACCTAAAGCTACATGAATACAATTGCTGGTGTTCTCATACTAATACAGGCAGGGAGCTGCAGTATTTTCATTTAGTGCACTGTGTCCTTTGCACAGTGTGCACCTAAATCTACCTGAATACAATTGCTGGTGTTCTCATACTAATACAGGCAGGGAGCTGCAGTATTTTCATTTAGTGTACTGTGTCCTTTGCACAGTGTGCACCTACAGCTACCTGAATACAATTGCTGGTGTTCTCATACTAATACAGGCAGGGAGCTGCAGTATTTTCATTTAGTGTACTGTGTCCTTTGCACAGTGTGCACCTACAGCTACCTGAATACAATTGCTGGTGTTCTCATACTAATACAGGCAGGGAGCTGCAGTATTTTAATTTAGTGTACTGTGTCCTTTGCACAGTGTGCACCTAAAGCTACCTGAATACAATTGCTGGTGTTCTCATACTAATACAGGCAGGGAGCTGCAGTATTTTCATTTAGTGTACCGTGTCCTTTGCACAGTGTGCACCTAAAACTACCTGAATACAATTGCTGGTGTTCTCATACTAATACAGGCAGGGAGCTGCAGTATTTTCAGTTAGTGTACTGTGTCCTTTGCACAGTGTGCACCTAAAGCTACCTGAATACAATTGCTGGTGTTCTCTTACTAATAATACTACAGGCAGGCAGTTGATTCTGCTAGCTGCAGTGTAATCAGTATATATATACATCCCAGCTTTGTGCAACTACATCTACCTGCAGGCCATTAGTATGTCTGGAAGGACAACAAGGAGAGGCAGACAGTCACAAGCCAATAAAAGAGGGCAAGCAGGCTCTGTGTCTAGAGGAAACAGTGCTGATCGTGGACACGGTGCATCCTCATCAGCACGTGGCCGTGGGACACGCTTGTCCTTTTGTTGGCAGCTGGCCGTGTTGAGCCGCAACATGCCGAAGAATTGGTAGAGTGGATGACCAAGCCATCCTCATCCTCCTCATCCTCTTTCACCCAGGCTCAGGGTACTTTGTCTGGCAAAGCAGCTGCCAAAGCGGCCTCTTCCCTCGGCTCAATGGCATCAGTCACGCCTTCCCTAGCCCCACCATGTCCTCCGGAGGAGTCCCCCGAACAGTTTGACCACAGTGTTGGGTACATGCTGCAGGAGGATGCGCAGCGTTTTGAAGGCTCTGTTGATGGTACCCAGCTAGAGGAAGGCAGTAACATGAGCCCACAGAGAGGGGGTGCCCAAGAAGGACAGCAATCTGGCAGTAATTTTCCCCCAGCTGCAGCATACTGCCAGGTTTTCTACAGTGATGAGGAGGGAGGGGATGATGATGTCACAGACTCTACATGGGTGCCTGATAGGAGAGAGGAGGAGGCACATCTCCAACGAGGCAGTATGCCCTCCAGGGGCCAGCTTAAGGGCAGCATACCGACTGCATCACACCGCAGAGCTCCGCATGTGCAGGGGGCTGCCGTCTCTGCACGTTATTCCAGAAGTTATTTGGTGTGGGCCTTTTTTGAGATGGGTGCATCAGATCGCACCGCTGCTATTTGTAACATATGTCTCAAGCGTATCTCGCGTTGCCAAAACATCACCCGCTTGGGCACCACATGCTTGACCAGACCCAGACATATGTCGACCTGCCATGGATTTTATTGGCAAGCTTACCTAAAAGACCCACACCAAAGAACAAAGCGGACCTCTCCTTGCTCCTCATTAGCTGGGATCTCCAACCCCACTATACTTTCAGACCTCTCTGAAACCTGCACTGAGAGGAATGAAGGTGTAGAATTAGGTGTGTCACTGTCAAGTACTTGCGGGCAATCTGCTATCGGTACACCAACGCCAGATTGTACCAGGCATAATTCCCTGCCCCAGCTGCTGCACCGCCGAAAGAAGTTCGTTCCCAGCCATCCACATGCCCAGCGGTTGAATGCTAGCTTGGCTAAATTGCTAGCACTTCAACTGCTGCCTTTTCAGTTGGTAGACTCTGTACCCTTTCGTGAGTTTGTGGAATGTGTGGTTCCTCAGTGGCAGGTTCCCAAACGCCACTTTTTCTCACGGAAGGCGATTCCGGTTCTCTACCGGCATGCAGAAGGCAATGTCTTGGCCTCGCTGGACAGGGCGGTCAGTGGTAAGGGGCATATTACCGCTGACTCATGGTCCAGCAGGCATGGACAGGGACGTTACCTATCTTTCACGGCGCATTGGGTGACTCTGCTGGCAGCTGGGAAGGATGCAGGACAAGGTGCAGTAGTGTTGGAGGTTGTTCCGCCGCCACGCCTCCAAAATGTTACTACTGGTTGTGACACACCTCTCTCCTCCACCCCCTCCTCTTCTTCTTCCTCCGTGGCCTCTTCCTGTGCTTTGTCCTCAGAACCAGCGGTGCTCCATAGGCGTTCAAGGGGCTACGCAAGTACGCAGGCAAAAAGATGCCATGCCGTGCTTGCACTGGTGTGTTTGGGGGACAGGAGCCACACTGGGGCAGAGGTTCTGTCAGCTCTGCAGGGGCAGGCCGAGAGGTGGTTGACGCCATGCCAGCTTAAGGCAGGAATGGTGGTTTGTGACAATGGCACCAACCTCCTCTCCGCCCTCCGACAGGGACAACTGACCGATGTGCCCTGTGTGGCTCACGTCCTTAACCTGGTGGTGCAGCGGTTCATGGGCAGGTACCCGGGCTTACAGGATGTCCTGAGGCAGGCCAGGAAAGTCTGTGTGCATTTCCGCAGATTATATAATGCCAGTGCTTGGCTGGCTGAGCTGCAAAAGGAGTTGAACCTGCCCAAGAACCGCCTTATATGTGACATGCCCACCAGGTGGAACTCAACGTTGGCCATGCTGCAGCGGCTGCACATGCAGCAGAGGGCCATTAATGAGTACCTGTGCGACTACGGCACCAGGACAGGGTCAGGGGAGCTCAGGTTTTTTTTCACCATGCCAGTGAGGCATGATCGGGGATGCATGCACTGTCCTGGCACCATTTGAGGAGGCCACGAGGATGGTGAGCAGTGACAGTGCATGCATCAGTGACACTGTACCTCTTGTCCACCTGTTGGAGCATACGCTGTGTGGAATAATGGACAGGGCACTTGAGGCAGAACAGAGGCAGGAAGAGGAGGACTTCCTTGCCTCTCAAGGCCCCCTTTACCCAGACAGTGTTCCTTCTGTCCCACCCATCCCACAGGAAGAGTAGAAGGAGGAGGAGGAGGAGGAGGATTGTGTCAGCATGGAGGTGGAGCCTGGCACTCAGCATCAACAGCAGCAGTCTTTTAGGGATGATTTACAGTCCCAAGAAGCACGTGGACTTGTACGTGGCTGGGAGGAGGTGGCTGCGGATCATGTCGTCCTTAGTGACCCAGAGGACTCCGGACCGAATGCCTCAGCTAACCTACGCTGCATGGCCTCCCTGATCCTGCAAAGTCTGCGGAAGGATCCTCGTATTCTTCGGATCAAGGAGAGGGACCATTACTGGCTGGCCACTCTCCTTGATCCACGGTACAAGGGTAAGGTTGCGGACCTTATCTTACCGTCGCAGAGGGAGCAGAGGATGAGACAACTCCAGGAGGCCTTGCAGAAAGGTCTGTGCAACGCGTTCCCAGAGACTGGGAGGTTACAAACTCCTGGTCCTGGACAACGAGTTGCTGAGGCTTCGGTCAGTCAAAGAAGGAGCGGTGGGGAAGGTGGCCGTCTGACCGATGCGTTCAGACAATTCTTTAGTCCGCAGCCCCAAGGTATGATCGGTTCCAGCAACCATCACCAGCGTCTGATATACATGGTGCAGGAATACCTAGGGGCAAGGTCAGACTTGGACACCTTTCCCACCGAAAATCCTCTGGCTTACTGGGTCTTGAGGATGGATCACTGGCCAGAGCTTGCACAGTATGCAATTGCGCTACTGGCCTGTCCTGCATCCAGCGTTCTTTCGGAACGCACATTCAGTGCTGCTGGATGCTTTGTCACGGATCACAGGGTGCGCCTGTCCACCGACTCGGTTGATAGACTGACCTTCAAAAAGATGAACCAGTCTTGGATCACCACCAGCTACCAAGCACCTGAAGCTGATATAACAGAATAATTTATTTTCAAATGTCACATCCCTTCAAGGCTGATGCTGATGCTGAGTGACTGTCCTGTTATGTTGACTGACTATCCTCCTCCTCCTCAATGATCTGAATCATGATGATAGCTTGGAAGAACATTTTTGTTTCTGGGTGCCGCCACCAGTGGCTAAGGCCCAATTTTTCAGCCCCTGTTTAACAGGGGCATGTAATTACAAATTTTGATGCAATGCTTTGCAGCAGGGCTCATTCCTGCACTCCAACTAGAGTATCTGGGATAGGTTGCAGTGTCGTGGCACCAGCACCAGTGCCTAAGGCCCAATTTTTCTGCCCCTGTTTAACAGGGGCGTGTAATTACAATTTTTGATGCAATACTTTGCAACAGGGCTCATTACTGTGCTCCAAGTACAGTATCTGTGAGGGGTTGCAGTGTTTTGGCACCAGTGCCTAAGGCCCAATTTTTCTGCCCCTGTTTAACAGTGGCATGTAATTACAATTTTTGATGCAATACTTTGCAACAGGGCTCATTACTGTGCTCCAAGTACAGTATCTGTGAGGGGTTGCATTGTTGTGGCACCAGTGCCTAAGGCCCAATTTTTCTGCCCCTGTTTAACAGGGGCGTGTAATTAAAATTTTTGATGCAATACTTTGCAACAGGGCTCATTACTGTGCTCCAAGTACAGTATCTGTGAGGGGTTGCAGTGTTGTGGCACCAGTGCCTAAGGCCCAATTTTTCTGCCCCTGTTTAACAGGGGCGTGTAGTTACAATTTTTGATGCAATACTTTGCAACAGGGCTCATTACTGTGCTCCAAGTACAGTATCTGTGAGGGGTTGCAGTGTTGTGGCACCAGTGCCTAAGGCCCAATTTTTCTGCCCCTGTTTAACAGGGGCATGTAATTACAATTTTTGATGCAATACTTTGCAACAGGGCTCATTGCTGTGCTCCAAGTACAGTATCTGTGAGGGGTTGCAGTTTTGTGGCAGCAGTGCCTAAGGCCCAATTTTTCTGCCCCTGTTTAACAGGGGCGTGTAATTACAATTTTTGATGCAATACTTTGCAACAGGGCTCATTACTGTGCTCCAAGTACAGTATCTGTGAGGGGCTGCAGTGTTGTGGCACCAGTGCCTAAGGCCCAATTTTTCTGCCCCTGTTTAACAGGGGCGTGTAATTACAATTTTTGATGCAATACTTTTCAACAGGGCTCATTGCTGTGCTCCAAGTACAGTATCTGTGAGGGGTTGCAGTGTTGTGGCACCAGTGCCTAAGGCCCAATTTTTCTGCCCCTGTTTAACAGGGGCGTGTAATTACAATTTTTGATTAAATACTTTGCAACAGGGCTCATTGCTGTGCTCCAAGTACAGTATCTGTGAGGGGTTTCAATGTTGTGGCACCAGTGGCTAAGGCCCAATTTTTCAGCCCCTGTTCTACAGGGGCATGTAATTACAATTATTGATCTAATAATTCCCAGCAGGGCCCATTCCTGCGCCCACCAAGAGTAACTGTGAGGGCTTACAGTGTTGTGGCAACACCACCACCACCACCACCACCAAAGGCCCAATTTTTCAGCCCCTGTTCAACAGGGGCATGCAATTACAATTCTTGATCTAATAATTCACAGCAGGGCCCATTCATGCGCCCACCAAGAGTAACTGTGAGGGCTTACAGTGTTGTGGCACCAGCACCACCACCAAAGGCTCAATTTTTCCTACCACTGTTCAACAATGGCATGTAAATACAATTCCTGATATAATAGTTCACAGCAGGGCGTTCCAGCGCCCACCAAGAGTAACTGTGAGGGCTCACAGTGTTGTGGCAACACCAACATGTAAGGGGCAAATTTCAGCAGAGTATATACGGCAGGCCCCTACTTTCAAACATTCAACTTACAAACGACTCCTACTTGCAAACGGAAGGAGACAACAGGAAGTGAGAGGAAATCTACCCCTAGGAAGGGAAATTCTCTCCTGTAAGAGTTAATGTTGGAAAAAGGTGTCTCCTCTCTACTGATGCTTTATCACCAATCCTTGTTTCAATAAAAACCCCACTTTTCAAAAACAGTTGTCATTGGGACGGAAAGTGAGGTGAAATGTTCTGAACAGGGGCACAGACAGCAAAACAAATGTTACAGGGGTGATAACCATTCCCTATGTTTTCCAAAAAGCTTAAAAATATATTTTTTGGCTGGAGCTACACTTAAACAATGTACCTGTTCAAAATTAAAAAACAGATTCTACTTAAGAATAAACCTACAGTCCCTGTCTTGTTTGCACCGCCTGTATACTGCTGTTCAGAGTATATAGGGCCTTTTTTATTTTGTGTGCGGGGTTCCCCTTAATATCCATACAAGACCCAAAGGGGCTGGTAATGGGCTGGGGTAGGGGTGGGGGGGTGATGGGGTAGCTATGCCATTTTTCTCAAAGATTTTCATCCATATTACCGGGACCAGACATTACAATAAAGCCGCAAGCAGTTTTAAATGGCTTTTTTTCGTTTAGAAATGTCATTTTGTGCAGGGACAGTTCTAAACACGGGAAACACATGCCATTTCACAGGCATACTTTAGACACCCCCCAGGTACGATATTTAAAGAAATATTTTACTTTTTTTTTTCATTTTATGCATCATTAAAATGACAGCTCCCGAAAAACGGCCGTTTTTAAAACTTCGTTTTGCATTGATACATGTTCCCTGGGGCAGAACCAGGGTCCCCAAACCCTTTTTAGGACAATAACATGCATATTAGTCATTATAATTAGCACTTTAGATTTCGAACGTTCGCGTCCATTGTATTTAATAGGGTTCTAACGTTCGCGCGAACTTTCAGTCCGTTCAAAGGTTCTGGTGCGAACCGAATGGGGGGGTGTTCGGCTCATCCCTAATCAGGAGACAAGCATTCACCGCTTCCAGGAAGTCCGTGCTTGTGGACTTCACAATGCCCACAAGCAAAATGGAAAATGCTAGGATCGTTTTTTTCAAGTATAACTTTTAAACGAAAACGGACGGGGGATGGTTTTAATCACCAAACAATTGAGTACTAAGTTGTGATCTTAAACCCCATTGAATGCTCACAAAAAAAACGATGGACCGTGGAACCTCCGTTTTAACTGCTGCTGTCAGATGGTCATACATTGCATCTATCCACTTTGTCACATTTGTGCCAACCCCAATGTATCGAAGAGTACCCCTTATAAATCACCATTTCACCCTATCAAATGCCTTTTCGGCATCTGTAGATAAAATAAGTGCAGGAAGTTAGGTAGAATTGCAAAAATGAATAAGATTGAGGGCTTTAGTAGTGTTGGACCTCGTCCAAATTGATAACACTCTTTTTAAAAAGTTAGAAATCTTGAAGCTAATATTTTTATCAACAACTTCAAATCATCATTTAACAGAGAGATTGACTTGTAGCTGGCACAGGGTGAAGGATCTTTTTCAGGTTTTAGCAGAGCAGGGACATGAGCATGTGATGTGTCCTTTGGGAGTGTGTGTCCCTGCAATATGGAATTAAAGGCTAATACAAATTTAAGTGCCAAAAGTTTGCCCAAACGACTTATAATAAAGTAGTGTAAAACCATCAGGGTCTGGTGCTTTGCCTGATGCATACTTTTGAGAGCCAATTCAAGGTCCTCCTCGGAAAGAGGTTTATCTAGCACTGTTCTTTTGGCCCGCGATAATTTTGTTAAAGCTGAGTCAGCAAGGTATTTACCTATGAGATTTTCTTTTTGAATCTAACCCACCACTAACTGGGCTACCTGAGACTTTTTATGTTGGGCTTAGATAAACTAAATAGATTACATTTTTCATGATTCTCCTTTTTTGTCTAGAGCCCAGCCTAATAAGAATCCCCCAAATAAAGCAAGTGGGCTTCTCAAACTGAAAGTGGTCTAACGTCAGTGGACTCATTCTGCTTGAAGTTCCACCCAAGAGCTTTCCTCCTGTATTTGTCTACTTTTTAAAAATTGGGCACAATGTAGAAACCACTATACTACAGTTGTATAGCACACGACTAGCAACACCTAATGAATTTTGATGGGTTAGAAGGGTCAGTTCTGAAATGCTTAGTCACATAAATGACTGTGTCAAGTCTACATTTCCAAAGTAAACTATAAAAATATAACAATGCATAAATGAGTCATTATTTTAATGGATGGAAAAACAGGCCCTTCCAGTTCAGCATATAACTTAAACACCAAAAGGCATATGGCATACACATATTTAATTGTCCTATTTATTTGATATAAATAATTGATCTATCTCCCCTTGCTAAAGGCTACTAGTGTATACATATACTCATAAATTTGCTAATCTAAATAATTCAGGAACAGCTTGTTTGCCCAGGGCATTGTTTTTTAATTTTGAATTTGTAGAATGTGATGGTTTTACTTCCTTGTGGTATTCATTGGAGAGATAAGCTTCTCAAATTCTTTTAGTTATTATTTGTTATTACACAACTAAATACTGACATAGGTGACAAATGTATTTTGTATTGATACATTTGTCAAGATTTAATGTTTCCTGGATGAAAATTATTTAACAGCTTAATTTTGTTGTGTTAATTATGTTTTTACTTTTTGGATGATATACAGAAATTACATGAAAGCAATGGGGAGCAAATACATGTCCCTACTGATGTGTGATATATTTAATATAGCCATCATTATCAGTTTCCTTCATGAATGAAAAAAACATAATTTGTTGAAAATTATTCATATATAAAACATACCTATCATGAAACAATATGCAGAGTGCAAGTGATGATATAAACATACTATGTGAATTCATAGTTCTATCATCATCACTGCAATTTAGAATCATGATTCACAACCACTGTCTTCTAGCCTGCTAACAGTCTGCAGATTAAATACTAATGGTCCTTTGTGATATAGCTAGGCAAAGTACTTTTTACATTTTATAACTATTAGGGATGAGCTTCGTGTTCGAGTCGAACCCATGTTCGAGTCGAACCCAACATCGGCTGTTCGATCGTTATACGAAGATCGAACATTATAGGCCGTTTGCGCCAAATTCGAGTACCGCGTCACAGCCCATAATTCACTGTGGCATTGCAGTGCATTGCTGGCTGATGATTGGCCAAGCATGCACTATGACCCGCATGCTTTGGCCAATCACAGCGCAGAAAAAACGGAGAGCCGTAATTGGCCAAAGCCAGGGTGGCTTTGGCCAATTATGGTTAAGGGGGTTTAGTACACGCCCCACACTATATAAGGCCGCCAGCTCGGCGGCCTTGTGTAGTGTGTTGGAGTTGTGAAAAGAGAGAGTTTACAGAGACAGACAGTGTCATTTATATTGAGTTAGATAGAGCAGGCAGGCGAGTCAGTTTGCTGCAGTTACAGTGTGTAAAGGATATATATGCATCCTAGGTGTTGTATAAATATTTATACACTGTATTCAGTTTAGCTAGATCCATTCCTGGTTTGCTCTATATTGTGACAGGCAGGCAGGTGATTGTGCTAGCTGCAGACAGTCAGTTTTTCACTTAGTGTACTGTGTGCTTTGCATAGCGTTCACCCAAAGCTTACCTGAATACAGTTAGTGACTATTATAGTGGTGTTCTCATAATAAAACCACAAGCAGAGAGCTGCAAGTATTTTCAGTTAGTGTACTGTGTCCCTCTCTGCACAGTTTTCACCTAAAACTAACTGCTGCTGCTGCTGCTGCTGCTGCTTTTCCCATACTAATACGACAGCAGGCAGTTGATTCTGATAGCTGCATTATCAGTACAGACAAATATATATATATATATATATATATACATCCCACCTTTGTGCAGCTACATCTCACTGCAGTCCATTAGTATGTCTGGAAGGCAAACAAGGAGAGGCAGATAGTCACGAGGCAATAAAAGAGGGCAAGCAGGCTCTGTGTCTAGAGGCAACAGTGCTGCTGGTCGTGGACACGGTGCATTCTCATCAGCACGTGGCCGTGGGACACGCTTGTCCTTCTTTTCGGCAGCTGGCCATATTTAGCTGCAACATGCCCAAGACTTGGTAGAGTGGATGACCAAGCCGTCCTCCTCCTCCTCATCCTCTCTCACCCAGGCTCAGGGTACTTTGTCTGGCAAAGCAGCTGCCAAAGCGGCCTCTTTCCCTTGGCTCAATGGCATCAGTCACTCCTTCCCTAGCCCCACCATGTCCTCCTGAGGAGTCCCCCGAACTGTTTGACCACAGTGTTGGGTACATGCTCCAGGAGGATGCCCAGCGTTTTGAAGGCTCCGATGATGAAACCCAGCTGGAGTAACAAAAGAAGAAAGAGCTGCGCAAAAAAAAATAATCAGAAATGAATATGTGCATATATGTGAAATGATCTAACTATAACCGAATATTAATATTAGTGACAAATAAAATGACGGTTGAATGAACACCAGTAAAAATTAATTATGTGAATGTCCATAAAAAAAGTCCATAATGAAATCCATGACATGAATCTTGAAATGAAGGTGTGAATGAAGGAGAAAGGGTGAACTTCAGAACTCACACCAAACTGCACACGTGCACCACCACCAAATCAATGCGCTTACCAAAGGCAAGCTGATTACAAGCCAAACAAATGAATAGCTCACTTCCTCGCGGTGGATGAAGGACCCAAGGATGGAACACTCCAAAGGCAGGGACTCAGTACCCAGTGGTCATTTTCCAGAAATAGAAAAGGAAAAGCACATAGTGTGTATCGTCTAAACAGACCATTTATTAAAATAAAAGTGGCAACCCATCCAGCAGTGATGACGTCAGCGCGTCAGCCTCCCGACGTACGTTTCGCTACAGGTAGCGTCGTCTGGGGAACGGGCAACACACTGACTCATCGCGTCATTTATAGCCAAGTGAAACCATGCCTCGATCTGAGTCACGGGCAGCCCCGCGAACAGGAAGCAGAACTAATCATGTCCACTGGATGGGATCACGGAGGAAACAACATACTAATATTGTAAAAGTGAATAAAAATACTATTTAAAGATTAGTTTAAACACTTAATAAAAGCACTCGGTAAAAGCACTTAATAAAATCACTTAATAAAAAAGTGCCAAGGGGACAGAGAACTAAATTACAACACAGAATTATACAGATGAATGCAGTGCCACCAAGTGGTCAAAAAGCAAACCTCTGAAATCTGGACCAAAAAACATTATTAATACAATCATGCTCCTATATACAGGAGCAAGATTGTAATATGCAGCTGAATAACACAGAACCCATCGAGAGAACAGGTCCAAACATCCCAAATTGACAAAAAATGCTGCCCAGGACTCACATCAGGTAAATATTAGCTGAAAAAACAACAATGACATTGTTCAACAGATGTTATACACAAAAGGGAAAAAGGAAAATAAAAATAAAAAATAAAAACTTTCATAGGTCGTAGTCAAAATAGACATACAGATGTATCAATGAAGATCTCAGAAATCGAGATTATATCCTAAGAATTATCTATGAAAGCATTTAAGTCCGTATCCACATTTAACCCAAATGGGGTATAACTTTTGATTTTATGGATCCAGGACATTTCCAACCTCGAAATACTCCGCACTAATGAGTCCCCCCTCCACTGAGGGGTATACCTATCGATGCCCAGGAATATGGTCTTGGCAGGATTCTTGTCGTGCACTTCCAGATAATGACAGGAAACTGGATGCTTAGGGAACCCAGTCAAGATATTCATCACATGTTCTTCGAGTCTCACCTTTAGGGGTCGCTTAGTCCTGCCCACATATTTAAGCCCACATGGGCACTGCAGGAGGTAAATGACCCCCTCGGTGGAACATGTCACGAAAGTCTTGATCACAAATTCAGCTGAAGCACTAGTAGATGTAAATGTGTGAGTGCATCTATGCAGACAGCCACTTAAAGAACACACTCTACATTTTTTACACTGGTAAAAGCCTGTCAAGTATTCAAAGAAACCTCTTTTTATGGGGGGAGGGTCCAAAATGTTTGGAGCCACCCTCCCTCTGAGAGATGGAGCCCCCTTATAGATGACCCGGGGTCGCTAGATCGTTGGTAAGAATATGCCAATGTTTGGCTATCAGGTTCTTAAAGGGGTTGCTCCACCGGAAAAAAAAAATTAAAAGCCAGCAGCTACAGCTACAGCAGCTGCTGGCTTTTAATATTTGGACACTTACCTGTCCTGGAGTCCAGCGACGTCCGCAGCAGAGGACGAGCGACCGCTCGTCGCTCTGCTGCTCCCTCCGCCATCCTCGCTGAGGGAACCAGGAAGTGAAGCCCCGCGGCTTCATGCCCGGTTCCCTACGGCGCATGCGCGAGTCGCGCTGCGCCGTTCTGATTGGTGCTCCTGTGTTCTGGGAGCCGAGTGTCTCCCAGAACACCAAGGGAAGTCTGTGGGAAGTGACGTAACTCCCGCAGATTCCCGGAGACAGGACTCCCGGATGTGGGTGAAAATACCTGTCTTAGACAGGTATCTTCACCCCCCTCCCCCCTGAAAGGTGTCAATTGTGACACCGGAGGGGGGGAGGGTTCCAAATAGCAAAAGTTGCTATTTAGGGTGGAGCTCCACTTTAACATTCCTATGTTGAATAGAAAAGGTTGTAATAAACGGGACAGAAGGCAACACGCACTCTCTCGGTGGTCTGTCCTTAAGTAATTCACTTCTATCGAGCTGGGTCACACTATTTAGAGTCTGTTTCAGGGAGGCGCCTTCATATCCCTTGTCTAAAAACCGTTGAGTCAAGATCTTGGCCTGAGACAAGAACTCTCTATGATCTGAGCAGTTCCTTTTCAAGCAAAGATATTGGCTCTTTGGTACTGAATCAAGCCAGTTTTTGTGATGGCAGCTACCGACAGGAATATAAGAATTCCTGTCGGTGCTCTTGAAAAAAGTTGAAGTAGTAAACTGATTATCATTAATACCAATACACAAATCCAAAAAATTGATCTTAGTCTGGCTAGCTTCAAAATTAAGAAAAATGCCCCTGGTATTCTGATTGAGTTCGGTAATAAAATTATCCAAATCGCATCGATCGCCATCCCACAGGTGGAGGATGTCGTCTATATATCTCGCCCACAACACCACCTGGGGTCGCTGTTGGGCATAGACGACATCCTCCTCCCATAGGGCCATAAATAGGTTTGCCAGGCTGGGGGCGTATTTAGCCCCCATGGCAACACCCCTATCTTGTCTATAGAACTGTTGGTCAAACCAAAAATAGCTACGTGAAGCCGCAGAAGACAAGAGTTCCAAAATGAATACAATCTGCTCGTCAAACAATCCAGAATCACGTCTCAGGAAATATTCGCGGCGAAAAAACCTAAGTCATGTGGTATGACCGTGTAAAGTGATGTGACATCAGCTGTCACTAACCACATACCTGGTTTCGGGGTGTGTTCAGCCAGTGTGTTGATCACCTGACGTGAATCTCTAATATGTGATGGCATCTTGACTACCAAAGGTTGCAAATAGAAATCAATATACCTGCCCACCCGGGACGCAGTGTTGCCAACCCCCTGAAGTAAAATTTACTGGCAAGATGCCAAAATTTCTGAACGGCACCAATTTTTTACTGGCAAAAATCATGAACATTCCTGGCAGAGCCTCATTTTTTACTGACACTGCAAAAAAGTACCTAAAATTACTGTTTTTAGTGCTACACAGGGCAAATATCAATATTTAAACTATAAACACACAGCTAATGCTATTGTCTATGTGTTTAAGTTAAACAAAAGTAAAAAAACATATTTCTCAATTCACATGAAGGTTAGGTTACTATAACCCAGCCAGCACAGAGTTCCCTCTTACATCAGAGTCTGCAGGGATCCCCCTTACAGTGCAAGGAAACTCTTATGTAAAGGGGAACGCTCCAGATCATGATGTTAGGGGGAACTCTGATGTGGAAGGGGGCTCTGGTGAATAGAGACCACCTTCCACAGAGTGAATACACTAAGGTAAGGGGGGGTACTAATATAAGGGGGAAACCGTTATATCAGTGCCCCCTTACATTATTGTATTCACTCACCTCCTCAGAATGGCCTGGCGGCACTGTCACTGACCTCCTCTCAGGTGCACAGTGTGGGGCTCAGTCAGACGGCTCCAGCTTGGTGGCTCTGATCTCCTCTCCCCAGTCCACATGTCTGTTTCTTCCCGGGCCATAACCCCCATCCCGGCGGCACTCCCACTCTTGACTCCTTTCTAGGATCCCCTCAGAGACTGCAGACATGACAAGAGATGGTCAGAGGCTGCGAACACGATACAGGAAGTGGACAGAGACTGCAGACATACTACAGGAGGGGGACAGAGGCTGTGGACATACTACGGGAGGTGGACAGAGGCTGCGGACATACTACAGGAGGTGGACAGAAGCTGCGGACATACTACAGGAGGTGGACAGAAGCTGCAGACATACTACAGGAGGTGGACAGAGGCTGCGGACATACTACAGGAGGTGGACAGAGGCTGTGGACATACTACAGGAGGTGGACAGAGGCTGCGGACATACTACAGGAGGTGGACAGAGGCTGCGGACACACTACAGGAGGGGGACAGAGGCTGCGGACATACTACAGGAGGGGGACAGAGGCTGCGGACATACTACAGGAGGGGGACAGAGGCTGCGGACATACTACAGGAGGTGGACAGAGGCTGCGGACATACTACAGGAGGTGGACAGAGGCTGCGGACATACTACAGGAGGGGGATAGAGGCTGCGGACATACTACAGGAGGTGGACAGAGGCTGCGGACACACTACAGGAGGGGGACAGAGGCTGCAGCCATACTACAGGAGGTGGACACTGGACAGAGACTGCGGACATACTACAGGAGGTGGACACTGGACAGAGACTGCGGCCATACTACAGGAGGTGCCGGTGGAGACACTCTGCGGACATGATGGTGGCGGTGCCCTCCTCACCCCCTCACAGTAGCCTCCTCCTCTGTCCACCACCACCGCCGTGCCATGCAGGGGACACAGACTGATGTGCTCTGTCCATCATATTACTTTTCAAAATCATCAGTGTGCTGTGTCCTCCTCCTGTGCCCCTTTCCCCTCTCCACAGGTCAGGGCAGCACTGTGCTGCCCTGACCTGTGGAGAGGTGAAAGGGGCACAGGAGCCAGAGGAGGACACAGCACACTGATGATTTCGAGAAGTAATATGGTGGACAGAGCACATCAGTCTGTGTCCCCTGCATGGCACGGCTTCACGCTCCCAGTAATCAATGTCCAGTAATCAATGTCCAGGACCACTCGCTGTCCCCTCGTACCCCCCCAGTTTCACTCACCTCGAGTCTGTCTGTCCTCCCCAGTCCCCACCCCTGTCAGTGCTCCGCTCGCTCCTCCACCTATGATGAGTGCATGGCATCCACTCACTGCAGGAGTCGCGCGGCTCGCGCCAGCCGCTGTGGTGTATTCAAAAATGGCGCCAGTGGCACCATCACGTTACTGCGCAAGTTATCCTGAGCTCAGCGGGCTTCAGAACGGCGCATGCGCAGTTGTATGGCCGGCTCGTGGCCATCTTTTTTATGGGTGTCGGTGCCCATAACGGACTTTAACGTACACCCCGAAAAAATTCACGTGCCGTACGTAAATATACGTACGGTTGGCAACAGTGGACGTAGCAGAATCTATACCACTAATTATGGGACGTCCCAGGGGTCAGGTAGGATGTTTGTGGATCTTGGGGAGATAATAAATTATTGGAATGCGGGGTGCCAGGGGAACCAGATACATCCTCTCCTTCTGATTGAGGATGCCCTGCTCAAACCCCCTTTGGACAATAACATACAAAATCGTCCGATATTTAAATTTAGGATCGGACGGTAATGGTGTGTAAGTATCTCGGTCTCCCAAAATCCTATTAATTTCAACCAGATAGTCCTTTTTATCCAAAATAATAATCCCCCCACCCTTATCAGCTGGCCTTATTACGATCTCCTTGTTCTCACATAGAGAATTCAGGCCAAGGACCCTATCGTGATCAGATCTAGTCCTTTTACTGGGCATAAGATCTAAATCACGCAAAACTACATCCTTGAATGTCTTAATCGCTGGAGCCCCCGGTGGATTAAATAGGGAAGCATTATGAAGTCCAGAGTGGCTAAATCCCTGAGGGATACCAGAACTAGTTTGGATAGGATTTAATAGTGTCGTTTGATACTCAATCTACGGACAAATTTGTGGATGTCAATATATGTCTGAAATTTATTGAGTCCACGTGGAGGTGCATGTTTAAGACCCCTATCTAATACCGATTTCTCTGCAGTAGTGAGGACAGCTGTGTTTAAATTGAATATATATAAAGTAAAAAATGCGCAACCCAAAAACTAGTGAAGAAAAAAAACAAAAAAACAAACAGTAATTATTTCCATGAATTGCTTCTGGAAAAATATTATTGTGTACTCAAAAGAAGGAGATGTATAAACAAAACCTCAATGTGTGTATATCTAGTATACGTAAGATTCAAACACGTATAATAAAAAAGTGAAAGAATTCAAAAAGTGTGCAACATATAGTGTTCATAAAAATATAAAAATATACATAAAAAATGAAAAAAATTGTCCACACAAAAAAAAAAAATTGGAAGCGAAGGTGCCAATCCTCCTCACTTTCTTCTTTTAGCAGGTGATAAATGACTCAATCAGGTAATAAAGATGTCTGCTTACCAAATCCAGTGGACCCCCATTACAGGGATCAAACAGGCATGATAGACGTATACTCCGGACATCTGATGTAGGAAATCAGGTACTCCTCTAAATCCAATGCTCCGCTGCTGCACCGTGTTCAAACCAAATCCTCTCAGTGTAGGAAACCAATCAGAGGCACCGCTTATAATATGTTGGGGGTAAGAACAAAAAACTTCATGGTGCAGAGTGATTAAAAGGAAAAAAAACCTTTATTGCATACTAAAGGCTGACATCCACAGAAGATAAAAAGATATATGGAGAGAGGGCGCACTGACTGCCCACAGTCTCTGACAACAGTTTAAAAAAGCAATCAGCTGTAGCTCACGCCTAACAGCTGGTGCGTGATGATCTTGAATTCCTGAGCTCCACCCGACGCTGCGTTTCTCCCTACAGGGCGTCCACTGGGAAAGGAGGCTAAGGAATACAATGTCAATCACCGCACTTAAATACCACAGCTGGAGAGTGACACAGGAAGTAAGAAAATTAGAGCAGACATCTTTATTACCTTATTGAGTCATTTATCACCTGCTAAAAGAAGAAAGTGAGGAGGATTGGCACCTTCGCTTCCAATTTTTTTTTTTTTGTGTGGACAATTCTTTTCATTTTTTATGTATATTTTTATATTTTTATGAACACTATATGTTGCACACTTTTTGAATTTTTTCACTTTTTTATTATACGTGTTTGAATCTTACGTATACTAGATATACACACATTGAGGTTTTGTTTATACATCTCCTTCTTTTGAGTACACAATAATATTTTTCCAGAAGCAATTCATGGAAATAATTACTGTTTGTTTTTTTGTTTTTTTTCTTCACTAGTTTTTGGGTTGCGCATTTTTTACTTTATATACATTTGTAGTTTATTATTCTGAACTGTTATTGCAGCACCATTTTTTCACTTTTTGAATATCTGTTTATATATGTGTATTTTCACGGTGCACTTTATATATTTCACATATTTATATGTATTTTGTTTATATATATATAATTTTTTATATATATATATACATATATAATTTTTTCACTTTGGTTGAATTTTGGCATTCTTTGTTAAAATATATTTTCTGCCAAATAGGGATAGCGCGGATTGTCCTCTTTACAAACATATTACCACTGAATATACCATATCCTGCAGCTTTCCACCTTTTTTTGTAAAATCATATTTTGCATTTATTATTTAGTGACCAATTTGCCCTTTTTCTGTTTGAAATGGATATTTTCGATTTCCATAGAAATAGGACAATAAACCCTGATGAGGTTTTTGACCAAACCAATACAGAGGTAAACGGAATACGTGGAATATTTATGAGATTAAAAAACATACTTATTTCTGAATTACATGCCACATGGGACATAGTGTTCCTGGAGCGTTATCTTAAAGAGAAGATGATACCCAGGAGTCTACGGTGGCATGTATTCCCAGACAGAGGGGACACAGAACTCAATGAGTGGTTCCTGTATTTTAATGGTGCGGGACTGGCTTTTCTTGAGTTCTTGCTTTCCCGCAAAAAAGCGAAGGTAGCCAAACTACAGCAGGAAATTAATGACATAAAAGAAAAACTCCTCCCTATGAGCAAGGAGGGTTTATATCAGGTATACACCAATGAATTAAAGGAAATTTTGACAGAAGAGGAAGAAGAACAACGAATAAAAAAGCGGAAAAAATACCTTAGGGACGTGGAGGACTACAAGTCCCACAACGTCTTTAAATGGCAGGAGAACCATCGCGATATATTCGCGAAACAGCCTGAAGATAATAATATGGAGGAGGGTGAGCCTGAAAGTGTACCCACACTAATTAATACGGACTATCCTAGGTCTGTATCAGGACCCCCCCCCCCCTCCGATTACTCCAGGATGTAGAGATCAAGGTTTGAGAAAGACAGGGGGAAATAAGACACCTCAACAAGTGAAGAAAAAGGGTAACCAGAACACAGGCAGAGTGCCAGATAATGGACCCCAGAGTTATTATCCCCCCCTTATCAACATCTCAAAAACCCAGTAGGGTTCCCAATATGGGGGGCGGTAGGGATAACCGACAACCACAGGGATCCTACCAATACCAATCCACTTCACATTTGTATCCCTCGGATAGATCTCCCTATAGAGATAACTATGGTCCCTATGAGGATCCACACTATAGGAACTATCCCCAGGAGGGACATAGGGATGGTCCTTCCATTTCACCACAAGTACCGTGGAGATATGACATACACACTAGAAATCCTTATGGACCATTACAGGGATATGGTGAGAATAAGGGAGGAGCAGACCCTTTCAAAACTGGTTCCAGAGTACCTGCCCCATTTCAAAATCGTGGCTTTGATGGCCCTCCGGGAGCAGTACCCTTGCGAAATAAGACGGACAATTTTTTAGGAAAGGGACAAAGGAAAAAGGGTAGACTAAGAGAGGATGCAGAGGAGGGAAATGGCACAACTCCAAAGAAATCCCGAAAGAAATAGTCTGTGATGGTGTATTTAATCTTAGTGGAGAGGAGTCTCAAACGACAGATATCACGCAGGGAGACTCGCCTTATATATGATGTCAAGTGTTATAGCCCATGGGGTTTGAATATAGAGTGGGATATAAATTGTTATATCAATAATAGGTAGATTACCTAGGCTATCCCTATTGTATTACCCCCTCTATATCCTCTTTAGTATATTCATATGCTTCCCCCTCTTTTTTTCCTTTTTTCCGTTTATTTTCCTTTATTTTTCCTTTTTCAAGTAATTGGTTGTAGATAGGGCACCTTACGAGAGGGTGGGGATTCTCTGTCTTTTGAAACTATTGTGAATCTCCCCCTCCTGTGCCCTTCCCCCCTTTTTTGGTGTTACATTTTTGTACCACACAAATCAATATAGTATTTTTATGGTTCACCCCTTTGTATTTACATTCCAGTTTGTGAATATTTTGACATACTGTGTAATGGCTACTGTACTACAACCAAATACATAAAATGTTGCAGGGGAGCCATGGATATGTGGACATTTGCGGAATCTCTGTGTCATTTGGGGTGTTTGCTTGTTTTCACCTTGCTGGCACACCGATTCTTTCTCTTGTTCATATGACCCTATGGCTGCCAATTAATGTGATGATTGGTAACATATATGCTGGTTTTTTGTATTTGTATATTTGTGTTTTAGATATTTTAATGTTTCAATGTGTTTTATATTTTTATATAATTCTTTCTAAGCAATCCAGGCGAAAGGCTGGCAGCGCCAGTGACAGGTTACTGTTCTGTCTATGAGCGCTGCATTGCCTTAGCAAATTGACACAGATTATATGAGTGGGGAATGTGCTGTGAATGCGCGTCCCCTCTCCTTTTCTTACTTCCTGTGTCACTCTCCAGCTGTGGTATTTAAGTGCGGTGATTGACATTGTATTCCTTAGCCTCCTTTCCCAGTGGACGCCCTGTAGGGAGAAACGCAGCGTCGGGTGGAGCTCAGGAATTCAAGATCATCACGCACCAGCTGTTAGGCGTGAGCTACAGCTGATTGCTTTTTTAAACTGTTGTCAGAGACTGTGGGCAGTCAGTGCGCCCTCTCTCCATATATCTTTTTATCTTCTGTGGATGTCAGCCTTTAGTATGCAATAAAGGGGTTTTTTCCTTTTAATCACTCTGCACCATGAAGTTTTTTGTTCTTACCCCCAACATATTATAAGCGGTGCCTCTGATTGGTTTCCTACACTGAGAGGATTCGGTTTGAACACGGTGCAGCAGCGGAGCATTGGATTTAGAGGAGTACCTGATTTCCTACATCAGATGTCCGGAGTATACGTCTATCATGCCTGTTTGATCCCTGTAATGGGGGTCCACTGGATTTGGTAAGCAGACATCTTTATTACCTGATTGAGTCATTTATCACCTGCTAAAAGAAGAAAGTGAGGAGGATTGGCACCTTCGCTTCCAATTTTTTTTTTTTGTGTGGACAATTTTTTTCATTTTTTATGTATATTTTTATATTTTTATGAACACTATATGTTGCACACTTTTTGAATTCTTTCACTTTTTTATTATACGTGTTTGAATCTTACGTAAACTAGATATACACACATTGAGGTTTTGTTTATACATCTCCTTCTTTTGAGTACACAATAATATTTTTCCAGAAGCAATTCATGGAAATAATTACTGTTTGTTTTTTTGTTTTTTTTCTTCACTCGTTTTTGGGTTGCGCATTTTTTACTTTATATACATTTGTAGTTTATTATTCTGAACTGTTATTGCAGCACCATTTTTTCACTTTTTGGATTTGAATATCTGTTTATATATGTGTATTTTCACGGTGCACTTTATATATTTCACATATTTATATGTATTTTGTTTATATATATAATTTTTTATATATATATATATATATACATATACATATATAATTTTTTCACTTTGGTTGAATTTTGGCATTCTTTGTTAAAATATCTTTTCTGCCAAATAGGGATTGCGCGGATTGTCCTCTTTACAAACACTTTAAATTGAATATACCAGATCCCATTAGAGCTTTTTTCTTTTTGGATCGTACTCGTTTACCTCCTCTAGATCCTCTCTTTGGGCTCCCGATCGTTTGGTGCCTTGATTTGTTTTGTGAAAACCCCAGTGCTGGCTGTTAGAAGGCCCAGGGCTATTGGTAAAATCATCCAGAGGACCTTCTCTCTCATATAATGGGAAAAAATTATTTGAAGTACTGACATTATAATCAAACTCATTACCCCGATCACGAGAGGGTGTGGTGGACTACCAGAGACACTACCCCTTCCACCACTAGGTCTAAACGGTGATGAATGAGATCCTTGTCTGTGTTTAGGGGGGGTGCCCAAGATGGACCCCTGGGGGGAGCTTTAGTTGGAGGAGGTCCCACCAAGGGAACAACTCTATCTCCACCAGTGGTAGAAGGTAATTCCATGTCAATATTGGCTACATTTGATTGTTCGGCCAATAACTTCCTTTGCCACTCGAAAACCACACCCCATTGGTAATCTGTAAGATCTCTATTGTATTTCTTTTTCTTTTTTGTTTTCTGTTCTCTGTCCTCTTTTTCTAAAATGTTAAGGAGAAAAGATGATTTCTCCTTATAATCGCTAATTTCACTGAATGGACTTAGTTTGTCTTTAATACCTTTAATTTCCTTATCCAAACGTGAAAGTTTAGTGTTTTTTCTACCTATTAAAAACTGAAGGAATGCAACACCAGCTGTATTGAAATATTTAAACCAATCTTCCAACTGGACATTGCCCTGTTGAGGGCTGACTTGCCATCTGAGACTCCTGGGTACCATCCCATTCTTGACATATGTCTCAAGATAGGCAATATCCCATTGTGTATGTGTTTCTGATATAGTGTAGTATAGCCTCATGAAGAGGCCACTTAAATCACCCTCATCATTATTTTTATATATCTCGAAAACCCCCTTGGTGTTAATCACCCTTGTGGCTCGATATTCGATAATATCCATGACGGAAAGAAAGCAAGCAGTAACTGCCACTGACAGCTAGAGGAAGGCAGTAACGTGAGTTCAGAGAGTGGGGGTAGTAACGTGAGCCCAGAGAGAGGGGGTGCCCAACAAGGACAGCTATCTGGCAGTCATGTTCCCCCAGCTGCAGCATACTGCCAGATTGGCTCCAGTGATGAGGAGGGAGGGGATGATGAGGTCACTGACTCCACGTGGGTGCCTGATAGGAGAGAGGAGGAGGAGGAGGAGGAGCAGGCACATCTCCAACGAGGCAGGATGCCCTCCAGGGGCCAGCTTAAGGGCAGCAGACCGACCGCATCACACCGCAGAGCTCCGCATGTGCAGGGCGCTGCTGTCCCTGTGCGTTATTCCAAAAGTTCTTTGGTGTGGGCCTTTTTTCAGACGTGTACAGCAGATCGCACCATTGCCATTTGCAACATATGTCTAAAGCGTATCTCGCGTGGCCAAAACATCAGCCGCTTGGGCACCACGTGCTTGACCAGACATATGTCGACCTGCCATGCAGTCCATTGGCAAGCGTACCTAAAAGACCCAAACCAAAGAACAAAGCGGACCTCTCCTTGCTCCTCTTCAGCTGGGATCTCCAACCCCACTATACCTTCAGTCCTCTCTAAAACCGGCACTGAGAGGAATGAAGGTGTAGAATTTGGTGTGTCTCAGCCAAGTACTTGCGGACAATCTGCTAATAGTACACCGACGTCCGATTGTACCAGGCATATTTCCCTGCCCCAGCTGCTGCACCGCCAAAATAAGTTAGTTCCCAGCCATCCACATGCCCAGCGGTTGAATGCTAGCTTGGCTAAATTGCTTGCACTTCAACTGCTGCCTTTTCAGTTGGTAGACTCTGCCTCCTTCCGTGAGTTTGTTGAATGTGCGGTTCCTCAGTGACAGGTTCTCAAACGCCACTTTTTCTCACGGAAGGCGATTCCGGCTCTCTATCGGCATGTGGAAGGCAATGTCTTGGCCTCGCTGGACAGGGCGGTCAGCGGTTAGGTGCATATTACCGCTGACTCATGGTCCAGCAGGCATGGACAGGGACGTTACCTACCTTTCATGGCACATTGGGTGACTCTGCTGGCAGTTGGGAAGGATGCAGGACAAGGTGCAGTAGTGTTGGAGGTGGTTCCGTCACCACGCCTCCAAAATGCTACTACTGGTGATTCTGACACACCTCTCTCCTCCACCCCCTCCTCTTCTTCTTCCTCCATGGCCTCTTCCTGTGCTTTGTCCTCGGAACCAGCGGTGCTCCGTAGGCGTTCAAGGGGCTATGCAAGTACGCAGGCAAAGAGATGCCATGCGGTGCTTGAGCTGGTGTGCTTGGGGGACAGGAGCCACACTGGGGCAGAGATTCTGTCAGCTCTGCAGGGGCAGGCTCAGAGGTGGTTGAAGCCATGCCAGCTTAAGCCAGGAATGGTGGTTTGCGACAATGGCACCAACCTCCTCTCCGCCGTCTGACAGGGACAACTGACCCATGTGCCCTGTTTGGCTCACGTCCTTAACTTGGTGGTGCAGTGGTTCTTGGGCAGGTACCCGGGCTTACAGGAGGTCCTGAAGCAGGCCAGGAAACTCTGTGGGCATTTCCGCCGGTCATATAATGCCAGTGCTCGGCTGGCTGACCAGCAAAAGGATTACAACCTGCCCAAGAACCGCCTATTCTGTGACATGCCCACCAGGTGGAACTCTACGTTGGCCATGATGCAGCGGCTGCACACGCAGCAGAGGGCCATCAATGAGTATCTGTTGCAATATGGCACCAGGACAGTGTCAAGGGAGCTTGGATTTTTTTCCCCACGCCAGTGGGCCATGATCAGGGATGCATGCACTGTCCTGGCACCATTTGAGGAGGCCACGAGGATCGTGAGCAGTGACAGTGCATGCATCAGTGATGTCCACCTGTTGGAACACACGCTGCATGGAATAATGGACAGGGAACTTGAGGCAGAACAGAAGCAGGAAGCCTTACCTCTGAAGGCCCCCTTTATCCAGACAGTGTTTTCTGCTGGCCCGGCTATCACACAGGAAGAGGACGAGGAGGAGGAGGATTATTGTGTCAGCATGGAGGTGGAGCCTAGCACTCAGCATCAGCAGCAGTCTTCAAGGGATCAATTACAGTCCCAAGACACCCATGGACTTGTACGTGGCTGGGAGGAGGTGGCTGCGGATCATGTTGTCCTTAGTGACCCAGAGGACTCTGCACCGAATGCCACAGCAAACCTACACTGCATGGCCTCCCTGATCCTGCAAAACCTGCGGAAGGATCCTCGTATTCGTGCTATCAAGGAGAGGGATCATTACTTTGCTGGCAACCCTCCTTGATCCACGTTACAAGGGTAAGGTTGCGGACCTTATCTTGCCATCGCAGAGGGGGCAGAGGATGAAGCATCTTCGGGAGGCCTTGCAGAAAGGTCTGTGCAATGCGTTCCCAGAGACTGGGAGGTTACAAATTCCTGGTCCTGGACAACGTGTTGCTGAGGCTCCGGTCAGTCAAAGAAGGAGCAGATGAGAAGGTGGCCATCTGACCGATGCGTTCACACAATTTTTTAGTATGCAGCCCCAAGGTATGATCGCTTCCAGCAACCGTCGCCAGCGTCTGGTTTACATGGTGCAGGAATACCTAGGGGCAAGATCAGACTTGGACACCTTTCCCACCGAAAATTCCCTGGGTTACTGGGTCTTGAGGATGGATCACTGGCCAGAGCTTACACAGTATGCAATTGAGCTACTGGCCTGTCCTGCGTCCAGCGTTCTTTCAGAACGCACATTCAGTGCTGCTGGAGGCTTTGTAACCGATCATAGGGTGTGCCTGTCCACCGACTCGGTCGATCGACTGACTTTCATAAAAATTAATCAGTCTTGGATCACCACCAGCTACCAAGCACCTGATGCTGATGTAACCAAATAATTTTTTGGGAAATGTCAGATCCCTTCAAGACTGCCTATGCTGGTGCTGAGTGACTATCCTGTTATGCTGAGTGACTATCCTCTTCCTCCTCAATAATCATGCTGATAGCTTGAAAGAACATTTTTGGTTCTGGGCACCGCCACCCCTGGCTAAGGCCCAATTTTTCTGCCCCAGTTTAACAGGGGTATGTATTTACAATTTTTGATGCAATGCTTTGCAGCAGGGCTCATTGCTGTGCTCCAAGTACAGTATCTGTGAGGGGTTGCAGTGTTGTGGCACCAGCACCAGTGCCTAAGGTCCAATTTTTCAGCCCCTGTTTAACAGGGGCGTGTATTTACAATTTTTGATGCAATGCTTTGTAGCAGGGCTCATTGCTGTGCTCCAACTACAGTATCTGTGAGGGGTTGCAGTGTTGTGGCACCAGCACCTGTGCCTAAGGCCCAATTTTTCAGCCCCTGTTCCCCTGTTTAACAGGGGCGTGTAAATACAATTTTTAATGCAATACTTTGCAGCAGGGCTCATTGCTGCGCTCCAAGTACAGTATCTGTGAGGGGTTGCAGTGTTGTGGCACCAGTGCCTAAGGCCAAATTTTTCTGCCCCTGTTCAACAGGGGCATGTAATTACAATTCTTGATCTAATAGTTCACAGCAGGGCCCATTCCTCCGCCCACCAAGAGTAACTGTGAGGGCTTACAGTGTTGTGGCAACACCATCACCACCAAAGGCCCAATTTTTCTGCCCCTGTTCAACAGGGGCATATAATTACAATTATTGATCTAATATTTCACAGCTGGGCCCATTCCTGCGCCCACCAAGAGTAACTGTGAGGACTTACAGTGTTGTGGCACCAGCACCACCGCCACCACCAAAGGCCCAATTTTTCAGGCCCTGTTCAACAGGGTCATGCAATTACAATTCTTGATCTAATAATTCACAGCAGGGCTCATTCATGCGCCCACTAAGAGTAACTGTGAGGGCTTACAGTGTTCTGGCACCAGCACCACCACCACTACCAAAGGCCCAATTTTTCCTACCACTGTTCAACAATGGCATGTAATTACAATTCTTAATCTAATAGTTCACAGCAGGGCGTTCCAGCGCCCACCAAGAGTAACTGTGAGGGCTTACAGTGTTGTGGCAACACCAACACCTAAGGGCAAAATTTCTGCAGAGTATATATGGCAGGCCCCTACTTTCAAACATCCAACTTACAAACGACTCCTACTTGCAAACAGAAGGAGACAACAGGAAATGAGAGGAAATCTACCCCTAGGAAGGGAAATTCTCTCCTGTAAGAGTTAATATGGGAAAAGGTGTCTCCTCTCCACTGATGCTTTATCACCAATCCTTGTTTCAATAAAAAAAACAAATTTTCAAAAAACATTTGTCCTTGGGACGGAAAGTAAGGGGAAATGTTATTAACAGATGCACAGACAGCAAAACAAATGTTACAGTGGTGATAACCCTTCCCTAATCCCTATGTTTTCCAAAAAGCTTAAAAATAGATTTTTTGGCTGGAGCTGCACTTAAAAAATGTACCTGTTCCAAATTACAAACAGATTCTACTTAAGTAACAGTAGGTAAAAAAAAGAACCTTTACGCCCCTCAAAAAAACAACAAGTTCCTCTCTCAAACCACCATTGCGCACAAAGAATATGTGTGTGCCTAAAGCTGCTACTTAAAAAAGCAAAGTATGTATTGTGATATTTAAATGAAATAAATAGTAGCGCTATTGTTGTAAATTATACAAACGGAATCTAAAATCTATAGCACTAGGTGAAAAATGAATACCACTAGATTCTACTTAAGAACAAACCTACAGTCCCTGTCTTGTTTACACCGCCTGTATACTGCTGTTCAGAGTATATAGGGCCGTTTTTTAATTTGGGTGTGGGGTTCCCCTTAATATCCATACAAGACCCAAAGGGGCTGGTAGTGGGCTGAGGGGGGTACCCATGCCATTTTTCTCAATGATTTTCATCCATATTGCCGGGACCAGACATTACATTAAAGCCGCAAGCAGTTTTAAATAACTTGTTGTCCTTTAGAAATTTCATTTTGTGCAGGGACAGTTCTAAACACGGGAAACACGTGCCACTTCACAGGCATACTTTAGACACCTCCCAGGTACGATATTTAAAGGAATATTTCACTTTTCTCTTTTCACTTTATGCATCATTAAAATCACTGCTCCCGAAAAAACGTCCGTTTTTAAAACTTAATTTTGCATTGATACATGTCCCCTGGGGCAGGACCCAGGTCCCCACACCTTTTTAGGACAATAACTTGCATATTAGCTGTTATAATTAGCACTTTTGATTTTGAACGTTCGCGTCCATTGTATTTAATAGGGTTCTAAAGTTTGCGCAAACTTTCGGTCCGTTCGCAGGTTCTGGTGCGAACCGAACGGGGGGGTGTTCGGCTCATCCCTAGTCCTAAATGTAGGCGGGAGGTTGGTAATTACATACACATGGTTTGGCTGTGCCCACGGGTGCAGGAGTTCTGAAAGGTTGTGGCTGCTGACATAGATTCAATTAGTGGGATATCTGTTGGACTTGATCCCTTGGTTCTATTGTTAGGTATCACAGATAATCTGCCCACGACTACACACAAAAATCTGTTATCTTTTATGCTGCATTTTATGCCAGGAAGGCTATACTACTCCAGTGGAAAGCCACGGAGCCTCCTCGGGCTACTGTCTGGAAAGACTTGGTGAATGCAGCTCTGCCTTTGTATAAGTTGAGGTACATGGGACGCAACTGCCCTAGGTCCCCTGTCACGTTGATAGCAAGAGACAATTTTGACGGTTACACCTTGTCGGTTTTTACTGGACTGCTCGCTCCTTAGCTTTGTTCTATGATTTCCCCTGCCGTCATATCTCTAATGCTGCGTACACACCACCGTTTTTAATGTCATTGAAAAAAAACAAAGTTTTTATCGACGTGATTCTTCTCAAGCCTGCCTTGCCTACACACAATCATGAAAAAAAATGCTTGAGCAAAGCGCGGTGACGTACGAAATGTACGACGGCACTATAAAGGGGAAGTTCCATTTGGATGGCGCCACCCTTTGGGCTGCTTTTGCTGATCCTTGTGTTAGTAAAGTTTGGTGAGAGACGATTCGCGCTTTTCAGCCTTGTGCTCTTCAGTCCGTTACAGCGTGACGAATGTGCTATCTCCATTACGAACCAGAAGGAGCGCTCCTGTCTCATCACTTGCTTCTGAGCATGCGCGTTTTTTTTCACGTCGTTAAAGCCTACACACGGACGTTTTTCATGACGAGAAAAACGACAACGTGAAAAACTACGAGAAAAATTAGAGCATGTTCCAAATTTTTAATGCCCATTTTTCACGTCGTGAAAAATGCTCTGGAGCCCACACACGATCGTTTTTCATGACCAAATTAAAAAATGGCATTTTTCTCGTCATGAAAAACGGTCGTGTATACGAGGCATTATTGTCTTTCATTATAACACTTGATATGCTTAACATGTAACTGATTGAATATCTCAATAAACATTCCTTCTGTTAAAAAAAAGGCTAGTCTGAACTCTGCTGTAATAGCCTCCCCTGAAGGACCATAGGTGACCATGCAGTCTGAGCCACTTCGCCTGTCTGGCATTGTGGCTACTACTGGCGCGTCTAGCTCAGCTTATGTTACTAAGGATGATCTGTCCTCAGCTCTGACTTGTTTAGAAAGCAAAATTTCTGGGATGATTGCTTCAGTCACACAGAGTGGCAAGAAGCATGACAGATGCCCATCCCCTAATCCTCCTGTGTTGGAGCAAGAATGGGTTGATGAGGTGGAAGAGATAATAGATGACCTAGCTGATATAGGTCTCTGCCTCTGGAGAAGTAGGGCCTGAAGATGCCCAGGATTTTTCAGCTTCCCTGTCGCAAAGGCTTCTGATCCACTCTCTTACGCAGATGGTACGTGCAGAATTTAGGTTACCGCCAGTGGAGGTCCCTGGGATCTTTAAAGCCTCCACAGTGTGCACAGGTGTTTCCCTTTGACCCGCTATTAGAGCTGGTGGTGTATTCTGACTAGGAGCACCCAGACAGGATTTTTGTTCCTCCTAAAAAAAAAAAAAACTACCATATGAAGGATTTTTTTATTAAAAGTGAAGCATGTCGACTGTAGATGGAACAGCCTCCTCCTTGAATAAGAATTTGACTTGTCCTTTCCTGTGGATAATGCACAGGTCTCCAAGCACTCTGCTGATAAGAAATTGGAGTCCCTAATAAGGGCTTCCTTTTCTTTGGCTGGTTCCGCTATTCAGCCCACAGTGACACCAATTGGTGTTTTTTAGGCCTTAAAGGATCAGGTTAGTAGGCCTAATCAGGGGATGATTCTGCTGAGGATATGGCTGATTTGCCTCAGGCTTTATGCTTCGCTATAGATGCCCTTAAAGACTGGATGCAGCAAATGTCCCGGGTAGCTCTCTTGTCTGTGCATATGGCCAGAATTTTGTGGTTAAAGAGCTGGTCGGCTGAACTTTCTTGCAAAAGGTTGTTAGCTGGGTTTCTTTTTCACAGAAAACAATCTTTTTGGGAAGATCTCGATAAATACATCCAGAAAATCTTCCGGGGGAAAAGTTTGCTGCTTCAAGTGAAAAAGAAAACTAAACGTTTAAGAGCTTGAGAGCTGCTTTTTCGGGTTTTTCAGCCCCTAGACAGTTTTGACAGCAGCAATGATCTGGGGCCAGAGGCAAGCAGCAAGGTTAGGACCAGAAGAAGCCCTTGAAGGGACACCCCCACTCGCTCAGGTGGGGCGAAGGTTGCAGGATTTTGCAGGGGTTTGGGAAATGCTAGTTCAGGACAAGTGAGTTAACTCCATGGTATCTTGGGGATACAGGCTGGAGTTTTGAGCCTATCCCCCTCAGAGGTTTATAAGGTCCAGCGTCCACTCAGATCCTTTAAAAAACAGCTTGTTGTTCCAGGCACTAGACTGCTTGAGGTTTCAAGGGGTAATTGTAGAAGTTCCAATGGCCGAAAGGGGTACTGGGTTCTACTCAAACCAGTTTACGGTTCCAAAACCGAAAGGTGACATAAGGCCTATTTTGGATCTAAAGGCTCTAAATCATTATCTTTTAGTTCAGTCCTTTCCAATGCAGTCAATCCGCTCAGTAGTCATTTCACTCAGTTTAGAAGACTTTCTGGCATCCATAGACATCAGGGATGCATATGTGCATGTGCAAATTTTTCAACCTCATCAAAGGTTTTTGCGTTTTGCGATGTAAGATTGGCAATTCCAGTTTGTGGCACTCCCCTTGAAATTCGGATGAATTTTAGTTTTTTTGGAAAATCGTATGTATTCAAATTTCTGAATTACAATGGTACCGAATTTAAACGAATCCAAAATAACGTAAAAAAAATTCAGACAAAATTGCACTCTAATCGTTTTCAAATCAATTTCGAATAGTTTTCAAATAAAAGAATATAATATAATAAAGTAAAACAGAAAAAAATAGAAAATAAAAGAACAGAATAGAATAGAATAAAAAAAGAATAGAATAAAATAGAAATAATATAACCATCTTCTGAAATTCGAATTTCAAATAGAATAAATTAGAATTTGAACTCATAAGAAAGGAAAACAATAGAATAGAAAAAAAATAGAATAGACTATAATATAATAAAAAAAGAATAGAATAAAAAAACAATAGTATATAATAGAATAGAAAGAATATAACCCTTCCCCATAATTCAAATAGAATGAATTTGAATAGAATAGAAAAAATAGATTAGAATAGAATAGAAAAAAACTGAATAGTATAGAACAAAACAATAGAATAGAATAGAAAGCATATAACCATCTTTCAAAATTTTAATTTTAAATAGAATAAGTTGGAATTTGAATAGAAAAGAATAGAATATATTAGAATACGATAGAATAGAAAATAATAGAATATATTAGAATAAATAAATAGAAAAATAATAAAATTAAAAAAACAATAGAATAGAATGAAAGGAATATGTTAAGAGGGGGGGTTTGGGGGGAGGGGAAATGCGGGACTTTAAATGAGACACCCTAGATAAATGTCTCCATCCCTAATCAATGTATACATAAAGGTGGCGGTTTGGGACTTTGAGTGAGGCAAATAAGTGGAACAATGAATAATTTTTGAAAAAAGCAAGTTTTAATAAAATCACATAGGTTATACAAATATCTTGGCCACAAGGCTCCATATGAAGATATAAGTTAACAAAAATATTAGAAATAGCTAAATCACAACATGTTGTAGTAACATAATGCATCTAGGATAGCCTAAGGTACTAAAAGGCTTGTTGGCTTGATGCGTTTTGGCGACTAATCGCCTCATCAGGAGCAGATGCATTTAGTCTGAAAAAACATTAAAAACAAGTATGAGGGCCAATAAATGAATCTTGGAAAAATAGGATGAAAAAAAGTATGGAGAAAAAAAACATGGAGAAAAAAAGGGGGCAAAAGGAGATGTGGAGGAAAGAAAAAGGTTCACCCTCCTACTTACATATGGTCAGCAGATGGCGCCATACCGGCAGCAAACGTCAAGTGGCCCTCCCGGGAGCTGAGGGGACGAAGAGCCCCAAGGAAACCGGACAACACAACCGAGCCCCCAACGTGATGATGACACCCACACTGAGACTGGCGGCGACGCTGGGAGATGAACTGATTTACCAATATAGAATCAATTTGAATTTGAATAGAATATAAAAGAATAGATTAGAATAGGAAAATGGTTATATTATTTCTATTCTATTCCATTCTATTGTGTTGTTGTTTTTTTCTATACTGTTCTGTTATTTTCTATTCTTTTCTAATCTATTATTTTCTATTCTATTCAAAGTTGAATTGATTCTATTAAAATTTTTAGAAATGGTTATATTATTTCTATTCTATTCTATTGTTTTTTTTATTATTCCTTTTCTATTCTATTATTTTCTATTTGAATTTCAGAAGATGGTTATAGTCTTTCTATTTTATAAAAAAAAAATATTCTAGTCTATTCATTTCTATTCTATTCCATTCTATTCTGTTCTTTTATTTTCTATTCTATTTTGTTCTGTTTTCTGTTATATTATTTTCTATTATATTATATTTTTTCTATTTTATTCCTTTATTTCCTATTCTTTTTTATTCTCTTTGGAAATTGGAAAACTATTTGAATTTGAAAACTATTCTAATTCGAAAACTATTTGAATCGATACGAATTTGAATTCCGAAAATTCTAATCAATTTGAATATAAATAAACAAAACAAATTCCGAAAACAAATTTAACTAAATTAATTAATGTACCGTATTTTCCGGCGTATAAGACGACTGGGCGTATAAGACGACCCCCTAATTTTCCAGATAAAATTCGGGTTTTGGGATATACTCGCCGTATAAGACGACCCCCTTCCGACTAGCCATGCCTCACCATGCCTCACCATACCTCACTGTGCCCTTGCATACCTCACTGTGCCATTGCATACCTCACTGTGCCATTGCATACCTCACTGTGCCCCTGCATGCCTCACTGTTCTATTGCATACCTCACTGTGCCCCTGCATGCCTCACTGTTCCCCTGCATGCCTCACTGTTCCCCTGCATGCCTCACTGTTCCCCTGCATGCCTCACTGTTCCCCTGCATACCTCACTGTTCCCCTGCATACCTCACTGTGCCCCCTCGACGATCACTTACCTTATCCCTGACGTAGAATCTCAGTCAGACCGCGGCCGTCCATTTTTCAAAAGCCGCGCCTCCTCCTCGTGCTGTTCTGTGATAGGCGGAACACTCAGCTTCCCAACAGATACTGTGTTCAGTGTTCCGCCTATCACAGATGCCCTCTCATCCAAGGCCGAGGACGAGAGGGCATCCGTGATAGGCGGAACACTAAACAGAGGCTCTGCTGGGAAGCTGAGTGTTCCGCCTATCACAGAACAGAATGAGGAGGAGGCGCGGCTTTTGAAAAATGGACGGCCGCGGTCTGAGATTCTACAGTAAGGTCAGGTACCGGCGTATAAGACGACCCCCGACTTCTGAGAGGATTTTTAGGGGTTAAAAAGTCGTCTTATACGCCGGAAAATACGGTAAATAACGAATTGAAACGAAGTGAAACAAAATGAATTTTTTCGTTCTAGTCGAGAAGTCGGCTTTAGAGCCAGTTCAGTGTCTGGAGTACTTAGGTCTGTTTCTAGACACAGCCCAGGCAAAAATGTTCTTGCCTCCAAGAAAGGTCAATCCCTTGAAGGTTCAGGTTTGTCAAGTAAGGGGAAAAAACACCCTTCCATCCTGCTCTGTATGAGTTTGCTAGGGAGGATGGTGTCCTCATTCGAGGCAATTCCTTATGCCCAGTTTCATTCCAGCAGAACATTCTGCCATTTTGGAACAAAAGGGTGCAGGCTCTGGATTTTTGCATGTCCATAACCCCGAAGGTTTGTTTGAGCCCCAGTTGGTGGTTAGTAGATCGGAATCTAATGCAGGGGAAGTCTTTTCTTTCGGTAGTTTGTAAGATAGTGACCATGGATGCCAGTCTCTCTGGCTGGGGGGTGGTCCTGGAAGACTCCACAGTCCAGGGAAAGTGGTCTCAGGTGGAACAAAGGTTGTCCATCAATTTTCTAGAGGTTCTCTGAATTTTGGACGTTCAGATTACAGGGTCACCCAGTGAGGGTGCAAACCAACAATGCCACAGCGGTGGCTTATGTCAGCCACCAGGGCGGCACCAGGAGCCATTTAGCTTACAGGGAAGTGAGTCATATTCTGTCTTAGGCAGAGAGGCGTGTGCCAGTGCTGTATGGAGTTTACATTCTGGGGGTAGAGAATTGGAGGGCAGACTATCTCCAGCCAGCAAATACTTCCAGAATAATGGTCTCTTCACCCCGAGTTATTTTTAGAGATTTGCCGACGATGGGGGATGCTGGACGTAGATCTGTTGGTGTCCAGGTTCAACAACAAATAGCAAGAGATCCTCTCGCGTTAGTAGTGGACCCAGTTCTCCCTAATTTATGCATTCCCCTGATTCCTCTCCTGCCACATCTCTTGCACAGGACTTGAGAAGAACTGACTTCTGTTATTCTGGTGGCTCTGGCCTGGCCCAGAAGGGCCTGGTACCCAGAGATAGTGAGGTTGGCAATAGACAAACCATGGACAATCCCGGTCCGCCCTGATTTACTATCACAGGGTTCTATATTCCACCCAAATTTATGCTCACTAAATTTGACAGCACGGCTGTTGAAGCCAGAGTACTAAAAGATCTGGGTATCTCAGCACCAGTGATAGCTACACTGGTGACTGCCAGGAGGGCAGTCACCAAGAAAGTCTATCACAGCGTATGGAAGGCCTACATTGCTTGGTGTGAGGCCAGAAAATGTCATCCTCGGAAATACATGATTGGGAGAATCCTTTCCTTTCTTCAGTCCGGCATAGAGACAAAGCTAGCTTTGGGAAAAATTAGGGGGCAAATTTCAGCCTTTTCTGTGTTCTTTCAAAGGCCCTTAGCCTCGCATTCTTTAGTCCAAATCTTTCTTCAGGGGGAAACTCATTTGGTACCTCCCGTAAAGTTACCTCTGTGTCCTTGGGACTTAAATTTGGTTTTGTCAGTGCTACAGAAGCAGCCTTTTGAACCTATCCAGGAAATTCCAGTAGTCCTTTTGACATGAAAACTAGCTTTTATTTTTGCAATCACTTCGGCTAGAAGGGTATCAGAATTGGTGTCTCTTTCCATCCTTTTTGCCTAAGGTCATTTCTGGTTTTCTTTTCAATTTGTTTTTATTAAGTGTTAATGAAAATTACAGTGGAACAACCATCAAGTCATTATGCAAAATATACAATTGAGCTTATATGTCAATAAGTGACTTTTATCATATTAAAGCATGTGAGATGTGATCAGAAAGATTATACACTGGAAATCTTTTCCCTAATGGGGGAATTGTACTTTTTATAAAACTTAAGAGGTAAAGAAAGAGAAATAAATTAGAAATTAATATGATGAAGTGACATAACTAACATAACATAGACACCATATTATACCAAAGCGGGAGAAATCCCAGAGGCTGCGTCCTAGTAGGCCATCAAATTATGTATCCCTTATTGGGAATAAACAAGTCCAACAATTCCAATTATTGTAAATTTTTTGTACTGAGTCCAAGCTGTTTGCTAGTAACTGTTCATATAGGGCAGATTTCAGTACCTTTTTGATAATCTCTGAGACACTGGGGGCTATATTGGTTTTCCAGAGTGATGCAATAGTCATGCGGGCTGCAGTGAGGTTTTGGACGATTAGAAAGTGAAATTGTTTAGGAATTTTGTCTAATTTGTGGTGTAAAAGAGCCATCTCAGGTGTTGGAGGAGTGAAGAAGCCCATGACCTTGGAAATCAGGGAAAATATTCCATTACAAAAGCTGCAAAGTCTTCTACAATTCCAAAACACGTGAAATAAAGTTCCTGTGTCCCCACAGCCTCTCCAGCATTTTGTAGAGTCAGGGAAAATTTTTGATAGCTTGAGGGGAACAGGGGAACTTCTGTTTTTGGGAGTTTTCCCAATGGTTAACACACCTAGATGCTTTAAAAGTAGGGCTGTTACTGATTAAAATTTTCGTGTTCGATTAACCGCTTGTGGACCACCGCACGCCGATATACGTCGGCAGAATGGCACGGCTGGGCACATGGGCGTACAGGTACGTCCCCTTTAAGAGCCCAGCCGTGGCGCGCTCGCGACCCGTCCTCTTGATGGACCGCGTTCCATGCATACACGGATGCCTTGATTGCAGGGAGATTGGGCATATTTACTGGAACACCTGTTCTCAAAGCTAAAAATAGGGGGGTAAGGTCTGTGGAGTCCGTTGAGGCCCTTTCCAAAGAAACCCAGTGTCGATCAGAGGGTGAGTCGAACCAGGCATGCAGCTGTTCAATTAACACTGCTTTATGGTAGTTTTCCAATGCTGGGAGATTCACCCCCCCTTGTTTTATTTTTGCTTTGTTAATGTAGAAAACACAATTTTTGGTATCCTCCCTTGCCATATATATCTTTTAAGAAGGGCGCTGATCTTTTGGAAAGCTGGTATTATGATAGGGATTGTCCTAAAACGATAGATAATCTTGGGAAGTACTAATATTTTAAACGCTGCTATGCAACCTAACAAATTTAGCTCAAATTTTGCAATATTTAAAAGATCTTGAGAGACTGTTTGTATAACGGGTAGAAAGTTGACTTTATACAGTATATGTTGACTGAAGGAGACATTAGGACTATACCTAAATATGGTAATTAACATTGTACCCAGGTGTAAGCAAGTTGTTTTTTTAGGGATGTTAATAAAGGTCTGGGAAAATTGATTGGTAAAACTGTGTACTTAGTGGTATTTAGTTTGTAATAGGAGATTTTTCTGAAGTCATTAATGATAGTTTGAACTGCTGCCAAGGAAGACTTCAGGTTGGTGAGAGTGAGGGCTATGTCATCGGCAAACAGTCCAATTTTATGCTGTTGACCTGCTACTGTAATGCCTCTGACTGCTGGGTTGGTTCTAATTGATTCAGCAAGGGGTTCAATTACTAGAGTAAATATTAGAGGGGACAAGGGGCACCCCTGCCTTGTACCATTGGTAATTTGGAAAGACTCAGACAGTGCATTGGATGTGAAGATATTTGCAGAGGGGATAGAATATAATGCAGAGATAGCCGACAGAGCAAATCCTTGAAGGCCACATTTGCACAGGGTAGCTTGTAAGTAACCCCAGTGCACCCCATTGAATGCCTTTTCTGCATTGAGAGCTAAGAACACTGATGGTGTACTTCGCAATTCGGCTATACGTATTAGATTAAGCATACGACGGGTGCCATCAGCTTGTCTACCCTGAACAAATCCCACTTGATCTGACTTTTTTTGGAGTGATAATTGCCAGTCTATTAGCTAATACCTTAGCATAGATTTTAAGGTCTGAATTTAACAGCGATTTGGGGCAAAAAGTCTGTGGGCTATGACGTTGGCTCTTTACCATGTGACCAGCTGTGTCCAATCACAGATGATCACAGTGTAAACAGGAAGAGCCGTTTATCGTCTTTTCCTCGACTCGCACTGACAGGCGCGAGTAGAGGAGAGCCGACCATCTGCTCTCATGACAGGAGAGTCTGCGCTGATAATCAGCGCACTGATTATCAGTGCAGACTTATCGGGGATGTCCACTTCAGACCACCAGGGATGCCCACTTCAGACCACCAGGTGAGCCAACCAGGGGTGCCAATCAGTGCCCATTAGGATGGCCCTCTGTGCCCATCAATGATGCCTGCCAGTGCCTCCTATTCAGTGCTGCCTATCAGTGCCATCTATCAGTGCAACCCATCAGTGCTGCCCACCAGTGACACCCATCAGTTCCCCTTCAGTGCCGCCTAAAAGTACCCACCAGTGCCATCTACCAGTGCCACCTATGAGTGCCCATCAGTACTACCTATCAGTGCCCATCAGTGCCGCCTATGAGTGCCCATCAGTGCTACCTATCAGTGCCCATCAGTGCTGCATATCAGTGCCCATCACTGCTGCTTATCAGTACCACCTATCAGTGCCCATCACTGCTGCATATACGTGCCTCGTCATCAGTGCCCACCAGTGCCACCTTATCAGTGCCAATCAGTACTGCGTCATCAGTGCCCATCAGTGCAGCCTCATCAGTGCTCATCAGTGAAGGGGTAAACTTACTTATTTACAACGTTTTGTAACAGAAACAAGGACAAACTTTTTTTTTCTTCAAAATTGTCTGTCTTTTTTTATTTGTATTGAAAAAAAATAAAAACCCAAGTAGTGATCAAATACCACCAAAAGAAAGCTCTATTTGTGGGAAAAACAATAATACAAATTTTGTTTGGGTACAGCGTCGCATGACCATGCAATCGTCATTCAAAATGCGGCAGCGCTGAAAGCTGAAAATTGGACGGGGCAGGAAGGGGGGAAGTGCCCTGTATTAAAGTGGTTAAATATTTAAATTGTTCAGCTGTTAATATCTTAACAAACAAACAAACAAACAAAAACACAGAATAGATAATACAATAAAGAATACAGTAGCTGCTTTTTACCTTGAACAGCTCTGACAAGATAGAAGTACAGTATTTTGAACTTGTGGTGGTCGAGAGTTGATTCATCTGTGATATATTACATTGGGTATGGCCATAAAAGTCGTAAAAGTCATCTGAGTTATTTGCTTAGAAACAATGGATTGATAGGTGGCAATTTGACAGATACTTGAAGCTATAAGGTGAAATTGGAAAATATTCTTATCCATCACTGGATGACATGATCGAACACCAATAAAAAACATCATATGATCCTTGAGGAATGAAGGTGAAAGTATTCTTTAGTAGGAGTGAGGCTTACAACTAAAGTGCAATGTTCTGTTCTCCATGTATAGCTATAATCATATGGACCTCTAAAAGCACTATAGTTGAAATAGCTTTATGTTCCTAGTTAAATAATAAATGTTAAAATTACATTTATTAAATAATAAATGTTAAAATGCAGTTTCATAAAAAAACTATTTTGGATAGAGTAGACAATAGTGAGACATCTGTATTTTTTTGTCTGTGTATCATTAGGGATATTTCGTTCTGTCAGCTGTTGATATATCCAGTATCAGGTTGGGACTAAAACAACCTTGTCTGCCTTATAATGTACAGTAAGGGGTAAGAAAAATTGTTCCAAATGTCACTGAATGAATAATAATTATCATGGCATCTTTAAAGGCTAAGTTCACCTTTTTTCTAAATTCCAGATTCCCTATGTACCAATATACCACCAATATACCATTAATGTACCCCTGTTGCTCTAGGGCAGGCCACACCTCAGCCTCCAGTTTGTTTAATAGAAAACTCCTCCTTTACTTCCTGCCCCCATCCTCCAGGAGATTGCTCCCGCCCACATCTGTACTCACATACAATCAATGTCAATGAACATAATTTTTTCTCAATACACAGCCAGGGTTTTCCTTGTTTTGTACCTTACTTTCTTCTTTCATTGATCGCTCATTTGGAAGAATGTACAGGAGCTGAGCTATCACATACCAGCTAATGCAGAGCACAGCTGTAGTTTTGAAAACAAGAGACGTGTGTCCCTGGAAGTCTGTAAAGCTCATCATACACTATACAATCTGATTGTGCAATCACCTTTAGATCTACCATCAACTATGTAGTACAAGGGCCTGCCTCACTCCTCTTATTATATCGTTTTGGTAAATGTAAAGGAGATTTCACAGAAATTGTACTACCAGATTGTATAGTGTGTGGCTACCTTTATACATCTAAAAATGAACTAGTCGCACTTTTGGCGCCATTCATTTTTAACGGCACCCCAAACACAGAAGCAAAAACACATTTTGCCCCGTGAAAAAAATGAAAGCTAGATCTAAAACAAAAATGCCAGCTATCATGCTTTTTTCACAACTTAAATACATCTTATTATCCTTTAGCTTACCCTATTCAGCCCTAATCAACTCCTTCTTCCCCTCTCCAATTAACTACTTTTTTTTTTTTTTATTACTATTTTTCTGAGAATTTACTAGTTTTCTTCTAGATCATTTTTTTCTTTCTTTTTTGCATTTTGAATATACTATATTTTCTTCCATTTTTGTCTCTACATAATCCATCCATTCACCAAAATCATCCACATCAGCCATAACTCTCCATAGGGAAGAGGTTATGTCAGCTTGTAAAAAGGACCGCAGTGACACATTTCTTTAATTGTAAAGTCTAGGATAGGCGTGTTGGTGGTGGGAAAGTCGGCTATGGGGTCTGAGTCCTTCATAGAGTCACTGTGGTCACTCACCTCCACTTGAGCTGCCCCCAGCATGTCTGGAGCTGCTGTTGCCATGCCAGCTTGGACTTTACTGGGCTCCTTGTAGAGGGGGTAGAGGAGCCAGAGGTGGCTTCTGATTGTGCCATGGGAGATTAGTGGCTCTTATTAATTGTGGCTACAGCTTCTGTTTGGGCCACCATTTTTGTTGTGGCCTCTGGGCGCCGGCGCCATTATGCTGTGGTCCGTGGCCTGTGCCATTTTGCAGTGGACTGCGGCTGGTGGGCATAAAGAATGGGGTGACTTTCTGCAGCTGTGCCCTGTCTTTGCACTTGGAGGACATTGTGCTGGGGTGAGGGATGTCTAGCGGTGGGGTAACTTACTGCTGGCAGTGTCGAGGGGGCCCTAAGTGGTGGGAGATCCCAGCAGTGGGGCAGAGTGAAGCGGAGCTCGTTCAAGAAGCGCCCATCTTGGGTCGCAGTTGCCACGCCCCCCTGAGTAAATAGCTATCAAACATGTCAAGTCCTTAAATTGTATGCACCCGTGATATTGTGAAAAACGAGTGTGCCCCAAATTTTTCATAGGTGAGGCTTTAACCAATTAAGCCCCGGACCAGGCCACTTTTTGCAATTCGGCACTGCGTCATTTTAACTGACAATTGCGCGGTCATGCGATGTGGCTCCCAAACAAAATTGACATCCTTTCTTTTCCCACAAATAGAGCTTTCTTTTGGTGGTATCTGATCACCTCTGCGGTTTTTATTTTTTGTGTTATAAACAAAAATAGAGTGACAATTTGGAAAAAAATTCAATATTTTTTACTTTTTGCTATAATAAATATCCCCAAAAAATATATAAAATTATTTTTTTCCTCAGTTTAGGCCGATCCGTATTCTACATATTTTTGGTAAAAAAACGCAATAAGCGTTTATTGATTGGTTTGCCCCAAAGTTATAGCGTCTACAACAGGGGTCTCAAACTGGCGGCCCTCCAGCTGTTGCAAAACTAAAAATCCCATGAGGCATTGCAAGGCAGACAGACACAAGCATGACTCCTACAGGCAGAGGCATGATGGGACTTGTAGTTTTGAAACAGCTGGAGGGCCACCAGTTTGAGACCTCTGGTCTACAAAATAGGTGATAGTTTTATGGCATTTTTATTAATCATTTTTTTTACTAGTAATGGCGGCAATCAGCGATTTTTATCGTGACTGTGACATTAAGGCAGACACATCGGACACTTTTGACACCTTTTTGGGACCATTGTCATTTTTACAGCGATCAGTGCTATAAAAATGCACTGATTACTGTAAAAATAACACTGGCAGTGAAGGGGTTAACCTGTAGGGGCACTGAAGGGGTTAAGTGTGTCCTAGGAAGTGATTCTAACTGTTAGGGGGCGTGGCTACAAGTGACATGTCACTGATCGCTGTTCCCGATGAGAGGAAACAGACGATCAGTGACATGTCACTAGAAAGAACGGGAAGTTGTTGTGTTTACACTGACATCTCCCCATTCTTCAGCTCTGTGAACCGATCGCGGGACACCGGCGGACATCGAGTCCGCGGGTCCCACGGGCACGGTCACGGAGCTCGCAAAAGGTCGCGGCAATTTAAAGGGGATGTATATATACGCCCATTTGCGCAGCCGTGCCATTCTTTCGACGTAAAAAGTCGTGCGGCGGTCGGCAAGCGGTTAAAAGCCTTTAAAGATCATCAGTTTAGAGTTAGAAATAATTCTAGGGTTATAATTTATGGTTAACACTCCAATGTGTGTTGCAATACCTCACATGTGTGGTGCAAGTGTAGTGTACATACACGTGTGCATCCTATATGCACAGTTACATTAAGTATGGGTAGGGTGATGGGGTTGGTTTATTTTTTATTTTTAAATTAATTTTGATTATAATTTTGCTTTTTAAACTTTTTTTTTTTCATTTTGCATTATTGCTATCACAAGGGGACTAACAAGCCCTCTATATGTTAGCATTTGACACATGACACGTCTTCTTTATGAATGTTTCTCCTGCTTCCACTCAGCTAATTAAGTATAGATGTTGCTTGATTAGCTGCTTCCTTAGGCACAGAATCTGGGGAATTGTTGCCTTATGAGTTTATGTGAAATCTCCATTAACAGCTGTATAATATTGTAATTATGAATATATTTAATTTAGAGTTGTATCAATGTGGGTGTGTAATATAGCTCCCCAGAAGTCCCTGTTATACAGACAATTCGGTGCCTAAGCTCGTTTATCTAAACAATGGAACCCAAACCTCTTTATTCTACAAATATTCACTTCAAAGGATCCCTCGTTTAGATATGCAATGAAGGTGGCCAGTCTGTCCTCAATACTTAACTTCCTTGAAAAAAGTTATGTTTCCTGCTCTAAATAGTCTGTGCCAAGGATTTGCAGTAAAGTGGGCTGACTTGTGAAAAGTATAGGGATTGAAGATTTAGCCAATCCTTAACAAAGAATAGGGAGGCCCACCAATCAGAGCCATGCCATGCCAACGAATGAGGCACCGGCCTTAACTGATATACACAGACTAGATGGGAGGGAATAGAACACTCGCTCTAGAAGGGCAGTCACCAGAATGGAGTCCTTGTGTGTGCAGTAGAATGGTAGCTATGGAATATATCTCCCTGGCACTTGTTTCTAAATGTTTGTCTTATGTCTTATCCCTCTCGTTGTTTGTATGTAGGCTTTGAGTATTATGCTCTGTATTCCTTCAGTTAACCTACAGTATGATTGTTCCTTTTCCTGTACAATAGATAGATTGCTGTGTATTAGCTTAGGCCTCTTTTTTTTTTTTTATCTTTTTTATTTAGATTTTAGATACACAAAATTAGCCCACACAGGGGCCGAACATTTACCCACGCAGGGGCCAATCTCCTGCTGCGGGAACAGGTCGCAGCAAGGCACAACCAGAAACATTAAACATCCTACTTAAACTACAACCCCAATGTGGGGAGAGGGTCAGGTCAGGGTGAACACTGGTCAACATAATGTCAGGAGGATGCTGCATCCTGAGAAAAAAATTGGGTCATTACATTACCAAACTAGCATGAATCCTTTAAACTAGTTATTGGTTACTGCATCATTTGCCGTGGAAGCATCCTCTAACCAACAAGTCCATACCTTCTAAAATTTTTGTGGACAGCCCCTACCCGAGTAGGCCTTATATGGAGCGGTGATCTCTTTCTCTAGGTGGCCTTATAGAGGGGTAAACTGGCATTCACTAGGCTTTTCCAGAATCCGACAGAGGGGGGAGACGGTTTTTTCCAATGCACCGTAATAGCCTTACGGGCATAGAACAGTAGCAGGGAGATGAGTACTTTCCTGGGTTGAAGCACTGACATTTGTTCCACCAGCCCCAGCAGACAATATTTAGGGTCATATGGGACACGAGTTTTAGTGACCTTAGCGATTACCCAGAGTATTGCCGTCCAATAATGTGCTATCGCTGGCCAATCCCAGAAAATGTGAAAAAAGTCACCCAGTTGATGCGAGAATTGCCAGCACGCCTGAAGCCTCGTACACACGACCGAGTTTCTCGTCAAGAAAAAACACGTTGTTTTTCTTGACGAGATTCTTGGACAAGAAACTTGTCCCGGCCGAGTGTACACACGCTCCTTTCAAAGAAACCGCGGTTCTTTGAATGGAGCGAACGCGGTGATGTAATCGACTACAACGAGCGTGCGCTCGTCACATTCGATGCCGTCGCCGCCATCTTTCTACACCCTACCTATGCCTAGGAAGCTACCATGCATGCGTCAAAGTCATTTCGAGCATGCGCGGATTTCCACGGCGACAGGTAAGTGTACACACACACACTTTTCTTGTAGAGAAACATGCTGACGAGAATCTCAACGAGAAAATAGAGAGCAGGTTCTCTATTTTTCTCGTCGAGATTCTTGTCGGTTTTCTTGACGAGAAACATGATAGCCGCATACACACGACCGATTTACTCGACAAGAAAGCTCTGCCAGCAAGTTTCTTGTCGTTTTTTGACGAGAAACTCGGTCGTGTGTACGAGGCTGAAGAATGTTCCGGCGACATCTGCTGCAGCCTATGGGGTGTACAGTGAGCTCTATATACAATTTTGTATTGGACTAGTTTGTCCCGTGCTGAGACCAGAGGGGAGAAGGGAAAGTCCCAAATCTCCCTCCAGTCATCCTCGTCCAGCCCAGGTATGTCCCCCACCCATTTCCTGCGGAGGGAGGACAGCTTGGGGGCGGCAGCAACCAACAGGGACCCATAGAGTTGGGATGTTGGTTTCTCCAAGTCCTTCACCCGAAGGGTGGATTCAAGCTCAGAATACTCCAAGACAACTGGTTGGCCCAAGCTTAGGCCTCTTTGCTATTTACCAATAAATCTTTGTTATTGTGTTAAAGCTTTCACTTATGCTCCAAGAACTCTCATTAACCCAAATCATATCTGAGAGATATTAAATCTCAAAATATAACTTTTGGGTAACAGGAATGATAGCTCTGATGTTGGAAATGCTATGAGCTGAGCACTTCCAACTTCATTTATAGCAGAGGAGACTGGGGAGCAATCACAACATTGGGAAAAAAAACAACTTTATTTCATTTCTAAATAACTTTACAATACTTGGTACCAGAAAAATAACTGTAATGTAATTTTAAACAGGACAAATTATAGAATACCGTTTTTACTTTAGATCTACAGCAATGACATGGATCACATAGAAAAGGTGTATTTTTTATATTTGTTATTTTTTTGTCTATAGATTGCATAAAAAATAACATAATTAGTAGGGCTGTTACTGATTAAAATTTTCGTGTTCGATTAATCGATTTTTTTTAATCGATTAATCGACTAATTTCGATTAATTATAACGCACATACAGTTTTTACAAGAATTTTTTTTTATTAAACTTTAAGAAAAACGTAGAAAGTTAGTTTGTTAGTTGTCCACATCTCCCCCCATACTGTAATTTCCACATGTGCTCCCATTCTGTAATGTCCACATCTCCCCCGTAATGTCCACATCTCCCCCGTAATGTCCACTTCCCCCCCCCTCATACTGTAATGCCCACATGTGTCCCCATACTGTAATGTCCACATGTGCCCCCATACCGTAATGTCCACATCTCCCCCGTAATGTCCACATCTCCCCCGTAGTGTCCACATCTCCCCCGTAATGTCCACTTTTCCCCCCCATACCGTAATGCCCACATGTGCCCCCATACCATAATGTCCACATCTCCCCCGTAATGTCCACATCTCCCCCGTAATGTCCACATCTCCCCCGTAATGTCCACATCTCCCCCGTAATGTCCACTTTCCCCCCATACTGTAATGCCCACATGTGTCCCCATACTGTAATGTCCACATGTGCCCCCATACCGTAATGTCCACATCTCCCCCGTAATGTCCACATCTCCCCCGTAATGTCCACATCTCCCCCGTAGTGTCCACATCTCCCCAGTAATGTCCACTTTTCCCCCCATACCGTAATGCCCACATGTGCCCCCTACCATAATGTCCACATCTCCCCCGTAATGTCCACATCTCCCCCGTAATGTCCACTTTCCCCCCCATACCGTAATGCCCACATGTGCCCCCATACCATAATGTCCACATCTCCCCCGTAATGTCCACATCTCCCCCGTAATGTCCACTTTTCCCCCCCATACTGTAATGTCCACATGTGCCCCCATTCTGTAATGTCCACATGTGCCCCCATACTGTAATGTCCACATCTCCCCCGTAATGTCCACATCTCCCCCCATAATGTAATGCCCACATGTGCTCCCACTGTAATGTCATTGTCCACATCTCCCCCCGTAATGTCCACATCTCCCCCCGTAATGTCCACATCTCCCCCCGTAATGTCCACATCTCCCCCAATACCTTAAGATCCAGGCAGAACCGTCCGCAGAGTAGACGGCACAAGCAGGCAGCTGATGACGTCAGCGCGCCGCTACTAGGCTGTCGCAGGGTGGACCAAGATGGCCGCCGCGCTCCGGAGCTAGGCCGAAGCCGTGGCCTTTCCTATGGACAAGACCGCGGAGCTCACTCCGCGGATCGTCATCGATCAAAAAAATTTTGATCAATCAAAGAAATTAACGATTAATCGAGCAATTAATCGTTAATTTCCGCACTCCTAATAATTAGCAATAACAAAAGCAACCCTTGTTATGTGTATATGAATATATATATATATATATATATATATATATATACTGTATATCCTGTCTAAAATATAGATGTATTTACAGTAGTGTCATCTTTTTTTTACTTGGATATTCCCATCTGCACAAATATTATATGCCCTGAGCTAAATCTTTCTGAGTTCTACTAGATCTGTGGTTTCAGAAAGATTTTTGCGGTCAATTCGATTTTTTATAATATAGATATCTTTACTCAGGGGTTGATTTACTAAAACTAGAGAGTGAAAAATGTGGTGCAGCTGTGCATGGTAACCCATCAGCTTCTAGCTTCAGCTTGTTCAATTAAGCTTTAGCAAAAAAATAACAACCTAGAAGCTGATTGGTTTCGATGCAGAGCTGCATCAGATTTCCTTCTTTATCCTTCAAATCCATAAATATTCCCATTGGGTTCTTCAGTCTTTGGTCTCTCCCGAGTACCCTATCCTGGAACTGGGAGAGATGATTTGTATCATTTGCTGTTACTATCTGGTTGCACTGTTTGGAGCTTAGGCACACTATCTGGGCATATTCCATCTATATACACATGTAAGTCCTTTGTAACTTAGAAAACCAGGTCAGAGATATGTGCATAAATTAAAGGGTAGCTCCTCTTTTGTGAGGAAAAAAATTGCAAATAAAGAAAAAATAATATAGCGTATACAATTGCGACACAAGTCATATTGTAACTGAATGTTATTAAAAATTACCATTCCTTTTCAATCTGCAGCCACTGTAATTTTCTGAGAATGCATTTCAATATGGCTACCTGGAGTTGTTCTGTTCACAGAATGTGTACTGACCACTCCCCAGAAACATAATTTTCTGGTTGTGTGATTGGCTCACCAATTTTCCCAGAAGTCTGCCTAAGATACAAGTCAGATTTCAGGCCTCCCCTGCAACAAAATTTTTATTTTTGGTGAGATACTCCCTGTAGGAACACATCTAAAGGGATGCAGGCCCATCAGATTTCCTCTTTTGTGCCCTGCAGGTGCACTCCTGATAGATAATTATGAAACCCCTCCCATTAGACCCACTCACCACAAAGGCACAGAGGAACATACAGGGATTACTTCAGAAAAACAAAAGGTGGGAATCTGCAACAAAGTTTGTTCACCACTTGCAGCCCGCCACCGTCAAATGACGACAGGGCGGTGCGGCACTCATTCTGGGTGTATGTCATATGACAACTTCCCAGAACGACCACTCTTGTGTGCCCGTGGTGGTGCGCAGTGCGGCAATCGCTGCCGTGTCTTGTTGCTAGGACACGGCGTTACCCCGATCTCTGTAAAGAGCCGTGGCTCTTTAACCCTGTGATCGGTTGTGTCCAATCACAGCTGGTCACATGTAAACACAGAGATGCTGGTAATCGGCGCTCCTCGCCTCACACTGACAGAGTGTGAGGACAGGAGAGCCGATCAACGACATCTCCTCACAGAGGACATCTAGGTATGTAATCACAATTACAATTAAGTGCCCACCAGTGCCAGCAAAGAGTGCCCACCACTGCCAGCGATCAGTGCCCACCGATACCCACAAGTGCCAGCAATCAGTGCCCACAAGTGCCAGCAATCAGTGCCCACATGGGCCAGCAATTAGTGGCCATTAGTGATGCCAGTCAGTGCTGCCCATCAATGCCCGTCACTGCTGCCCATCAATGCCATCACTGCTGCCCATCAATGCCCCCCATTAATGCCCCTCAGTGCCGTCCATCAGTGGCCATCAGTGCCGCCTATTCATGCCACCTATCTGTGCCCACCATCGCCGCCTATCTGTGCCCTCCAGTGCCGCCTATCAGTGCCTATCAGTGCCCACCAGTGCCACCCATCAGTGCCGCCTATCAGTGCTCATCAGTGCCACATATCAGTGCCACCTATCAGTGCTCATACAGTAAGTGCAGTATATTCATGCCTCCTCATCTGTGCCACCTAATCAGTGCCCATAAGTGTCGCCTCATCAGTGCCCATCAGTGCAGCCTATCAGTGCTCATCAGTGCTGCCTCATCAGCGCCCATTAGTGAAGGAGAAAAATTACTTATTTACAAAATTTACTGACAGAAACTAAGAAAACCTTTTTTTTCAAAACTTTGTCTTTTTTTTATAGGAAAGCTCTATTTGTGTGAAGACAATTATTAAAAATGTCACATGGTTACAGTGTAGCCAATTGTCATTCAAAGTGTGACAGTGCTGAAAGCTGAAAAATGGCTTGGGTAGGAAGGAGTTGTAAGTGCTCTGTATTAAGGTGGTTAAAATTCTTGCAATGCACATAGATCACCCAGAGGGGAATTTTTCTTTCTCAACAAAAGTGGAGTTACGCTTTAAATGTTAATATTTGAACTTTCTAGAATTGTGCTTCACCTCTTCTTGATGAAGTGGTCCATAACACATTGAAAAACGTTACCTACATGCCACCAAGTTGACTACCTACCAAAATAGGGTCATTTAGAACCCATTGAATAAATACAAGGGTTGATTTACTAAAACTGAAGAGTGCAAAATCGGGTTCAGCTCTGCATAGAAACCTATCAGCTTAGAGGCTGAGTGGCTATCATGCATAGCTGCACCAGATTTTGCACACTCCAGTTTTGGTAATTCAACCCCACAGTGTTGTAATATTTGGGGTTTGTAATGGTACTGTGTGGGTGTGAAGCTATTGTGCTTTACTAAAATACATATGTAAGATTTTATAAATTGATTATACATGTGCATTAAAAAATAAATAAAATAAAAACACACAGGTCCAAGAAAGTAAGGGGGCCAGTGAGGACGTGAAGCGCGACTCGTGCATGCGCAGTAGGGAACCGGGAATTGAAGCGGCAAAGCTTCACTTCCTGATTCCATCACTGAGGATGGTGGCAGGGGCAGCCGAGAGCCGAGCGATTGATCCGCTTTGGCTGCCGACATCTTGGGCACCCTGGACAGGTAGGTGTCCATATATTAAAAGTCAACAGCTGCAGTATTTGTAGCTGCTGGCTTTTAATATTTTTTTTTTAGATGGACCTCCGCTTTAAGTCTGTGTAAGTTCACACTGTTTGCCTTTTACCATGACACAAAGATATGCTCATAGAGAACTATAGTGCTTATGGGCTTATTCAACAAACCTAACCCTCCTAAGGTACATAAGTGTAAATAATAATTATTCAAGATGATACTGTAAGCAGGACAATTGGATGAGGTAATGGCTGAGAGTTGTATTTAGTGTTCTGTTTTAAAGCAATAGATTAATAATATTTTATAATAAAAACAAGGTTTTTATATATATATAATTTGTTTATATATATATATATATATATAATATAATTTGTCTGTGGTATATGCTTATGAAGTACCAAGAAAGTCCCTAATGAACGTCTTCTTTTGCTCTGTATGTTAGGATATGGGGTCTGGGTACTGATTTTAAGCTTAAAGCCTCATACACACAATCGGATTTTCCGTGGACAAAGCGTAGGACTTTTGTCCGAAGGGCATTGGCCATGAACTTTTCTTGCATACAAATGGCAAAGAATTGTCGGCCAACAAACACAAAACTACAAGGTTTTTCAGCTCTTTAGCCCCACCCTTTGGGCAACTTCTGCTAATGTTGTGTTATGATTAGAATTGCTTCTGAGCATGCGTGTTTGTACTTTGAAGTTTTGTCCGAAGGACTTCTGTACACACGATCAGATAATCCGACAACACACATTTGTTGGAGGAAAATTTTAAAGCATGCTATCCAACATTTGTTGGTGGAAAATCCGACAACAATTGTCCGATGGAGCATACAAATGGTCGGATTTTCCGACAACAGCCTGCCATCACACAATTCCCGTCGGAAAATCCGATCGTGTGTATGGGCCTTAATACTCAAATTCCCATATGGCCTTCTAATATTAATTGTAAAAGCATGCTTAGATATCTTATAAATCATGTTTGTGTATGTCTTTGACAGAGTATAACATCTAAATTTGCTTTATCAAAAATATATTGTTTAAGAGAGAATACTTTCCACCTAATTGTTTGTTTTACTGTTTATAAAAGTAGTTCTCTTTGGTAAAAGTTTAGAATTTTACCTAAAAAAAAAACAACATTATTTTAAGGAATTTTTATGTTAGAAAATAAAAAAGACGCTTATTGTTTTACACAAGGTGCCACAGGCAGATAATTATTCCCCTGGGATTTCAATTAAAATTTACCATGTTTATTTAGCAGAAAACAATTACATCCATTCTGTTACTCCAATGATTTCTGTTTGGCTTGCTTTGGGAAACCCAAGGCTAGTGATATTGTATCAGTTTGACAACAGCTCACATCTGTGAATTGAAACTTCAAAAGACAAAAAAAAAATGCCTATTGTGCTTAGCACAAAATAGACCCTTTTGTTGCAATAGACAGTAGCACTGTGGCCATGTCATTCTGCATGAATGCAGCAAAAATAATAACAGAGTATTTAAGTCATTCTTTCATTCTCTGACAATGCATTTCATATGACATTTTTTATTGCTAATGAAGGTGTCAGGACAAAAAAGGAAGGCTTAATAGAGTAGTTTCGTTTGAGTGCAAAGGAGTAAAGAAAAACATGGTGTTGTTAATTAACTTTTTAGATTGTCTTGCAGGGAACAAACATTTAGCAAGTACGATTATCAAAGAAACAACTCTGTGACATTGCTTGACATTCAGTGTGACCTTTCGCTTATGAGACGGTTGAAAACTTTCTCCTTTAACAAACTTTTGGAAACATTTTAACAATTTAGCCAGATTCATAAACAGAGGCCCATAAAAAGAAAAGGGAACCTTTGTATTTATCAGCTCAGTAGGTCTATTCAAATATTAACTCAGAACTAAGATAAAAAAGTGTTGGCATAGTGAAAGGAGTATTATTCTGTGTCTTGACTTATCAGCCATTATGTAGCATGTATAATATGAGAGTCAAACACTTGGGCAAGGAAATCAGAAGTGTGTTTATCATCAAAATTACACTATGGTATTGGCGTGGGACTTTTATTGGTTTATATTTGTTTAAAAAGACACTATATACTCTTATTGTACAACAACATTTTTTTGTATATCATGATAAAATACAGAGCTATAAAAAAAGCCAACATTGACAATGTAGTTTGTTTGAATATAATAGTCTTTACAGCTCAATGTGTTTCTTGAACATTGTCCTTCTCATCAGGAGCCACCAATATAGACTTTATATATTATGCAATCTAAATGAGATAACAATTATCAGCAATCACATTTTAAACAATTAATTGATGGTTATACCACCACCCATTGCATTAACATGCTCACCCCCACTTTTTCAAAGATACATGAGAGGGGGGGAGCAGAAGAGGCCAGACCATCCAACAGGGCCATGGGGGACCCTCTCACACAGGCACCCCCAGGTCACAAACCTTCCTTCCTCCCTCTCCTTTCTCCAAAGGCTTGGGTATAATAGACAAAAATTTACATAACTTTATCAGTTAGTTCAAAGACCTACTTTAACCATAGTAAAGAACTTAATTTACCTCATTTATATGGTGAAGAAATTATGCTGCTGCTTCTATCATAGTGGAATGGTATTCATTTGGTCCAGAATAATGACATGCTATCAAGTCTCTATAAGGAGTAGTGATGAGCCGAACACCCCCGGGTTCAGTTCGCACCAGAACCCGCGAACGGACCGAAAGTTTGCACGAACTTTAGAACCCTATTAAATACAATGGATGCGAACGTTCGAAATCTAAAGTGATAATTATAACGACTAATATGCATGTTATTGTCCTAAAAAGGGTTTGGGAACCCAGGTTCTGCACCAGGGGACATGTATCAATCCAAAAAAAAGTTTTAAAAACTGCCGTTTTTCGGGAGCAGTCATTTTAATGATGCATAAAGTGAAAAAAAAAGTCAAATATTCCTTTAAATATCGTACCTGGGGGGTGTCTAAAGTATGCCTGTGAAGTGCCACGTGTTTCCCGTGTTTAGAACTGTCCCTGCACAAAATTACATTTCTAAAGGAAAAAAAGCCATTTAAAACTGCTTGCGGCTTTAATGTAATGTCTGGTCCCGGTAATATGGATGAAAATCTTTAAGAAAAATGGCATAGCTACCCCATCACAGCCCCCCCACTACCCCAGCCCATTATCAGCCCCTTTGGGTCTTGTATGGATATTAAGGGGAACCCCGCACACAAAATAAAAAAGGCCCTATATACTCTGAACAGCCATATACAGGCGGTGCATACAAGACAGGGACTGTAGGTTTGTTCTTATGTAGAATCTGTTTGTAATTTTGAACAGGTACATTGTTTAAGTGTAGCTCCAGCCAAAAAATCTATTTTTAAGCTTTTTGGAAAACATAGGGAAGGGTTATCACCCCTGTAACATTTGTTTTGCTGTCTGTGCAGTGTGCACCTGTTCAGAACAGTTCACCTCACTTTCTGTCCTAATGACAAATGTTTTTTGAAAATTTGGGGTTTTTATTGAAACAAGAATTGGTGATAAAGCATCAGTGGAGAGGAGACACTTTTTTTCCCATATTAACTCTTACAGGAGAGAATTTGCCTTCCTAGGGGTAGATTTCCTCTCACTTCCTGTTGTATCCTTCCGTTTGCAAGAAGGAGTCGTATATGCCGTATATACTCAGCTGAAATTTGCCCCTTACATGTTGGTGTTGCCACAACACTGTGAGCCCTCACAGCTACTCTTGGTGGGCGCATGAATGGGCCCTGCTGTGAATTATTAGATCAAGAATTGTAATTGCATGCCCCTGTTGAACAGGGGCTGAAAAATTGGGCCTTTGGTGGTGGTGGTGGTGGTGTTGACACAACACTGTAAGGCCTCACAGTTACTCTTGGTGGGCGCAGGAATGGGCCCTGCTGTGAATTATTAGATCAAGAATTGTAATTGCATGCCCCTGTTGAACAGGGGCTGAAAAATTGGGCCTTTGGTGGTGGTGGTGGTGGTGGTGTTGACACAACACTGTAAGGCCTCACAGTTACTCTTGGTGGGCGCAGGAATGGGCCCTGCTGTGAATTATTAGATCAAGAATTGTAATTGCATGCCCCTGTTGAACAGGGGCTGAAAAATTGGGCCTTTGGTGGTGGTGGTGGTGGTGTTGACACAACACTGTAAGGCCTCACAGTTACTCTTGGTGGGCGCAGGAATGGGCCCTGCTGTGAATTATTAGATCAAGCATTGTAATTACATGCCCCTGTTAAACAGGGGCAGAAAAATTGGGCCTTAGGCACTGGTGCCACAACACTGCAACCCCTCACAGATACTGTACTTGGAGCACAGCAATGAGCCCTGTTGCAAAGTATTGCATCAAAAATTTTAATTACACGCCCCTGTTAAACAGGGGCTGAAAAATTGGGCCTTAGCCATTGGTGCTGGTGCCACGACACTGCAACCTCTCCCAGATACTCTAGTTGGAGTGCAGGAATGAGCCCTGCTGCAAAGCATTGCATAAAAAATTGTAATAACACGCCCCCTGTTAAACAGGGGCTGAAAAATTGGGCCTTAGCCACTGGTGGCGGCACCCAGAAACAAAAATGTTCTTCCAAGCTATCATCATCAATCGGATCATTGAGGAGGAGGAGGATAGTCAGTCAACATAACAGGACAGTCTCTCAGCATCAGCATCAGTCTTGAAGGGATGTGACATTTGAAAATAAATTAGTCTGTTATATCAGCTTCAGGTGTTTGGTAGCTGGTGGTGATCCAAGACCGGTTCATCTTTATGAAGGTCAGTCGATCAACAGAGTCGGTGGACAGGCGCACCCTGTGATCCGTGACAAATCCTCCAGCAGCACTGAATGTGCGTTCTGAAAGAACGCTGGATGCAGGACAGGCCAGTAGCTCAATTGCATACTGTGCAAGCTCTGGCCAGTGATCCATCCTCAAGACCCAGTAAGCCAGAGGATTTTCGGTGGGGAAGGTGTCCAAGTCTGACCTTGCCCCTAGGTATTCCTGCACCATGTATATCAGACGCTGGCGGTGGTTGCTGGAACCGATCATACCTTGGGGCTGCGGACTAAAGAATTGTCTGAACGCATCGGTCAGACGGCCACCTTCCCCACCGCTCCTTCTTTGACTAACCGAAGCCTCAGCAACTCGTTGTCCAGGACCAGGAGTTTGTAACCTCCCAGTCTCTGGGAACGCGTTGTACAGACCTTTCTGCAAGGCCTCCCAGAGTTGTCTCATCCTCTGCTCCCTCTGCGACGGTAACATAAGGTCCGCAACCATACCCTTGTACCGTGGATCAAGGAGAGTGGCCAGCCAGTAATGGTCCCTCTCCTTGATCCGAAGAATACGAGGATCCTTCCGCAGATTTTGCAGGATCAGGGAGGCCATGCAGCGTAGGTTAGCTGAGGCATTCGGTCCGGAGTCCTCTGGGTCACTAAGGACGACATGATCCGCAGCCACCTCCTCCCAGCCACGTACAAGTCCACTGGTTTCTTGGGACTGTAAATCATCCCTAAAAGACTGCTGCTGATGATGCTGAGTGCCAGGCTCCACCTCCATGCTTACACAATCCTCCTCCTCCTCCTCCTCTTCTTCCTGTTCGATGGGTGGGACAGAAGGAACACTGTCTGGGTAAAGGGGGCCTTGAGAGGCAAGGAAGTCCTCCTCTTCCTGCCTCTGTTCTGCCTCAAGTGCCCTGTCCATTATTCCACGCAGCGTATGTTCCAACAGGTGGACAAGAGGTACAGTGTCACTGATGCATGCACTGTCACTGCTCACCATCCTCGTGGCCTCCTCAAATGGTGCCAGGACAGTGCATGCATCCCTGATCATGCCCCACTGGCGTGGTGAAAAAAAACCGAGCTCCCCTGACCCTGTCCTGGTGCCGTAGTCGCACAGGTACTCATTGATGGCCCTCTGCTGCGTGTGCAGCCGCTGCAGCATGGCCAACGTTGAGTTCCTCCTGGTGGGCATGTCACATATAAGGCGGTTCTTGGGCAGGTTCAACTCCTTTTGCAGCTCAGCCAGGCGAGCACTGGCATTATAAGATCTGCGGAAATGCACACAGACTTTCCTGGCCTGCCTCAGGACATCCTGTAAGCCCGGGTACCTGCCCAAGAACCGCTGCACCACCAGGTTAAGGACGTGAGCCACACAGGGCACATGGGTCAGTTGTCCCTGTCGGAGAGCGGAGAGGAGGTTGGTGCCATTGTCGCAAACTACCATTCCTGGCTTAAGCTGGCGTGGCGTCAACCACCTCTCGGCCTGCCCCTGCAGAGCAGACAGAACCTCTGCCCCAGTGTGGCTCCTGTCCCCCAAACACACCAGCGCAAGCACGGCATGGCATCTTTTTGCCTGCATACTTGCGTAGCCCCTTGAACGCTTACGGAGCACCGCTGGTTCTGAGGACAAAGCACAGGAAGAGGCCATGGAGGAAGAAGAAGAGGAGGGGGTGGAGGACAGAGGTGTGTCACAACCAGTAGTAGCATTTTGGAGGCGTGGCGGTGGAACAACCTCCAACACTACTGCACCTTGTCCTGCATTCTTCCCAGCTGCCAAAAGAGTGACCCAATGGGCCGTGAAAGAAAGGTAACGTCCCTGTCCATGCCTGCTGGACCATGAGTCAGCGGTAATATGCACCTTACCGCTGACCGCCCTGTCCAGCGAGGCCAAGACATTGCCTTCCACATGCCGGTAGAGAGCCGGAATCGCCTTCCGTGAGAAAAAGTGGCGTTTGGGAACCTGCCACTGAGGAACCGCACATTGCACAAACTCACGGAAGGGGGCCGAGTCTACCAACTGAAAAGGCAGCAGTTGAAGCGCTAGCAATTTAGCCAAGCTAGCATTCAACCGCTGGGCATGTGGATGGCTGGGAGTGAACTTCTTTCGACGGTCCAGCAGCTGGGGCAGGGAAATTTGCCTGCTAGAATCGGACGTCGGTGTACTGCTAGCAGAGTGCCCGCAAGTACTTGGCTGTGACACACCTAATTCTACACCTTCATTCCTCTCAGTGCAGGTTTCAGAGAGGACTGAAGGTATAGTGGGGTTGGAGATCCCAGCTGATGCGGTGCAAGAAGAGGTCCGCTTTGTTCTTTGGTGTGGGTCTTTAAGGTAGGCTTGCCAACGAGCTGCATGGCAGGTCAACATATGTCTGGTCAAGCATGTGGTGCCCAAGCGGGTGATGTTTTGGCCACGCGATATACGCTTGAGACATATGTTGCAAACAGCAGCTGTGCGATCTGATGCACTCGACTCAAAAAAGGACCTCACCAAATAACTTTTTGAATAACGGGCAGAGGCAGCGCCCTGCACAGGCGGAGCTCTGCGGTGTGATTCCGTCGGTGTGCTGCCCTTACGCTGGCCCCCCGAGGGCATCCTGCCTCGTTGGAGATGTGCCTCCTCCTCATCCTCCTCCTCCTCCTCCTCCTCCTCTCTCCTATTAGGCACCCACGTGGAGTCAGTGACCTCATCATCCCCTCCATCATCACTGGAGCCAATCTGGCAGTATGCTGCAGCTGCTGGAACATGACTGCCAGATTGGTGTCCTTCTTGAGCATCCCCTCTCTCTGCTCTCATGCTACTGCCTTCCTCTAGCTGGGTATCATCATCAGACCCTTCGAAACGCTGGGCATCCTCCTGGAGCATGTACCCAACACTGTGCTCAAACAGTTCGGGGGACTCCTCAGGAGGACATGGCTGGTCTAGGGAAGGAGTGACTGATGATGACATTGATACCAGGGAAGAGGACGCTTTGGCAGCTGCTTTGCCAGTACCCTGAGCCTGGGTGAGAGAGGATGAGGAGGATGAGGAGGGCTTGGTCATCCACTCTACCAAGTCTTCGGCATGATGCGGCTCAACACGTCCAGCTGCCGAAAAGAAGGACAAGCGTGTCCCATGGCCACGACCAGCACTGTTGTCTCTAGACACAGAGCCTGCTTGCCCTCTTTTATTGGCTCCTGACTGTCTGTCTCTCCTTGTTTGCCTTCCAGACATTCTAATGGCCTGCAGGGAAATGGGAAAACCAGCAATAAGGCCTAGCTTCAGGAGTATATTTTGCAGGAATCACACTACGCCTGCTGTAGGTGCTGCAAATGTCTGTTGGTATAACACACCAGGAAAAAGCAGCAATACAGGCTAACTTCAGGTGTAATATGATCAGGAGGCACACTCCGCCCGCTGTAAGTGCCGCAAATGCCTGTTGGTGTAACACACCAGGAAAAAGAAGCAATACAGGCTAACTTCAGGTGTAATATGATCAGGAGGCACACTCCGCCCGCTGTAAGTGCTGCAAATGCCTGTTGGTGTAACACACCAGGAAAAAGCAGCAATACAGGCTAACTTCAGGTGTAATATGATCAGGAGGCACACTCCGCCCGCTGTAAGTGCCGCAAATGCCTGTTGGTGTAACACACAAGGAAAAAGCAGCAATACAGGCTAACTTCAGGTGTAATATGATCAGGGGGCACATTCCGCCCGCTGTAAGTGCCGCAAATGCCTGTTGGTGTAACACACCAGGAAAAAGCAGCAATACGGACTAACTTCAGGTGTATAATGTGCAGGAGGCTTAGCAACAATGACACTGACACTGTCCCCTGCCTATCCTTCTCTCTCCCTGCACACAAGGTTTAGCAAAGAATATGACACTGACACTGTCCCCTGCCTATCCTTCTCTCTCCCTGCACACAAGGTTTATCAAAGTATATGACACTGACACTCTCCCTGCCTATCCTTCTCTCTCCCTACACACAAGGTTTAGCAAAGAATATGACACTGACACTCTCCCTGCCTATCCTTCTCTGTCCCTACGCGCAAGGTTTAGCAAAGAATAGATTTGACACTGTCCCTGCCTATCCTTCACTTTCCCTGCTCCGGAACACACTACACGAGGCCGCCGCGCTGGCGGCCTTTTATAGTGTGGGGCGTGTACTAAACCCCCTCAGCTATAATTGGCCACAGGCATCCTGCCTGTGGCCAATCATTGCTCTCCTCGCTGCCGGCGCTGTGATTGGCCAAGCATGCAGGGTCACAGTGCATGCTTGGCCAATCACAGCGCTGGGATTACACTGCGATGGCGCAGTGTATTGTGGGCCGTTCGCGTCACTCGAATTTGGCGCGAACGGCCCAAATCGTTCGCTGTTCGCCGAACGCGCGAACAGCCGATGTTCGAGTCGAACTTATGTTCGACTCGAACACCGAGCTCATCCCTAATAAGGAGTAGATACACAATAATACACCTATATAAAATATTTTTTTCTCACAGATGGTTTTAAATTGTTTACAAGGTAAAAAAGAAAGAGGGGGACTTTATATTGTGGTTACCTTGTAGGAGTTGTGTCACAGCATACCAATTGGTATAACTCCAATCCGTAACTATCCAATGTAAAATATAACAGGGAGCTTTAGAACCCAAAGTATGTAGTCCCATATAAGAGCAACAATAAGATGTAACATTATCAGGGCTTTTATATATATAAAGAAAGATATATGTTTCCCTGCCATTTCCCATAGTAGTATTTTTAAAATATAGGGCCAGTTCACACCACATGCAGTCCAGTGCGTTTTTTTTTTCTGCATCAAAAACGCATGGAAAGTAGGTTATATGGTTTTCAATGGCATAGTTCCCACCCGTGCTTGCAGTTCCAGTGCATTCCAGTTCCAGAAAAAAAAAGTAAAACATGCTGCATTTTATCTGCACTGGACTGTACTGGAACGCTGTAAAACGCATCAAAAATGCACTGAAATGCACCAGAACGTACCTAAATGCACCAAAAACGCACTGGAACACACTTGTCCTTATCTAAGGTTAATAAAAAAGAAGGGTGAAAAAAGCACTGGACTACATTAAAAACGTACCAAAACCGCACTGGAATGCATCAAAAACGTGCATGCAAAAAAGCACCTGGAACGCATTCGGATTGCGTTTCTATGGTGTGAACTGGCCCTAAAAACGCACTGAAACACATCAAAAACACGCATGCAAAAAAGCACCTGGAACGCATCCGGATTGCGTTTCTATGGTGTGAACTGGCCCTAAAAGAAGTAGGTGAAAGTTAGTGATCCGATAGTTCGTCTATGACTTGGACATACCTTTTAGCAGCTTCACCATTGGGAAAATGTAGCCAAAAAACAATTTTCGCTTTCTCCTCCACCCCCCGGTCCTATCCTCTATCTTACATTATGGCATGACACTTTGAAACCAGGTATGTGTTAGTCAAGGAAGACAACAATTTTCTATTTCTAGCAATTGAGTGATCCATAGATACATGCACTTTCTGTTTCACCTCAGTGTCCACCGTGGAGGAAATACCATCAGGTGTCTTTAGCTTTGCTGCTGTCACTGGTTGCTGGTTTCTCTGGGGTAAGCAACATAATGATCTTCCCCTTTTCCCCTTATTACCATTGTTCAAAATAATATTTCTACCCGTTTGTTATCATAATCTATTGTCTTTAATACAGATGGTAGTATATCATTTTGCAAAACATGTAGAGGACTTACTGTACATCAAGAACAAATTACATCTTATGTCCTTAGGATTACCTGAGGATACTATATTACCAGCAATATCAGTTCATGTATATGGATATATGTCGTTTTGTTTACTAATTTTGTATAAATGAAATGTAAACTCTTTTTATTACTCTCTTGTAATTTTCTAGGTACCGAGATAGTCCATTCTCTCACTTTCCTGGGCCATTGTAGGGGTAGCCCCTAGCTTTTCAAATATCTCTATTACATGGAGGATGGGGAGATTAGTAGTTTACAAATGTTGCTAAAGGTGAATTGTTCTCACTTTAACCATATTTTATTTTCATGTGCTGCATAACAGTCTACTACCTGCTGTAACTATGTAACTACAATGTAAAATGCTTAATGTCATTGCCAGATATAATGTTTAAAGCGGGGTTCCAGGCATAATTTTTTAAAATTTTTTTTGCAAGTGTAGCGGGTACCTCAATATGGGGGTCACTATGTACAAAATTTAGGGGTAGAATGAGCTATAGTTGGCTCAGATTCTCCAATTTGTTATACTGGACTCTGCTCTGCTGTAAGTGTTTTCTGGTGTACGGTTCCCCTTTGGCCTGTGGGTGGCACTGTTGCCCAGGCCCAGGGTCGAACCTCAGGCAACACAGTGGCGTGATTGGGTCTCCTCTCTCGGCTACCTGTGGGGGGGCGGAGTTTCGCCTGCTGTGCATGCGGGGAGGGGATACATAAAGGGCAGACGCCATTAGGAGGCAGGCGTGCCCCTGGAGGAGGGCAAGGGAGTGTGCCCCATGGGGGTGCGTGATCTGGCCGAGGAGTCTCGGGCACCTTTAGCCCGAGGCTACAACGTTCCGGAAAGGCCCATTACCTTTAACTGGGCCTACAATTAGAACACTGGAGTCCCAGGGTACCCAGGTGAGGGTAACCCGCTCTGACTGAGAGGAAGCAAGGGGAGGATCGGTCCCATGGAAGAGATGAGTGATAGTAGGTCACTGTCTCGGGAGAGGCCTGGTGACCTGTCAGAGGGAAGGATTCCTTGCTCCGCAAGATAACCCTGTAAAGTGCCCATTGACATCGTCGGTTCTTTAAGTTTTACAGAGGTTCAATTAAAGTTCTGGATTCAGGAATACCAGAATTCTGCTCTATTAGAGGATCTGCTGAACCCGTCCCAGGCGGGGGACAAAGTTACAGTATTGTTCGAGCTCCACTCCGGCTGCTAGAACTGTGAGAGGGATCTATCTGGGTGAGCTAAACCCACTCGGGATCGAGTGGCGACGAATAAGCCAAGTGGTATGTGCCTGAATCTACCTTCTAACTTCGCTAGCTTCTTTCTCTCTTCAATTTCCCCGTTAACTGAGGCAAAGGAAAATAAACTCTTTGTTGGAGTTGAAGTTGTGTGGACATTGACTTTTTCTGGGGAAGGAACATAGACTTTTCCCTATACTCTAGGGACGAGAACCAATGGATGGAGGTAACACGCTGCAGGACCCAAAATTAAAGAACACCGCTCAACCTTCTAAACCAGGAGGATCCGGGCATGTGGCACGGTGTGCCTTTATCCTTGCAAGGTGGAGGTAAGCAGGAGAAAAGGGTTTGTGTGCTACACAAACTAAAATGAATCACATTAAATAGTCCCTAAAACATATTAACCCCCCTGGCGGTATTCCCGAGTCAGGCTCGGGGTGAGATTTCAGCACCAAAAGCGGTAACCCCGAGCCAGACTCTGGATTGCATCGCAGTAATCCAGGCAGAGTTACTTACCTTGTCCCCTGAATCCTGCGATACCTCCCCGCTGTGTGATCGAGCTGTCTCCTCGCTCGATTCACACAGTGCCGAGTGCTGCCGAGCTCCGTTCCCTGCGAAGTTACAAAAGAAACGGGGACGGAGTTTGGCGCCAAATTCAAAAAAGTTAAAACACAGTACACATACAGTATACTGTAATCTTACAGATTACAATACTGTATAAAATAATTACACATCCCCTTTGTCCCTAGTGATCTGTCCAGTGTCCTGCATGCACTTTTATATAATAAAAACTGTTCTTTCTGCCTGGAATTTGGAGATTGTCCATAGCAACCAAAAAGTGTCCCTTTACGTCAAAAGTGGTTTTAGCTAGAAAACAGCAATAATAAATTAGAATCACTCGCAGAATTCAGCGTTAGCAATTTGTGGGGAAATTTGTCATCAAACACTAAAAAACACTTTTATTATTATTATATTATTTGTTATAATTATTTTATAGTTATTTATTATATTATAATTTATGATTTTGTTTTTTGAACTTTATCATACCCGGGATGTCTACTAGACTCTGATTTGGACAGATTTAAGTGAGTTATTCCTAAGAATTACAGGCCTACAATATAAAACGCCAAATGTCCATGCAGAATAATGGTACCGCTTTCAGCACCTAAAATCTGACAGATTCATAGCTCCCCAATGGTTCCAGAAATCATTGCAAACACTTGCCTTATATCCTCCAGCTCATGTTGTGGCCGTCTCCATCATATGTGTGGGCATGTGAAGCCCAGTTCTTTTTTCTTCCTGGTTTTCAGGGAGAGGTGCATGCTGGGCGAATTTTAGACACAGTAATGCCCAGACACTCCTGGGAAATGAGTGTCATCATTTACCAGGAGGCAATGGGGTTTTAGGACAGGAAGTTGAACCACCTAGGACCAGGAACTAGGCAGATTATGAAATCTGCCTAGTAAAAGCCAGATAGAAGTTAGTAAAAATGGATTTTAATTTTTTTTACATTACAGGCAAGCTGTTAATAGAAAGTTCATTTTTAGGGTGGAACTCCGCTTTAAATCCAGCTAAAGCATGTTTCAGAACCAGACTAAATTAATTTAAAAAGTATCCAAAAATATTACATTATAAAAAGTGATGCTTTGCCATCCTAGCCTTGCAAATATAATGTGTTCAGAAAATCTTCATAACATGTTACATTTACACTATTATAACTTGGGTTAATGTCACAGTAACACCATTGACTATGATATTTTGGTGAATGTTTCCTTTATCTTTTTTTACTTTTTATTAACAAATGTGTTGTCAAATGTTCTTTATAAATAGGGCAAATATAACTCCTATGGAAATGACAGCAAATGTTTGGAAAATATGCAGTAAATGTACCAAGAAAACCTTTGTAAATATACCCCAAAGTTTGCTATTAACTCTGAAAGCTCATAAATATTTAATCTGCAAATATCACAAAAAAAACATGATTACTGGCATATGTTTTTCCTACTCACACTTCAACTACTGATCTACATATTATATTCTGCTGAATGCATTTAAGTGCACTAGTCAAACGTTCCTACTGTAATTTGAGTTTTAATGACTACCCTACACTACAGCATTACCTTTTTGATGTTTTAATGGTTTACATGATAAAGTGATTTCCCTATACTGGATGGGTTTTTGAGCTGTAACTTAAATATTTGATGTGAGAACTCTTTCTGACCCTACAATACAATCAACTAAAATGTCTAAAAGTTACTTGTGAAAATTTTGCTAACTTGTCCTAAAAAGGAAGCTGAGAGACAGACACTGGAAGAGTGTTATGTTTATTTTCTCTATTTATTGTACACATAGCAGGCATTGGTGCATTTCTATTTCAGTACATAATCATAACAGAATTGTTATATATGTCAGGAGTGCCCTGTAATTTTTTTTATGCAGCAATATTTAAATACGGCTACTACTGCTGATTGCTTTAAAGGCACAGGATCCTTTGAGTGTCACCTTCATCCATGCTTCCCTACCTAGTGAGACATTGATCTGGAACAAATAATGTATATAGTAAAAGCATTTCGATCTGAAGTCTGAAATCCTACTCTGCATGCGTATTCCAGTTCAGTGGAGTATTTATCTAACATGTTTCTGATTGGTGCAGTACAATGCTCTTTCCTTCTCTATGAACATGTTTCTGATTGGTACAGTACAATGTTATTTCCTTCGTTATGAACATGTCTCTGATTGGTACAGTACAATGTTATTTCCTTCTCTATAAACAGGTTTCTGGTTGTGTCAGCATGATACTGATTTTGTATTTACTAACATGTTTCTGGTTGTATCAGTAGGGTACTGATTCTACCACTGCTGACATGTTTCTGGTTTTGTTGGTATGGTAATAACTCCATCCCTGCAAACACTTGACTATAAAATACTTTTTTAGGTGCTCTAGTGCAGTGGTCTTCAAACTGCAGCCAGATGTGGCCCTTAAGTTGCCTTTATCTGACCCTTGGAGCACTATTCTTCCCACTGGTAAGAGGCATTATTCCTGCCAAGGACCCCAACGATGAGGCACCTTTCCTTCCACTGACACCAATGATGGGGCATAATTGCTTCCACTGACAAAAATGATGGGCCACTATTCCTTCAACTGACACCAACAATGAAACACTATTCCTCCCACTGACACCAGCAATGGGGCAATATTCCTCCTACTGACACCAACGAGAGAACACTATTCCTTCCACTGACACCAATGATGGAACACTATTCCTTCCGCTGACACCAACAATGGAGCACTATTCCTTCCACTGATACCAATGATGGGGCACTATTCCTCCAACTGAAATGAGACACAATTCCTCTCACTGACACCAGCAATGGGGCACTATTCCTCCACCCTAATATCAAAGATGGAGCACTGTTTACACACACAATGCCAGGACAATTTCTAACCCCCACTGGCCATGGTCCAGCCCCCCTAATCATCTTAACATATAACTCATGTATACAGGTCCTTCTCAAAAAATTAGCATATTGTGATAAAGTTCATTATTTTCTGTAATGTACTGATAAACATTAGACTTTCATATATTTTAGATTCATTACACACAACTGAAGTAGTTCAAGCCTTTTCTTGTTTTAATATTGATGATTTTGGCATACAGCTCATGACAACCCAAAAATCCTATCTCAAAAAATTAGCATATTTCATCCGACCAATAAAAGAAAAGTGTTTTTAATCCAAAAAAAGTCAACCTTCAAATAATTATGTTCAGTTATGCACTCAATACTTGGTCGGGAATCCTTTTGCAGAAATGACTGCTTCAATGCGGCGTGGCATGGAGGCAACCAGCCTGTGGCACTGCTGAGGTGTTATGGAGGCCCAGGATGCTTCGATGGCGGCCTTAAGCTCATCCAGAGTGTTGGGTCTTGCGTCTCTCAACTTTTTCTTCCCAATATCCCACAGATTCTCTATGGGGTTCAGGTCAGGAGAGTTGGCAGGCCAATTGAGCACAGTAATACCATGGTTAGTAAACCATTTACCAGTGGTTTTGGCACTGTGAGCAGGTGCCAGGTCGTGCTGAAAAATGAAATCTTCATCTCCATAAAGCTTTTCAGCAGATGGAAGCATGAAGTGCTCCAAAATCTCCTGATGGCTAGCTGCATTGACCCTGCCCTTGATAAAACACAGTGGACCAACACCAGCAGCTGACATGGCACCCTAGACCATCACTGACTGTGGGTACTTGACACTGGACTTCAGGCATTTTGGCATTTTCCTCTCCCCAGTCTTCCTCCAGACTCTGGCACCTTGATTTCCGAATGACATGCAAAATTTGCTTTCATCCGAAAAAAGTACTTTGGACCACTGAGCAACAGTCCAGTGCTGCTTCTCTGTAGCCCAGGTCAGGCGCTTCTGCCGCTGTTTCTGGTTCAAAAGTGGCTTGACCTGGGGAATGCGGCACCTGTAGCCCATTTCCTGCACACGCCTGTTCACGGTGGCTCTGGATGTTTCTACTCCAGACTCAGTCCACTGCTTCCGCAGGTCCTCCAAGGTCTGGAATCGGTCCTTCTCCACAATCTTCTTCAGGGTCCGGTCACCTCTTCTCGTTGTGCAGCGTTTTCTGCCACACTTTTTCCTTCCCACAGACTTCCCACTGAGGTGCCTTGATACAGCACTCTGGGAACAGCCTATTCGTTCAGAAATTTCTTTCTGTGTCTTACCCTCTTGCTTGAGGGTGTCAATGATGGCCTTCTGGACAGCAGTCAGGTCGGCAGTCTTACCCATGATTGCGGTTTTGAGTAATGAACCAGGCTGGGAGTTTTTAAAAGCCTCAGGAATCTTTTGCAGGTGTTTAGAGTTAATTAGTTGATTCAGATGATTAGGTTAATAGCTCGTTTAGAGAACCTTTTCATGATATGCTAATTTTTTGAGATAGGAATTTTGGGTTGTCATGAGCTGTATGCCAAAATCATCAATATTAAAACAAGAAAAGGCTTGAACTACTTCAGTTGTGTGTAATGAATCTAAAATATATGAAAGTCTAATGTTTATCAGTACATTACAGAAAATAATGAACTTTATCACAATATGCAAATTTTTTGAGAAGGACCTGTAAATATATAAATATATGTATAATACATATATAAATATATGTATAAATATTGGCTATTCTAGAAGTCCATCATGGTTTGAGAAATAATTAGACATGTGCATTCGTTTTCGTCCGAATGCATTTTCGTCCGAATTTCAGGTATTTTCGTTATCGTTTTAACAAACGAAAATGCAGAATCCGAAAACCGAAAGATCTGACATAAACAAATGCTTAATTTTCATTTTCGTTGCAACAACAGTTCGATATAGATAGGAGATTCGACATGAGGCTGACGATAACAATCTGTGTCTATCGAACCTGTGGTCGAATGTGCCTAACCTTAACTCTATTAGTCCAAGATTATTCTACATAGAGAGAAAAGATTTGACATAGAGAGAAATGATTCGACATTATAGAGAGAAAAGATTTGACATGGAGAGAAAAGATCGCTGCTGGAATTGGGTGGGGGAAGTAAAATAAAAATAATGATGATGATGAATGTTATTGGCTGATTGTAACCAAAGAGGAGGAGCAGTAAAATAGCTAGAACTAACTTGACAATTCAACATGAACGACGAAGATTCGACAAAGCATCGAAAAACATACAAACGTCGAATCTGTCATTGAAGGCTTATGGTGTCTGTCGAAAGTTCTAAGAAGATTCGACGAAGCAGATAAACTGTACGACGCCGCAATCGTACATTTCCAGTCAAATACTCTGCCCATAGGCTATAGAAAAATTCTAATGTTGGTTGACTAGTAATAATAATTAATAAATATAATTATTACTAGTCATACAACTTTATAAATCTACTATAGCTAGCTTGTAGGCGGAACATTCGACCGGAAATGTACGATTGCAGCGTCTTACAGTTTCGCTGCTCCGTCGAATCTTCTTTGAATATTCGACAGACACCAAAAGCCTTCAATGACAGATTCGACCTTAATTAATTCAGATCTTCGGACGAATGCAATTTCTAACGAAAAACAAAATAAATAAAAACAAATTTCGGGAGTAACTAAATTAATTTATTTTTCGAACGAAAAATGCACATGTCTAGAAATAATCAGGAAGCTCCAAAACACATGGCAATGCCCCCCACCATCCAGACCGTCCCCAGCTGACATCACTTCCATGCTCCATCTGAGTTCCAGGGTGGTTCTGAGCTCTTCCTGATTCATGGGTTCAGCACTACCACATTGAGAAGTATGTTTTCATATAATAAATAAATTCAAAGTTTTCATAAACTGGATAAAAATTAAGTGAACAAATGTCTAATGATTTTATCATATCGTAGCTCAGTTATAAATATTGGCTATTCCGGATGCCCATCATGGTTTGAAAAAGTAGCAAGAAACTGCGTAGCCATGCCCCCACCATCCAGACTGTCCCCAGCTGATATAACTTCCACTTCTGCTCTCCATCTGCATTTCGGGGTGGTTCTGGGCGCTTCCTGGTTTGCAGTTCAGCACTACCACACCGAGCCGGTAGCTGAAAACACCCTTGCAGTTGGAAATTTAGTACTGGGGACCCGTGTGGATTTTTCTTTGCTATATGCCTTCTTTTTCATCTAGTGAGTTGCTTTCGTAATAGATCTACTTATTTAATGCTGTACTTAGTTGGCGTCCCCTCTCTACCCTCTTTGCCATTTCGGAAATCGCTTATCTCTCCTTGGGAACAGCCTCAAGTACTCCTGATATTACTCACATGAACTTTATTAGGATCATTTGTCACTTACAAACCTTATCCAGACTGCCTAACAACTACTTGTCCCTTATATGTTTTTTGGACATTTTATTACTGTGCACTTTGATTTTATTACCATTGGGCGAGATGGTCAATATCCCTTATCCACCATTTTTTTTTTTTTTTTTTTACTGTTTTTCATCCAAACATATAACCCATCCTATAGACACTAAATCATGTCTAAAATCCATGTCTTATGCCGCGTACACACGATCGATTTTTTCGACGGTGAAAACACCGCCGAAAAAATCGACGTTGAAAACGAGGAACAGCTTGTTCCCCTCACACACGGCCGTTTTAAATGTCATTTTTTTTTTGGTTGAAAAAAACGACCGTGTGTGGGCTCCGCGGCAGTGTTTCCCTATGGGAAACACTGCCGCGGAAAACATGTCGAAAAAAACGACGAGAAAAATTAGAACATGTTCTAATTTTTCTCGTCGTTTTTAATGCCGTTTTTCTCGTCGAAAAAAACGACAGAAAGCCCACAGACTATCGTTTTTCTCGTCGAATGGGAAAAATGACGTTTTTTTCAACGGGAAAAACGGCCGTGTGTACGCGGCATTAGTCAATCAGGCAACACATTTTTTTGTTGAAGTCTTCTTCTTCAGGAATGGGTTAAAAAATTGTGGTTAACATAATCAGTGGTCGAAGTTTCATAGTTAAATAAGAACATATAAATGTTTGTAAATATCCTTCAGAAACACATATAACCAAACATTTAACTGTGTAATGTACAGAATGCAGGGGACAGGAGTATGTAATGTACAGAATGCAGGGGACATGAGTGTGTAATGAAATGAATGCATGGGACAGGAGTATGTAATGTACAGAATGCAGGGGACAGGAGTGGGTAATGTACAGAACGTAGGAGACAGGAGTATGTAATGTACAGAATGCAGGGGACAGGAGTGTGTGATGTACTGAATGCAGGGGCAGGAGTGTGTAATGTACATAATGAAGGGGACAGGAGTGTGTAATGCACAGAATGCAGGAGACAGGAGAATGTAATGCACAGAATGCAGGGGACATGAGTGTGTAATGTACAGAATGCAGGGGACAGGAGTGTGTAAGGTACAGAATGCAGGGGACAGGAGTATGTAATGTACAGAATGCAGGGGACAGGAGTGTGTAATGTACAAAATGCAGGGAACATGAGTATGTAATGTACAGAATGCAGGGGACAGGAGTGTGTAATGTACAGAACGTAGGAGACAGGAGTATGTAATGTACAGAATGCAGGGGACAGGAGTGTGTGATGTACAGAATGCAGGGGCAGGAGTGTGTAATGTACATAATGCAGGGGGCAGGAGTATGCAATGCACAGAATGCAGGGGACATGAGTGTGCCATGTACAGAATGCAGGGGACAGGCGTATGTAATGCACAGAATGCAGGGGACATGAGTGTGCAATGTACAGAATGCAGGGGACAGGAGTGTGTAATGTACAGAATGCAGGGGACAGGAGTATGTAATGTACAGAATGCAGGGGACAGAAGTGCGTAATGCATAGAGAGAGTCAGGAGTACAAAACAAAAAGAGTGCAGGAATCAGGGGTGTGTAACGCACAGTGTAGTGGTAAGGAAAAGGCAAAATTCCAGCCACAAGAAATACTCTCCGCCGCTGTACCCTTTCATCATAAAAATCATACTCCCACCCCTTAAAAAAAAATTTGCACACTAACACTCTCAGCACAAATCCTCTCTCCCCTCCCAGAACAAATCCTCCCATGCAAATGTTCTTCCCCCTTCCCAAACACAAGTCCTCCTCCACCCTCCCCAAATCCCCAGTCCCAGCACAATTTACCCTTCTTCCCTATTATAGCACTTATCCCCACAGCCCTTAGTTCCCCCTCTTAGCACAAATCCCCCCCACCCCCCTTTCCAGCACAACAAATCCCCCACATTTCTTCTCTCAGCAAAAATCCCCCCCCCTCAAGCACTCCCCCCCAAATCCCTCCTTCTTCTTCCAACGTAAAGCCCCGTACACACAGGACCGAATGTCAAAAGACAAGGGGCGGTTAAAAAAAAAAAACGGCCGACATTTGGCCCCTGTGTATGTTGGCCGTTTGTTCGGACAGCTTCTGTTGGATGAGCATGCTGGAAAACCATCAGTCAACCGATTGGATTTCATATCCAACCCCCCTTGCAGCACAAGTTCTCTACATTCCTAAAGTGTCCCCTAAGCACATAACCCTCACTTCCTAAACCAGTCCAAGTAAACTGTAGGCTTGCCCCCTTCCTCCTCACATTCTTCCCCATGCCTCCCACCTCTGCAAGTCTCACTTATAAATAGTTAATTACAGACCCCAGATCAGCGCTTTTCAGGCAGAGTGGTGTGCCCCCCCCAATCACTACACGTTAACTTTTAAGACTGGCCGCCCTCACCCTCTTCCCCATGCCCCCCTCCTCTGAAAGTCTCGTGTACAGATACATCATTAGACCTCAGCTCAGTGCTGTTCAGGCTGAGGGGTGTGCTGCTCCCACATCCTCCTATGTGTCCAGGAAAACATCAGGAGCAGGAGGAGGGGCGGGTTCAGTGCGCTCCGCTCTGCAGTGCACTGTGTGTCAGAGGCAGCTGCCAAGAGATGCCGGCTGGCAGCTGCCATGCAAAGTGCTGTTCGTGGTGTGTGGGAACCAAGACGCCCCGCACACACCGCGGGCATTCAGGGACTCAGTTCTGATTCTCCGGGACTCTGGGACATAGATCAAGTTCCGGGACAGTCCTGGTGAATCAGGGATGGTTTGGAGGTATGTATATAAGGTGATACCTCGGTTCATGAACTTAATTTGTGAAACTACTCTAGTCGCAAACTGAATTGGTTGCAAACCGACGCAAATTTTGCCATAGGGTTCAATGTAAAGCAGGTTAATCCGTTCTGAACTTTTTTTTGTTTCTATATAAAATGATGAAATGTACTGTATGTACAAAAAAAAAGATTTTAAACATATATTACATATGGTCTTTTACATTAAGCTGACCTCTTTAATGTGTACATCTAAAAAGAAAAAAAATTGTAACTCTTCTTTAACTACTTAACGACCGCCCCATGTACATATACGTCGGCAAAATGACACTGACAGGCACAATAACGTACCTGTACGTGACTGCCTTCGTATGGGTCGGACCCCCCTCCGGTACATGCGACGGTCGATTCTGGAGCGATCTTGATGAGGGGGCGGCCATTGGTTTCTGGCCACCCCCTCACGATCGCTCCCGGCGAATGAGATGCTTCCCCTGCCTGTGTAATGTAAACACAGGCAGGGGAAGTGATGTCATCTCTCCATGCGGCGCTCTATTCGTCCGGAGCCGCAGAGGAGAGAAGACATCAGGTTAGTGCACTAACAATACACTGACACCAGGACACATAGGCACACAATCCACCCCCCAGTCACCCCCAGATCACCCCCCAGATCACCCCCCAGCCCCCATTCACAGTGTCACCGATTGCAGTGATCATTTATTTACTGATCACTGCAATCAGTAACATTTGTGATAGTAAAAGTGTCAGGGCAGTTAGTGTTAGGTCCCTTTAGGTCCAGGGTAGCCCCCTAACCCCCCCCTAATAAAGGTTTAACCCCTTGATCGCCCCCCAGGTAACCCTTTTACCCCCTATCACCAGTGTCACTAAGCAATCGTTTTTCTGATCGCTTTATTAGTGTCGGTGGTGCCGCTAGGCAGGCAGTTCTTTTTTTAGGTTCGCCGGCAGGTTTTTATAGCATAAGGTACCCTCATATATTATCTAATAAAGGTTTAACCCCTTGATCGCCCCCAGGTAACCCTTTCACCCCCTATCACCAGTATCACTAAGCGATCGTTTTTCTGATCGCTGTATTAGTTATGCTGGTGCCGCTAGGTAGCCAGTTATTTTCTTAGGTTCGCCGCCAGGTTTTTATAGCGTCAGGTACCCCCATATATTACCTAATAAAGGTTTAACCCCTTGATCGCCCCCCAGTTAACCCTTTCACTCCCTATCACCAGTGTCACTAAGCGATCGTTTTTCTGATCGCTGTATTAGTTATGCTGGTGCCGCTAGGTAGCCAGTTATTTTTTTTGGTCGTCGCCAGGTTTTTATAGCGTCAGCTACCCCCATATATTACCTAATAAAGGTTTAACCCCTTGATCGCCCCCAGGTAACCCTTTCACCACCCTATCACCAGTGTCACTAAGCAATCGTTTTTATGAGCGCTGTATTAGTTATACTGGTGCCGCTAGGTAGACAGTTATTTTTTTAAGGTTCGCCGCCAGGTTTTTATAGCGTCAGGTACCCCCATATATTATCTAATAAAGGTTTTAACCCCCTGATTGCCCCTAGAGTTAACCCTTTCACCAGTGATCACCGTATAAGTGTCACTGGTGACGCTGGTTAGCCAGTTAGTTATTTCGTTATTTAGGTTCCCCGTCAGGTTTTTATATAGCGTCAGGTACCCCCATATATTACCTAATAAAGGTTTTACCCCCCTGATTGCCCCTAGTTAACCCTTTCACCAGTGATCACTGTATAAGTATTACGGGTGACGCTGGTTAGTTACTTTGCTTTTTATAGTGTCAGGGCACCCACCGTATATAACCCAATAAAGGTTTAACCCCCTGATCGCCCGGCGGGTGATATCAATTAGGTTTTAGCGTCAGAGAGGGTCTGCGTCATACCCCAGGCAGCGTCATGTTAGTGCCAGTAACGCTAACACCCACGCGCAAAGCATACACCTCCCTTAGTGATATAGTATATGAACAGATCAATATCTGATCTGATCAGATCTATACTAGCGTCCCCAGCAGTTTAGGGTTCCCAAAAACGCAGTGTTAGCGGGATCAGCCCAGATACTTGCAAGCACCTGCATTTTGCCCCTCCGTCCAGCCCAGGCCACCCAAGTGCAGTATCGATCGATCATTGTCACTTACAAAACACAACACACATAACTGCAGCGTTCACAGAGACAGGCCTGTTATTTCACCACCACAGTTAAAAAAAAGAGCATATATGCCGAAGCATGGGGGCAGCGATTTTGCTCCTAATGCCACGTACATACGGTCGAAATTCCAATGGAGGCTTGCCCGTGGAAAAGTCTGACCGTGTGTACGCGGCATAACTTTTGCGGGAGGATGCCCCCATGCTTCGGCATATATAAATGGTGCATATATGCCCATCATTAGAAGTGGGTGAATGAAGGGAGGTATTCTAATGGTGGGCATACCCACCGATCAATCTCTTTTTTTCGTTCAGCCAACAGGCTGCATGAAAAAAAAGATTACAATACATGTCCAACAAGGACCAGCAACATACTGGTATGTTGCTGGACTTTGAATGGTTATACCAGAATGATGCCTGCGAGTTTAGGTATCATCTTGGTATCATTCTTTTCAGCCAGCGGCCGGCTTTCATGTAAAAGCAATCCTAGTGGCTAATTAGCCTCTGTACTGCTTTTACAAGCAGTGGGAGGGAATGTCCCCCCCGGATATAAAAAGCGCCATTGGGAAATTGGGAAAGCATTTTATCACACCGATCTTGGTGTGGTCAGATGCTTTGAGGGCAGAGGAAAGATCTAGGGTCTAATAGATCCCATTTTTTTTTTAAAAAAGAGTACCTGTCACTACCTATTGCTATCATAGGAGATATTTACATTCCCTGAGATAACAATAAAAATTATAAAAAAAAATAGAAGGAACAGTTTAAAAATTAAATAAAAAAGCAAAATAAATAATAATAATAAAAAAAAGCACCCCTGTCCTGCCCTGCTCTTGCGCAAAGGCGAACACAAGCGTCGGTCTGGCGTCATATGTAAACAGCAATTGTACCATGCATGTGAGGTATCACCGCGAAGGTCAGATCGAGGGCAGTAATTTTAGGCTTTTAAAAATGTATGTAGTTTGTGGCCACTGCGCGTTTGTGCGAAATTTTAAAGCATGTCGTGTTTGGTATCCATGTACTTGGCCTAAGATCATCTTTTTTATTTCATCTAACATTTGGGAAATATAGTGTGTTTTAATGCATTAAAATTTAAAAAAAAGTGTATTTTTTCCCCAAAAAAATGCGTTTGAAAAATCGCTGCGCAAATACTGTGTGGAAAAAAAAATGCAACACCCACCATTTTAATCTGTAGGGCCTTTGCTTTAAAAATATATATAATGTTTGGGGGTTCAACGTAGATTTCTTGCAAAAAAAAAAAATGTTTTCATGTAAACAAAAAGTGTCAGAAAGGGATGGTTAGAAGAGTGGATGATGTGTGACATAAGCTTCCTAATGTTGTGCATAAAATGTCAGGACAGTTCAAAACCCCCCAAATGACCCCATTTTGGAAAGTAGACACCCCAAGCTATTTGCTGAGAGGCATGTCGAGTCCATGGAATATTTTATATGTTGACACAAGTTGCGGAAAATTTTAAATTTAATTTTTTTTTTGCACAAAGTTGTCACTAAATTATATATTGCTCAAACATGCCATGGGCATATGTGGAATTACACCCCAAAATACATTCTGTTGCTTCTCCTGAGTACGGGGATACCACATGTGTGAGACTTTTTGGGAGCCTAGCCGCTACGGGGACCCCAAAAACCAAGCACCGCCTTCAGGCTTTCTAAGGGTGTAAATTTTTGATTTCACTCTTCACTGCCTATCACAGTTTCGGAGGCCATGGAATGCCCAGATGGCACAAAACCCCCACAAATGACCCCATTTTGGAAAGTAGACACCCCAAGCTATTTGCTGAGAGGTATGGTGAGTATTTTGCAGATCTCGCTTTTTGTCACAAAGTTTTGAAAATTGAAAAAAAATATATTTTCTTTCTTCGTTTTCAAAAACAAATGAGAGCTGTAAAATACTCACCATGCCTCTCAGAAAATAGCTTGGGGTGTCTACTTTCCAAAGTGGGGTCATTTGGGGGGTTTTGTGCTATTTTGGCATTTTATGGCCTTCAAGACTGTGATAGGTAGTGAGGAGTGAAATCAAAAATTTGCACCCTTAGAAATCCTGAATACGGTGCTTGGTTTTCGGGGTCCCGTACGCGGCTAGGCTCCCAAAAAGTCCCACACATGTGGTATCCCTGTACTCAGGAGAAGCAGCAAAATGTATTTCGGTGTGCAATTCCACATATAACCATGGCATGTGTAAGCAATATATCATTTAGTGACAACTTTTTTTTTTTTTTTTTGTCATTATTCAATCACTTCGGACAAAAAAAAAATATTCAATGGGCTCAACATGCCTCTCAGCAATTTCCTTGGGGTGTCTAGTTTCCAAAATGGGGTCATTTGGGGGGGTTTTGTACTGCCCTGCCATTTTAGAACCTCAAGAAATGAGATAGGTAGTCATAAATTAAAAGCTGTGTAAATTCCAGAAAATGTACCCTAGTTTGTAGACGCTATAACTTTTGCGCAAACCAATAAATATACGCTTATTGAATTTTTTTTTACTAAAGACGTGGCTGAATATATTTTGGCCTAAATGTATGACTAAAATTGAGTTTATTCGATTTTTCTTATAACAAAAAGTAGAAAATATATATTTTTTTAAAAAATTTCGGTCTTTTTTCCGTTTACATAGCAAAAAAAAAACAAAAACGCAGAGGCAATCAAATACCATTAAAAGAAAGCTCTATTTGTGGGAAGAAAGGATGCAAATTTTGTTTGGGTACAACATTGCATGACCGCGCAATTACCAGTTAAAGCAGCGCAGTGCCAAATTGTAAAAACACCTCTGGTCTTTATGCTGCGTATTGGTCCGGGGCTTAAGTGGTTAATCCTTGTTTGGAACAATTCCAAACGCCAATTTAAATGACTAATCTAGGGGCCATAAAACAGCACTGTGCATCCAGAAGAAGATCAGCTGAGGACATGATAAAGTTGTAGAATTCATATTAACTGTTTTTCCATGATTCAATCCAATCAAGTGAGCCCACCCTCATGGTAGTCAGGGGGCAGAAACCCCTATCTGAGTGGACTAGTTCTCCTAATGCCGCGTACACACGATCGTTTTTTCGAACCAAAAAAGACTGATAGACTTTTTTCATCGGACAAACCGATCGTGTGTGGGACCCATCGGTCTTTTTTCCATCGGTCTAAAAAAAACGATAGCAAATTACGATCGTCTGTGTGGAACTCCATCGGACAAAAAACCCACGCATTCTCAGAATCAAGTCGACACATGCTCAGAAGCATGGAACTTCATTTTTCTCGGCTTGTCGGAGTGTTTTACGTCACAGCGTTTTGGAAGGTCGGAATTTTGACTGATGGTGTATAGGCAAGACTGATGAAAGTCAGCTTCATCAGATTTCTGATGGAAAAATCCATCGGAAATCCAATTGTGTGTACAGGGCATAAGACTCCCATCTTGCACTTCTCTTCTCAATATGAACATGTCAGAGCAGGGAAGATGGCCGTCGCTCATGTTCGTGAGCCGAAGCGGAGTTTCTTATACCGAATAATATTCTTGTGAACTCATCTGTTCGCGAACCGAGTTGTTCGTGAACCGAGGTATCATCACTATATATATATATATATATGTAGCGGGGTGAGGTGCACATCGGTCTCAGCTGTTTAGTGCTAGCAATCAAGCCTTCCCATAGGCTTGTATATAGAAAAAATAGCGGTGGGGATAGCTGCACTTAAAAATATTTATTTAGATGTCAAAAATACATCATAATCAGGCAAACATGGTAGTAAATGTTTTTGGACTATTGTAGATTACACCCTTCCTCGGAATATCATGCCTATGCCTGGTCACGGGTGTGACCGAATAAATACATCATGATTAATTATCAATTAACAAAACATATAAGAAATCTGGAACAATTAATCGATCAGTTAAACTTCAATTTCATGTTAAGACACATTGCTCAGGTATAATGCGATCGTAGGAATTACATGGTCACAAGCGGTAAATATCTACACCATGCAGATCTAAAATGGAACCACAAAAATAACCAGTAAATGGAAAAATAAAGAAATGAAAAATTGAAAAAATATAAATAATAAAGTCCATAATGACAAAAATACATGTGAATGATGTATGAAGATCCATCTTGATAGAAACACATGAAAAAATCCACAATATATTTCACCCTGTGTAATAAAGAAATATATATCTAACATCACATGTATGAAAAAAGAAAAGATGAAAATAGTACCCACAAAAATGAATCTAAAGTCGCATATGCGATAAATTTGATGAACAAAATTGCACATGGGTCTAGAGTTACCAAATGAAGAGAAAATAAATGGTGAAAAAATATATATATAAAGAATCAACTTCATGTAATGAAATATGAACACAAAATAAATAATCACAAAAATAAATATATATCAAAATCAGAGTTCAATCCTTTAGGTTGGAGAGAATCTAATCAATGGATCCATCTAACCTCCAGCTTACTGAGTTCCAACTCTCTATTTCCCCCACGTCTGTTTTTGGGGGCTCCATCGATAACCAAAAACTTGAGCTGGTTAACAGTATGTCCCTTCTCGAGAAAACGTCTGGCAAGAGGGAGTTTATCCAATTTGTCCCGAATGGAGTACTTATGCCTAGCAATGCGGTGTTTCACTTTTTGTGTAGTTTCACCTACATAAAGAAGGCTGCATGGGCATTTGATAATGTATATAACATAGGGAGACTAACAGGTATAATGGTCCCTAATGGAAATGTCCCGACCAGTGTGGGTATAAGAAAAATATTTCCCTTTTATCATGCTATTACACTGTATGCATGACAAACAGGGGAATGAACCCAGATTCTTTGGACCTAAAAAGGTTATTCGTGGAGTTGGTACATTATATTGGTCAGATTTTACCAATCTATCATGTATGGTGAGACCTCTCCGGTATGACAGGAGAGGGGGGTTATTGAACTCTGGGACCATGGGATAACTTTTTTGGAGAATAGACCAATGCTTTTTAATAATATTGTTAATTTTATTAGAAAAAGGGTGATATTGTGAGGTAAATGGCTGTCTGCGGCTAATGTTTTTATTAGAGACATTATTGTGTATATTGGTGCGTTCAATATGTACCAAATCTGCAGGATAACCACGTGAATGTAATCGGTCCTCCATTTCACTCAATCGCATATCACAAGTTGCATTATCGCTAACAATTCTCGTAACCCATTTCAATTGGCTGCAGGGTATGGACCTAAAGACCCCTGGGGGATGAAAGCTAGAGAATAACAGTAATTGATTGCGGTCTTTAGGTTTTCTATAAAGATCACTAATATTCATAGTGATCTTTAATAGTTAATAAGGTATCTAAAAAAGGAGTAGCATTAGTTGAGATGGACATATTGAACTTTAGACCAGGGACAAGAGAATTTAAATAAGAATTAAACAGAGTAAGCGAATTCAAATCACCAGTCCATATAGCGAATGCGTCATCTATGAATCGGTACCAGGTGGTACAGTGTTCATAGAATAACGAACAGGGAAAGATTAAAGCTTGTTCGTTCATGTCCATAAAGGAATTAGCATAAGGAGGTGCTACATGAGAACCCATTGCTGCTCCGACGAGCTGAAGGTAATAATTGTCCTTAAACAGGAAGAAATTTTCCTCCAGAACAATCCTTAAAGCGGAAGTAAACCCATCAATTTAACAGTTTCCAAAAGCAGTTACATTCCCGGCATGCCGGGAATGCCAACTGTCACATTGGTTGTGCTCTCAACCAAACTGTCAAACCATCCAATGGCTGGTGTCATAACTGATCACATGTGCAGCATCATGGCAGTTGAAGATTAAACAGAGGCTGAAAATGATAACAGGGTTTACTTCCACTTTAATAGCTCAAGGAGAAATGAGATTTGTGAAATGGTGTATTTTTTTTAGTTAATTAGTATATGCTTGCATGCTTCTATTCCTAAGTCATGGGGGATGACTGTATATAAGTTGGCGACGTCCCATGTGACCAGCAGTGCATTATGAGGAATAACCAAAGATTGTATTTTATGTATTTATTAATCTTGAGTGTCTCTAATATAAGAGCGGGTCTGCATAATCAATGGGGTGAGACACTTATCCAGATATATAGCTAAAGGTGTGGGGACTGATGCAGTGCTGGACACAATGGGACATCCTGTTGGATTAATAGGATCTCTATGTATTTTGGGCAAGTCATAAATAACAGGAGTAGGGTTGAGCGAACCCGAACTGTAAAGTTCGGGTCCGTACCGAACTTTAGCTTTTTCCCGAACCCGAACCCGAACCCGGACTTTGCGTGAAAGTCCGTGTTCGAGTTCGGGTTCGGCAATCTAATGGCGCAGTTAGAAATGCTTCAGGGGCCAGCCAATCACCTTTTGATTAGCTGGTGTGCCCTTAGAAGCCATCATAGCCATGCCTACTAATGGCATGGCTGTGATTGGTCAGTGCAACATGTGACCCAGCTTCTATATAAGCTACAGGCACACAGCACACACGTCACTCTGCTTCAGAATAGATAGGGAGAGGATCTTGTCTGCTGCTGTTGCTTATTGGGAGAGATTGAAAATACATGAGTTAGTCCTGATTCTGGAATCTGAGGGAAAAGATAGAGAGACAGTGTAGTGTAGGGCCAGGTTCCTGTTGGTGCTTTCAGGGAGAGAGATTTAGTATATAGGAATAGGAGTCCAGATTCAGAGATATAACTCAGCGATCTGCATAGGTTTACCTGTTTGTGTTGCAGTGCACAGTCTTTTTACACTGCCATGAGCCCAGTGTCAGAGACAATCTAACTTTTATCTGCAAGCTCAGTGCACCAGCACTGCATATATTACATTGAGAGATACACCGTTTCCATACTGTGGGTGTATTCTGCTCTTGGAAAAAGACCCATTTAGGGCAAAAAAAAAGGCACTTTATTGTGCTCTTTTCCAAAAGACCCATTTAGGGCAAAAAAATAAAAAATTGCATTTTATTTTGCTCGTGCAAAAAAAGACCCATTTAGGGCAAAAAAATAAATAAAAATTTGCACTTTAATGTACTCTTGCAAAAAGACCCATTTAGGGTCACAAAAAATATTTTGCAGTGTGTTATACATATGTGGAGGCATGTGAAATAAACCATTTCTATATATTTGTCTTCTACTGTGCTATGCTAAAAAAAACAACATTTTTTTTTTGAATAGCATTTTCTGCAGTTCTGCAGCTGTGCGATTCAGCGGTTACGTACTGTGGGTGTGTTGTGGTCTTCCAAAAAACGCCATTTAGGGCCACAAAAAATATTTTGCAGTGTGTTATACATATGTGGAGGTGTGTGAAATAAACAATTTCTATATATTTGTCTTCTACTGTGCTATACTAAAAAAACAACATTTTTTTTAATAGCATTTTCTGCAGTTCTGTAGCTGTGCGATTCAGCGGTTACGTACTGTGGGTGTGTTGTGGTCTTCCAAAAAACGCCATTTAGGGCCACAAAAAATATTTTGCAGTGTGTTATACATATGTGGAGGTGTGTGAAATAAACAATTTCTATATATTTGTCTTCTACTGTGCTATACTAAAAAAACTAATTTTTTTTTTAATAGCATTTTCTGCAGTTCTGTAGCTGTGCGATTCAGCGGTTACATACTGTGGGTGTGTTGTGGTCTTCCAAAAAAACGCCATTTAGGGCCACAAAAAATATTTTGCAGTGTGTTATACATATGTGGAGGTGTGTGAAATAAACAATTTCTATATATTTGTCTTCTACTGTGCTATACTAAAAAAACTATTTTTTTTTAATAGCATTTTCTACAGTTCTGTAGCTGTGCGATTCAGCGGTTACATACTGTGGGTGTGTTCTGCTCTTCCAAAAACACCCATTTAGGGCAAGATCCTAAATTTGGAAAATATGAGGAGAAGGTCAAAGGGACGTGGTGGCCCCGGTCGTGGTGCTGCTGGTGGAGCTCCTGTTGCAGGGAGAGGACGTGGTGGATCTGTACACGCACAAGTGAAACACCTTCCTCAGGTGCGAGTAGGCGACCGAGCCTGCGGCGGTATTTTGTCGCGCCTGATGAGGCTTTACGAATGTTTAGGCCAGGACAAGTACAGGCGATAGTAGATTGGGTTGCTGACAGTGCCTCGGGTTCCTTCACATTGTCTCCCACCCACTCTTCTGATGAAAGATCAGAGTTGGCACCTGAAACTCATGTCCATCAGTCTTTCACCTCACCCCCTTGCAAATCAGCCAAGCAGTCTGAGCCCCAAATCATGCAGCAGTCTCTTCTGCTTTTCGATGACTCTGTTAGCAGGGTTTCCCAGGGCCATCCACCTAGCCCTGCCCCAGAAGTAGAAGAGATTGAGTGCACCGATGCCCAACCACTTATGTTTCATGATGAGTACATGGGAGGACCATCGCAGCACATCTCGGATGATGACGAAACACAGTTGCCAACTGCTGCTGCTTTCGCAATTGTGCAGACAGACAAGGAGGGCAGGGGTGAAGACTGGGTGGAAGATGATGTGGAGGACGATGAGGTCCTCGACCCCACATGGAATCAACGTTATGCAGGTGACCAGTGTAGTTTGGAGGAAGAGGCGGTGGTCGCACAGAGCCACCAGCACAGCAGAAGAGGGAGCAGGGTGCAAAAGCGGAGCGTCCGTCCCCTAGACAGTACGTCTGCTACTGCCCATCGCAGCAAGGGACCGAGCACACCAAATCCAAGACAAGGAGTTCCCTAGCGTGGCAGTTCTTCACACAATGTGCTGATGACAAGACACGAGTGGTTTGCACGCTGTGCATTCAGAGCCTGAAGCGAGGCATAAACGTTCTCAACCTGAGCACAACCTGCATGACCAGGCATCTAAGTGCAATGCACGAGCTGCAGTGGAGTAGACACCTCAAAAACCAAGAAAGGTCTCTGGCTCCTCCTGCTTCCTCTTCTGCTGCAGTCTCGGCCTCTTCATCCACCTCTGTAGTGACAGTGGCACCTGCCACCCCGCAAAGAGAGGATCTGCCAGCAACACTACCACCTGGAAGCGTCCCATGGAAGCGTTTAGCTCTCTATCTCCCAAACATTGGAGCGGAAGAGGAAGTACCCCCCTAGCCACCCGCGATCCCTGGCCCTGAATGCCAGCATTTCAAAACTCCTGGCCTTTGAAATGCTGTCATTCCGTCTGGTGGAGACGCAGAGTTTTAAAAGCCTGATGGCATTGGCTGTCCCACAGTACGTCGTGCCCAGCAGCCACTACTTTTCCAGGCGAGCCATCCCTTCCCTGCACAACCAAGTGGGGGACAAAATCAGGTGTGCACTGCACAACGCCATCTGTGGCAAGGTCCACCTAACTACGGATGCGTGGACCAGTAAGCACAGTCAGGGACATTATATCTCCCTAACAGCACACTGGGTAAATGCAGTGGCGGCTGGGCCTGAGGCAGATAGCAGTTTGGCGCATGTCCTTCTACCACAAGGATTGCAGGGCGCTTCAGTTTGCCTCCTGTTGCTAACTCCTCCTACTCCGCTTCCTCATCCTCTACCGCCTCCTCATCCGGTCAGCGTAACACCTTCACCACCAACTTCAGCACAGCCAGGGGTAAACGACAGCAGGCAGTTTTAAAACTTTCCTGTTTGGGGGTAAAACCCCACACTGCGCAGGAGTTGTGGAGGGACATGGAACAACACACCAATGAGTGGTTGCTGTCAGTGAGCCTCAAGCCCGGCCTGGTGGTGTGCGATAATGGGCGAAATCTCGTAGCAGCTCTGGGCCTAGCCGGTTTGACGCACATCCCTTGCCTGGCGCATGTGCTGAACTTGGTGGTCCAGAGGTTCCTTAAAAATTACCCCAATATGCCAGAGCTGCTGCAGAAAGTGCGGGCTGTCTGTGCGCACTTTCGGCGTTCTCACCCTGCTGCTGCTCGCCTGTCAGCGCTGCAGCGTAACTTCGGCCTTCCCGCTCACCGCCTCATATGTGACGTGCCCACAAGATGGAACTCCACCTTGCACATGCTGGCCAGACTGTGCGAGCAGCAGCAGGCGATAGTGGAGTTTCAGCTGCAGCAATCACGCGTGAGTCAATCTGCGGAACAGCACCACTTCACCACCAATAACTGGGCCTCCATCCGAGACCTGTGTGCCTTGTTGCGCTGTTTCGAGTACTCCACCAACATGGCCAGTGCCAATGACGCCGTTCTCAGCGTTGCTATCCCAGTTCTATGCCTCCTTGAAAAAACGCTTCGGGCGATGATGGAAGAGGATGTGGCACAGGAGGATGAGGAGGAAGAGGAGGAAGTGGGATCATTTCAAAGGCTTTCAGGGTAGTCTTTCACAAGTGGCTCCGAGGGTGGGTTCCTGCACCAACAAACGCCAGGTACACAATTGTCCAGCAGAAAGGGCACAGTTCTGGAGGATGACGAGGTGGAGGAGGAGATGGAGGAGGAGGAGGAGGAGGAGGAAGAGGAGGAGCCATGTTCACAGCAGGGTGGCACCCAGACCAGCTTGTGGCCATCACTGGTGCGTGGCTGGGGGGATACAGAGGACACAGACGATACACCTCCCCCAGAGGACAGCTTTTCTTTGCCTCTGGGCAGCCTGGCACACATGAGCGATTACATGCTGCAGTGTTTCCGCAATGACCGCCGAGTTGCCCACATTTTAACTGGTGCTGATTACTGGGTGGCGACCCTGCTGGATCCCCGTTACAAGGACAACGTACCATCCTTAATTCCCTCACTGGAGCGGGATCGTAAGATGCGCGACTACTAGCGCATGCTGGTAGACGCGCTGCTGGTGGCATTCCCACCTGACAGCGGGCGTACGGTGGATGCACAAGGCGAAGGCAGAGGAGGAGGAAGAGGTCGCCAACACAGCCGGGGCACCGGCAGCACCTCAGAAGGCAGGGTTAGCATGGCCGAAATGTGGAAAAGCTTTGTCAGCACGCCACAACAACCAGCACCACCAGCTGAGATGGAACGTCTTAGCAGGAGGCAGCATTTCACCAACATGGTTGAGCAGTATGTGTCCACATGCCTACACGTACTGGATGACGGGTCTGCCCCCTTTAACTTCTGGGTCTCCAAATTGGGCACATGGCCTGAGCTTGCCCTTTATGCCTTGGAGGTGCTGGCCTGCCCTGCAGCCAGTGTATTATCTGAATGTGTATTTAGCACGGCAGGGGGCGTTATCACAGACAAGCGCAGCCGCCTGTCCAGAGCCAATGTGGACAAGCTCACGTTCATTAAAATGAACCAGGCATGGATCCCACAGGACTTGTCCGTACCTTCTGCAGAATAGACATGTATACCGGTGTTGTGACAAAAACTGTCCGGCCATCGGATTGTGTCCGGCCCGTACTGCGAAGGCGCAGTGCTTGCGCAGTACAGAGGACAAGGAGATTCACAAAATCTCCGAAGATGAACGGCGCCTGCGCCGTGAGTGCAGGTTCAAGCCCCACCATCCAAGTGGACATACGGTAGCACATAGTAACAGGGCCCCTCACGGGCTCGCTTCGATCGCCACGCTTCGGGCACGGCCTCACTTGGCTCGGCTTGAACCACGGATGGTGTGGCCTTCACCTGAACTCACCACGCAGGCGCTGTTTGTCTTGGGAGATTTTCGAAATCCCCTTGTCCTACATACTGAGCAAGCGCAGTACAGGGTGGACACTATTCGACGGGGGACAGAATTCGACACATCACCGGCCTTACCCAGCCATTGTTGTATTTTTGAACCAGTGTTGGCTACCTCGTCCTCCTCCACCGCCGCTTCCACCTACACAGCCACATCCACCGCCACCTCAACCTCCTACTCCATATGGACCTCGTCCTCCTAGGTCAAGATTATAATTTTTATTTTATTTTTTTGTAGCGCACAGATCCTTTCCCCCTTACCTGCCTTTATGTTGTTGGCTCCTCGCAGGAGGGAGAAAGGCACACCGCACTACCAGCCCGTACCCTCCTATATAAAGAGGTTGAGCGGTGTACTTGAAGGGACGTGTCCACAGCCGGAGTCAAAACTCCTCCAGAGGATGATTTTCACCTCTACTGTAGGTAGAGGCAAGTCCTTTTATTCCCAGTAAAGTCAATGTCCACACCAGCTGATACTACAACTCTTATTCTCTCATGGCAAAATAAACTCTATTCGGATAGAAAAGGTTAGAGCAAAGAAACAGGACAGCTTAAGGTGTGGAGGAGGTCCAGGCACAAACGTAGCACATTCACTTCACTGCTTAGGTTTCTCAAACAGTTTTAGGTGCACGGTCTCTGCCACAGACCTTGAGGTTGGTCTCTGCCACAGACCGGGTGTACAAGGCCCCTGCCATGGACCTGGAGAACTTTGGTCTCTGCCACAGACCAGGGTGTATAAGGCCCCTGCCACGGGCCGGGTGAATAAGGCCTCTGATACAGTCAAGATGACCTTGAGCTTCTCCTTCTACGAACCTAGCCCATATCAAGGGGAAGACATCTCTCCAGGGAGTCAACAGACCCTTCCTTCACCGTGAATCCCGCATCGGTCCATCAGAATGATCCTCCCTTCCCTGGAACAGGGTCCCCTACACGAGGCGGCACCCTAAGACTCCTCGACCCTTAGCGGACTTCAGACGAAGGCTCTGGACTCCAGGCTTTACTCCCGCACCTAGGCCTCCATACCCAGGGCAGCAGGAACTCCAGGATAGTACCTCACCCCAGGCTAAAGGTGCCCGAGATGGAACAGGAACACATGCACCCAGGCCGAAGGCACCTGGGCGCGGACCCCACTGGACATCAGCCCCCAGGCCAAAGGTCTGCCCCTTTTATATGCTCTCCCGGCATGCACAGCAGGTTCCCCGCCCCGCTGTACTACTGCCAAGAGGGGACACAAAAGGCACAGCACTGTATCGGCGGTTCAACCCTAGCCTACCATAGCAGCGCCACCTGTAGGCCGTAAAATGTATACAATAACATGGACAGGCGTTTTTAAGCTGTAAAAAAACGTGGCTGTAAAAACGTCCGTGGGCATGAGGCCTTATAGTAATTTATTTTGGTTTGGCTAAGGTAGAAAGAACTGTAATTTCCTCCTGAGTCATGTTGTTAGGAATATGGTCTCTGTTAGTATTATGATGTATAAATTAATTTACATCTTTCTCTACTATATTAATAAACAACTCAGCTGCTGCACATGAAGTGGGAGGTACAAATTAACTTTTGTTCTTTAGATCTAAATTAGAGACAGATAATGATAATGGACTAACAGTATCCCCAGTGGGTCTAGAGGAAAAAAAAAAGCTTTCAAACGAACATTTCTAAACATTCTATATAAATCTTGCTTCAATGCAAATGAGTCCATCTTACTTTTAGGACTAAAATTTAAGTCCCTTGTTCAAAATTTTTAACTCAATGTCACTTAAAGAAATAGAAGAAATGTTGTGTACCGCACAGATGGTTAAGTCCTCTGTCTGTTCCTGCTTCTGGTCACAGCTGATCTTGTGGTGGCGCCTTCGGTTCTTTTTGCCTCCTCTCCTCCTGGATTTATTTTTGTAGGGCCCCGTTCCAAAAAAGGGCCTCTGGGGGCATTGGTAGAAGAGCCGGTGGAAGCCATAGATGAATTAGATGTAGAAAGTTGCTGGTTGAGACGCAGGTTTTTAAATCGCATACGAAAGCGATTGGCTTCTGTCCAATTATAAACCCTGTTATTAGCATAGTCCTCTCGATCACGGCCCATTTTTGCTCGCTTACGGGTCTCAATGGTTTTCTTATGTAATGATGAATTCTCATCCAAAGTTTTCTTGGTTTTAAGATAATCATCCTGCCCCAGTAAGTCCGATAATTGTTGTTCTAAGGTAACAATATCTCTAGAAATGGTAAGACGTTCAGCTTGCAAAAACTCCACAGTCAAAGTAATCAAATCAAAAGAACACTTGTTAATGATTTGGGTAAATCTCCTTTTAAAATCCTCATTCTGTGCAAACAATGAAGGTACTATTCGCACTCGTAATCCACGAGGTATAAGTTGAGACTTATAATATTTTGCAAGTGTTATTTCATGCAATTCCATAGAGATGAGATGTTGCATCGATTTCTCCAACTTACGTATGAGTTGTGGAGATGAGCGCTCAATTAGGAAGTCTCTAGATCCTGTGGTTCCTGTAAATATCCGTGCTGTATCCTCATCAATGTAAGAAAATGAACCGCCCGTGGCCATCATTCCAGTGATTCCAAGACGTTTCTGCCAGTGCTCACTCACAAGGGTATATAAAGAAATGTAGCGGGGTGAGGTGCACATCGGTCTCAGCTGTTTAGTGCTAGCAATCAAGCCTTCCCATAGGCTTCATACAAAATATGCTCAATAAATAATTGTAAACAACTATACATCAAACATTAACAGCGCTTCGCAGGTTAAGTGAAAACCTGTGGGTGATAAGGATTCTTATCGTACAGTAATATACTATGCAACATGTAAACACATATAAGTCCAATGCATGAAATTGGAATAATTGAAAAAAGGAGAGAGAGAGAAAGAGAGAGTCCACTTCTCCAATCCTCTCATCTGCCGGTATTAACACAGTATATGTTGTTGCTCTGGCTCCTTATATGGGGAAACACACTGTCAGTTCAACAGTTCATTCACTATGAGTGTGCAACAGATTCATCTCAGAGGAACCCAGCAACTGTAGCTTGAAAGGACACTTCACCATTAGATGCAATACAGCTCCCTTAGGAGATCTACTCACCAGACTTCCAAACACAGATAGCCTTAGTCACTCCTCTAAATGGGTGGTTGTGAGCTCTTCATAAAGAGGGTTTCTCCTAGGATGAGCGGTGCCCCTGATCAGTGGATTTCAGTGTGCAGCAATGCGGGCATATAAAATGTAAGAGGAAACCGAACATAGTGTAAAACCCTTTTTATTGTAAATAGATAGACCCCCCGTTTACAAGCATGCTTACAAGGTTAAAACATATTAAAACATGTCTCATACTGTTGATACATCTTGCTCACTCGAAACCAGAGATCCTGCCAATCGGTGGCTTTCTCGAGAGAGTCCCGGGAAGATGATCGCCTGTATGGACAGATGAGTCACGTGGTCACGCCCTGACGCGTTTCGTGATTGGTTCACGTCTTCAGAGGGCGTGGCCATGAGACGCAACTCATCTCTTAAATAGTGTAGGGCACCGCCTCCTCCTCTGTACGTCAGGGGCTGCGTGTCATGGATATGTAAATGGCCTACAAGCCCCAGAATCCTCTTCCCATGGGCTCACATCAGCCAGCCACACTCCACTGCCCCTACTGGTTGGCGCAGACATTGCAGCTCACGGCAGCGTAACGAGTGTAACACTCATAAAGAGCAGATAAAAGCTATGAGCCGCTGCCGAGTGCCGCAAAAACAACTTTCACTCACCAGCTCAGGCAAGATAGGATGCCCCTTAAAGACATGACCCCATCATGCAATGTTAATGATAATAACACAAATTAAAACATTTAAATACTAAATGCATAAGTGAATGAACAATGCACAGCTTATCCCTGCAGAGTGTGCCATGTTATTCTATCTACATCAGACACTGCTTGATTTCCAATGTAACACAGAGGAATATCAGACAGCGTCATTATTTAAAAGGACATAATGTGATGACAAAAGTCATTAATGTAAGAATTCGTAATATAAGCCATAATAAATGGCAATTAATAGAACATACTAATATTAAAATTCATCAAAATAGTAATCAATGTAAAAAATGTATAAAAAATGTATAAAAAAAATACTAATGATGTAATCCCCAATGAATAGAATGAAATCTGCCAAAACCATATTCTATTCGTCTTCCCAGAACATCTACAATCTTTAACAACAAGATCCATAATTGACTCATGGAAATCGAAAACAGACACTATTACTTGAATATGGACCCACATTATGGATGGAGTTCAACTATAGTAATTCTCTAGACCACTGTTCTATCAATAATTGCTAATGAAGCAATTAAGGTCAAGATCTATGTTGAGTCCATTAGGACTGAGGTCCGGAATATCCATTCGGTTTCACATTTGGATATTTCTCGTACCATATTGGCTCCTCTCCATCTTGGGTACACCTTATCGATACCCCAAAATTTTAGACCCCTAGGATCCCTACCATGTTTCTCCCTAAAATGAAGGGACACACTATGGTCTTTGTACCCTATAGTAATATTGTAAATGTGTTCTGACACTCTCTTAGCCAATGTTCTTTTGGTACGTCCAATATACATTAACCCACATGGACACTCAAGAGCGTAAACCACGTGGGTGGACATGCATGTAATGCACTCCTTAATTTCAAAATCCTTGCCATTTGCAGTGGATGTAAAACTCGTGATGCCTCGCAAGTGTGTTGATACTTGTTGACAAGCTTTGTATCGTCTGCAGGCATAAAAGCCAGTCCTCTACCAAAACATTTGTAGTCTCTTTGGTGGGTCTAAGATTTTTTGACTACCTGATCTCCGAATGTCATTGTTTTCCTATAAATGAACGGGGGAACTTCCGGTAGTACTGTTTTCAGAGTTTTGTCCATTTTAAGTATGTGCCAATGTTTCCTAAATATGGATTCTATCTCTCTATGTTGTTCATGATATCCAGATATAAATCCCCATTCATGTTTCTGATTCTGTAGTCTAATCCTTGGTGTCAGCATGGATTCTTGTGTCAATAGGCCCACTTCTTCTATCACCGCATCCAGCTGAGGTGCCTGATACCCTTTTTCCACAAAGCGTTGTTTAATTAGATCTGCTTGGACTTGATAGTCCGAGTCTCTGGTACAGTTTTTTGTTTAATAAATGTTTATTGAAACATTAAAAGGTAAAAGATAAACATTTGACAGAGAGTAGGTAATGTTACATGAAAATTGCGATAGTTTACCTGAACAAGTCGTAACATCCAAAGGCTAGATATGAATAATAGTGAACTCTATGTTTGCTAAGGTATCGCCACTACTGATTGTGACAGTTGGTCAGCTAACGGTATGCTGCTACTCATATATTCAAGGCAAACAGGATGTATAAAGTTTATCAGAGAAAGAGAGGAAAAAAGAAAGACCAGGAGATGAAGTGAGAAAGAGTGGGGAAGTTAGGAGGGGGGGGGGATAAGGGGAGAAAAAAAAAAGGGGGGGGGGTTGGCATGCATAGCGTCATATCAAAGGTGAGTATAACTAAACCTGTAGGGTCTTGTAAGAAAAAAGTCAAGCGTAAACATCAAGAGGATCAACCTTCAGGTGGAGGGGGCAGTGAAGTCATTTTTGAGAGGTGATCACAGTCTCAATGGGTTTGCGTTATGAGCTCTTTATAGTAAGGGGTAGCTGTGAATTCTATCCAAGGGGACCAAGTTAAAGTGTGTCGCTGGGAGGTATTCTTGTCGTTATGGGTGATATCTTCCATGAGGTGCACCTCTGCTATCTTTTTTAGCCAGCTTTTCATTGATGGAATCTTAGGTTGGCCCCATAGGGTGGGTATTAAAGCCTTAGCCGTGTTTAGCAAGTGAGGTATAAGTGAGCGTTTATAGATTCCGATGGGTTCCTTAGTAGCGTGGAAAAGAATGATCCAGGGGTCATTGGGAAGATCGACGTCTGAGATCTGCCGTATAAGTTGGATAACGTTGGCCCAAAAAGGGCGGATGCTTGGGCACGTCCACCAAATATGCACGTGAGTTGCTTTGTTCCCACAATTCCTCCAGCATAATGGGGAATTTGCGGGGAACATCTGGTGTAGTTTCGATGGAGTATAGTGCCATCTGGTGAGTAATTTATAATTGACTTCAGCCATTTTTGAAGTCATGGATGAGATGTGGGTTAACTGTAATACTTTGTCCTTTTGATTGTCCGTGAGGCAAGACTCCAGATCCGATTCCCATTTAGCTAAGTAAGCTGGATGTGCTTTGTTTTGGAGTTTGATGAGGGCTTTGTAGAAGATCGAAATGCAGTGTGAAGGTGGATCTTTTGGTTTGAATATTGCTTCAATGTCATTTAGGTCTTGGAGTCCTCTTAAGGGTTGAGGAAGGGTTCGGAGGAAGCGTTGTAGTTGAATGAACCTCCATTTATCCAGAAATGTGATTGGTTTAGAGCCAATAATATCAGGTAGAGGCTTGAGGGTGTTGGCACGAAGGACATGGTGGAGTAAAAGGGGTCCTTCTGGGGACCATGTCTTAAAACCTGGATCTAATAAACCTGGTAGGAAATAATTATGGTTAAGAAGCGGTAGTAATGGGGAGTCATATGACCAGGAAAATTTCTTGTGCAGAGTGTCCCAGACATCCAGGGTAGAAGTGGTGAGCGAAGAGGTTGTGTGGGCGAGATGCCTATGGAGGCGGGGTAGCCAAGGTGCAACCGAGAGGTCAATATTACTTAGGGAGTGTTCTAGATTCACCCATAATTTGGCGTTGACAGCGTATTTCCATTCAGCTAGTCTAGATAATATCACAGCCTGATAATAGACCTTAAAGTTCGGGAGGGCCAGTCCCCCCGAGCCCTTGGAGCGAAATAAAACGTCTCCAGATACTCTAGGGTGGCTGTTCCTCCAGATGAAGCGGGAGATCATGGTTTGTAATGTGGTGAAGAACCCTATAGGAACACCCAATGGAATCATTTGGAAGAAAAATAGAACTCGAGGTAGAATGTTCATTTTAACAATATTCACTCTACCTAACCAGGAATGTGAAAGACTGTTCCATTTTCTGAGATCTTCTCTAACATTATTTAATAGGGGAATGTAGTTATGTTGAAAAAGAGAATGAATACTAGGCGTGAGATGTATTCCCAAGTATTTCATACTCTGTTGTACCCATCTAAAGGGGAAGAGGGGCCTTAAACGTTCCTCCTCCTGTTTAGGGAGGTTGATATTTAGGATTTCCGACTTGGAAAGATTAATTTTGAAATTGGATAGCGTTTGATAGGTAGTAAAGGCTGACATTAAATTAGGTAGAGAGATGCGTGGTTGCTGGATAAAGAACAAAATGTCGTCAGCATACGCTGCGTATTTGTCGGTTTTGTTACCTACTTGGATACCGTGGATATTAGTGTTTTGCCTAATCGTGGCTAGGAAGGGTTCTAGAGTGAGGGCGAATAAGAGAGGGGACAAGGGGCATCCCTGTCTGGTCCCGTTAAAAAGTGTGAATGAATCACTTACAAGTACCGTTTATGCGGATTTGTGCCGTGGGATTGGAATAGAGAGAGGAAATGCGATAGAACATCTTGGGACCTATCCCGAAGTGACGTAAGGTCAATTTGAGGTAGTCCCAATCCACCCTATCAAACGCTTTTTCAGCATCAGTGGAGATAAGTAGGGTGGACTGGGCACGCCTCCGTACATATTGTATTAGGGATATTGCTCGGAGGGAGTTATCTTTGGCTTCCCTATTGGGAATGAAGCCTGTCTGATCTGTCAAGACCCAGCTGGGTATAAGGGGAAGTAAACGATTAGCCATAACTTTGGAATATAATTTAATATCAATATTTAGCAGGGAGATTGGCCTGTAACTACTACATTGGGTGGGATCTTTCCCTGGCTTGGGGATGACTGTAATGTGGGCTGTAAGAGATTCTGGGCGTAGTCCTGAGGTTTGTGAGATTGAGTTGGCATAGGCTGTAAGGCGGGGAAGTAGGATGTCACTAAACGTTTTATAATAAAGAATAGTGTATCCGTCCGGTCCGGGGGCTTTCCCTGTAGGGGAGGATTTCAGGGCTGCTTGGAATTCCTCAACAGAGAATTCCGATTCCAGTTCCCGAAGGGTTGAGCTAGATAATTTTGGTAGGTTGGCCTCCTGTAGGTAGGTAAGCATGCAATTACGTCTCTCCTTTGGGGTCAAAGAGGGCGACTCAGTTACTTTATATAAATCTGCGTAATATTCCCTGAAGGCTTTGGCAATGTGTGGAGTTGCATGTACAAGATCCCCGTTACGGAGTTTTATTTTGGGAATAAATGATTTAGACTGTTTAGCTTTTAGGGATCTCGCCAGTTGTCTGCTTGGTTTGTTCCCCCACTCATACAGCTTCTGTGAGAAGAGTTGGAATTTTCTTTTAGTGTCTATATTAAGGAGGTTTTTTAATTCTTCGCGCTTTAGGGTAAGGGCTTTGAGGTGGGTTGAGTGTAAAGTGAGCTTATGCTGTTTGTCAAGGTCCGCTATTTGTTGCAGTACTTGTTCGATTTGTTGACCATGCTCTCTTTTTTTCCCCGCTCCTAGTTCAATAAGGCTACCTCTCATGGTAGCCTTGTGGGCCTCCCATACAATAGAAGGTGAGGTCTTGGAGGGTTTGTTTTCTTTGAAATATTGCATTAAATGTGAAGATAACATGGAGACCTCCGCTTGGTTAGAGAGAAGAGTCATTGAGTTTCCAACTATTAGAGCGGCGAGCCAAGGTGGGCATGGTCATGCGCATCGATACAGGTGCGTGATCTGATATAGTAGCGGTACCTATATGTGTGGATTGTAGAAGTGGGAGGTGGTAGTGATCTAAGAAAATATTATCGATCCGGGAATAAGATTGGTGTGTCCTAGAAAAGTGGGAAAAGTCTTTTTCTTTAGGGTGGAGTATACGCCAGACATCTAGCAGCTGAAGATCTAGGAGTCTCTTTTTAACTAATGACAGGCGTTTAAACGGAATGTTAGAACGACCATGGGAGGTGTCCAGAATGGGGTCTAGGGGCATGTTAATGTCCCCTGCAAGGATGAGTATACCTTTGGCGAATTGTGACAGTTTGGTGAGAGTATGGGAGAAGAAGGTGGGTTGATTATGATTTGGGCAATAAATATTTGCTAAGGTGCATTGGGTGTTGCCTAGAAAGCCCCTCAGAAAGAGAAATTTACCATGATCATCCACAAGCATGTCTACAAGGCGAAAGGGAACATTTCCGTTAAAGCCAATGGCCACACCTTTAGCCTTATTAGTATCAGATAGGCTATAGTACCATTGAGGGAATTGGGGTGAAGTCAATTTGACCGGTGTTGAGTGGGTTAAGTGCGTTTCTTGAAGAAAGGCAATGGAGCAAGCTGACTTCTTCAATTCACGGGTAACTTGGTGCCGTTTTGCTGCTACATTCAAACCCCTAACATTATACGAGGTGATTGTTAGTGTGGCCATTATAATAATGGAGAGCGACCCTTTAGCTCATATTTCCATGCATGCCAACCAAGGAAGCAGGGGTAAGGGGGGTAGAAAGAAGAGAAAGGTAATAAGAGATAGATTGTGAAAAACAAGTTTATGTAGAAAACATAGTCGTCTGTTAGAACACATGTGGGAATCCATAAGGCAGCACGCAGAATTCTGCGGTGGTCCCTGTGGGGAGAGAGAGAGCAGGCAGCCAACCAGATCTCCGGAGGGAGATCGGGTGTCACAGCTTGGGTGCTATCCGCTCTCACCAACCCCAGAAGGAGGAGGGGGATAGGGCATGTACCGTAGGAGAGGCCCATGGGAGCAGTGCGCTCCGCCAGCATTCAGCTAGATAATATTAAATTGTAGGAGATAAGCTCCAGTAACATCAAGTAAACATTAAGGCAACAGAACCATAACTAATTTCAAGTAAAACAAAACAACACCAAAAAAAAGAAGAAGGAAAAGCAGTTTAACTTGCAGGCATACTTAGCTAATAGGAGAGAAGCCCAACGAGGGGGGGTGTTCTTTGTGTCCCCGGGTGCTAAAAAAATAGGTTAATCATACCAGAGGTTTGTAAAAGAACCCTAGGGAATTGATTGCACCTTGCGTTGCTCTAGAACTCTAAGCACCTGCATTCAGAGAAAGAACTTAAGCACAGGAGATTGCTGCTCATCCATGCTTTTGTGCGGATCCTGGGTTGGATGCGCGCCTTTTCTTAGATGGGGTTTTTCGCCATTGAGAGTCCGGAATGGGTGAGAACTTAGGAACAGGGTCTTGCCAACTCGGGAGATCCACTTGCGGTAAATTGAGATCCTTTAGAAACAATGGTAGTTCTTCGGGGAACCGGAGAGTGTGGGAGCGCCCATTTTTAGTGGCAATTAGGCACGCCGGAAAGCCCCATCTGTAGGTGATCCCTTCAGAACGTAGGTGCTCTAGGAGTGGTTTAAGGGCCCTGCGACGGTCTAGGGTCTCCTTAGATAGGTCCGGGAAAATGCTGATGCTCGCCCCATCAAAGTCGATGGTAGGGGTGTTCCGCATTTTGACCGTGATGGCGTTTTTATCCGTAAAGTAGTGTAATCGGCAAATAACATCTCTAGGTTGATCAGAAGTGATATTGCGGGGGCAAAGAGCACGATGAACTCGGTCAAATCTCAGCGGCTCGGTAACCGGGTTACCCAGAATTGTGTTGAAAATACCGCGGATCGACGGTTCAAGATCATTATCGCCAGTTGCCTCAGGCAGCCCTCTAACACGCAGATTGTTCCTGCGGTTTCTATTCTCAAGATCTTCGAGTTTATATAGTGATGCACGTAGGGCAAAGGCTAATTGTGTGACAGTTTCTTGTATTTCTCTTATGGCTGTTGCATGAGAGTCCTGTCTGTGCTCCGTTTCCTCCACTCTGTCTAGGATGTGCGCCATATCTGTTCTCACTCCAGTAATCTCCTTTTTTATTGATTTTTCTAACACCTGGAACATCCCAGCTAGTTCCTTTTTAATCCCACTCACCAGTGATGACATGTCTGAGCCTGCGGGAGAACCGGGGTCCTCCATGAGGTCTGAGCAGCAAGACGATGCGGGGGAGCTTTCTCTGATGGAGGCGGCAAGTGAAGAAGGGGACGCACTTCGCCGTGAGGCTCTGGCCTGACTGCTACGGGCGCCGGGTCCAGATCTACCGGCAGCTAAGAAACGCTGTATGGAGCCGGTGATGGCTTGGTTAATCGCCGGTCCCTTCCCAGATCTCTTGCTGATTGTGGAGCGGGATTTAGGTGTCTTTGTTGGCATATTTGGAGCTGTATAGTTGAATGCTGGACGGAGTCCCTCTTACTCACATCTACGCAGCGTCATGTATGGGTTGTTGCATTAGCTTTGCGGTAATCTTAAGGGCCAGACTTATTCAAATTGCTTTTAACTGCAGTGGACAGAGTGGGCACTGTAGTGCAATTTGTGACAGTCAAATAGCACAGCCAGTTATCCCCTGCAGAGGATGGGTAGCAGTGGTGGAGAAGCCCTGGGATCTGACAGGGAGGAAGCAGTGCTCCAGGAGGGGAGAGCACACTATGCTGAGAATGGGTGTACCTGGGGCAGCAAGATAGCCGCCAAGCTCCGTGGGTATAGACAGGCAGGCACAAAAGAAGGCCGGGTGTCAGCAAAGCACAGCCGCAGGGAGGCGCAAGATGGCCTCCGCTCTATTGTATAGACCGGAACTGCGGTCCTCTGTGGTTTAGGCAATCATTACGGTGTTCTTCAGTAGCAGGAGAAAGGATGCACCGCCCAGCCACCGGGGGAGTAGCGCAAGAAAGCCTGGATATCCGCGAGGCGGCGGGGAAAGATCCGGCGGGTGTAGCAAGATGGCCACCGTAGCATAGGCCGGAGCCGGAGGCTAACCTGCAGGGGATCCGAGGAATACTCCGGCAATGGGGTCCGAGCGGAGATCCGGATGTGCAGCGGCTGGTGGGCGAGGAAGAGACGTCTGTGCGCCCCTCAAATTGCGGCAGGTAAGTGCGGTAGACACCGGAGGTTCCGTAGGCCCCAAGATGGCGGAGATCCTCGGCAGTGTGGAGCCAGCAGCAGGCCAGGAGCGGGTAAGGCCGGCCAAACTTCAGAAGAAAAAAAAAACAAAAGCTGGGGCTGTAGCAGAGGATGCCCAGGGACAGATGGAGGTAGTCTGGGGTTTCACCAGGGTAGAGTAGGCAAAGGATGGATGTGGATATGCGCTGACTGAGTGGAGCTCAGCACCAGCACGTCTGTCCTGCTTCACGTCCGGACACGCCCCCTTCACGTCCGGACACGCCCCCGTCTCTGGTACAGTTGCGACGTATGCGCATAAACTGACCTTTGGGAATATTCCGAAGCCATTGGGGGTGATGACCACTTTGCACTGGGATGTAGCTATTTCGATCAGTGGCCTTAAAGTATGCCTTAGTATAAAGGTAATCCTCACCCTTGATGACCATAACATCCAAATAGTGTATTTGTTTCTTATCCCAAGTGAACTCCAACCTGATATTGTTGTTATTGCTGTTCAACCATTCAGAGAATTCCTTCAAGGATTCCTCCGTTCCCTGACAAATAATGAATAAATCATCTATGTAGCGTTTATAATACACCAGTTCCTTTCTTCTCTGATTATAGACCCATTTGTCCTCCCACTCGCTCATAAACAAATTAGCGAGACTGGGTGCAAATTTTGCACCCATTGCAACCCCTGTCTTTTGGCTATAGAATTCCCCTGCATACCAAAAATAATTGTGGGTTAAACAATATTCTAATGCCATACGCAAGAACTTTTTCTGGATAAACGGTAAGTCGTCCCTTTTGCTGAGTGCCCAATTAAGGGCTAATAAAGCATCATCGTGCTGTATATTAGTGTACAGCGACGTGACGTCAGCTGTCACCAGAAACATTTCCGTGTCCCTCGGGATTGTAACTTCCCTGAGTGTCTGTAAAAAGCTAGTGGTATCTTTTAAAAAGGCTTTTGTAGTCACGACACTACTTTGCATGAAATGATCCAAATATTGGCCTATTCTGGAAGTGACAGAATCTATGCCATTAACAATGGGTCTGGCTGGTGGTATGGTTGAATTTTTATGGATCTTGGGAACTGTATAAATGGTTGGTATTCTATTAAAACTCGGGCAAAGATATAATTTTTCTTTCTTAGTAATTACTCTCTTATAGAATCCAAAATCCACCAGGTTGAATAGATCATCCCTATACTGCCTGGTAGGATCCCTTCTTAAATGGCAGTAGGTTGCCTCATCATTCAACATAGTCTGGAGTTGTGAGTGGTAAAACTTTTTATCTAAAATCACCACTCCTCCCCCTTTGTCTGCAGGGCGAATTATAATTTCTTTCCTGCTTTCTAATGCTTTAATTCCCTCCCTAATATGTTTGGGATTAAGACTTTTCTTTGGAGGTACTTCTTCCAAATCTTTCAGTATTAATTGCTTAAAAACCTCAACTTGGTGATTGGATGGTTGTGGCGGATTGAACAGGGATCTATTTTTAAGACCACTATCAATCCCTACCTCCTCATTCTTTGTAGTGTTCCTCAGGCTAAAAATATTGGATAGAAAATATTTTTTAATATTTAATTTTCTTACATACTTGTGTATGTCAATATATACATTGAACTTGTTCATTGGCTTTGTAGAAGTGCATTTGAGTCCTGCATTCAAAATGTTAGTCTCTTTTTGTGTTAAAGTAGTAGATGACAAATTATATATGCCACTTACTCTACCTGTCTTTTGTCTTTTTCTGCTGGACTCGGCAACCTGCCCTGCATCCTCAGCGTATGGTAACCTGTCCTGCCTGACTGGACTGTATTGTTCTTCCCACTGTGGGGGGTTCCACCATTCCTGTTGCATATAGGGATTGTGTGCCTGTTGCGGTCGTCCCCTCCAGGGGTGGTTGCCTCGACCTCGTGCTCGGGGGTTCCCTCTCATACCTCTCCCTAAAAAAGGAACTGGACGTGGAGATGGTACATTGTATGAATTCCCCATATTGTCCTGAGTGGACAAAGGATCAAATCGGTTAAGGGTATTAACCTGATATGTCTCATTATATCCCCCTTTTTGTATAGGGTACCTCGTATGCTGATGCCCATTGTTCCTACCCCTTTGTGGTTGTTTATTACCTCTCCCCCTGTGGTTTTTCACTTCAGGGGCTGGTCTATTATCACTTTGGGGATATGTCACCTGAATGGATGATTGTGCAGATCTCCCATCACCATGCGCACTATTTTGAGTGGGTAATCCATTATTATAGGATTGTTGTGGTGTGGTAGTAGTATTTTCTGCATTTTGCCATAAATATATCTCTCCCTTCTTAAAGTCATTCATATCTCTCCTGTATTTCTTAGTTTTTTTCTTTTGTGTGTCCTTATCTAATTTTTCTAACTTTTTTTTGATGTCATTATCAAAGTTGGTTAATAATGGAGTGCCTTTAATAGGATCAAGCTTGACCATTAATTCAGCAATCTTTTTTTCCAAGAGAGCCATTTTCCTCTTTTTACGTTTAAGGACCAATTGTTGCAGCTTAAAGCCCACACCATTGAAGAAATCCAGCCACTCAGACACTGACTCAGTGTCATCCATACCATCCTGAGGGCTGACTTCCCACCTTAAACTTCTCATAATTAATTTCTCCTTCAGGTAATGTTCAAACGTTGATACATCCCACCACGTGCGCACTTGTTTCTCAAGTGCGCTACCCAAAGCACTCAAAATCGCATTATAGTCCTCATTGGTTTCCCATTCACCTTCACTGGTGAAGACTGAATCTAAATTCAAATGACGATTATTGAGGTAATTGATAGAGTCCATAATCGCTATAGGTATGCATTAAATATTAAAAAATATTTTCTATCCAATATTTTTAGCCTGAGGAACACTACAAAGAATGAGGAGGTAGGGATTGATAGTGATCTTAAAAATAGATCCCTGTTCAATCCGCCACAACCATCCAATCACCAAGTTGAGGTTTTTAAGCAATTAATACTGAAAGATTTGGAAGAAGTACCTCCAAAGAAAAGTCTTAATCCCAAACATATTAGGGAGGGAATTAAAGCATTAGAAAGCAGGAAAGAAATTATAATTCGCCCTGCAGACAAAGGGGGAGGAGTGGTGATTTTAGATAAAAAGTTTTACCACTCACAACTCCAGACTATGTTGAATGATGAGGCAACCTACTGCCATTTAAGAAGGGATCCTACCAGGCAGTATAGGGATGATCTATTCAACCTGGTGGATTTTGGATTCTATAAGAGAGTAATTACTAAGAAAGAAAAATTATATCTTTGCCCGAGTTTTAATAGAATACCAACCATTTATACAGTTCCCAAGATCCATAAAAATTCAACCATACCACCAGCCAGACCCATTGTTAATGGCATAGATTCTGTCACTTCCAGAATAGGCCAATATTTGGATCATTTCATGCAAAGTAGTGTCGTGACTACAAAAGCCTTTTTAAAAGATACCACTAGCTTTTTACAGACACTCAGGGAAGTTACAGTCCCGAGGGACACGGAAATGTTTCTGGTGACAGCTGACGTCACGTCGCTGTACACTAATATACAGCACGATGATGCTTTATTAGCCCTTAATTGGGCACTCAGCAAAAGGGACGACTTACCGTTTATCCAGAAAAAGTTCTTGCGTATGGCATTAGAATATTGTTTAACCCACAATTATTTTTGGTATGCAGGGGAATTCTATACCCAAAAGACAGGGGTTGCAATGGGTGCAAAATTTGCACCCAGTCTCGCTAATTTGTTTATGAGCGAGTGGGAGGACAAATGGGTCTATAATCAGAGAAGAAAGGAACTGGTGTATTATAAACGCTACATAGATGATTTATTCATTATTTGGCAGGGAACTGAGGAATCCTTGAAGGAATTCTCTGAATGGTTGAACAGCAATAACAACAATATCAGGTTGGAGTTCACTTGGGATAAGAAACAAATACACTATTTGGATGTTATGGTCATCAAGGGTGAGGATTACCTTTATACTAAGGCATACTTTAACCACTTAGCAACCACCTGCCGACAAATAACGTCGACAAGGTGGTTGCTTAACTCTGGGAGGACGTTATATAACGTCCTCCCAGAATCGCGCTCCCTCGCGCCCCCTGGGGTGCGCACACGGGAAACTCCGTGACCGCCGGGTCCAGAGAACCCGGCGGATCACGAATCGCGGTAAATCGCCGCTGATAGCGGCCGTTTACCACGTGATCGCTCCGTCAAATGACGGAGCAATCACTTGTAAACAGACCGGCGTCATTTGGGGGGGAGGGAGCGGATGGCAGCAGCAGCACTGTGGGCTGGATCTGTGACAACTGCAGTCACAGATCCAGCCATCCATCCATCCCTGCTCAGCCATCCCTGTGCAATACCCTGCCAATACTCTGCAATACACCCTGCCAATACTCTGCAATACACCCTGCCAATACTCTGCAAAATACCCTGCCAATACTCTGCAAAATACCCTGGTGTAATACCCTGGTGCAATACTCTGAAATACCCTGGTGCAATACTCTGCAATACCCTGGTGCAATACTCTGCAATACCCTGGTGCAATACCCTGCGCAATACTCTGCAATACCCTGCGCAATACTCTGCAATACCCTGCGCAATACTCTGCAATACCCTGCGCAATACCCTGCAAAATACTCTGCAATACCCTGCGCAATACTCTGCAATACCCTGCAATACCCTGCACAATACCCTGCGCAATACTCTGCAATACCCTGCGCAATACTCTGCAATACCCTGCGCAATACCCTGCACAATACTCTGCAATACCCTGCGCAATACCCTGCACAATACTCTGCAATACTCTGCAATACCCTGCAAAATACTCTGCATCACCCTGCGCAATACTCTGCAAAATACTCTGCAAAATACTCTGCAATACCCTGCGCAATACTCTGCAATACCCTGCGCAATACTCTGCAATACCCTGCACAATACACCCTGTGCAATACTCTGCAATACCCTGCGCAATACTCTGCAATACCCTGTGCAATACCCCCTGTGCAATACCCCATGCAATACCCTGCCATACTCCGCAATGCCCTGCCATACTCCACAATGCCCTGCAATACCCCATGCAATACCCTGCCATACTCCGCAATGCCCTGCCATACTCCGCAATGCCCTGCCATACTCTGCAATGCCCTGCCATACTCCGCAATGCCCTGCAATACTCTGCAATACCCAGAAATACTCCGCAATGCCCGGCAATACTCTGCAATAACCACTTCCCGCCCGCCGGCCGTCATATGATGTCCTGGGCTTTGTGGGGGGATATCTGAATGATGGGAGCAGCTACAGGCATCATTCAGACATTAGCTTTTTCAGCCGGCGATTCCCTGCACCATAAGAATGATCATAGCGGCTGTTCCGCCACTTGATGATTCTTACGGGAGGCGAGAGGGGATGTCCCCCCCCCGCCGCCCTCCGGTGCTCCTACCGACTCACCGCTACGATCAAAGCCAGGATTGTTGTTATTTTTTTTTTTTTTTCAGGCTTCCCAGCCTAGAGGTGAGATGTGGGGTCTTATTGACCCCATATCTCACTGTAAAGAGGACCTGTCATGCCATATTCCTATTACAAGGGATGTTTACGTTCCTTGTAATAGGTATAAAAGTGAGCAAAAAAAAAATTGGGGCGGAAAAACATGTCAAACTAAAATAAATAAAGTAAAATGAACAATAAAAAATATATTTTTTTTAAAGCGCCCCTGTCCCCGTGAGCTCGCATACAGAAGCGAACGCATACGTAAGTCCCGCCAACATATGAAAACGGTTTTCAAACCACACATGTGAGGTATCGCCGCGAACGTTAGAGCGAGAGCAATAATTTTGTCCCTAGACCTCCTCTGTAACTCAAAACATGTAACCAGTAAAAATATTTAAAGCGTCGCCTATGGGGATTTTTAAGTAGCGAAGTTTGGCGCCATTCCACAAGCGTGTGCAATTTTTAAGGGTGACATGTTAGGTTTCTATTTACTCGGCGTAACTTCATCTTTCACATTATGCAAAAACATTGGGCTAACTTTACTGTTTTTGTTTTTTTTTAAGCACAAAACATTTTGTTTCCGTAAAAAACGCGTTAAAAAAATTGCTGCGCAAATATCGTGCGAGATAAAAAGTTGCAACAACCACCATTATATTCTCTAAGGTCTTTGCTAAAAAAACATATATAATGTTTTGGGGTTCTATGTAATTTTATAGCAAATAAATGATGAGTTTTACATGTAGGAGAGAAATGTCAGAATTGGCCTGGGTGCTCCAGAACGCCTGAAGGGGCTCCCTGCATGTTGGGCCTCTGTATGTGGCCACGCTGTGTAAAAGTCTCACACATGTGGTATCGCCATACTCGGGAGGAATAGCAGAATGTGTTTTGGGGTGTAATTTGTGGTATGCATATGCTGTGTGTGAGAAATAACCTGCTAATATGACAATTTTGTGAAAAAAAAAAGAGAAAAAAAAATCTTGATTTTGCAAAGAATTGTGGGAAAAAATGACAACTTCAAAAAACTCACAATGCCTCTTTCTGAATACCTTGGAATGTCTTGTTTCCAAAAAGGGGTCATTTGGGGGGTATTTGTACTTTTCTGGCATGTTAGGGTCTCAAGAAATGAGATCGGCCGTCAGTACTTCAGGTGTGATCAATTTTCAGATATTGGCACCATAGCTTGTGGACTCTATAACTTTCACAAAGACCAAATAATATGCACCAATTTGTACTTATTTTTACCAAAGATATGTAGCAGTATAAATTTTGACCAAAATTTATGAAGAAAAAATAGTAATTTGCAAAATTTTATAACGGAAACGAAAAAAAATTTTTACAGAATTTTCAGTCTTTTTTCTCTTATAGCGCAAAAAATAAAAAACCCAACAGTGATTAAATACCACCAAAAGAAAGCTCTATTTGTGTGAAAAAAAGGACAAAAAATTCATATGGGTACAATGTTGTATGACTGAGTAATTGTCATTCAAAATGTGAGAGCACCGAAAGCTGAAAATTGGTCTGGTTATTAAGGGGGTTTAAGTGCCCAGTGGTCAAGTGGTTAAGGCCACTGATCGGAATAGCTACATCCCAGTGCAAAGTGGTCATCACCCCCAATGGCTTCGGAATATTCCCAAAGGTCAGTTTATGCGCATACGTCGCAACTGTACCAGAGACTCGGACTATCAAGTCCAAGCAGATCTAATTAAACAACGCTTTGTGGAAAAAGGGTATCAGGCACCTCAGCTGGATGCGGTGATAGAAGAAGTGGGCCTATTGACACAAGAATCCATGCTGACACCAAGGATTAGACTACAGAATCAGAAACATGAATGGGGATTTATATCTGGATATCATGAACAACATAGAGAGATAGAATCCATATTTAGGAAACATTGGCACATACTTAAAATGGACAAAACTCTGAAAACAGTACTACCGGAAGTTCCCCCATTCATTTATAGGAAAACAATGACATTCGGAGATCAGGTAGTCAAAAAAATCTTAGACCCACCAAAGAGACTACAAATGTTTTGGGAGAGGACTGGCTTTTATGCCTGCAGACGATGCAAAGCTTGTCAACAAGTATCAACACACTTGCGAGGCATCACAAGTTTTACATCCACTGCAAATGGCAAGGATTTTGAAATTAAGGAGTGCATTACATGCATGTCCACCCACGTGGTTTACGCTCTCGAGTGTCCATGTGGGTTAATGTATATTGTACGTACCAAAAGAACATTGGCTAAGAGAGTGTCAGAACACATTTACAAAATTACTATAGGGTACAAAGACCATAGTGTGTCCCTTCATTTTAGGGAGAAACATGGTAGGGATCCTAGGGGTCTAAAATTTTGGGGTATCGATAAGGTGTACCCAAGATGGAGAGGAGCCAATATGGTACGAGAAATATCCAAATGTGAAACCGAATGGATATTCCGGACCAACACTCTCAGTCCTAATGGACTCAACATAGATCTTGACCTTAATTGCTTCATTAGCAATTATTGATAGAACAGTGGTCTAGAGAATTACTATAGTTGAACTCCATCCATAATGAGGGTCCATATTCAAGTAATAGTGTCTGTTTTCGATTTCCATGAGTCAATTATGGATCTTGTTGTTAAAGATTGTAGATGTTCTGGGAAGACGAATAGAATATGGTTTTGGCAGATTTCATTCTATTCATTGGGGATTACATCATCATTAGTAGTTTTTTTTATACATTTTTTTTTTATACATTTTTTATACATTTTTTACATTGATTACTATTTTGATGAATTTTAATATTAGTATGTTCTATTAATTGCCATTTATTATGGCTTATATTACGAATTCTTACATTAATGACTTTTGTCATCACATTATGTCCTTTTAAATAATGACGCTGTCTGATATTCCTCTGTGTTACATTGGAAATCAAGCAGTGTCTGATGTAGATAGAATAACATGGCACACTCTGCAGGGATAAGCTGTGCATTGTTCATTCACTTATGCATTTAGTATTTAAATGTTTTAATTTGTGTTATTATCATTAACATTGCATGATGGGGTCATGTCTTTAAGGGGCATCCTATCTTGCCTGAGCTGGTGAGTGAAAGTTGTTTTTGCGGCACTCGGCAGCGGCTCATAGCTTTTATCTGCTCTTTATGAGTGTTACACTCGTTACGCTGCAGTGAGCTGCAATGTCTGCGCCAACCAGTAGGGGCAGTGGAGTGTGGCTGGCTGATGTGAGCCCATGGGAAGAGGATTCTGGGTCTTGTAGGCCATTTACATATCCATGACACGCAGCCCCTGACGTACAGAGGAGGAGGCGGTGCCCTACACTATTTAAGAGATGAGTTGCGTCTCGTGGCCACGCCCTCTGAAGACGTGAACCAATCACGAAACGCGTCAGGCGTGACCACGTGACTCATCTGTCCATACAGGCGATCATCTTCCCGGGACTCTCTCTCGAGAAAGCCACCGATTGGCAGGATCTCTGGTTTCGAGTGAGCAAGATGTATCAACAGTATGAGACATGTTTTAATATGTTTTAACCTTGTAAGCATGCTTGTAAACGGGGGGTCTATCTATTTACAATAAAAAGGGTTTTACACTATGTTCGGTTTCCTCTTACATTTTATATGCCCGCATTGCTGCACGCTGAAATCCACTGATCAGGGGCACCGCTCATCCTAGGAGAAACCCTCTTAATGAAGAGCTCACAACCACCCATTTAGAGGAGTGACTAAGGCTATCTGTGTTTGGAAGTCTGGTGAGTAGATCTCCTAAGGGAGCTGTATTGCATCTAATGGTGAAGTGTCCTTTCAAGCTACAGTTCCTGGGTTCCTCTGAGATGAATCTGTTGCACACTCATAGTGAATGAACTGTTGAACTGACAGTGTGTTTCCCCATATAAGTAGCCAGAGCAACAACATATACTGTGTTAATACCGGCAGATGAGAGGATTGGAGAAGTGGACTCTCTTTCTCTCTCTCTCCTTTTTTCAATTATTCCAATTTCATGCATTGGACTTATATGTGTTTACATGTTGCATAGTATATTACTGTACGATAAGAATCCTTATCACCCACAGGTTTTCACTTAACCTGCGAAGCGCTGTTAATGTTTGATGCATAGTTGTTTACAATTATTTATTGAGCATATTTTGTATGAATTTTTATGATGTTATAATAGCTGCTGCATTACAGAAGAATATAGATTTTTTGTCCATTGAGCGCTAGGATCAGAGGCACCTTAGGGAGTTTTTCTGATATTTATTATCTTCCCATAGGCTTGTATATAGAAGAAATAGCGGAGGGATTGCTGCACTTAAAAAAAAAAAATATTTAGATGTAAAAATACATCATAATCAGGCAAACATGGTAGTAAACGTTTTCGGGCTATTGTAGATTACGCCCTTCCTCAGAATTTCATGCCTATTGGAATTCCAGATTTCTTATATGTTTTGTTAATTGATAATTAATCATGATGTATTTATTCGGTCACATCCGTGACCAGGCATAGGCATGATATTCTGAGGAAGGGCGTAATCTACAATAGCCCGAAAATGTTTACTACCATGTTTGCCTGATTATGATGTATTTTTGACATCTAAATAAAAAATTTGAAGTAAAATATATACAGGGCTTTTTTTCTCAGACAATAGGTGCAGGAACTCCCCTTTTCCGAGACCCTACCCACCTCTGAGCAACGTCCCTTGGTTCCATCCCCTACCCACCTCCCAGTACCTCCCCTTTTAGACAATGCAGAACCAAGTATCATTTTGTTGTGCTAAGTAATTTGTATGGAATTTGGTTTCCCCTTCAGCCAGCAACAATAGATCCCCCTAACAATGTACCACCCACAACAAAATCCCCCCCCAGCAACAATAGACTCCCGGCAGCATCAACAGATCTCCGCACAGCCAGCATTATTAGACTCTCTGGCAGCCATCAACAATAGACACCTCCTCAAACAGTAGTTCTCCTTCAGCAACAATAGACCCCCCTGCAAAAATAGATCCCCTCCAGCTAGAATAGATCCGCCAGCAGTGAGCATCAATACCCTACAGCACACCCCAGCACCCCTTGACATTACATACAGTCAGTCCAGGAGGTGCCGGAACTGCGTTCCCCCACGTTCCCGCTGAAAAAAAGCCCTGTGTATATATATATATATATATATATATATATATATATATATATATATATACATATATATATATGTGTTAGAAGGCCAGTATGCTGGCCTGAATTTATGGGAGGAGCCCGGGGGGCTATTTAACCAGCCCACTCACCTGCAGTCTTCGTTGGTTCCTGTGAGTGATACTAGATGTCACTGTCGACTCTTACCAGCTCACCTCATGTTTGTGAGTCCTGGCGTTTCGATCGCAGGGCATTTCGGCGTCTTCGTTCGTGGTCTTCGTCGGCGGTTCCCGCTCACTATCGCAGGTACTTTTCGAATCTTTTGCGTCAGGTACAATCTTGCAATTAGTAATGCTTCCTGTCCTGCATTCCTTTCTTTAAAAGTCTGCTTCTGAGTTATTGTCTGTCCCATACATACGATTCATTTATAAATCCAAACCTCCGAGTCGCTTTCGGTCATTGTCCGATATCACTCACCGTAGGTTTCACTGGACGTAAAGATTCACTGTCCATAAGGTTGCCGTCTCTTCCATTTGGAAAAAAGAAAAAAGGGAGACTCTAATTAGTCCCACCTGCTGCCTCTCTGCACTGGTTAGCCTGGGGGGAGGGGTGATTGATTGGTGTTCAGTTTTAGAGTAAAGGGCGGCATACACTATACAACCAATTCGTATTACATAGTTACATAGTTACATAGTTAGTCAGGTTGAAAAAAGACAAAGTCCATCCAGTTCAACCATAAAAAAATAAAAATAAAAAAATAACTAAAATAAAAAAAAAATATTGTGCACTCCCATATACCCACTTCTATACCCACAGTTGATCCAGAGGAAGGCAAAAAACCCCAGCAGAGCATGATACAATTTGCTACAGCAGGGGAAAAAATTCCTTCCTGATCCCCCGAGAGGCAATCGGATTTACCCTGGATCAACTTTACCAAGAACTGTTAGTACTCAGTTATATTATGTACATTTAGGAAAGTATCCAGGCCTTTCTTAAAGCAATCTACTGAGCTGGCCAGAACCACCTCTGCAGGGAGTCTGTTCCACATTTTCACAGCTCTTACTGTGAAGAAACCTTTCCGCATTTGGAGATGAAATCTTTTTTCTTCTAGACGTAAAGAGTGCCCCCTTGTTCTCTGTGTTGACCGTAAAGTGAATAACTCATCACCAAGTTCACTATATGGACCCCTTATATATTTGTACATGTTAATCATATCCCCCCTTATTCTCCTCTTCTCAAGAGTGAATAAATTCAGTTCCTCTAATCTTTCTTCATAGCTGAGCTCCTCCATGCCTCTTATCAGTTTGGTTGCCCTTCTCTGCACTTTCTCCAGTTCCCCGATATGCTTTTTGAGAACTGGTGCCCAAAACTGAACTGCGTATTCCAGATGAGGCCTTACTAATGATTTGTACAGGGGCAAAATTATATCTCTCTCTCTGGAGTCCATACCTCTCTTAATACAAGAAAGGACTTTGCTCGCCTTGGAAACCACAGCTTGGCATTGCATGCCATTATTGAGCTTATGATCTACCAAAACCCCCAGATCCTTCTCCACTACGGATCCCCCCAGTTGTATTCCCCCTAGTATGTATGATGCATTCATATTCTTAGCCCCCAAGTGCATAACTTTACATTTATCAACATTAAACCTCATCTGCCACATAGTCGCCCAATTAGACAGGGCATCGAGGTCGGCTTGTAAATTGGAGACATCTTGTAAGGACGTTATTCCCCTGCATAGCTTGGTGTCATCTGCAAAGACAGAAATGTTACTTTTGATCTCAGACCCAATATCATTTATAAAGATATTAAAAAGTAAGGGTCCCAGCACTGAACCTTGGGGTACACCACTGATAACCTTAGACCATTCAGAGTAAGAATCATTAACTACTACTCTCTGAATTCTGTCTTTTAGCCAGTTTTCTATCCATTTACAAATTGATATTTCCAATCCTGTAGACTTTACCTTACACATGAGCCGTGTGTGGGGAACTGTATCAAACGCTTTTGCAAAATCCAAGTATACCACGTCCACAGCCACGCCTCTGTCCAAGGTTTTACTTACCTCTTCATAAAAAGAAATCAGGTTTGTCTGACAACTTCTGTCTTTCATGAATCCATGCTGTCTGTTGCTTAAATAGTTTTTTTCCAGCAAGAACTCATCTATGTGGTCTTTTATTAATCTCTCCATTATCTTCCCAACTATGGAAGTTAAACTAACAGGTCTATAGTTACTTGGTAAAGACTTTGTTCCCTTTTTAAATATAGGCACCACATTGGCCCTGCGCCAATCCAGTGGTACTATTCCTGTCATTAATGAGTCCCTAAAAATTAGATACAATGGCTTTGAAATTACAGAGCTCAATTCTTTTAGGATCCGTGGGTGTATGCCATCTGGTCCAGGTGCTTTATCCACCTTTATTCTGTCTAAATATTTCTGGACCATATCACTTTTGAGCCATTGTGGATTTGAGGCTGTGTCACTACCACCCCCATTATGGACATGAGCTCCCCCATGCTCCATTGTATACACAGAGCTGAAGAAAGTATTTAATAAATTAGCCTTCTCTTTGTCCCCAGTCACCCACTCTAGATTATTTTGTAAAGGGCCTACATGCTCAGACTTGACCTTTTTACTATTAATATATTTGAAGAATTTTTTGGGGCTTGTCCTACTATCTTTTGCAATCTGTCGTTCGTTTTGAATTTTTGCATCCTTGATTTCCTTTTTACATATCCTGTTATATTCTTTGTAACATTTAAACGACACTAGTGTTCCTTCATTTTTATATTTTTTAAAAGCGCTTTTCTTATTGTTTATAGCTTTTTTAACTTTAACTGTGAGCCACATAGGTTTTATTTTTAGCCTTTTAAACTTATTGCCCATGGGAATATACTTTGCAGTGAGTTCACAAACAGTCTTTTTGAAGAATTCCCATTTCTGTTCTGTGCCCATTGATGCCAATATTCTCTCCCAGTCTAAGTCCTGGAGAGCAGCCCTCATCCTTGGAAAATTTGCTTTATTGAAATTAAGTGTTTTTATCCTTCCTGCATGTATTTCTTGCTTACAGCTAACATCAAATGAAATCATGTTATGGTCACTGCTACCCAGGTGTTCCTTTATCTGAACATTAGTAATATGCTCTGCATGGTTTGAGATTACCAGGTCCAACAGAGCATCATTCCTAGTTGGGGCCTCAATAAACTGGACCATAAAATTGTCCTGCAATAGGCTTATAAATTTTTGCCCTTTAACTGTCCCAGCAGTGCCATTACTCCAGTCAATTTCTGGGTAGTTAAAATCCCCCATTATTACCACCGTCCCAGCCCTTGCAGCCCTTTCCATCTGTGCAAGGAGCTGAGTCTCCACCTCCTCATTAACATTGGGTGGTCTATAACAAACTCCAATGATTAACTTTGAACTACGCACATCTGTATGCAGTTCCACCCATAATGCTTCAGCCTCATATTACATTAATTCTATACTCCTCACTACCGATTCGTATCGGATTCCTTTCGTATATTTACAAACTGATTCGGGTCACATACGTTGCATACTTTCCATCGTTGCCATTTGTTGTTTGCCTTCATGCCGTGTGTTTTAGTTCCCGCAGCGGAACTTGCGTATCGTTTGTACACGCTTTTTCCTCTCACTCGTTTACCAAACCAAAGTAATTTTTTGTGCGTCATGCATGGCGTAACACCACACTTTTTGGATGTCTTGGACACCCACCATGCTTTTCGTACATGAAGTTTTCAAACTGTCGCAGGTAGGATTCGTGCAATTTCTTTGCTTCACGCAATGTTTGCCAGGTAAACCATGTCATCAAAACCCCGCTGTGGAACTTGCGAGTCATTAGTCAAGTCTCCATATGCAGCCTTATTTCAGCCTCGTGCAAGACCACAGTCTTGTCGTGCAATTCATGAACACAAACGCAGAGCTGTTTATCAGTTTAGTTTTGTATTTTTTTTTCTCTTTCTTGTCGTTTCACGCCAAGTAGTAGGCCCATGTCACTTAGAATGCACTGTCTATCATTACAGTTATTTTACTTTGCATTACCCTCCGGTCGAATCTAGTCGCATCAGCGACTCACTGGTTCGTCCCCGCTAGTTTGTCATCTCATTCCACTGATAGTAATTTCACTTGTCTCAACTCGCACTCCCTTCTCTCTCCTCATGAAACCCTGCACATAGCTACTGATTTGTCTTGCATCGATAGTGATTTCCTCTGCATCATTCTGATATGAATCCAAGTCGCATCCACAATGCACCGATTCGTCCCAGCGGGCCCTAGTTGCTGGCCTCATTTTAGTACATGCTCCAGAGTCCGCTCGTTGTCAGCCGCACATGCGGTGCACCGTCTCGTGCCTAGATCATGGGAGAATTCTGTCATTCACGTCACTATCACGCATCTGAGTTGAATCCACGCGCATTCTTATGTGCAGGTTCGTCCCATAAGTGTCCCAGTTGCTGGCCTCATTTCAGTACATGCTCCAGAGTTTGCTTGCTGATAGTCGTACAGCGCAGCACCGATTCATGCCTCTGTCATGGAAAATTTCTGTCACTCATGTCACAGCCACGCATCTGATTTGAATCCACGCGCATTTTCGTGTGCAGGTTCGCCAAGCGTGCCCCAATTGCTGGCCTCATCTCAGAACATGCTCCAGAGCCTGGTCGTTGTCAGTCGCATCTGCGGCGCACCGATTCATGCCTCTGTCATGGGACATTTTTGTCACTCATTGCACTGTAACACATCTGATTTGAATCCACACGCGTTCTTAGGTGCAGCTTTGTCTCAAGCGTGCCCCAGTCGTTGTTGGTCCCATTTCAGTACATGCTCCAGAGTTCGCTTGCTGTTAAACGCACAGCGCCGCACCGATTCGAGTCTCTGTCATGGGAAGTTTCTGTCACTCATTTCACTATCACGCATCTGATTTGAATCCACGTGCATTTTCGTGTGCAGACTTGTCTTAAGCGTGCCCCAGTTGTTGTTGGCCTCATTTCAGTACATGCTCCAGAGCCCGGTCGTTGTCAGTCGCACCTGCGGCGCACCGATTCATGCCTCTGTCATGGGACATTTTTGTCACTCGTTCCACTGTAACACATCTGATTCTAATCCACGCCCATCCTTAGGTGCAGCTTCATCTCAAGCGTGCCCCAGTCGCTGTGGGCCCCATTTCAGTACATGCTCCAGAGTTCGCTTGCTGTTCCTCGCACAGCGTCGCACCGATTTGTGTCTGTCATGGGAAATTTCTGTCACTCGTTTCACTGTCACGCATCTGATTCGAACCCACTTGCATTCTCGTGTGCAGGCTCGTCTTAAGCGTGCCCCAGTTGTAGTTGGCCTCAATTCAGTACATGCTTAAGAGCCCGGTCGTTGTCAGTCGCACCTGCGGCGCACCGATTCATGCCTCTGTCATGGGACATTTTTGTCACTAATTTCTCCGACACGCTCCACCATCCGATCCGCTCACTTATATAAAAAGGCAGTGCAGCACTGAACAAGTCCATAGATCAAAAGACAATCCCAGTGATCTAGAGTGATTTATAGAATCGGAAACATGCAGATGATGTGAACACAGTGAGAGACCTCCACCAGTAATAAGAATGGCCGCTCACCTCCCAAAGTGGACCCTTTGGTTATAGAGGGTCACAGATACCTTCCCATATGGGTATATACGTCTCAGGCAGGTATTGCAGCTCCGGGATGGTTGGATGACAACAGCAGATGGACCGGATCACAAATGACTCCAATGAGGTGTGTATATAAATATATATATAAAAGAAAGGCAGACCATAGTGTTCTCCGCATATAAAAGGATATTTAATAAAAAGAAATGCACTTACATGTAAAAGGCACTAAACCAGTGGCGAGTGTCATTTCTCCTCCAGGTCAGTCAAGTAGGTCCACCCTGCACCAGGTTGGACGTCATTTTTCCTAAAAAAAAAAATAAAAACTATAAAAAAAAAAAATGTATAAAATAAAAAATATGTATGTATGTGTACCAAGCACTTACCAACAGCCGATCTGAATCTAGTCGCAACGTCGGCCCTATGATTCGGATCCTCAGCAATCACAAACCCCTTCAACCACTAACACCATCAGCCGATCTGAGTCTAGTCATATCATCAGTGCAACGACGCGGATCCGGAACATGAGCTCCCTCGTCACCTTACATCTACAGCCGTTCCAAATCTAGTCGCATCATCGGCGCAACGATTCGGATCCTCGGCAATACAAACTTCACCGACCGATCCGAGTCCAGTCGTAGCACCGGCTCAACGTTTAAGATCCTTTACAAACCAAACCCCACCGGTGCTCACACCTCAGCCCGATTCGAACTATTCGCATCGCTGATACCAATAAAGTGGTACTTACAATTCAGATCCCTGGCCTTACGTCCGTTATCAAGCCTAAACCTTTACATCTCACTCCATCTGCATATACAATGTTGCGCACGGTCGTTCCTACATACTCAAAATTTCCGCTAACTTTGTTTTAATTTTTCCAATAAAGCGGCTTAATTGCAGTCGCTGCAAGCATTTCTGCAAACGACTCAAATCGGTCACTCATCTCCAGTAGCAACTTGGCTGCTCACCTATTCTCTGTCGTGCTAAACACGCAAACTAGCTTTCACTACATTTGTCGCTTCTTAAAGCCGACCCGCATCAGGTCAGTTCTCCAAGACTTCACCCGTACACAGGGGTGTACTAAGGAGCAGCTTCAGTCAATTTGCAGCAAGGATCATTCCCGAGGGTCGATCTTTTGTATCACGCCTCCTGGTCTTCCTCTCCCAGACACAGGACCCCGATCAGACCCTTAACTTCAGATCCTTAACTTAGACACCGCAGCAGTAGCGGACCTGTCATTATGGGAGGAGTTCCTTACTACGTGAAACAGTATCAAAGTTATACCATCAATATCGCCCCCATCACCGCTGGTAGTGACAGATGCCACAGCCTCCACAGGCTTCGCTGCAATTTTTGGCCACTATTGGTTTGCAGGACCATGGCCTCCAGAGACACTCCTAATCCCAGGGTTTACCCGGACTTCCTCCCTGTTCGAACAATACCAGATCGTGGCAGCCGCTCAGCTCTGGGGGTCATATCTGGACAGGACAAACCATGGCCATCACCACCGACAACCAGGCCACGGCCGATATTATTAGTAAAGGCAAGTCCAAGTCATGTCCTTCCTACGCAGGCCCGTACAACTATGCCCTCAGCACCAGTTAATGTCCACTACCCTAGCTAGTTCCCCATTTGGCCTTCTCCCCAGCCTGGTCATTCAAGCAGCCTTCGACTCGGCCTACCACGGGTTCTTGCGGCCTAGCGAGTTCCCCCGCAGCTACCCCGCCGGCCAAGTTCTACGTAGACCTCACTTGGCTCGCTACCAAGATCGTTTCATCCTCCACCTGGCACTATCCAAAACCCAGCGATCAGGCACCGGGTTAGACATTTAACTCTAAAAACAAACAATCTCCGTTGTGCAGTAACCTTACTCGATCGCCTTCTGTCACTCCTACCTGAACAGTCAAAGTCTTGTCCCCTACTACCTTTCCCGATCAAACCCTTGAGTGCCTGCCAGTTCATCAAACACATGAGAATTCATCGGGGCACAACCAACCATAGGAAGTTGATCCACGGTTCACCCGGTCAGGAAGGAATTTTCTCCCCTGCTGTAGCAATTGGCCTAGGCTTGGCTGGGGTTTTCGCCTTCCTCTGGATCAACGGTGGGGCGGTTAGGTCAATTTGGGTCCTGTCACCTTCACACTCCTTCCATGCTACCACACCTCAACCCCAGTCAGTGCTCCAGTCGCTCTTATCGTATTGGAGCGGCCTCGGCCACATCCTGGTGTGGGGTCCCAGATCACGACTATTAAGACAGGTGGAAGTCTGCCTGCTTCGTCCAGCACATCCTCCAATCATCAGGTGGAAATGGCACAAGCATTCACCAAACTTGCTCAATGAACAAAGCTAAAACCAATAAAACTACATCCCTACCTGAATGTTTTTGCCCCCTTATTTTGGCATACCGTCCATCAGATCAGGGCACACTTCAGGTCCATTTCATGTTGTAAGTCTATCTATCTATCTTATTCATATCCGTATCGGATATAGGGCTTCAACCATAAGTTAGAAGGCCAGTATGCTGGCCTGAATTTATGGGAGGAGCCCGGGGGGCTATTTAACCAGCCCACTCACCTGCAGTCTTCGTTGGTTCCTGTGAGTGATACCCACCCTCCCATTCCCTTTTTTAGGGCATTTCTCAAAATTAATTTCTCTCCACAAAATATTCATTCTAATCTTGGGTATGCCCCCTTATTTTGGCATACCGTCCATCAGTTCAGGGCACACTTCAGGTCCATTTCATGTTGTAAGTCTATCTATCTATCTTATTCATATCCGTATCGGATATAGGGCTTCAACCATAAATATATATATATATATATACATATATATATATATATATATATATATATCCAAAAGAAAGAGCGGCACTCATCGGTCTTGAAAGGTGAATGCACAAGGAAAGTTTTTTTCTGACGTTTTGATGAGGCACAAGCTCGTCTTCCTCAGGACAAGTAGGTCCTGAGGAAAGCAAGCTTGTGCCTCACCGAATCGTCAAAATATATATATTTTTTTATATATATTTTTTCTCTGATATGTGTGCAGTGGCAACCATTGGATATTTTTTATATATATATATATTTTATATACTGTAAATATATATATATATATATATATATATACAGTATCTCACAAAGTTGAGTACACGCCTCACATTTTTTAAATACTTTATTACATCTAATCATGTGACAACACTGAAGAAATGACACTTTGCTACAATGTAAAGTAGTGAGTGTACAGCTTGTATAACAGTGTAAACTTGCTGTCCCCTCAAAATAACTCAGCACAGCCATTAATGTTGAAACTGCTGGCAACAAAGATGAGTACAGATTTGTGCAAATATGGCCCAAAGTGTCAATAGTTTGTGTGGCCACCATTATTTTCCAGCACTGCCTTAACCCTCTTGGGCATGGAGTTCACCAGAGCTTCACAGGTTGCCACTGGAGTCCTCTTCCACTTCTCTGTGATGACATCATGGATCTGGTGGATGTTAGAGACCTTGCACTTCTCCACCTTCCATTTCAGGATGCCCCACAGATGCTCAATAGGGTTTAGGTCTGGAGACAAGCTTGGCCAGTCCATCACCTCTACCCTCAGCTTCTTTAGCAAGGCAGTGGTCATCTTGGAGGTGTGTTTGGGGTCATTATCATGTTGGAATACTGCCCTGTGGCCCAGACTCTGAAGGGAGGGGATCATGCTCTGCTTCAGTATGTCACAGTACATCTTGGCATTCATGGTTCCCTCAATGAACTGTAGCTCCCCAGTGCCGGCAGCACTCATGCAGCCCCAGTCCAGGACACTCCCACTACAATGCTTGACTGTAGGCAAGACACACTTGTCTTTGTACTCCTCACCTGGCTGCCACCACACACTCTTGACACCATCTGAAGCATATACATTTATCTTGGTCTCATCAGACCACAGGACATGGTTCCAGTAATCCATTACTCTGCTTGTCTTCAGCAAACTGTTTACGGGCTTTCTTATGCATCATCTTTAGAGGGGCTTCATTCTGGGACGGCAGCCATGCAGACCAATTTGATGCAGGGTGCGTCATATGGACTGAGCACTGACAGGCTGACTTCCCACCCCTTCAAACTCTACAGCAATGCTGGTACCACTCATACGTGTATTTCCCAAAGACAACCTCTGGATATGATGCTGAGCACTTCTTTGGTCGACCATGGCAAGGCCTTTTCTGGAACCTGTCCTATTAAACCGCTATATGGTCTTGGCCACTGTGCTGCAGCTCCGTTTCAGGGTCTTGGCAATCTTCTTATAGCCTAGGTCATCTTTATGTAGAGCAACAATTCTTTTTTTCAGACCCTCAGACAGTTCTTTGCCATGAGGTGCCATGTTGAACCACATACAAAAGGAAAAATTGAAAAGAGAGCATCATCTGCTGTAATTACTGAGTCCATGCAGCGTATAGATAAGGGAACTTTATTACACAAAAATATTAAATGGTAATACAAAAAAAAAAGGATAAAGATCCCATCACCAACATCTCAGTAAAAAAATGAATTAAAATAGACAACGTTGTCTGATCAAGATGCAGCTGCGTCATAAAAATCCACACACATACATATGTCAACATAACATCCCTGGGGTTATAAAGCACCTGACACTATGGTGAAGTGAAATCACTGTTGAAACAACATAGATAAGGAATTTTCCCACAGTGTATGGGATGGTAGAGCAAAAATGGGGGGTCTGCGAGTGCAGCGAGGGGGGGGGGTGAAAAGCAAGTTTTTCCTATGACCACCGTGGATAACAACTCCAGGCACTAACGTGCCGTATGTAGTGCAAGTAGTAGTTAATTTTTTACTGAGGTGTTGGTGTTGGGATTTTTATCCAGTGTTTTTTGTATTACCATTTGATATTTTTTTGTAATAAAGTTCCCTTATCTATAAGCTGCATGGTCCCTAGTAATCACTGCAGGTGAGGTTCTCATTTCACCTTTTTCCTTTTGTATGCTTGGCTGATTACCAGGATCACACCTTATTGAGGGGAGTCAGCTATTTGAGGGACGCTGTGTTTGCTCTCATACAGAGCATTCCAACCCATACACCCCAGTGAGCTACTGGCTATCCCCTGGTTTTCTATCCCGCCATGTTGAACTTCCAGTGACCAGTATGAGAGAGTGAGAGCGATAACACCAAATTTATCACACCTGCTCCCCATTCACACCGGAGACCTTGTAACACTAACGAGTCACCTGACACCGGGGAGGGAAAATGTCTAATTGGGCCTAATTTGGACATTTTCACTTAGGGGTGTACTCGCTTTTGTTGCCAGCTGTTTAGACATTAATGGCTGTGTGTTAAGTTATTTTGAGGGGACAGTAAATTTACACTGTTATACAAGCTGTACACTCACTACTTTACATTGTAGCAAAGTGTAATTTCTCCAGTGTTGTCACATGAAGGGATATAATAAAATATTTACAAAAATGTGAGGGGTGTACTCACTTTTGTGAGATACTGTATATATCATTTATTTTGTGTTAGTCTTTTAGTGGTAATATTTTTGATGAATTAAATCAACATTTTTTTTTTTTTTGCACCATAAATTCACCCCCTTTTTGCCATGATAAAAATACAAGTAGTCACCTTTTAAGATAGGTCTAACCTAAAGCATGTTTAATACCAATTGATGTAAAGCATGTATCACAGCTTAACTACCTACAAAATCATTTTTTCTAACAGAAATTAATCAGGTTATTAGTTATTAAACAGGATTTATATAGCAATAGCACCAACAGTTTTCACAATGCTACAAAAAAGGGGTGAATGAACAATTACAATACAAATCAGTGCAAGAAGATTAGGAGGCCCTGCTTGTGGGAGCTTATAATCTAAAAGGGTTGGAAAAGTGAAACAGGTAATAACTGTTATCGATCCGCTGATGGAAAAAAAATAAAAGTAGAGCTTTTAAGTTGAGGTGGGATAGGATTCCCTGAAGAGATGAGTTTTCAGGGATTAGATAAAAGTGGATAGAGTAGGAGATAGTTGAACACATTTCGGTAGGTGGTCCCATAGATAGTGGAGGCTCTGGAGAAATCCTGGAGTTGCCCATGGTAGGAGGTGACAAATGAGCTAGCAAGTAGGAGTTCATGTGAGGCGCTAAATGGATGGTAAAGCCTCGTACACACGACCGTTTTTCTCGTCAAGAAACAACAAGAAAACAGTTTGGAGAGATTTCTTGCCGAGAAAACTGTTTGTGTGTATGGTTTCTTGTCGAGAAAACTGCCGGGAATCTCGACGAGAAAAATAGAGAACCTGCTCTCTATTTTCTCGTCAGGAATCTCGTTTTTCTCGTTAAGATTCTCGTCGGCCTGTTTGCCGGCGAGAAAACTGGTCGTGTGTATGCTTTTCCGAGTCTTAAAAAATCGCTCATGCTCAGAATCAAGTATAAGATGGGAGCGCTACTTCTGGTAAAACTAGCGTTCGTAATGGCAATAGCACATTCGTCACGCTAAAACGAACTGAAAGCACGAAGACTGAAAAGTGCGAATCATCTCTCCCCAAACTTTTACTAACACGCGGTAACACGAGATCAGCAAAAGCAGCCCAAGGGGTGGCGCCATTGGAATCGAACTTCCCCTTTATACTGCCATTGTAAGTGACCGCGCTTTACAACGACGAGATTTGGAATTGACAGTGTGTATGCAAGGAAAGCTTGACAAGAATCTCGTCAAGCTTGACAAGAATCTCGCCAAGAAAAGCGACGGGTTATTTTACGACGAGATTCTCGGTCGTGTGTACTAGGCTTTAGAGTAATATTTTGATATAAGATTGGTGATGTAGCTTTAGAAAGTGTTATTGATGGGTTTCTATGCTGTTTATAGTATTTTTGACAGCGAGAGGCAGTGTAATTGAAAAGCAATCCACCACAGATCACTCTGCAGAGGGCAGAGCAAATGTAGGGCTTAATTATGTGCACTATTTCATATTCACCTGTCTTAAATCTAATTTGTAAAATATACAAACAATAAAAGGATACCAACATGAATTTAATTTGAATCAATTAACTGCTTGCCGACCGCCGCACGCAGATATACATCGACAGCATGGCACTCCTGGGCATAGGCGTGCGCAGCCTATAGCATTAGGGTGTGCACCCAAAGCTCAAACACAGGTTTGTGTGTGTGTGTGTGTGTGTGTGTATAATATATATATATATATATATATATATATATATATATATATATATATATATATTACACACACACACTATATTGTCAAAAGTATTGGGACACCTGCCTTTACACACACATGAACTTTAATGACATCCCAGTCTCAAGTCTCATACACATGACCGGTTTTCTCGGCAAGAAAACTGCTGGGAGAGCTTTTTGTCGAAAAAAAACATTTGTGTGTATGGTTTCTCGACAGGAAAACTGCCGGGAATCTCGACGAGAAAAATAGAGAACCTGCTCTCTATTTTTCTCGTCTGGATTCTCGGCAGAGTTTTCCTGCCGAGAAAAACGGTCGTGTGTATGCTTACCTGTCCAAGGGAAACCCGCCCATGCTCGAAAAGACTTTGATGCATGCGCGGTAGCATACAAGGTTAGTGTGGGGTGTAGCAAGATGGCGGCGACGGCATCGAATGTGACGAGCGCGACTCGTCGTAGTCGATGACGTCACCACGTTCTTGCCATTCAAAAGAACGGTGGTTCTTTTGAATGGTTGTGTGTGTACATAGGGCTTGGCAAGACAAGCTTGCCAGGAATCCCGTCGAGAAAACCAAAGTTTTTTTTTCGACGGGATTCCCGCCCGTGTGTACAGGGCTTCAGTCCATAGGGGTCAATATTGAGTTGGCCCACCCTTTACCCTATGGGCATAACAGCTTCATCTCTTCTTGGAAGGCTGTACACAATGTTTAGGAGTGTGTCTATGGGAATGTTTGACCATTCTTCCAGAAGACCATTTGTGAGGTCAGGTATTGATGTTGGATAAGAAGGCCTGGCTCGCAGTCTCCGCTCTAATTCATCCCAAAGGAGTTCTATCGGGTTGAGGTCAGGACTCTGTGCAGGCCAGTCAAGTTCCTCCACCCCAAACTTGCTCATCCATGTCTTTATGGACCTTACTTTGTGTACTGGTCCAAATCATTTGGTGGAGGGGGGATTATGGTGTGGGGTTGTTTTCAGGGATTGGGCTTGGCCAATTAGTTCCAGTGAAGGGAACTCTTAAGGCGTTAGCATACCAAGACATTTTGGACAATTTCATGCTCCCAACTTTGTGGGAACAGTTTGGCGAGCATCAAATGTTCCAACATGACTGCGCACCAGTCCACAGAGCAAGGTCCATAAAGACATGGACTTAACAAGGGTGGTGGAAAATTACCTTCAAGTGCAAAATATCACATTATAATAGTAACTAAAACATATAAAATGAAGTGTAACAATCTAAAAAAAAAAATCTAAAGTGCTATAATGGTGAGAACCTCCCAACTAAAAAGTTGTTGCACTTGAAGTTAATCTGTATAGCAAATATCTATAGGAGGGGTTTCCACCATCCCTGCTAAGTTTCATTTTAGGCCCCTTCCACACGGGGACGGATCCATTGCAGCGGTCCGCCAGCTCAGCGGGAGATCTCTCCGTTGATCTCCGATGAGCCGGCGGATGAGAGGTCCCTCTCTGCTCACTGAGCGGGGAGGGGCTTGTCGAGCGCCGCTGCTTTTCTATGGAGAGATCAGATGAAAACGGACAGCATGTCCGTTTTCATCAGATATCACCCGATCCGATCTGCCAGGACGGATGCCAACGTATCGCCATACGTCTGATTTTAGCAGATTGCATCGGATGTCAGCGAACATGGTCACCGCTGACATCCCACGCTCCATAGAGTTGTATGGAGTGCCTGTTCAGGTCCGGCAAAAAAACTGACAAGCGGACCTGAACGGTTCGACCGTGTGAAAGGGGCCTTATATGTGTTCTTACATATCACAGAGACCGGTATTGTGGTAATATTGAAGTTTATTGAGATTTTAATACATTAGAGGGTTCCACCATTATTGTTAGGTTATTGTTTAGTAGGTTAGCGATGCACTTTTTTTTGGTGGTGTGCGAACACATAACAGTTCTTAGTGGCAGGCCTTTTACTGACACTTTTTTATTTTACCTCCAGTAGATTATTGTAAATAGTAGTGTGGTGATTACTTATTATACTAAAGATCGGCATGTGGCATTAATAAACATCAATAGATTTCAGTTGTGCCCCATCAGGCCGGCACACCATGGACAATGTGCCTGTCTGCTGAGTTCATCTCCCCATCCCTGCACTCTTGCACTGATTGGCAGCAATGATTGGCACTGATAGGCACCACTGATTGACAGCACTGATGGGCACTGATAGGTGGCACTGATGGGCACTGATTGGCAGCACTGATGGGCGGCACTGATGGGCAGAACTGGTGGGCCTTGATTGGCACTGATAGGTGGCACTGATTGGCAGAACTAATGGCACTGATAGGCTGCACTGATTCGCACTAATAGGCAGCACTGATAGGTAGCACGGATTGGCAGCATTTAGTGGCACTGATGGGCAGCACTGATGGGCACTGAAAGGCAGAACTAATAGTCAACACTGATGAGCACTGATAGGTGGCACTGATGGGCATTGATAGGCAGCACTGATGAGCACTGATTGGCAGCACTGAATGGCACTGACAGGTGGCACTGAATGGCACTGACAGGTGGCACTGATTGGCAGCACTGATGGGCACTGATAGGCAGCACTGATAGGCAGCACTGATGGGCACTGATTGGAAGCACTGATTGGCAGCACTGATTGGCAGCACTGATGGGCACTGATAGGCAGCACTGATGGGCACTGATAGGCAGCACTAATTGGCACTTATGGCACTGACTGGTGGCACTGATTTGAGGCACTGATAGGCAGCACTGATTGGCACTGATTGGAAGCACTGATTGGCAGCCCTGATGGGCACTGATAGGCAGCACTAATTTGCATTTATGGGCACTGACTGGTGGCACTGATTGGCACTGATAGGTGGCACTGATTGTCACTGATAGGAGGCACTGTTTGGTACTGACAGGTGGCACTGATAGGTGACAATGATTGGAATCACTGATTGGCACTGATAGGTGGCATTGGTTGGCACTAAAAGGCGGCATTAATTGGCACTAACAGGTGGCACTGATTGTCACTGACTGGTACTGACATGTGGTACTGACAGGTGGCACTGATTGTCACTGACAGGTGGCACTTATTGTCACTGACTGGTACTGACAGGTAGCACTGACTGGCACTGACATGTGGCATTGACAGGTGGCACTGATTGGAAGCACTGACTGGCACTGACAGGTGCCACTGATTGGCACTGACAAGCAGCACTGGCACTGATTGGCACTGACAAGCAGCACTGTCACTGATTAGCACTGAGTGGTGGCACTGATTGGCACTGACAGGTGGCACTGACAAGCGGCACTGGCACTGACAGGTGGCACTGATTGTCACTGACTGACGGCACTGATTGGCACTGACAAGTGGCACTGGTACTGACAGGTGGCACTGATTGGCACTGACAAGCGGCACTGGCACTGATTGGGACTAACTGGTGGCATTGATTGGCACGCGCCATGAGCCCGACCGTGGGTCCCGCGGACTCGATCGCCGCGGGATACCCACAATCTCACGGTGAGGAAGAACGGGGAGATGCTGATGTAAACAAGCATCTCCCCTCTCTGCCTAGTGACAATGACAGTAATCACCGTTTCCTGTTATCGGAAGCAGTGATCACTGTCTTGTCACACACAGCCCATCCCCCCTACAGTAAGAACACATCCCTAGGGCACACTTAACCCCTACAGCGCCACCTAGTGGTTAACCCATTCACTGCCAGTGTCATTTTCACAGTAATCAGTGCATTTTTATAGCACTGATCGCTGTTAAAATGACAATGGTCCCAAAAATGTGTCAAAAGTGTCCGATGTGTCCGCCATAATGTCGCAGTCATGATAAAAATTGCTGATCGCCGCCATTACTAGTAAAAAAAAAATATTAATAAGAAATGCCATAAAACTATCCCCTATTTTGTAGACGCTATAACTTTTGCCCAAACCGATCAATAAACGCTTATTGCATTTTTTTTTTTTACCAATCACATGTAGAAGAATACGTATCGGCCTAAACTGATGAAAAAAAAAATTGATATATTTTTTGGGGATATTTATTATAGCAAAAAGTTAAAAACATTGAATTTTTTTAAAAATTGCCGCCCTATTTTTGTTTATAGTGCAACAAATAAAAACCACAGAGGGGATCAAATACCACCAAAAGAAAGCTCTATTTGTGGGAAAAAAAGGACGCTAATTTTGTTTGGGTACAACATTGCATGACTGCACAATTACCAGTTAAAGCAATGCAGTGCCAAATTGTGCCGGTCTTTAAGCTGACAAATGGTCCGGGGCTGAAGTGGTTAATGTATTCTTTATATGTTATTATATATTATAAATAAATATATTTAAAAACTCTAAACAAATAATTTGTGCAATGGGTGACAAATGTTCTGTTTGTGTGAGTATTTAACACTCCCACAACCATGAGCAATGTCATTCTGATTTTTTGCAATCACTAACCTCTAAAAAAAGTTATTCTACTTCCTGGGAACACAAACCAGACTTGCCTTTATGATAATGATAAACCAACAATTTATTCAAATAAATTAGCGGTATTTCTGATTCTGAGCATAGCAATGTACCATTAAAAAAAATTCTCCTTAATTAAAAGGTGAATTTTGACCTTTTCACTACCTTGCTTAAAATTTGTATTTACGTGATTACTTTAGGCAGAAGATTTTTTTGTCATTTCTTTTTTGAGTATCTGGGGCTGTGTGACATATAAAAGTGTTATTGGCAAAAATAAAATAAATTAATTATTTTCCCCCCATTTCTCGCTAATTTAACTTGGGAAATTTTTTATCTGGACAAATCTGCTACCAAATTAAAGCAGAATCAGTCCAACAATAGAGTTGTATAACATGCTATCATCAACTACAAAAGCTAAAAGTCTTAAAAAGGTAAACTAACACATCTCTGAAATAAAAATAAATGCTCTGAGAGTTAGGAAGAGACATGGGAGAAAAACTTGGAGTAAAGCAGTTAATTGAACAAACAAACCTGTAATAAGAAGTAAGGTCAACATCCTTGGATTGCCAATTACTGTGCCTCATCCAAGTGCTCACTGGTAGCAAAGCCATGAAAATCATTCTGCGCCAATCTATTACAGAACTGTGAAATATCACAAAATTAAGAAAAGAACATCTGTCAACTATGACATCCTGGGGTCAAGCTGCCCACCAACCACTATGCAGGAGAAATTAAAGAGGAAGTAAACCCATGTCGATTTTTTCACTTTTTTAATTATTAAGTTACCCAAGCTAATCGCAATGCTTAACATATATAAATCATTCAAAACCGAAGCCTGTAAATACCTTTTTTTAGATGTTTTCCTTATATGTATTTCCGGGTATTGACAGCGCCATTATAACTTCTGTTTAGTGAATCCGTTTCTGACATCACTATCGCCCTTAGAGTTATCCTGTACGAAATCTTGCGCATGCGCCGTAGGGCCGTAACCAAGCCGCCTCGGTCTCGATTGACGTTACCGCGGCAACCAAGATACACGGCAATGAATGCTAAAGAATGAGGAAGCAGAGAAGGAGTAAAACATTGCGAGACTTCTCCTCTGTACGTCACAGAGGAGAAGATCGCTCAGTCATTTCCGGATAAGATATCAATGAATTAACGACATTCCTTAGGTGCTGTTAATGATGTGGGTGACGTCATAACGAAAAAGTCGATTTTCACAGAAAATACAGAAGTGAGTACACTTTCACAGGCAGCGATCAGCTGCCTGTGTTATGGACTACATATTAAGATTAAGTTGTCTCCCAGGGTTTACAACCACTTTATATAGGGATGAAGTTAGAGCAGAATACCATCGAATCTACACAAATTCAATTTTTCTTTGTAACTACAAAGAGTTCTTAAAGTCTAAAACCAGTAATATGAAAATAGTTCACCCCCCCCCCCCCATGCAGTGCTCACAGCTTATAAATCTTCTTTTTACATTAAAATACTGTCACTGCTATATAGCTGTTTTGCTGATCTCTATACCATAGTCATGTGATAAACTGAAGGGTTTGCCCGAGTGCTGAGTGTTCAGGTACGAGGAGATTTCCACTACAGCCTGTGTCCTCATGCTAGGAGGCGGATCATCCATCAATCAAGATGTGACATCCCACCCACTGTGTTCTTTTTTAGTTACTGGGCATGGAAGAGGAAGGAGGGACTGGGCTGTCATTTAGGATCTGTATACACACCCAAATTTGTGATGTCATACCATGTGACCTGAAAATCTCAGCTCAACAAGGAAATGTTCTCTCCAGCAATAGAGACGGTACTGAGCATGTGAAGCTTTACTACCCTCACTGTGTCTTATCTGGCCTTGCTAAGAGAGACCATGCAGGAGGGGAGGATCTATGCATACAGGATCAAAAAGCCTTTTTACACAATGCAGAGGATTAACCCCTTAAGTTCCACAGTGAGTATAACAAGCATGTTTTACTGCATATACAGACAGATTTTTTCTGCTGTGGGTTTAGTAACACTTTAAGAGGGAAATGAATGACACTTTGGACAGATTTGTAAGATGTTAATGTCTATAACTAAGGGCTCTTTCACACGGACGGTCCGTTCAGGTCCGCCTGTCAGTTTTTTAGGCGGACCTGAACGAATGCTCCATGTACCCCTATGGAGCCACTGATGTCAGCGGTGACATGTCCGCTGACATCCGACCCGCTCTGATCCGCCAAAGTGCGACAGAGGAAAACCCTACTTTTCCATCCGTCTGCGGATCGGATCGGATGACAACGGTCTCTACGGTCCGTCGTCATACAATCCCCCATAGGGGAGAGCGGCGCTCTGACAGGTCGGTCCCTGCACAGTGTGTGGAGACAGACCTGTCATCCGCCGGCTCAGCTGGGATCAACAGAGCGATCCCCGCTGAGCAAGCGGAGGTTCACGGGGTGGATCATTACTGATCCGTCCCGTGTGAAAGGGGCCTAAGAACTATTTAGTTCAATATACACATTTTTGTTTTTGAATTTTGATACACTTTAATGTGAACATGTGATCTGTACTTACAGACCAAAACAAAAGGTCCACTTTACTTTTAAATAAAAAACAAACTCTTCCTAAAAGCATGAGGGACACATAGAATGGAATGACTGACCCTTTAAAATGCTAGTTATCTGGCTATCTTGTTGACTTTCTTGCTTCAATACTCACTAACTTGTAGCCATCATAGTGATCAAGAATCAGCAAACTTGTTTTTGTTCAGTAGAATGGTATTTAAGTCAGTAAAAAGGCAAACAGAAATGTTAGAAGGCCAGCTATGGCAGCTCTTGTAGTTCCCTCATGATCTTCTACAACAGGGGTCTCCAACCTGCGTCCCGGGAGAGTTCAGCATGTGGCCCAGGGCATTATTGGAAGAACCCCGTGCAAGAAGAGAAGCCATGGTGGCTAGCATGTTTGGAGCAATGCAGGGGTTGCCACATATATCTATTTGCAAAGAAGCCGTGGCAGCACAGAAAAGGCAGGAATTAGCACAGATAAATGGAAGCTGGAGGTGCAGTTTTTGTAAAAGCACCATCGACAGCTAAAGCAGGGATTTTACACAGAGCCAGGCAAGTAAATGCCACTTGGCTTCTGCTCCCTGCATGCAGTCTGCATGTCCATAACAGATATTCACAGTCAGATGTAAAATCGCAGATTTTACAAACTGTCCGTGAGTTTAGGCTAGGTTAAAGTGGTTGTAAACCCACTTTTTAAACAAAGACCTACAGGTAAGCCTAGATTAAGGCTTACCTGTAGGTGCAAGAAATATCTCCTTAACCTACACGGTTATGGAGATATTTGTATGTAAATGCGGCGACGCTGATGTCACCCCATTCACAAATTCGGCTAGGTCGCAACATTCTAAGACGTAGCAGAATTCGACAGCTCACGCGCGCATGCGCGGAGTCACGTCTTCTCCGCTCCGGCCAATCACAGCGCCGGAGCGGCGCTGTGATTGGCTGCAGCGGCGATACCCGGAAGTAACATTCCGGCTATCGCCGCAGCGATGGATGAGGCTAGAGGAGGGACATGGACGACTTTGGGGGCCCCGATCGAAGGTAAGTGGTACATAATGAGCTAGTATGCTAGTCATACTAGCTCATTATAGCTTTGTCTTGCAGGTTAGTAAAAAAAAAAAAAAAAGATAAAAGGGTTTACAACCACTTTAACACTACTGCGGGTGGTTGTGGATGCGGGAATCGCAGCTGTTCCCACACCCACGACCCCCAACAAAAACACGCTGCTCTTTACAGATGCTCTGGGCATTCTTATTGACACCGACACACATCTAAAAACGCAGTCAGTTTTCAGGGGTGGGATCTTATGGGAAATTGCATGGTGGAAAAGCACCATGCGATTTCCCAGACCCCGTGGTTCAAAAATGGTGCCGGAGCCTTTTTTATGCATTAAATACAGGCACAGCAGCCGTTCAAATGAATGGGCTGCCGTGCCTGGGCAAATGCAGCCCAAGAAAATTCCTCTTCTTCCAATGTGGCCCAGGAAGGTCAAAAGGTTGGACACCCCTGTTTTACAACATCTCCAAAAACAAAGGGTATTTATCAATAGAAGCATTGTAGATTTGCTGTATTCCAGTAATTTACCTTGTATTTCTGTTTTACATTATTCTTTCTCGTCAGATTTAAAGCTACAACAATTTGCGGGAACGAGCCAACCTGCTGCAGTATAATGACGGCAGCTGGTCTGCAAGTGGTTAAAGTTCATGTGCGTGTAAAGACAGGTGCCCCAATACTTTTGACAATATAGTGTATATCAAGCAAAAAAAAGGCAATACAGCACTTTCATCAATGTGTTTATCCCTTTAAAGACCATGCAAGTACAAATACCTCTATAAGTACCAATAAATACTAAAGAAACACTACTGTCATTTCCTAATGTAGCGGCCTCCTCACTCCCCTCTTTGCATCAGCTCGTCTTTCTCTTGTCTAGGGGTACCTTAGAGGGGAGAGAGCGGGGTCACCATGCCAAGCCTTCACCACATGTGTCCGTGCGGTGTAAGCAAAGTTCCTTCTCTACCTTCGGGTCAGTGTTGTGCACCTGGAGTTACCTTGAACAATGTCCACCAGAAAAGAGCCCCACACCATTAAAGTCCAACACTCCTTTATTCTTCTCGAGTGAACAGCATAATCAGTTAGACTCCCTTAAAGAACAGAACAAACAAGGAGGTGTGGATGCGAGTAGGCCCAGACACAATGAACTCTCCACTTTCCTTCCTGAAAGTGGGCTGAGGTCTCCTAGCGAGGGGGGATTTTCCTTCCAGGCGGTCTCCGATGGGAGGCTCACTTGTCACTGGCAATCTGCTGCACCCGGTCTTCAAGTGAGGAGCTCCCCCCGGTCCATTACGCCTTCTGGATTCGGGTACCCAATCCCTGGGTTCCCTAGGACCTCCTTCCCTCGCGGAACTCAGTGTTGGGCACTGAGCTCCAGACCTCCATCCGAGTACCTCACCCCAGGCCAAAGTTGCCTGGGATGGAACACGACCTCCGGACGTCCTCTAGGCCTAGGCCGCCCAGAGGACCGACACGAACCACCGCCCTCAGGCTGAAGGTGCCTGGGACTCGACCCTGTGACAAAGATGGCCGGCCCCTTTATACCCTCTCCCAGCAAGCACGGCCGGTTCCCCGCCCCACCATACCACTGCCGAAAGAGAACAAAAAGGAGGCACAGCACACAGCAATGGTTCAACCCCAGCCCGAGGCGACAGCGCCACCCGCTGGACCGCAAGGAACTGCACATCGCTGGTGTCTCTGCCAGTTTGAATTACACCCGGGAAAGTACATACCCGCTACACTAATATGACCAGTTTTCATTTGATTTTAAGCACATGAAAAAGGATGAATGACAGATGGTGATAGAAAAGTCCAAAAAACACAGGCTGTGGTCCTAATGTTGAATAGATGAAGTGTACCTCACACCAAGATCCTCAAACTGTGCATCACACTCCCCTTAGGGGTTCTCACTCACCAGATATAAGCATAATTCAAGCCTTGATATGCCTTGATAAGAGTCATCTACATCCTGAGTTAGATCACAACCGCAAAACACCTCCACAGGTACTCAGGTAAATGGGAAACAAACTCCACATATCGTGATACCATTTACATTTTATTGTTATTTCCAACTTCATAAAATAACAGTTCCCAATGGGTTTTGAATGAATAAAACATACAAGTATACACAGTATAGCGCTACCAACAGCCCTTGTTAGAAGCAGGACATTCAACCCTGGGAGAACAGCATCCGCTGGTTACTTCCGGTTGTCTCTTCCTGGCTGTGGAACGCAAACATCACTTCTGGTTGCCGTAAGGCCATGCACTGACTTGTTTCGTCATCACGACTTTGTCTGAGGGCGTGGCCTTACAGCGCGGCGTCCTGATATTTATATTAAAACATCTCAGCTGAAAATTAACCCTCTGAGGGCTCAACCATCCAGCTCTCTAAAGTTGCACATAGACGGTGGTCTATACACTTTTCGGAGGTCAATGCATATTAAGCTGCTGACGATGCATTTAGCCATACATGGCCAGATTGAAACTGTAATTTTACATCTATAGAATACATTACCACATTAGAGATAATCATAATAAAACGTAAAAATTACATCAAAATATATCATTAACAATATATTAGAATTAATATAAATACAAAGTCATGATGACGAAACGTGTCTGTATGTGATTTATATTTACATTTAAGTGGGTTGTTATTAACATTTAAGCTTCATAGCGCTGATGTAGTGGAAGGAGTCTTGTTTTTCACCTTTTTTTTATATATTTATATACAGAAAAATACCTGTTGATCTGTTGAGGACTGACAACCTACAGCATGTTTGTGGACTGAGTGGTGTCCTTCCTGCCAAATTACCCATCTCCTCTATTGTCCTATCCACAAAATTAGCAATAATTGATTTGTAATCCAAGATAAGAAAAGGGAGAGCTAAACAGTCTCTTTGACATTACACAGACAGAGAACATAGGACACAGGACAGCTCTGAATTTGTGAGTTTGCAACAGATATTTTTGCACTTATAAAGCAAATATAGCAACATGTTTTCAATGACATATATAGCAGATCAAAAAGCAGCATATAGCCCAGGTTCACACTGGGGCTGCGGGAGTGAAGCCGTGCGAGTTCAGCTGAACTCGCACAATTTCACTCCTGCCTGTCAGTCCCGATTTCGGCCGCGATTACAGGGACATCTGTGCAGGTTTCTGCACAGATGTCAATGTAAATCGCGGCCCGAAATCGCAAAAAGTAGTAAAGAAACTACTTTTTGAAATCGGTGCAGCGCCGCAGATGCAGTGTCGCACCGATTAGGACGGTGCCATTGCCCGCAATTTGCGGCAAATATCGCTGATTTGACATGCGATTTGACATGTCAAATCGCATGTCAAATCGCACCAGTGTGAACCAGGGCTTAAGAGAAGTTCATTGTAATGGTTTAAATATACTTTAAGTGGCTCAGACACAAATCACATAAACCTGCCATTTTCACAGACACGGGTTCAACAATAGGCGCAGCCAGGTACAGAAAATGAATGAAAGAACTTAAAGAGGAAGTAAACCCACTTGTAAAAAAATAAATAAAAAAGCCCCACCTGCAAGACAAAGGCATACTGAGCTAGTATGCATAGCATACTAGCTCATTATGTAATATTCACCCGAGATCAAAGCCCTCCCAGCCATCCTCGTTCACCGTTCGGGCGGCCGACATCTCTCCCGGCTGTTACTTCCGGGTATCGCTGCTCCGGCGCTGTGATTGGCTGGAGCCACGATGACGTCACTCCCGCGCATTTGCGCCGGAGCCGCTAGTCACCGCACGGCCTCCATTAGGAACGGCACGATCACCGTTGCTAAAGTGCGCCTGCGCCGTTGCCTACGGCGCCTGTGTTTTTGTAAATATTTCCTAAACGGTGGTGGTTTAGGAAATATTTCGAGCACCTACAGGTAAGCCTTAATCTAGGCTTACCTGTAGGTTAAAGTGATTGTAAAGGGTTTACAACCACTTTAAGTTTGAGTCACTAAGCTGGTAGGCAATGCCCATTCTGTTTGCCTGGACTGAAGCATCTATTTAGCAGTCCTTAAAATATTATTTTTTAGTGCAACCAGTCTGATAAAGCCATTACTACAGCAATACAATCAAAACACAATACTTATTCTAGATATGTTTTAAAATATCTCAGCCTCAGTAGAACTTCTGGCAGTTACGCACTTTTAAACTGACATAACATAAGGTTCATCTGATGGGTGAATTTTAACAACATGCTATTTCAGTCTAATAACAAGTCAACATTTTGCAAATATCTGATCATAAGACATTCCAAAGTGATAAAACGAATAGGCAATATGTGAATGGGAAGGCAATATGAGTAGGAAGATGTTGATGTCTGCAAATGTAATGACATGCAATTATGCACTTGGAAACTTATTATTGTTCACAGTTGGGGGTCTAGTTAGTAAAAGACAATTCCTTTGAAAACAAACAAACGTTATCACAATACACACATAGGAAAATGTATGAGGTTACAAGGTCAAAATAAAAGATGCTGAAAAGACTGAAATTACATTGCATACAATGATGCAAAGCAAATAGCGATCACCTAAAAAAAGGGAGAGGAGAGGAGAGGGTGGGAGGATAAACAATGACAGTGGTCATTCTACATTCTACATAATATTATACTGAACTGCAAACACCTCCTGCTACTGCAATTATTCATCCTCTAATCAAATCAAAGTATGTACAGGGAGGTATTACATGAGGTATGGGGAGGGCAAGGAGGGAGTTGTTCGATTTAGACTGTTTAATTGTATAGGATCGTTTAAGATTTAGGCTTATCCAAATGCAAATTCTGAAGTATAACTTAAAGTGATAGTAAAGTCTATTTTTTTTTCTATTAAAATAACAAATATATTATACTTATCTGCTCTGTTGCAGTGGTTTTGCACAGGGCAGCCCAGATCCTCCTTTTCTCTGGTCCTTGGCTGGAGTTCCTGGCACCTCCCTCCTGCAAGCAGCTTGCTATGGGGGCACCCAAGCCAAGCTGCAGCTCCGTGTATCCATTCAGACACGGAAAGGGGGTCCTGTCCGTCCCCCTCTCTCTCCTGAGTTTGAGTGACAACAGCGGGAGCCAATGGCGCTGCTGTTGAGTCTCATCCAATCAGGAGGGAGAGTCCTGGATGGCTGAGGCACTCGTGGACATAGCTGGATAGAGATGGGCTCAGGTAAGAATTAAGGGGGCTGAGGGGAGCTGCTGCACACAGAAGGCTTTTTATTGTAATGCATAGAATGCATTAAGATAAAAAAAAACTTCTGACTTTACAACCACTTTAAGCCGGCCATAGATTAATAGAATTTTGAATGAAAATCCTTTAGAAAAAGTAGGAAAATTCATATGAAAATTTTAAGGACATTCGAATGACATTCAAAAAATTTAGTTGGCTTTTAACATTTGAATTTGGAATGAATGGACTTTACTGAACTAAAAACATTCACTGTTAAAAATGTGTTAATTTGAGAAAATATTTCCATCCTGCTCCTTCAGATTTCATCAAAGCAGTCAAAAACAAAAGTCGATTTGCATCACTAATAATGAGAGAAAGTCTTATGCCTTGTACACACGATCGGAATTTCCGATGAAAAAAGTCAGATGGACTTTTTCATCGGAAATTCCGATCGTGTGTGGCCCCCATCGGACTGTTTCCGTTAGTGTTTAGAAATAGAACATGTTTTATTTTTTTTCGATGGTAAAAAAAAACGATAGGAAATTCCTATCGTCTGTGTGCAACTCCGACGACAAAAAAACCCACGCATGCTCAGACTAAATTAGGAGACTGGAGCACTCGTTCTGGTAAAACTAGCGTTCGTAATGGAGATAACACATTCGTCATGCTGCAAATTTTTGCATCATTTAATGTAGCGCATTCTTTTCTTCTTTCTAATGCTAGAATAAAGATGTTTTTTTGCTTTGCTTTGAGTTCTGACCAACTTATTTCTTTCTTGTTTCTTGTGATCTCATGAATATTCGTATTTGATTTTAAAGCCAAATCTCAAAAAAAATATTTTTTGGTGATTTGAATCAAGATCTTCTATTTTTTTTTTGTGGGATTTTAATATTTTCTTGTGATCTCCATTTTTATTTTCTGGTCAAGTTACCCCAATAACATTATATTGTATTTTGTTACCTCATGGAGGTTGGTGTTGGTGTCCCTTGTTAACTACACATTGTATTTATGAAATGTACCTTCCTACTCACAAACAAACTGTCCTTTTTATGAAAAACACAGGCAAGTATTTAAAGTAAATAAAATATCCATTTATTCTGGTAACAAAATAAAGAGGAAGGGCAACAATGGAGAAATTGGTCAAATTTACGCAGCCTTTGGACCCCAAGGCAGACATGAAGTGTATCTAAAATAAAATAAATAACTTGAGGAGTCCATAGAATTGGGAGCACAATCTGGTCCCCAAATCAGAGAAATCAGGAGCAGCAGCAGAAGACACATGTGTACCCAAGCTGTGGTACTACCACAGACTGCATCTTCTGTCAGAGCAGACTGAAGCCAGGGAATCACTTTCTGGTCTTTCTTGTAACCTTCCCTCCATGGCTCCCTGCAGCGTTCCCTCCACGCTTCCCTGCAGCGTTCCTTCCACGGCTCCCTCCACGCCCCCTTGCAGGCTGTGGCTCTGGTGTTGGAAATGTGGAAGGAGGAGGAGGAGAAGGAGGAGGAGGAGAATGATGGCCAAGATCACACAGATGGGTGGTCTCTTTCAGCTGGCCCCTCACCGCCTTTTGAAGGACCCTAGAAATAAGCTCCTTAAAAAGGCTACGTTGCCCCTTCTCCACTTTATACTTTCATGTTGCTCCATGTGCTTTGATTGACTGGTTGGGCATTTTAAAATGGCAACTTTTAGGTTAGTGGCAAAAGTATACTCGTTCGTAGTAAACATCCTTCGTCTAGAAAATACAATGTTTTGCGCAGATACAGGTAAACCACATTTGGTCATGCCTATTTGTATTAAAACAATGTTTACAAACATTGTTGTCTAGATGATGTGATTGGAACTAGAATGTGAAATGCAAACTTGATTCAGTGTAAAGGAGAGGACACTCAGCAGCTGTTTACTCATCTGGACTCAGGAGCACTATAGTGAGGGACACCAGAACAACCTTTTTAGGGTGTCCCACACATGTGCTCCAGTGGATTCTTGGGGTGTCTCCATGTGTGAAACTTGGGCAAAAAAGGTCAGGATTCCAACGTTGTAAAAATCAAAAAATCATGTCTTCATCTTGGAACTCTGCCAAAACAGACAATTGTACCCCACTTCCAAGCAATGTTTCATATTCCTATTTCTGCCCTCAAATATCTGTGTGCTAAGTATACCTTTTGTTTTATTCTCATAGGGGAGCAAAGACTCGGAGGACACCACTCCAAAGAGGACACCAAGAACCCCACAACTCCCAAAGAACAGAGGGAACCCCAATCTCAGAAAGAACCCTAACCTCAGAAAGAACCCCAACCTCAGGATGTGGAGGAAGAAGAGGTGGAGGAAGGATAGGTGGAGGAAGGAGAGGTGGAGGAAGTGTGCAAGATTGTCACCACAACAGGTCAGTGTCATACACCACAGATTCAGGGAATAGATGCATGCATGCATATTTATAAGACATGTTTTTTTACTTTTTGTTTTTAGGTGATGTGCTGCTTGTTGAAGAACAATCTCCTCCTTTCTCAAGTGGTAGCGCATAAATCCTAATCCAGGACCTCATGGTTATGAGTTGTGAAATCGACATTATCAGGCACAAACTCAATTGTTTTGACCAACAAATTAAGAACATGATTGATGTGTTGGGGAGAGTTTAAAGCTCTTCGTAATGCCACCATTTCAGGTTTTTGTGGCCTACTTTCAGAAATTTTTAGTGACATTTAACATCCCAAATTTTGAAGATGCACACAGTGGGGCTGATTTACCAAATGTTTGCGCCATGAGTATTGGCGCATCTGCGTGCGCAATGGCTGTTTTGGTATTTACAAAACATTAGTGCCTGTAGCGCAGCCCTATTTCCCATTTACTATAGTGTTCTCTGCGCCCGGGAGGAGGCGCTCAGTGCGCTACTATGGACCTGGCGCACAGCATGTTAAAATCTAAATATAAAGAAGCTGGAAGTGAGAATATAATGGGGGTGATGTGGGGTGATGTGAGGAAGTGTAGTGACACCTGCCCAAATAACAAACATGGCCAAAATAGAGTGGGAAAGTAACTTTTTCAAAACCAGTCTGCTGCGCCGGCAAGTACGATTCGAGCTGCGGGAGGTTTTTTTGAGCTCAGCACGGGAATTTCAATGGTTTAAATGCGCCGGGATACTGCGCCGGCAAAATCTTAGTAAATGTCAAGTCACCTAAATCAATTTGCATAAGTTGAACAGGCGCAGCCCTGAACATCCCAGTGCGCCTGCAAAATGACATTTCTAAAGGAAAAAAAACCTATTTAAAAGCACCCGCGGCTGTAATGAATTGTCGGCTCCCGGCAATATAGAGAAAAGTCATTGAAAGTCTTTGCTAACCAAAAAAAAAAGCGTGGGGTTCCCCCCAAATATCCAAACCAGGCCCTTCAGATCTGGCATGGATTTTAAGGGGAACTACACCCCAAATAATAAAAAAAAATGGCGTGGAGTTCCCCCTCCCTCCTGAACCGTACCAGGCCACATGCCCTCAACATGGGGAGGATTTCCCCATGTTGATGGGGACAAGGGCCTCATCCCCACAACCCTTGCCCGGTGGTTGTGGGGGTCTGTGGGCGGGGGGCTTATCGGAATCTGGAAGACCCCTTTAACAAAGGGGACACCCAGATCCCGGCCCCCCCTGTGTGAAATGGTAATGGGGTACAAATGTACACCTACCATTTCACAAGGAAAGTGTCAAAAATGTAAAAGATGACAAGAGCCGGTTTTTGACAATTCCTTTATTAATGTCTTCTCTTTTCTTCCTTCTTCTTCTTCCATCTTCTTCTTCCATCTTCTTCTTCTCTCCATTCGGGTTTCTTCCTCTTCATCTTTATCTTCATCTTCATCTTCATCTTCCTTCTTCCTTCGGTGTTCTCGTCCAGCATCTTGCTCCGGCGTCTTCCCTTCTTCTTTCTTCTCCGGCCGCTCCGTTTGAATTGGAGGTTCCCGCTGTTCTCCACTTGGTCCGCTTACACCCGGTGGCTCCGCCCCCCTCTGTCACCACGGGTGTAGTCCCCGTGAAATCCATGTGCGTCAGAGGGGGGCGGGGTCACGGGTGTAAGCGGACCCAGAGGCGAACTGAAGTGTCGCACAGTGGGAACCTCCAATTCAAACGGTGCGGCCAGAGAAGAAAGAAGAAGGGAAGACGCCGGGGCAAGATGCGGACGAGAACACCGAAGGAAGAAGGAAGATGAAGATAAAGATAAAGATGAAGAGGAAGATGAAGATGGAGGAAGAAACCCGAATGGAGAAAAGAAGAAGATGGAAGAAGAAGAAGGAAGAAGATGGAAGAAAAGAAAAGACATAAATAAAGGAATTGTCAAAAACCGGCTCTTGTCATTTTTTACATTTTTGACACTTTCCTTGTGAAATGGTAGGGGTACATTTGTACCCCATTACCATTTCACACAGGGGGGGGCGGGATCTGGGGGTCCCCTTTGTTAAAGAGGTCTTCCAGATTCCGATAAGCCCCCCGCCCGCAGACCCCCACAACCACCGGGCAAGGGTTGTGGGGATGAGGTCCTTGTCCCCATCAACATGGGGACATCCTCCCCATGTTGAGGGCATGTGGCCTGGTACGGTTCAGGAGGGAGGGGGGGCCGCTCTTGTCCCCCCTCTTCCCCTGCGGCCGGCCAGGTTATGTGCTCGGATAAGAGTCTGGTGTGGATTTTTGGGGGAACTCCACGCCATTTTTAAAAAAAAATTGGGGTGGAGTTCCCCTTAAAATCCATGCCAGATCTGAAGGGCCTGGTTTGGATATTTGGGGGGAACCCCACGTCATTTTTTTTAAAAATTTGCAGCGGGGTTCCCCTTAATATCCATTCCAGACCTGAAGGGCCTGGTTATGGAATTTGGGGGAACCCCCACGCATTTTTTTTGGGGTTAGCAAAGACTTTCAATGACTTTTATCTGTATTGACAGGAACCAGCAATTCATTACAGCCGCAAGGACTTTTAAATGACTATTATTTTACTTTAGAAATGTCATTTTGCTCTCCAACTGTTATAAACATGGAAAACATGTGCTACTTTACAGGCATACTATAGACACCCCCCGGGGATGATATTTAGGGCCAGTTCACACCGGATGCAGTGCAGTGCGTTTTTTTGATGCCTGAAAAATGCAAAGAAAGTTGATCACATTAATGCCAATGGCATAGTTCACACCACTGCAGTCCGTTCCAGTGCATTTCAGAAAGCCAAAAAATAATTGGTCATGCTGCATTTTTTAGGTACAAAACTGTACTGGACCCCAGTAAAACACATCAAAAACGCAACGGAACGTACCAAAAATGCACTGGAATGCACCGCAACGCACCTAAATGCACCAAAGACGCAACACACTTGTCCTAAGTGAAAAGAGGCGGAAAAAAACACTGGACTGCATCAAAAATGCCTCAAAAATGCACTGGAATGTGTCAAAAACGCGCATGCAGAAAAGCACCTGGAACGCACCCAGACTGCGTTTCTATAGTGTGAACTAGGGCCAGTTCACACCATAGAAACACAATCCGGATGCGTTCCAGGTGCTTTTCTGCATGCACTTTTTTCATGCGTTACAGTGCATTTTTGGTAAGTTTTTGATGCAGTCCAGTGCTTTGTTATCACCCCTCTTTTTTATTAACCATAGATAAGAACAAGTGTGTTCCAGTGCGTTTTTGGTGCATTTAGGTGTGTTCCTGTGCGTTCCAGTGTGTTTATGATGCGTTTTGATGCGTTCCAGTACAGTCCAGTGCAGGTAAAATGCAGCATGTTCTACTTTTTTGGTGGAACTGGAACGCACTGGAACAAACACTGCCATTTAGAACCATATAACCAAATTTCCATGCATTTTGGATGCATAAAAAACGCAATGGACTGCATGTGATGTGAAATGGCCCTTAAGCAATTTGGCATATTTAAAGGCACTTCTCCTTGTTTTGTTTTTGGTGTTTTCCAAATTGGTGACATTGATATATGTCCCTTAGGGTGGGACCTGGGCCCCCATTTTAAGGCCAATAACTAGAAGATAAGCCAGCCAAGTGGGGACTAGCAAAATTAACAAGTCAGTTCTCATAGACTGCAATAGTATTTGTTGGTGGGGGGGAGGGGTGATTGTCCCATCTCTAACTTTGTAGCATGCTGGATGATGTGCTTAATTTTGGACGGGGGGAGGCGGGAGTTATTTTTTGCTAGCTGCATTGGTGTTGTTCTGCACATGCCCAGCCAGTTTTTTTTTTTTGGCGTGCTTTTTGTGTGTGAACAGCGCCTGGATATTTCTGGGCATGCTCACTCAGAGAGTGTTTTTATGGGTTAGAAATTGAAGGACATCTTAACAGGTGTGCCCACTTTGAATTTCAGTCTCTACATTGAGTGAACTTGCATTTTGGGTGTTTCATGGACTGTGCATGTGTTTTCAATTGCCTCATTAGCACACAAACATATGTTATATAAAGCTCACAGAGCATTCGGTCGATTGCCTTAAGAAGAGGCAAGTGTGTGTGTGTAGGGGGGGTAGGGATGAGCTCGATGTTCGAGTCGAACATAGGTTCGACAAGAACATCGGCTGTTCGCGCGTTCGGCGAAAAACGAACGATTTGGGCCGTTCGCGGCAAATTCGAGTGACGCGAACGGCCCACAATACACTGCGCCATCACAGTGTAATCCCGGCGCTGTGATTGGCCAAGCATGCACTGTGACCCTGCATGCTTGGCCAATCACAGCGCCGGCAGCGAGGAGAGCAATTATTGGCCACAGGCAGGATGCCTGTGGCCAATTATAGCTGAGGGGGTTTAGTACACGCCCCACACTATAAAAGGCCGCCAGCGCGGCGGCCTTGTGTAGTGTGTTCCGGAGCAGGGAAAGTGAAGGATAGGCAGGGACAGTGTCAAATTTTGTCAAATCTATTCTTTGCTAAACCTTGTGTGTAGGGACAGAGAAGGATAGGCAGGGAGAGTGTCAGTGTCATATTCTTTGCTAAACCTTGTGTGTAGGGAGAGAGAAGGATAGGCAGGGAGAGTGTCAGTGTCATATACTTTGATAAACCTTGTGAGCAGGGAGAGAGAAGGATAGGCAGGGGACAGTGTCAGTGTCATTGTTGCTAAGCCTCCTGCACATTATACACCTGAAGTTAGCCCGTATTGCTGCTTTTTCCTGGTGTGTTACACCAACAGGATTTTGCGGCACTTACAGCGGGCGGAGTGTGCCTCCTGACCATATTACACCTTAACTTAGCCTGTATTGCTGCTTTTTCCTGGTGTGTTACACCAACAGGATTTTGCGGCACTTACAGCGGGCGGAGTGTGCCTCCTGACCATATTACACCTTAACTTAGCCTGTATTGCTGCTTTTTCCTGGTGTGTTACACCAACAGGATTTTGCGGCACTTACAGCGGGCGGAGTGTACCTCCTGACCATATTACACCTTAACTTAGCCTGTATTGCTGCTTTTTCCTGGTGTGTTACACCAACAGGATTTTGCGGCACTTACAGCGGGCGGAGTGTGCCTCCTGACCATATTACACCTTAACTTAGCCTGTATTGCTGCTTTTTCCTGGTGTGTTACACCAACAGGATTTTGCGGCACTTACAGCGGGCGGAGTGTGCCTCCTGACCATATTACACCTTAACTTAGCCTGTATTGCTGCTTTTTCCTGGTGTGTTACACCACCAGGATTTTGCGGCACTTACAGCGGGCGGAGTGTGCCTCCTGACCATATTACACCTTAACTTAGCCTGTATTGCTGCTTTTTCCTGGTGTGTTACACCAACAGGATTTTGCGGCACTTACAGCGGGCGGAGTGTGCCTCCTGACCATATTACACCTTAACTTAGCCTGTATTGCTGCTTTTTCCTGGTGTGTTACACCAACAGGATTTTGTGGCACTTACAGCGGGCGGAGTGTACCTCCTGACCATATTACACCTTAACTTAGCCTGTATTGCTGCTTTTTCCTGGTGTGTTACACCAACAGGATTTTGCGGCACTTACAGCGGGCGGAGTGTGCCTCCTGACCATATTACACCTTAACTTAGCCTGTATTGCTGCTTTTTCCTGGTGTGTTACACCAACAGGATTTTGCGGCACTTACAGCGGGCGGAGTGTGCCTCCTGACCATATTACACCTTAACTTAGCCTGTATTGCTGCTTTTTCCTGGTGTGTTACACCTCCAGGATTTTGCGGCACTTACAGCGGGCGGAGTGTGCCTCCTGACCATATTACACCTTAACTTTGCCTGTATTGCTGCTTTTTCCTGGTGTGTTACACCAACAGGATTTTGCGGCACTTACAGCGGGCGGAGTGTGCCTCCTGACCATATTACACCTTAACTTAGCCTGTATTACTGCTTTTTCCTGAGGTGTTACACCAACAGGATTTTGCGGCACTTACAGCGGGCGGAGTGTGCCTCCTGACCATATTACACCTTAACTTAGCCTGTATTGCTGCTTTTCCCATTTCCCTGCAGGCCATTAGAATGTCTGGAAGGCAAACAAGGAGAGGCAGACAGTGAGGAGCCAATAAAAGAGGGCAAGCAGGCTCTGTGTCTAGAGACAACAGTGCTGGTCGTGGACGCGGTGCATCGCCATCAGCACGTGGCCATGGGACACGCTTGTCCTTCTTTTCGGCAGCTGGACGTGTTGAGCCGCATCATGCCGAAGACTTGGTAGAGTGGATGACCAAGCCCTCCTCATCCTCCTCATCCTCTCTCACCCAGGCTCAGGGTACTGGCAAAGCAGCTGCCAAAGCGTCCTCTTCCCTGGTATCAATGTCATCATCAGTCACTCCTTCCCTAGACCAACCATGTCCTCCTGAGGAGTCCCCCGAACTGTTTGAGCACAGTGTTGGGTACATGCTCCAGGAGGATGCCCAGCATTTTGAAGGGTCTGATGATGATACCCAGCTAGAGGAAGGCAGTAGCGTGAGAGCAGACAGAGGGGATGCTCAAGAAGGACACCAATCTGGCAGTCATGTTCCAGCAGCTGCAGCATACTGCCAGATTGGCTCCAGTGATGAGGAGGGAGGGGATGATGAGGTCACTGACTCCACGTGGGTGCCTAATAGGAGAGAGGAGGAGGAGGAGGATGAGGAGGAGGCACATCTCCAACGAGGCAGGATGCCCTCGGGGGGCCAGCGTAAGGGCAGCACACCGACGGAATCACACCGCAGAGCTCCGCCTGTGCAGGGCGCTGCCTCTGCCCGTTATTCAAAAAGTTCTTTGGTGTGGGCCTTTTTTGAGTCGAGTGCATCAGATCGCACAGCTGCTGTTTGCAACATATGTCTCAAGCGTATATCGCGTGGCCAAAACATCACCCGCTTGGGCACCACATGCTTGACCAGACATATGTTGACCTGCCATGCAGCTCGTTGGCAAGCCTACCTTAAAGACCCACACCAAAGAACAAAGCTGACCTCTTCTTGCACTGCATCAGCTGGGATCTCCAACCCCACTATACCTTCAGTCCTCTCTGAAACCTGCTCTGAGAGGAATGAAGGTGTAGAATTAGGTGTGTCACAGCCAAGTACTTGCGGGCACTCTGCTAGCAGTACACCGACGTCCGATTCTAGCAGGCAAATTTCCCTGCCCCAGCTGCTGGACCGTCGAAAGAAGTTCACTCCCAGCCATCCACATGCCCAGCGGTTAAATGCTAGCTTGGCTAAATTGCTAGCACTTCAACTGCTGCCTTTTCAGTTGGTAGACTCTGCCCCCTTCCGTGAGTTTGTGGAATGTGCGGTTCCTCAGTGGCAGGTTCCCAAACGCCACTTTTTCTCACAGAAGGCGATTCCGGCTCTCTACCGGTATGTGGAAAGCAATGTCTGGGCATCGCTGGACAGAGCGGTCAGTGGTAAGGTGCATATTACCGCTGACTCATGGTCCAGCAGGCATGGACAGGGACGTTACCTATCTTTCACTGCACATTGGGTGACTCTGCTGGCAGCTGGGAAGCATGCAGGACAAGGTGCAGTAGTGTTGGAGGTTGTTCCGCCACTACGCCTCCAAAATGTTACTACCAGTGATTCTGACACACCTCTCTCCTCCACCCCCTCCTCTAGGTGTTGTATTTATATGGCCTCTTCCTGTGCTGATTTGTCCTCGGAACCAGCGGTGCTCCGTAGGCGTTCAAGGGGCTACGCCATTACACAGGCAAAAAGATGCCATGCGGTGCTTGAGCTGGTGTGTTTGGTGGACAGGAGCCACACTGGGGCAGAGATTCTGTCAGCTCTGCAGGGGCAGGCTCAGAGGTGGTTGACACCACGCCAGCTTAAGCCAGGAAAGGTGGTTTCCGACAATGGCACCAACCTCCTCTCCGCCCTCCGACACGGACAACTGACCCATGTGCCCTGTTTTGCTCATGTCCTTAACTTGGTGGTGCAGCGGTTCTTGGGCAGGTACCTGGGCTTACAGGAGGTCCTGAAGCAGGCCAGGAAACTCTGTGGGCATTTCCGCCGGTCATATAATGCCAGTGCTCGGCTAGGCGTGGCTGCAAAAGGATTACAACCTGCCCAAAAACTGCCTAATCTGTGACATGCCCACCAGGTGGAACTCTACGTTGGCCATGCTGCAGCGGCAGCACACGCAGCAGAGGGCCATCAATGAGTATCTGTTGCAATATGGCACCAGGACAGGGTCAGGGGAGCTTGGATTGTTTTCCCCACGCCAGTGGGCCATGATCAGGGATGCATGCACTGTCCTGGCACCATTTGAGGAGGCCACTAGGATGGTGACAGTGCATGCATCAGTGACACTGTCCCTCTTGTCCACCTGTTTGAGCACATGCTGCGCGGAATAATGGACAGGGCACTTGAGGCAGAACAGAGGCAGGAAGAGGAGGAATTCCTTACCTCTCAAGGCCCCCTTTATCCAGACAGTGTTCCTGCTGGCCCGGCTAACACACAGGAAGAGGATGAGGAGGAGGAGGAGGAGGATTGTGTCAGCATGGAGGTGGAGACTAGCACTCAGCATCAGCAGCAGTCTTCAAGGGAACAATTACAGTCCCAAGACACCCATGGACTTGTACGTGGCTGGTAGGAGGTGGCTGCGGATCATGTCGTCCTCAGTGACCCACAGGACTCGGCACCGAATGCGTCAGCAAACCTACGCTGCATGGCCTCCCTGATCCTGCAAAGCCTGCGTAAGGATCCTCGTATTTGTGCGATCAAGAAGAGGGATCATTACTGACTGGCAACCCTCCTTGATCCACGTTACAAGGGTAAGGTTGCGGACCTTATCTTGCCATCGCAGAGGGAGCAGAGGATGAGGCATCTTCGAGAGGCCTTGCAGAAAGGTCTGTGCAACGCGTTCCCAGAGACTGGGAGGTTCCAAATTCCTGGTCCTGGACAACGTGTTGCTGAGGCTTCGATCAGTCAAAGAAGGAGCAGTGGAGAAGGTGGCCGTCTGACCGATGCGTTCAGACAATTTTTTAGTCCGCAGCCCCAAGGTATGATCGGTTCCAGCAACCATCGCCAGCGTCTGATATACATGGTGCAGGAATACCTAGGGGCAAGATCAGACTTGGACAACTTTCCCACCGAAAATACTCTGGGTTACTGTGTCTTGAGGATGGATCACTGGCCAGAGCTTGCACAGTATGCAATTGAGATACTGGCCTGTCCTGCATCCAGCGTTTATTCGGAACGCACATTCAGTGCTGCTTGAGGCTTTGTAACCGATTACAGGGTGCGCCTGTCAACCGTCTCGGTTGATCGACTGACCTTCATAAAAATGGATCAGTCTTGGATCACCACCAGCTACCAGGCACCTGATGCTGATGTAACAGAATCATTTTCTTTGAAATGTCAGATCCCTTCAAGACTGCCTATGCTGATGCTGAGTGACTATCCTGTTATGCTGAGTGACGATCCTCTTCCTCCTCAATAATCATGCTGATAGCTTGAAAGAACAGTTTTGGTTCTGGGCACCGCTACCAGTGGCTAAGGCCCAATTTTTCAGCCCCTGTTTAACAGGGGTGTGTAATTACAATTTTTGATGCAATACTTTGCAACAGGGCTCATTGCTGCGCTCTAAGTACAGTATCTGTGAGGGGTTGCAGTGTTGTGGCACCAGCACCAGTGCCTAAGGCCCAATTTTTCTGCCCCTGTTCAACAGGGGCATGTAATTACAATTCTTGATCTAATATTTAACAGCTGGGCCCATTCCTGCGCCCACCAAGAGTAACTGTGAGGACTTACAGTGTTGTGGCACCAATTCCACAGCCACCACCAAAGGCCCAATTTTTCAGCCCCTGTTCAACAGGGGCATGCAATTACAATTCTTGTTCTAATAATTCACAGCAGGGCCCATTCCTGTGCCCACCAAGAGTAACTGTGAGGGCTTACAGTGTTGTGGCAACACCACCACCACCACCACCACGAAAGGCCCAATTTTTCTGCCCCTGTTCAACAGGGGCATGTAATTACAATTCTTGATCTAATAATTCACAGCAGGGCCCATTCATGCACCCACCAAGAGTAACTGTGAGGGCTTACAGTGTTGTGGCACCAGCATCACCACCAAAGGCCCAATTTTTCCTACCACTGTTCAACAATGGCATGTAATTACAATTCCTGATATAATAGTTGACAGCAGGGCGTTCCAGCGCTCACCAAGAGTAACTGTGAGGGCTTACAGTGTTGTGGCAACACCAACACCTAAGGGGCAAATTTCTGCAGAGTATATATGGCAGGCCCCTACTTTCAAACATCCAACTTACAAACAACTCCTACTTGCAAACGGAAGGAGACAACAGGAAGTGAGAGGAAATCTACCCCTAGGAAGGGAAATTCTCTCCTGTAATAGTTAATATGGGAAAAAGGTGTCTCCTCTCTACAGATGCTTTATCACCAATCCTTGTTTCAATAAAAAACACAAATTTTCCAAAAACATTTGTCATTGGGATTGAAAGTGAGGTGAAATGTTCTGAACAGGTGCACAGACAGCAAAACAAATGTTACATGGGTGATAACCCTTCCCTATGTTCTCCAAAAAGATTAAAAATAGATTTTTTGGCTAGAGTTACACTTAAAAAATTTACCTGTTCCAAATTACAAACAGATTGTACTTAAGAACAAAGCTACAGTCCCTGTCTTGTTTGCACCGCCTGTATACTGCTGTTCAGAGTATATAGGGCCTTTTTTATTTTGGGTGCGGGGTTCCCCTTAATATCCATACAAGACCCAAAGGGGCTGGTAATGGAGTGGGGGGGGGGGGGTTGATGGGGTAGCCATGCCATTTTTCTCAATGATTTTTCTCCACATTGCCGGGACCAGACATTACATTAAAGCCGCAAAGCAGTTTTAAATGGCTTTTTTTTCCTTTATAAATGTCATTTTGTGCAGGGACAGTTCTAAACACGGGAAACACGTGCCACTTCACAGGCATACTTTAGACACCCCCCAGGTACGATATTTAAAGGAATATTTAATTATTTTTCCATTTTATGCATCATTAAAATCACTGCTCCCGAAAAAACAACCGTTTTTAAAAATTCTTTTTACATTGATACATGTCCCCTGGGGCAGGACCTGGGTCCCCAAACACTTTTTTAGGACAATAACATGCATATTAGCCATTATAATTTGCACTTTAGATTTCGAACGTTCGCGTCTATTGTATTTAATAGGGTTCTAAAGTTCGCGCAAACTTTCGGTCCGTTCAAAGGTTCTGGTGCGAACCGAACGGGGGGGTGTTCGGCTCATCCCTATTACAGGGGTTATAACCCTCCTTTACTCTGTCCAAAATACAAAATAAAAAATTTTGCCTACAGTTCTGCTTTAACCACTTGCCGACCGCGCTGTAGCTGATATTGATAACCTCCCAGCATGCTCTGTGAGCACTGTGTCCTTTGCAAAAGTGCAGAGGTGCACAAGGGCCGGTAGTCTTGCTAGCTGCTGGGCTTCCAGTTGAGTGGTGTGCCAGATGACAGCGGATGCCTGTATGCTGTGGATTCAGGACAGTGGGTGCAGGCAAGCTGTAGATACAGGACAGCCGATGCAGGTATGCTGTGGATCCAGGTCAGCGGTGCCAGAGCTACACAGGCTGGAAGCAGAAGGCTGGAGCAGGATCGGACAAGCCGGGTCATACACAGTGCGATCAGATAAGGTACAGATGCGGAGACTAGGGATGAGCTTTATGTTCGAGTCGAACATGACTTCCACTCGAACATTGGCTGTTCGCCCATCCGGCGAACAATTTGGGGTGTTCGCGGAAAATTCGAAAAGCCGCGGAACACCCTTTACAAGTCTATGGGAGAAATCTAAAGTGATAATTTTAAAGGTTAATTAATATGCAAGTTAATGTCATAAAAAGTGTTTGGTGGCCTGGGTCCTGCCCCAGGGGACATGTATCAATGCAATAAAAGTTTTAAAAACGACCGTTTTTTCGGGAGTAGTGATTTTAATAATGCTTAAAGTGAAACAATAAAAGTGACAATAACTCGCATATTAACCTCTAAAATTATCACTTTTGATTTTTCATTTTCGTGTCCCATAGACTTTAACGGTGTTTGCGTGTTCGAACAAATTTTTTGCCTCTTCGCATGTTCTGGTGCCAACCGAACCGGGTAGTGTTCGGCTCATCCCTAGCGGAGACTGGAGAGTGGTCAAAGTTCAAGCCGGGGTCAATGCAGGTGGAGAGCAGGAAAAGTCAGAGCAAGCCGGGTAGGTAACTGTAATCAGATGCAGATAAACAGGAAACAGGACACTCACGGGAACGCTGTAGACAAGACAGCACTGGATCTGTGTACTGATCTGGTTTAAATAGTCCATTTGGCACCCTCATCCATCACAGGATGCGCTAATGTGCGCATGCACATGACCCTCTGTATCTGGCGCATGTTGTGTGCACATGTGCTAACCTACGTTAGCACACGCTAACGCAGCTTCCCTAACACAAGTTCAGGGAACAGGAGTTAGCCTGTGGGAAAAATTTCTTCCTGTAGTAAGCATTTCCTAACATCTGCCTTGTTTACTATGGCAGATCCCCGTTCTGTCACTGCAGGGACTATCATGGGCGGCCTGCGGTCATTGGGTCTGCCGGACCCACTGATTGGCTCCCTCGCTGATCAATCGGCCCACAGATCGCGGTGTACGAGCCGACGTACAGCTATGGCCATTCGCGCAGCCAAGCCAACCTGCCGCAGTATAACTGCGGCGGCTGGTCGGCAAGCGGTTAAACCCTTTTATCTCTTCATTAGCAATAAAAACTGACAGGGGTTCTAATTCTTCTCCACTGTATCCATACAGTGCAGCCTCATCAGCGCACATCAGTGAAGGAGAAAAATTACTTATTTACAACATTTATTGACAGGAACTAAGAAAAACTTTTTTTATTTTTTCAAAATTTATGGTATTTTTTTTTATTTTTTTCAGCAAAAAATAAAAAACCCAGCGGTGATTAAATACCAAAAAAATAAATCTCTATTGGTGTGAAAAAAAATGCTAAAAATGTTTTTTGGGTACAGCGTTGCATGACTGCGCAATTGTTATTCAAAGTGTGACAATGCTGAAAGCTGAAAATTGGCCAGGGCAGGAAGGGGGGTAAAAGTGCCCTGTATTAAAGTGGTTAAGGGATTAGTGTCAGGGAGGGCAAAGTTTTTGTTTTGAAGGTTCTGCTGAGTGGGGATTAATGCCACGTACATACGATCGTTTTTAATGACGTGAAAAATTACATTTTTAAAAATGGTCATTAAAAATGATCGTGTGTGGGCTTTCCAGCATTTTTCCCGACGAGAAAAACACAGAGAATCACGACGAGAAAAATTGGAACATGCTCTAATTTTTCACGTCGCTTTTTACATTGTCGTTTTTGTCGTAATGAAAAATGGCCGTGTGTGGGCTTTAACGACGTGAAAAAAAATGCGCATGCTCAGAATCAAGTATGAGACGGGAGCGCTCATTCTGGTAAAACTAACGTTCGTAATGGAGATAGCACATTCGTCACGCTGTAACGGACTGAAAAGCACGAGGCTGAAAAGCGCGAATCGTCTCTCAACAAACTTTACTAACATGAAGGGTGGCGCTATCCGAATGGAACTTCCCCTTTATAGTGCCGTCGTACGTGTTGTACGTCACCGCACTTTACTCAAACATTTTTTTCCACGATAGTGTGTAGGCAAGGCAGGCTTGAGAGGAAACACGAAAAATCACGTCGAGAAAAATGCTGTTTTTTTGAATGACATTAAAAATGATCGTGTGTACGCGGCATTAGGGTAACTTTTACTCTCACTTCCAATGCCTAGAATTATCTGGTAGCAGGAACTCTGTATTAAAACCAACATAGCACATGTAGGATCCTGTCTGTAAATGTTCTTCTTTGTCTTATTGAAACCGACAACCATTACAAAATTGATTTCATTTTATTTCAGAATGCATTTTACAGAACAGCAAATCATGGCAATATAAAAATAAAGAACAGAATTTATAATGAAATATGTTTCTCTGATTAATTGTAGTTCCAGCATACTCAGGTATAATGTTTATCCACTTTATGAGTTCCTGCCTTTAAACACATTTTTAGGTCCTCCAACAAACAAATGTATTTTCTCTCCAGTTGCCCAGGAGAAGTTATTGTCGTCTAAATATTGCTGCTGAGAAATAAAAAATGAGCAGCATCGATACGGTTTGTCACTGAACTGATGGTGCATTAGATTTAAATGTGCAGAGTGCTCTCCAATAAACCTATTACATTTTGTTACATTATAGTTAAGGGACAATTTAACCTTTAACACAAATCATTTTTATTTTCCATTTGGAATCAAAACACTTCTCTTTATATTTTATTGTATTTATTCTTTTACTACCATGCTACGTCAAGTGCTGTATTTATCACTTAAGAAAAGAAAGGAGAGAAAAACTCCCTTGACGTACAAAAGACATGTACAGCTTTTTTTTTTCTTTATACAGCCATATATGTTTATTATGAAACCTATTAACCTGTAAGTCTTTAATTAAGGCCCTGTTTGCAATTATGTCCATGCATTATCACAGGGCTGAAAATTTCAAGTCCTGAGCTACTAGCCAGGCCTCAAGGTTGCCCGCCCCGCCCTGCCACTAATTCCGCCCCTAAAGACACCCTCATAAATTATCTCATGAAATGATACTTAAATGTTTTATGCAGAATTAAGTTATAAAAATAAATATTAACAACAACTGTATCCGTGCCCACCAATGCAGGCTGCCTGTGCCCACCAATGCAGGCTGCCTGTGCCCACCAAGGCAGCCTTGTGCCCACCAATGCAGCCTTGTGCCCACCATGCAGCCTTGTGCCCAGTGGCCAACATGCAGCCTTGTATCCACCATGCAACCTTGTGCCCAGTGCCCATCATGCAGCCTTGTGCCCACCAATGCAGCCATGTGCCCACCAATGCAGCCTTGTGCCCACTAATGCAGCCTTGTGTCCACCAATGCAGCCGTGTGTCCACCAATGCAGCCGTGTGCCCACCATGCAGCCTTGTGCCCACCATTCAGTCTGTGTCCACTATGCAGCCTACCTGTGCAGGGGAGGAGAGGAACAGGAGAGCCACCCAGGTGATCAGAGCGCAGCGCAGGGAACACAGCGATAACAGCTTTCATTTCAATTGCCGTGTTCCTGCCGCTCAACGTCATATACAGCTCTGCCCCCTGGTCGGGGAACTTTGATTGATAGATCACCCGTCATCGGGATTGGACGGGTGATCTGTTTATCAAAGTCCCAGGACCAGGAGAAGGGGCTGTATCTGACAGCGAGCAGCGGGAAACACTGCAAATGAAATTAAAACTGTTATCGTTGTGTTCCCTGTGCTGCGCTCTGATCACCTGGACGGCTCTCTCTCTCTCTCTCTTCCCCTCCGCGATCGATGGGAGAGGGACTCCCATTCCATACAGGGGCTGCCGGACTCCCATTCCACACAGGGGCTGCCGGACTCCCATTCCACACAGGGCTGCATTATCACATGTGTGGATGCATGTTGTACTGTGCTTCGGCATGTCTTGCTCGAACAAACTGTTCATGTAATATGGGGGTTTGTCCATTCATTTGAAAGGGTCCATAATGCATGGGATAAATGCCAAACCAAACGCATTCTCACAATCTGTGACAGCCTGGTCCAGGAACCAGCAGAGATTTTATTGGAAGTAACTGCAGAGCCAGAAAACAATACACATATACAATATTACTTCAGATAAAATGTTCGCTAGTTCCTAGATCAGCCTTCCACCGGTTATATTTTTGCATTCTAAATAAATTTTTACAGTCAGATTTGGAGTCCATACCAGGCAGGGGTGGTGCAAGGATTTTGACACCCTAGGTGAAACTACATTTTGCCACCCCCTGGCTCCACCCCCTGACTCCACCCCCTTTGCCCTGCCCATGTATACCCCACCTTTTTAATGAAGCACCCATCAAATGCAGCCCACCAGCACTCATCAAATACAGCCTCACCAGCACCCATTAATGCAGCTTCACCAGCGCCCATCAAATGCAGCCTCACCAGTGCCCATCAATGCAGCCTACCAGCGCCCATCAATGAATGTTTGTGTCCCTATTCCCCAATGAATGGAAGCAAGCAGACACAGTCCTCCACTGCCGCTGTGCCTCTGATACTATGTGCGAACGGAGCAGCGGCTGTCTGCTGATTCTGAGACTAAGTTGCTTGCTGCAGAGAGAAGAGAGTAAGAACACCAGTGGCCAGGCACCCTAGGCAGCAGTGCGCCCTAGGCAGCTGCCTAGTTTGCCTAGCGGTAGTACCGGCCCTGATAACAGGGAGGAGGTGCACTGGGCTTCCTATGTTGTAGCAGTGTATATAATTTTTAAGTAAATGTGCATAGGAGTGAATGTGCTCTTAAAGGTCAACCTGACATTTATTTATTTTTTAATCTATTACAGGTACTTATATAATGCCGTCAATTTCATGAAAGAATAATGGAGGCTTTGATTGCATACTTCTTATTTTGAGAATGCTGATTCCCTGGCTGTTGTGTTGAAATGTTTTAAGTGACTAATTTGGAACAAGTACAAAGATAAGGAATTCTAAAGACCCGTACACACGGTTGGACATTTTTAGCCAACAAACTTCAAAATGAGCAAGTTTTCCAAAAAATCCTACCGTGTGTACTCTCCATCGGACAAACTTTTTCGGTATTCATCGGACAAAAGTTCGCTCTGCAAACGGACAAACTTTTCGGCAACAAAAGTCTGATGGTGCAAAGTTCGACCGTGTGTACAGAAATCTATCGGACAAATACGCATGCCCATAACAATGGTAAAATCAACCAACAATAGCAGAAGTTGACCAAAGGGTGGCGGTAAAGAGCAGAAAAGAGCAGAAAAAAACACGTGATGTTGGGAAAGTTTGCAGAAAAGTCCTGCCATGTGTATGCTATGGGTGTGCCTGGCCAACTCCCTTTGGACAAAAATCCACGGAAAAGTTTGTTTGAAGTCCGACCGTGTGTACGAGGCTTATGACTCATTTGCAGGATGCTTGATCTCAGTCTTTGATTTAAAAGTATTTATGTAAGACAAAGCTAGGGAACTAGCATTTTCAGAAGGAATTCAGCAATGACATATAGTGGAATTGCTAGTTTCCCAGCTTCCTCAGGCCTCAATACTTTCTGAGTCTATTACCTGGAACAAATATGCAGCAACTGAAGTGGAAGTGAAGTAAGAGATCTTGGGCTCCATTCACAAAGTGGCGTCTAACGTTTTATTATCTGTGGTAAAATTACTGTTTAAACAGAAATGTAGTAACTGCGCAGGTGAAAAATAATCATGAACCAAAAAAAGAAGCAGCTGGCAATCACACAACAGAACATTTGTGTAAAAACATGTAAAACAACAAAAGATTGTCGCGCTAGTGTCTAATGAATAAAACTGGACCATAAATCCAGAAAAGTGTTCATATAAGTGTCCAAATACTCCTCGTGTTTCCTGGAATGAAGGATAACAGACACTCAAAGTGCACCTTCCACTGTGAAGTATTCCCGTATAAATAGACTCCACGTTATAGGAACCTAACAAAGCATGAATTCACACACCCCATTAAGGATCCATCCATGGAAATCAGACGAAGATGGCATTGAAATTAGCCTTGCTGGTTTTTCCTTTTCCTTGTTCTCTCATATAAGTCCAACAAAAGTAAAAATATCCTGGGTTAAAAGATTCTGCAGATCGCAAACTGGCATGGTTAGTTGAGCATAGACTCCACCCTACTAGTTTCATAATAATTTACATCATCTGGGGTGTCACACCCCCAATGATGTCAGTTATGATAAAACCAGTAGGGTGGAAACTATTCTATTTTATTTTTACAATACTAAAATATCACATGCTTAAACCACTAGTTATTTACCGTATGCATTTATATACAGTATTTATTTCCTTTGGTGAATTGACTTTAAAGCAGTTTAACCACTTGACCTCCGGAAGATTTACCCCCTTCATGACCAGGCCTTTTTTTGCAATACAGCACTGCGTCACTTAAACTGACAATTGTGCGGTCATGCGACACTGTACCCAAATAAAATTTATGTCCTTTTTTCCCCACAAATAGAGCTTTCTTTTGGTGGTATTTGATCACCTGCGGGTCTTTTTTTTGCGCTATAAACAAAAAAAGACCAAACAACATTTTTAACTTTCTGCTTTGAAACATATCCAATAAAAAAATGTAAACATTTGAATTGCTTCATCAATTTAGACCAATATGTATTCTGCTACATATTTTTGGTAACAAAATCACAATAAGTGTATATTGATTGGTTTGTGCAAAAGTTATAGCATCTACAAATTATGGGATATATTTATGGAATTTATTTATTTTTTACTAGTAATGGCGGCGATCAGCGACCTATAGTGGGACTGTGATATTGCGGCTAAAAAATTGGACACTAACTGTCACTTTAGACAATTTTTGGGGACCAGTGACAATAATACAGTGATCAGTGCTAAAAAATATGCACTGTCACTGAACCAATGACACTGGCTGGGAAGGGGTTAACATCAGGGGTGATCAAAGGGTTAACTGTGTGCCTAGCTAGTGCTTGTGTACTGTGTGAGAGGTGCTTTGACTAGGGGAAGGCATTGATCCATGTTCCTGCTTTGCAGAAACACAGGATCAATGCCTTCCCTACTAACAGAATGGTGATCTGTTTTGTTTACATAGGCAGTAGACATGTGCAATTCGTTTCGTACGAATTGAAAGTTCGTACGAATTTCCGAAAATTCGTACATTCGGAAGCATCTGAAATACGAATATATGCTTCCGAATTTTACGAAATACGAAGGTATTTTTTGCTTTTTAAATTCTTCATAATGAATGTTCGTATTCAATCCAAATTTAATTTCGGACACGAATTAAGAAATACGAACTAACGGCCCGGGCTACAATACCTTTCTCAATATGGCAGTCGTCGACTCATTATGCTAATTATGAGGGGCTCCCACCATCCCTGTGCTGTGCTGACTTCCTCCTGGGGCTGTACCCCTGCTGTGCTCATTATGAGGGGCTCCCACCATCCCTGTGCTGTGCTCATTATGAGGGGCTTCCACCATCCCTGTGCTGTGCTGACTTCCTCCTGGGGCTGTGCCCCTGCTGTGCTCATTATGAGGGGCTCCCACCATCCCTGTGCTGTGCTGGCTTCCTCCTGGGGCTGTACCCCTGCTGTGCTCATTATGAGGGGCTCCCACCATCCCTGTTCTGTGCTGGGTTCCTGGGTTTGTTTGTAGCCTGTTGCCGTTAGTTCGTATTTCGTAATTTCGTATTTCGTCAGCACTGCTGACTTCCTGGGTTTGCTTTTTAAATTCATCAGAACGAATGTTCGTAATTGTTACGGAAATTTTACGAACCTAACGAAAATTCGTATTCAATCCAAATTGAATTTCGGACACGAATTACGAAATAACAGCTAATACGAAATGGAACGGAACGAAACAAAACAAATTTATTGATGGCGCCCATGTCTAATAGGCAGATCACCATTTGGGCTCTCTGCCTAATGATTGGTGAGTGCCGGTGGACATTGAGTCTGCGGTACCTGCAGATCAGCTCCCGCTGTGTATAATCAGAGGAGGAGCAGGTCACGGGTGCGCATTCACGCCCCAAACCCAGAAGTGCAGGATCATGTACTATGTACTTGATCCTGTGCAGGAGAGCCGCCATGCCACCATTTATGTAATTTACACGGCCGGCAAGAAGTTAAAAAGGTATTTGCCGAGCGTTTTTGTTTTTGGAGGTAAATACTGCATGAAGGGATAGTGAATTGACATTTTATGCATCGCATGTGATATTGGTAAAATTGTGTCCAGTCACCTAAATACCATATGCGATATGCTTTAGTAAATGGAGCCAACAGAGTGGGCTTGGCCCCGCCCCCACTCCCTCATTGCTGGCTGTAATTGACAGCAGTGGGAGCTAATTTGTCCAATCCCCTACATACCACATGCAATCTTTGCAGCAAGGAGATGGGGCGGTATGCCCCCGGGTCAACAGGATCCTTGCCCGGTTTGATCAATAACACTATGTTAGCCCTAGACATTGAGGGGGGAAAGGTCTCTCTCTCCCTGGCACCATTAAAGACCTTCAGCAGTTGTGGGAGTAGCACCTCAGAGTATTGCTTATACACCTCCATGGGCAACCCATCCTCTCCTGGGACCTTACAATTAGGGAATGCACTCACAGCCCCCCCGGAGCTCCTCGACGGTAAGCGGCGCCTCCAGTTGGGCACGCTGACCCTCGGACAGCACAGGGAAGACTAACCGGGCCAGGTATAATTCCAAATCCTCCTGGGTGTAAGCCACGCCAGGACTGTATAGAATCTCATAGAAACCCGCTAATTCCTGCATAATCAATTCTGGTTGGGAGACTACGCCCCACCCACCTTGGACCTAATGGCTTCTATAGCAGGCGAGCGTTGATGGAAGTTCGCAATCCGTGCCAAAATTTGGCTGGTCTGTTCACCCTCCTCAAAGAACGCCTGTTTTGCAAAAAAACTCTTCTTCTCAGCCGAGGAGGAAAGTTACTGCTGATAGGCCGATTGAGCCGCCAGCCATGCCTCCCTGGTCGGATCAGAAGGATCCGCAATATATGCCCTCTCCATTTCCTGCACCCTGGCCTCCACTTCTATCCTGAGTTCAGAGGAGGCCTTTTTAACCTTGTTCATTTCTCCTATCAGGAGGCCCCGGAGATGCGCCTTAAAGGCATCCCAGTGCAGCACATTGAACTCAGTTTTATCCCCGGCAGCAAAGAACCCTCGCATGCTCCCCACTATCTCCTCATGGGAGCGAAACAACTTCAGCCAAAATGCATTAAACTTCCAGGGCGCCCTAGATAATTTAGTCGGCGGCGCCACAAGTAGCTGTACCACAAGAGCAGAGTGGTCCGACACACTACGGGGTCTATGTGTTATGTCTGCTACAAACAGGAGCTCGCTCAGGTTCCCCACCCCCAGGTCAATTCTCAACAGGCAGCCATGTGACTTCAAAAAACAAGTAAATTGTCTGTCGCCCGGATTACGGTGTCGCCAGATATCCACCCAGCCCACCTCTTGCAGCAACCGTGCCAGAGGAGTACTCCTGGGGAGGGCAGAGGGTCTAGGGCCCGGGTGCCTATCCGCCACCTGGTCCGAACAGCAGTTGAAATCACCAACCACGAGCAGCGGCACATCCGGCCTGCCATCCAAAAAAGCAAGGAGGAGCCGGAGCAACGCTGTCGTGAACGGCGGTGGGATATATATACATGCCAACACACATATCAATGTACCAAACTTGCAGTGAATAAATACATATCTCCCCTCCGGGTCTATGACACTGTCAAACTCCTGGAAATCCAGGGCTGCATGTATTAATACACTCACCCCCCTAGAAAAGGAGGTGTGTGTAGAGTGATAGGCCTTCCCCACCCATGAATACCGCAAAAAACATACTGTCTCTGCCGTTAAGTGAGTCTTTTGGAAACAGATTACTCCAGGAAGGAATGTCTTCAAACACATAATGAGCATTGTACGTTTCAAGGGGGAGTGCATACCCCGCACATTCCAAGAATCTTAGCCATGAGCATCTGCGACTAAAGATACATGGTCGGATAATTGTGGGTAGAAACACAGGTATAGTCCCCGGGACAGGGATGATGACACCCCTCTCATAACAGTCCCGAACCGAGTAACAGGGCCTAATAAGGTTAGGGGCTCAAGTCTGCTGTAATGTACCTCTTCGAACGTATAACTGCTGAAAAAAGAAAAGTTAGTAAGAACAGTGGACCTAACGGGTCCTGGAGCTACACAATCCACCAACAGAGCAGCAGTAACTCTTTTCACGACATAACGTTGCCACATTTTGTTCAGGTTTAACATCAGCATATTAAGCAGCAGAGGCGGCTCTAGGCTTTGTGAGGCCTTAGGCAAAACTTAGACATGAGGCCCCACTCACGCCCATAATGGGAAAAATAATTCAAACAAGAAAAATGGCTGCAGAAAATGTACGGATCTAGCACACAGGTGATCAGCACCACTTCCAGGGCACCCTCCTCACCCGTCAGACATATTCAGCCAATGCAAAAGGGGGGAAAGAGGGGGAGGTGAAAAAGAGAGATGGGTAATAGAGAGATCCGATGATGCCAAAATTAGTATTGATCACAGGCAAGTTAGGCGGTCGCCTAAGGCCTCGCACTCACAGGGGCCTTGTGGCCGCCTAACTTGCCTGATTAGAGCGCCGCCTCTGTTAAGCAGCGTGACACAAATCGTTCTCCTTGCGCTGTATATTTATATATTGTCCCCCAGCCAGAGAACAGTAGCCACAAACAATAAAAAGCGAGGGGGGGTTCCCCCTATGCAAGGTAAACGCAAGGTAACTTCCAACTGCATATAATCCGTGCCAACAGGCATATTCAGAATTCAAGCCTTAATCTCCATCCTCTTGCACTCGTCGTTGTAGTGATTGCTCGTTCCGATCGAGCCAGGTCAAGGCCTCCTTGGCAGACTCAAAGAACTGTGCCTGGCCCCGCACCACTATATGGAGCTTTGCAGGATAAAGCATGGCGTAGGGAAGTTGCAGGAGTTGCAAACAACGTTTCACATCAATAAATTTGGCCCTGCGCCTCTGGACCTCCGCCGAGAAGTCTGGATAGAAGGACACCCTGGTGCCATTGTGCTGGACATTGGCTTACTCCCGAGCTTGGCGCAACACTGCCTCTCTGTCCCGGTAATGCAGCAGTCTCGCCAGTATGGACCTGGGAGGGCCCCCCTGCGGAGGCGGGCGAGAAGGTCCCCTGTCCGCACGCTCCACCACAAAAAATGGTGAGAATGAGTTTTTGCCAAAAAGTTAAATCAGCCAATTCTCCACATATGTAGTAGGATCTTTACCCTCCACCCGCTCCGGAAGACCCACTATACGAACGTTGTTTCGTCTGAGACAATTCTCCATATCCTCAGCACGATCGTATGCATCTCTAGCCATCTGCAGTGAGGCTCTGGTGTCCTGGGCAAAAGGCTGCATCTGGTCCTCCACCTCACTGACTCTCCTTTCCACAGCCGTGGTGTGTTTGCGGATCTTTTGCATGTCTTGCCTCAGTAAACCAAACTGCTCCTTTAAGGTGTCAACAGAAGCTGTGCATTTGTTCACAGCCGTGAGGATGTCAGCCAGGGGGGTTGTGCTGCGGCCTTTGTGTCTAGAGCCTGATTGTTCTGTATCATGGAGTCAGCCTGTCCCCCTCCTCCCCTCCCCACCGATCCGGGACAGCATCTGTCTGCATGTCAGGCGGCATGTGTTTCGGGTCCCCCGATTGGGAGGGCAGCTCTGTCCCCCCAGCCCCAGACAGCTTTTGGGCATAGTACAACATGTCCTTAGGGGGATCCTTGCCAGGGGTTTTAGGTGGCTTACTTGGCTTGAGGCCCTGCTTGTCCGGACCGCGCGGCGCCCCCTCCACAGCAAGTGCGGCGGTGCCATCTTGGAGCTTCTGTCCCGCGATCTCCGCCTGTCCTTTGCGGGTCATTCCTCTGGTGCAGAGAGCCGGCGGTGGTACCTCAGTGGTCCCTGGAGTACGGGCTATCAGCATAAGTCGGTTTCGGACCGATGAAGCAGCTGGGGGAGGATCGGTACCGGATTAATGCCGGGAGCTGTGGGAGATGCGTCCTCTCACATGCCTGTCTTGGCCACGCCCCTACCACATGCAATCTGCTTTAGTAAATGAAGCCCCTTGATCTGAATGCTTGCTCCAGGTCAATGATTCAGAAAATCCTGAAGAACTAAATATTGAAGACATTGAATAAGCATAATAGACAAGCAATCAGAATTTTTAGATGAAGAGATTTGCAACTACTTTCAGCCAAACTCACCCCACCTTCAATTTCTCTGGGACGAACCAGCTACTCTTTAGACCCCACACCACAATGTGATCTTTTCACCAGCCATTGTCAAGTCCTTTATAAATACATTTATGCAGAGCTTAGGCAAGCCATAGATTATGCGATTTTCTTTCCTGCAACCACGGGTTGACCATTGGCAACCATCGACTGTGTTTATCGGGAATCCCTCCCACGGAGCTATTGTTTCCTCTCGATGGGGGGGGACGGGACTGGGTTGTGGTGGGAGCTGTCACTGACCGCTAGAACACAGTGATTATTGCTAACGTCTATAGCATGTAAAAATCCAACATGCTGGTTGTACCCAAGTCAATCGATGGATCGATTTAAACCATCTATAGTTGGTTTTCGTGCTCAGATTAGCTAGCTGCACTGTATGTACAAAAGAATATTAATGCATATTTGGTGACTAATATATTAATGTGTTAGCAAACCATCTACAAGAGTTTTCAGGAGACAATAGCTAAGCCAGGAAGGTTAAAAGAAATGTAGTTGTCACGTTTCTGCTTAACAGTTTCTGACATGCAAAGATTTAGCCCTCTGCAATGAATACACATTTTGACTAATACAGATACATACACTTTATATCTTGTGTATACAGAAGTCTCCTGAGTACAGTCTAAATTTACCAGATAAACATAAAAAAATATCAGACATGGAGTTGGTAAGAGAAAAAATTATGACAACCACTAAAATAGATTTTCTCAGTTCAGAGCACTGCCTTTAGTAACAATGTAAATGGCTTCATGATTGATAGCGCTCAGGAAACAGGTCTGCCTGAGGCTTTGTGATGTAATGCAGGAAAAATAGTTTATATTTATTTGAACATCAGATTGATCCAGTCAACATGGAGCTAATAAGATTGACCTCTGAGAAAATAAATATATAAATAAATAAAAAAACTTGGACATTTTACTGGCCAAATACAGTGCAGCTGTAAGGGAAAAAAAAAGAATTATATTTTTCAAAGACTTTTTTAACACAAACAAAACACTTAGAGATAGATTTATGTCAGGAGAGGTAAAGATAAGTAAGTGAACCTGTGTTTTCTTCAAACACCCAATTATTTGAAGAAATTCTATTTTGTGTTTTAAGTGGACCTGTACTCCAGATATTAAAGCCAGATTATAATCTTTTTAATGTGACCAGCTTTAAAGACAGCCTGGAATAGTATTTTTTAATGTAAAGATAAGTATTTCAAGCTATCTAGTTCTCATTATTTATTCATTCTAGAAAAAATGCTACCATAGTATCACAAAGTCTGTCCACACAAGTCTGGGGTGGAGCCATTGTTGATGATGGGTCCTCTGTTCTGCCACGACTCTCTTAACTGCATGGTCCCCACTGACATACGTGGTCATACACTTGCCGTTTACGTCTGTGAACTTAAGGGTTAGTAGGCTACCACTCTAAGCCCCCGTTCACACCGGTGCAACTTGTCATGCGATTTGGCAGTTAAAAAGCGATTTCAAAGCACATTCGGTGTTAACGGGAGCTCAGAAGCCATGCAAATAAGGCCACAAACAGCTTGGAGATAATTAATTACATTTATTAAGGCAATGCAAACAGAGAGTAAATCAATAAACATATGGTTACTCAGACTTAAGGACTCTAGCTGGCAATGGAATGTACTAGCAAGACTAAATTAAACTACGACTGCCAGTTAATTAGAGTCTCTAAACAACTCAAAGGCTCAAGTAGTTCAGAAGAAGCATAAAAAGGGTCCTGGTGTACATCTTGTGCATACAAACCCATCAGTGGTTGGGTGCATGTGTTTCTAGAGTTGGGGATACCTCTGCAGGTGGTGTTAGTAGTCAACGTTGACTGGCTTTCAGTGGGGATTTTCTTTAGGTACTGCATTGTTCCTTTATAAACTGGTCTATGAGGTAGAGTGGAGTGGTTCACAGCTGTAAGCAAGAGTAAACGCTCTGAAAAATTTGACTCTGGTTTTGCTGAGATCCTGCAGCTTGACATGTACCACAAAAGCATTAGAAACTCTAAATTCCAGTGTGGGACCAACAGACTGGTGACTTATTGTTCAAGAGATGCACCATGCTTCTGCCTACCAGAGGAAGAATAAAATATATTCACAAGATTTTATGTAAGGTCACTTGTGCTCGCGACCCGGTCCTGAGCTCCGTGACCGCGCCCGCGGGACCCGCGGACCCGATCGCCGTCGGTGTCCCGCGATCGGGTCACAGAGCTGAAGAACAGGGAGAGGTAAGTGTAAACAAACCTCTCCCCGTGCTTCCTAGTGAGACTGTCACTGATTGTCTGTTCCCTGTCATAGGGAACGATGATCAGTGACGTCCCACGCCAAGCCACGCCCCCACACAGTAATAATAACACATTAGGTCACACTTAACCCCTTCAGCGCCCCCTACAGGTTAACCCCTTCACTGCCAGTGTCATTTTCACAGTAATCAGTGCATTTTTATAGCACTGATCGCTGTAAAAATGACAATGGTCCCAAAATATTGTCAAAAGTGTCCGATGTGTCCGCCATTATGTCGCAGTCACGATAAAAATCGCTGATCGCCGCCATTACTAGATTTTTTTTTATAAAAATGCCATAAAACTATCCCCTACTTTGTATACGCTATAACTTTTGCGCAAACCAATCAATAAACGCTTATTGCGATTTTCTTTACCAAAAATATGTAGAAGAATACGTATCGGCCTAAACTGAGGAAAAAAAATGTTTTTTTAATATATTTTTGGGGGATATTTATTATAGCAAAAAGTAAAAAATATTGCATTTTTTTCAAAATTGTCACTCTACTTTTGTTTATTTCGCAAAAAATGAAAACCGCAGAGGTAATCAAATACCACTAAAAGAAAGCTCTATTTGTGGAAAAAAAAGGACGCCAATTTTGTTTGGGAGCCACGTCGCACGACCGCGCAATAGTCAGTTAAAGCGACGCAGTGCCGAATCGCAAAAAGTGGCCTGGTCCTTTAGCTACAAAATGATCCGGGGCTTAAGTGGTTAATTAATCTACTGCGTAAAGTGCAGAGTCTGGCTAGCAGCAAACCAGTGATGATGGAAGCTGTCTGGGAGGTTGCAGACCCAAGGAACCATCTATTTGGAGGATTAAAAGTTAAAAGTGTTTTTTGCCAATCATTAGTGTGAGAGGCAAATTTATTCAGGTGAGTGGTGTGTCCTATGAGAGAGGAAGTCATTGTATCCATGAACATGGTTTGTGTATTTGTTCCCCATTTGAAAGGAGATACACAAAGATACACATTTTCTTGGACTAATGAATTTATGGACACTTTATTATTATTATTAAACAGGGTTTATAGCGCACAACAGTTTGCGCAGCGCTTTACAACATTAGGGCAGACAGTACAGTCTGAATTATGGTTGTTTGGTAAGTGGATAGGGTGAGGATATTGGAAACAAATATGTATGTTTTTATATATATATTTTCAATCTTGAGTACAGTACTGCTTTTGTGTTTTGTTGAATACGGATATTTGTTTCTTCTTTTTTTGTCATTTCCTTTGGTAGGTTACTGCATTAGTTGGACCTCTAGTAATAGATATATTTGCAATCTTTCTGATGTTACTCTTCTACTAATACTTTGCATTTCCATCAAGCACACCTGTTATAGGCAGTTATTGCTTGTATGCTCTTTTGGGTGAGTATTTAATGTGGGATGTTGCTCTTTTGTGCTCTTGCCATCCGTGCCCAAGTGTGTTGATCCTGTGCCCTTCCATAAGAGTCAGTTCAATCAGAGCCACCCCCCCCCCCCATTTTTGTATTGTGTTTTTTTTTCTTCTCCCTAAAAAACCCCATGATTGGTGTCTAAATTTATTTTCTTTATCTATGAATAGTAATTATATATGTAATATATCTGTTATAATACTTGATTTTACTGGTAGAATAATGTACTGCCTATATTATTTATCAGCTATAATACCACAAAGATAGGAAAAAAGAAGTGGATCCTGAGGAAGCTTGTTCGGGCCAAACACATTGATCCAATTATCCTTCATTGTCGTTTGGTGTATTTATGTTCCCATCATGTGCTTATAGCTTGGACTATATGATTTTAGAGAACCGTTTTTACTATAAGATAATTAACTTTATTGTCTTTTGTATAAATACCAAGACAATTTATCAAGATACTATTTACAACAGCAATAAAACATTTCTCAACACAACCACACATACATACTACTAGCACCTGCCCACATATCTGGTTAAATATAACAAGATATAAAATGTTATTTAAAAAAAAAAAATCCACATGAAATTCTTAAAATGCTGGGGAAAATAATAATACTTTAAGTGATTAGTGTGCACTTTAAATGCCCCATATCTTTTCCCTGATGGCAACCGGACAAACACACTGTAACCTGGATGGGTTGGATCACTAATAATAGCTTTTTCCTGTTTTTTTAATCGGCTGTATATAATACATATTACGTTTTTACTATTCACTTTCATTGATTGCACTGTAAAAATCTCCCATAGTCTCTCTGATGGATAGACATGGGGATATCTTTCTCCCTTAGTTTGAAATACAGATGCTCCTCGTTTAACAACCACTTAGACTTACGACCAGCTCTCCCCACCTGAACGATGCGCTATACATCATTATATTGTATAGTACAGTACAGAATTTCCATTTGTGTTCTGTGCTTATGCAAATTAAAACAAAGTTATTGAGATGAAGTTGTGTGTTTAGAGCTTTTTTTTACAGTACAGTACAGTATTTAAGAATGCTTAAAATATTGATTACTTGTGACGCCTCGTTTTAACAACCAATTTGTTTAACCACTTCAATACCAGGCACTTATACACCTTCCTGCCCAAGCCAATTTTGAGCTTTCAGCACTGTCGCAATCTGAAGACAATTGCGCGGTCATGCTACACTGTACCCAAACACATTTGTTATCATTTTGTTCCTACAAATAGAGCTTTCTTTTGGTGGTATTTGATTACCTCTGCAATTTTTATTTTTTGCGCAAAAAATAAAAAAAGAGCGAAAATTTGGAAAAAAAATAAAGTTTTTCTTTGTTTCTGTTATTTTTTGGTAAATAAGTACCTTTTCTGCTTCAATGACGGGCACTGATATGGCTGCACTGACGGGCACTGATAAGGCAGCACTGATGGGCACCGAAGAGGTGGCACCAATGAGGTGGCACTGATGATGGGCACTGATAGATGGCACTGATGGGCACTGATAGGCGGCACTGATGGGCACTGATAGGTGGCATTGGAATGTGCCACTGATGGGCACTCATGGGATGAATATGTGGACAGCCGCACTCCAAAAAAAACATTAAGGTAGCCTTTATTTAAAAATTGCAAAGCACTACAAGTCACAGCAGACAAAAAGGGGATACAACTGACATGTTTCGCACTGGGAACGTTTTTAGCTATGACTAAGCACTAGTTCCCAGTGCGAAACATGTCAGTTGTACCCCCTGTTTGTCTGCTGTGACTTGTAGTGCTTTGCAATTTTTAAATAAAGGCTACCTTAATGTTTTTTTTGGAGTGCGGCTGTCCACATATTCATCCTATTTCTTGTTACATGCATTGCCTGCACCCTTGGTATCCGAGAAGACATTGATTGCCGGATTGCACCCACCTGGAGCGGTATCTCTCTTTCTCTTGATGGGCACTCATAGGTGACACTGATGGGCACTCATAGGCGGCACTGATGGGCACTCATAGGCGGCACTGATAGGTGGCACGGACGGGCACTGATAGGTAGGCACTGATGGGCACAGATGGGCATGGATGGGCACTGATAGGTGGCACTGATGGACACTGGTGGGTGGCACTGATGACACTGGTGGGTGGAATTGCTGGGCATCACAATTTTTTTGTGCCATAATGGTGCCAGTCAGTGCCCATTTGTGGGCACTGATTGGCATATGTTGTGCATACTTTTTTACATGGGGATGGCCATGGGGGACTTACCTGGCCATCCACATGTTAGGTGCTTCCCTGGTGGTCCTGGGCGGCATCCTGGTGGTCTAGTGTGGGCATCCAAGGGGGGGCTGCGCTGATAAACAATCAGCGCAAACCCCCCCTGTCAGAAGAGCCGCCGATCGGCTCTCCACTACTCGCGTCTGTCAGACGCGAGTGAGGAAGAGCCGATCAATGGCTCTTCCTGTTTACATCGTGATCAGCCGTGATTGGACAAGGCTGACCATGTGGTAAAGAGCCTCCACCAGACACACCGATCGCCGCGATGTGCGCCCCCCCCCGGGCGCACGGCGGCTGTTATCCTGCTGGAAGTCATATGATGCCCAGTCAGGATAACTGAACCACCGCCCGGCCGTCATTCTGCTATAGGCCGGGCGGGAAGTGGTTAATGACCTGGTTGTTGAAACGGAACCTGGTCGTTAAGTGAGGAGTACCTGTAGTTAATTTTTGATATCATCTTTTTTGCGCTACCTGGAGGGTGTGGCGGAACACTTATATTTGGCAATTGGTATTTTCAAGGTGTCGCCAGGGGCACAGTGATTAAAATTTACACTTTAGTGCAGGGTTAATTTAGTTAATTTTAAAAAATGTTATCCACTTTACCTTAGTATATAAAACATTCACTTTTAATACATACTCAGATCTATAGAAATGATAGTGCATTTCAGGAGAAGCCTTTACCCCCATATTTTTCCCCGTTACCATACTCCACAATACTGTGTCAACTGCTAAAACCTTCAGATTTCTGTGATCTATAATTTCCCAGGACCAGAAGTGAACATCTAACATCAACACAATCCTCATAAAATCCCAGCAAAGGATGTACTTACAGATTATACCCTTCCCAATATCTGCTGGCACAACTCTACACTGTAGTAATCAATTAAGTTCTCTACACTTCCATCATTTGTTTAGTTTAGTTCAGTCTTCAAACATTTCAGGAACAGACTGCAGTGGACAGCTAGGTCCGCTGAATTGCATACAATCCAAAAAACGTATAGAACTCCAGAGTCAGGAAATGTGCTGATAAGATCATTGCAGACACCCCAAATGGTGAACATCTGTCTGTTTCAATTGCCCCTCTCTGGTTAGCAATACAGATTACTGTACATCATGACAAACAAACTTAAAGTGGTTGTAAATCTCAGACATAAAATGTGAACAAAGCATATCCGTCGATAGTGTGTATTTGTCTTAATTAAGAGCACTAGTGTCATTTCTGTATGCTGCTTCATTCCTCTGCTATCAGCATTAATTACTCCTGACACCAAGAGAAAAATGGTGACACTGGAGGCATCGCCAGCTGATTGACAGCCTCAGCTCTGGTACTATGTGCTGTTTTGGAGGGGAGGGTGTCCCTTCCCTCCAATCAGCTCCCAGAGATCTTCTCACTTTAATTTCAGATCTCCGTTCCCTTTTTTCTGAACTCTCAGACATGCTTTATAAATTCAGCACTTTGAACGGCTGTAGAAAAAAACAAAAACACTGCAGATAGATAGGTACCACTAAGTAGGAGGATTGCTTTTATCTCTGTGTATCACTTCACTGGGTACACAGTATGTAAGGGTTTACAACCACTTTAAGAACAGTTTCTTCCCCCAAGCTGCAAAGTCACGAACACTTGAATTCTCACTTGCACAATTACCAATTTACATGGTCTGTGCTACTTCATCTTTTGATGTTTACAGATCTTACAGTCACACATCATTTGTACAGTATTGCCATATGTATATGGCAACTCGGTTCATGACTTAAGCTGGCTATAGATTACTCACTTTTTTTTTCAAATAGCCAGTTGGCTGATTTTTTTTTTTTAAATGGGCTCATCCATTGATGCAAGCAAGGTGGATAGAGGAATCCTCCCCACTGAGCCACTGTATTCTGACAGTGGGGACTCCCACTGTTCAGCGGCTGCAGTCACTTTCTAACATTCTCGTTTGATCGACTTCTGTCAGGCAAGAGCAGTCATACATGGATCAAAATTCAGATGGTCCCTGCTGAACTGGCTGAATTTTGATTCCTCTATGTCCATTTTAAGACATGCATATTGTATTGTTGTTTCAATAGATGTGGGTATTTATACATATGTATATGGGGGTGGGTGGGTGTAGACAGATACATAAGTGTTTATCTGCGTGCAAAATACCCTTACAGACAATTTAAACTTTTGAACCTTAATCCAAAGACAAATTAATTTTATGCTCTACATATTTGGCCAATAAAGCTGCCTCTGAAAATCACTGATATATTTGCTTTACACAGGCCTGTACTGAAGAGCCTTAATACTTATTTCTTCTGCCACTTGTGCCACCCTTATTTACAGGTATGCCGATTGCTGAGAGAGTTTTACTATGTGACAGAGTCTCTTTAAATACAGAGAAGGTAGAGTGGTTACCAAGAATTCATGGAAAGCATAACATTTGTCATCACCTGTAAAGATTAGGTAAACCCAGGGTTGTCTTTAATAATGATTGGACCCTGGGCAAACATTTTCTCCCCCCCCCCTCCATGTAATTTTGCCCTTCATCTGCTCTAAGACATACAATAAATAGCAGCTAGACTCAGTTCACTGAATAAAATCAGGCAGCAATTGCGATTGATCGCCAGAGGTTACAGTGTATTAATCCGCTCACTGACTGGCTGCTAGAGGTTACAGCACACATTATGGCTCATTTATTATTTGCTAGAGGTTACAGCACATGACTTCTGCTGGTTGATTGGTTGCTAGAGGTTACAGCAGATGACTTCTGCTTGTTGATTGGTTGCTAGAGATTACTTTACATCAATACTGCTCACTGATTGGTTTCTAGGTTACTGGACATCCTTACCACTCTTTAATTGGTTGCTAGATGTTACTGCACATCCTTACTGCTCAATGGTAGGTTGCAAGAGGTTAGTGCACACCATTACTGCTTACTGATTGGTCGCTAAAGGATACCTCACATCATCTCCTCACTGTGTGCACACCATGGACTGCGGAGGTGAGGGACCCATCAGTAGACAGAAAGCTCCTAGGGATCCTCGAACTCCTGGGTCTCAGTAGCAACGCTGGAGGAGGGGGGGGGGTGATCAGTGACAATGCTGGGGGGTTGATGGGATCAGTGACAGTGGTAGAGGGGGGTTAGTTAGGAGGCAGTACACTGTGACAAATTCTGAATTATGTAGAGCAAAGCTGGAAATCTTTGTCAAGTATATAGTGGGGGATTCTACACTTACCACCAATGTGAGAAGGGATTTACACTGACCACCAATGTGAGGGGCAATTTGCACTGACCACCATGCAATGGGGGATTTTACACCACCCACCAATGTAATAGGAGCATTTACACCAACCACCAGTGTAAGGGGGAATATACAATGACCTCCATTTAAGGGGGAATTTACACTGACAACCATTGTCAAGGATATTTGTACTGACCACCAATGTAAGGTGACACTTCTACACTGACCACCAATGTAAAGGGGGGTTTACACTGACCACCAGTGTAAGGGCAATTCTGCACTTACCACCAATGTAAAGGGAAATTTACACTGATGACCAATGTAATGAAGAATGTACATTGGCCATCAATGTAAGGGGGGCCTTCACACTTGCCACTAGTGTGAATGAAATGGGGTGTACACCAAGCCCCAATGTAATGAGAAGATTTAAACTGACCATCAATGTAACAAAGACATTTAGCCTACGTTTCTTTGTGTCGGGAACTTATTCAGAATCGCTTTTCTGACATCACATAAACGTGCTGCCCTTTAGCAGATACATAGCAATGCCATTAATTGTTAATGACACCCTAATACATCTGCTGAGATGTGCATATTCACATCCACCGAAATTCCCAATGCTGTAGCACCCTGTTATTTTGAAAAACGGTTCAATCTCCAATTTGCTTACCTTTGCAGAAGGGCTTAATGACCACAGTTATAGGCAAGACTTTCAAGCATGCCCCTTTACCCCCCAGTGGGCAGCATTCAGCAGAAGTGATGGTGGATATGACTTCAGGGGGTAATAATATACATAAGAATGCCGCCTCTATTTACATATCAATGCCGCGGCCCGCGGCTATTTACATATTAATGCTGCCGCTATTTACATATCAATGGAGGTTATTTACATCTAAACACAGGGTCTGCAGGTGAGTCATCTGTACATGACAAAAGGGTAAAGCTGGTCAGCATTAGTAACATAACTTTACGCTGAGATATCGGGACACAGCACAGGACTAAAACTTCAAGGGTATTTAAACTGGGATAGTTGGCAAGTATGAGGCAGCTGTTTTGGGCCCCACAACAATGACAGGTCCCAGGGCAGCTGCCCCTTTTGCCCTGCCTTCAAGACAGCCCTGGCTAAACCCTATAAATAGTAAAGTTAAAAATACTACTATCATAAAAAACTATTGCACTTTTTTAAGACAGCCCTGGCTAAACCCTATAAATAGTAAAGTTAAAAATACTACTATCATAAAAAACTATTGCACTTTTTTAAGGCAAGCTCTTTCTCTCATTCAAAACCCCTCACATGCCTTTTCTCTACCCTGATGCAGTAGCTTTTGCTCAGAGTTTGAGAGATCACTCCTCTGATGGTGAAGGTGAACAATAATAGCTGGGCCTCGCTTATCAATTTCCTCGCAATGTCCTAGCAGTTTTCAGCCAGGCTTTGTGAGATATGTAAAATGGTCTGAAACAGTGGTTCTCAACCCTGTCCTCAAGTACCCCCAACAGGCCATGTTTGCAGGTTTTCCATTATCTTGCACAGGTGCTTTAAATCAGAGTCAATAGCTTGGTATTTTGGACAGCTAGTTTATCTAAGAGAAATTCCCAAAACATGGCCTGTTGGGGGCACTTGAGGACAGGGTTGAGAACCACTGGTCTACATCTATAGCAAGGGTGTGAATAAGGTGCAATGTGGTGTGGTATGGCAGGCAGTAAATACACAGAGTCCAAGTCAGACAATAAAGTTATATTATTGAAAGGTTCAACACAACTTATTCAGGCCTGTCGAGTAAGCACAGAAAAAAGAACAAATACAAACAATTCCGCGCTGCCTAGTGGTATAGCAGCTCACACAACCAGTTGAACAGTGGTAAAGGACAAAACGAAACAAAAATGTGTAGCGCTAAATTGGATAAGAACTGCACTATGACAAGTGTAGTATATAACAGTGATATAAAACAATCAAAAAACATCTAATAACAATTATGTCAAAATATACAAATAGTCCACGTGATATAAACTATTCCATAGTAAAAGTGTTCAAATGATCTACAATAATGTGAACCATATACAAAATAACCCTAAAAGAACAAATAGGGAGTTCATGTGTGCATATAAATGAATGCTGATGAAATAAAATGCTAAATGATAATCCAAGGAATGGTGCTCCCAACAAAAACTTGACGTGAAGTGACCACCACCAATCGATTGTAAAAAGGCTTACCAGAGAAAGTGGACCCCAAAAACGTACGTTCAGAGGGTCAACCAAGCATGGGTAAGCCACTGTAGACAGTGAATCCTCAACCGCAATTCAAATGGAAACTTCAAGCCTCAATCCAAGATGGAAACCAGATTGTCATTCGTGTCCAAACGTGCGATGAAGCTTGTGAACATTACTCAATACAGGCCAGGCAGTGTTAACCGATGAATAACGAAAAAGTGAAAGGAAAGAGAAGGCACATAGCGTGATACTGTATGTAAAGGTATTTTAATGTAGGTAAGAACACTTACATTTAGAAGGGTGTAACAGCACTTATCAAATGATCAAAAATGGCAACAGTAGGGTCTCCCGACGCGTTTTGCATCCAAATGCATCATCTAGGGTGATCCCCAACTGCTGCCCTCCATGTATTTATAGATAATATGGCCCCCAAAGTGGGAGGCCATTTCCGGGGACGTCCATGTGTTGATGGATTGCTTCCTGGTTCAACCAAAATGGATTCCTCGTATGTGTTCCAAGCCTCAATCTGGAACACATCCAGACGTGATACTACCAAGTTCAGAGGTGTACCAAAATGGCGGCCCACCATGTGTGTCAAGCCTCCCTTTGATTCTAATTGGGAGTTCTAAACTATCTATTTAATAATGTATTTCATGAGTGATCAAAATTATAAAAATCAAAATGAAATTTAACAGGCCTGTATACATATAAAGTAATGAGCCCTATATTAATTGGCCAACTATGTGCGGCGAAAAGTCCGCCCTGTGTTAGATACGTAAGCAACAATAAATAACTGGCTTGTGTATCAAGCCTCATTCTGAATGCCGGAGGCGAGTCTAACCTCGTCATGACAATGAGGAAGTGACACAGAGCCGCGTGTGCGTCACACCTCGTTCTGACGAGCGGACGCACACCAAGCCTCGTTGTGAGACGGATGACAATATGGAAATAACACAGGACCACTTGCGCGTCGCGCCTCGTTCTAACGAGCGGACGCACACCAAGCCTCGTTTTGAGATCGATGACACCGCACGACTGCATATGAAAATGTGACACGACGTTACCTACGTCGTCGTGCGGAGACATCCGCCCAGGAGAAGAGGCTGACGGCATGAGTGTGATCACATGACACCCAGCCGGCCTATGGAAGTCCTTGCGGTGTCTCTATAATGATGGATTATATGTGGCAAAATAAAATGCGCTCCATAGAATGTATATATTAACAACTTGAGGGCTGTCACGTGACGCCCGATTAACCTATCACCGTCCGGATATCGAATAATGTTAAAGTATACTATGTCAGAACCCAGAATTCAATATGATCAAACAGGGACTGATAACAAATTACTCAATGAGAGAATTTGGTATGAAATATATACACTAATGCAAGTGATGCTACCTCAAAAATAAAAAAACAATATAAAAGTTTATTATGAAACAGAAATGACTCATTCTATGTGGTCATTAATCCCTGTAGTGAAAACTATGCTCAAGGTATGATATTAAAAAATTTAATAAAAAACTTATTCTAAAAAGAACTGGGTGTAATATAATGGAATTGTAAATTAGAACTGAAATAGAACTCAGTTCATATTGAATTGTGTGGAGGTGTGCAAAATAAAATGCAATCCTCCACACAACCTATATATACCAGCTGTGTTGTTCCAAGGGCCACATTGACTGACCAGGAGCAATGCATACAACACTGAGTGATATTAACACACACCTAGGAAATGTACTCCCACACAACACATATAATAACATAATACACATATCCATATATATATAGCTTAATAAAATGCACATATTATGAAAATAAAATAGAATTGTGCAACAAGATAAAATATGTTTGAAGGAGAAAAATTAAAAAGGACCCGTATATATCTAGGATTTGTTAATAAATTAATTAATATCCCACTCCACATTTAAGCCTAAAGGCGTGTGTGACTGTAATTCATAAATCCAGAAAGTTTCCAGTTGTGATACACCCCTAGTCTTAGGGCTACCCCTCCATGGGGGGACAAATTGATCTATGACCAGGAATTGTCTGTTATGATATGCCCTGTAGTGCCTCGGTACTGTGTGCTGTGTGTCACCACTAAGAATGAGGGCTACATGCTCTCCAACGCGCACAGAAAAGGATCGTATGGTGCGGCCGACATATTGTTTGCCGCACGGACAAGTTATGAGATAAACCACGTATTTGGTAGCACATGTGCAAAAACGCTTGATAGGATAAGTTTTACCTGTGACAGTGGAATTGAATTCCAGAGACTTGCATCTCCCTAAAGAGTTAAATTTACACACGGAACATTTCTTACAAGGGTGATAACCCACTAATTGGTAAAAAAAGGATGGTCTCACTGGGGGATTGATAATATTTGGAGCGATTTTACTCTGAAGTGTGGGAACACCTCTGAACACAACTTTAGCTTGTTCCGGTAACACACTCTGTAGGACTTTATCATTTCTCAGCACTGCCCAATGTTTAGATATAATGGCTCTAACTTGTTTATGTTGAGTAGAGAAAGAAGTGAGCATTGCCCATTTAAAATTGTCATCTGGCTCTCTCTTCGGTTTGACCTCCAAAAGAGAACCCCTGTCAACCTCAAGAGTCCTTTCAAGATCTAGTTCAATGTCTCTGGGGTTATAACCTTTCTCAATAAAACGAAGTTTAAGAACCTCAGCCTGTGCTTTGAATGACTCTATAGTAGTGCAATTTCTACGGAGCCTTAAGAACTGGCTGCGTGGGACTGAATTCAGCCAGGAGCGATGGTGACAGCTATCAACGGGGATGAACCCGTTTCGATCAGTTTTTTTAAAAAAGGTTTTAAACTAAAACATATGATCTGCAATGCTGATCTCTAAGTCCAAAAATTTTATTTTGTCTCTACTGGCTGTGTATGTAAGGGAGATGCCTCTATCATTGAGGTTAAGATGGCACATAAAGGTCTCCAGTGACGTCATATCGCCATCCCAGAGGAGGAGGGTGTCGTCTATATATCTCACCCACAGCACCAATGAAGGGGTGTCATGGGTATAGACGGCATCCTCCTCCCACTTAGCCATAAAAAGGTTGGCGAGGCTGGGGGCAAATTTTGCCCCCATAGCCACGCCACGTAATTGCAAATAAAATTTATCATTAAACCAAAAATAATTGTGTTTAGTGGCAAACTCTAACAATTCCATGATGAACTGACATTGAAAAGGAGCCAAGGAAGGCCCCTTCTCCAAAAAATACTGGACTGCCTCAAAGCCCTTATCATGAGGTATGCAGGTGTACAAGGAAGCGACGTCAGCTGTTACCATGATGACGTCGCTGCATAAGTTGACACTTTCCAGCTTCCTAATAGTGGCGCCTGTATCGCACAAGTAGGATGGCACTCGTCTTACCAAAGGCTGTAAGTAGTGGTCAATATAACGACCGACCCTGGAAGTGACCGAATCGATACCACTTACTATTGGTCGACCAGGTGGATGTATGGGGTCCTTGTGGACCTTGGGCAAAAAATAAATAGTGGGAATCCTAGGAACTACGGGGACTAAAAAAGCTTTCTCCTTCTTATTTAAAATAGCACGATCAAAACCACTGTCAACCAACTTCTGAAGATCTGCTCTAAAGCGAGATGTGGGGTTAGTAGTTAACATCTGGTATGTACCCGGTTCATTTAAGATCCTATACATTTCTTTTTCATAGTTGCATTTGTCTAATACGACTATGCCGCCCCTTTTGTCCGCCGGACGAATGACCAAATCCCTGTTATGACACAGAGACTTAAGGCCAATGTCGGACAAAGGGCGGCGGTGTGTGCGACTCACCGGCAGTTCTGCTAGATCTTTAAGTACCAGATCCTTAAAAATGCTAACAGCAGGTGCCACTGGAACCGGTGGATTGAATAAGGACGGGTTAGACAACCCAGAATGAACGGTTCCAGATGTGGCCTCTCTACTTTCCCTCATGATGGGATTGGTGATGAGGTAGCGTTGTATGTTTACTTTACGAATGTATTTTTGTATATTGATGAATGTGTCAAATTTGTACAATTTCTTGGGTGGGGCAAATTTAAGGCCCTTATCCAAGACAGACAGTTCATTGTTCGTAAAGACCTTAGAGCTTAAATTAAAAACCCCTTGACCATTTACATGCGCCTTTTCTTTCCTTTTCTGAATTCTCCTCCCCCCTCTGGTTCCTCTCCTGGGTCGGGGCCCCTTTTGCGAGGGGTTGGGTCCCTGTGAAAATCCCGACCTCTGGTAGAAGAATCATAACCATAGTTAGACGGATGATGAGAATTCCTAGAATGTGTATGGTAACTATCATCCCGTACTTCACCAAGTGGAGAAAATCTGTTGTGAGTAGGAATGGATAGAGGACCGTAATATGGACGATGGTCCCGGTAATAACCGGAATGTTCACCATATCTAGCTGGAGATGAATCATAATAATGATCAGCATAATCATAGCTATACTGAACATTAGAATGTTGGGGATATCCTCTGGAATGGCCCCTAGTACCCCTATTGCCTCTAGATTTACCTCTCCCCCTGTGATACTGATTTGGGGTGGAAGGGCCGGACTGGTATGCTCCAGTCCTGGGGCCTCGAGAGTCAACCCCCCGAGTGTCACATGGAGGAGGAGCTGTGGGAGGTGCAACATGAGATTGACTCATAGTTGGACCCCCTAAAGGGGTAGGGGCAGATGAGGTGGAGGGCAATAAGGCTGGGGTAGAATCCATAACTGCTCCGGAGGAGGCAGAAAAAAGTTTTTGCCAAACAAAGACAGTACCATTCCTATAGTCCCCCGTATCCCTGGAATATTTCTTATGTTTTTTATGCTTTTGATCCCTGTCTTCCTTTTCAAGGAAGTTTTGTAGGTTGGCTGAGAGGGATGTGTACTCTAAAGAGTTTTTATGAGACACTAACTTGTCTTTGAGATCTTTAATCTCTCTGTCCAACACCGTCAGCCTGACCTTTTTCTTGGAGATCAAAATGCCCAAAAACTTGATCCCAGCATCATTGAAATAATTGAACCAAGAATCTATCTCGAGATCGCCTTGTTGTGGTTGGACCTCCCATCTAAGACTTCTCGGGACCATGCGATCTGTGATGTAATAAACTTTTATATTGTTTTTTATTTTTGAGGTAGCATCACTTGCATTAGTGTATACTCCGTTTATATTTCATACCAAATTCTCTCATTGAGTAATTTGTTATCAGTCCCTGTTTGATCATATTGAATTCTGGGTTCTGACATAGTATACTTTAACATTATTCGATATCCGGACGGTGATAGGTTAATCGGGCGTCACGTGACAGCCCTCAAGTTGTTAATATATACATTCTATGGAGCGCATTTTATTTTGCCACATATAATCCATCATTATAGAGACACCGCAAGGACTTCCATAGGCCGGCTGGGTGTCATGTGATCACACTCATGCTGTCAGCCTCTTCTCCTGGGTGGATGTCTCCGCACGACGACGTAGGTAACGTTGTGTCGCATTTTCATATGCGGTCGTGCGGTGTCATCGATCTCAAAACGAGGCTTGGTGTGCGTCCGCTCGTTAGAACGAGGCGCGACGCGCAAGTGGTCCTGTGTTATTTCCATATTGTCATCCGTCTCACAACGAGGCTTGGTGTGCGTCCGCTCGTCAGAACGAGGTGTGACGCACACGCGGCTCTGTGTCACTTCCTCATTGTCATGACGAGGTTAGACTCGCCTCCGGCATTCAGAATGAGGCTTGATACACAAGCCAGTTATTTATTGTTGCTTACGTATCTAACACAGGGTGGACTTTTCGCCGCACATAGTTGGCCAATTAATATAGGGCTCATTACTTTATATGTATACAGGCCTGTTAAATTTCATTTTGATTATATAATTTTGATCACTCATGAAATACATTATTAAATAGATAGTTTAGAACTCCCAATTAGAATCAAAGGGAGGCTTGACACACATGGTGGGCCGCCATTTTGGTACACCTCTGAACTTGGTAGTATCACGTCTGGATGTGTTCCAGATTGAGGCTTGGAACACATACGAGGAATCCATTTTGGTTGAACCAGGAAGCAATCCATCAACACATGGACGCCCAGGAAATGGCCTCCCACTTTGGGGGCCATATTATCTATAAATACATGGAGGGCAGCAGTTGGGGATCACCCCAGATGATGCATTTGGATGCGAAACGTGTCGGGAGACCCTACTGTTGCCATTTTTGATCATTTGATAAGCGCTGTTACACCCTTCTAAATGTAAGTGTTCTTACCTACATTAAAATACCTTTACATACAGTATCACGCTATGTGCCTTCTCTTTCCTTTCACTTTTTCGTTATTCATCGGTTAACACTGCCTGGCCTGTATTGAGTAATGTTCACAAGCTTCATCGCACGTTTGGACACGAATGACAATCTGGTTTCCATCTTGGATTGAGGCTTGAAGTTTCCGTTTGAATTGCGGTTGAGGATTCACTGTCTACAGTGGCCTACCCATGCTTGGTTGACCCTCTGAACGCACGTTTTTGGGGTCCACTTTCTCTGGTAAGCCTTTTTACAATCGATTGGTGGTGGTCACTTCACGTCAAGTTTTTGTTGGGAGCACCATTCCTTGGATTATCATTTAGCATTTTATTTCATCAGCATTCATTTATATGCACACATGAACTCCCTATTTGTTCTTTTAGGGTTATTTTGTATATGGTTCACATTATTGTAGATCATTTGAACACTTTTACTATGGAATAGTTTATATCACGGTGGACTATTTGTATATTTTGACATAATTGTTATTAGATGTTTTTTGATTGTTTTATATCACTGTTATATACTACACTTGTCATAGTGCAGTTCTTATCCAATTTAGCGCTACACATTTTTGTTTCGTTTTGTCCTTTACCACTGTTCAACTGGTTGTGTGAGCTGCTATACCACTAGGCAGTGCGGAATTGTTTGTATTTGTTCTTTTTTCTGTGCTTACTCGACGGGCCTGAATAAGTTGTGTTGAACCTTTCAATAATATAACTTTATTGTCTGACTTGGACTCTGTGTATTTACTGCCTGCCATACCACACCACATTGCACCTTATTCACACCCTTGCTATAGATGTAGACCAGTGGTTCTCAACCCTGTCCTCAAGTGCCCCCAACAGGCCATGTTTTGGGAATTTCTCTTAGATAAACTAGCTGTCCAAAATACCAAGCTATTGACTCTGATTTAAAGCACCTGTGCAAGATAATGGAAAACCTGCAAACATGGCCTGTTGGGGGTACTTGAGGACAGGGTTGAGAACCACTGTTTCAGACCATTTTACATACCTCACAAAGCCTGGCTGAAAACTGCTAGGACATTGCGAGGAAATTGATAAGCGAGGCCCAGCTATTATTGTTCACCTTCACCATCAGAGGAGTGATCTCTCAAACTCTGAGCAAAAGCTACTGCATCAGGGTAGAGAAAAGGCATGTGAGGGGTTTTGAATGAGTGAAAGAGCTTGCCTTAAAAAAGTGCAATAGTTTTTTATGATAGTAGTATTTTTAACTTTACTATTTATAGGGTTTAGCCAGGGCTGTCTTGAAGGCAGGGCAAAAGGGGCAGCTGCCCTGGGACCTGTCATTGTTGTGGGGCCCAAAACAGCTGCCTCATACTTGCCAACTATCCCAGTTTAAATTCCCTTGAAGTTTAAGTCCTGTGCTGTGTCCCGATATCTCAGCGTAAAGTTATGTTACTAATGCTGACCAGCTTTACCCTTTTGTCATGTACAGATGACTCACCTGCAGACCCTGTGTTTAGATGTAAATAACCTCCATTGATATGTAAATAGCGGCAGCATTAATATGTAAATAGCCGCGGGCCGCGGCATTGATATGTAAATAGAGGCAGCATTCTTATGTATATTATTACCCCCTGAAGTCATATCCACCATCACTTCTGCTGAATGCTGCCCACTGGGGGGTAAAGGGGCATGCTTGAAAGTCTTGCCTATAACTGTGGTCATTAAGCCCTTCTGCAAAGGTAAGCAAATTGGAGATTGAACCGTTTTTCAAAATAACAGGGTGCTACAGCATTGGGAATTTCGGTGGATGTGAATATGCACATCTCAGCAGATGTATTAGGTACAAGGGATGGCAGGACAGAAATCCCCGGGACCGGACGGTCTCCCGGTGGAGACCTATCAGTACTTCGGGAAAGAGCTGCTCCCGGAGCTTACTAAGGTTCTAAATAGCTCTATAGATAAAAGAGAACTCCCCCCGTCTATGATGGACTCAACAATAATAGTTATCCATAAAGAGGGAAAGGATCCACTGGACACTTCATCATATAGACCTATTTCCTTACTTAACACGGATACAAAAATATTGTCAAGGGTCTTGGCTGCCAGACTGAGCGGGGTAGTTGGCAAACTGGTGCATCCCGACCAATCGGGATTTATCCCGGGAAGGGCCACCCACACAAATATAAGAAGAGTCTATATGAATCTTCAGATACCAACAGAGGAAGACGGAAAAAGAGCAATTGTCTCGCTAGATGCCGCCAAGGCCTTTGATAATGTAGAATGGAAATATTTGTGGAGAGCTCTGAGGGAGTATCGGGTTGGACCGATCTTTATGAAATGGATGAAATTATTATATAAAACCCCAGAAGCGAGAGTGAAAGTGAATAACGTTCAGTCTGAGAGGTTTTGATTGCAGAGGGGAACGAGACAGGGGTGCCCGTTGTCCCCCCTTCTATTTGCCCTCGCAATCGAGCCTCTAGCAATAGCTCTCAGGTCGACCCCGGAGATAAGAGGATTTATAAGAGGGGAGATAGAGGAGAAAGTAGTATTATACGCGGACGATCTCCTCTTGCTACTGGGAGATACACAGCAGTCACTAGGAAAAGCTATGGAACAGATAGGGAACTTTGGAAGCTTTTCAGGCTTGTCTATAAACTGGGGAAAATCTATGCTGCTTCCAGTGGACCCTCTTTTGAACCCCTTACCGCAAGAGGCCACAAAAATACAAATAACAACTCAGATAAAATATTTGGGTGTAAATATATCCAAAGATCCTAACCATTACATTGCAGACAATTTGATTCCCTTGTTTAATAAATACAGGGGAAAAAGTAAAATTTGGAAACGCCTCCCACTTTCAGTGGCAGGCCGCTGTAATTTAATAAAAATGGTCTGGATGCCACAGCTTCTCTATGTCCTACAAAACTCCCCAGTGTGGGTATATAAAAAATGGTTTAAAAAAATAGAAAGTATATTTAGGGAGCTAATCTGGAAAGGGGGGGGGTAGCAAGAATAAAACTAAATACCTTACAGAGGACAAAGAGGGAGGGAGGGGTGGCACTCCCACATCCGTTTAGCTACTTTTTGGCAGCCCAGATTCAATACATGAAGGGCAGTAACATGGAAGGAGGAGAAATAAAAAAGAGAATACTATTAGAGAACCCCACGCACGATACCCTAGTAGAAGCTGTGGAATCAGGCTCATTTACTATGAAAACACCCACTCTGGACCTTATGATTAGAACATGGAAAGAGGTGAAGACTGTGCTGGGATACAACGGTATTAATGAGTATACCCCTATATGGGAGAATGATAATCTGACAGAAATACAGAAGATGGGAACAGTCAATGAATGGAAAAAACAGGGCATAAGATATATCTCCCAGCTGTATCAGGATGGCACACTAAAAACTTTTCAGACATTAAAAGAACAATATAAACTCACAAATAAATCTTTCTATAAATATCTACAAATAAGGCATGCATTAGCAAAACAATATAAAGGAACAGTAATGACTTGGAGTAAGATCCCTCTCTTAAAGGAAATTATTAACACTAAAACATCTAAGGGTTCAATAACAAAGATCTGTCAATTTTTACAAAAGGGGAGCCAAAGGGGAACCCATGGTCAGACATGTAGGAAGAAATGGGAAAAAGATATGGGTAATCTATCTAATGAACAGTGGGGGAGAATCTTGGAGCTTGCTCAGACGGTCTCACTGTCTCCCTCCCAGAGGATGTCCCACCTCTTTTTGTTAAATCGAGCATATTACACGCTGTATAAACTTTTTTGTTTTGGACGCAGAGAAAATGACAGCTGTCCTAGATGTGGAAGAGAAAGGGGGGACATGATACATATGTTTTGGCGATGTCCGAAGCTACATCAGTACTGGAGGGAGGTAGTGAGAACAATAGAGCAGACTTTTGAGATACACATGGAGTTGGAACCCCTACAATGCGTATTGGGCTGGTTGGAGGGCGAAGGGATAAAGGATAACATTAAGTTAGCAATAACCAGATGCCTATTTCAAGCGAGGAGGCTGATAGCGCAGAAATGGCAATCAGTCTCCCCGCCGTCTAGCAATGACTGGGAACAAAACATGAACTTAACAATATTAAAAGAAAGGACGACATATATTAGACAGGGAGCTCTAAAAAGATTTGAAAAAATTTGGAAACCTTGGCAGGAGAAAAAACATTAATTGAAGATAAGTAAAGACATCGAAGATAGGGAGGGATGAGTGGGAGGAAGGAGGGGGTGAGAGGGGGGGATAGAGGACAACTAGTGGAAGGATGGGGAACGGAGTATGGAAGGAGCGATTTGAGGTCAAGAGGAAGGGAAAGTTGTGTTGGTTTTAAGACGATATTATTTATTATCTGTTTTGTATGTGAATTTGGGGAGGGAAGGGGAAGGAATGTATTGTAAAATGGAAAATGGTTTAATAAAGATATGAAGTATAAAAAAATAAAAAATAAATAAAAATAAAATACCTTTACATACAGTATCACGCTATGTGCCTTCTCTTTCCTTTCACTTTTTCGTTATTCATCGGTTAACACTGCCTGGCCTGTATTGAGTAATGTTCACAAGCTTCATCGCACGTTTGGACACGAATGACAATCTGGTTTGGTTGACCCTCTGAACGTACGTTTTTGGGGTCCACTTTCTCTGGTAAGCCTTTTTACAATCGATTGGTGGTGGTCACTTCACGTCAAGTTTTTGTTGGGAGCACCATTCCTTGGATTATCATTTACCATTTTATTTCATCAGCATTCATTTATATGCACACATGAACTCCCTATTTGTTCTTTTAGGGTTATTTTGTATATGGTTCACATTATTGTAGATCATTTGAACACTTTTACTATGGAATAGTTTATATCACGGTGGACTATTTGTATATTTTGACATAATTGTTATTAGATGTTTTTTGATTGTTTTATATCGCTGTTATATACTACACTTGTCATAGTGCAGTTCTTATCCAATTTAGCGCTACACATTTTTGTTTCGTTCCGTCGAGTAATCACGCCCATCCAGAGGCACTTACGAACTGTGCCAGTGGTCTGAAGACTTAAATATGCTGACTGCATCTCCAACAAGGATCAGAATGTGGTCTGGGGAGGCTTACAGAAGAAAGGTAGATGTTGTCCCTGCACTGTCCCTACTCCTCTGGAACCTTTCCCTACCTGTAAGCACTGTCCCTGCTAGATGAGGATCCTGTCCCTACATTAGTCGCTTACATAAAGTATGCCAAACAAGGGAGGCAGAGTCATAAATAGATGTTGACTCACCCAAGATGGCTGTTGGCGTCACATGGGGTGCCAGCATCAAATCAGACAGCTGTCTCCCTGTGACCACAGGAAGTCATAGAAGAACCAAGTTCCCTACAACTTCCTTCCCCTTCTGCATTGCTGCTTTGGTTGAGTGGCACATGAAGTGGGGAGTACGATCTGCACCTGCCTACAAGGGCATTATGAACTTTAGCCAAAGCTCCACAATTTGTTTTTATCTAGAGATGTTCCTTACCTGTATAGACAGTTGTGACAGACCTAGCTGGGACAGAGGCTTTTGGAGAGGACTGAATGCTAGCCTCCTGCCTTCCGATTATGGGCCAGGGCCCCAAGACAGGAATGCGGATGGGTTATCCCGACAGACAGACCTGGAACCTTAAGACTACTTTTCCAACATCCTCGAGTTGACCCGTTTGGGGTCCCACTGTGGCTGTTGGACTATTTCCCAGGAGGGAGTATTGTCATGAACCTTGGAATAAAGGGATTTTTATAACAGCTTACCTGTAAAATCCTTTTCTTGGAGTACATCACGGGACACAGAGCGACTTAGTCATTACTAATGGGTTATATAGATTACCTTCAGGTGTTGGCACTGGCCAATTCCAAACCGGAAGTACCCTCCCCTATATAAGCCCCTCCCACCCGGGAGCACCTCAGTTTTGTAGCCAAGCAATAAGTGTCCCAAAAAGAGGGGTGGGAGCTCTGTGTCCCGTGATGTACTCCAAGAAAAGGATTTTACAGGTAAGCTGTTATAAAAATCCCTTTTTCTTTTTCGTACATCACGGGACACAGAGCGACTTAGTCATTACTAATGGGACGTCCCAAAGCAATGCCAAATGAGGGGAGGGATACATAAGCTGGGCGCCATCAGGCATGAGGATCTTTTGCGGCCTGCAACACACTGCGCCCAAAGGCGACATCCTCCTGACTTCTAACGTCTACCTGGTAGAATCTAGTAAACGTGTGTACCGAAGACCATGTTGCGGCCTTACATACTTGAGCCAGGGAGGCCTGGTGATGCACTGCCCATGAAGTTCCAACTGCTCTTGTGGAGTGCGCCCTAACTTTGAACGGAGGCGGTCTCTTTCTCAAGCCATAGGCTTGTATTATGACCTGTCGAATCCACTTGGCTAAAGTAGATTTTTATGCTGCCTGACCCCTTCTGGGGCCTTCCGGCAGAACAAACAAAGAATCCGTTCTGCGAATCTGAGCCGTGGCTTTCAGATAAGCTTTAACTGCTCTTACTACATCCAAAGAATGTAATAATTTTTCCTCTACCGAGCTAGGTTTGGGGAAAAAAGAAGGAAGAACCACATCTTGGTTCAAATGAAACCTCGATACCACCTTAGGAAGAAAGGCTGGATGAGGACGTAATACTACTCTGTCCTTATGGACAACCAGATATGGCTCCTTACAGGACAAGGCGGCTAGTTCCGATACTCTTTTAGCCGAACAAACGGCTACTAAGAAAATCAATTTCCTGGTGAGAAGAACCAAGGAAATGTGTTGCAATGGTTCAAACGGTTGTTTCTGTAGAACCGACAGAACCAGGTTTAAGTCCCAAGGACATATGGGAATACTAACCGGAGGGCTAATACGCATCACTCCTTGTATAAAAGCTTTGACTAGTGAATGCGAAGCCAAGGGCCTTTGAAAAAATATTGACAAGGCCGAAATCTGACCCTTGATAGTACTCAAGGCCAGCTTCCTATCTACAGCCCACTGTAGGAAGTCCAAAATCCTCCCTATCACGTACTTACGTGGATTCCATTTCTTGGCCTCACACCACGTAATGTACGCTTTCCAGATCCTATAATAGATCTGCCTGGATACCGGCTTCCTGGCATTGATCATGGTAGATACCACAGAATTAGAGAGCCCTCTCTTTTTCAGAATGTGGGCTTCAATAGCCAGGCCGTCAAACCTAGGGCTGGTAAGGAAGGGTGGTATATCGGTCCCTGCGACAGCAGGTCCGGACGATGTGGGAGGGTCCAAGGACTCCTCACTGACATTTTTGCAATCTCCGCGTACCATGCCCTTCGGGGCCACGCTGGAGCCACCAGAATCACTGGTTTCTTTTCTACCCTGATTCTGCGGAGTAATCGCGGTAACAATTGTGGCGGTGGGAATGCATATATCAGCTTGAACTGATCCCAAGGGAACACTAGGGCATCCGAGCCGCAAGCTAGAGGATCCCTTGTGCGGGACACAAATCTGTCCACCTTTGCGTTGAATCTGGATGCTAGCAGATCTACATCCGGTGTTCCCCACCGCTGGCATATTGCCTGGAAAACCTCGGGGTGAAGAGACCATTCCCCCGGGCATAATTGTTGGCGACTTAGAAAGTCCGCTCTCCAATTTTCCACTCCTGGGATGAAAACCGCGGATATGGCTGGGACATATCTTTCTGCCCACTCCAGGATGCAATTTGCTTCCCTCTGGGCTGCACGACTCTTGGTGCCACCCTGGTGATTGATATATGCCACTGCCGTGGCATTGTCTGATTGAATTCTGACAGGGGACCCTTGGAGTTTGGATGTCCATGCTACTAGGGCATACCGGGCTGCTCGTATCTCTAAGAGATTGATGGGCAGGGCCTTTTCTGCTTCTGACCACTTGCCCTGGAGAGACCATTGCTCCAGTATTGCCCCCCAGCCTATGAGGCTGGCATCTGTAGTGACCACCTTCCAAGAAACCGGACTGAAGGGTTTCCCTCTTTCCAGATTCTGGGGCACCAACCACCAATGGAGGCTCTTGCGAACGGAAGGGGACAGGGACATTGGTAAGTCTAAAGCCTGAACTTTTTTGTTCCAGGCTGACAGTATGGCCCTTTGCAAATTCCTTGAATGGAATTGACCGTAGGGTACCGCTTCGAATGAAGCCACCATCTTTCCCAGCAGCCTCATGCAGAGGCGTATGGATGGTTTTCTTTTTGTACCCACTAAGTGGGTCAAATCTTTTAAAGACGACACCTTCTCTGGAGGTAAGAAAATCTTTCTCTGATTTGAATCCAGCCTTAGCCCTAAGTATTCCAGACTTTTGACTGGTCTTAGAGCTGACTTGTCCCGGTTGATAATCCAACCGTGATATTCCAGATACTTGATTGTCTTGTGAATAGCTACTTCCAGCTTTTCCACTGAGTGGTCTATTAGTAGCAGGTCGTCTAGATATGCCATTATCGTTACACCCTGTGTTCTTAGATTGGCCAATAATGGGGCCAGAATTTTTGTGAACACTCGTGGTGCTGTGGCCAGACCGAAAGGTAAGGCTCTGAACTGAAAATGGCGCCCTTCTACTGCAAAGCGTAAAAATTTCTGGTGGGCCGGAAAGATGGGAATATGCAGATAAGCATCCTTTATGTCGATCGAGGCTAACCATTCCTGCCCTTGTAGGGCGGTGGCCACCGATCGGATCGACTCCATCCGAAAAGTCCTGATATTTAGGAACTTGTTTAGCCCTTTTAGATTTAATATGGGCCTCACGTCCCCATTTGGTTTGGGGACTGTGAAAAGGTTCGTGTAAAACCCGAATCCGCTTTCTTCCAGGGGAACCTTCATGATTACACCTTGGAGCAATAGTTGTTCTAGTGCCAGAAGGAGGGATCCTCTCTTTTGGGGATCTCTTGGCACGTTTGACCTCATAAATTGGGCAGGAGGAGTGTCTTTTAACTCCAGCTTGTATCCCAGACTTACTGCGGAGAGCACCCATCTGTCTCTGATGGTGTCCCGCCAGGTCTCTGTGAACAACTGAAGTCTTCCCCCCACCCGATTGAGTGGGGGCAACGCTTCATGCCTTGGGGGGAGGTTTTGTACCTCTCTTGATCCAGGGCTTTTTGTTACCCTGTGATTGTCCCTGATTTCTGCCCCCTGAATTTGACCGCGGAGGCCGTCGGAACTGTTTCACAGCCGATGTGCCCGGGACTGGAGAAGTAGGCCTCTTAAAAGAAGGACTTCTACCCTTGTTCTTAACCGGTAAGAGTGAACTTTTACCGGCAGAAATTTTCTGGATATATTTGTCCAGATCTTCTCCAAATAAGCGTTCTCCATGAAATGGGAAGCTAACCAGCAGTTTTTTACAGGGAGCTTCAGCAGACCAGTTTTTGAGCCACAGAAGCCTACGCATATGTACTATAGACAGCGTAAAGCGGGAGGCCTGTTGGATTGTATCCTTTATGGCATCCACCGCAAAACACAAGGCTCTAGGCAGGTCAGCTAGGGCAAGAGCCTGCTGATCTGGTAAGTCCCTTAAGACTTGTTTCAACTGATCTTTCACTGCTTGGCAGACTCCAATCGCTGCTACCGCAGGTTGTGTCACCATGCTTGCTGTAGAGAAAGCAGATTTTAGTAAAGACTCCAATTTTTTATCTATTGGGTCTTTGAACATTGGAACATTATCTACTGGACATGTCAGTGATTTGTTAACAGAAGAGATGGCTGCGTCCACTGTAGGGACCCTCCATTTTTTTATGAACTTATCCTCCATGGGATAGATCACCGGAAATCTCTTGGGGGGAGCAAATATTTTATCAGGATGCTCCCAATCCTGGTAAATAAGCCCTTTTAATAAAGGGTGGATTGGGAAGGAACAGACAGCCTGGGGAGCTTTTAGCGACCCCAGCGAGGAAACCGTAGTGGATGGTGGTTCCGCCAGAGGCATTTTAAATGCTGATCGGACCATATTAGTCAGAGACTGAACCCATAATCTTTCAGCCTGAGATGCTGAGAAAGGTTCTTCCACTGTTGATTCCTCCATAACTGAATCAACCTCATCCTGATCCCCTTCAGGTAGGTCGATCTCTGTGTGGGGCTGTTCCTCCACTAACAGGCACTCTGAAGGAGGAGACGGAGATCGGACGCGCTTTTCCTGAGACAGGGAAGCAGCGATCAATGCTGTTAATCTCTCTTCCAATCCTCCCAGAGTTGAGGATAAAACCTCCTCTGTTATATATACAGGAGCAGGTGGACTGGGGACAGCCGCAGCACCAGGCATTCCTGCGGGGTTTCTACGGCTACTGACCTCTGAATTCTCAGGGGAGATTGGTGCAGTACAAGCATGCCCAATATCCTCAGAGCCCGATGGAGACCCCTTTGGCTTCCTGGAAGATCTATTTCCGGAGCGTCTGGACGACATATCCTTTAAGCACAAAGCTGAGGTATTCCCGTCGTCATACACCAATTTTGCTGGTAATAGTCTAACACAGGTGCTGCTATATACCAGCTGGTGTCCACTAAAGTGCCTTTCTATGGGGATGCCTGCATCAACCGCCTCTGTGTGCCACTGTTTGTTGCTAGCTCTGTTTGCATCCAGCTGACACTTGTACTGTGTCTTTTAACTATGCTGGGACGCCCGCACATGCACAGAAGCGCCGCGGCGCGCATCGAGCGTCATCCACCCGCCCCGCCCCTTTTTTTCATAGGAGGCGCGTGCATGCGCCCGCGCGCGTGCCCGTGCGCCATTGGCGCCCTTTTCGAAATCAAACAGGGGACTAGGAGCCAGGGCCCTTTTTGCCGGAGGGCCTGTGCGGTGGATGAGCGCAGCAACAGGGCAGAGAAACTTACCAGCTGCCTGGATCTTTTGACTTGAGAAAACCAAAGATCCACATGACAAGAAAAATGGACTACAGCGGCCTCTAGTGGTTTAACACAGGTACCGCGGTCCCCTTTTTTTTTTTTTTTTCTTGACTACTATTAAAATTTTACATTTTCAGTAGTTACAGGCAAACACAGATATTTAGCGGAAATACCGTTAGGTAACAGACAGAAAGACAAATTAGGCTTGGGGGTCCCCCAATAGAACCAAGTTCCTGGGGGCCCCCACTTACCTGATCCCCGCCGCAGGACTTTGTTTGGTCCACAGAAGTCCAAACTTCACCTATCACGGCAGGCATTGTAATTAAACCTTCAGGGACCGGGTTCCCAAGGATTCCACTCCCCTGGACCTGTATAGCACCCTGCACAGACAACATCTTGGTCGTGGGTATGACCAGAGCTCTGGATCCCAGGGTCCAGCCCTCCTAAGAGAAGCATTACAGGCAAAACCTTGCTCTTCTGCTGCAAGGCCCGGGTACCGACCGTTTAGCTATGAAGCTTTTTTGGTGGGATCCGGAACAGCTTACTAAGGCCCAAAAGAACCTGTACGCAAGCCCAGTGAAAACACATGTTACTCTTTGGCCAACACCTTAGACACTGGCAAAAAACTGAGGTGCTCCCGGGTGGGAGGGGCTTATATAGGGGAGGGTACTTCCGGTTTGGAATTGGCCAGTGCCAACACCTGAAGGTAATCTATATAACCCATTAGTAATGACTAAGTCGCTCTGTGTCCCGTGATGTACGAAAAAGAAACTGAAATATTTCTCCTTTGAATCAATTACACAGTGGTGGGATTTCTGCCCTGTCTTAAGGCTAAAAGACGGCTTCATGGTCTGTAAGAAAAGCATTGTTCTGTGTTTGACTGTTTATGTACTTTAATTACCCCCTTGGGCTTCTGTGTCAATACACATCTCAGTTCTCCTATTCAAGCTTTCAGACCAATCCCTGCTGACCCTGTTTCAAGTCCTCATTTGCATGGCCAAGAGAACCTAATTGAGAACTACAATGGACTTTACAATTGACCAATAGGAAAGTGGTTGTTGGGGGCAGGGTTTTCAAACTGCTGTATAAAAGTGTGTGTGTGTGCATCCAATAAAGGAGATTCCTGTTTGAACTTACATACAGCCTGCCTGGTGTTTGTTCTGAGCTATCACAAATGGATTAGAATGTCATATAGCTGCAGTTTGAATCCTGGAGCATCAGATGACCGAACCATCAGACGTTGCGATCTGCAATATGATCCAATAGTAGCAGAGAAGTGTCGGGAGAGTGGAACCGAGCGAGCAAGGGGCTCGTTACATTGGTTGGCAGCGCTGGGATTTGTTCTCCAGTTACTGGGACACTCTAAACCACCACAGTGAATGACCAGCTATGCAGCCTGCAGGAAAGCCACGCTGAAAGACTTGCTTGAGAGCCGTGGAGGGACCAGTGGGACAAAGAACAAGGCCACCTTGATCAGGGAGCTAGCCGAGATGGATCAGAGGGATGGTGATGCAGGACCCCGGTCAATTGAAGACTTGTCTCAGCAACGAGTTCGACAGCACTTGGCATTATATGGTGCTAACCCATCAGAGACCACCATACAGGAAGCCATTAGAGGCATCCAGCTGCAGGATGCGCGACAAAAGAGAGAACTAGAGCGACAAGAGAGAGAACGAGAGCGACAAAAGAGAGAACAAGAGCGACAACATGAGCGGAGAATGGCGGAAATACGGCAATCGGAGATCGCCTACAGACAGCTGCTAGAATCTGCTCAGCAGCAGGGTGGTGCTACCTTTGCCTGGGACTATCAGGAAATACCAGTGGACAACTCTGAAATCCTGGCTGAAGAATCGGCAGTGGAAAATCTGAAGATTGCCATCCCTAAAGCCGAAGTGGATGATGTGGAGTTCCAAGGAGCTAGGGCAGTTGGCTCATCTCCCCAGCCACAGATTACAGAAGGTATGGACTTAAGGGACTGTTCAGAGGATGTTATGGATTATGCATCGCCTGCTCAAGTACTGGCAGCAGGACAAAGTACTGCAGACCCCTGCTCTACACCCGTGGCAGTTTTGGAGGCCCGAGTTGAGAAGGTGATGGTTCCTCTTTCCCAGTGGATTTCAGAGATGCAGGGAGGAGAAGCAGCCATTTTCCCTCCCCAACAGTTAGCCGGAGCAGATGGTGTGGGGTTTCCAGCAGAAGTGCTGGCAACAGGGCAGAGTGCTACCAACCTCTGCCCAGCACAGGCAACAACTGTGGAGTTCCAGGGAGCCGGGGAAGTTGGCCCCTCTCTCCAGCAACAAGCTGAGGTAGTAAAGCTTTTACTCCCAGCTGAATCACTGGCAGCAGGGCAGAGTGCTACTGGCCTGTGCTCTCAACTAACAGAAGAGGGAGTTCCTGTGGTAGTGGATGGGACTTCGGTCTTCACTGACACAATCCCAGAAAATGGTGTGACACTGAGACAGGAGGATGTCAACCTTGCTTTGCAAGCACTTGGGGATTTTCACCTACCACAAGTGGATGGGACTTCAGCCTCCACTTGTACACTCCAGGGATGCTGGGCAGTTGGCCCAGATCCCCAACAGCATGACGGACTGAGCCCAGTCAACCTGTCTTCTCTCCAGCGGCTGAAAGGACTCCAGGGAGAAGGGCCAGTCCAGGCCTCTCCCCAGCGGCGGGTATGTTCTCTGAGAGAGGCAGAGGTTGGCTGGGTGAGTAATGCTCTGTTTGGAGCAATTTGTTTGGGGTACTGTATGGATACCGGCATTGGGGGAATGGAACTATGGACTAACTTCGGAGTCAGCCCGTCTGGGGTCTCCTCCTGTGTTAGTCTCCTGCCGAAAGGGGAGATGTGTGACAGACCTAGCTGGGACAGAGGTTTTTGGAGAGGACTGAATGCTAGCCTCCTGCCTTCCGATTATGGGCCAGGGCCTCAAGACAGGAATGCGGATGGGTTATCCCGACAGACAGACCTGGAACCTTAAGACTACTTTTCCAACATCCTCGAGTTGACCCGTTCGGGGTCCCACTGTGGCTGTTGGACTATTTCCCAGGAGGGAGTATTGTCATGAACCTTGGAATACTGAAATATTTCTCCTTTGAATCTATTACACAGTGGTGGGATTTCTGCCCTGTCTTAAGGCTAACCCCCCCCCCTCCAGACAGCTTCATGGTCTGGAAGAAAAGCATTGTTCTGTGTTTGACTGTTTGTTTATGTACTTTAATTACCCCCTGGGGCTTCTGTGTCAATACACATGTCAGTTCTCCTATTCAAGCTATCGGACCAATCCCTGCTGACCCTGTTTCAAGTCCTCATTTGCATGGCCAAGAGAACCTAATTGAGAAATACAATGTACTTTACAATTGACCAATAGGAAAGTGGTTGTTGGGGGCAGGGTGTTCAAACTGCTGTATAAAAGTGTGTGTGTGTGCATCCAATAAAATGAGATTACTGTTTGAACTTACATACAGCCTGCCTGGTGTTTGTTCTGAGCTATCACAAATGGATTAGAATGTCACATAGCTGTAGTTTGAATCCTGGAGCATCGGATGACCGAACCATCAGACGTTGCGATCTGCAATATGATCCAATAGTAGCAGAGGAGTGTCGGGAGAGTGGAACCGAGCGAGCAAGGGGCTCGTTACAACAGTTTTTGTTAAAAATTAACTAACCCTTTAGAAAGACAAATTTGTTGCTGAGCAATTTGCAGTGTTGTATTTTGCCCCAACACTTGAATGCAAATCCCTATGATTAATTATTTTTTTTTTACCATTGTAAGTATGGTAATGGTACACACTCATCTGTGCTGTTGGAAAAAATGCTACTGAAGTTGTGCTTTCTTAGCAAATTTTCCACTATCCTGCTGATTGGACAGTTAATAATCAGCAATACATTGATAGGGTCACGCCCATGCTCTCCCCTCTTGAAAGTGTGTTCACAGAGCTAAATTAACAGCACTCTGTTAAACAAAAAAACCCTGACCTGTCCAGGCTGGTCAAGGTGGCTAACCATCTGTCTCCAAGACAATTTACAACAGACACATAACTAACTGTATTTAAAATACATTTAAAGCCCAAACCTCTTTTTGGTTAATTTTGAATAGAGTAGGGAATGGATAAAAAACCCTGTCCAATTATAGTGATTTCACATCCTTAATTGTCCTCTAGACACAGTCAAAAGAAAGAGGAAAACTCTCCAAGGAAGGAAAACCCTTTCTTAGACAAAACAAGTGTCCCCAAAAAAGATGTCCCCCCTATTCCTGTTCTGTTGAAAACTCAAAATTTGCTCTAATTTTTCATTGCAGTGGTCAAAAGGACAGATATAATCTCCAGAGTAAGGACATGGAGTGTAGGCTGAACACTTAATAACTAAAATAATTGACACTTAAAATATACCAAACATACAGCAATCTGGCATTAAAATGGCTGTGGCACCTTTATTGGTATTTAAAATGAAACAATCCAACTTAAATAAAATTCATAGATAATAAATACTTAAAACTTTTAAAAATATATAATATATATAGTATCTCACAAAAGTGACAACACTGAAGAAATTACACTTTGCTACAATGTAAAGTAATAGTGTAAATTTGCTGTCCCCTCAAAATAACTCAACACACAGCCATTAATGTATAAACTGCTGGCAACAAAAGTAAGTACGCCCCTACGTGAAAATGTCCAAATTAGGCCCAAAGTGTCAATATTTTCTGTGGCCACCATTATTTTCTAGCACTGCCTTAACCCTCTTGGGCATGGAGTTCACCAGAGATTCACAGGTTTCCGCTGGAGTCCTCTTCCACTCCTCCATGACCACATCACGAAGATGGTGGATGTTAGAGACCTTGCGCTCCTCCACCTTCCGTTTGACGATGCCATACAGATGCTCAATAGGGTTTAGGTTTGGAGACATGCTTTGCCAGTCCATCCCCTTTTCCCCCAGCTTCTTTAGCAAGGCAGTGGTCGTCTTGAAGGTGTATTTGAGGTCGTTATCATGTTGGAATACTGCCCTGCTGCCCAGTCTCTCCGAAGGGAGGTTATCATGCTCTGTTTCAGTACATGTTGGCACTCATGGTTCCCTCAATGAACTGTAGCTCCCCAGTGCCAGCAGCACTCCTGCAGCCCTAGACCATGACACTTCCACCACCATGCTTGACTGTAGACAAGACACACTTGTCTTTGTACTCCTCCCCTGGTTGCCCCCACACACTCTTGACACCATCTGAACCAAATAAGTTTATCTTGGTCTTATCAGACCACAGGACATGGTTCCAATAATCCATGCCCTTGGTCTGCTTGTCTTCAACAAACTGTTTGCGGGCTTTCTTGTGCATCATCTTTAGAAGTGACTTCCTTCTGGGACGACAGCCATGTTGACCAATTTGATGCAGTGTGCGGCGTATGGTCTGAGCACTAACAGGCTAACCCCCACCCCTTCAACCTCTGCAGCAATGCTGGCAGCACTCATACGTCTATTTCCCAAAAACAACCTCTGGATAAACAGGTGCACTCAACTACTTTGGTCGACCATGGCGATGCCTGTTCTGAGTGGAACCTATACTGTTAAACCGCTGTATGGTCTTGGACACCATTCTGCAGCTCAGTTTCAGGGTCTTGGCAATCTTCTTATAGCCTAGGCCATCTTTATTTAGAGCAACAATTCTTTTTTTCAGATTCTCAGTGAGTTCTTTGCCATGAGATGCTCTGTTGAACTTCCAGTGACCAGTACGAGAGAGTGAGAGCGATAACACCAAATTTAACACACCAGCTCGCCATTCACACCTGAGACCCTGTAACACCAAAGAGTCACATTGACACTGGGGAGGGAAAATTGCTAATTGGGCCCAATTTGGACATTTTCATTTAGGGGTGTACTCACTTTTCTTGCCAATGGTTTAGACATTAATGACTGTGTGTTGAGTTATTTTGAGAGGACAGCAAATTTACACTGTTATACAAGCTGTACACTTTACTTTACATTGTAGCAAAGTGTAATTTCTTCAGTGTTGTCACATGAAAAGATATAGTAAAATATTTACGAAAATGTTATCAATAAATAATTTTTAAAACGGAAAAAAAATATATTTACAAAAATGTGAGGGGTGTACTCACTTTTGTGAGCTACTGTATATCTATATACTGCTCAGTCATAGAATTCAAGTGAATAGCATCAAATAATACATTCAGCAAAAGTCGCCCCTTGGATCAAGGGTAACAAACCACATAACAGGTGCTGCGACAGGGTGGGAGGGGAGCTTGACAAGCTGATCCAAGGTCAACTGTGATGGTAGCCTTCATGCGGGGGCCTTATATAGCCCCCAATAAACAGGTTTCCCCTCTAACATACCCGTGACATGCACGTTCAGGATTTTAAGATACAGTAACATAAATGTATTTATTTTTTAAACTCGTGGCCGCCACAATCCCATGTTGTAGGCACTTGATATGTACCCACTTCTCCATGGGAGTGTAGGCTGCACACTTGATAACTAAAATAATTGACAAAATAAACCAAGCATACAGCAATCTGGTATTAAAATGGCAGCAGCACTTTTATTGGTATTTAAAATGAAACAGTCCAACTTTATTAAATTCATAGATAATAAATATTTAAAACTTTTAAAAATATATAACATATACTGTATATATCTATATACCGCTCAGTCATAGAACTTGAGCGAATAGCATCAAATAATACATTCAGCAAAAGTCTCCACCAGCCGATTTTGTTGAAAACAAAAAAGACTTACCCCAACACCGCGGCTAATTCGATGCTGTTTTGAAGACCAACAATCAATATGTCCAAGCCTATAGCAGACAAATGCACATCATCTTGTCTGTATAGGCCTGGGAAACCCCCTTCCAACTCTCTACCCGTCTAACAAGGGCATGAATTTTTCAATGGAATGATTAACACATCTCCTAATCTTCTCAAGAGGTTTTTCCTCTGAAGAAGACAACCAAGTGAGGCGTGGTACCATTTCTGAAAATACAACATGACACTCTGGAAAGGAGAGCTTTATTCTGTGTAAATCTTGTTTAATCATAAGGATCAAATCCAAAGTTTTAAATCTACCTACGTAATTTCCACCTAAATGGACTATCAAGATAGAAGGAGGAGGCTAAAACTGAGCTAACTTGGACAAGTGAAGGAAAAGATTTGTCCATTGAAGACCACGAATGCCCTTCCAAAGGCCTTGAAAAGTATCAGCAAGTAAAGATAGATTAGAAGTATTACAATGCTTGCATGCCCTTTTGTGAGCCCAATGAACAAAGGAATGTCCAATAATCCATATACAAGACTTGATACCTAAGGAAATCAGAGAGATTGGTTAGGTAGCACATATAGGTTAAATCTTTAACTGGTGTTGTGCTGACTCACCAGCCTGAAGGGGTTCAGCCAGAGGAGGAACGTCCGCAATGCTGCCATCCTGTGTAGATAGACCAGCAGCAGCCAACATCACAGGAAATTCTTTTATTTTTTTTCTCAATATAATATTTTATTGAAATACAATGAAAACATTACAGTAACATAAAAAAAGTATTGATGATACATTGTGTGATGAAATTATATAACAATTCATATGAACTTAATATGTATTGCTCTATTATCAATAGAATACATTTATGCATTTTACAATTATTATGTAAAAATCGTAACTTTATTGTTTTGCCCAGTCACGACTGGGAACCCCACATAGGCGGACTTGTCCACAAAAAAATGCATATAAACTTGAAAAAAGATAAGACTAGATTGTAGGTTTGATCATGGTAACCTTGCATGGTTACAAGAATGAAAGTGGGAGAAAAGATAGTCCGAATAGGATAGAAAAGAAGGTGTGTGAAAAAGAGAGAGATGTATATCTTGCGATTGCTGGGACTACATCTGTAGTTCAGGTACCATCACAGGAAATTCTGACCCCTGATAAACCACTGCGGTGTCTAGCCTAGATGGCCTAGACAGACGTGATCCCATTGGTCTGGAGATGGGGAAAGCTTGCCTAAAGCTTCCAGATTGGGCAGGAGGAGCTGCTCTTCTGATAGGTGGGGATTGCCAAGCCCGGCCCTGCCCCTCACCACCATGAGAATGCCCTCTTCCTCCTCTGAATTCTCCGGCCAGAGCACTGCATCCTTGTGACGTCAGTAGCCTCCTGCTCTTGTGGGCGGGATTCTTCTATCTAACCAGAGGCTGCAGAGGACCCTGGGAATTCCGGGGGAGGCTACACTGAAGCCTGTGGGCTTGAGAGCACTAGCTTGTGGCTGGGCTTGCGGGCAGAAGTGGTGCAGGCTCGGCATCCATCTAGGAGACTTGCTGCATCACTGGCGGGTTCTTGGCTTCCAAATCTTGCTGGTTCTTCTCCTGACGACGCCAGGCATCTCTGCAGCCACACCCCTCCTCCCTCTTATGTCTCCTTCTCCAGACCCTTCTGACCAGCATCTTCATGACCTCCTAATCACGGCTGGCAAGTCAATCCAAGGTCAACTGTGATGGGAGCCTTAATGTGGGGGCCTTTTACAGCCCCCCAATACACGTGCTTTCTGCCTAACAAACCCGTGACATGCACATTCAGGATTTAGAGGTACAGTAACATAAAAAATAAAAAATAATTTATAAAAGAAAAATTTTACAAAAATTGTGGCTGCCACAATCCCATGTTAGTGGGCATTTGAGATGTACCCACTTCTGCATGACAAAAGTAAATACTTGAATACTTAACAGGGTTGCTAACACATATCTACAACCTTACAAAAAAAGTTTAGCTTTAGTTACACATAAAAGACCAATTTCAGTTTACACAGTCCCCCTAATGCCGCGTACACACGACCGTTATTCATGTCATGGAAAAAAACTATGTTTTTCTCAACGTGATTTTTCATGTTTCCTCTCGAGCCTGCCTTGCATACACACGTTCATGAAAGAAAATGCTTGAGCAAAGTGCGGTGACGTACAACACGTACGACGGCACTATAAGGGAAGTTCCATTCGAATGGCCCCACCCTTTGGGACGCTTTTGCTGATCCTCGTGTTAATAACGTTTGGTGAGAGATGATTCGCGCATTTCAGTCTTCGTGCTTTTCAGTCCGTTACAGCGTGATGAATGTGCTATCTCCATTACGAACGTTAGTTTTCCCAGAACGAGTGCTCCCGTCTCATACTTGATTCTGAGCATGCACGTTTTTTTTCCCCTCGTAAAAGCATACACACGACCGTTTTTCACGACGTTAAAAATAACGACGTGAAAAACGACGAGAAAAAATAGAGCAGGCTCTAATTTTTTTTCGGGTATTTTTCTCATCGAGAAAAATGCTCTGAAGCATACACACAACCGTTTTTCACGACCAATTATAAAAATTGCATTTTTCTCGTCGTGAAAAACGGTCGTGTGTACGCGGAATTAGACTCAAGTGCTCCAATGGGGAAGGTTGGGGTGGGGAATGGGGAGCCCAGACTTGGGCATTAATGATTTTTAATGAATACATAGTTGTATTAATGTGTTTTTTTATACTTGTCTGAAGGTTGACTTTAGTCATAAGTGCTTAGTAGAGATTTCCTGTAATGTTTCAGTTTAGCAAGAAGAAAGAAGAATATAATGAAGTGTTTACCAGATTCTGTGTCATATACAGTATGGTATATGATTGGGTTGTGACATTGCATAAAATTGATTGGCCAAGTAATATACAGTTTCAAATGAACTCAAAAATCCATGATGCATATACTCTCCGGAGAGTAAACACATTCTGAGATGGCAAATAACTGACCTTTTCTGCCAACCAGGAAAATCAATACAACTGCGATATGAAGCACACTACACAGGCTACAAAAAGAACAAATTCTATATATGAAGTAAACAAAACATGTGAGTACATTCTAATCATAATAAAAACATTGTTTCCTTTAATTTTGTAACCAATATTTAACCAGTTAAGCTCCAGAGCCATTTGCACATTTTAGCTATGGGTCTGTTAATTATTGAGCAATAACGTTATTATTACTTATTATTTCAAAGTGAGAATCTTTTAGGGGAGGGCAAACAAAGCTTTCTTCTAGTGGTATTGTCTTAGTTTATCCATTTTCTACATATTCAAGTTTGAAAAGTGATAGTTTTAAAACAAATGCTACTATATATGTTCCTGGTACAAAGAACTACAAAGGTGTTCACAATTGATTTTTTTTTTGTTTCTTTAATTGCTTATATGTTTAGCGATGTGTTCTGTGATTGTCTCCCTCGGATGCTGCAGGTCACAGAGCCAATCTCTCCCACAGCCGATCGCTAAATGCTTTCTACTCAGGACTGTATGAAGCATTCAGTTTGTAAAAACAAAAACACAATTAATCCCCCCTCCCCCAGTATTGTCACCAGAGTAAGTGCAGTGGTGTCACTATAGTCATATGGTACTGCTATGGCAGCGAGACAATAGGGTTGATTTACTAAAACCAGAGAGTGCAAAATCTAATTCAGCTCTACATAGAAACCAATTAGCTTCCATTTTTTTTCCTGCCAAAGCTTAATTGAACAAGCTAAAGTTAGAAGCTGATTGGCTACCATGCACAGCTGCACCAGATTTTGCACTCTCTAGCTTTAGTAAATCATCCCCAATGGTTGGCTACACTGACATACAATGTTATCAGAGATGCAGGACATTGTACATGATCACCGCCACAGCAGTACAATGTCATCAGACCAGTGCAGCCAGTCGCAGTGTCCCCATTCACCACCACCCCAGTCCCAGTGTCACCATAGACCTTGTTCAGATATGCAGTGCTCTCCGAAGAATGATTTGAACACAAACATTTGACATGTGATGTGAAGTCATCGTATAGCCTTCTCACCAATTGATTTAACCCCTTGGACCCTGCACAAATGTCCTCATTCACTTGAATGGGTCATGAACAGTGGGTACTATGCCTGTTGAAAGCAGGAGGGGGTATAATTTTTACCACAGCTGCAGCCATAGCATGTGTACAACCCTTGCCACTGCCTCTGCAGCTAAAGTGGAGATTGGTTGGGGGCAGTAAAACCACTGCTCAACTGCAAGGTTTTACCAGCCCCAACCCCATGTGTGAATGAGCCCTAAAAGTGCATCCAGTCAGTTTCCCCAGTCACCACCACATCAGTCCCAGTGTCACCATAAGGATCTATGGTGAGCGATCAGTGTTCAGATTGCTCAGATTGATTGATGTGATTGATTGATTTAACCTCTTGGACCCCACACAAGCTCCCCTATTCACTTGAATGGGTAGCCATCATCGGGCATTATGCTTGCCGAATACAATAGGGCTCCTCACTGCCTGATATAATCCCTTGGACCCCACACAAGCACTCCTATTCACTTGAATGGGTAGTGATTATCAGGCACTATGCTCGCCGAAAATGATAGGGAGAAAATCCCAGCCATAGCGGTGAAGAAAAGCATTGCAGCCTCAGCATGTGTATTTTATGCCCCTAAAACACCTGAAGGTGCTCCTTGGATTTTGAGCCCCTCTATTTGGACGCCTCATACATGTGGAACTGCCGTAGTCAAGAGGAGTAGCAGAATACATTTTTAGGTATAATTCTAATTAAGCTTATGCTGTGTGTCACAAATACCTTATTATTTGACAACTTTGTGAAAAATAAATACGTTTTCATTCAACATTTTGCAAAAACTTGTGGCACAAAAATGAAGTATCCAAAAGACTCAGCATTTTATATTTGTTGCCCATTGGAATACACTGACTAATGCCATTAATTAATATGTTCTTAAAGCACTCCAACTGTTCCTCCGTGTTTTTTGTTTCTAGAATTTCTTACCATTTAATGTCATGAAGTATGGTTGGTTCTCTTGAAATGTATTGCTCTTGTTATTCCCTCATGTCTTCCATTATTTATGGTAAACATAATTACCCTGTGATCGCTGTTTCCCAAGTCATCCCTTACTTCCACATCTACAATCAATTCTATGTTGTTTGTAATTTATAGGTCAAGAATGGCCTTATTTGTAGTAGGGACATCCACCAACTGACAAATGAAATTGTCCTCCAAGCCATTCAAAAATGGCAAGCTTTAGCTCAGTAAGCAGTTCCATCTGCCCAGTCAATATCTGGGTAATTGAAGTCCCCCCATGATAATCACATTGCCCTGCCTCGCTGCCCTTTCTAACTGTGACAGGAGATCGGCCTCTATAGGTCTATAGCATACCTTGGTATGCTATAGCATAGGAGGTCTATAGCATACCCTGTCTATTAATTTCCCTTTTGTTTCTTTACTCTGGAGTAGGGATGAGCCGAACACCCCCCCCCCCCCGGTTCGGTTCGCACCAGAACCTGCGAACGGACCGAAAGTTTGCACAAACTATCGAACCCCGTTAAAGTCTATGGGACTCGAACGTTCAGGATCAAAAGTGCTAATTTTAAAGGCTAATATGCAAGTTATTGTCCAAAAAAGGGTTTGGGAAACCGGGTCCTGCCCCAGGGGACATGTATCCATGCAAAAAGAAGTTTTAAAAACTGCAGTTTTTTCGGGAGCAGTGATTTTAATGATGCTAAAAGTGAAAAAAAAAAGTGAAATATTCCTATAAATATCGTACCTGGGGGGTGTCTATAGTATGCCTGTAAAGTGGCACATGTTTCCCGTGTTTAGAACTGTCCCTGCACAAAATGACATTTCTAAAGGAAAAAAAGTAATTTAAAACTGCTTGCGGCTTTAATGTAATGTCTGGTCCCAGCAATATGGATGAAAATCATTGAGAAAAATGGCATGGGTACCCCCCCAGCCCATTACCAGCCCCTTTGGGTCTTGTATGGATATTAATGGGAAACCCGCACCCAAATTAAAAAAGGAAAGGTGTGGGGCCCCCAGGCCCTATTTACTCTGAACAGCAGTATACAGGCGGTGCAAACAAGACAGGGACTGTAGGTTTGTTGTTGCGTAGAATCTATTTGTAATTTTGAACTGGTACATTTTTAAAGTGTAGCTCCAGCCAAATAAACTATTTTTAAGCTTTTTGGAAAACATAGGGAAGGGTTATCGCCCCTGTAACATTTGCTTTGCTGTCTATGCACCTGTTCAGAACATTTCACCTCACTTTCCGTCCCAATGACAAATATTTTTTGAAAAATTTGGGTTTTTAGTGAAACAAGGATTGGTGATAAAGCATCAGTGGAGAGGAGACACGTTTTTCCCATATTAACTCTTACAGGAGAGAATTTCCCTTCCTAGTTGTAGATTTTCTCTCACTTCCTGTTGTCTCCTTCTATATGCAAGTAGGAGTCATTTGTAAGTCGGATGTCTGAAAGTAGGGGCCTGCCGTATATACTCTGCACAAATTTGGCCCTTAGGTATTGGTGTTGCCACAACACTGTAAGCTCTCACAGTTACTCTTGGTGGGCGCTGGAACACCCTGCTGTGAACTATTATATCAAGAATTGTAATTACATGCCATTGTTGAACAGTGGTAGAAAAATTGGGCCTTTTGGTGGTGGTGGTGGTGTTGCCACAACACTGTAAGCCCTCACAGTTACTCTTGGTGGGCGCAGGAATAGGCACTGCTGTGAAATATTTGATCAAGAATTGTAATTACATGCCCCTGTTGAACAGGGTCATAAAAATTGTGGTGGCACAACACTGCAACCCCTCACAGATACTCTAGTTGGAGCGCAGGAATGAGCCCTGCTGCAAAGTATTGCACCAAAAATTTTAATTACACACCCCTGTTAAACAGGGGCTGAAAAATTGGGCCTTAGCCACTGGTGGCGGTGCCCAGAACCAAACATTTTCTTACAAGCTATCAGCATGATCATTGAGGAGGAAGAGGATAGTCACTCAGCATAACAGGATAGTCACTCAGCATCAGCATAGGCAGTCTTGAAGGGATTTGACATTTAAAAAAAAAATAATCGGTTACATCAGCATCAGCATCAGGTGCTTGGTAGCTGGTGGTGATCCAAGACTGATTCATTTTTATGAAGGTCAGTTGATCCACCGAGTCGGTGGACAGGCACACCCTGTGATCGGTTACAAAGCCTGCATCAGCACTGAATGTGCGTTCCGAAAGAACGCTGGATGCAGGACAGGCCAGTATCTCAATTGCATACTGTGCAAGCTCTGGCCAGTGATCCATCCTCAAGACCCAGTAACCCAGAGGATTTTCGGTGGGAAAGGTGTCCAAGTCTGACCTTGCCCCTAAGTATTCCTGCACCATGTATATCAGACGCTGGCGATGGTTGCTGGAACCGATCATACCTTGGGGCTGCGGACTAAAAAATTGTCTGAACTCATCGGTCAGACGGCCACCTTCTCCACCGCTCCTTCTTTGACTGACCAAAGCCTCAGCAACACGTTGTCCAGGACCAGGAATTTGTAATCTCCCAGTCTCTGGGAACGCGTTGCACAGACCTTTCTGCAAGGCCTCCCGAAGATGTTTCATCCTCTGCTCCCTCTGCGACGCCAAGATACCCTTGTAACGTGGATCAAGGAGGGTTGCCAGCCAGTAATGATCCCTCTCCTTGATAGCACAAATACGAGGATCCTTCCACGGGCTTTGCAGGATCAGGGAGGCCATGCAGCATAGGTTTGCTGAGGAATTCGGTCCGGAGTTCTCTGGGTCACTCAGGACGACATGATCCGCAGCCACCTCCTCCCAGCCACATACAAGTCCATGGGTGTCTTGGGACTGTCATTGATCCCTTGAAGACTGCTGCTGATGCTGAGTGCTAGGCTCAACCTTCATGCTGACACAATCCTCGTCCTCTTCCTGTGTGATAGGCGGGCCAGTAGGAACACTGTCTGGATAAAGGGGGCCTTGAGAGGTAAGGAAGTCCTTCTCTCCCTACCTCTGTTCTGCCTCAAGTGCCCTGTCCATTATTCCATGCAGCGTGTGCTCCAACAGGTGGACAAGAGGGACAGTGTCACTGATGCATGCACTGTCACTGCTCACCATCCTCATGGCCTCCTCAAATGGTGCCAGGACCAGGGCTTTTTTTCAGCGGGAATGCGGGGGAACGCAGTTCCGGCACCTCCTGGACTGACTGTATGTAATGGCAAGGGAAGCTGGGGTGTGCTGCAGGGAATTGATGCTCACTGCTGGCGGATCTATTCTAGCTGGAGGGGATCTATTTTTGCAGGGGGGTCTATTGTTGCTGGGGGTGGGTCTTATGTTGCTGGGGGGTCTATTGTTGCTGAAGGAGATCTACTGTTGGGGGAGGGGTCTATTGTTGATGGCTGCCAGAGAGTCTATTAATGCTGGCTGTGCGGAGATCTGTTGATGCTGCCGGGAGTCTATTGTTGCTGGGGGGGAATTTTGTTGTGGGTGGTACATTGTTAGGGGGATCTATTGTTTCTGGCTGAAGGGGATACAAATTCCATACAAATTACTTGGCACAACAAAATACTTGGTTCTGTATTGTCTAAAAGGGTCGGTACTGGGAGGTGGGTAGGGGATTGAACCAAGGGACGTTGCTCGGAGGTGGGTAGGGGCAGAGAAAACAAGTGACTCGGAAAAGGGGAAAAGCTCCCCTGACCCTGTCCTGGTGCCATATTGGCACAGATACTCATTGATGGCCCTCTGCTGCGTGTGCAGCCGCTGCAGCATGGCCAACGTTGAGTTACACCTGGTGGGCATGTCACAGATTAGGCAGTTCTTGGGCAGGTTAAATTCATTTTGCAGGTCAGCCAGCCGAGCACTGGCATTATATGACCGGCAGAAATGCACACAGACTTTCCTGGCCTGCCTCAGGACATCCTGTAAGCCTGGGTACCTGCCCAAGAACCGCTGCACCACCAAGTTAAGGACGTGAGCCAAACAGGGCACCTGGGTCAGGTGTCCCTGTCGGAGGGTAGAGAGGAGGTTGGCGCCATTGTCAGAAACCACCATTCCTGGCTTAAGCTGGCGTGGCGTCAACCACCTCTGAGCCTGCCCCTGCAGAGCTGACAGAATCTCTGCCCCAGTGTAGCTCCTGTCCCCCAAGCACATCAGCTCAAGCACTGCATGGCATCTCTTTGCCTGCGTATTTGCATAGCCCCTTGCACGCCTACGGAGCACCGCTGGTTCCGAGGACAAAGCACAGGAAGAGGCCATGGAGAAAGAAGAAGAGGAGGGGGTGGAGGAGAAAGGTGTGTCAGAATCACCAGTAGTAGCATTTTGGAGGTGTGGTGGTGGAACAACCTCCAACACTACTGCACCTTGTCCTGCATCCTTCCCAGCTGCCAGCAGAGTCACCCAATGCACCGTAAAAGATAGGTAACGTCCCTGTCCATGCCTGCTGGACCATGAGTCAGCAGTAATATGCACCTTACTGCTGACCGCCCTGTCCAGCGAGGCCAAGACATTGCCTTCCACATGCCGGTAGAGAGCTGGAATCGCCTTTCGTGAGAAAAAGTGGCGTTTGGGAACCTGCCACTGAGGAACCGCACATTTCACAAACTCACGGAAGGGGGCAGAGTCTACCAACTGAAAAGGCAGCAGTTGAAGTGCTACCATTCAACCGCTGGGCATGTGGATGGCTAGGAGCGAACTTCTTTCGGCGGTGCAGCAGCTGGGGCAGATAAATTTGCCTGGTACAATCTGACATTGGTGTACCGATAGCAGATTGCCCGCAAGTACTTGGCTGTGACACACCTAATTCTACACCTTCATTCCTCTCAGTGCAGGTTTCAGAGAGGACTGAAGGTATAGTGGGGTTGGAGATCCCAGCTGATGCGGAGCAAGGAGAGGTCCGCTTTGTTCTTTGGTGTGGGTCTTTTAGGTGTGCTTGCCAACGAACTGCATGGCAGGTCGACATATGTCTGATCAAGCATGTGGTGCCAAGCGGGTGATGTTTTGGCCACGCGAGATACGCCTGAGACATATGTTGCAAATAGCAATGCTGCAATCTGATGCACTCGTCTCAAAAACGGCCCACACCAAAGAACTTTTGGAATAATGCGCAAAGACAGCAGCGGCCTGCAAATGCGGAGCTCTGCGGTGTGATGCTGTCAGTGAGCTGCCCTTAAGCTGGCCCCTGGAGGGCATCCTGCATCGTTGGAGATGTGCCTCCTCCTCCTCCTCCTCTCTCCTATCAGGCACCCATGTAGTGTCCCTGACCTCATCATCCCCTCCCTCCTCATCACTGTAGAAAACCTGGCAGTATGCTGCAGCTGGGGGAACATGACTGCCAGATTGCTGTCCTTCTTGGGCACTCCCTCTCTCTGGGCTCACATTACTGCCTTCCTCTAGCTGGGTACCATCATCTGAGCCTTAAAAATACTGGGCATCCTCCTGGAGCATGTACCCAACACTGTGGTCAAACAGTTCGGGGGACTCCTCAGGAGGACATGGTGGGGCTAGGGAAGGCGTGACTGATGCCATTGAGCCGAGGGAAGAGGCCGCTTTGGCAGCTGCTTTGCCAGACAAAGTACCCTGAGCCTGGGTGAGAGAGGACTAGGAGGATGAGGATGGCTTGTCATCCACTCTACCAAGTCTTCCGCATGTTGCGGCTCAACATGGCTTGCTGCCGAAAAAAAGGACAAGCGTGTCCCACGGCCATGTGCTGATGAGGATGCACCATGTCCACGACCAGCACTGTTGCCTCTAGACACAGAGCCTGCTTGCCCTCTTTTATTGGCTCGTGACTGTCTGCCTCTCCTTGTTGTCCTTCCAGACATACTAATGGCCTGCAGGGAGATGTAGCTGCACAAAGCTGGGATGTATATATATACTGATTATACTGCAACTAGCAGAATCAACTGCCTGCCTGTAGTATTATTAGTATGAGAACACCAGCAATTGTCTTCAGTTAGCTTTAGTTGCACACTGTGCAGAGGACACAGTACACTAACTGAAAATACTGCAGCTCCCTGCCTGTGATATTTGTATGAGAACGCCAGCAATTGTATTGAGGTAAGCTTTAGGTGCACACTGTGCAAAGGACACTAAAACAAAATACTGAAGCTCCCTGCCTGTATTTGTATGAGAACACCAACAATTGTATTGAGGTAAGCCTTTGGTGCACACTGTGCAAAGGACACTAAAAAAAAATACTGCAGCTCCCTGCCTGTATTTGTATGAGAACACCAGCAATTGTATTGAGGTAAGCTTTAGGTGCACACTGTGCAAAGGACACTAAAACAAAATACTGCAGCTCCCTGCCTGTATTTGTATGAGAACACCAGCAATTGTATTCAGGTAAGCTTTAGGTGCACTCTGTGCAAAGGACACAGTACACTAATGAAAATACTGCAGCTAGCACAATCACCTGCCTGCCTGTCAGTATATTATGAAGAGAATAACAGGAACGGATCTAGCTAAACTGAATACAGTGTATAAATATATATACAACACCTAGGATGCATATATATCCTCTACACACTGTAACTGAAGCTAACTGACTCGCCTGCCTGCTCTATCTAACTCAAATGACTCTGTCTCTTTCTCTCTCTGTCTTTAACCACCGCCGCAACACACTACACAAGGCCGCCATGCAGGTGGCCTTATATAGTGTGGGGCGTGTACGAAGTTCCGGTGTATCGGAATGAAACATGTCAACTTTTAACATGCGATGAGCACCCCCTTCTGATACCTCCCCGAGCAAACCCCACTTTTGATGAGGACTTTCAAATCTTACCCGCTAAGCACTACCTGGATCATACTTCTTCGGATTTAAGATCCCTACAAATCCCTGCAAGAAAACCCTGGAAACAGGATGTCTAAAACAGGACTTTGGGAATAAAAGATCTTAAAACAGATGCTAAGAATATGGGCTGTCTCTAGTGGCTAATGAACAACTACTTGGAGATGTATATGCAAAATTTGATCCCAAATTGAAGATCCCTGCGCAAACAGTGGCTTTTTTGAGCTATCCAGATCACAGATGTACAGATTGATCCCGACTGACACTCATTGGTGATCGCTGCGGATCCGTGAGTAACCCCTTATCATTGTTTGCATATATCCAAACACTCATTGCAAGATTTACCTGCAGACTGCAGGAGTCGTCATTTTGGTTACACTGGACAACTTGTGATTACTGCTCTATATGCCGCTGAGATTCATATACACTTGACATGAACTGCCAATTATATACATAGCCTCGGTTTATTTATCACACCTATTAATATATCTGGAATAGTATCATACTTATCTAAATATCTGGAATAGCGAGGACCTACCCACTGTGTGGCAAGTGCAACCAGTATTTCATATGATACAGAGTTACCTGTAAGCAACTCATGAATCGAGCTAGATATCTGGCTAGGTGTATTTATGAAGAATCTCTATAGAGACTCACCCATGAACTAGGGATCGGCTTTATATATATATATATATATATATATATATATATATATATATATATATATATAGTTATATTGCATGAAGTTGTAATACCATATCATTACGGTGCATACCCTATTCATCTTGTACCATCCAGCATCTGGAGACCTCTCTTTCCTTCATTGATTATTGGAGTCAGGAATATCATATATATTCCTCCATTTGGATTCTCTGGACTTCCATACAATCAACAATTACGGCATTCTACCGTGCTATTTTTGACTGTTAGACATATGACTGGGACTGTGTTAGGAGGACTTATCTAGTTCAGGTGGGGCTTTCCATTTCAGGATAGTGTAAATAATCTGATTTAGGAATACATTGCCCTGCTTTAGGAAATTTTGTGGGTCTATTTGGTCCCAATGGGTGGTCTCTGGGGTACAGTATATCAGGTAAATTTTAATTTTTTTTTACTTGGAAAATCCAACTTTATTAATTGAAAGCACAGATTACAAGATAGTCAAGCACATTCGTCAATAAAAGTACAGTTTCATATGGTGAAATACGTGATCACTTTGTTTACTTAGATACCACTAGTCATACATACACATGTTCACAAGGACAAAGGAGCAGTTCAATGTAGAACAACCTCTGGGTAAGACAGAATCAGAAACATGTTTACCCATCCTCTAGCCATCTATCCCATATCTTGGAATACTTTTGTGTGGAGCCCCTGTGTGTGTAAATCAGCTTTTTGAATGTCAAAGTGTCATTAACCACCTTTTTCCACATCTGTAGAGTGGGGGGCAGATCCTGCATCCACCTCTGGGCGATCACTTTACGTGCTAGAAATAATGCTTCAAAGAGGAAAATTGTTTGATATTTATCTACCTCAACGTCAGGCAATAGCCCCAGGATACACAACTTAGGGTCAAGTACCACAGGGGATCCCATATTGTCATGCAGAAAGCGGACAACCTGCGTCCAGTAAGTCTGAATATTTGGACAGCTCCAAATAAGATGGTAAAACGTGCCAAGCGTGGACTGACACAGACAACAGGTCGGATTGGATGAGTGTTGGAATTTGGCCATCCTCAGTGGTGTTAGGTAGGCTCTGTGAACAATGTGAAGTTGCGTCAGTCTATCTGACAGTTTAGGAGACGTAGTCTTGGTTCCCTCAAGTATTTCGTCCCAGTCTGCGTTTTCTATTGGGCCTACATCCTGTTCCCAAGCCGTCTTAGCCTTCTGAGTATTGGCTACTGTACCCCGACGTCTGATGGTGTAGTACAGGCTTGAAATAAGCTTGGAGGGGTCACTCCCCAGAACAATATCTAGCACCGGTGGGGGTTCCGTCTCTACCTCCAGAGATGTCAGCTGGGTTTCGGAGTGCATGACGGAGCTGCAGGTATTTGAAAGCTAAGTGCTGTGGGAGCGAAAATTCCTCTCTAAGTGCCTGAAACTGTTTGAGCCTAGGGTTTGATAGGACTTGGTGTAAGTATATTATTCCGTGTCTGGCCCAAACCGCTGAGTCGGGGATCCCTGCTAGTTCTGGCATATGGCTGTTAAGCCACAAAGGGGTATGAGAATAAAATTTCCCAACATTCCGTTTTTTAAGGGACACTTCCCAAATCCGTTGGTGATGCAGTAACATTCCCGAGTTATGTCTTAAGGCCTGCTTCTGTGTTTGTTTCCCGCGGAGGATAGCCTGAAGGGGCGTGTGCGCCGGGTGCCCGGGTTTATCGCAAACTAGAGACCTATAACGTTGGAATTCCGAGGTATTGAAGTGGTATATATGAGAGAGCTGTGAGGCCAAGTAATAATCATGGAGGTCTGGGAGGGAAACACCTCCCATATCCGCTGGATTCTTTAAAATGTGCCAAGCTAGCTTGTGTCTACCATTACCCCAAACAAATGAATTCAGAATAGCTTCCATTTGTTTGAAGATTTTTAAGGGAATGTATAGAGGGGCATGCCCCACCATGTACAGGATTTTGGGCAAAATAATCATTTTAATAATATTCACGCGCCCCATCACCCCCAATGGTAATCTAGCACACGTCTGCGTTTTGAGTTTGATCATATCAAAAAGCGGTGTCACTTTCAGGGGAGTGTAGTCTGACAAACTCCTGGTAACCTCCACTCCTAGGTATCTAATCCTGGACACCCTGGAGAGTGGCAATGGAGGGGTCACCATAGGGGGGGGAAAGACATCTATGGGGAGAATTTGGGACTTGTCCCAATTAATGCGCAGTCCCGAATAGCCACCCATTTGTTCAATAATTCGTAGCGCAGTTTGAAGTGATGGTCCCTGGTCCGCTAGATATAGGATAGTGTCATCTGCGTACAGGCCTATCTTATCAACTGTGTTATACCAACGCAAACCCTGAATATCCGGGTGTGCCCTGATGGCAATAGCCAGTGGTTCAGCGGCCAAGGCATATAGCAATGGGGAGAGAAGACAGCCCTGACGCGTGCCCCTCTCCAAAGGAAACTGCTCCGATAGCCATCCATTGACATAGATTCTCGCCTTGGGAGTCTGATATAGGAGTTGCACCCATTTTATGAAATGCGGTCCAAAGCCATAGTTATGTAGACATTCCCATAGGTAGGGCCACTCAACTGAATCAAAAGCTTTGGCCGTATCTAGCGCCACCACCACCCTGGTTCCTGAGTTATCATGCCGCGCCTGAATATTCATGTACAGTCTTCTAATGTTCATAGCAGTGTTCTTCCCCAGCATGAACCATGTTTGGTCCATGTGAATAAGCGACAGTATGGCATTGTTTAACCTAGTTGCTAATATTTTAGCTAAGATTTTAATATCCACCTGCAGTAAAGAAATAGGCCGATAAGATTCAGGGTAGTGGGGGTCCTTACCAGGTTTGGGGAGTACTATAATTTGGGCTTCCTGCATAGATTCAGGGAGTACGTTTGTGTTAAAGATGGATTGATACAGGGCCTTTAGCTTGGGACAAAGTATATCAGAGTAGGTAGCATAAAATTCCAAAGGGAGACCATCCAGTCCTGGGGCTTTAGATTTGGCCAATTGGGCAATCGCCTCAGTAATATCATTTGCCGTAATTGGTGATTCTAATAGTTTAACCTGCTCTTGGTTAAGCCGAGGAAACTGAATGGTGGCCAAATAGGACTGCAGTTCCCCATGTGTGTATGTACCTTGAGATTTATCGAGGGTACTATAGAATTGTTGAAATTTAGCTTCAACTTGGCTTGGGTCAGTAATACTATGTCCATCAGGGTCACTAAGCGAAACCACAACTGGAGGCTTATCATTCAGATGAGTCAGATAAGCCAACAGTTTCCCCGCTCTCTCCCCTGCTCATAAACTCTCTGCCTGCAGAAAAAAACCCGCTGTTTAGCTTTCTATTTGTGCAGTTGCGTAACCATACGGGACTGGAGTTTGACTCTGTTGAGATTTTCAGGGGTCGGACTGGCTGCATATGCGGCTTCTAAGTCTCAAAGTTTATCAGAGGTTAACTGGAGTATGGCCGGAGAATCACGTTTACGCCTATTTATTCTGGTGGATAACAGCCTGCGGGCATGCCCCTTAAATTCATCCCAGTGTGAGCTGAGGGTAAAGGGCCCCCCGCAGTCTATCAAAAAAGAAGAGCAATTCTCTTGCTATGGAATCGTGGTCCGTGAGGACCGACAACCAATGGGGGTTAAGTCTCCACATTCGCGCTGGGGAGGCAACTCGAAGAGACACCGTCAGCCAGCACGGGGAGTAGTCCGACAAACCCTGAACCCGTAACCCTAGGCAGCAGGGCCCTGGAAACAAGAATAAAGTCAATCCTGGACATGGTGTTGTGGCTTGTTGAGTGGCATGTATACGCTGTGGTCGTGGGGTTATTATGTCTCCAGACGTCAATAAGGGCAAACTCCATCAGTGTATGACATAGTCTAGTGTGTAATGGCTCGCCCGGTCCAGGGCCAGCTTGTACTGGCCGATCTAGTGTCGGGGTCATTGTATTGTTGAAGTCCCCCATCCACACCACTGGCAGCGAAGGGTACTGTGCCATGTAAGCAAGGCCCTCCGTCACCACATCTGACCTGTAAGGGGGGGGGGGGGATGTAGCTAGCTAAAATCAATATAGGGGCACCCCCACAGTGGCATGCATAAAGAGGTATCTGCCCTGCCGATCTGACTCCACAGACACTAGTTCAAAAGGAGTAGATTTTGCAACCAGCACTGTGACCCCCCTAGACATGTTGGTATGAGTGCTATGGTATGCCCACCCCACCCAGGAGCGTTTCAAGGCTGCTTGTAAATGACCCGTGACATGCGTTTCCACCAAGGCGATGATATCTGCCTTCTGACCCTTGAGATAGTTCAATACAGCCGTACGTTTAATTTTATCCCGCATTCCCCGCACATTCCATAGTAGGAATTTAACATCTGCCATACTATTTAGAGGTATAACCTGTGTGCACGGATCTGCAGGGTATCATCACTATCAATGTAGGGTCTCAGGGTCATCGTGCAAGTGACTATACATTTCACCAGCAGTACTCATGTTGAATTGTGTCTACCAGTCAGATAACTACACATACATGACGCATAAATGGTAAGTGCTTGTTTAAAATGATTCCAAGTAATTAACAAGTGCACAACGGTGCTAACATTCCCAATGCTCTGATCAAGGGATCCGGCATTTTCCTTCCCTCCCAGCTTCCCACCTCCCCAACCTGGTGGAAGCATACAGTCCCTTGCAACCTTTATATGAATTAGCTTTCAGCCATCAACATTAGCTGGAGGTACAGTACTTAGAAAATATTGAGTAGAAAGGTACAAAATAATGAGAAAAAAATAGGGGTTGCAAACATGACGGGGGCGATTATTCACTGCAAGATTAGGGCACTAGGCATGTCCTACGCGTCTCTTTCCGAGGAAGACTCACGCTGCAAGGATACATGGTTGTCTTTGTGTACAAAAGATCTTGGGGCCTTAGCCCTATGGTATCTCCATGAAAGTGCTGTGGGGGCAGTTAGAATCATAGGGTGTTAGTCTTTGTGGTCCAAGCAGCTTCTGGCCAAGGGCCGAGTGTTCAGGAGTATCAGCAAGCTGAGGCTTTTCTCCCCCAGGGGAGCTTGAGGGTCGAGCTCTCTACCCTAAACAAGAGGGGCCTCCAAACACATAACATGTAATGCGGGGGTCAGAAAAATGGGGGGGGAAGGAGGCACATGGGTGAGATAAAACTACCCCCCACAGCGGAGGGGACACTTAGAAAAAAAGGGGGAGTATGGCCCGCCAATATCTGGGAATGGCTACAGTACTCACATTACCAGGCCATGTAACCGTTCATCCAGCCGGGCGTTTATGGTGATCCAGCCATTGTGTTGCCTCCTTCGGGTCCTCAAAAAATTGGGCTCTGCCATCCACCCCCACTCTCAATCTGGCTGGGAACAACATGGCATATTTAAGGTGTACCACCCTGAGCCTCCTCTTAACATCCTGGAACTGTGCGCGTTTTCTTTGGACTTCATTAGAGAAGTCAGGGAACACTGAGACATGGCCGTTTCCCAGGGCGATGTTGCCTTTCTCTCTAGACAACCAAAGGATTTTATCTCTGTCTCTGAAATTAAGAAACTTGGCGATAAAGGTCCTGGGGGGTGGCTCCCGCAGGTGGAGGTTTAGCTGGAATGCGGTGCGCCCTTTCCACTGCGAACATAACCGAAAAGGCCTCTCTCCCAAAATGTTGGATCAGGAGGGATTCCAAGTATTCAGCAGGGTTGGTACCTTCAGCCTTTTCAGGTAGACCGATGAACTGGAGATTGCAGCGTCTCAAACGATTCTCCATGTCATCCTGATGAGCGTGTAGCTGGCGGATCTGGCGTTGCAGGTCCTCCGTGGCGTGGCTCAGGGGGTGTAGGATGTCCTCTGCTGCTCCGATGCGTGTTTCGGCCTCGGTGACTCTGTCTTTTACCTTAGATAGGTCCTGACGTAAGAGGGAGATGTCAACCTTTACCTCATCTATTTTGGCGGTGAGTGTCCCCTGCAGCGACGCAATGGCATCCAGGACCTTAGCTGTTTCCGCGCCCTGATGAACGGCCACGGAGCACGCGCCGTCGCCTCCTTTGGCCTGCAGTTCTTGATCCTGATGGCGGTATTTACCCAGCTTGTCCACCTCCTCAGAGGTCTTTTTCGGCGGAGACATGGTCCGGAGTGTGGACGACTAGGCCGTCGCCGAGTGCAGCAAAATGGTCGATGGTCCAGGAGTTGGGCCAGAGCCACGTACCGTCCCCCAACGCAGATGCAGGATTTGTAGGTGGTACCACAGTGTCCTCAAGCGGACCAGAGGCCGTTCCAGGAGGTGATGTGTCCCCAGACAGTCAGATAGGCCAGGGAATGTCACCTAGCCCACTGCCGGGTGAAGCAAGATGGCCACCGCTCCGGGTAGTAGGCCGAATCCGCGGCCTGTCCTGAGGTAAAGGCAGGGTGGGAATGCACTTCCGCGGCATCCCCAGACCGTCCGGCTGCTATTCCAGGAGGGGATGAGCTCTGGGTTACCAGGGAGGCCAGGATAGTAAGCTGGAGGCCGCGCTGGGTGTACCAAGATGGCCGCCGCTCCGGGAACCAGGCCGAAGCCGCGGCCTTTCCCAGGGCAAATGCGGGACCGGAGAATCCCCCCGCGGCGGCCTCGGGCGGCGTTCTAGAGATCTGGAAGGCTCCAGGGGTATCAGAAGAGGCAGTACAGGTCCTTGGTGCCTAGGATGGCAGCTGATGGACAGGATACCGGCAGGATGGCTATAGAAGGAGTTTGGGCAAGCGGAGCTCTCTTTAGATGCAACCTATTCCATTGCTCTCCAGGCCACGCCCCTTATATATCAGGTACATTTAGGGCGTGTTCATCATACTAGGGGAAGGTGTGGGTTCGCCAGCTGTGATTGGATAGCTTGTTTGTGCTTTCTATTTGGTCATTTACAGGAACCTGGGGCATTATAGTATGTATTTTATTCATGTCTTTTGCCTTTTATAGGCTATTAAACTTTTGTAGTGTAACTCATATAGGCGAGTGGAGGTCTATTTTTTTTTTTTCTTGATACATTTTTTGACCACACCCCCGATATCTCTCAGTGAGCACTACTACTTTAATAGGTAGGATTCCCATTCTGTTCTTTTTTGCGTGTACTAAACCCCCTGAGACATAATTGGCCAAAGCCACCCTGGCTTTGGCCAATTATGGCTCTCCGTTTTTTCCGTGCTTTGATTGGCCAAAGCATGCGGGTCATAGTGCATGCTTGGCCAATCTTCAGCCAGCCACAGTGAATTATGGGCCGTGACGCGCCACTCGAATTTGGCGCGAACGGCCCATAATGTTCGAAATTCTGCAAACGGCCGAACACACGATGTTCGAGTAGAACATGGGTTCGACTTGAACTCAAGGCTCATCCCTACTCTGGAGCTTCAACCACAAAGATTTCACCTCCTTCCTTGCCCCATTAGTAATGTCGTCCTTTGTGTTCACCAGCAAAGCACTCTTGACGTACATGCACACTCCTCATTTTCTACATAATCTGTCCCTTCGATACAGGGAACACCCCTGGACAGTCACAAGCCAGTCATGTGAGCTGTCAAACCAGGATTTTGATACTCCCATGAAATTTAAATTCTCATGAGTACAGTAGTTTTAAATCTTCCATTTTATTGACCAAACTCCAAGCATTTGTGAACATGCCTTTTATTTTTTTTACCAGGGCATATTATTTTATCCTTGTATGTTCTGAGGCTGCAATAGGATGCTGCCAGCCTATGCGCATTGGTCTTAGGTACTCCAATTTCACTACCACCACTGACCACAGTAGCACCTTCTGCCCCTTACTCATTGTCTGTAAAAGTGTCCTCTAATCCCCCCCCCCCCATCACCAAGTTTAAAAGTTCCTCTAACTGTTTGTCCTTTTTCTTCCCCAAAAGAGCTGCACCCTCCCCATTCAGGTGAAGTCTGTCCCTGCTATAAAGGTAGTAACTGACCGAAAAGTCAGCCCAGTTCTTTACAAACTCAAAACCCTCCTTCCTGCACCAGTTCCTCATCCACTTGGTGTGGCTCAAGGTACAGGCATTATTTCTGAGAATACCACCTTGGAGGTTTTTTCTTCAATATAGCTCCTAAATCGCTGAAATCATTTTTCTTTTTCGTACATCACGGGACACAGAGCGACTTAGTCATTACTAATGGGTTATATAGTTTACCTTCAGGTGTTGGCACTGGCCAATTCCAAACCGGAAGTACCCTCCCCTATATAAGCCCCTCCCACCCGGGAGCACCTCAGTTTTTTGCCAGTGTCTAAGGTGTTGGCCAAAGAGTAACATGTGTTTCACTGGGCTTGCGTACAGGTTCTTTTGGGCCTTAGTAAGCTGTTCCGGATCCCACCAAAAAAAGCTTCATAGCTAAACGGTCGGTACCCGGGCCTTGCAGCAGAAGAGCAAGGTTTTGCCTGTAATGCTTCTCTTAGGAGGGCTGGACCCTGGGATCCAGAGCTCTGGTCATACCCACGACCAAGACGCTGTCTGTGCAGGGTGCTATACAGGTCCAGGGGAGTGGAATCCTTGGGAACCCGGTCCCTGAAGGTTTAATTACAATGCCTGCCGTGATAGGTGAAGTTTGGACTTTTGTGGACCAAACAAAGTCCTGCGGCGGGGATCAGGTAAGTGGGGGCCCTCAGGAACTTGGTTCTATTGGGGGACCCCCAAGCCTAATTTGTCTTTCTGTCTGTTACCTAACGGTATTCCCGCTAAATATCTGTGTTTGCCTATAACTACTGAAAATGTAAAATTTTAATAGTAGTCAAGAAAAAAAAAAAAAAAAACAGGGACCGCGGTACCTGTGTTAAACCACTAGAGGCCGCTGTAGTCCATTTTTCTTGTAAATGTGGATCTTTGGTTTTCTCAACTCAAAAGATCCAGGCAGCTGGTAAGTTTCTCTGAGGGAATCCACTTCCTCTGCCCTGTTGCTGCGTTCATCCACCGCACAGGCCCTCCGGCAAAAAGGGCCCTGGCTCCTAGTCCTCTGTTGGTTTTCGAAAAGGGCGCCATTGGCGCACGGGCGCGCGCGCGGGCGCGTGCACGCGCCTCCTATGAAAAAAAAGGGGCGGGGCGGGTGGATGACGCTCGATGCGCGCCGCGGCGCTTCTGCGCATGTGCGGGCGTCCCAGCATGGTTAAAAGACACAGTACAAGTGTCAGCTGCATGCAAACAGAGCTAGCAACAAACAGTGGCACACAGAGGCGGTTGATGCAGGCATCCCCATAGAAAGGCACTTTAGTGGACACCAGCTGGTATATAGCAGCACCTGTGTTAGACTATTACCAGCAAAAATTGGTGTATGACGACGGGAATACCTCAGCTTTGTGCTTAAAGGATATGTCGTCCAGACGCTCCGGAAATAAATCTTCCAGGAAGCCAAAGGGGTCTCCATCGGGCTCTGAGGATATTGGGCATGCTTGCACTGCACCAATCTCCCCTGAGAATGCAGAGGTCAGTAGCCGTAGAAACCCCGCAGGAATGTCTGGTGCTGCGGCTGTCCCCAGTCCACCTGCTCCTGTATATATAACAGAGGAGGTTTTATCCTCAACTCTGGGAGGATTGGAAGAGAGATTAACAGCATTGATCGCTGCTTCCCTGTCACAGGAAAAGCGCGTCCGATCTCCGTCTCCTCCTTCAGAGTGCCTGTTAGTGGAGGAACAGCCCCACACAGAGATCGACCTACCTGAAGGGGATCAGGATGAGGTTGATTCACTTATAGAGGAATCAACAGTGGAAGAACCTTTCTCAGCTTCTCAGGCTGAAAGATTATGGGTTCAGTCTCTGACTAACATGGTCCGATCAGCATTTAAAATGCCTCTGGCGGAACCACCATCCACTACGGTTTCCTCGCTGGGGTCGCTAAAAGCTCCCCAGGCGGTCTGTTCCTTCCCAATCCACCCTTTATTAGAAGGGCTTATTTACCAGGATTGGGAGCATCCTGATAAAATATTTGCTCCCCCCAAGAGATTTCCGGTGATCTATCCCATGGAGGATAAGTTCATAAGAAAATGGAGGGTCCCTATAGTGGACGCAGCCATCTCTTCTGTTAACAAATCACTGACATGTCCAGTAGATAATGTTCCAATGTTCAAAGACCCAATAGATAAAAAATTGGAGTCTTTACTAAAATCTGCTTTCTCTACAGCAAGTATGGTGACACAACCTGCGGTAGCAGCGATTGGAGTCTGCCAAGCAGTGAAAGATCAGTTGAAACAAGTCTTAAGGGACTTACCAGATCAGCAGGCTCATGCCCTAGCTGACCTGCCTAGAGCCTTGTGTTTTGCGGTGGACGCCATAAAGGATACAATCCAGCAGGCCTCCCGCTTTACGCTGTCTATAGTACATATGCGTAGGCTTTTGTGGCTCAAAAACTGGTCTGCTGAAGCTCCCTGTAAAAGACTGCTGGTTAGCTTCCCATTTCATGGAGAACGCTTATTTGGAGAAGATCTGGACAAATATATCCAGAAAATTTCTGCCGGTAAAAGTTCACTCTTACCGGTTAAGAACAAGGGTAGAAGTCCTTCTTTTAAGAGGCCTACCTCTCCAGTCCCGGGCACATCGGCTGTGAAGCAGTTCCGACGGCCTCCGCGGTCAAATTCAGGGGGCAGAAATCAGGGACAATCACAGGGTAACAAGAAGCCCTGGATCAAGAGAGGTACAAAACCTCCCCCTAAGGCATGAAGTATTGCCCCCGCTCAATCGGGTGGGGGGAAGACTTCAGTTGTTCACAGAGACCTGGCGGGACACCATCAGAGACAGATGGGTGCTCTCCGCAGTAAGTCTGGGATACAAGCTGGAGTTAAAAGGCACTCCTCCTGCCCAATTTATGAGGTCAAACGTGCCAAGAGATCCCCAAAAGAGGGGATCCCTCCTTCTGGCACTAGAACAACTATTGCTCCAAGGGGTAATCATGAAGGTTCCCCTGGAAGAAAGCGGATTCGGGTTTTACTCGAACCTTTTCACAGTCCCCAAACCAAATGGGGACGTGAGGCCCATATTAAATCTAAAAGGGCTAAACAAGTTCCTAAATATCAGGACCTTTCGGATGGAGTCGATCCGATCAGTGGCCACCGCCCTACAAGGGCAGGAATGGCTAGCCTCGATCGACATAAGGGATGCTTATCTGCATATTCCCATCTTTCCGGCCCATCAGAAATTTCTACGCTTTGCAGTAGAAGGGCGCCATTTTCAGTTCAGAGCCTTACCTTTCGGTCTGGCCACAGCACCACGAGTGTTCACAAAAATTCTGGCCCCATTATTGGCCAATCTAAGAACACAGGGTGTAACGATAATGGCATATCTAGACGACCTGCTACTAATAGACCACTCAGTGGAAAAGCTGGAAGTAGCTATTCACAAGACAATCGAGTATCTGGAATATCACGGTTGGATTATCAACCGGGACAAGTCAGCTCTAAGACCAGTCAAAAGTCTGGAATACTTAGGGCTAAGGCTGGGTTCAAATCAGAGAAAGATTTTCTTACCTCCAGAGAAGGTGTCGTCTTTAAGAAATTTGACCCACTTAGTGGGTACAAAAAGAAAACCATCCATACGTCTCTGCATGAGGCTGCTGGGAAAGATGGTGGCTTCATTCGAAGCGGTACCCTACGGTCAATTCCATTCAAGGAATTTGCAAAGGGCCATACTGTCAGCCTGGAACAAAAAAGTTCAGGCTTTAGACTTACCAATGTCCCTGTCCCCTTCCGTTCGCAAGAGCCTCCATTGGTGGTTGGTGCCCCAGAATCTGGAAAGAGGGAAACCCTTCAGTCCGGTTTCTTGGAAGGTGGTCACTACAGATGCCAGCCTCATCGGCTGGGGGGCAGTGCTGGAGCAATGGTCTCTCCAGGGCAGGTGGTCAGAAGCAGAAAAGGCCCTGCCCATCAATCTCTTAGAGATACGAGCAGCCCGGTATGTCCTAGTAGCATGGACATCCAAACTCCAGGGGTCCCCTGTCAGAATTCAATCAGACAATGCCACGGCAGTGGCATATATCAATCATCAGGGTGGCACCAAAAGTCGTGCAGCCCAGAAGGAAGCAAATTGCATCCTGGAGTGGGCAGAAAGATATGTCCCAGCCATATCTGCGGTTTTCATCCCAGGAGTGGAAAATTGGAGAGCGGACTTTCTAAGTCGCCAACAATTATGCCCGGGGGAATGGTCTCTTCACCCCGAGGTTTTCCAGGCAATATGCCAGCGGTGGGGAACACCGGATGTAGATCTGCTAGCATCCAGATTCAACGCAAAGGTGGACAGGTTTGTGTCTCGCACAAGGGATCCCCTAGCTTGCGGCTCGGATGCCCTAGTGTTCCCTTGGGATCGGTTCAAGCTGATATATGCATTCCCACCGCCACAATTGTTACCGCGATTACTCCGCAGAATCAGGGTAGAAAAGAAACCAGTGATTCTGGTGGCTCCAGCGTGGCCCCGAAGGGCATGGTACGCGGAGATGGTAAAAATGTCAGTGAGGAGTCCTTGGACCCTCCCACTTCGTCCGGACCTGCTGTCGCAAGGACCGATACACCACCCTTCCTTACCAGCCCTAGGTTTGACGGCCTGGCTATTGAAGCCCACATTCTGAAAAAGAGAGGGCTCTCTAATTCTGTGGTATCTACCATGATCAATGCCAGGAAACCGGTATCCAGGCAGATCTATTATAGGATCTGGAAAGCGTACATTACGTGGTGTGAGACCAAGAAATGGCATCCACGTAAGTACATGATAGGGAGGATTCTGGACTTCCTACAGTGGGCTGTAGATAGGAAGCTGGCCTTGAGTACTATCAAGGGTCAGATTTCGGCCTTGTCAATATTTTTTCAAAGGCCCTTGGCTTCGCATTCACTAGTCAAAGCCTTTATACAAGGAGTGATGCGTATTAGCCCTCCGGTTAGTATTCCCATATGTCCTTGGGACTTAAACCTGGTTCTGTCGGTTCTACAGAAACAACCGTTTGAACCATTACAACACATTTCCTTGGTTCTTCTCACCAGGAAATTGGTTTTCTTAGTAGCCATTTGTTCGGCTAAAAGAGTGTCGGAATTAGCAGCTATGTCCTGTAAGGAGCCATATCTGGTTGTCCATAAGGACAGAGTAGTATTACGTCCTCATCCAGCCTTTCTTCCTAAGGTGGTATCGAGGTTTCATTTGAACCAAGATGTGGTTCTTCCTTCTTTTTTCCCCAAACCTATCTCAGTAGAGGAAAAGTTATTACATTCTTTGGATGTGGTAAGAGCAGTTAAAGCTTATCTAAAAGCCACTGCTCAGATTCGCAGAACGGATTCTTTGTTTGTTCTGCCGGAAGGCCCCAGAAGGGGTCAGGCAGCATCAAAATCTACTTTAGCCAAGTGGATTCGACAGGTCATAATACAAGCCTATGGCTTGAGAAAGAGACCGCCTCCGTTCAAAGTTAGGGCGCACTCCACAAGAGCGGTTGGAACTTCATGGGCAGTGCATCACCAGGCCTCCCTGGCTCAAGTATGTAAGGCCGCAACATGGTCTTCGGTACACACGTTTACTAGATTCTATCAGGTAGACGTTAGAAGTCAGGAGGATGTCGCCTTTGGGCGCAGTGTGTTGCAGGCCGCAAAAGATCCTCATGCCTGATGGCGCCCAGCTTATGTACCCCCCCCCTCATTTGGCATTGCTTTGGGACGTCCCATTAGTAATGACTAAGTCGCTCTGTGTCCCGTGATGTACGAAAAAGAAAAAGGGATTTTTATAACAGCTTACCTGTAAAATCCTTTTCTTGGAGTACATCACGGGACACAGAGCTCCCACCCCTCTTTTTGGGACACTTATTGCTTGGCTACAAAACTGAGGTGCTCCCGGGTGGGAGGGGCTTATATAGGGGAGGGTACTTCCGGTTTGGAATTGGCCAGTGCCAACACCTGAAGGTAAACTATATAACCCATTAGTAATGACTAAGTCGCTCTGTGTCCCGTGATGTACTCCAAGAAAAGGATTTTACAGGTAAGCTGTTATAAAAATCCCTTTATTAGGACGTTCCATTTTCTTCTAACTTGTCATTGGTACCAATATGTACAATGTCAGCTGGGTTTTCTCCAGCCTTCACCCAACAATCTGTCCATCTGATCTGCAATGTGCTGAACGTGAGCACAGAGTCAATGTACTGTTTGGTGATCGCAGTCTTTGTGACAGATTGCCCTATCTGTCTTTCTAATGACTGAGTCCCCTACGACCAGTATCATTGCCCCCATCCTCAAAGGAGCAATCATTCCGCTGGCAACTATGGGAGGTAGTCTGCTCCAGCAATGCAACTTGGCATATTTATTGAGATGTACCAACTCAGGTCTAGGCTCTCTAATGCTCCTCCCTCTACCCCTCATTCTAAGTGTACCCCAGCTACCTACCTCTTGCTCCTGCACCTCCATTAGAACCCCAGAAAACTCACCATTCCTCTTACTAAATACCTTGAACTGTCTACTTTCCAAAAACTGAACATGTTGGGGGTATTTGTACTGTCCTGGCATTTAAGGATCTCAAGAAATTAGATAGTGATATATAGGGGTAACTATGCGCCTACCAATAGGTGAAACTAAAACTAAAATGTAAAGTGGTAATATGTATATAAATTATATGACAAACAGCAGCTGAACTTCTATAGTGTAACCAACACAGCTAGATAAAGTAAAAAAATGTTGAAGCAGCGCTAAATATCAAGGTGCAAAAATGCTTAAAGTGAAACGTGCTATAAATGTGCTAATAGACAGGCCAATAACACAATGAATATGGGTGGAGGAGCTTAGTGACTTTGACCTCCGGTTTACGGCCGTGACCAGAAGTGTGTATTCTATTTGGCGTTTTTATGCCTGGTGCTTTTATCTCTTGTTTTTATGCCATATTTTTACAAATAAACGCCGTTATTAGACTTTTTATACTTACTTCACCATGGAGTCCTTTTTTGCTTTGTTCATGAGCCATGGAGTAAGAGAAAAATTCTAGGAAGATACGGTTGGAAGTGGTGGAAAGGCTACAGTGATCCTTATTGAACATACACAAGAATCAGAGAGTATCATCTTGAGTGCTGGAGATTGATCAAGGCTTTATCTGACCCTTGTGGGTCCATCAATAAGGTGAGAGGCTGGTGTCATCGGGGGAGGATTGTGAACATATGCCTGCTATGGTTAATTCCCTATTGTTGTGAAAAGTTGGACTCCCACGCCTGTTCTTCTCCCCCTCTCCTATTCTTGTTTGCTGAATATTTTCATCTACTTTGGAGATTATTACCTTTTGTGTGAACTTTCTATTATATTTTTTGGGACACATCAACATTTGGATAGTTTTTTGCATCATTATTACTTTATTATGCACAGTTATTATTAGCTATTTTTATATTCATTGTGTTATTGGACTGTTTATTAGCACATTTATAGCACGTTTCACTTTAAGCATTTTTGCACTTTGATATTTAGCGCTGCTTCAACATTTTTCACTTTAAGAAATGAGATAGGCAGTCAGTACATCAGGGTTGATCAATTTTTTAATATATATTCCATAGTTTGGGGGCGTGGCCAGAAGCCGACCGTGATGGCTGCTTTCTGAATCTGCTCCAAGGAACGGCTGCTACCCAGGCAATAGTGACCAGTGGATAACAACAAATACACTGACCAGCACCTCATCTAGATCCCAGGACCACCAGCAGCATGTACAAGAGGAAGAAAGACCGATCAGTACCGCGAAAACTCACTGAGTTCTACCCGACACCCTGCAGGAAACAACTCCAAGATGGCGCCGGCGGACATGCAGGCACATCACTGTCGTGTCACTCGTAGCCCAGCCCCCACACAGTTAGAATCACTCCCTAAGACACACTTAACCCCTTCCTCGCCCCCTAGTGGTTAACCCCTTCCCTGCCAGTGTCATTTACGCAGTAATCAGTGCATTTTTATAGCACTGATTGCTGTATAAATGACAATGGTCGCAAAATAGTGTCAAAAGTGTCCGATGTGTCCGTCATAATGTCGCAGTCATGATAAAAAATCGCTGATCGCCGCCATTACTAATAAAAAAATAATAATAATAAAAATGCCATAAAACTATCCCCTATTTTGTAGACGCTATAACTTTTGCGCAAACCAATCAACATACACTTATTGCGATTTTTTTTACCAAAAATATGTAGAAGAGTACATATCGGCCTAAACTGAGAAAAAAAATAGTTTTTTTATATATTTTTTGGGGATATTTATTATAGCAAAAAGTAAAAAATATAGCTTTTTTTTCAAAATTGTCGCTCTTTTTTTATTTATAGCAAAAAATTTAAAACACAGAGGTGATCAAATACCACCAAAAGGAAGCTCTATTTGTGGGAAAAAAATGATGTAAATTTTGTTTGGGTGCAACGTCGCACGACCGCGCAATTGTCAGTTAAAGCGACGCAGTGCCGAATCGCAAAAAATTGCCCAGTTATTGGGCAGCCAATTCTTCCGCGGCTGAAGTGGTTAATCAGCTATCCCCTCTGAGCCATGTAAACACCAGTTCAATTGCTGCATATCCCACTCTGAACCAGCCTGTACTAGATACTACACTGAAGGATATGCTTCTCACACTGAAAAACTCTATCCACTCTGAAATCACTAAGATGATGCACAACTTTACATCTGAAGTATCATATCTAGGGGAAAGAGTCACTACCAAAAAAATGGGAGAAATGACACCCTCCTTTAATAGCTTAGTGGATGCACAAGGGGAAGAATCAGAGGACATAGAGTGGATGAAAGCCAAAATTTGGAAGATCGTTCCAGAAGGAACAATTTAAATATAAGAGGCATACCAGAATCCGTCCAACAATCTGCACTAAAAGAATACTTCACACAACTACTCTCTGCTTTCCTCCCTGACACCCCTCCAGGGGAACTGATCGTTGATCGCATACACCGCCTGTCAAAACCACCAGCCCCCCTCCTACCCACTCCTTGTCCCAGCCTTGCCCATCTGGATTTATAGAGGCATTAGGTGCTATAAGCTCTTGCTAAGCCTGCTACTGCTTCACTACCTCGGCTCTGCTCATTTGTGTATTTCTGATGCCCAATTATGTTACCTGCTGAGTGCTTCATCTGGAGACTTTATTTGTTTATTGATTTTCATATTTGGTAATAAAGCATTTTGTCAAAACTGTGTGATCCTTTGAAGTAACCACCTTTTTGGTTTCCTTTTCGCCCAATTGTTTGGTAATTATGGAGCTTTGGGTTACATGGGTCACACTGACATATCAGGGTGAGGCAGTGAACATTTGCTCACAGCAAGCTTGGTTGAATTGATTTCTCTTACCGAGTTACCAATAGTTATAGGGGAGATCCTTTTTTTTTTTTTAACTATTTTGGTGTGGTCTAAGTGTGATACTGAAAACACCCCTGTGAGGGTAACACCTTTGTTACAAGGTCTTGTTGATGAATAAAAGTGGACAGGAGCTGTTGAGTCTATTAAAACTCTTCATTTGGTTCTCCATCTCCCACTATATATATTGTGGTTGTGTGTGAGTGTTATTTGTATATCATCTATCTAAACAGTATTTCTGTGCCCTCTATGGACTGTAGTTTTTGCCTTCACTTTCTGAGTGTTAGCTAATGCTAGAGTGTATAGTTGGTTATCTTGTGCACCATTTTATATAGTTAGAACATTTAGAAAATGTATGCATCACTAGAAGAGTTTGTGGCAGGTGGAATATCAATCTTTTTAACAGATACTGTTTTCCTTAGGTCTTTATGTTTAGCTGTTGTATTGTTATACCTTGATGATGAGGATGGCAAGGTGATCTCGTTTAAGCTAAAGCTTGAGTCATTTGTCTCCCAGGCTTGATCAATGATGAACTTGAAAATTTGAGAATGGAGAACATATTATTACCTCTTTTGTAATTTGGGCCATGTGCCGCCTATTTCTCTTACAGGCTGTATGCCAGTTTCGGTACCACTGGATTTACAGCATGAGCAGAGTCCAAATAGCTTAGTACTGGCAGATGAGGGTCTGCCTTTACCAGCTCCAGCTCCATCAAGTGGTCACTCATGATTAGAGTTGAGCGGACACCTGGATGTTCGGATTCGACGGGTTCGGCCGAACTTCGGAAAAAAGTTCGAGTTCGGGACCGAACTTTAACCCGAACCCGAACCCGAACCCCATTGAAGTCAATGGGGACCCGGACTTCTAAGGACTAAAAAGGCTCTAAAAAAGTAATGGAAAGGGCTAGAGGGCTGCAAATGGCAGCAAAATGTGGTTAAGAGCATGGCAAGTGCTCTGCAAACAACTGTGGATAGGGAAATAACTTAAAATAACATTAAAAAAATAAAAAAATATGCTGGAGGCCCCCTTTTCAGCAGAAGAGGTACGGGAAGTCATTAAGAACCTCAGAAACTCAACGGCACGATGCCACACATATGGTGGGAATGCCCCAGAATACGCCCTTTCTGGAATAAATTATTCAATTTAATGGATAAGCTAGTGGGAAAATAAAATACTTTGAAATAAAAATGTAGCGGGGTGCTAAATTTAAGGGAAGTGTTTGAGTGGTAAATAGGCTCAAACACCCCAATTCTGTAGGATTCATGGACCATTTTGTCCTCGGGGGACAGTATTGGTATGCAGTTCCCTGCAGCCTACAGGTGGCGCTGCCATGGTAGGCTAGGGTTGAACCGCCGATACAGTGCTGTGCCTTTTGTGTCCCCTCTTGGCAGTAGTACAGCGTGGCGGGGAACCTGCTGTGCATGCCTGGAGAGCATATAAAAGGGGCAGACCTTTGACCTGGGGGCTGATGTCCAGTGGGGTCCACGCCCAGGTGCCTTCGGCCTGGGTGCATGTGTTCCTGTTCCATCTCGGGTACCTTTAGCCCGGGGTGAGGTACTATCCTGGAGTTCCTGCTGCCCTGGGTATGGAGGCCTAGGTGTGGGAGTAAAGCCTGGAGTCCAGAGCCTTCGTCTGGAGTCCGCTAAGGGTCGAGGAGTCTTAGGGTGCCGCCTCGTGTAGGGGACCATGTTCCAGGGAAGGGAGGATCATTCTGATAGACTGATGCGGGAGTCACGGTGAAGGAAGTGTCTGTTGACTCCCTGGAGAGAGGTCTTCCCCTTGATATGGGCTAGGTTCGTAGAAGGAGAAGCTCAAGGTCATCTTGACTGTATCAGAGGCCTTATTCACCCGGCCCGTGGCAGGGGCCTTATACACCCTGGTCTGTGGCAGAGACCAAAGTTCTCCAGGTCCGTGGCAGGGGCCTTGTACACCCGGTCTGTGGCAGAGACCAACCTCAAGGTCTGTGGCAGAGACTGTGCACCTAAAACTGTTTGAGAAACCTAAGCAGTGAAGTGAATGTGCTACGTTTGTGCCTGGACCTCCTCCACACCTTAAGCTGTCCTGTTTCTTTGCTCTAACCTTTTCTATCCGAGTAGAGTTTATTTTGCCATGAGAGAATAAGAGTTGAATTTCAGCTGGTGTGGACATTGACTTTACTGGGAATTAAAGGACTTGCCTCTACCTACAGTAGAGGTGAGAATCATCCTCTGGAGGAGTTTTGACTCCGGCTGTGGACACGGCCCGTCAAGTACACCGCTCAACCTCTTTATATAGGAGGGTATGGGCTGGTAGTGCGGTGTGCCTTTCTCCCTCCTGCGAGGAGCCAACAACATAAAGGCAGGTAAGGGGGAAAGGATCTGTGCGCTACAAAAAAATAAAATAAAAATTATAATCTTGACCTAGGAGGACGAGGTCCATATGGAGTAGGAGGTTGAGGTGGCGGTGGATGTGGCTGTGTAGGTGGAAGCGGCGGTGGAGGAGGACGAGGTAGCCAACACTGGTTCAAAAATACAACAATGGCTGGGTAAGGCCGGTGATGTGTCGAATTCTGTCTCCCGTCAAATAGTGTCCACCCTGTACTGCGCTTGCTCAGTATGTAGGACAAGGGGATTTCGAAAATCTCCCAAGACGAACGGCACCTGCGTGGTGAGTTCAGGTGAAGGCCACACCATCCGTGGTTCAAGCCGAGCCAAGTGAGGCCGTGCCCGAAGCGTGGCGATTGAACCGAGCCCGTGAGGGGCCCTGTTACTATGTGCTACCGTATGTCCACTTGGATGGTGGGGCTTGAACCTGCACTCACGGCGCAGGCGCCGTTCATCTTCGGAGATTTTGTGAATCTCCTTGTCCTCTGTACTGCGCAAGCGCTGCGCCTTCGCAGTATGGGCCGGACACAATCCGATGGCCGGACAGTTTTTGTCACAACACCGCTATACATGTCTATTCTGTAGAAGGTACGGACAAGTCCTGTGGGATCCATGCCTGATTCATTTTAATGAACGTGAGCTTGTCCACATTGGCTCTGGACAGGCGGCTGCACTTGTCTGTGATAACGCCCCCTGCCGTGCTAAATACACGTTCAGATAATACACTGGCTGCAGGGCAGGCCAGCACCTCCAAGGCATAAAGGGCAAGCTCAGGCCATGTGCCCAATTTGGAGACCCAGAAGTTAAAGGGGGCAGACCCGTCATCCAGTACGTGTAGGCCTGTGGACACATACTGCTCAACCATGTTGGTGAAATGCTGCCTCCTGCTAAGACGTTCCATCTCAGCTGGTGGTGCTGGTTGTTGTGGCGTGCTGACAAAGCTTTTCCACATTTCAGCCATGCTAACCCTGCCTTCTGAGGTGCTGCCAGTTCCCCCGGCTGCGTTGGCGACCTCTTCCTCCTCCTCTGCCTTCGCCTTGTGCTTCCACCGTACGCCCGCTGTCAGGTGGGAATGCCACCAGCAGCGCGTCTACCAGCGTGCGCTAGTACTCGCGCATCTAACGATCCCGCTCCAGTGAGGGAATTAAGGACGGTACGTTGTCCTTGTAATGGGGATCCAGCAGGGTGGCCACCCAGTAATCAGCAACAGTTAAAATGTGGGCAACTCGGCGGTCATTGCGGAAACACTGCAGCATGTAATCGCTCATGTGTGCCAGGCTGCCCAGAGGCAAAGAAAAGCTGTCCTCTGTGGGAGGTGTATCGTCTGTGTCCTCTGTATCCCTCCAGCCACGCACCAGTGATGGCCACGAGCTGGTCTGGGTGCCACCCTGCTGTGAAAATGGCTCCTCCTCCTCCTCCTCCTCCTCCATCTCCTCCTCCACCTCGTCATCCTCCAGAACTGTGCCCTTTCTGCCGGACAATTGTGTACCTGGCGTTTGTTGGTGCAGGAACCCACCCTCGTAGCCACTTGTGAAAGACTGCCCTGAAAGCCTTTGAAATGATCCCGCTTCCTCCTCCTCCTCCTCATCCTCCTGTGCCACATCCTCTTCCATCATCGCCCGAAGCGTTTTTTCAATGAGGCATAGAACTGGGATAGTAACGCTGAGAACGGCGTCATTGGCACTGGACATGTTGGTGGAGTACTCGAAACAGCACAACAAGGCACACAGGTCTCGCATGGAGGCCCAGTTATTGGTGGTGAAGTGGTGCTGTTCCGCAGAGCGACTCACGCGTGATTGCTGCAGCTGAAACTCCACTATCGCCTGCTGCTGCTCGCACAGTCTGGCCAGCATGTGCAAGGTGGAGTTCCACCTTGTGGGCATGTCACATATGAGGCGGTGAGCGGGAAGGCCGAAGTTACGCTGCAGCGCTGACAGGCGAGCAGCAGCAGAGTGAGAACGCCGAAAGTGCGCACACACAGCCTGCACTTTCTGCAGCAGCTCTGGCATATTGGGGTAATTTTTAAGGAACCTCTGGACCACCAAGTTCAGCACATGCGCCAGGCAAGGGATGTGCGTCAAACCGGCTAGGCCCAGAGCTGCTACGAGATTTCGCCCATTATCGCACACCACCAGGCCGGGCTTGAGGCTCACTGACAGCAACCACTCATTGGTCTGTTGTTCCATGTCCATGTAGGGGGGTACTTCCTCTTCCGCTCCAATGTTTGGGAGATGGAGAGCTGAACGCTTCCATGGGACATTGTGGAGATGGTTGGTGACCCAGGTGGTAGTGTTGCTGGCAGATCCTCTGTTTGCGGGGTGGCAGGTGCCACTGTCACTACAGAGGTGGATGAAGAGGCCGAGACTGCAGCAGAAGAGGAAGCAGGAGGAGCCAGAGACCTTTCTTGGTTTTTGAGGTGTCTACTCCACTGCAGCTCGTGCTTTGCACTTAGATGCCTGGTCATGCAAGTTGTGCTCAGGTTGAGAACGTTTATGCCTCGCTTCAGGCTCTGATTGCACAGCGTGCAAACCACTTGTGTCTTGTCATCAGCACATTGTGTGAAGAACTGCCACGCTAGGGAACTCCTTGGACCTGGCTTTGGTGTGCTCGGTCCCTTGCTGCGTTGGGCAGTAGCAGACATACTGTCTAGGGGACGGACGCTCCGCTTTTGCACACTGCTCCCTCTTCTGCTGTGCTGGTGGCTCTGTGCGACCACCGCCTCTTCCTCCAAACTACACTGGTCACCTGCATAACGTTAATTCCATGTGGGGTCGAGGACCTCATCGTCCTCCACATCATCTTCCACCCAGTCTTCACCCCTTCCCTCCTTGTCTGTCTGCACAATTGCGAAAGCAGCAGCAGTTGGCACCTGTGTTTCGTCATCATCCGAGACGTGCTGCGATGGTCCTCCCATGTACTCATCATGAAAAATAAGTGGTTGGGCATCGGTGCACTCAATCTCTTCCACTTCTGGGGCAGGGCTAGGTGGATGGCCCTGGGAAACCCTGCTAACAGAGACATCGAAAAGCAGAAGAGACTGCTGCATGATTTGGGGCTCAGACTGCTTGGCTGACTTGCAAGGGGGTGAGGTGAAAGACTGATGGGCATGGGTTTCAGGTGCCAACTCTGATCTTTCATCAGAAGAGTGGGTGGGAGACAATGTGAAGGAACCCGAGGCACTGTCAGCAACCCAATCTACTATCGCCTGTACTTGTCCTGGCCTAAACATTCGTACAGCCTCATTAGGCACGACAAAATACCGCCGCAGGCTCGGTCGCCTACTCGCACCTGAGGAAGGTGTTTAACTTGTGCGTGTATCTGGCACAGATCCACCATGTCCTCTCCCTGCAACAGGACCTCCACCAGCAGCACCACGACCGGGCCACCACGTCCCTTTGACCTTCTCCTCATATTTTCCAAATTTAGGATCTTGCCCTAAATGGGTGTTTTTGGAAGAGCAGAACACACCCACAGTACGTAACCGCTGAATCGCACAGCTACAGAACTGCAGAAAATGCTATTCAAAAAAAATGTTGTTTTTTTAGTATAGCACAGTAGAAGAAAACTATATAGAAATTTTTTATTTCACACACCTCCACATATGTATAACACACTGCAAAATATTTTTTGTGGCCCTAAATGGCGTTTTTTGGAAGACCACAACACACCCACAGTACGTAACCGCTGAATCGCACAGCTACAGAACTGCAGAAAATGCTATTCAAAAAAATGTTGTTTTTTTAGTATAGCACAGTAGAAGACAAATATATAGAAATGGTTTATTTCACACGCCTCCACATATGTATAACACACTGCAAAATATTTTTTGTGGCCCTAAATGGCGTTTTTTGGAAGACCACAACACACCCACAGTACGTAACTGCTGAATCGCACAGCTACAGAACTGCAGAAAATGCTATTCAAAAAAAATGTTGTTTTTTTAGTATAGCACAGTAGAAGACAAATATATAGAAATGGTTTATTTCACATGCCTCCACATATGTATAACACACGGCAAAATATTTTTTGTGGCCCTTAATGGCATTTTTTGGAAGACCACAACACACCCACAGTACGTAACCGCTGAATCGCACAGCTACAGAACTGCAGAAAATGCTATTAAAAAAAAATGTTGTTTTTTTAGTATAGCACAGTAGAAGACAAATATATAGAAATGGTTTATTTCACACGCCTCCACATATGTATAACACACTGCAAAATATTTTTTGTGGCCCTAAATGGCGTTTTTTGGAAGACCACAACACACCCACAGTACGTAACCGCTGAATCGCACAGCTACAGAACTGCAGAAAATGCTATTCAAAAAAAATTTTTGTTTTTTTAGTATAGCACAGTAGAAGACAAATATATAGAAATGGTTTATTTCACACGCCTCCACATATGTATAACACACTGCAAAATATTTTTTGTGGCCCTAAATGGCGTTTTTTGGAAGACCACAACACACCCACAGTACGTAACCGCTGAATCGCACAGCTACAGAACTGCAGAAAATGCTATTCAAAAAAATGTTTTTTTTTAGTATAGCACAGTAGGAGAAAACTATATAGAAATTGTTTATTTCACACACCTCCACATATGTATAACACACTGCAAAATATTTTTTGTGGCCCTAAATGGCGTTTTTTGGAAGACCACAACACACCCACAGTACGTAACCGCTGAATCGCACAGCTACAGAACTGCAGAAAATGCTATTAAAAAAAATGTTGTTTTTTTAGTATAGCACAGTAGAAGACAAATATATAGAAATGGATTATTTCACACGCCTCCACATATGTATAACACACTGCAAAATATTTTTTGTGGCCCTAAATGGGTCTTTTTGCAAGAGTACATTAAAGTGCAAATTTTTATTTATTTTTTTTGCCCTAAACGGGTCTTTTTTTGCACGAGCAAAATAAAATGCAAATTTTATTAATTTTTTTTGCCCTTAATGGGTCTTTTGGAAAAGAGCACAATAAAGTGCCTTTTTTTTTGCCCTAAATGGATCTTTTTCCAAGAGCAGAATACACCCACAGTATGGAAACGGTGTATCTCTCAACGTAATATATGCAGTGCTGGTGCACTGAGCTTGCAGATAAAAGGTAGATTTTCTCTGACACTGGGCTCATGGCAGTGTAAAAAGACTGCACTGCAACACAAACAGGTAAACCTATGCAGATCGCTGAGTTATATCTCTGAATCTGGACTCCTATTCCTATATAATATATCTCTCTCCCTGAAAGCACCAACAGGAACCTGGCCCTACACTACACTGTCTCTCTATCTTTTCCCTCAGATTCCAGAATCAGGACTAACTCATGTATTTTTCAATCTCTCCCTAAAAGCAGCAGCAGCAGACAAGATCCTCTCCCTATCTATTCTGAAGCAGAGTGACGTGTGTGCTGTGTGCCTCTAGCTTATATAGAAGCTGGGTCACATGTTGCACAGACCAATCACAGCCATGCCATTAGTAGGCATGGCTATGATGGCTTCTAAGGGCACACCAGCTAATCAAAAGGTGATTGGCTGGCCCCTGAAGCATTTCTAACTGCGCCATTAGATTGCCGAACCCGAACCCGGACTTTCGCGCAAAGTCCGGGTTCGGGTTCGTGTTCGGGAAAAAGCTTTACAGTTCGGGTTCGCTCAACCCTACTCATGATCCTTGCTTGTTAATATTGTAAAGGTTTGAATTCTCTGAAAAAAATCACTTTCTATAGGTTTAGAGCTACCATACATGTGCTCAAACCTTGTTCATGCACCAGCAAGGCCTGCACCTGGGTAGTCTACATGTACAGCTCTCAGGCCTCGTACACACGAACGAGTTTCTCGGCAAAAACCAGCAAGAAACTTGCTGGCAGAGATTTTTTGCCGAGAAACTCGTTCGTGTGTATGGTTTCTCGTCAAGAAAAGCGACAAGTATCTCGACGAGAAAATAGAGAACCTGCTCTCTATTTTCTCGTCGAGATTCTCGTCGGCATGTTTCTCAACGAGAAAAGTGAGTGTGTGTACACTTACCTGTCCTCCCGGAAGCCCGCGCATGTTCGAAATGAATTCGACGCATGCGCGGTAGCTTCCTAGGCATACGTAGGGTATACCAAGATGGCGGCGACGGCATCGAATGTGACGAGCGCATGCTCGTCGTAGTCGATGACTTCACCGCGTACGCTCCATTCAAAGAACCGCGGGTTCTTTGAATCGAGCGTGTGAACACTCGGCCGGGACAATTTTCTTGTCCAAGAATCTCGTCGAAAAAAACGACACGTTTTTTTCGACGAGAATCTCGGCCGTGTGTACGAGGCCTCAGTCTCTTAACATGATTTGCAGATTCTGGCTCTAGCCACTTAATAATCAACACCAGTTTTCCCCTTAGCAGTAAGGTTGAGATCAGCAGTTGCAGCTCTAAAGGCTAATCTCTAGGCCCTGTCGGACATTGAGAGACTGATATTTTCCGCTCACATTGTATCATATACAGTATCTGGCAACATAAAACCAAAGAAATTCCAAACTCAACTTACTAACCAACCTGCAACCAACCAAATTATCCTGTCTTACAGTATGCATTTAACGCATACTGTTATGCTGCATACACACGGTCGGAATTTCCGACAACAAATGTTCGATGGGAGCTTTTTGTCGGAAATTCCAACCGTGTGTAGGCTCCATCAGACATTTGCTGTCAGAATTTCCGACAACAAAAATTTGAGAGCTGATTCTCAAATTTCCCAACAACAAAATCTGTTCTCGGAAATTCTGATTGTGTGTGGACAATTCTGACGCACAAAATTCCATGTATGCTCTGAATCAAGTACGAGACGGAAGTGCTCGGTCTGGTAAAACTAGCGTTCATAATGGAGATAGCACATTCATCACGCTGTAACGGACTGAAAAGCACGAGGCTGAAAAGCGCAAATCGTCTCTCACCAAACTTCTACTAACACGACTGGTATTGAAATTCACCTTTAATAGTGCCGTTGTATGTCTTGTACGTCACCGCGTTCTTGTCTTTCGGAATTTCCGACAACATTTGTGTGACCGTGTGTATGCAAGACAAGTTTGAGCCAACATCTGTCGGAAAAAAATCCACGGTTTTCTTGTCGGAATTTCCGATCGTCTGTACGCGGCATTAGACAGGATAATTTGGTTGGTTGCAGGCTGGTTGGTAAGTTGAGCTGGAAATTTCATATTTTTGTTTTGCATGTGTAGCGCACCAACCCCAGACTTTACCTGCTTTTCTTCTGCTTGGCTCCTCCGCAGGAAAAGAATGAGGCACACCGCACCACAAGCCCGTACCCTCCTGAATAGGGAGGTTGAGCGGTGTTAGTTTCTCGGGCCTTCCTGCGACTGGTGTAAAAAGGCCTCCAGTGCTGACCTTGTTTCTGTAGCAATCAGAACAAGTCTTTAAAGGTCCAACACTTGTTTATTCCTTCTTGCACAATAAACAGTCTCTTTTAGAGCAGACGGGTTGAGACAAACACGGGTCAGATAAGGTGGGAGGAGGTCCAGGCACAAACTTAAATTTGGGTTTCTCCTGTTCTGAATAGCACTAACAGGCTTGGCGCATGGTCGCTACCACCGACCATGAGGGGGTCCCTGCCACAGACCAGGTGAAAAGGACCTCTGCCACAGGCCCGGTCGTTGGGTCTCTGCCACCGACCAGATTCACGATGAATTACCTTCTAGAAGTAATGACCCCTGTCAGGGAAAAGGACATCCATCCGGAGAGTTACCAGAGGCCCCACCGTCACCAGCGATACTGTGCTGGGTCTTCGGGAAGGGTCACCTCCCTGGCCTCCTCGTTCTAGATTCGGGCACCCACTTCCGGGGGGCACCCTAGGATCCCTCGATCCCTTGTGGGACTCAGTCAAAGGTACTGGTACCCGAGCCTCTCTCGAAGTACCTCACCCCAGACTGAAGGTGTCTGAGATGGAACAGCAGCTCCATCTCTGGGCCTAGAGCACCCAGAGACCACTCGACAGGCCTCCGGGCCCAGGGCACCCGGAGGCTACACACCCGCACCCAGGCTTAAGGTGCCTGAGCGCGGAACCGACGACCCCTCTGGAAGATGGCTACCCCCTTTTATATCCTCTCCCGACAGGCTCAGCAGGTTCCCTGCCTTGCCGTACTGCTGCCCCAAGAGGGGACAAAAAGGACACAACCTTGTACTGCAGTTCAACCCGGACCCACGGCAACAGCACCACCTGTAGACCCCAGTGAACTTAACCACCAGTACTATCTCCCAGGGATAGAAATGGTCCTTGAGACCTAACAATTGGTACATCTGAGCCTGGCTACCACTCAGATGCTTCCCCCAAATGTAACCACCCGCTACACATCCCCCTCACTTGTGAACACTGGTCCCCAGTGTCTGAAATCAATTTATGCCTCCTCAACCTGAGTCAGCATAAGCCAGATCCAGAGACAAACAAAAAAAAAGTTGACAATTTAAAATTTTGTTCGTTTGTGCTGGAACCTAACATGGGAAAGGAAAAACACAGATGGGAATAGGGGTGTACAGACATATAAAACATTCCAAGATCACTCAAACTTCACAGTAAAAATTTACAATTTCCTCCCGCAGAACTCGCTAAGACCCACCCCATACTCAGCAGTCTTGCTTGTCGTTCACCTGCAGAGGAAAAAAGAAAAACACATAATCCAACTATGTACTTTAGAATGAACAGGCTTCTCCCTAGAGAAAAACCTGCTCGCTCTAACAATAAGTGCAATGTAAGGCCTTCAATGTAACCGTTGCGCAACACCGCCACCTAGTGGTAGTGCCGCGGTCAGAACACCTGTTAATGACAAGGAAATTTCCTTCTCTGTGAACTGTGGCCATCAACTAACTATGACCCCAAAGTCCTGGTTATCTTTGTGGTGGGAAGAGAAGGGAGAACAACAACAGCAACAACTCCCATTCCTCCAAAGAGTAAAATACCCTTTAACATGGGCAAAGTTCCTGAAGAGAAGGGAAAAAAAAAAGTCAAGCGCAAACACAAGAGTCTGGTCTCTCACAAATAGTAGTGTGGATTGGGCAATACCAATGGCTTCCAGTGTCTATGGAAGGTATCTATGTGATACTCCACGTCGTCCTTATCCTTTCTGCAGATAAGCACTTTGTCCGCATGAATGTGCCGACCCAACATCCACACAGCTTTGCAATCTTTGAACCGCAGAGTTGCGGCAGGCAAACACGAAAAATACCTTCTGGCCTGGGGTACCTTAATGTGTGTCCACACAAACACCGAGTACCACCGATCTCTACAGGCCTCAACCTCGAACAGAAGCTCCTTGGGCAGATACGGGTATTCCCACCCATATTCACTAGCAACCTTCTGGTTAAAGAGTCTCTGTAAGCAGGACAACGGTGGCATAGTGGCACGGTCTCCTGCGCCAGGCAAAACAACAGCATCCGTGTGTCGAGGCGCTTTAACTGCCTCTGGGCCAGTTGCAGGGGCCCACAGTGACACCGGTCTAGCAGTAGTAGTAGTAGCGGAAGCAGGTGCTCCCGATTGTGGAAGGGCAGACAAGGGGACAGATCCCTCCTCAGGCTCAGTGGCCCCCACCCGGGGTGTACTTTCCCCAGTAGACATGGGCGGGTTCGTAGGCCTACGGAACAAGGACAGGGGCATCTTATCCCATCCCTTTCTCTCAAACAGTTTGTCAATCGCGGCATCATCACCCGCATCTGAGACGGACTCTAAGTCAGAGGTATCGTACTCCTCCGCAGGGAAGTAATTCCTGGTGAAGGACAATTCACCCCCTCTGGCCAACTCACTAGCATGTGAATCCCCAGGGCTAGGGGCCTGTAACAAAGTCTCTCCCCCTGGCTTACCTCGGCTTGTTAAAGGACTCGGACGTCTGGGACTTTTCCCTTCAGAGACATCCGTTCCGGGTAAGTACTGGGGCGTTTCTCCATCACGGGACCCATCTTCCTCTTGGGCGGTGGGAGAAAAGACTCTGTCGTTACCGAAGCAGCATCCTCCGGTTTCTCACTCGCTACAACGAGCTCCTCTGTGACTTCCTCCGAAGTCTCGTTAGTGCGCGCAGGGGTGGCTGTACAAGTTTCGATTCCTCCTTCCAGAGTGGTGGCGCCCGTAAGGCCATTGGGGTGGAAGGCCCGAGGCCTCTCTGTAGGTTGTTCCACCTCGAACAGAAACTCCTTACAGCTCTCGCATCGACCGAATGGCTTCAGATGAACCACCAGTCCCGAGCAGCTGGGACAAATCACACCGAGGGCCTCCACGTCTTTACACACATAGAGGGCAAATCTTCCCCGGGGCTTGAGTCGAATCCCCGTATCCGTAATCGAAGCAGCGAATGAAGTCATTTTCACGGTTGTAGAAGCTGGAACCCATGATGCATGAGACAACATGCTGACCATCTGCTGCTCCATCGCGCACTGAACTTTTCCACGCCAAAGTCCCCACGTGTAACTCCATACATGGTCAGACTCCTCCCATCTCCTACATCGCTCGCGGGCTTTTCTGAATAGACACGCCCACGAACTACGCAGTTAGGGTTCTCCTCATGGCGCAGTTTCAAACACGGCCGACCTCCACGGAACTTCACTGGGGAATAAAAGTTCAGCTTCTGGGAGGTTTTCACTCCATGCCCGCAAACACATCCCGGATGAGCCCCCACATGTAGCGCACCAACCCCAGACTTTACCTGCTTTTCTTCTGCTTGGCTCCTCCGCAGGAAAAGAATGAGGCACACCACACCACAAGCCCGTACCCTCCTGAATAGGGAGGTTGAGCGGTGTTAGTTTCTCGGGCCTGCCTGCGACTGGTGTAAAAAGGCCTCCAGTGCTGACCTTGTTTCTGTAGTAATCAGAACAAGTCTTTAATTTTCACCAGTAAGCAACTGTCCACACCAACTGAAAGGTCCAACACTTGTTTATTCCTTCTTGCACAATAAACAGTCTCTTTTAGAGCAGACGGGTTGAGACAAACACGGGTCAGATAAGGTGGGAGGAGGTCCAGGCACAAACTTAAATTTGGGTTTCTCCTGTTCTGAATAGCACTAACAGGCTTGGCGCACGGTCGCTACCACCGACCATGAGGGCGTCCCTGCCACAGACCAGGTGAATAGGAACTCTGCCACAGGCCCAGTCGTTGGGTCTCTGCCACCGACCAGATTCACAATGAATTACCTTCTAGAAGTAATGACCCCTGTCAGGGAAAAGGACATCCATCCGGAGAGTTACCAGAGGCCCCACCATCACCAGCGATACTGTGCTGGGTCTTCGGGAAGGGTCACCTCCCTGGCCTCCTCGTCCTAGATTCGGCACCCACTTCCGGGGGGAACCCTAGGATCCCTCGATCCCTTGTGGGACCCAGTCGAAGGTACTGGGTCTCGGGCCTCTCTCGAAGTACCTCACCCCAGACTGAAGGCGACACACCCACACCCAGGCTTAAGGTGCCTGAGCGCGGAACTGACGACCCCTCTGGAAGATGGCCACCCCCTTTTATATCATCTCCCGACAGGCACAGCAGGTTCCCCGCCCCGCCGTATTGCTGCCCCAAGAGGGGACAAAAAGGACACAATCTCGTACTGCAGTTCAACCCGGACCCACGGCAACAGCGCCACCTGTAGGCCCCAGTGAACTTAACCACCAGTACTATCTCCCAGGGATAGAAATGGTCCTTGAGACTTAACAATTGGAACATCTGAGCCTGGCTACCACTCAGATGTTTCCCCCTAAATGTAACCACCCGCTACACATGCCTTGCCCTTCCATGTGTTTCGGTGCTGCAAAGGCCAGTTATAGATGAGTGCAATGGCCATTTGTTTGTACTTTTGAAATACTGGTGAGGGGACACACTGGACACCTTTGCTGCCATGGTGCTATATGCTGCATGTCTGGTGCACCCCTGTGCCTTTAAGGAGGGGTGGGATTCCTTCAGGCTCACCTGCTCTCTGCCTATCCATTATAATGCATGTGTTTCCACTGTGGAGGCTCTCAAAATTTAGAGGTAATGCTTCAGAAAATACTGGGGTGCCTTGATGGGGCTCTGTAGCTTACACATGTATTTTCAAATGTGTGCAGACTAAACCCCTGGTTTTAACGCATACAGATAGACAGAATAATTTGGTTGGTTTCAGGCTGGTTGGTCAGTTAAGCTGGGAATTTATTTAGTTTTGTCTTGCATGTGCTGCTCTTCCATGTGCTCCTTGCTGCAAAGGTCAGTTGTAGGTGAGGACAGTGGCCATTTGTTTGTAATATACAGTACCTGGCAATATCAAACAGATCAGTTTTTCTGATTTCTCACTCTTTGGTGCAAAATAACTTGTGGAATTCCGGGTACATTGTGTGTGTAAGTTGTTTGGTGCATAAAAGGTGAGCATGGGCGTCCGCTGAACTTTTTTCAGGGGGGGCATCATTTTAAGGTCATCCATGCTTCTTTGGGGTAGTGGAGCAGCGCTGTATACACCACTCCTCCACCGCCCATTGAAATAAATGGGCACCACTGCCGAAGCGCCTGCAAAGTGCTTTGGCAGCTGCGATACACAGTTGCATTTAACCCTGTCTTTGACCGCTAGCTGGGGTTATTGCAACACAGGGGGCAAGTGTCTTCACTCTGACTTCAACACTCTTACGATTCCAGGGGGGGGCAATTGACCCCCCTTACCTTATGGAGCGGACACCCATGAAGGTGAGGTATACCAGGATAAAATGATGTTGCAAGAGCATTAAGCTATGGTTTAGTCTCTAACGCTTCTGCAGGCTATAGCTTGAACTGTGACTTGTTGGTGGAAGTCACCCTGTTAATAGTAGGAGGTGAATTTTTTTGTTGTGTAGATACATCTGTGTGGCAGGTTTCAAGTGGCACAGGCAATTGCAGCTTGAAGGTCTAAGCAGTAAGAGTAAAAACAGTTTTGTTAGTTGGAGGTGCAAGGTACAGCTTTGTATCATACAAAATATGGTGTTTCTGGACATATTGACTGATGCGTTCAGCCGGATCTTCTTGTTCTGCTGGGATAAAACAATCAGAATTGCTACTTTCTCCCTTTGTTTGTTCAAGGACCTACAATTTTTCTAGGTCAGCTGATTCTTTCTTTTCTATTTGGAGAAAAGTTATTTGAGCTTGCATCTCTGTTTCCCCTAATTTTGTAGCGCCCACCCCATTTAGGGGTGCTATATATCCAAATTTAGGGGGCTGGTCTGAGTTAGTAGTTAGGCTCAGACCGTTCTCATTGATAGGTTGTGCTACTTTATTTCTCTAGGTGGTATACTGGTGTGCAGGTCCCTGTGGCCTGTAGGTGGCACTGCCATGACAGGTCAGGGTTAAACCATCAGTAATAGTGCTGTGCCTTAGGGTGTCCTCTCTCAGCAGCGGTACAGTGGGTGTGGTTGGCCTGCTGTGCATGCTGGGAGAGGATACATAAGGGGCAGACGCCGCCTGGGAGGGGTCACTCTCTGGAGATCCTGAGAGGAGTCGGAGTCCAGGTGCGTGGCGCCCGGCCCTCCAGGCCATGGGGCCACGTGTGCATCAGTCCCAGGCACCTTTAGCCCTAGGGCTGCAACTTCAGCACTGGGCCCAGCACCTTTAGCTGGAGCCCACTTCTGGGAAGAGGAATCCCAGGGTGTCCCTTGCGAGGCATGGCCCGCTTCTAAGAAGAGGAGGCCGAAGGAGGACCTTTCTGAAGGACCGGTGAGAGTTCACGGTGAAGGAAGGGGCCCGGTACCTTTCTGGAGGGATTCAGCTATCCACCAAGGGCCTAGTAATGTGCTGTTGCTGGCACCTGTCCTTGCATTGCAAAAGCTGAGAAGTTCGGGACATGATAGATTCTGTGGCAGAGAGTCTCCCGATAGAGTGGTGATTGTAGAATCTACTTGTGCCTGGACCTACCTCCCAAAACCTTGCTGTCCTGTCTCTTATCCGCCCTTTCCTATCTGCTGAGCATCGAGAAAAATAAACTCAACGTTGGAGTTTAGAGTGGTGTGGACATTGGAATTACTTGGGGGAAAACAGAGACTTGTCCCTATATCCTAGGAGATGAGAACCAACTGATGGAGAACCTAGCTGTGGGACCCAAATACATGACAACGCTCAACCTCCTCAAACAGGAGGATACGGGCATATAGTACGGTGATCCCTTTTCCTGCAAGTGAGCCAAAGGCAGGAAAAAAAGGGTCCGTGTGCTACACTTTCATCTCTGCCTCCTTCACCTTTCATTCTTAAATCCTTATCTTCATCTCTGCCCTTTCTGCTTTCATCTGAGCTTCAATTTCTGCCATTTCTAGCAAAAACGTTTTTCACTTTAGTTGTTTCTACATTTGCATGAGCCTTTATAAGATTCTCACTTAATGTTGATCTTCTGGAGCAAGAGGATTTATAATATAATGCTGTGAGCCTAGTTGATGTGGAACTAAGAGATCTGGTTTCCTGCATTTTAATGTGGCATTCTGGCTTTTCCTTAGCTCCTTGCACTACTGGATCTTTTTGTTGATTCAAGGCTTCAGTTCTAGTTAGTTCTGCTAAAGAGTTCTCTATATTAGTGTCCCTTAAGGCTGTCAATTTTGCAGACAGCTGCTGATAGCATTCATAAGCAGAAGATAGGCAGACTATAGTCTTTTAGTTCGGCTGCTTCATTGTTAGAATGTGAAACAACTAGTGGTGCAACGGATCGGTGACGATCCGTGATCCGAACGGGTCACCCCGTTCGGATCGGCACACACCGCGATCCGTGGCCTCGGCCTTAGGAAAGGCCGCGGCTTCGGCCTAGCTCCGGAGCGGCGGCCATCTTGGTACACGCGGCGGCGGCTGTCTTGTGCGTGCTGACGTCATAACCCCTCACCCTCGCTGCTCGTGGATCTGAACTGGCCGGCGGGAGAGACTAAGGTAAGTGGGGGAGATGCCCATTACAGGGGGAGAAGATTGTGGATATTACAGGGGGAGAAGATTGTGGATATTACAGGGGGAGAAGATTGTGGATATTACAGGGGGAGAAGATTGTGGATATTACAGGGGGAGAAGATTGTGGATATTACAGGGGGAGAAGATTGTGGATATTACAGGGGGAGAAGATTGTGGATATTACAGGGGGAGAAGATTGTGGATATTACAGGGGGGGAAGATTGTGGATATTACAGGGGGGGAAGATTGTGGATATTACAGTGAGGGGGAAATTACGTGGATATTAGTAATTTTTTTTTTTTTTTGCCGATCCGAAAATGATCCGATCCGTGACCCCTGATCCGAGGATCGATCCGATCCGTGAGTTTTTTGATCCGTTGCACCCCTAGAAACAACTGACATTTAGTATGCAGTTCTATCCCACAGGTCTGACAGATTGCTGGAGAACTTACCTCTAGTAGTTTCATAAGTAGGATTCAATAGAAGCAACAGCACTCCCCAGGTGACGCAAGTCTGTTCTCCAGACTATACTATATAGTCTGTTCTCCAGACCAGTGTTTCTCAACTCCAGTCCTCAATGCGCCCCAACAGGTCATGTTTTCAGGCTTTCCATTATTTTGCACAGGTGATTTGATCAGTTTCACTGCCTTAGTAATTACCACAGCCATTTCATCCAAGGGAAATCCTGAAAACATGAACTGTTAGGGCGCCTTGAGGACTGGAGTTGAGAAACACTGCTCCAGACTATACTATAGCTAGTACCTGTACAAACACCTCTTTGTCTAATCAAGAAATCCAAGTAACTTCCAATATTACCACACCCAATATATTAGAATATTTACCTGTAATCCTAGTTCACATAACAGAAAGAGAAAAGCCTGGTATGACACACTCCTGGGAGGAATAGGAACTACCCTTGGAGTCCTGAATGGTATTGATTTAGAAATGGTCAGAAATAAAAACTTTCAGCTGCTAGAAAGGATAGTGTGGATGCTCTTCACATATTGGGTGACTGGAGCCCCACGCTCTTGATGCCCCAGTTGGCACAGTTGAACCTGGAAAAATCTATGGTGATTCAGCTTGGTGGTTTGACTGTGCTAACAGGTGACTTAACTAAGGGTCTTGCAATTTGTACCATGTGTGCTCTAAGGTTCTTTTGGATGAGTCCACAGAGAGATATGATGGAGAACAGACTCACGTCCCCAGGTACCAGACAGCTGAGGTCCCTTTCCTAAATTCCTGTGGATTATTGGGTAATGTCTTTCCCTCAGGACACAGTGTGCCATACCAAGATATTTAACAAGGTATCTAGTTTTTATTGTGTAGGACATTTTAAGGCATTTGTCCCTAACGATTATGGCGTCACTATGTGCAAATTCTTTACTCTCCCTATCCCTTTGCCAGATGTAATCACTAATACTGTTGCATGATCGGAACCAAAGTATGATGGGTCTTATATAGCTGTAGGTTCAAATAACACTTATAGCTTAGATGACTGCCAGAAGACTGATAAGGGCCTTATTTGTGCACATAGGTCTCCAGTGTTTGAACCGTGCCTATTATCCAGGCCAGATGCTAACATGTGTATTGGGATGGGCACATTTATGTGTTAGAAGGAGTCACAGAACACTTCCAAAGTATTTACTGGAGACTAGATCCACTCCCAGTGGGTGAGTTCTCACTACCCATACGTCCAATTGTAGAAAAATAACGGAAGAAATCTTTGCAACATCTTAAGACATATAATCTGACAGTACATCAGGCAATTGTAAAAACTACCATCATGAGAGGTAAACTTGAAGCAGCCACTACTCATTTATCACAAGACACCCATCACTCTTGGTGTGATGTATTCGCAGGTAGGCAGCAGAACATTTGTGCGAACGCATGAACACCGTTAAAGTCTATAGCAGTGGTCATCAACCCTGTCCTCAGGGCCCACTAACAGGCCAGGTTTTATGTATTACCTTGGGGAGATGCAGACTAGAATACTGCAATCACTGAGCAGCAAATTATATCACCTATGATGTATTTCAGTTATCTTGCAAACCTGGCCTGTTAGTGGGCCCTGAGGACAGGGTTGGTGAACACTGGTCTATAGGACACAAATGTGAAAAATCAAAAGTGATCAATATAAAGGCTTATATGCAAGTTATAGCCATAAAAAGTGTTTGGGGACCTGGGTACTGCCCTAGGGGACATGTATCAATGCAATTTTTTTTTTTTAAATGGCCATTTTTTCAGGAGCAGTGATTTTATTAATACTTAAAGTGAAACAATAAAAATGAAATATTCCTTTAAATATTGTGCCTGGGGGAGTCTGCTTAGTCTGCCTGTAAAGTAGTGCATCTTTCCAGTGTTTATAACAGTACCACAGTATGGTCTAAAGGAAAGAATGTAATTTAAAACTGCTCGCGGCTCTAATGTATAGTCGGATCCTGGCAATATACATTAAAATCATTGAAAAAAACAGTGCACCAAAATTTTAAATAAAAATGGCATGGGGGTCCCCCCAAAATCCATACCAGGCCCTTAAGGTCTGGTATGGATTTTAAGGGGAACCCCACGCCAAAATTTTAAAAAAATGGCGTGGCCCCCCCCCCCAAATCCATATTAAACCCTTATCCGAGCATGCAACCTGGCAGGCCATAGGAGAAGGGGGGACGAGAGAGTGCCTTCCTCCTAAATGTACCAGGCCACATGCCCTCAACATGGGGAGGGTGCTTTGGGGTCCTCCCCAAAGCACCTTGTCCCCATGTTGATGGGGACAAGGACCTCTTCCCCACAACCCTTGCCCGGTGGTTGTGGGGGTCTGCGGGTGGGGGGCTTATCGGAATCTGGAAGCCCCATTTAACAAGGGGGCCCCCAGATCCTGCCCCCCATGTTAATGGGTATCGGGTACATAGTACCTCTATACATTCACCAAAAAAAAGTGTCAAAAAATTAAAAGTGACAGAAGACAGTTTTGGACAATTACTTTATAAAAAAAAAAAATGTACCGCAATGTCCATTCATCTTCAATCATAGCACAGACTAACAAAAATGATAAAACCCCGCCTCCATGGCATCCCTGTGACTGGCCCCGCCCTCAGCTATAAAAGAGCTGCCATTGTAAAAATATGGCAGTCGGTGGGACGCCTCCCATGGAGGCGGAGTTTTTCATTTTTTTTTCTCGAGTCATTGACGCTGTGATTGAAATTGAATGGACATCCCGGGACACTTTTTTTAAATAAAGGAATTGTAAAAAACTGTCTCCTGTCATTTTTACTTTTTTGGTGAATGTGTAGGGGTAGAATGTGCCCGATACCCATTCACAAAGGGGGCGGGATCTGGGGGCCCCCTTGTTAAAGGGGGCTTCCAGATTCCGATAAGCCCCCCGCCCACAGACCCCCACAATCACTGTGCAAGGGTTGTGGGGAAGAGGCCCTTGTCCCCATCAACATGGGGACAATGTGTTTTGGGGGACCCCAAAGCACCCTCCCCATGTTGAGGGCATGTGGCCTGATATGGTTCAGAAGGGGGGCACTCTTTCATCCCCCCTTTTCCTGTGGCCTGCCAGGTTGCGTGCTCGGATAATGGTCTGGTATGGATTTTGGAGGGACCCCATGCCAGTTTTTTTTTATTTTGGAGCGGGGTTCCCCTTAAAATCCACACTGAAGGGCCTGGTATGGATTTTGGGGGGACCCCCACGCCATGTTTTTTTATTTTGGTGCAGGGTTTCCCTTAATATCTATACCAGACCCAAAGGGCCTGGTAATGGACTGGGGGGGGGGAACTCACAATTTTTTTTTTAATGATTTGTATGTATATTGCCGGGATCCGGCAATACATTACAGTCGTGAGCAATTTTAAATGACATTTTTTTCCTTTATAAATGTCATTTTGCTGCTCCCATTCATTTCACGATGTACGGCCGCTATGTAAGCAGCCTTACATAGTGTGGGGCGTGGACTTAGTCCCCTGAGCCATGATTGGCCAAAGGCACCCTGCGTTTGGCCAATCATGGCTTTCACAGCAGAGCGCGCTGTGATTGGCCAAAGCATGCAGGTCAGGTGCATGCTTTGGCCAATCAGCAGTCTCACAGTTTATTATGGGGGGTTACGTGGGGCTCCTTAAATTTTCTTAATTCAGCAAACGGGCAAACACTCGATGTTCAAGTCGAACTTACGTTCGACTCGAGCATCGGGCTCCTCCCTATTCACAAGTTGGTCACCCACAGGAAGTGAGGTAATGAAAACCTTTTTCTACCCACTTGCTGTCTGTGTTGTTGTTTTGGTTATACTTGTCATGTATACTTGCTATTTGGTATGCACAATAAAGAAAAAAAATTAACAAAATGATCAATAGAGCAGATGATAAAGCCTGGGCAAACTTATTACCAAAATAATGTGAAGAAAATTATCATATTTATGATAAAAGAGGGGGTTGAAGAGTTAATGATGTTTCTATGCTGTATATTCTTCTTCTGTGTTTTTCCATATAACTATGCATGTCTCATAGCCATAATATTGTGTTTTGCAGGTCCATATTTTCATCAGTAGAAATGTTCTTGCTCTGACTTGTAAACATTGCTTGAATGTATTGTGTGATTTTAAATCTTGTTTAGACCAGTTTCAAATGGTCTACTTCCTACTATTTTAACTGTATATAAGCCTGGGATCTTCCTGGAATAAACTGAACATATTTTTGACCTCATCTTGTCTGTGGAGTCATTATTTGTTCCCGGAGCTCCGTTCAGGAGTCCCCCAGCTGTCCGGTTCTGAAAGTCCCCCAACATGTACTTGTCTCAATTAAGTGCACTCAGGCCTCGTACACACGACCGATTTTCTCGTCCAAAACCGTCAAGAAAAGTGCCGCGAGAGCTTTTTTGTCGAGAAAAACGTTCGTGTGTATGGTTTTACGACAAGAAAATTGCAGAGAATCTCGACGAGAAAATAGAGAACCTGCTCTCTATTTTCTCGTCAGGATTCCAGATTTCCTCGTCGTGTTTCTCGTTGAGCTGTTTTGTGACGAGAAAATGGTTCGTGTGTATGCTTTTACGACTCTTCCAAAAGCGCGCATGCTCACAAGCAACTATGAGACGGGAGCGCATCTTCTGGTAAAACAAGCCTTCGTAATGGAGAGAGCACATTCGTCACGCTCAAAAATATTGCATCGTTTAAATGTTCTGCATTGAAATCTTCGTTAGAATGTTACATTAATCAAAACGAGTGACCTTCTTTTGCTGCTGATATTCATATTCACACAGAGTTATGACTATTTTTTTAACCTTTTTCATGCTGCTCTTAAGAAGATTTATGTGTATTATACCGTGCAAGTTTTTAGGAATAATTTAAATGGTTATATTTTTAAAAATGATGTTAATTATAATTTCGCAATGTTTTGATAGTGATCTCCCATTTAATTTTGGAATCTATATTAGTTAAATTTCCCCCCATGTTTTTTTGCAAATCAGATTTAGTTATTCTTTTGGGGGGGGGGGGTGATATCTGTCCCTTTTTTTGTCAGTCAAATGTATCTGCTTACTCCAAAGCTAGATTTTTAATTTTTACAAATACACATAGTCAAGTATGAACTTCAACAAAAATCACATTTATTCATGTTTCGAAATAAAATAAAGAGAAGGCAGCGCTGGAGAACCTGCTGCCATTTGTGCATTCTAGGGACCCCAGAGCACACAGCAACCCTGTGTGGACACTAAAATTGGGAGCTTGAGAAGGCCAACATTTCTGAACACAATCTGATGCTGGCCTCCCAGAGGTCAGGAACAGCAGCAGGTGATATATATATGTCCCAAGTGTGTGGTACTACAACAGGCTGCCTTCTGTCCGACCATAATGAAGCAAGGCCATCACTTCCTCTTCTTCCTGGCAACCTTCCCTGCAACCTTCCCTGAAGCCTTCCCTGCAGCCTCCCTTCTTCGTTTGGCTGGAGGCTGGGCCACTGGAGGGGTACTCCTGTCAGGAGGAGGAGGAGGAGATGTAGCAGAAGGGGGTGGGGCAGAAGAAGAAGGTGGAGGTGTAGCAGAAGGGGGTGGGGCAGAAGAAGAAGGTGGAGGTGTAGCAGAAGGGGGTGGGGCAGAAGAAGAAGGTGGAGGTGTAGCAGAAGGGGGTGGGGCAGAAGAAGAAGGTGGAGGTGTAGCAGAAGGGGGTGGGGCAGAAGAAGAAGGTGGAGGTGTAGCAGAAGGGGGTGGGGCAGAAGAAGAAGGTGGAGGTGTAGCAGAAGGGGGTGGGGCAGAAGAAGAAGGGGGAGGTGTAGCAGAAGGGGGTGGGGCAGAAGAAGAAGGGGGAGGTGGAGGTTGAGGTTGGGTCAGTTGTGCCACCTCACATATGGCGGTATTGAGGGTAATTTTCTCCATCACCCCCTTGTTGAGCAAGGTGATGAGCAGGGGCTCGCATAGGAGGCGTTGCTCCATGCTCATCACCTTGAACTTAGCCTCCACTAGGCCGGCAATGGCCTCTTCAGGGGATGTGGGCTCCTGGAGGGTGGCATGGGCCTCACGAATAAGGGCCATTGCTGCCTCACTCGTGCTCCTGTCCCTCCTGCCTCTTTTGGGAAGCCGGATGGGAGGCACCTGGGATCTGGTGCTTCTCCTTTGCCCTGCCACCTCCTGTCTGCCACTGGGCCCTGCCACCTCCTGTCTGCCACTGGGCCCTGCCACCTCCTGTCTGCCACTGGGCCCTGCCACCTCCTGTCTGCCACTGGGCCCTGCCACCTCCTGGCTGCCACTGGGCCCTTCCTCCTCCTGCCTGACAGTTTCCAGACCCTCCTCCTGGCTGATTTCATCCTGTGTATGAAAAAGGGACATAGTTTAATATGTTGGTTTAATCTTTGCATCAAACTTTGTAATCCTGATTGAAGCAATTAGAATGTAAATCCATAAATCCTTGCTTTAAATTTACCACTACATCAGATTGACTATTTAGCACCCAGTTAAGTGCAGACTAATGTCTACAGATCTTGATTTCACTTGTGGAATCCAAAATATTTTATGTTTGTCATCTTGACATATTTGTCAAACATTAAGTTTATCCCAATACATTTTCAGTTAATACTATACCTGGCTCCAGATGGCCAAATCAGGATCATCCAGGATGGCTGCCTCCTCTTGCTCCAGAGAAGGCTCAGGTTGGCTGCAGGGAAGTCTGGGGGGAAGAGTGGAGAGTGATGGCCTTGTCTCAATGTGGTCATCCAGGAAGGACATCCTGTTGTAGTACCACAAAATCGGGACATAAACATCACCTGCTGCTGCTCCTGACCTCTGAGAAGCCAGCACCTTAGAGCGTTCAGTCCTGTAGGTACCTCTCAAGCTCCCAATTTTAGTGTCCACTTGTTTTGCTGTGGCTGTGGGCACCTTGGTATGCACAAATGGGAGCAGCTTCTCCAGCGCTGCTTTTCTCACCCCTCTTTTTTTGTGGATGGGGTTTTTCGTCTCCCACAGAGCCGGCAGCTCCCTTACCCGGTCAATAAATTCCGCCAGGAAATCCTTGTCGCTTATAAAGACATTCATATTGTATCTGCAAGTTAAATAAATTATATATAACTAATGTGAGGCAAACAGTCTAACCTCCTTAACATCCTAGTCACCATATATATCCTCCAACATTCTCAAGACCGTATAGGCCAACAATTTGTACAAGTCACAAAATCACATACCTTCGTTCGCACATCCGTCACTTGAACTCCTCTCTCCGCACACCGAACGTACTTTAGTCACATGTGTGTTTGCTATATACACACCACACATGCGTCAAAATACGAACACGTCGCTCCGCACACGTCGCCCGCCCATGACGTCCTAACTAACATCTTTTCCCCGCCCCTTCTCTTTCGGCACGCAGACAGATATGGCGGAGTTACAGCAGGTGTCTGATAATTCCGCAACTAACGAGGAGGAGACAAGCCCGGAGACTGAGGAAACGTCACGATCAAGGAGGAGATTCAAGGCATCGAATATGTCTTTGGCGGAGATGGCGGAGATGGTGGACATCTTGCTCAAGTCTGATTATGATGCAAAGCATGGACAGTATAGCAAACCAAATAGAAGGAAGGCCAAAATCCTCACTAAAGTCGTGAAGAGTCTGAAGGCGAATTTCGGGGTGAAACGCTCAAATGAGCAGCTCAGAAAGAGGTGGTCAGACCTCAAACTGAGGGAGCCAGAGCAGTTGAGGAGCATAAAGAGGATGCTCCCTAAAAGTAAGTAAAATGTAGACTTTTCTGCTATTAATCTTTTTCTAAACTGACATGTTGCTCTTTATTTTGGTTTCTCATATTGGACTCCCTTCCAAAATGTAATATTTTGAACTTGGTTGGGCACAGTAATCGTTCGTTACGTTACCGACACTTCGTTCGGCCACTATCCGCGGTTTTGGCTTATTTTAGAGCCACAAAAGTAATTAGACATCTGCCATTTTTGCTCAAATATTGTGGCGAAATTTTTAGTCTAGATGATGTGTTTGTAAAGAGAATGAAATGCAAACTTTTATCAGTGTAAAGGAGAGGACACTCAGCAGCTGCTTCCACATCTGTACTTTGGAGCACTATAGTGTGGGCCACCAGACCCGCCTTTTTTGGGTGTCCCACACAGGTGCATCAGTGAATTTTTGTGGTGCCTCCATGTCAAATAAAGTACATCCAAAGGCGAATACTAAACATATTCTTGGTCATAAATAATGCATTCTTCTTTAAATTCCGCCCAAACACACACTTGTACCCCACTTCCAAGCAATTTAGCCTGTTTTTATTTTAACATTGAGATTTACAGTGTGATAAATAGACCTTTTGTTTGATTCTCATAGGGGAGAGAAGACTGGGAGGAGGACACTCCAGGGAGCACATGCACCCCACAACTTCCAAGCAACCCCAAACTCCCAAAGACCCACAACCGAAAGATGTGCAAGAAGTTGAGGTGGAGGAAGGAGAAGTGCAGGAAGGAGAGGTGGATGACGTTGTGGATCTGGTCACCACAACAGGTCAGTATCTGTCACCACAGCTTCAGGTAAGAGATGTAGGCCTGCAGAGTTATGATACCTTTTGTTTTTTGTTTTTAGGGGATATAAATGTTGTGAAGGATAGTACACGGTTCTCTGCTGACAGTGCCCTCCGCCTCATCCAGCAAGTTATGGAATGTAGCACGGAACTGGACCTAATTAAACAAAGAATCCATGTGATGGAACAAACATTGTGTTCAGCATTAGGCTGACTCCCGGGGGTATTGCGGATCAACGTCCAACAACTGGCACTTGTCATTTCACTGTCTGTGTCATCTGCTGTGTACTTGCAAGCATTTATGCTTTGAACTTCATGATGGATATGAAACGCTCCTCCTGTATATTCTAGGACGCCCTCTACCCCTGTCTGGGCATAGTCTGTTGGACATACCTGATCTGTATAGCTACTCTGGGTAGCTGAAAGCATCAGGCTCCATATAGTAAGCTCTATCCCGGCAAGAACTTTTCTTCAAGCAGCAGACCATACATGCAGCAGCTTCTACTATATTACATCATATATATGAATTGACAAACCCTTTTTGCTGTCTTGGATTCTCCTTCGAGACAGTGAGATCTTGTCCCAAGTTATGTAAAAAACCTTCCCATTTTGTCCGTCCTGACGAAGCCTTACGGCGAAACGCGTCAACGTTCAAGGGACTTCTCATTGAGATATACATTGTATGGTTTTTAATCTTTGTTTAACATTATGTGACATTAAAGTATATTTTTTCTATTCCATTGTTTCGTGTGTTGCCTGTAAAGTCCGACCTCTGTTTTGCTCCCTCTGAGCTTAAAAGAAATTTTTCTAAACATTTAAAGACATTCTTGATGTTTTGGGGAGAATTCAATAAGCCATCCAAACACATTTGTTTTTACATGTTTGTTTTTGCACCTTTTCGAATATTTTTGACAATCAAACCAGCCAAAAATTGAATCTGCACACAGTGTGTCAACATGTGCTATCTGCCATCAGGGGATATCCATGTACGTCTTTTGGGGGTGCAACCCCTTCCTCGTATCTAAAGTCGGTGAACTGAGGAAGGGGTTGCACCCCCAAAACACGTCCATTGATCACCCCTGATGGCAGATAGCACATGTTGACAATAGGGATCAGGATTGTAAACTTCCTAGATTAAAAAAATCCCAAATGTGTGCATATTCAATTTTTGGCTGGGCAAGGGGTGGCAGGACCCCATATTAGGACGGGCACATAGAGACATAGTTTGTGTAAGTGAATGTCTCAGATTGCTCAGAGGTATCCAATGTTGTAATTTTTGGAATGCAACTGTTATTTTTGTATTTTCATAAGCAAAAAATTGCCGGGTTGGGGCCAGGCCAACCCAAAAAACAAGAAAAAACGAAAAATGGTGAGAATGTGTACAGAGTAAAATATTTGACCACAAACAACGTGTAGCTTCTTTTTATAATACCCTCTAAGCTTATTTGGTTATTTTGTTAGGTTACATAGTGAAATGGTTGTTAGTTACTAAAGTAAAATACACTTGGCACTACAAATGCACTAAGACAAACTAGGAGACAGGAAAGAACAAATAATTAAAGGTTTAAACAAGCTTTTTATTTGGATCCTTAGACATAGGCTGGCATAGGAATTGCCCCCCTACCCGTGAAATACTCCATGTATTTGTCCCGAACCTCACGGGCATTTTGGGAGGGCAAGCCAGGACGGGCAGATTCCAGGCCCGGCAGGGGATTTGCAGGGGAAAGTCCAGCCTCTGGCAAAACTGAGGCCATATAGGAATTTGATTTTTGGCTCAGAAAGTTGTGTAGCACACAGCAGCATAATACGACATAGTTTATTTTGTAGTCCGCCAAGTGTATTGAAGTCATAAAAAGGCGGAACCGGCTGGCCATTATGCCAAAGGCATTTTCGACAACTCTTCGGCCCCTGGCCAGCCGGTAATTGAACACCCTCTTGTCTGGGGTCAGGGTCCTCTGTGGAAATGGCCTCATAAGATGCCGTCCGAGTCCGAAGGCTTCATCAGCCAAAAAAACAAAGGGGAGTCCTTCAATATTCCCTGCATCCGGTGGCAATGCAAGGTCGTCACTCTGGAGACGGAGGGCAAACTCCGTCTGGATGAAGGATCCCCCATCGGACATCCGGCCATTCTTCCCTACATCAACATAGAGGAATTCATACCGTGCTGACACCACCGCCATCAGCACAATGCTATGAAACCCCTTGTAATTGTAGTAGTAGGACCCAGAACGGGGTGGCGGCACGATGCGGACGTGCTTCCCGTCTATGGCACCACCGCAGTTGGGGAAGTTTCACCGCGTGGCAAACTCCGATGCCACAGTCTGCCATTCCTGTGGCGTGGAAGGAAGCTGTGGAGTGAAACAAGATGAAATAATATTAGAATACAAAAGTCATACATTACAAGGAAATTCTCTGAAAAAACATTAGAGGCCAACATCAATCAAGTTCTACGTTTATTAAGGTGTTTAAAATAAGTATAATGGAAGGCTCATTTATCATATTCATCACCCCCTCTGATGGGCCATTACTAAAAAAAATTTGGGGGGGGGAGATGTGTTTGGCCACAGAATAGCATTGCAGTGGCGGTGCGTCCAGAGTGGGCGCTGGAGCACTGCCCCCTCTCTCCTGTGCCCATCACTCAGAACAATACATAGGTTCATGCGTTGCATTAACCTATGTATTGTCTATGCCGCCCACTATTCAGGTGGATGGCCTCTTGTAAAGCGACCGACATATGAATAGTGATGAGCCGAACACCCCCGAGTTCGGTTCGCACCAGAACCCGCGAACGGACCGAAAGTTCGTACGAACATTAGAACCCTATTAAATACAATGGATGCGAACGTTCGAATTCTAAAGTGCTAATTATAACGACTATTATGCATGTTATTGTCCTAAAAAGGGTTTGGGAACCCGGGTTCTGCCCCAGGGGACATGTATCAATGCAAAAAGAAGTTTTAAAAACGGTCGTTTTTCGGGAGCAGTCATTTTAATGATGCATAAAGTGAAAAAAAAAAAGTCAAATATTCCTTTAAATATCGTACCTGGGGGGTGTCTAAAGTATGCCTGTGAAGTGCCATGTGTTTCCCGTGTTTAGAACTGTCCCTGCACAAAATGACACTTCTAAAGGAAAAAAAAGCCATTTAAAACTGCTTGCGGCTTTAATGTAATGTCTGGTCCCGGTAATATGGATGAAAATCTTTAAGAAAAATGGCATAGCTACCCCATGACCCCCCCCTACCCCAGCCCATTACCAGCCCCTTTGGGTCTTGTATGGATATTAAGGGGAACCCCGCACATAAAATAAAAAAGGCCCTATATACTCTGAACAGCCGTATACAGGCGGTGCATACAAGACAGGGACTGTAGGTTTGTTCTTATGTAGAATCTGTTTGTAATTTTGAACAGGTACATTGTTTAAGTGTAGCTCCAGCCCAAAAATCTATTTTTAAACTTTTTGGAAAACATAGGTAAGGGTTATCACCCCTGTAACATTTGTTTTGCTGTCTGTGCCCTTGTTCAGAACATATTACCTCACTTTCCGTCCCAATGACAACTGTTTTTGAAATGTGGTGTTTTTCTTGAAACAAGGATTGGTGATAAAGCATCAGTACAGAGGAGACACCTTTCTCCCATATTAATTCTTACAGGAGAGAATTTTCCTTCCTAGGGGTAGATTTCCTCTCACTTCCTGTTGTCTTCTTGCGTTTGCAAGTAGGAGTCGTTTGTAAGTTGGATGTTTGAAAGTAGGGACCTGCCGTATATACTCTGCAGAAATAGGCCCCTTAGTTGTTGGTGTTGGCACAACACTGTAAGCACTCACAGTTACTCTTGGTTGGTGCTGGAACGCCCTGCTGTCAACTATTATATCAGGAATTGTAATTACATATAATTGTTGAACAGTGGTAGTAAAAATTGGGCCTTTGATGGTGGTGCTGGTGCCACAACACTGTAAGCCCTGACAGTTACTCTTGGTGGGTGCAGCAATGGGCCCTGCTGTGAATTATTAGATCAAGAATTGTAATTGCATGCCCCTGTTGAACAGGGGCTGAAAAATTGGGCCTTTCGTGGTGGTGGTGGTGGTGGTGGTGTTGCCACAACACTGTAAGCCCTCAGAGTTACTCTTGGTGGGTGCAGGAACGGGCCCTGCTGTGAATTATTAGATCAAGAATTGTAATTACATGCCCCTTTTGAACAGGGGCTGAAAAATTGGGCCTTTCGTGGTGGTGGTGGTGGTGGCGTTGCCACAACACTGTAAGCCCTCAGAGTTACTCTTGGTGGGTGCAGCAATGGGCCCTGCTGTGAATTATTAGATCAAGAATTGTAATTACATGCCCCTGTTGAACAGGGGCTGAAAAATTGGGCCTTAGGCACTGGTGGCACAACACTGCAACCCCTCACAGATACTGTACTTGGAGCACAGCAATGAGCCCTGTTGCAAAGTATTGCTTCAAAAATTGTAATTACACGCCCCTGTTAAACAGGGGCTGAAAAATTGGGCCTTAGGCACTGGTGGCACAACACTGCAACCCCTCACAGATACTGTACTTGGAGCACAGCAATGAGCCCTGTTGCAAAGTATTGCTTCAAAAATTGTAATTACACGCCCCTGTTAAACAGGGGCTGAAAAATTGGGCGTTAGGCACTGGTGGCGGCACCCATAAACAAAAATGATCTTCCAAGCTATCATCATCAATCGTATCATTGAGGACTCAGAGGAGGAGGATAGCCAGTCAACATAACAGCACAGGCACTCAGCATCAGCATCAGTCTTGAAGGGATGTGACATGTTAAAATCAATTAGTCTGTTATATCAGCATCAGGTGTGTGGTAGCTGGTGGTGATCCAAGACTGGTTCATCTTGATGAAAGTCAGTCGATCAACCGAGTCGGTGGACAGGCGCACCCTGTGATCCGTGACAAATCCTCCAGCAGCACTGAATGTGCGTTCCGAAAGAACGCTGGATGCAGGACAGGCCAGTAGCTCAATTGCATACTGTGCAAGCTCTGGCCAGTGATCCATCCTCAAGACCCAGTAAGCCAGAGGATTTTCGGTGGGGAAGGTGTCCAAGTCTGACCTTGCCCCTAGATATTCCTGCACCATGTTTATCAGACGCTGGCGATGGTTGCTGGAACCGATCATACTTTGGGGCTGCGGACTAAAGAATTGTCTGAACGCATCGGTCAGACGGCCACCTTCCCCACCGCTCCTTCTTTGACTGGCCGAAGTCTCAGCAACTCGTTGTCCAGGACCAGGAGTTTGTAACCTCCCAGTCTCTGGGAACGCATTGCACAGACCTTTCTGCAAGGCCTCCCGGAGTTGTCTCATCCTCTGCTCCCTCTGCGATGGTAACATAAGGTCCGCAACCTTACCCTTGTACCGTGGATCAAGGAGAGTGGCCAGCCAGTAATGGTCCCTCTCCTTGATCCGAAGAATACGAGGATCCTTCCGCAGACTTTGCAGGATCAGGGAGGCCATGCAGCGTAGGTTAGCTGAGGCATTCGGTCCGGAGTCCTCTGGGTCACTAAGGACGACATGATCCGCAGCCACCTCCTCCCAGCCACGTACAAGTCCACGGGTTTCTTGGGACTGTAAATCATCCCTAAAAGACTGCTGCTGTTGATGCTGCTGAGTGCCAGGCTCCACCTCCATGCTGACACAATCCTCCTCCTCCTCCTCCTCATCCTCTTCCTGTGCGATGGGTGGGACAGAAGGAACACTGTCTGGGTAAAGGGGGCCTTGAGAGGCAAGGAAGTCCTCCTCTTCCTGCCTCTGTTCTGCCTCAAGTGCCCTGTCCATTATTCCACGCAGCGTGTGCTCCAACAGGTGGACAAGAGGTACAGTGTCACTGATGCATGCACTGTCACTGCTCACCATCCTCGTGGCCTCCTCAAATGGTGCCAGGACAGTGCATGCATCCCTGATCATGCCCCACTGGCGTGGAGAAAAAAAACCAAGCTCCCCTGACCCTGTCCTGGTGCCGTAGTCGCACAGGTACTCATTGATGGCCCTCTGCTGCGTGTGCAGCCGCTGCAGCATGGCCAACGTTGAGTTCCACCTGGTGGGCATGTCACATATAAGGCGGTTCTTGGGCAGGTTCAACTCCTTTTGCAGCTCAGCCAGGCGAGCACTGGCATTATAAGATCTGCGGAAATGCACACAGACTTTCCTGGCCTGCCTCAGGACATCCTGTAAGCCCGGATACCTGCCCAAGAACCGCTGCACCACCAGGTTAAGGACGTGAGCCACACAGGGCACATGGGTCAGTTGTCCCTGTCGGAGGGCGGAGAGGAGGTTGGTGCCATTGTCGCAAACCACCATTCCTGGCTTAAGCTGGCGTGGCGTCAACCACCTCTCGGCCTGGCCCTGCAGAGCAGACAGGACCTCTGCCCCAGTGTGGCTTCTGTCCCCCAAACACACCAGCGCAAGCACGGCATGGCATCTTTTTGCCTGCGTACTTGCGTAGCCCCTTGAACGCCTATGGAGCACCGCTGGTTCAGAGGACAAAGCACAGGAAGAGGCCATGGAGGAAGAAGAAGAGGAGGGGGTGGAGGAGAGAGGTGTGTCACAACCAGTAGTAGCATTTTGGAGGCGTGGCGGTGGAACAACCTCCAACACTACTGCACCTTGTCCTGCATCCTTCCCAGCTGCCAAAAGAGTGACCCAATGGGCCGTGAAAGAAAGGTAACGTCCCTGTCCATGCCTGCTGGACCATGAGTCAGCGGTAATATGCACCTTACCGCTGACCGCCCTGTCCAGCGAGGCCAAGACATTGCCTTCCACATGCTGGTAGAGAGCCGGAATAGCCTTCCGTGAGAAAAAGTGGCGTTTGGGAACCTGCCACTGAGGAACCGCACATTGCACAAACTCACGGAAGGGGGCCGAGTCTACCAACTGAAAAGGCAGCAGTTGAAGCGCTAGCAATTTAGCCAAGCTAGCATTCAACTGCTGGGCATGTGGATGGCTGGGAGTGAACTTCTTTCGACGGTCCAGCAGCTGGGGCAGGGAAATTTGCCTGCTAGAATCGGACGTCGGTGTACTGCTAGCAGAGTGGCCGCAAGTACTTGGCTGTGACACACCTAATTCTACACCTTCATTCCTCTCAGTGCATGTTTCAGAGAGGACTGAAGTTATAGTGGGGTTGGAGATCCCAGCTGATGCGGTGCAAGGAGAGGTCCGCTTTGTTCTTTGGTGTGGGTCTTTGAGGTAGGCTTGCCAACGAGCTGCATGGCAGGTCAACATATGTCTGGTCAGGCATGTGGTACCCAAGCGGCTGATGTTTTGGCCACGCGATATACGCTTGAGACATATGTTGCAAACAGCAGCTGTGCGATCTGATGCAATAGCCTCAAAAAAGGCCCACACCAAAGAACTTTTTGAATGACGGGCAGAGGCAGCGCCCTGCACAGGCGGAGCTCTGCGGTGTGATTCCGTCGGTGTACTGCCCTTACGCTGGCCACCAAAGGGCATCCTGCCTCGTTGGAGATGTGCCTCCTCCTCATCCTCCTCCTCCTCCTCCTCTCTCCTATTAGGCACCCACGTGGAGTCAGTGACCTCATCATCCCCTCCCTCCTCATCACTGGAGCCAATCTGGCAGTATGCTGCAGCTGCTGGAACATGACTGCCAGATTGGTGTCCTTCTTGAGCATCCCCTCTGTCTGCTCTCACGCTACTGCCTTCCTCTAGCTGGGTTTCATCATCAGACCCTTCGAAACGCTGGGCATCCTCCTAGAGCATGTACCCAACACTGTGCTCAAACAGTTCGGGGGACTCCTCAGGAGGAGGACATGGTGGGTCTAGGGAAGGAGTGACTGATGATGAGTCTGACATTGATACCAGGGAAGAGGACGCTTTGGCAGCTGCTTTGCCAGTACCCTGAGCCTGGGTGAGAGAGGATGAGGAGGAGGAGGAGGGCTTGGTCATCCACTCTACCAAGTCTTCGGCATGATGTGTCTCAACATGTCCAGCTGCCGAAAAGAAGGACAAGCGTGTCCCATGGCCATGTGCTGATGACAATGCACCGCGTCCACGACCAGCACTGTTGCCCCCAGACACAGAGCCTGCTTGCCCTCTTTTATTGCCTCCTGACTGTCTGCCTCTCCTTGTTTGCCTTCCAGACATTCTAATGGATGGCCTGCAGGGAGATGGGAAAAAAAGCAATAAGGGCTACCTTCAGGTGTCCTTCTCTGTCCCTTTACTTAAGGATTTCTAAATATGGTAGAGGATGATTGCTTTCGCACAGAATAGCACAATGACAATTTCCCTGACTGTCCAAAAAACAAGGATTTCAAAGATGGTTGATGAGGAATGCTTTAGCACAGTATAGCACAATGAGAATTTCCCTCACTGTCCTTCCCTGTCCCTACAAACAAGGTTTAGCACAGTAAAACACACTGACACTCTCCCTACCTATAGTTTTCTGTCCCTATAATTTTTTTTTAAAAAGATGGTTGATGAGGAATGCTTTAGCACAGTATAGCACAATGAGAATTTCCCTCACTGTCCTTCCCTGTCCCTACAAACAAGGTTTAGCACAGTAAAACACACTGACACTCTCCCTACCTATAGTTTTCTGTCCCTATAATTTGTTTTTTTTTAAAGATGGTTGATGAGGAATGCTTTAGCACAGTACAGCACAATGAGAATTTCCCTCACTGTCCTTCCCTGTCCCTACAAACAAGGTTTAGCACAGTAAAACACACTGACACTCTCCCTACCTATAGTTTTCTGTCCCTATAAAAATTTTTTTTTTAAAGATGATTGATGAGGAATGCTTTAGCACAGTATAGCACAATGAGAATTTCCCTCACTGTCCTTCCCTGTCCCTACAAACAAGGTTTAGCACAGTAAAACACACTGACACTCTCCCTACCTATAGTTTTCTGTCCCTATAAAAATTTTTTTTTTTAAAGATGGTTGATGAGGAATGCTTTAGCACAGTATAGCACAATGAGAATTTCCCTCACTGTCCTTCCCTGTCCCTACAAACAAGGTTTAGCACAGTAAAACACACTGACACTCTCCCTACCTATAGTTTTCTGTCCCTATAATTTTTTTTTTTTAAAGATGGTTGATGAGGAATGCTTTAGCACAGTATAGCACAATGAGAATTTCCCTCACTGTCCTTCCCTGTCCCTACAAACAAGGTTTAGCACAGTAAAACACACTGACACTCTCCCTACCTATAGTTTTCTGTCCCTATAATTTTTTTTTTTTTAAAGATGGTTGATGAGGAATGCTTTAGCACAGTATAGCACAATGAGAATTTCCCTCACTGTCCTTCCCTGTCCCTACAAACAAGGTTTAGCACAGTAAAACACACTGACACTCTCCCTACCTATAGTTTTCTGTCCCTATATAAAAATTTTTTTTAAAGATGGTTGATGAGGAATGCTTTAGCACAGTATAGCACAATGAGAATTTCCCTCACTGTCCTTCCCTGTCCCTACAAACAAGGTTTAGCACAGTAAAACACACTGACACTCTCCCTACCTATAGTTTTCTGTCCCTATAATTTTTTTTTTAAAGATGGTTGATGAGGAATGCTTTAGCACAGTATAGCACAATGAGAATTTCCCTCACTGTCCTTCCCTGTCCCTACAGACAAGGTTTAGCACAGTAAAACACACTGACACTCTCCCTACCTATAGTTTTCTGTCCCTACAAAAATTTTTTTTTTAAAGATGGTTGATGAGGAATGCTTTAGCACAGTATAGCACAATGAGAATTTCCCTCACTGTCCTTCCCTGTCCCTACAAACAAGGTTTAGCACAGTAAAACACACTGACACTCTCCCTACCTATAGTTTTCTGTCCCTATAATTTTATTTATTTTTTTAAAGATGGTTGATGAGGAATGCTTTAGCACAGTATAGCACAATGAGAATTTCCCTCACTGTCCTTCCCTGTCCCTACAAACAAGGTTTAGCACAGTAAAACACACTGACACTCTCCCTACCTATAGTTTTCTGTCCCTATAATTTTTTTTTTTAAAGATGGTTGATGAGGAATGCTTTAGCACAGTATAGCACAATGAGAATTTCCCTCACTGTCCTTCCCTGTCCCTACAAACAAGGTTTAGCACAGTAAAACACACTGACACTCTCCCTACCTATAGTTTTCTGTCCCTATATTTTTTTTTTTTTTAAAGATGGTTGATGAGGAATGCTTTAGCACAGTATAGCACAATGAGAATTTCCCTCACTGTCCTTCCCTGTCCCTACAAACAAGGTTTAGCACAGTAAAACACACTGACACTCTCCCTACCTATAGTTTTCTGTCCCTATAATTTTTTTTTTTTAAAGATGGTTGATGAGGAATGCTTTAGCACAGTATAGCACAATGAGAATTTCCCTCACTGTCCTTCCCTGTCCCTACAGACAAGGTTTAGCACAGTAAAACACACTGACACTTTCCCTACCTATATTTTTCTGTCCCTACAATTTTTTTTTTTTTAAAGATGGTTGATGAGGAATGCTTTAGCACAGTATAGCACAATGAGAATTTCCCTCACTGTCCTTCCCTGTCCCTACAAACAAGGTTTAGCACAGTAAAACACACTGACACTCTCCCTACATATAGTTTTCTGTCCCTATAAAAAAATTTTTTTTTTAAAGATGGTTGATGAGGAATTCTTTAGCACAGTATAGCACAATGAGAATTTCCCTCACTGTCCTTCCCTGTCCCTACAAACAAGGTTTAGCACAGTAAAACACACTGACACTCTCCCTACCTATAGTTTTCTGTCCCTATAATTATTTTTTTTAAAGATGGTTGATGAGGAATGCTTTAGCACAGTATAGCACAATGAGAATTTCCCTCACTGTCCTTCCCTGTCCCTACAAACAAGGTTTAGCACAGTAAAACACACTGACACTCTCCCTACCTATAGTTTTCTGTCGCTATAATTTTTTTTTTTAAAGATGGTTGATGAGGAATGCTTTAGCACAGTATAGCACAATGAGAATTTCCCTCACTGTCCTTCCCTGTCCCTACAAACAAGGTTTAGCACAGTAAAACACACTGACACTCTCCCTACCTATAGTTTTCTGTCCCTATAATTTTTTTTTTTTTAAAGATGGTTGATGAGGAATGCTTTAGCACAGTATAGCACAATGAGAATTTCCCTCACTGTCCTTCCCTGTCCCTACAAACAAGGTTTAGCACAGTAAAACACACTGACACTCTCCCTACCTATAGTTTTCTGTCCCTATAAAAAATTTTTTTTTAAAGATGGTTGATGAGTAGTGATGAGCCGAACACCCCCGGGTTCGGTTCGCACCAGAACCCGCGAACGGACCGGAAGTTCGAACGAACATTAGAACCCTATTAAATACAATGGATGCGAACGTTCGAATTCTAAAGTGCTAATTATAACAACTATTATGCATGTTATTGTCCTAAAAAGGGTTTGGGAACCCGGGTTCTGCACCAGGGGACATGTATCAATGCAAAAAGAAGTTTTAAAAACGGTCGTTTTTCGGGAGCAGTCATTTTAATGATGCATAAAGTGAAAAAAAAAAAGTCAAATATTCCTTTAAATATCGTACCTGGGGGGTGTCTAAAGTATGCCTGTGAAGTGCCACGTGTTTCCCGTGTTTAGAACTGTCCCTGCACAAAATGACACTTCTAAAGGAAAAAAAAGCCATTTAAAACTGCTTGCGGCTTTAATGTAATGTCTGGTCCCGGTAATATGGATGAAATTCTTTAAGAAAAATGGCATAGCTACCCCATGACCCCCCCCCCCCCCTACCCCAGCCCATTACCAGCCCCTTTGGGTCTTGTATGGATATTAAGGGGAACCCCGCACATAAAATAAAAAAGGCCCTATATACTCTGAACAGCCGTATACAGGCGGTGCATACAAGACAGGGACTGTAGGTTTGTTCTTATGTAGAATCTGTTTGTAATTTTGAACAGGTACATTGTTGAAGTGTAGCTCCAGCCCAAAAATCTATTTTTAAACTTTTTGGAAAACATAGGTAAGGGTTATCACCCCTGTAACATTTGTTTTGCTGTCTGTGCCCCTGTTCAGAACATTTCACCTCACTTTCCGTCCCAATGACAACTGTTTTTGAAATGTGGTGTTTTTCTTGAAACAAGGATTGCTGATAAAGCATCAGTACAGAGGAGACACCTTTCTCCCATATTTATTCTTACAGGAGAGAATTTTCCTTCCTAGTGGTAGATTTCCTCTCACTTCCTGTTGTCTTCTTGCGTTTGCAAGTAGGAGTCGTTTGTAAGTTGGATGTTTGAAAGTAGGGACCTGCCGTATATACTCTGCAGAAATAGGCCCCTTAGTTGTTGGTGTTGGCACAACACTGTAAGCACTCACAGTTACTCTTGGTTGGTGCTGGAACGCCCTGCTGTCAACTATTATATCAGGAATTTTAATTACATATAATTGTTGAACAGTGGTAGTAAAAATTGGGCCTTTGATGGTGGTGCTGGTGCCACAACACTGTAAGCCCTGACAGTTACTCTTGGTGGGTGCAGCAATGGGCCCTGCTGTGAATTATTAGATCAAGAATTGTAATTACATGCCCCTGTTGAACAGGGGCTGAAAAATTGGGCCTTAGGCACTGGTGGCACAACACTGCAACCCCTCACAGATACTGTACTTGGAGCACAGCAATGAGCCCTGTTGCAAAGTATTGCTTCAAAAATTGTAATGACACGCCCCTGTTAAACAGGGGCTGAAAAATTGGGCCTTAGGCACTGGTGGCACAACACTGCAACTCCTCACAGATACTGTACTTGGAGCACAGCAATGAGCCCTGTTGCAAAGTATTGCTTCAAAAATTGTAATTACACGCCCCTGTTAAACAGGGGCTGAAAAATTGGGCGTTAGGCACTGGTGGCGGCACCCATAAACAAAAATGATCTTCCAAGCTATCATCATCAATCGTATCATTGAGGACTCGGAGGAGGAGGATAGCCAGTCAACATAACAGCACAGGCACTCAGCATCAGCATCAGTCTTGAAGGGATGTGACATTTTAAAATCAATTAGTCTGTTATATCAGCATCAGGTGTGTGGTAGCTGGTGGTGATCCAAGACTGGTTCATCTTGATGAAAGTCAGTCGATCAACCGAGTCGGTGGACAGGCGCACCCTGTGATCCGTGACAAATCCTCCAGCAGCACTGAATGTGCGTTCCGAAAGAACGCTGGATGCAGGACAGGCCAGTAGCTCAATTGCATACTGTGCAAGCTCTGGCCAGTGATCCATCCTCAAGACCCAGTAAGCCAGAGGATTTTCGGTGGGGAAGGTGTCCAAGTCTGACCTTGCCCCTAGATATTCCTGCACCATGTTTATCAGACGCTGGCGATGGTTGCTGGAACCAATCATACTTTGGGGCTGCGGACTAAAGAATTGTCTGAACGCATCGGTCAGACGGCCACCTTCCCCACCGCTCCTTCTTTGACTGGCCGAAGCCTCAGCAACTCGTTGTCCAGGACCAGGAGTTTGCAACCTCCCAGTCTCTGGGAACGCGTTGCACAGACCTTTCTGCAAGGCCTCCCGGAGTTGTCTCATCCTCTGCTCCCTCTGCGACGGTAACATAAGGTCCGCAACCTTACCCTTGTACCGTGGATCAAGGAGAGTGGCCAGCCAGTAATGGTCCCTCTCCTTGATCCGAAGAATACGAGGATCCTTCCGCAGACTTTGCAGGATCAGGGAGGCCATGCAGCGTAGGTTTGCTGAGGCATTCGCTCCGGAGTCCTCTGGGTCACTAAGGACGACATGATCCGCAGCCACCTCCTCCCAGCCACGTACAAGTCCACTGGTTTCTTGGGACTGTAAATCATCCCTAAAAGACTGCTGCTGATGATGCTGAGTGCCAGCCTCCACCTCCATGCTGACACAATCCTCCTCCTCCTCCTCCTCCTCCTCCTCTTCCTGTGCGATGGGTGGGACAGAAGGAACACTGTCTGGGTAAAGGGGGCCTTGAGAGGCAAGGAAGTCCTCCTCTTCCTGCCTCTGTTCTGCCTCAAGTGCCCTGTCCATTATTCCACGCAGCGTGTGCTCCAACAGGTGGACAAGAGGTACAGTGTCACTGATGCATGCACTGTCACTGCTCACCATCCTCGTGGCCTCCTCAAATGGTGCCAGGACAGTGCATGCATCCCTGATCATGCCCCACTGGCGTGGAGAAAAAAAACCAAGCTCCCCTGACCCTGTCCTGGTGCCGTAGTCGCACAGGTACTCATTGATGGCCCTCTGCTGCGTGTGCAGCCGCTGCAGCATGGCCAACGTTGAGTTCCACCTGGTGGGCATGTCACATATAAGGCGGTTCTTGGGCAGGTTCAACTCCTTTTGCAGCTCAGCCAGGCGAGCACTGGCATTATAAGATCTGCGGAAATGCACACAGACTTTCCTGGCCTGCCTCAGGACATCCTGTAAGCCCGGGTACCTGCCCAAGAACCGCTGCACCACCAGGTTAAGGACGTGAGCCACACAGGGCACATGGGTCAGTTGTCCCTGTCGGAGGGCGGAGAGGAGGTTGGTGCCATTGTCGCAAACCACCATTCCTGGCTTAAGCTGGCGTGGCGTCAACCACCTCTCGGCCTGGCCCTGCAGAGCAGACAGGACCTCTGCCCCAGTGTGGCTTCTGTCCCCCAAACACACCAGCGCAAGCACGGCATGGCATCTTTTTGCCTGCGTACTTGCGTAGCCCCGTGAACGGCTACGGAGCACCGCTGGTTCATAGGACAAACCACAGGAAGAGGTCATGGAGGAAGAAGAAGAGGAGGGGGTGGAGGAGAGAGGTGTGTCACAACCAGTAGTAGCATTTTGGAGGCGTGGCGGTGGGACAACCTCCAACACTACTGCACCTTGTCCTGAATCCTTCCCAGCTGCCAAAAGAGTGACCCAATGGGCCGTGAAAGAAAGGTAACGTCCCTGTCCATGCCTGCTGGACCATGAGTCAGCGGTAATATGCACCTTACCGCTGACCGCCCTGTCCAGCGAGGCCAAGACATTGCCTTCCACATGCCGGTAGAGAGCCGGAATAGCCTTCCGTGAGAAAAAGTGGCGTTTGGGAACCTGCCACTGAGGAACCGCACATTGCACAAACTCACGGAAGGGGGCCGAGTCTACCAACTGAAAAGGCAGCAGTTGAAGCGCTAGCAATTTAGCCAAGCTAGCATTCAACCGCTGGGCATGTGGATGGCTGGGAGTGAACTTCTTTCGACGGTCCAGCAGCTGGGGCAGGGAAATTTGCCTGCTAGAATCGGACGTCGGTGTACTGCTAGCAGAGTGGGCGCAAGTACTTGGCTGTGACACACCTAATTCTACACCTTCATTCCTCTCAGTGCATGTTTCAGAGAGGACTGAAGTTATAGTGGGGTTGGAGATCCCAGCTGATGCGGTGCAAGGAGAGGTCCGCTTTGTTCTTTGGTGTGGGTCTTTGAGGTAGGCTTGCCAACGAGCTGCATGGCAGGTCAACATATGTCTGGTCAGGCATGTGGTACCCAAGCGGCTGATGTTTTGGCCACGCGATATACGCTTGAGACATATGTTGCAAACAGCAGCTGTGCGATCTGATGCACTAGCCTCAAAAAAGGCCCACACCAAAGAACTTTTTGAATGACGGGCAGAGGCAGCGCCCTGCACAGGCGGAGCTCTGCGGTGTGATTCCGTCGGTGTACTGCCCTTACGCTGGCCACCAAAGGGCATCCTGCCTCGTTGGAGATGTGCCTCCTCCTCATCCTCCTCCTCCTCCTCTCTCCTATTAGGCACCCACGTGGAGTCATTGACCTCATCATCCCCTCCCTCCTCATCACTGGAGCCAATCTGGCAGTATGCTGCAGCTGCTGGAACATGACTGCCAGATTGGTGTCCTTCTTGAGCATCCCCTCTGTCTGCTCTCACGCTACTGCCTTCCTCTAGCTGGGTTTCATCATCAGACCCTTCGAAACGCTGGGCATCCTCCTGGAGCATGTACCCAACACTGTGCTGAAACAGTTCGGGGGACTCCTCAGGAGGAGGACATGGTGGGTCTAGGGAAGGAGTGACTGATGATTTGTCTGACATTGATACCAGGGAAGACGACGCTTTGGCAGCTGCTTTTCCAGTACCCTGAGCCTGGGTGAGAGAGGATGAGGAGGAGGAGGAGGGCTTGGTCATCCACTCTACCAAGTCTTCGGCATGATGTGGCTCAACATGTCCAGCTGCCGAAAAGAAGGACAAGCGTGTCCCATGGCCATGTGCTGATGACAATGCACCGCGTCCACGACCAGTACTGTTGCCCCCAGACACAGAGCCTGCTTGCCCTCTTTTATTGCCTCCTGACTGTCTGCCTCTCCTTGTTTGCCTTCCAGACATTCTAATAGATGGCCTGCAGGGAGATGGGAAAAAAGCAATAAGGGCTACCTTCAGGTGTCCTTCTCTGTCCCTGGAAACAAGGACTTGCAGAGTGAAAGAAAAAAAACACTCTCCCTACCTACAGTTTTCTGTCCCTAGAAAAAATGTTTTTTTTAATCACAATATAGCACAAGGAAAATTAACTCACTGTCCTTACAGGTCCCTGGAAACAAGGACTTGCAGAGTGAAAGAAAAAAAACACTCTCCCTACCTACAGTTTTCTGTCCCTAGAAAAAAATGTTTTTTTTAATCACAATATAGCACAAGGAAAATTAACTCACTGTCCTTACAGGTCCCTGGAAACAAGGACTTGCAGAGTGAAAGAAAAAAAACACTCTCCCTACCTACAGTTTTCTGTCCCTAGAAAAAAATGTTTTTTTTAATCACAATATAGCAAAAGGACAATTCACTCACTGTCCTTCCAGGTCCCTGGAAACAAGGACTTGCAGAGTGAAAGAAACTGACACTGTCCCTACCTAGAGTTTTCTGTCCCTGGAATAAATGTTTTTTTCAGCACAATATAGCACAAGGACAATTAACTCACTGTCCTTACAGGTCCCTGGAAACAAGGACTTGCAGAGTGAAAGAAAAAAAATACTCTCCCTACCTACAGTTTTCTGTCCCTAGAAAAAAATGTTTTTTTTAATCACAATATAGCAAAAGGACAATTCACTCACTGTCCTTCCAGGTCCCTGGAAACAAGGACTTGCAGAGTGAAAGAAACTGACACTGTCCCTACCTAGAGTTTTCTGTCCCTAGAATAAATGTTTTTTTTAATCACAATATAGCAAAAGGACAATTCACTCACTGTCCTTCCAGGTCCCTGGAAACAAGGACTTGCAGAGTGAAAGAAACTGACACTGTCCCTACCTAGAGTTTTCTGTCCCTAGAATAAATGTTTTTTTTAATCACAATATAGCACAAGGAAAATTAACTCACTGTCCTTACAGGTCCCTGGAAACAAGGACTTGCAGAGTGAAAGAAAAAAAACACTCTCCCTACCTACAGTTTTCTGTCCCTAGAAAAAAATGTTTTTTTTAATCACAATATAGCAAAAGGACAATTCACTCACTGTCCTTCCAGGTCCCTGGAAACAAGGACTTGCAGAGTGAAAGAAACTGACACTGTCCCTACCTAGAGTTTTCTGTCCCTGGAATAAATGTTTTTTTCAGCACAATATAGCACAAGGACAATTAACTCACTGTCCTTACAGGTCCCTGGAAACAAGGACTTGCAGAGTGAAAGAAAAAAAACACTCTCCCTACCTACAGTTTTCTGTCCCTAGAAAAAAATGTTTTTTTTAATCACAATATAGCAAAAGGACAATTCACTCACTGTCCTTCCAGGTCCCTGGAAACAAGGACTTGCAGAGTGAAAGAAACTGACACTGTCCCTACCTAGAGTTTTCTGTCCCTAGAATAAATGTTTTTTTTAATCACAATATAGCAAAAGGACAATTCACTCACTGTCCTTCCAGGTCCCTGGAAACAAGGACTTGCAGAGTGAAAGAAACTGACACTGTCCCTACCTAGAGTTTTCTGTCCCTAGAATAAATGTTTTTTTTAATCACAATATAGCAAAAGGACAATTCACTCACTGTCCTTCCAGGTCCCTGGAAACAAGGACTTGCAGAGTGAAAGAAACTGACACTGTCCCTACCTAGAGTTTTCTGTCCCTAGAATAAATGTTTTTTTTAATCACAATATAGCAAAAGGACAATTCACTCACTGTCCTTCCAGGTCCCTGGAAACAAGGACTTGCAGAGTGAAAGAAACTGACACTGTCCCTACCTAGAGTTTTCTGTCCCTAGAATAAATGTTTTTTTTAATCACAATATAGCACAAGGAAAATTAACTCACTGTCCTTACAGGTCCCTGGAAACAAGGACTTGCAGAGTGAAAGAAAAAAAACACTCTCCCTACCTACAGTTTTCTGTCCCTAGAAAAAAATGTTTTTTTTAATCACAATATAGCAAAAGGACAATTCACTCACTGTCCTTCCAGGTCCCTGGAAACAAGGACTTGCCGAGTGAAAGAAACTGACACTGTCCCTACCTAGAGTTTTCTGTCCCTGGAATAAATGTTTTTTTCAGCACAATATAGCACAAGGACAATTAACTCACTGTCCTTACAGGTCCCTGGAAACAAGGACTTGCAGAGTGAAAGAAAAAAAATACTCTCCCTACCTACAGTTTTCTGTCCCTAGAAAAAAATGTTTTTTTTAATCACAATATAGCAAAAGGACAATTCACTCACTGTCCTTCCAGGTCCCTGGAAACAAGGACTTGCAGAGTGAAAGAAACTGACACTGTCCCTACCTAGAGTTTTCTGTCCCTAGAATAAATGTTTTTTTTAATCACAATATAGCAAAAGGACAATTCACTCACTGTCCTTCCAGGTCCCTGGAAACAAGGACTTGCAGAGTGAAAGAAACTGACACTGTCCCTACCTAGAGTTTTCTGTCCCTAGAATAAATGTTTTTTTTAATCACAATATAGCACAAGGAAAATTAACTCACTGTCCTTACAGGTCCCTGGAAACAAGGACTTGCAGAGTGAAAGAAAAAAAACACTCTCCCTACCTACAGTTTTCTGTCCCTAGAAAAAAATGTTTTTTTTAATCACAATATAGCAAAAGGACAATTCACTCACTGTCCTTCCAGGTCCCTGGAAACAAGGACTTGCAGAGTGAAAGAAACTGACACTGTCCCTACCTAGAGTTTTCTGTCCCTGGAATAAATGTTTTTTTCAGCACAATATAGCACAAGGACAATTAACTCACTGTCCTTACAGGTCCCTGGAAACAAGGACTTGCAGAGTGAAAGAAAAAAAACACTCTCCCTACCTACAGTTTTCTGTCCCTAGAAAAAAATGTTTTTTTTAATCACAATATAGCAAAAGGACAATTCACTCACTGTCCTTCCAGGTCCCTGGAAACAAGGACTTGCAGAGTGAAAGAAACTGACACTGTCCCTACCTAGAGTTTTCTGTCCCTAGAATAAATGTTTTTTTTAATCACAATATAGCAAAAGGACAATTCACTCACTGTCCTTCCAGGTCCCTGGAAACAAGGACTTGCAGAGTGAAAGAAACTGACACTGTCCCTACCTAGAGTTTTCTGTCCCTAGAATAAATGTTTTTTTTAATCACAATATAGCAAAAGGACAATTCACTCACTGTCCTTCCAGGTCCCTGGAAACAAGGACTTGCAGAGTGAAAGAAACTGACACTGTCCCTACCTAGAGTTTTCTGTCCCTAGAATAAATGTTTTTTTTAATCACAATATAGCAAAAGGACAATTCACTCACTGTCCTTCCAGGTCCCTGGAAACAAGGACTTGCAGAGTGAAAGAAACTGACACTGTCCCTACCTAGAGTTTTCTGTCCCTAGAATAAATGTTTTTTTTAATCACAATATAGCACAAGGAAAATTAACTCACTGTCCTTACAGGTCCCTGGAAACAAGGACTTGCAGAGTGAAAGAAAAAAAACACTCTCCCTACCTACAGTTTTCTGTCCCTAGAAAAAAATGTTTTTTTTAATCACAATATAGCAAAAGGACAATTCACTCACTGTCCTTCCAGGTCCCTGGAAACAAGGACTTGCAGAGTGAAAGAAACTGACACTGTCCCTACCTAGAGTTTTCTGTCCCTGGAATAAATGTTTTTTTCAGCACAATATAGCACAAGGACAATTAACTCACTGTCCTTACAGGTCCCTGGAAACAAGGACTTGCAGAGTGAAAGAAAAAAAATACTCTCCCTACCTACAGTTTTCTGTCCCTAGAAAAAAATGTTTTTTTTAATCACAATATAGCAAAAGGACAATTCACTCACTGTCCTTCCAGGTCCCTGGAAACAAGGACTTGCAGAGTGAAAGAAACTGACACTGTCCCTACCTAGAGTTTTCTGTCCCTAGAATAAATGTTTTTTTTAATCACAATATAGCAAAAGGACAATTCACTCACTGTCCTTCCAGGTCCCTGGAAACAAGGACTTGCAGAGTGAAAGAAACTGACACTGTCCCTACCTAGAGTTTTCTGTCCCTAGAATAAATGTTTTTTTTAATCACAATATAGCAAAAGGACAATTCACTCACTGTCCTTCCAGGTCCCTGGAAACAAGGACTTGCAGAGTGAAAGAAACTGACACTGTCCCTACCTAGAGTTTTCTGTCCCTAGAATAAATGTTTTTTTTAATCACAATATAGCAAAAGGACAATTCACTCACTGTCCTTCCAGGTCCCTGGAAACAAGGACTTGCAGAGTGAAAGAAACTGACACTGTCCCTACCTAGAGTTTTCTGTCCCTAGAATAAATGTTTTTTTTTAAGCACACTATAGCAGAAGCACAAAACACACTGACACTCTCCCTACCTATCCTTCTCTTTCCCTAAACTAAAGGAATCCAGGTTAAGCAAGAAAGAAATAACAGTCACTGTCCCTGCCTATGCTACTCTATCCCTGCTCCGGAACACACTACACTAGGCCGCCGTGCTGGCGGCCTTTTATAGTGTGGGGCGTGTACTAAACACCCTCAGCAATAATTGGCCACAGGCATCCTGCCTGTGGCCAATCATTGCTCTCCTCGCTGCCGGCGCTGTGATTGGCCAAGCATGCGGGGTCACAGTGCATGCTTGGCCAATCACAGCGCCTGGATGACACTGCGATGGCGTAGTGCATTGTGGGCCGTTCGCGTCACTCGAATTTGGCGCGAACGGCCCAAATCGTTCGATCTTCGTCGAACGATCGAACAGCCAATGTTCGAGTCGAACGTATGTTCGACTCGAACACGAAGCTCATCCCTATTGATGAGGAATGCTTTAGCACAGTATAGCACAATGAGAATTTCCCTCACTGTCCTTCCCTGTCCCTACAAACAAGGTTTAGCACAGTAAAACACACTGATACTCTCCCTACCTATAGTTTTCTGTCCCTATAATTTTTTTTTTAAAGATGGTTGATGAGGAATGCTTTAGCACAGTATAGCACAATGAGAATTTCCCTCACTGTCCTTCCCTGTCCCTACAGACAAGGTTTAGCACAGTAAAACACACTGACACTCTCCCTACCTATAGTTTTCTGTCCCTACAAAATTTTTTTTTTTAAAGATGGTTGATGAGGAATGCTTTAGCACAGTATAGCACAATGAGAATTTCCCTCACTGTCCTTCCCTGTCCCTACAAACAAGGTTTAGCACAGTAAAACACACTGACACTCTCCCTACCTATAGTTTTCTGTCCCTATAATTTTATTTATTTTTTTAAAGATGGTTGATGAGGAATGCTTTAGCACAGTATAGCACAATGAGAATTTCCCTCACTGTCCTTCCCTGTCCCTACAAACAAGGTTTAGCACAGTAAAACACACTGACACTCTCCCTACCTATAGTTTTCTGTCCCTATAAATTTTTTTTTTTAAAGATGGTTGATGAGGAATGCTTTAGCACAGTATAGCACAATGAGAATTTCCCTCACTGTCCTTCCCTGTCCCTACAAACAAGGTTTAGCACAGTAAAACACACTGACACTCTCCCTACCTATAGTTTTCTGTCCCTATATTTTTTTTTTTTTAAAGATGGTTGATGAGGAATGCTTTAGCACAGTATAGCACAATGAGAATTTCCCTCACTGTCCTTCCCTGTCCCTACAAACAAGGTTTAGCACAGTAAAACACACTGACACTCTCCCTACCTATAGTTTTCTGTCCCTATAAAATTTTTTTTTTAAAGATGGTTGATGAGGAATGCTTTAGCACAGTATAGCACAATGAGAATTTCCCTCACTGTCCTTCCCTGTCCCTACAGACAAGGTTTAGCACAGTAAAACACACTGACACTTTCCCTACCTATATTTTTCTGTCCCTACAAAAATTTTTTTTTTAAAGATGGTTGATGAGGAATGCTTTAGCACAGTATAGCACAATGAGAATTTCCCTCACTGTCCTTCCCTGTCCCTACAAACAAGGTTTAGCACAGTAAAACACACTGACACTCTCCCTACCTATAGTTTTCTGTCCCTATAATTTTTTTTTTTAAAGATGGTTGATGAGGAATGCTTTAGCACAGTATAGCACAATGAGAATTTCCCTCACTGTCCTTCCCTGTCCCTACAAACAAGGTTTAGCACAGTAAAACACACTGACACTCTCCCTACCTATAGTTTTCTGTCCCTATAATTTTTTTTTTAAAAGATGGTTGATGAGGAATGCTTTAGCACAGTATAGCACAATGAGAATTTCCCTCACTGTCCTTCCCTGTCCCTACAAACAAGGTTTAGCACAGTAAAACACACTGACATTCTCCCTACCTATAGTTTTCTGTCCCTATTAAAAATTTTTTTTTAAAGATGGTTGATGAGGAATGCTTTAGCACAGTATAGCACAATGAGAATTTCCCTCACTGTCCTTCCCTGTCCCTACAAACAAGGTTTAGCACAGTAAAACACACTGACACTCTCCCTACCTATAGTTTTCTGTCCCTATAATTTTTTTTTTTTAAAGATGGTTGATGAGGAATGCTTTAGCACAGTATAGCACAATGAGAATTTCCCTCACTGTCCTTCCCTGTCCCTACAAACAAGGTTTAGCACAGTAAAACACACTGACACTCTCCCTACCTATAGTTTTCTGTCCCTACAAAAATTTTTTTTTTAAAGATGGTTGATGAGGAATGCTTTAGCACAGTATAGCACAATGAGAATTTCCCTCACTGTCCTTCCCTGTCCCTACAAACAAGGTTTAGCACAGTAAAACACACTGACACTCTCCCTACCTATAGTTTTCTGTCCCTATAATTTTTTTTTTTTAAAGATGGTTGATGAGGAATGCTTTAGCACAGTATAGCACAATGAGAATTTCCCTCACTGTCCTTCCCTGTCCCTACAAACAAGGTTTAGCACAGTAAAACACACTGACACTCTCCCTACCTATAGTTTTCTGTCCCTATAATTTTTTTTTTTTAAAGATGTTGATGAGAAATGCTTTAGCACAGTATAGCACAATGAGAATTTCCCTCACTGTCCTTCCCTGTCCCTACAAACAAGGTTTAGCACAGTAAAACACACTGACACTCTCCCTACCTATAGTTTTCTGTCCCTATAAAAAAATTTTTTTAAAGATGGTTGATGAGGAATGCTTTAGCACAGTATAGCACAATGAGAATTTCCCTCACTGTCCTTCCCTGTCCCTACAAACAAGGTTTAGCACAGTAAAACACACTGACACTCTCCCTACCTATAGTTTTCTGTCCCTATAAAAAATGTTTTTTTAAAGATGGTTGATGAGGAATGCTTTAGCACAGTATAGCACAATGAGAATTTCCCTCACTGTCCTTCCCTGTCCCTACAAACAAGGTTTAGCACAGTAAAACACACTGACACTCTCCCTACCTATAGTTTTCTGTCCCTATAATTTTTTTTTTTTTAAAGATGGTTGATGAGGAATGCTTTAGCACAGTATAGCACAATGAGAATTTCCCTCACTGTCCTTCCCTGTCCCTACAAACAAGGTTTAGCACAGTAAAACACACTGACACTCTCCCTACCTATAGTTTTCTGTCCCTATATTTTTATTTTTTTAAATATGGTTGATGAGGAATGCTTTAGCACAGTATAGCACAATGAGAATTTCCCTCACTGTCCTTCCCTGTCCCTACAAACAAGGTTTAGCACAGTAAAACACACTGACACTCTCCCTACCTATAGTTTTCTGTCCCTATAAAAAATTTTTTTTTAAAGATGGTTGATGAGGAATGCTTTAGCACAGTATAGCACAATGAGAATTTCCCTCACTGTCCTTCCCTGTCCCTACAAACAAGGTTTAGCACAGTAAAACACACTGACACTCTCCCTACCTATAGTTTTCTGTCCCTATAAAAAAATTTTTTTTAAAGATGGTTGATGAGGAATGCTTTAGCACAGTATAGCACAATGAGAATTTCCCTCACTGTCCTTCCCTGTCCCTACAAACAAGGTTTAGCACAGTAAAACACACTGACACTCTCCCTACCTATAGTTTTCTGTCCCTTTAAAAAATGTTTTTTTAAAGATGGTTGATGAGGAATGCTTTAGCACAGTATAGCACAATGAGAATTTCCCTCACTGTCCTTCCCTGTCCCTACAGACAAGGTTTAGCACAGTAAAACACACTGACACTCTCCCTACCTATAGTTTTCTGTCCCTATAAAAAAATTTTTTTTTTAAAGATGGTTGATGAGGAATGCTTTAGCACAGTATAGCACAATGAGAATTTCCCTCACTGTCCTTCCCTGTCCCTACAAACAAGGTTTAGCACAGTAAAACACACTGACACTCTCCCTACCTATAGTTTTCTGTCCCTATAATTTTTTTTTTTAAAGATGGTTGATGAGGAATGCTTTAGCACAGTATAGCACAATGAGAATTTCCCTCACTGTCCTTCCCTGTCCCTACAAACAAGGTTTAGCACAGTAAAACACACTGACACTCTCCCTACCTATAGTTTTCTGTCCCTATAATTATTTTTTTTTTAAAGATGGTTGATGAGGAATGCTTTAGCACAGTATAGCACAATGAGAATTTCCCTCACTGTCCTTCCCTGTCCCTACAAACAAGGTTTAGCACAGTAAAACACACTGACACTCTCCCTACCTATAGTTTTCTGTCCCTATAATTTTTTTTTTTTAAAGATGGTTGATGAGGAATGCTTTAGCACAGTATAGCACAATGAGAATTTCCCTCACTGTCCTTCCCTGTCCCTACAAACAAGGTTTAGCACAGTAAAACACACTGACATTCTCCCTACCTATAGTTTTCTGTCCCTATAAAAAAAATTTTTTTAAAGATGCTTGATGAGGAATGCTTTAGCACAGTATAGCACAATGAGAATTTCCCTCACTGTCCTTCCCTGTCCCTACAAACAAGGTTTAGCACAGTAAAACACACTGACACTCTCCCTACCTATAGTTTTCTGTCCCTATAATTTTTTTTTTTTAAAGATGGTTGATGAGGAATGCTTTAGCACAGTATAGCACAATGAGAATTTCCCTCACTGTCCTTCCCTGTCCCTACAAACAAGGTTTAGCACAGTAAAACACACTGACACTCTCCCTACCTATAGTTTTCTGTCCCTACAAAAATTTTTTTTTTAAAGATGGTTGATGAGGAATGCTTTAGCACAGTATAGCACAATGAGAATTTCCCTCACTGTCCTTCCCTGTCCCTACAAACAAGGTTTAGCACAGTAAAACACACTGACACTCTCCCTACCTATAGTTTTCTGTCCCTATATTTTTTTTTTTTTTAAAGATGGTTGATGAGGAATGCTTTAGCACAGTATAGCACAATGAGAATTTCCCTCACTGTCCTTCCCTGTCCCTACAAACAAGGTTTAGCACAGTAAAACACACTGACACTCTCCCTACCTATAGTTTTCTGTCCCTATAATTTTTTTTTTTAAAGATGTTGATGAGGAATGCTTTAGCACAGTATAGCACAATGAGAATTTCCCTCACTGTCCTTCCCTGTCCCTACAAACAAGGTTTAGCACAGTAAAACACACTGACACTCTCCCTACCTATAGTTTTCTGTCCCTATAAAAAATTTTTTTTTAAAGATGGTTGATGAGGAATGCTTTAGCACAGTATAGCACAATGAGAATTTCCCTCACTGTCCTTCCCTGTCCCTACAAACAAGGTTTAGCACAGTAAAACACACTGACACTCTCCCTACCTATAGTTTTCTGTCCCTATAAAAAATGTTTTTTTAAAGATGGTTGATGAGGAATGCTTTAGCACAGTATAGCACAATGAGAATTTCCCTCACTGTCCTTCCCTGTCCCTACAAACAAGGTTTAGCACAGTAAAACACACTGACACTCTCCCTACCTATAGTTTTCTGTCCCTATAATTTTTTTTTTTTAAAGATGGTTGATGAGGAATGCTTTAGCACAGTATAGCACAATGAGAATTTCCCTCACTGTCCTTCCCTGTCCCTACAAACAAGGTTTAGCACAGTAAAACACACTGACACTCTCCCTACCTATAGTTTTCTGTCCCTATAATTTTTTTTTTTAAAGATGGTTGATGAGGAATGCTTTAGCACAGTATAGCACAATGAGAATTTACCTCACTGTCCTTCCCTGTCCCTACAAACAAGGTTTAGCACAGTAAAACACACTGACATTCTCCCTACCTATAGTTTTCTGTCCCTATAAAAAATTTTTTTTTAAAGATGCTTGATGAGGAATGCTTTAGCACAGTATAGCACAATGAGAATTTCCCTCACTGTCCTTCCCTGTCCCTACAAACAAGGTTTAGCACAGTAAAACACACTGACACTCTCCCTACCTATAGTTTTCTGTCCCTATAATTTTTTTTTTTTAAAGATGGTTGATGAGGAATGCTTTAGCACAGTATAGCACAATGAGAATTTCCCTCACTGTCCTTCCCTGTCCCTACAAACAAGGTTTAGCACAGTAAAACACACTGACACTCTCCCTACCTATAGTTTTCTGTCCCTACAAAATTTTTTTTTTTAAAGATGGTTGATGAGGAATGCTTTAGCACAGTATAGCACAATGAGAATTTCCCTCACTGTCCTTCCCTGTCCCTACAAACAAGGTTTAGCACAGTAAAACACACTGACACTCTCCCTACCTATAGTTTTCTGTCCCTATAATTTTTTTTTTTTTTAAAGATGGTTGATGAGGAATGCTTTAGCACAGTATAGCACAATGAGAATTTCCCTCACTGTCCTTCCCTGTCCCTACAAACAAGGTTTAGCACAGTAAAACACACTGACACTCTCCCTACCTATAGTTTTCTGTCCCTATAATTTTTTTTTTTAAAGATGTTGATGAGGAATGCTTTAGCACAGTATAGCACAATGAGAATTTCCCTCACTGTCCTTCCCTGTCCCTACAAACAAGGTTTAGCACAGTAAAACACACTGACACTCTCCCTACCTATAGTTTTCTGTCCCTATAAAAATTTTTTTTTTAAAGATGGTTGATGAGGAATGCTTTAGCACAGTATAGCACAATGAGAATTTCCCTCACTGTCCTTCCCTGTCCCTACAAACAAGGTTTAGCACAGTAAAACACACTGACACTCTCCCTACCTATAGTTTTCTGTCCCTATAAAAAATGTTTTTTTAAAGATGGTTGATGAGGAATGCTTTAGCACAGTATAGCACAATGAGAATTTCCCTCACTGTCCTTCCCTGTCCCTACAAACAAGGTTTAGCACAGTAAAACACACTGACACTCTCCCTACCTATAGTTTTCTGTCCCTATAATTTTTTTTTTTTAAAGATGGTTGATGAGGAATGCTTTAGCACAGTATAGCACAATGAGAATTTCCCTCACTGTCCTTCCCTGTCCCTACAAACAAGGTTTAGCACAGTAAAACACACTGACACTCTCCCTACCTATAGTTTTCTGTCCCTATATTTTTTTTTTAAATATGGTTGATGAGGAATGCTTTAGCACAGTATAGCACAATGAGAATTTCCCTCACTGTCCTTCCCTGTCCCTACAAACAAGGTTTAGCACAGTAAAACACACTGACACTCTCCCTACCTATAGTTTTCTGTCCCTATAAAAAAATTTTTTTTAAAGATGGTTGATGAGGAATGCTTTAGCACAGTATAGCACAATGAGAATTTCCCTCACTGTCCTTCCCTGTCCCTACAAACAAGGTTTAGCACAGTAAAACACACTGACACTCTCCCTACCTATAGTTTTCTGTCCCTTTAAAAAATGTTTTTTTTAAAGATGGTTGATGAGGAATGCTTTAGCACAGTATAGCACAATGAGAATTTCCCTCACTGTCCTTCCCTGTCCCTACAAACAAGGTTTAGCACAGTAAAACACACTGACACTCTCCCTACCTATAGTTTTCTGCCCCTATAATTTTTTTTTTAAAGATGGTTGATGAGGAATGCTTTAGCACAGTATAGCACAATGAGAATTTCCCTCACTGTCCTTCCCTGTCCCTACAAACAAGGTTTAGCACAGTAAAACACACTGACACTCTCCCTACCTATAGTTTTCTGTCCCTTTAAAAAATGTTTTTTTAAAGATGGTTGATGAGGAATGCTTTAGCACAGTATAGCACAATGAGAATTTCCCTCACTGTCCTTCCCTGTCCCTACAGACAAGGTTTAGCACAGTAAAACACACTGACACTCTCCCTACCTATAGTTTTCTGTCCCTATAAAAATTTTTTTTTTAAAGATGGTTGATGAGGAATGCTTTAGCACAGTATAGCACAATGAGAATTTCCCTCACTGTCCTTCCCTGTCCCTACAAACAAGGTTTAGCACAGTAAAACACACTGACACTCTCCCTACCTATAGTTTTCTGTCCCTATAATTTTTTTTTTTAAAGATGGTTGATGAGGAATGCTTTAGCACAGTATAGCACAATGAGAATTTCCCTCACTGTCCTTCCCTGTCCCTACAAACAAGGTTTAGCACAGTAAAACACACTGACACTCTCCCTACCTATAGTTTTCTGTCCCTATAATTATTTTTTTTTTAAAGATGGTTGATGAGGAATGCTTTAGCACAGTATAGCACAATGAGAATTTCCCTCACTGTCCTTCCCTGTCCCTACAAACAAGGTTTAGCACAGTAAAACACACTGACACTCTCCCTACCTATAGTTTTCTGTCCCTATAATTTTTTTTTTAAAGATGGTTGATGAGGAATGCTTTAGCACAGTATAGCACAATGAGAATTTCCCTCACTGTCCTTCCCTGTCCCTACAAACAAGGTTTAGCACAGTAAAACACACTGACATTCTCCCTACCTATAGTTTTCTGTCCCTATAAAAAATTTTTTTTTAAAGATGCTTGATGAGGAATGCTTTAGCACAGTATAGCACAATGAGAATTTCCCTCACTGTCCTTCCCTGTCCCTACAAACAAGGTTTAGCACAGTAAAACACACTGACACTCTCCCTACCTATAGTTTTCTGTCCCTATAATTTTTTTTTTTTAAAAGATGGTTGATGAGGAATGCTTTAGCACAGTATAGCACAATGAGAATTTCCCTCACTGTCCTTCCCTGTCCCTACAAACAAGGTTTAGCACAGTAAAACACACTGACACTCTCCCTACCTATAGTTTTCTGTCCCTACAAATTTTTTTTTTTTAAAGATGGTTGATGAGGAATGCTTTAGCACAGTATAGCACAATGAGAATTTCCCTCACTGTCCTTCCCTGTCCCTACAAACAAGGTTTAGCACAGTAAAACACACTGACACTCTCCCTACCTATAGTTTTCTGTCCCTATAATTTTTTTTTTTTTAAAGATGGTTGATGAGGAATGCTTTAGCACAGTATAGCACAATGAGAATTTCCCTCACTGTCCTTCCCTGTCCCTACAAACAAGGTTTAGCACAGTAAAACACACTGACACTCTCCCTACCTATAGTTTTCTGTCCCTATAAAAAATGTTTTTTTTAAAGATGGTTGATGAGGAATGCTTTAGCACAGTATAGCACAATGAGAATTTCCCTCACTGTCCTTCCCTGTCCCTACAAACAAGGTTTAGCACAGTAAAACACACTGACACTCTCCCTACCTATAGTTTTCTGTCCCTATAATTTTTTTTTTTTAAAGATGGTTGATGAGGAATGCTTTAGCACAGTATAGCACAATGAGAATTTCCCTCACTGTCCTTCCCTGTCCCTACAAACAAGGTTTAGCACAGTAAAACACACTGACACTCTCCCTACCTATAGTTTTCTGTCCCTATAATTTTTTTTTTTTAAAGATGGTTGATGAGGAATGCTTTAGCACAGTATAGCACAATGAGAATTTCCCTCACTGTCCTTCCCTGTCCCTACAAACAAGGTTTAGCACAGTAAAACACACTGACACTCTCCCTACCTATAGTTTTCTGTCCCTATAATTTTTTTTTTTTTAAAGATGGTTGATGAGGAATGCTTTAGCACAGTATAGCACAATGAGAATTTCCCTCACTGTCCTTCCCTGTCCCTACAAACAAGGTTTAGCACAGTAAAACACACTGACACTCTCCCTACCTATAGTTTTCTGTCCCTATAAAAAATGTTTTTTTAAAGATGGTTGATGAGGAATGCTTTAGCACAGTATAGCACAATGAGAATTTCCCTCACTGTCCTTCCCTGTCCCTACAAACAAGGTTTAGCACAGTAAAACACACTGACACTCTCCCTACCTATAGTTTTCTGTCCCTATAATTTTTTTTTTTTAAAGATGGTTGATGAGGAATGCTTTAGCACAGTATAGCACAATGAGAATTTCCCTCACTGTCCTTCCCTGTCCCTACAAACAAGGTTTAGCACAGTAAAACACACTGACACTCTCCCTACCTATAGTTTTCTGTCCCTATAATTTTTTTTTTTAAAGATGGTTGATGAGGAATGCTTTAGCACAGTATAGCACAATGAGAATTTCCCTCACTGTCCTTCCCTGTCCCTACAAACAAGGTTTAGCACAGTAAAACACACTGACATTCTCCCTACCTATAGTTTTCTGTCCCTATAAAAAATTTTTTTTTAAAGATGCTTGATGAGGAATGCTTTAGCACAGTATAGCACAATGAGAATTTCCCTCACTGTCCTTCCCTGTCCCTACAAACAAGGTTTAGCACAGTAAAACACACTGACACTCTCCCTACCTATAGTTTTCTGTCCCTATAATTTTTTTTTTTAAAGATGGTTGATGAGGAATGCTTTAGCACAGTATAGCACAATGAGAATTTCCCTCACTGTCCTTCCCTGTCCCTACAAACAAGGTTTAGCACAGTAAAACACACTGACACTCTCCCTACCTATAGTTTTCTGTCCCTACAAAAAAATTTTTTTTAAAGATGGTTGATGAGGAATGCTTTAGCACAGTATAGCACAATGAGAATTTCCCTCACTGTCCTTCCCTGTCCCTACAAACAAGGTTTAGCACAGTAAAACACACTGACACTCTCCCTACCTATAGTTTTCTGTCCCTATAATTTTTTTTTTTTAAAGATGGTTGATGAGGAATGCTTTAGCACAGTATAGCACAATGAGAATTTCCCTCACTGTCCTTCCCTGTCCCTACAAACAAGGTTTAGCACAGTAAAACACACTGACACTCTCCCTACCTATAGTTTTCTGTCCCTATAATTTTTTTTTTTAAAGATGTTGATGAGGAATGCTTTAGCACAGTATAGCACAATGAGAATTTCCCTCACTGTCCTTCCCTGTCCCTACAAACAAGGTTTAGCACAGTAAAACACACTGACACTCTCCCTACCTATAGTTTTCTGTCCCTATAAAAAAATGTTTTTTTAAAGATGGTTGATGAGGAATGCTTTAGCACAGTATAGCACAATGAGAATTTCCCTCACTGTCCTTCCCTGTCCCTACAAACAAGGTTTAGCACAGTAAAACACACTGACACTCTCCCTACCTATAGTTTTCTGTCCCTATAATTTTTTTTTTTTAAAGATGGTTGATGAGGAATGCTTTAGCACAGTATAGCACAATGAGAATTTCCCTCACTGTCCTTCCCTGTCCCTACAAACAAGGTTTAGCACAGTAAAACACACTGACACTCTCCCTACCTATAGTTTTCTGTCCCTATATTTTTTTTTTAAATATGGTTGATGAGGAATGCTTTAGCACAGTATAGCACAATGAGAATTTCCCTCACTGTCCTTCCCTGTCCCTACAAACAAGGTTTAGCACAGTAAAACACACTGACACTCTCCCTACCTATAGTTTTCTGTCCCTATAAAAAATTTTTTTTTAAAGATGGTTGATGAGGAATGCTTTAGCACAGTATAGCACAATGAGAATTTCCCTCACTGTCCTTCCCTGTCCCTACAAACAAGGTTTAGCACAGTAAAACACACTGACACTCTCCCTACCTATAGTTTTCTGTCCCTTTAAAAAATGTTTTTTTTAAAGATGGTTGATGAGGAATGCTTTAGCACAGTATAGCACAATGAGAATTTCCCTCACTGTCCTTCCCTGTCCCTACAAACAAGGTTTAGCACAGTAAAACACACTGACACTCTCCCTACCTATAGTTTTCTGCCCCTATAATTTTTTTTTTAAAGATGGTTGATGAGGAATGCTTTAGCACAGTATAGCACAATGAGAATTTCCCTCACTGTCCTTCCCTGTCCCTACAAACAAGGTTTAGCACAGTAAAACACACTGACACTCTCCCTACCTATAGTTTTCTGTCCCTTTAAAAAATGTTTTTTTAAAGATGGTTGATGAGGAATGCTTTAGCACAGTATAGCACAATGAGAATTTCCCTCACTGTCCTTCCCTGTCCCTACAGACAAGGTTTAGCACAGTAAAACACACTGACACTCTCCCTACCTATAGTTTTCTGTCCCTATAAAAATTTTTTTTTTAAAGATGGTTGATGAGGAATGCTTTAGCACAGTATAGCACAATGAGAATTTCCCTCACTGTCCTTCCCTGTCCCTACAAACAAGGTTTAGCACAGTAAAACACACTGACACTCTCCCTACCTATAGTTTTCTGTCCCTATAATTTTTTTTTTTAAAGATGGTTGATGAGGAATGCTTTAGCACAGTATAGCACAATGAGAATTTCCCTCACTGTCCTTCCCTGTCCCTACAAACAAGGTTTAGCACAGTAAAACACACTGACACTCTCCCTACCTATAGTTTTCTGTCCCTATAATTATTTTTTTTTTAAAGATGGTTGATGAGGAATGCTTTAGCACAGTATAGCACAATGAGAATTTCCCTCACTGTCCTTCCCTGTCCCTACAAACAAGGTTTAGCACAGTAAAACACACTGACACTCTCCCTACCTATAGTTTTCTGTCCCTATAATTTTTTTTTTAAAGATGGTTGATGAGGAATGCTTTAGCACAGTATAGCACAATGAGAATTTCCCTCACTGTCCTTCCCTGTCCCTACAAACAAGGTTTAGCACAGTAAAACACACTGACATTCTCCCTACCTATAGTTTTCTGTCCCTATAAAAAATTTTTTTTTAAAGATGCTTGATGAGGAATGCTTTAGCACAGTATAGCACAATGAGAATTTCCCTCACTGTCCTTCCCTGTCCCTACAAACAAGGTTTAGCACAGTAAAACACACTGACACTCTCCCTACCTATAGTTTTCTGTCCCTATAATTTTTTTTTTTTAAAAGATGGTTGATGAGGAATGCTTTAGCACAGTATAGCACAATGAGAATTTCCCTCACTGTCCTTCCCTGTCCCTACAAACAAGGTTTAGCACAGTAAAACACACTGACACTCTCCCTACCTATAGTTTTCTGTCCCTACAAATTTTTTTTTTTTAAAGATGGTTGATGAGGAATGCTTTAGCACAGTATAGCACAATGAGAATTTCCCTCACTGTCCTTCCCTGTCCCTACAAACAAGGTTTAGCACAGTAAAACACACTGACACTCTCCCTACCTATAGTTTTCTGTCCCTATAATTTTTTTTTTTTTAAAGATGGTTGATGAGGAATGCTTTAGCACAGTATAGCACAATGAGAATTTCCCTCACTGTCCTTCCCTGTCCCTACAAACAAGGTTTAGCACAGTAAAACACACTGACACTCTCCCTACCTATAGTTTTCTGTCCCTATAAAAAATGTTTTTTTTAAAGATGGTTGATGAGGAATGCTTTAGCACAGTATAGCACAATGAGAATTTCCCTCACTGTCCTTCCCTGTCCCTACAAACAAGGTTTAGCACAGTAAAACACACTGACACTCTCCCTACCTATAGTTTTCTGTCCCTATAATTTTTTTTTTTTAAAGATGGTTGATGAGGAATGCTTTAGCACAGTATAGCACAATGAGAATTTCCCTCACTGTCCTTCCCTGTCCCTACAAACAAGGTTTAGCACAGTAAAACACACTGACACTCTCCCTACCTATAGTTTTCTGTCCCTATAATTTTTTTTTTTTAAAGATGGTTGATGAGGAATGCTTTAGCACAGTATAGCACAATGAGAATTTCCCTCACTGTCCTTCCCTGTCCCTACAAACAAGGTTTAGCACAGTAAAACACACTGACACTCTCCCTACCTATAGTTTTCTGTCCCTATAATTTTTTTTTTTTTAAAGATGGTTGATGAGGAATGCTTTAGCACAGTATAGCACAATGAGAATTTCCCTCACTGTCCTTCCCTGTCCCTACAAACAAGGTTTAGCACAGTAAAACACACTGACACTCTCCCTACCTATAGTTTTCTGTCCCTATAAAAAATGTTTTTTTAAAGATGGTTGATGAGGAATGCTTTAGCACAGTATAGCACAATGAGAATTTCCCTCACTGTCCTTCCCTGTCCCTACAAACAAGGTTTAGCACAGTAAAACACACTGACACTCTCCCTACCTATAGTTTTCTGTCCCTATAATTTTTTTTTTTTAAAGATGGTTGATGAGGAATGCTTTAGCACAGTATAGCACAATGAGAATTTCCCTCACTGTCCTTCCCTGTCCCTACAAACAAGGTTTAGCACAGTAAAACACACTGACACTCTCCCTACCTATAGTTTTCTGTCCCTATAATTTTTTTTTTTAAAGATGGTTGATGAGGAATGCTTTAGCACAGTATAGCACAATGAGAATTTCCCTCACTGTCCTTCCCTGTCCCTACAAACAAGGTTTAGCACAGTAAAACACACTGACATTCTCCCTACCTATAGTTTTCTGTCCCTATAAAAAATTTTTTTTTAAAGATGCTTGATGAGGAATGCTTTAGCACAGTATAGCACAATGAGAATTTCCCTCACTGTCCTTCCCTGTCCCTACAAACAAGGTTTAGCACAGTAAAACACACTGACACTCTCCCTACCTATAGTTTTCTGTCCCTATAATTTTTTTTTTTAAAGATGGTTGATGAGGAATGCTTTAGCACAGTATAGCACAATGAGAATTTCCCTCACTGTCCTTCCCTGTCCCTACAAACAAGGTTTAGCACAGTAAAACACACTGACACTCTCCCTACCTATAGTTTTCTGTCCCTACAAAAAAATTTTTTTTAAAGATGGTTGATGAGGAATGCTTTAGCACAGTATAGCACAATGAGAATTTCCCTCACTGTCCTTCCCTGTCCCTACAAACAAGGTTTAGCACAGTAAAACACACTGACACTCTCCCTACCTATAGTTTTCTGTCCCTATAATTTTTTTTTTTTAAAGATGGTTGATGAGGAATGCTTTAGCACAGTATAGCACAATGAGAATTTCCCTCACTGTCCTTCCCTGTCCCTACAAACAAGGTTTAGCACAGTAAAACACACTGACACTCTCCCTACCTATAGTTTTCTGTCCCTATAATTTTTTTTTTTAAAGATGTTGATGAGGAATGCTTTAGCACAGTATAGCACAATGAGAATTTCCCTCACTGTCCTTCCCTGTCCCTACAAACAAGGTTTAGCACAGTAAAACACACTGACACTCTCCCTACCTATAGTTTTCTGTCCCTATAAAAAAAATTTTTTTAAAGATGGTTGATGAGGAATGCTTTAGCACAGTATAGCACAATGAGAATTTCCCTCACTGTCCTTCCCTGTCCCTACAAACAAGGTTTAGCACAGTAAAACACACTGACACTCTCCCTACCTATAGTTTTCTGTCCCTATAAAAAATGTTTTTTTAAAGATGGTTGATGAGGAATGCTTTAGCACAGTATAGCACAATGAGAATTTCCCTCACTGTCCTTCCCTGTCCCTACAAACAAGGTTTAGCACAGTAAAACACACTGACACTCTCCCTACCTATAGTTTTCTGTCCCTATAATTTTTTTTTTTTAAAGATGGTTGATGAGGAATGCTTTAGCACAGTATAGCACAATGAGAATTTCCCTCACTGTCCTTCCCTGTCCCTACAAACAAGGTTTAGCACAGTAAAACACACTGACACTCTCCCTACCTATAGTTTTCTGTCCCTATATTTTTTTTTTTTAAATATGGTTGATGAGGAATGCTTTAGCACAGTATAGCACAATGAGAATTTCCCTCACTGTCCTTCCCTGTCCCTACAAACAAGGTTTAGCACAGTAAAACACACTGACACTCTCCCTACCTATAGTTTTCTGTCCCTATAAAAAATTTTTTTTTTAAAGATGGTTGATGAGGAATGCTTTAGCACAGTATAGCACAATGAGAATTTCCCTCACTGTCCTTCCCTGTCCCTACAAACAAGGTTTAGCACAGTAAAACACACTGACACTCTCCCTACCTATAGTTTTCTGTCCCTATAAAAATTTTTTTTTTAAAGATGGTTGATGAGGAATGCTTTAGCACAGTATAGCACAATGAGAATTTCCCTCACTGTCCTTCCCTGTCCCTACAAACAAGGTTTAGCACAGTAAAACACACTGACACTCTCCCTACCTATAGTTTTCTGTCCCTTTAAAAAATGTTTTTTTAAAGATGGTTGATGAGGAATGCTTTAGCACAGTATAGCACAATGAGAATTTCCCTCACTGTCCTTCCCTGTCCCTACAAACAAGGTTTAGCACAGTAAAACACACTGACACTCTCCCTACCTATAGTTTTCTGTCCCTATAATTTTTTTTTTTAAAGATGGTTGATGAGGAATGCTTTAGCACAGTATAGCACAATGAGAATTTCCCTCACTGTCCTTCCCTGTCCCTACAAACAAGGTTTAGCACAGTAAAACACACTGACACTCTCCCTACCTATAGTTTTCTGTCCCTATAATTATTTTTTTTTTAAAGATGGTTGATGAGGAATGCTTTAGCACAGTATAGCACAATGAGAATTTCCCTCACTGTCCTTCCCTGTCCCTACAAACAAGGTTTAGCACAGTAAAACACACTGACACTCTCCCTACCTATAGTTTTCTGTCCCTATAATTTTTTTTTTAAAGATGGTTGATGAGGAATGCTTTAGCACAGTATAGCACAATGAGAATTTCCCTCACTGTCCTTCCCTGTCCCTACAAACAAGGTTTAGCACAGTAAAACACACTGACATTCTCCCTACCTATAGTTTTCTGTCCCTATAAAAAATTTTTTTTTAAAGATGCTTGATGAGGAATGCTTTAGCACAGTATAGCACAATGAGAATTTCCCTCACTGTCCTTCCCTGTCCCTACAAACAAGGTTTAGCACAGTAAAACACACTGACACTCTCCCTACCTATAGTTTTCTGTCCCTATAATTTTTTTTTTTTAAAGATGGTTGATGAGGAATGCTTTAGCACAGTATAGCACAATGAGAATTTCCCTCACTGTCCTTCCCTGTCCCTACAAACAAGGTTTAGCACAGTAAAACACACTGACACTCTCCCTACCTATAGTTTTCTGTCCCTACAAATTTTTTTTTTTTAAAGATGGTTGATGAGGAATGCTTTAGCACAGTATAGCACAATGAGAATTTCCCTCACTGTCCTTCCCTGTCCCTACAAACAAGGTTTAGCACAGTAAAACACACTGACACTCTCCCTACCTATAGTTTTCTGTCCCTATAATTTTTTTTTTTTTAAAGATGGTTGATGAGGAATGCTTTAGCACAGTATAGCACAATGAGAATTTCCCTCACTGTCCTTCCCTGTCCCTACAAACAAGGTTTAGCACAGTAAAACACACTGACACTCTCCCTACCTATAGTTTTCTGTCCCTATAAATTTTTTTTTTAAAGATGTTGATGAGGAATGCTTTAGCACAGTATAGCACAATGAGAATTTCCCTCACTGTCCTTCCCTGTCCCTACAAACAAGGTTTAGCACAGTAAAACACACTGACACTCTCCCTACCTATAGTTTTCTGTCCCTATAAAAAATTTTTTTTTAAAGATGGTTGATGAGGAATGCTTTAGCACAGTATAGCACAATGAGAATTTCCCTCACTGTCCTTCCCTGTCCCTACAAACAAGGTTTAGCACAGTAAAACACACTGACACTCTCCCTACCTATAGTTTTCTGTCCCTATAAAAAATGTTTTTTTAAAGATGGTTGATGAGGAATGCTTTAGCACAGTATAGCACAATGAGAATTTCCCTCACTGTCCTTCCCTGTCCCTACAAACAAGGTTTAGCACAGTAAAACACACTGACACTCTCCCTACCTATAGTTTTCTGTCCCTATAATTTTTTTTTTTTAAAGATGGTTGATGAGGAATGCTTTAGCACAGTATAGCACAATGAGAATTTCCCTCACTGTCCTTCCCTGTCCCTACAAACAAGGTTTAGCACAGTAAAACACACTGACACTCTCCCTACCTATAGTTTTCTGTCCCTATAATTTTTTTTTTTAAAGATGGTTGATGAGGAATGCTTTAGCACAGTATAGCACAATGAGAATTTCCCTCACTGTCCTTCCCTGTCCCTACAAACAAGGTTTAGCACAGTAAAACACACTGACATTCTCCCTACCTATAGTTTTCTGTCCCTATAAAAATTTTTTTTTTAAAGATGCTTGATGAGGAATGCTTTAGCACAGTATAGCACAATGAGAATTTCCCTCACTGTCCTTCCCTGTCCCTACAAACAAGGTTTAGCACAGTAAAACACACTGACACTCTCCCTACCTATAGTTTTCTGTCCCTATAATTTTTTTTTTTAAAGATGGTTGATGAGGAATGCTTTAGCACAGTATAGCACAATGAGAATTTCCCTCACTGTCCTTCCCTGTCCCTACAAACAAGGTTTAGCACAGTAAAACACACTGACACTCTCCCTACCTATAGTTTTCTGTCCCTACAAAAAAATTTTTTTTAAAGATGGTTGATGAGGAATGCTTTAGCACAGTATAGCACAATGAGAATTTCCCTCACTGTCCTTCCCTGTCCCTACAAACAAGGTTTAGCACAGTAAAACACACTGACACTCTCCCTACCTATAGTTTTCTGTCCCTATAATTTTTTTTTTTTTAAAGATGGTTGATGAGGAATGCTTTAGCACAGTATAGCACAATGAGAATTTCCCTCACTGTCCTTCCCTGTCCCTACAAACAAGGTTTAGCACAGTAAAACACACTGACACTCTCCCTACCTATAGTTTTCTGTCCCTATAAAAATTTTTTTTTTTAAAGATGGTTGATGAGGAATGCTTTAGCACAGTATAGCACAATGAGAATTTCCCTCACTGTCCTTCCCTGTCCCTACAAACAAGGTTTAGCACAGTAAAACACACTGACACTCTCCCTACCTATAGTTTTCTGTCCCTATAAAAATTTTTTTTTTAAAGATGGTTGATGAGGAATGCTTTAGCACAGTATAGCACAATGAGAATTTCCCTCACTGTCCTTCCCTGTCCCTACAAACAAGGTTTAGCACAGTAAAACACACTGACACTCTCCCTACCTATAGTTTTCTGTCCCTTTAAAAAATGTTTTTTTAAAGATGGTTGATGAGGAATGCTTTAGCACAGTATAGCACAATGAGAATTTCCCTCACTGTCCTTCCCTGTCCCTACAAACAAGGTTTAGCACAGTAAAACACACTGACACTCTCCCTACCTATAGTTTTCTGCCCCTATAATTTTTTTTTTTAAAGATGGTTGATGAGGAATGCTTTAGCACAGTATAGCACAATGAGAATTTCCCTCACTGTCCTTCCCTGTCCCTACAAACAAGGTTTAGCACAGTAAAACACACTGACACTCTCCCTACCTATAGTTTTCTGTCCCTATAATTTTTTTTTTTTTAAAGATGGTTGATGAGGAATGCTTTAGCACAGTATAGCACAATGAGAATTTCCCTCACTGTCCTTCCCTGTCCCTACAAACAAGGTTTAGCACAGTAAAACACACTGACACTCTCCCTACCTATAGTTTTCTGTCCCTATACATTTTTTTTTTAAAGATGGTTGATGAGGAATGCTTTAGCACAGTATAGCACAATGAGAATTTGCCTCACTGTCCTTCCCTGTCCCTACAAACAAGGTTTAGCATAGTAAAACACACTGACACTCTCCCTACCTATAGTTTTCTGTCCCTATAAAAAATGTTTTTTTAAAGATGGTTGATGAGGAATGCTTTAGCACAGTATAGCACAATGAGAATTTCCCTCACTGTCCTTCCCTGTCCCTACAAACAAGGTTTAGAACAGTAAAACACACTGACACTCTCCCTACCTATAGTTTTCTGTCCCTATATTTTTTTTTTTTTAAAGATGGTTGATGAGGAATGCTTTAGCACAGTATAGCACAATGAGAATTTCCCTCACTGTCCTTCCCTGTCCCTACAAACAAGGTTTAGCACAGTAAAACACACTGACACTCTCCCTACCTATAGTTTTCTGTCCCTATAAAAAATTTTTTTTTAAAGATGGTTGATGAGGAATGCTTTAGCACAGTATAGCACAATGAGAATTTCCCTCACTGTCCTTCCCTGTCCCTACAAACAAGGTTTAGCACAGTAAAACACACTGACACTCTCCCTACCTATAGTTTTCTGTCCCTATAATTTTTTTTTTTTTTAAAGATGGTTGATGAGGAATGCTTTAGCACAGTATAGCACAATGAGAATTTCCCTCACTGTCCTTCCCTGTCCTTACAAACAAGGTTTAGCACAGTAAAACACACTGACACTCTCCCTACCTATAGTTTTCTGTCCCTACAAAAATTTTTTTTTTAAAGATGGTTGATGAGGAATGCTTTAGCACAGTATAGCACAATGAGAATTTCCCTCACTGTCCTTCCCTGTCCCTACAAACAAGGTTTAGCACAGTAAAACACACTGACACTCTCCCTACCTATAGTTTTCTGTCCCTATAAAAATTTTTTTTTTTAAAGATGGTTGATGAGGAATGCTTTAGCACAGTATAGCACAATGAGAATTTCCCTCACTGTCCTTCCCTGTCCCTACAAACAAGGTTTAGCACAGTAAAACACACTGACACTCTCCCTACCTATAGTTTTCTGTCCCTATAATTTTTTTTTTTAAAGATGGTTGATGAGGAATGCTTTAGCACAGTATAGCACAATGAGAATTTCCCTCACTGTCCTTCCCTGTCCCTACAAACAAGGTTTAGCACAGTAAAACACACTGACACTCTCCCTACCTATAGTTTTCTGTCCCTATAAAAAATTTTTTTTAAAGATGGTTGATGAGGAATGCTTTAGCACAGTATAGCACAATGAGAATTTCCCTCACTGTCCTTCCCTGTCCCTACAAACAAGGTTTAGCACAGTAAAACACACTGACACTCTCCCTACCTATAGTTTTCTGTCCCTATAATTTTTTTTTTTAAAAGATGGTTGATGAGGAATGCTTTAGCACAGTATAGCACAATGAGAATTTCCCTCACTGTCCTTCCCTGTCCCTACAAACAAGGTTTAGCACAGTAAAACACACTGACACTCTCCCTACCTATAGTTTTCTGTCCCTATATTTTTTTTTTTTTAAAGATGGTTGATGAGGAATGCTTTAGCACAGTACAGCACAATGAGAATTTCCCTCACTGTCCTTCCCTGTCCCTACAAACAAGGTTTAGCACAGTAAAACACACTGACACTCTCCCTACCTATAGTTTTCTGTCCCTACAAAATTTTTTTTTTTAAAGATGGTTGATGAGGAATGCTTTAGCACAGTATAGCACAATGAGAATTTCCCTCACTGTCCTTCCCTGTCCCTACAAACAAGGTTTAGCACAGTAAAACACACTGACACTCTCCCTACCTATAGTTTTCTGTCCCTATAATTTTTTTTTTTTTAAAGATGGTTGATGAGGAATGCTTTAGCACAGTATAGCACAATGAGAATTTCCCTCACTGTCCTTCCCTGTCCCTACAAACAAGGTTTAGCACAGTAAAACACACTGACACTCTCCCTACCTATAGTTTTCTGTCCCTATATTTTTTTTTTTTTTAAAGATGTTGATGAGGAATGCTTTAGCACAGTATAGCACAATGAGAATTTCCCTCACTGTCCTTCCCTGTCCCTACAAACAAGGTTTAGCACAGTAAAACACACTGACACTCTCCCTACCTATAGTTTTCTGTCCCTATAAATTTTTTTTTTTAAAGATGGTTGATGAGGAATGCTTTAGCACAGTATAGCACAATGAGAATTTCCCTCACTGTCCTTCCCTGTCCCTACAAACAAGGTTTAGCACAGTAAAACACACTGACACTCTCCCTACCTATAGTTTTCTGTCCCTATAAAAAATGTTTTTTTAAAGATGGTTGATGAGGAATGCTTTAGCACAGTATAGCACAATGAGAATTTCCCTCACTGTCCTTCCCTGTCCCTACAAACAAGGTTTAGCACAGTAAAACACACTGACACTCTCCCTACCTATAGTTTTCTGTCCCTATATTTTTTTTTTTAAAGATGGTTGATGAGGAATGCTTTAGCACAGTATAGCACAATGAGAATTTCCCTCACTGTCCTTCCCTGTCCCTACAAACAAGGTTTAGCACAGTAAAACACACTGACACTCTCCCTACCTATAGTTTTCTGTCCCTATATTTTTTTTTTTTAAATATGGTTGATGAGGAATGCTTTAGCACAGTATAGCACAATGAGAATTTCCCTCACTGTCCTTCCCTGTCCTTCCCTGTCCCTACAAACAAGGTTTAGCACAGTAAAACACACTGACACTCTCCCTACCTATAGTTTTCTGTCCCTATAAAAAATGTTTTTTTAAAGATGGTTGATGAGGAATGCTTTAGCACAGTATAGCACAATGAGAATTTCCCTCACTGTCCTTCCCTGTCCCTACAAACAAGGTTTAGCACAGTAAAACACACTGACACTCTCCCTACCTATAGTTTTCTGTCCCTATAATTTTTTTTTTTTAAAGATGGTTGATGAGGAATGCTTTAGCACAGTATAGCACAATGAGAATTTCCCTCACTGTCCTTCCCTGTCCCTACAAACAAGGTTTAGCACAGTAAAACACACTGACACTCTCCCTACCTATAGTTTTCTGTCCCTATAATTTTTTTTTTTAAAGATGGTTGATGAGGAATGCTTTAGCACAGTATAGCACAATGAGAATTTCCCTCACTGTCCTTCCCTGTCCCTACAAACAAGGTTTAGCACAGTAAAACACACTGACATTCTCCCTACCTATAGTTTTCTGTCCCTATAAAAAATTTTTTTTTAAAGATGCTTGATGAGGAATGCTTTAGCACAGTATAGCACAATGAGAATTTCCCTCACTGTCCTTCCCTGTCCCTACAAACAAGGTTTAGCACAGTAAAACACACTGACACTCTCCCTACCTATAGTTTTCTGTCCCTATAATTTTTTTTTTTAAAGATGGTTGATGAGGAATGCTTTAGCACAGTATAGCACAATGAGAATTTCCCTCACTGTCCTTCCCTGTCCCTACAAACAAGGTTTAGCACAGTAAAACACACTGACACTCTCCCTACCTATAGTTTTCTGTCCCTACAAAAAAATTTTTTTTAAAGATGGTTGATGAGGAATGCTTTAGCACAGTATAGCACAATGAGAATTTCCCTCACTGTCCTTCCCTGTCCCTACAAACAAGGTTTAGCACAGTAAAACACACTGACACTCTCCCTACCTATAGTTTTCTGTCCCTATAATTTTTTTTTTTTTAAAGATGGTTGATGAGGAATGCTTTAGCACAGTATAGCACAATGAGAATTTCCCTCACTGTCCTTCCCTGTCCCTACAAACAAGGTTTAGCACAGTAAAACACACTGACACTCTCCCTACCTATAGTTTTCTGTCCCTATAAAAATTTTTTTTTTTAAAGATGGTTGATGAGGAATGCTTTAGCACAGTATAGCACAATGAGAATTTCCCTCACTGTCCTTCCCTGTCCCTACAAACAAGGTTTAGCACAGTAAAACACACTGACACTCTCCCTACCTATAGTTTTCTGTCCCTATAAAAATTTTTTTTTTAAAGATGGTTGATGAGGAATGCTTTAGCACAGTATAGCACAATGAGAATTTCCCTCACTGTCCTTCCCTGTCCCTACAAACAAGGTTTAGCACAGTAAAACACACTGACACTCTCCCTACCTATAGTTTTCTGTCCCTTTAAAAAATGTTTTTTTAAAGATGGTTGATGAGGAATGCTTTAGCACAGTATAGCACAATGAGAATTTCCCTCACTGTCCTTCCCTGTCCCTACAAACAAGGTTTAGCACAGTAAAACACACTGACACTCTCCCTACCTATAGTTTTCTGCCCCTATAATTTTTTTTTTTAAAGATGGTTGATGAGGAATGCTTTAGCACAGTATAGCACAATGAGAATTTCCCTCACTGTCCTTCCCTGTCCCTACAAACAAGGTTTAGCACAGTAAAACACACTGACACTCTCCCTACCTATAGTTTTCTGTCCCTATAATTTTTTTTTTTTTAAAGATGGTTGATGAGGAATGCTTTAGCACAGTATAGCACAATGAGAATTTCCCTCACTGTCCTTCCCTGTCCCTACAAACAAGGTTTAGCACAGTAAAACACACTGACACTCTCCCTACCTATAGTTTTCTGTCCCTATACATTTTTTTTTTTAAAGATGGTTGATGAGGAATGCTTTAGCACAGTATAGCACAATGAGAATTTGCCTCACTGTCCTTCCCTGTCCCTACAAACAAGGTTTAGCATAGTAAAACACACTGACACTCTCCCTACCTATAGTTTTCTGTCCCTATAAAAAATGTTTTTTTAAAGATGGTTGATGAGGAATGCTTTAGCACAGTATAGCACAATGAGAATTTCCCTCACTGTCCTTCCCTGTCCCTACAAACAAGGTTTAGAACAGTAAAACACACTGACACTCTCCCTACCTATAGTTTTCTGTCCCTATATTTTTTTTTTTTTAAAGATGGTTGATGAGGAATGCTTTAGCACAGTATAGCACAATGAGAATTTCCCTCACTGTCCTTCCCTGTCCCTACAAACAAGGTTTAGCACAGTAAAACACACTGACACTCTCCCTACCTATAGTTTTCTGTCCCTATAAAAAATTTTTTTTTAAAGATGGTTGATGAGGAATGCTTTAGCACAGTATAGCACAATGAGAATTTCCCTCACTGTCCTTCCCTGTCCCTACAAACAAGGTTTAGCACAGTAAAACACACTGACACTCTCCCTACCTATAGTTTTCTGTCCCTATAATTTTTTTTTTTTTTAAAGATGGTTGATGAGGAATGCTTTAGCACAGTATAGCACAATGAGAATTTCCCTCACTGTCCTTCCCTGTCCTTACAAACAAGGTTTAGCACAGTAAAACACACTGACACTCTCCCTACCTATAGTTTTCTGTCCCTACAAAAATTTTTTTTTTAAAGATGGTTGATGAGGAATGCTTTAGCACAGTATAGCACAATGAGAATTTCCCTCACTGTCCTTCCCTGTCCCTACAAACAAGGTTTAGCACAGTAAAACACACTGACACTCTCCCTACCTATAGTTTTCTGTCCCTATAAAAATTTTTTTTTTTAAAGATGGTTGATGAGGAATGCTTTAGCACAGTATAGCACAATGAGAATTTCCCTCACTGTCCTTCCCTGTCCCTACAAACAAGGTTTAGCACAGTAAAACACACTGACACTCTCCCTACCTATAGTTTTCTGTCCCTATAATTTTTTTTTTTAAAGATGGTTGATGAGGAATGCTTTAGCACAGTATAGCACAATGAGAATTTCCCTCACTGTCCTTCCCTGTCCCTACAAACAAGGTTTAGCACAGTAAAACACACTGACACTCTCCCTACCTATAGTTTTCTGTCCCTATAAAAAATTTTTTTTAAAGATGGTTGATGAGGAATGCTTTAGCACAGTATAGCACAATGAGAATTTCCCTCACTGTCCTTCCCTGTCCCTACAAACAAGGTTTAGCACAGTAAAACACACTGACACTCTCCCTACCTATAGTTTTCTGTCCCTATAAATTTTTTTTTTAAAAGATGGTTGATGAGGAATGCTTTAGCACAGTATAGCACAATGAGAATTTCCCTCACTGTCCTTCCCTGTCCCTACAAACAAGGTTTAGCACAGTAAAACACACTGACACTCTCCCTACCTATAGTTTTCTGTCCCTATATTTTTTTTTTTTTAAAGATGGTTGATGAGGAATGCTTTAGCACAGTACAGCACAATGAGAATTTCCCTCACTGTCCTTCCCTGTCCCTACAAACAAGGTTTAGCACAGTAAAACACACTGACACTCTCCCTACCTATAGTTTTCTGTCCCTACAAAATTTTTTTTTTTAAAGATGGTTGATGAGGAATGCTTTAGCACAGTATAGCACAATGAGAATTTCCCTCACTGTCCTTCCCTGTCCCTACAAACAAGGTTTAGCACAGTAAAACACACTGACACTCTCCCTACCTATAGTTTTCTGTCCCTATAATTTTTTTTTTTTTAAAGATGGTTGATGAGGAATGCTTTAGCACAGTATAGCACAATGAGAATTTCCCTCACTGTCCTTCCCTGTCCCTACAAACAAGGTTTAGCACAGTAAAACACACTGACACTCTCCCTACCTATAGTTTTCTGTCCCTATAATTTTTTTTTTTTTAAAGATGTTGATGAGGAATGCTTTAGCACAGTATAGCACAATGAGAATTTCCCTCACTGTCCTTCCCTGTCCCTACAAACAAGGTTTAGCACAGTAAAACACACTGACACTCTCCCTACCTATAGTTTTCTGTCCCTATAATTTTTTTTTTTTAAAGATGGTTGATGAGGAATGCTTTAGCACAGTATAGCACAATGAGAATTTCCCTCACTGTCCTTCCCTGTCCCTACAAACAAGGTTTAGCACAGTAAAACACACTGACACTCTCCCTACCTATAGTTTTCTGTCCCTATAAAAAATGTTTTTTTAAAGATGGTTGATGAGGAATGCTTTAGCACAGTATAGCACAATGAGAATTTCCCTCACTGTCCTTCCCTGTCCCTACAAACAAGGTTTAGCACAGTAAAACACACTGACACTCTCCCTACCTATAGTTTTCTGTCCCTATATTTTTTTTTTTAAAGATGGTTGATGAGGAATGCTTTAGCACAGTATAGCACAATGAGAATTTCCCTCACTGTCCTTCCCTGTCCCTACAAACAAGGTTTAGCACAGTAAAACACACTGACACTCTCCCTACCTATAGTTTTCTGTCCCTATATTTTTTTTTTTTAAATATGGTTGATGAGGAATGCTTTAGCACAGTATAGCACAATGAGAATTTCCCTCACTGTCCTTCCCTGTCCTTCCCTGTCCCTACAAACAAGGTTTAGCACAGTAAAACACACTGACACTCTCCCTACCTATAGTTTTCTGTCCCTATAAAAATTTTTTTTTTAAAGATGGTTGATGAGGAATGCTTTAGCACAGTATAGCACAATGAGAATTTCCCTCACTGTCCTTCCCTGTCCCTACAAACAAGGTTTAGCACAGTAAAAAACACTGACACTCTCCCTACCTATAGTTTTCTGTCCCTATAAAAATTTTTTTTTAAAGATGGTTGATGAGGAATGCTTTAGCACAGTATAGCACAATGAGAATTTCCCTCACTGTCCTTCCCTGTCCCTACAAACAAGGTTTAGCACAGTAAAACACACTGACACTCTCCCTACCTATAGTTTTCTGTCCCTTTAAAAAATGTTTTTTTAAAGATGGTTGATGAGGAATGCTTTAGCACAGTATAGCACAATGAGAATTTCCCTCACTGTCCTTCCCTGTCCCTACAAACAAGGTTTAGCACAGTAAAACACACTGACACTCTCCCTACCTATAGTTTTCTGTCCCTATAATTTTTTTTTTTTAAAGATGGTTGATGAGGAATGCTTTAGCACAGTATAGCACAATGAGAATTTCCCTCACTGTCCTTCCCTGTCCCTACAAACAAGGTTTAGCACAGTAAAACACACTGACACTCTCCCTACCTATAGTTTTCTGTCCCTATAATTTTTTTTTTTTTAAAGATGGTTGATGAGGAATGCTTTAGCACAGTATAGCACAATGAGAATTTGCCTCACTGTCCTTCCCTGTCCCTACAAACAAGGTTTAGCATAGTAAAACACACTGACACTCTCCCTACCTATAGTTTTCTGTCCCTATAAAAAATGTTTTTTTAAAGATGGTTGATGAGGAATGCTTTAGCACAGTATAGCAACGATGAGAATTTCCCTCACTGTCCTTCCCTGTCCCTACAAACAAGGTTTAGAACAGTAAAACACACTGACACTCTCCCTACCTATAGTTTTCTGTCCCTATAATTTTTTTTTTTTTAAAGATGGTTGATGAGGAATGCTTTAGCACAGTATAGCACAATGAGAATTTCCCTCACTGTCCTTCCCTGTCCCTACAAACAAGGTTTAGCACAGTAAAACACACTGACACTCTCCCTACCTATAGTTTTCTGTCCCTATATTTTTTTTTTTTTTAAAGATGGTTGATGAGGAATGCTTTAGCACAGTATAGCACAATGAGAATTTCCCTCACTGTCCTTCCCTGTCCCTACAAACAAGGTTTAGCACAGTAAAACACACTGACACTCTCCCTACCTATAGTTTTCTGTCCCTATAATTTTTTTTTTTTTAAAAGATGGTTGATGAGGAATGCTTTAGCACAGTATAGCACAATGAGAATTTCCCTCACTGTCCTTCCCTGTCCCTACAAACAAGGTTTAGCACAGTAAAACACACTGACACTCTCCCTACCTATAGTTTTCTGTCCCTATAAAAAATTTTTTTTTAAAGATGGTTGATGAGGAATGCTTTAGCACAGTATAGCACAATGAGAATTTCCCTCACTGTCCTTCCCTGTCCCTACAAACAAGGTTTAGCACAGTAAAACACACTGACACTCTCCCTACCTATAGTTTTCTGTCCCTATAAAAAAATTTTTTTTAAAGATGGTTGATGAGGAATGCTTTAGCACAGTATAGCACAATGAGAATTTCCCTCACTGTCCTTCCCTGTCCCTACAAACAAGGTTTAGCACAGTAAAACACACTGACACTCTCCCTACCTATAGTTTTCTGTCCCTTTAAAAAATGTTTTTTTTTAAAGATGGTTGATGAAGAATGCTTTAGCACAGTATAGCACAATGAGAATTTCCCTCACTGTCCTTCCCTGTCCCTACAAACAAGGTTTAGCACAGTAAAACACACTGACACTCTCCCTACCTATAGTTTTCTGCCCCTATAATTTTTTTTTTTTTAAGATGGTTGATGAGGAATGCTTTAGCACAGTATATCACAATGAGAATTTCCCTCACTGTCCTTCCCTGTCCCTACAAACAAGGTTTAGCACAGTAAAACACACTGACACTCTCCCTACCTATAGTTTTCTGTCTCTATAATTTTTTTTTTTAAAGATGGTTGATGAGGAATGCTTTAGAACAGTATAGCACAATGAGAATTTCCCTCACTGTCCTTCCCTGTCCCTACAAACAAGGTTTAGCACAGTAAAACACACTGACACTCTCCCTACCTATAGTTTTCTGTCCCTATAAAAAATTTTTTTTTAAAGACGGTTGATGAGGAATGCTTTAGCACAGTATAGCACAATGAGAATTTCCCTCACTGTCCTTCCCTGTCCCTACAAACAAGGTTTAGCACAGTAAAACACACTGACACTCTCCCTACCTATAGTTTTCTGTCCCTATAAAAAATTTTTTTTTAAAGATGGTTGATGAGGAATGCTTTAGCACAGTATAGCACAATGAGAATTTCCCTCACTGTCCTTCCCTGTCCCTACAAACAAGGTTTAGCACAGTAAAACACACTGACACTCTCCCTACCTATAGTTTTCTGTCCCTATAATTTTTTTTTTTTAAAGATGGTTGATGAGGAATGCTTTAGCACAGTATAGCACAATGAGAATTTCCCTCACTGTCCTTCCCTGTCCCTACAAACAAGGTTTAGCACAGTAAAACACACTGACACTCTCCCTACCTATAGTTTTCTGTCCCTATAATTTTTTTTTTTAAAGATGGTTGATGAGGAATGCTTTAGCACAGTATAGCACAATGAGAATTTCCCTCACTGTCCTTCCCTGTCCCTACAAACAAGGTTTAGCACAGTAAAACACACTGACACTCTCCCTACCTATAGTTTTCTGTCCCTATAATTTTTTTTTTTTAAAGATGGTTGATGAGGAATGCTTTAGCACAGTATAGCACAATGAGAATTTCCCTCACTGTCCTTCCCTGTCCCTACAAACAAGGTTTAGCACAGTAAAACACACTGACACTCTCCCTACCTATAGTTTTCTGTCCCTATAAAAATTTTTTTTTAAAGATGGTTGATGAGGAATGCTTTAGCACAGTATAGCACAATGAGAATTTCCCTCACTGTCCTTCCCTGTCCCTACAAACAAGGTTTAGCACAGTAAAACAGACTGACTCTCTCTCTACCTATCCTTCTCTTTCCCTAAACTAAAGGAATCCAGGTTAAGCAAGAAAAAAAAATGTCACTGTCCCTGCCTATGCTTCTCTTTCCCTGCTCTGGAACACACTGCACTAGGCCGCCGTGCTGGCGGCCTTTTATAGTGTGGGGCGTGTACTAAACACCTTCAGCAATAATTGGCCACAGGCATCCTGCCTGTGGCCAATCATTGCTCTCCTCGCTGCCGGCGCTGTGATTGGCCAAGCATGCGGGGTCACAGTGCATGCTTGGCCAATCACAGCGCCTGGATGACACTGCGATGGCGTAGTGCATTGTGGGCCACGAATTAGGCGCGAACGCCCCAAATCGTTCGTTGTTCGGCGAACGATCGAACAGCCGATGTTCGAGTCGAACGTATGTTCGACTCGAACACCGAGCTCATCCCTACATATGAATAATTGCGGCATTCAGGGGGTTCAAATTGCATAGCAGAAACAGGTAGTAAAATAGTCTTGCACATTACAACCTGAGGGATGTAATTGGCTTCCTAAAAGTAAAATAGGGGACGCAGGGGGGGGGGCATTCCTTGGGGAAACACTGGCAGGCTGCTCTGCCAATCATGTTCACCAAGTCTGTTTAATGGTAACATGATTGGCTGATGCAACATCAAGGGAAGGAGAACACATCAAGGACAGAAGAAGGATGGCGCTGACCACAAGAAGGTAAGTGCAGGGCTGGGGGGAAACTGGCTGCATTAGAGGGGACTAAATGGCTGCATTGGAGGGAACAAAATGGCTGCATTAGAGGGGACAACTGGGGGCGTTTAATAGGCACCAGAGCAAAAAAGGAGGACGTTTATTTCCTAAATTGGTGTTTGAACCCCCAAACATTTGGAGCAACAGGCGCCCCTGCTGGAAAAGTTAGTGAAGGGAAATATTTATGGAGGAGAAAAAAGGGGCAATCTAAAGCTTCCAGCATGCATGGGGACAAAGGGGACATTCTCAGCATATTACAATCATGGTAATTAGGGAAGGATGAAAGAAATACAATACATTAGCATACATGTAATACATAAAATGTGATGTTAAGGGAGAAAACTTACCCTAATATAGTCCTCCTGCAGGACTTGTATAATGGCAGAACAGGTGTCTGGGATTATGAGGCCCAGAGCCTGGGGGGAGATGCCTGTGGTGAACTTCAAGTCCTGAAGACTTCTCCCTGTCGCCAGATAACGTAACGTGGCGATGAGCCTCTGCTCAGCACTGATGGCTTCCCGCATAACGGTGTCCTTCCTGGTAATATAGGGGGACACCAAAGCCAACAGTTCCTGAAAAACGGGGTCAGACATCCGCAGAAAATTCCTGTAGTCCTCAGGATTATTCTCCACGATCTCCCTCAGCAGAGGCATATGGCAGAATTGGTCCCGCTGGAGCAACCAATTCTTGGTCCATGAACTCCTCCTCACACCATTCATGGACTGGTCTTGGTCCAAAACAAGCAGACCAACACCAAGCGCACGCACAGCATGAACTCGACGACGAGAACGTCCAGGCGACATGGCTAAGAAACGGTCGTCTTATCAGAACGTACAGAACAGAACGCACTTTAGAACAGCAAGGCCTATGAATAACGAACTGAAAATCAGAAACGAACAGGCAAGAATGCACTGTAAAACAGATACGACCTGCCTAGACGCCCTGAAAGTCAAGATACGAACCCACAAGCACAAACTGAACCGCAGAAAACGATCTGAAAAGTACGAAGACTGAAAAGCGCGAATCGTCTCTTCCCAAACTTTTACTTCACACGCGGTAACACGAGATCAGCAAAAGCAGCCCAAGGGGTGGCGCCAAGAAAAAAGATCTTCCCCTTTATAGTGCCGTCGTACGTGCTGGACGTGAGCGTGGAGAACAACGACAAAATTGGAAATTGTCAGTGTGTACGCATGGAAAGCTTGACGAGAAAATCGACAAGCTTAACAAGAATCTCGTCGAAAAAAACGACGTGTTTTTTACGACGAGAAAATCGGTCGTGTGTACGAGGCTTCAGTGTCATTTCTGCTGCTGCTTTGTTCTTCTACTAGCAACATGAATCATTTCTGACAAGTTTTCCTGACACCAAGAGAAAAAAGTTGACGGGGAGGGACCTCCATCTGATTGATAGTCTCAGCTCTGTTCCTGTGTGTTGTGTGAAGGGGGGGGGGTGTTCCTTCCCTCCAATCATCTCTCAGAGATATACTCACTGAGCTTTGCAGAGTGTAACTTCAGCTCTCTGCCCCCTTTTTTTTTTTACTTTTAGACAAGCTTGATAATTCCGCACTTTGAACAGATGTAGAGAAGAGAGTGCTGCAGATAAACAGGTACAACGTATGCAGGAGGATTTGTTTCAGCTCCGTGTATCACCGGAGGCCAGTCATGTTTAGCACAGTAAAACACACTGACACTCTCCCTACCTATAGTTTTCTGTTCCCTTTAAAAAATGTTTTTTTAAAGATGGTTGATGAGGAATGCTTTAGCACAGTATAGCACAATGAGAATTTCCCTCACTGTCCTTCCCTGTCCCTACAAACAAGGTTTAGCACAGTAAAACACACTGACACTCTCCCTACCTATAGTTTTCTGCCCCTATAATTTTTTTTTTTTTTAAAGATGGTTGATGAGGAATGCTTTAGCACAGTATAGCACAATGAGAATTTCCCTCACTGTCCTTCCCTGTCCCTACAAACAAGGTTTAGCACAGTAAAACACACTGACACTCTCCCTACCTATAGTTTTCTGTCCCTATAATTTTTTTTTTTTAAAGATGGTTGATGAGGAATGCTTTAGCACAGTATAGCACAATGAGAATTTCCCTCACTGTCCTTCCCTGTCCCTACAAACAAGGTTTAGCACAGTAAAACACACTGACACTCTCCCTACCTATAGTTTTCTGTCCCTATAATTTTTTTTTTTTAAAGATGGTTGATGAGGAATGCTTTAGCACAGTATAGCACAATGAGAATTTCCCTCACTGTCCTTCCCTGTCCCTACAAACAAGGTTTAGCACAGTAAAACACACTGACACTCTCCCTACCTATAGTTTTCTGTCCCTATAATTTTTTTTTTTAAAAGATGGTTGATGAGGAATGCTTTAGCACAGTATAGCACAATGAGAATTTCCCTCACTGTCCTTCCCTGTCCCTACAAACAAGGTTTAGCATGGTAAAACACACTGACACTCTCCCTACCTATAGTTTTCTGTCCCTATAAAAAAATTTTTTTTAAAGATGGTTGATGAGGAATGCTTTAGCACAGTATAGCACAATGAGAATTTCCCTCACTGTCCTTCCCTGTCCCTACAAACAAGGTTTAGTACAGTAAAACACACTGACACTCTCCCTACCTATAGTTTTCTGTCCCTATAATTTTTTTTTTTTTAAAGATGGTTGATGAGGAATGCTTTAGCACAGTATAGCACAATGAGAATTTCCCTCACTGTCCTTCCCTGTCCCTACAAACAAGGTTTAGCACAGTAAAACACACTGACACTCTCCCTACCTATAGTTTTCTGTCCCTTTAAAAAATGTTTTTTTAAAGATGTTTGATGAGGAATGCTTTAGCACAGTATAGCACAATGAGAATTTCCCTCACTGTCCTTCCCTGTCCCTACAAACAAGGTTTAGCACAGTAAAACACACTGACACTCTCCCTACCTATAGTTTTCTGCCCCTATATTTTTTTTTTTTTAAAGATGGTTGATGAGGAATGCTTTAGCACAGTATAGCACAATGAGAATTTCCCTCACTGTCCTTCCCTGTCCCTACAAACAAGGTTTAGCACAGTAAAACACACTGACACTCTCCCTACCTATAGTTTTCTGTCCCTATAATTTTTTTTTTTTAAAGATGGTTGATGAGGAATGCTTTAGCACAGTATAGCACAATGAGAATTTCCCTCACTGTCCTTCCCTGTCCCTACAAACAAGGTTTAGCACAGTAAAACACACTGACACTCTCCCTACCTATAGTTTTCTGTCCCTATAAAAAAATTTTTTTTAAAGATGGTTGATGAGGAATGCTTTAGCACAGTATAGCACAATGAGAATTTCCCTCACTGTCCTTCCCTGTCCCTACAAACAAGGTTTAGCACAGTAAAACACACTGACACTCTCCCTACCTATAGTTTTCTGTCCCTATAAAAAATGTTTTTTTAAAGATGGTTGATGAGGAATGCTTTAGCACAGTATAGCACAATGAGAATTTCCCTCACTGTCCTTCCCTGTCCCTACAAACAAGGTTTAGCACAGTAAAACACACTGACACTCTCCCTACCTATAGTTTTCTGTCCCTATAATTATTTTTTTTTTAAAGATGGTTGATGAGGAATGCTTTAGCACAGTATAGCACAATGAGAATTTCCCTCACTGTCCTTCCCTGTCCCTACAAACAAGGTTTAGCACAGTAAAACACACTGACACTCTCCCTACCTATAGTTTTCTGTCCCTATAAAATTTTTTTTTTAAAGATGGTTGATGAGGAATGCTTTAGCACAGTATAGCACAATGAGAATTTCCCTCACTGTCCTTCCCTGTCCCTACAAACAAGGTTTAGCACAGTAAAACACACTGACACTCTCCCTACCTATAGTTTTCTGTCCCTATAATTTTTTTTTTTTAAAGATGGTTGATGAGGAATGCTTTAGCACAGTATAGCACAATGAGAATTTCCCTCACTGTCCTTCCCTGTCCCTACAAATAAGGTTTAGCACAGTAAAACACACTGACACTCTCCCTACCTATAGTTTTCTGTCCCTATAAATTTTTTTTTTTTAAAGATGGTTGATGAGGAATGCTTTAGCACAGTATAGCACAATGAGAATTTCCCTCACTGTCCTTCCCTGTCCCTACAAACAAGGTTTAGCACAGTAAAACAGACTGACTCTCTCTCTACCTATCCTTCTCTTTCCCTAAACTAAAGGAATCCAGGTTAAGCAAGAAAAAAAAATGTCACTGTCCCTGCCTATGCTTCTCTTTCCCTGCTCTGGAACACACTACACTAGGCCACCGTGCTGGCGGCCTTTTATAGTGTGGGGCGTGTACTAAACACCTTCAGCAATAATTGGCCACAGGCATCCTGCCTGTGGCCAATCATTGCTCTCCTCGCTGCCGGCGCTGTGATTGGCCAAGCATGCGGGGTCACAGTGCATGCTTGGCCAATCACAGCGCCTGGATGACACTGCGATGGCGTAGTGCATTGTGGGCCACGAATTAGGCGCGAACGCCCCAAATCGTTCGTTGTTCGGCGAACGATCGAACAGCCGATGTTCGAGTCGAACGTATGTTCGACTCGAACACCGAGCTCATCCCTACATATGAATAATTGCGGCATTCAGGGGGTTCAAATTGCATAGCAGAAACAGGTAGTAAAATAGTCTTGCACATTACAACCTGAGGGATGTAATTGGCTTCCTAAAAGTAAAATAGGGGACGCAGGGGGGCATTCCTTGGGGAAACACTGGCAGGCTGCTCTGCCAATCATGTTCACCAAGTCTGTTTAATGGTAACATGATTGGCTGATGCAACATCAAGGGAAGGAGAACACATCAAGGACAGAAGAAGGATGGCGCTGACCACAAGAAGGTAAGTGCAGGGCTGGGGGGAAACTGGCTGCATTAGAGGGGACTAAATGGCTGCATTGGAGGGAACAAAATGGCTGCATTAGAGGGGACAACTGGGGGCGTTTAATAGGCACCAGAGCAAAAAAGGAGGACATTTATTTCCTAAATTGGTGTTTGAACCCCCAAACATTTGGAGCAACAGGCGCCCCTGCTGGAAAAGTTAGTGAAGGGAAATATTTATGGAGGAGAAAAAAGGGGCAATCTAAAGCTTCCAGCATGCATGGGGACAAAGGGGACATTCTCAGCATATTACAATCATGGTAATTAGGGAAGGATGAAAGAAATACAATACATTAGCATACATGTAATACATAAAATGTGATGTTAAGGGAGAAAACTTACCCTAATATAGTCCTCCTGCAGGACTTGTATAATGGCAGAACAGGTGTCTGGGATTATGAGGCCCAGAGCCTGGGGGGAGATGCCTGTGGTGAACTTCAAGTCCTGAAGACTTCTCCCTGTCGCCAGATAACGTAACGTGGCGATGAGCCTCTGCTCAGCACTGATGGCTTCCCGCATAACGGTGTCCTTCCTGGTAATATAGGGGGACACCAAAGCCAACAGTTCCTGAAAAACGGGGTCAGACATCCGCAGAAAATTCCTGTAGTCCTCAGGATTATTCTCCACGATCTCCCTCAGCAGAGGCATATGGCAGAATTGGTCCCGCTGGAGCAACCAATTCTTGGTCCATGAACTCCTCCTCACACCATTCATGGACTGGTCTTGGTCCAAAACAAGCAGACCAACACCAAGCGCACGCACAGCATGAACTCGACGACGAGAACGTCCAGGCGACATGGCTAAGAAACGGTCGTCTTATCAGAACGTACAGAACAGAACGCACTTTAGAACAGCAAGGCCTATGAATAACGAACTGAAAATCAGAAACGAACAGGCAAGAACGCACTGTAAAACAGATACGACCTGCCTAGACGCCCTGAAAGTCAAGATACGAACCCACAAGCACAAACTGAACCGCAGAAAACGATCTGAAAAGTACGAAGACTGAAAAGCGCGAATCGTCTCTTCCCAAACTTTTACTTCACACGCGGTAACACGAGATCAGCAAAAGCAGCCCAAGGGGTGGCGCCAAGAAAAAAGATCTTCCCCTTTATAGTGCCGTCATACGTGCTGGACGTGAGCGCGGAGAACAACGACAAAATTGGAAATTGTCAGTGTGTACGCATGGAAAGCTTGACGAGAAAATCGACAAGCTTAACAAGAATCTCGTCGAAAAAAACGACGTGTTTTTTACGACGAGAAAATCGGTCGTGTGTACGAGGCTTCAGTGTCATTTCTGCTGCTGCTTTGTTCTTCTACTAGCAACATGAATCATTTCTGACAAGTTTTCCTGACACCAAGAGAAAAAAGTTGACGGGGAGGGACCTCCATCTGATTGATAGTCTCAGCTCTGTTCCTGTGTGTTGTGTGAAGGGGGGGGGGGTGTTCCTTCCCTCCAATCATCTCTCAGAGATATACTCACTGAGCTTTGCAGAGTGTAACTTCAGCTCTCTGCCCCCTTTTTTTTTTACTTTTAGACAAGCTTGATAATTCCGCACTTTGAACAGATGTAGAGAAGAGAGTGCTGCAGATAAACAGGTACAACGTATGCAGGAGGATTTGTTTCAGCTCCGTGTATCACCGGAGGCCAGTCATGTTAACCACTTTAAATATAGCACCTGCATCACTCCAATTAAATTAATTACAGCTTGAAAGAAAGGCTTTTTTTTTCATCCAGCTGTAATAGGCTTGAATTAAACAGTGGTGGTAGTAGCCACAATATATCTAACAGTTAAGGAAAGTAAATTATTACAAAAAAAAGCTAAAGCCCTCAACTTTGTACAACTATGTCAATGGAAAAAATTGTTTCATAGCATAGTTTGCAAACTTCTTTTGCACAGTTGCACACTGTATTGTCCTAAAGTTTAAAGGATAAGTTCTCCTTCCGAAACATGTTACATATTACACGTGTTTCCACTTCTTTGAAAAAATTCCAATCTCATAGCCTAGTGTTCATATAAATAAATTGTATCTCAACCAATCACCACATAGGCATAGCTTATATAGTGCAGTCCACATGACCAAGCTACGCATAAACAAAAGGAGGAAAGCCTACCAAGAAGGTCACTTCAGTGGCACACCACGGTTGAATAAAAATATTTTATTGTAGAAAAACACACCATCAAAATCCCTTCATTCATTCAATCACACTTCCAACTAAATAGTTGGGCTTGTGGGTGACTCCCCCCCCAGACTGATCTTTGACATGTCCAGTCTGTAACAGCCAGGTAACCATCATGCCTCAGTGAGCAACCTGTTCATTACAGTTTAAAATTAACTGATGTATTGTGATTAAACATTCTCTACAGCAGTGGTCCCCAACCTTTTTGGCACCGGGACCGGCTGCGTGGAAGAAAATTGCGCCAAGGCCCGGTTGGGGGGAGGTTGGGGATGGCACGCGGGGGGTAAGCGGTTTTTCGCGGGCAATTTGTCAGCGCATTATTTCTATTATTACATTGTAGTAATAAATGAAATAGTTCAACCCACCATAATGCAGAATCAGTGGGAGCTTTGAGCGTGTCACTTGCCATGTCGCCTACCACCAGATGCGGAATGTCACTTGCCACGCTGCCTGCCACCAGATGTGGTAAGGCCCCAACAGATGAAGGCAGTGCCCCCACAGATGAAGGTAGCCCCCCCACAGATGAAGGCAGCCCCCCTCCACAGATGAAGGCAGCCCCCCCTCCACAGATGAAGGCAGCCCCCCTCCACAGATGAAGGCAGCCCCCCTCCACAGATGAAGGCAGCCCCCCTCCACAGATGAAGGTAGCCCCCCCTCCACAGATGAAGGTAGTGCCCCCCCCCAGAGATGAAGGAAGTACCCCCCCCCACAGATGAAGGTAGTGCCCCCACTAGGCCCTGTACACTCCATGCACACACGTGTCCCAGTCAGTCCCAGTTCACACTCACCCTGTCACTGGCAGTGTTGTCGTACTCGGGGCTCCCCCGTGCCTCTCCTCCGGAGCTCAGTCATGTTGGTGTGTGTTCGGTGATGAGGGCTGAGGATTAGCAGCAGGTAAGTGTATGGAGGGATCAGAGGGGAGGGGGCGGCTCCATGCTTTCCCGGAAGAAGTGTGGACTCGTCTCCTCTCAGCTCTATCAAGGGACACCAGTGGCTTCCCTGTTACTGTGGGCTGTCCTGGAGGTGACGGTGTGCTGCGCCTTCCCCTATGACAGAAGGGCAGGGAAAGCTCAGTGAGGAGGCGGCACATCCATTCACACTGCACGGGGAGTGTCCGTGTGAGAGACATAGGGAGGGGCCACGGTGCATAATAAACAACACTGTGTGCTTCACTCTCACCTTCCCCGACATTGTTCATCCACTCTGAGGAACTTCACATCCTACAGCTGGCCGCCGGGCTCTCTCATGCCGCCCGCCCGCACCCGCGGCCCGGCTGCAGAAGGGCCACGGCCCGGTAGTGGGCCGCGGACCGGGGGTTGATGACCCCTGCTCTACAGGATTGCTCCAACAAATTCTGAGTCTGCAACCAGCACCCGCAAATATACAGATGTACTTCAAACACACCTCCCCTTTTGGTTCTAAGGAACTTTGGACTAATATGATACCCTTTTTTTGGTCCAACAAGCCCAACTATTTAATTTATTAGACAATAAGACCAAACTGGAAGTGTGATTTATTGAATGAATGGGTGCAAGCGCAGGTGCGATTTCCTCATTATGACAACATTGTCTTTTTTTATATTGTTTTCAAAGGTTATTCACAGATTTTTGCTATTTTGTGATTTTGATGGTGCATTTTTCTACAATAAAATATTTTTATTCAACCATGGTGTGCCACTGAAGTGACCTTCTTGGTAGGCTTTCCTCATTTTGTTTATGTTCCCACTCCTGCAGGATTTTCTCCCTGCACCCTCCGTCACAATCTGAAAAGTTTTATGAATGACTAGACTATAAGGCCTGGTTCACACCTATGCATTTTTGAGTGCGTTTTAAATTTTTCACAAACACACTACAGTTTATTTAACATGGTTTCCTATGGGTCACTTTCACATCTGTGCCAAGGACTTTTCTGTTTTTTGTTTCCATAGACTTCAATGGATCAAAAACGTGTATTAAAAAATGCAAAATGCACCTGAACTATGCAAACTGGAACCTGCATAGGTGTGAGCAAGGCCTTAGTACTGACAGCCTTTGTGGCTGACAGCTTGTAGTTCTTCATGAACTACAAGGGCACTGGTCAGCATCCTTGTAGTTCATTGAATCTTCCTAGACTGAAGTAACTGACTGCCTGTATTGGGGGTACGGGCAGACAGCTACACTGGCAGTCTACAGGAGCCTGACATTGCACCCCTGATCGAGGGCGCAATGCTTTACAAGGCTACTAAGAAATACGAATAGTAAATGCATGTGTTTTTACCTGTAAAAAATGTGCATGTATTTTAATTTTTTTTAAAGTCAAACTTATTTTTTAATCAAACATACAAACAGAGTGCAGATAAACACTTCAAGACCACAACCCCATATTCCCTAGTAATATTCCAAATATTCCAAATATAGACTTCAGGTAGGTGGTTAGTAGAAAATGGCTGTAGAATTACTTTTGAACAGTCAGCAAATAGTAAAAGCTCTGCAATTAGGACCTGGTCTGCTTCCTTAACAACAACACAAAAGAAAGTCCTAGGCCTAAACACAACCTTCTCTCAATGCAAAATTAAAAAAAGTTGCATGCCCTTATAAAACACAGAGAGAAGGGTGGGCAACAGCAGATGTAGATGAATTATGAAACCAGGGGAAGGGCAAGCAACAGAAAAAAGTTATGCATTGAATCCCATAGCTATAGGCTGTCTGCCTAAATGGTCCTTTTGTGGTTGCACATATCAGTCAGTGAGGATTTTTTTTTTCTTCCCACAAGTAGTGGATGATGCAGGAGATAGTGAATCCATCCAGGCACAGAGAAGCCACTTGGCTGCAATACTGCTAAGGCTACCTTTGCCTCCTCCACCCCCTCAAATGCACATATTAGCCTTTTTTTACTGTCAGTGTGGCTTTTTCTCCTTTTTAAGGGAGCATAGCATCCATGGTCTTTGTGGTTAGTAGGAGGAGGAATGATGTGGTGCTCACAGTGAGGAGCAGGATTTTTTGTGGGGAGGCCTCAAAGAAGATGTTTTACTCCTCCCCAATACAATAGAAAACATTTGGGGGATCTACTACTACCATCCAGGAGCAACCCAAAACGATGCACTCCACTCATAGCTACAGTGGTTGTAAAGGCTAAAGTTGTTTTACCCTAATGCATTATCTGCATTAAGGTAAGAAAAAAAAACTTTCATGTTCAGCTCCCCCAGCCCCCCTAAATACTTACCTGAGCCTGATCTCTCTCCCTACAGGACTCAGTGAAAGCATTGGCAGTGACAACATTGGCTTCTGCTGTTGTTAATCAAATCCAGTGATGAGGGATGGGGGTGAGGGGCGGGGCTGAGCTGCATGTATGACAAAGACACAGAAGAGGAGAAGCGGGCAGTTCTGATTAATACCATTGCTCAGAGCAGGTAAGTATAAGATATTTATTATTTTAATAATAAAAAAAAGTTTGACTTTGGAAATGCTTATTAGGCAAAGCATGACCACCCTTCCACAAAAGGGCTTTGGCAACAGACACAGGCAAAGTTGCCCTATGTTTAATACCTACCCTGTTTATTTTACAAAAAGTAAAAAAATGGGTTCCCAGCAAGATAAGGCTGCCAGTTCAGACATTGGCCTTGCAGAGGTGATGATGGCCTTGCACATGGTTCTTTGATGTAAAACTGTTTTTTAATCCCTGTGCTCTTCTGGCAATGTGGTGGGTATTGATAGCATAATGGAAAAGGTGGGCACTGACATTTCAAAGGAGTTGAAAGTTTCCCTCAGGGAACCCAATGAAAGAGAAAAGGAACTTACGGTATATTTAAAGCATACAAGACAGTTGTAAAGCAAATCAATAAAGAGATTTGTCCAGTATTGAGTTGAAAAAATATTTTACACTAGACCAACAATAATCCAACTGTGGATGATCTAATGGAAGTCAAAAGGACAATTCAAGGACTTAAAGGTAATTTGAGATGGAAATTGCTACAAAGCAACAACACAGAATAGTAGGTTAAAATAGTGAATCATTCCCTGCAAAAAAAAAAAAAAAAATTAAACTGGATTGGCAATGATGATGACTACAAGGAAATACCACCAAGGAAAGTTATGACTCTAATAGTTTAAAGGTGCGTTGCTGAAGCACAAAGAGATTGTTATATCTGACCCTGAAAAGGAAAGAGGCACATCCACTAAAAACACACAAGATATTCACCAGGAAACCCTGTAAGGAGTGATAGATTTTCCTGATGGGTGTATCAGGTTTCAGCCCTCAGACACACCTGAGCAGATGGCAGCTGACCAGGAATAGAATCAGACCGTTGTGAAAAAAATAGATGTGGACCCTCTGTGGTAGAGCCTTAAAAGGAAGATTATTTTTACACAGTTGGCCAGCTTGGACACGTATTACAATAGATGTGAACCAAAATAAAGTTTGCTAGAAATGGTGTATGACAATGTGCAGAGGGTTAATTTGGGATGTTCAGATTTAATGTGTTTTCACACCCATTTAGCACATGATGGTTTATATATATATATATATATATATATATATATATATATTGTACAGGACGCCAAGGTTGGGTCCTGGACGGGTGCTATATAGCACCAATATTTGGGTTATGGTCCCTTTAATGAGTAGTAATGGTGCTCAGGAGGTCGCCCAGAATTGGTGAGGAGTTCCGGGCAAAATAAATAGCCCAGAGAGGACAGGCTCGCAGTCCTCTTTGTATTAATAGAGAGGTATTTGGGGCCCGGAATTTCGGAGGCTCTAAAGTGACATTCGGGTGTGATAGAGCCTCCACTCCTGACCACTGAGAGTCAGCACACAGGAGGTTAAGGGCTTCCAGGAAAACAGCTCATATAACAGGAAGTAGTGCTAGAGGTGTGAGAGAGGAGTATGAGGATTGCACCTGAGATGAGCTGTGTGTCTGCTAGGAGCTGGTAAAGTTCAGCAAGAGCCCTGGAAGTTCCCCTCCAAACTGTATGTGCCTTTTTCTTTGATTTATGCTTGTGCTGAAGACAAGCCGGACTTTGTTTTGATATTTTTCTGTGTGCTGAATCAAGCTTGTTTCTTTTGGTTTGTTCATGAATAAAAGCCTTTCTGCTCAAAGTACAACGGTTTATGCACTTAGTCCCGTGGAGCTATAACCCCCAAAGTTTACAACTGGTGCCTTGGCTGCAAAAACCGTTTAAAACAAACTGACATTTAAAGAGACAGGGTGCTTATGGCATGTCTTGGGTGAAGTCAGCTCAGACTTTGCAGACAGCAGACAAAGGCATGGAGGAGGTCATCAAGGCTTTGGCACAAGCCACTGTGACCCAACAGCAAGCCACTGCGGCCCAACAACAAGCTCTAGCAGAGGCAAACCGTCGCCATGAGGAAGTGATGGCTCAGCAGCAGGAAAGTACACGGCTGCTAGCCGCCCAGTTTACGGCCCAGCAGGGGTCCACTCAAGCACAGGTGGCCGCATTGCAGGAGGCAGTACAGCGGCTGGCTCAGGGACGAGAGCAAGTGGTCGTTGCCGCTGGCAACCAAGTGTCCGTGAGAGCCACTCATTTTTTACAAAAGCTAACACCCAGTGATGACGTAGAAGCTTTTCTCACTACCTTTGAAAGGATAGCAGAGAGAGAGAGGGGTGGCCCCGTGACCAATGGGCTGGTATTATCTCCCCTTTTCTCACCGGTGACCCGCAAAAGGCTTATTTTGACCTCCCATCTGAGCACATCAGCGACTATGAGCGGCTGAAAGCAGAGATCCTGGCCCGCCTGGGAGTGACCACAGCCGTCCGGGCTCAGAGGGTGCATCGCTGGCGGTACAAACCTGACCGACCACCTAGGTCCCAAATGCACGAACTAGTGCAGCTGGTGAAAAAATGGCTGCATCCGGAAAAATTGTCGGGCCCACAAATGGTAGAACGGGTGGTGATGGATTGGTACCTGCGGTCCCTCCCAGATGACCTACAGCGCTGGGTAAGCCATGGAGACCCTGCAACTGCTGACCAGCTGGTTGAGTTGGTCGAAAGGTACACAGTGGTAGAGGACCTGCTTGGGCCTGCCAAGCGTCGGGAACCCACACCAAGGGCAACCAGACCAGCCACAGCACCTAGGAGAGAAGCCCTGCCTGACATTGGAACCCACAAACCTGCATCATCTTCCGCAGAACCACAAAGGTTGGTTCCCGTCCCACGGATGGGGGACCTACAGTGTTGGCGATGTCGGTCCTGGGGGCATACCCGGGCACAGTGCCCGCTGCAGGAGGAGCCTATGGACTGTGGGACCGGTCGGAGAAGCTCCTTCTATGTTCAAAGAGTGTGTACCACTCATCTTGATCTGGCTGAAGGACGGTTCGAGTGTGAAGTGTGGGTGAACCACCTTCCTGCTAAAGCGCTACTGGACTCCGGTAGCATGATAACACTGGTACATGCCAGGGTGCTCGGGAGACTCGGCCCAGTGAATAAGACTCTACGGGTAGTGTGTATCCATGGGGACACCAGGGAGTACCCCCTGGTCCCGGTAACGGTTTCCTATGGCCATATTTCAGTTACACAAGAGGTTGGGGTAGTAAAGAGTTTAATACATGACATCATAGTGGGGCGGGACTGTCCACTATTCCTTGAACTATGGAACCAGGTTCAGATAGGGCTGCCCGGAGAACTGGGGACACTGGGCCGGGAAGGGACAGAGTCTGAGGGATCCGGGCCGGAAACCCGCACAAATATGGAGCTACCTGTCACTGACAATGAAGTTACAGAAAATACTAATTTGGATGATAATGTTTTTCTGTTCCAGGTCTTAAAACCGAGTGGATCTCTGAGGGGGGGGAGTTTTCCCATTACAAGTCATGCTGGGGGAGGAAGATGAGGAGCTCTCTCCGGCTGAGGAGGAGGAGGGGGAAACATCCTCGAGGCCAGTGCATCCAGACCTGGATGTATCCAGGGGTGCATTTGGCACCGCCCAATTACAGGATCCTACCTTGATTAATGCTCGAGAGCAGGTTTCTGTCATTGATGGGGTCTCACAAGTGCCAGGGGCAGATCAGAGGTTTCCTCATTTTGCATTGAAGGGGGACTTGGTATATCGGGTAGCTGAGAGCCGAGGGGAAACTGTAGAGCAGTTGCTAGTTCCCCAACTATATAGGCGGATGCTCCTTGATCTAGCCCACAATGACGCACTGGGAGGACACCTGGGGGCAGAGAAAACAGAGGCCAGGATAACCGACCAGTTCTACTGGCCAGGAGTGAAGGTCGAGGTTAAAAGATATTGTGCATCTTGTCCCATTTGCCAGTTAACGGCCCCAGTGCCCCACTATAGAAACCCTCTAGTACCCTTGCCAATTATTGAGGTCCCATTCGAGCGGATCGCTATGGATCTGGTGGGACCCCTGGTAAAGTCGGCAAGGGGGCACCAATACATATTAGTCATCCTAGATTACGCAACTAGGTATCCAGAAGCAATCCCTTTGAGGAAAGCTTCCTCTAAGGCCATTGCCCGGGAGTTGTTTCAAATGTTCTCACGAACGGGGTTCCCCAAAGAGATGCTGACGGACCAGGGCACCCCTTTTATGTCAAAGGTGATGGCGGACTTGTGTAAACTGTTTCAGATTAAGCAGTTGCGGACGTCCGTTTATCACCCGCAGACCGATGGCCTAGTCGAGAGGTTTAATAGAACCCTAAAGTCCATGTTGAAAAGAGTGGTCCAAAAAGACGGGAAGGATTGGGATATGTTACTCCCTGCCTTGTTGTTTGCCATCCGGGAGGTTCCACAAGCATCCACGGGCTTCTAACCGTTTGAGCTAGTGTATGGACGAAGGCCCCGGGGGTTGCTCGACCTAGTAAAAGAAACATGGGAAAGTGAGTCCTCACCACATAAAACTGTGGTAGAGCATATCTCTCAAATGCGAGAGAGGGCGGCTAAGGTGATGCCGCTGGTGAGGGAGCACATGCAGAAGGCTCAGGATGCCCAAAGAAGAGTGTACAACCGGTCGGCTAAAATTAGACAATTTCAAGTAGGAGAACGGGTTGCTGTTCTAATACCCATGGTGGAGAGCAAATTCTTAGCCAAGTGGCAAGGTCCGTTTGAGGTAGTAGAGAAAGTAAGTGATGTGAACTACAAAGTCCACCAGCCAGGGAAAAGAAAACCCTACCAGATCTATCACGTGAATTTATTGAAACCCTGGAGAGACAGAGAACAGGTATCTGCGGTGGTAGGGGTACAGTCAGGGGACCATGCAGGGATCGACCTGGTGCAGGTTGCTGCCACCCTGACTAGACCCCAAACCCAGCAAGCAAAAGAGTTTCTGCAAAGAAATAGGGTCATGTTTTCAGAATTGCCCGGGCTCACCAACGTCATCAGACATGACATCGTAACTGAACCCAATGTAAAAATCCGGTTAAAGCCTTACCGTATCCCAGAAGCTCATAGGGTGGCGGTATCTGATGAAGTTAAAATAATGCTCAAACTTGAAATCATTGAAGAGTCACAGAGCGAGTGGTCGAGTCCAATCGTGTTGGTACCCAAACCCAACGGCACCCTCCGCTTCTGTAATGACTTTAGAAAACTTAATGAAGTCTCCAAATTTGATGCGTATCCCATGCCACGGGTAGATGAGCTAATTGAGAGGTTAGGTCCTGCCAGGTACATCACCACGCTGGACCTCACAAAAGGGTACTGGCAGATCCCCCTGACCAAGGAAGCCAGGGAGAAAACAGCCTTCTCCACCCCGGAAGGCCACTTCCAATACAAAAGGATGCCATTTGGTCTACACTCTGCCCCTGCCACGTTCCAAAGGGCCATGGACAAAATGTTGCGCCCACATCAACAGTACGCTTCTGTCTACTTAGATGACATAGTCATCTTCAGCACTGATTGGGAGTCCCATCTTCCGCGGGTTCAGGCAGTGGTAGACTCCTTGAGAAGAGCAGGGTTCACCATCAATCCGGAGAAGTGTGCCATTGGAATGGAGGAAGCCAAGTACCTAGGGTATATTGTGGGTAGGGGGTTGGTGAAGCCCCAAATGAGTAAGGTGGAAGCCATACAGGACTGGCCCCGTCCCCTAACCAAGGAGCAGGTCAGAGCATTTTTGGGCATAGTTGGCTATTACAGGAGGTTTGTCCCCAACTTCGCCACCATTGCTGCACCGCTGACTGACTTGACCAAGGGCAGAAAGTCAGTGTTGATTAAGTGGAATGCCGAAGCCGAGAAAGCTTTTCAAAAGCTTAAGACGGTATTATGCCAGGATCCAGTGCTGGTAGCTCCGGACTTTGCAAAAGATTTTGTAGTGCAGACAGACGCTTCAAGTGAGGGATTGGGAGCAGTCTTGTCGCAGGAAAGCAATGGGGAAGAGCATCCCGTAGTTTTTCTTAGCAGGAAGCTGACGGCAGCTGAGAAAAACTACGCTGTGGTAGAGCGGGAGTGTCTGGCCATCAAGTGGGCTTTGGACTCCCTACGATATTTCCTCCTAGGTAGGAGGTTTCGCTTGATGTCAGACCATGCTCCTCTTACCTGGATGAGACAAACCAAGCACACCAATGCCAGGGTGACAAGGTGGTTTCTTTCTCTCCAGGAGTTCAATTTTGTGGTAGAACACAGACCCGTGAGACAACATCAGAATGCCGATGCCCTCTCCCGAGTCCATTGTATGATATCGAGTGGTGCCTCCAACACCTCCGCGTTGAGGCAGAGGGGGGGATATGTACAGGACGCCAAGGTTGGGTCCTGGACGGGTGCTATATAGCACCAATATTTGGGTTATGGTCCCTTTAATGAGTAGTAATGGTGCTCAGGAGGTCGCCCAGAATTGGTGAGGAGTACCGGGCAAAATAAATAGCCCAGAGAGGACTGGCTCGCAGTCCTCTTTGTATTAATAGAGAGGTATTTGGGGCACGGAATTTCGGAGGCTCTAAAGTGACATTCGGGTGGGATAGAGCCTCCACTCCTGACCACTGAGAGTCAGCACACAGGGGGTTAAGGGCTTCCAGGAAAACAGCTCATATAACAGGAAGTAGTGCTAGAGGTGTGAGAGAGGAGTATGAAGATTGCACCTGAGATGAGCTGTGTGTCTGCTAGGAGCTGGTAAAGTTCAGCAAGAGCCCTGGAAGTTCCCCTCCAAACTGTATGTGCCTTTTTCTTTGATTTATACTTGTGCTGAAGACAAGCCGGACTTTGTTTTGATATTTTTCTGTGTGCTGAATCAAGCTTGTTTCTTTTGGTTTGTTCATGAATAAAAGCCTTTCTGCTCAAAGTACAACGGTTTATGCACTTAGTCCCGTGGAGCTATAACCCCCAAAGTTTACAATATATATATATATATATATATATACATATATATATATATATATATATATATATATATATATATATATGTTATTTGGTTATGAGCACAAAGATATATCATTTCTTTAGAGGAAAGAAGTGCATAGTCTAGGGACACACCAAATCTTCACCAGAGTACTCTACAAGAATAAATGGACTTTATTTGTGGGTTTACCAGACTGCGGCCCTCAGACACACCTGTGCAGATGGCAGCTAAACAGGAAAATAACTAAAGCACGCGACACAGATGCAAACTAACTCCAGATCTAATATGAATTGATGTGGATGCCAAAGTAAAAGGCCTTCTATCACATTTTTCTTTTTTGTGGCAATCAAATCTGAGTACCCAAGCAAACTTGATTTCCTTGCAATACAAAAAGAAAGAGTTTGAGGAAAACTCTGACTTCTTTTAAACAATCCAAAAAGACAAAAATCTTTATCTGTTTATGGAGTTCATTGTTGCTCTTTGGTTGTACCGTTTGTTATTTGGAGAGGGGGGGGCACTGGACACCTTTGTTGCTATTGTGCTATTTGCTGGGTGTCCAGTGTGCCCCTGAGCCTTTAAGGAGGGATGAGCTCCCTCCAGGTATACCTGCCCTCAATCTATCCATTATTATATACTGTATGTGCTCCTACTATGTAGGCTCTCAAAATGTATAGAGGTAAAACTGCAGATAATACTGGGGTGCCTTGTCATGGCCTCTGCAGCTTACACATATTTGCAAATTTGTGCAAACAAAACCCCTGTTATTAACGTGAACTTTTAGACAGGAGAATTTGGTTTGCTGCAGGCTGGCTGGTAAGTTGATCTGAGAATTTTTCTTTTTTGCTTGACATAAGTCGCCCTTCCATGTTCCCCTTGCTGTTGAGGTCAGTTATAGGTTGGGGCAGTTGCCATATGGTTGTGCTGTCAGCAACAACTACCTGAAGCACTCTAACCACCCTAAATTTGATGTTATAACTAAAAGAAAAATAAAGGGGGGAAAAAAAAGTACCTCAAGTGTTAGTAATGAAAGAACTAACAATTAATCAGTTATTGCAGGCAGAGAAAAGAGATTTTAAGTGTACAGATCTGTACACACAGGCAGGATATATAGGAAAATGTACCCCAGCACTGCAATTCAAAGAACTCAAGTACACCTTCTTAAAATAGGTATACCCAAACACTAACATGTTGTATAAGATTTACCAAACTTCTGTCTGTAAATCAACCTATCAAATGTTTTCCTCAGAGGAAAGCTGCTGTGATGATGCACAATGCACAGGAGTATTAAAATGCTTTTACAAATAAAGCCTGTAAAATAATAGCTAGCAATAATTAGGAAATATGCCCTGTGAAAATACACATGCAACCACTTAGCAATGCAATTCATGGGGCCGTTAAAAATAAAATACAGGTAGCAAAAAAATATAAATGTTTTTGTTTTAAAACACGCATTCAGACAGTTATGAATGTAGATAGTACATGTGAAGAGGCTTTAAAGATGGTGCCAGACACATATCAGCAGTTTTAAGATGTAAAAATCCTTTCCTTCCCCACCCATACATTTCCCAAGATACACAGCATTTTTTCTCCATGAAGGACATTTAGTGGGGATTTACATCTACTTTAAGATACCAATGCCTACAAGCTCTTCACTAATCTATTTTAGTGGCTAGGAAGTGTGTTATGGGTACTTGGTTGTGAATTATTTGCAACTGTTTGCAAACTTTGTTTGGGTTGGGTTCATTGCAAACCCACATTCGACCTGAACCTGAAGCTAATCCTAATAAATTGCATTCCTATCATTGCTCAGTTCAGAAAAACATACCTGGAGGAAAAATAATATATTAGAATTATACTGTGCTGTGGGGGCATCGAGGAACCAAGTGTTTAGAAACATGGAATGCACTTCAATATAGTGCAGAGGTTTATCATCAGACCTGTTTATTTTTTATAAAAGGAAGACTTTACAAATTACAAGTAGTACAGAAGAACTGTGTACATATTCCCCATCTGAATATCAAACGACACAGTGGCTATTGATCAATATCTCCATTTGACATGTTTATTTTGGAATTAGGGAAAATAAAAATTTATATGCAAGGTTTTGAAGTTTTTATTTTTTACGTTTTTCATTTTCTAAGTACAGCCTTAAGTTCCTTTTAGGAATTATTAATGCTTTGCACTACCTTATGCTCATTTCCCTCTTACAAGGTATGACAGTTACATCTTTCTTTTGAAGCCCAGTAGCATGATCAACCTCAGTTTGTAACCTTCCTGTCTGCCAACTTCAATGAGACATATTACATTGGGCCCATGCATAATTTCTGTTTAAAGTGTTTGTGCTTTAAGGAGGCAAATAGGAGCAGCGAGATTTTAGAAGGGAGACACATTCTGTCAAAACACATCAATAATAGGCAAGGATCTAAGGTAAATGTGGAATTTTCCTACTGTTAAATATAATGTTATTGTTACCAAGTATTTGAGAAACAATTAGCTTATCAATGTTTGATAAAAACTTGCTTGAGTAATAAATATCCTTGTACATATCTCATAAGCCAGGTGCAATATGCCAAATATAGTAAACAATAAGATTCTGTGTCACTGCGCATGCACACCATCATTGCCCTTTAAAGCGGTAGTAAACCGCAGCTGGTGGAAAAATAAATAAAAATTCCCTGCAAGGCAATGTCATATGCCGCGTACACACGCTCGGAATTTCTGGTGAAAAAAGTCAGACGGAATTTTTTCATTGGATATTCCGACCGTGTGTATGCCCCATCGGACATTTTCCGTCAGAAATTCAGACGGAATTAGATAGAGAACATGTTCTCTTTTTTTCCGATGAAAAAAAGTGAATGAAAAATCTGAATTTCCATTCGTCTGGATGCAATTCTGATAGACTAAAAACCATGCATGCTCGGAAACAATTTGACGCATGCTCGGAAGCATAGACCTTAATTTTCTTGGCTCGTCGTAGTGTTTTACGTCACCGCGTTCTTGATGGTCGGTTTTTAGTGTGACAGTGTGTATGCAAGACAGCTTGAGCGGAATTCCGTTGGGAAAACCCGTCGGAGTTTATTCCTGGGGAAATTCCGCTCATGTGTACAAGGCATTAATGTGCTAATATATATATATATATATATATATATATATATATATATATATATATATATATGTGTGTGTGTGCATCGCACCTTACCTTGGAACAAAGCCCTCCAGGTCACGTTGTCACTGCCTGAGAGGGCTTCCATCTTTCCCCGTTCATCCTTCCGTGTTTGCGGCCCTTGGCTACATGAGTAGCCAGGGGCCTGATGGTGTCACTCCCGCGCATGCGCGCAGTAACCGCCGTTTACGGCACAGGCTCTGAAGGTCTGGCACTGTATGGCGGACCTTCAGAGTGTATGAGCTAGTGACATCACCAGGTGCTTGTCTTCTAGGGATGAGCCGAACACCCCCCGGTTCGGTTTGCACCAGAACATGCGAACAGGCAAAAAATTTGTTTGAACACGCGAACACCGTTAAAGTCTATGGGACACGAACATAAAAATCAAAAGTGCCAATTTTAAAGGTTAATATGCAAGTTATTGTCATAAAAAGTGTTTGGGGACCCGGGTCCTGCCCCAGGGGACATGTATCAATGCAAATAAAATGTTAAAAACTGAAGTCTTTTCGGGAGCAGTGATTTTAATAATGTTTAAAGTGAAACAATAAAAGTGAAATATTCCTTTCAATTTCGTACCTGGGGGGTGTCTAAAGTATGCATGTAAAGTAGTGAATGTTTCCCGTGTTTACAACTGTCTCTGCACAAAGTGTCATTTCTGAAGGAAAAAAAGTCATTTAAAACTACTCTGGCTTCAATGAAAAGTCATTGAAAAAAATGACAGGGCCCCCCCCAGTCCATTACCAGGCCCTTTGGGTCTGGTATGAATATTAAGGGGAACCCCTGACGTTTTTTTAAATTACTTTTATCTGTATTGTCGGGACACGACAATTCATTAATAGAGCGAGTAGTTTTAAATGACTTTTTTTTCCTTCAAAATTTTTTTTTTCCCGTGACGCGCCAGAGGGAGCGGGGTCACCCGTGAAACCTCGGGGAAGCCGCCGGAAGCCCCCGTTACGTAAGAACGGGCGGGGTCCCTCGTCACGTCACAGGTGGCCCTGCCCTCGAGTATAAAAGAAATGTCACATGGCTCACGCGTCATTCGCCGTGGGAGCCTTCTATGGAGGAGGCTGTATCATTCGTAGCGGCGGGTAGCGATATGTAGCGCGGGTCTGGGTCGTGGAAGGATGTACATCGCTGGAATTTTTTTTTTTATTATTTTATTTTTTATTAAAGGACTTTTACCTTTTTTGACACTTTTTCTTGTGAAATGGTAGAGATACCAATTCACATAGGGGGGGCCGGAATCTGGGGGTCCCCTTTGTTAAAGGGGGCTTCCAGATTACGATAAGCCCCCCGCCCACAGACCCCCACATCCACCGGGCAAGGGTTGTGGGGATGAGGCCCTTGTCCCCATCAACATGGGGACAAGCTGCTTTGGGGGTCACAGACCCCCAAAGCACCCTTCCCATGTTGAGGGCATGTGGCCTGGTATGGTTCAGGGGGGGCGCTCTCTTTCCCCCCCTCCTCTTTTCCTGCGGCCTGCCAGGTTGCATGCTTGGATAAGGGTCTGGTATGGATTTTTGGGGGAACCCCATGCCTTTTTTTTTTATTTGGGCGTGGAGTTCCCCTTAAAATCCATACCAGACCTGAAGGGCCTGATATGGACTTTGGGGGGACCCCCACACATTTTTTTTTTTTAATCGCGCTATTAATGAATTGTCTGGTCCCCGCAATACAGATTTAGGTGATTGAAAAAAATTTAATTTTTTTCAATCACTTTTCTCTGTATTGCCGGGACCGACAACTCATGAATAGCCCAAGTAGTAGTAAATAACTTTTTTTCCTTCAGAAATTACACTTTGTGCAGAGACAGTTGTAAACACGGGAAACATGCGCTATTTTACATGCATACTTTAGAAACCCCCAGGTACGAAATGTAAAGGAATATTTCACGTTTATTTGTTTCACTTTAAGCATTATTAAAATCACTGCTCCCGAAAAAACTGCAGTTTTTAAAACTTTTTTTTTGCATTGATACATGTCCCCTGGGGCAGGACCTGGGTCCCCAAACACTTTTTATGACAATAACTTGCATATTAACCTTTAAAATTAACACTTTTGATTTCGCCCATTAGCTTTTAAAGGGTGTTCCGCGGCTTTTCAAATTTGCCGCGAACACCCCAAATTGTTCGCTGTTCGCCGAACTCATGTTCGACTCGAACATAAAGCTTATCCCTATTGCCTTCTGAATATCTCTTAAACAGTGCAAGTTTAGGAGAGAATCATAGTACCTACAGGTAAGCCTTAAGCCTCGTACACACGAACGAGTTTCTCGGCAAGAAACAACAAGAAAACTGCCGAGATAGCTTTCTTGCCGAGAAAATCGTTCGTGTGTATGGTTTCTCGTCGAGAAAACTGACCAGAATTTCGACGAGAAAAATAGAGAACCTGCTCTCTATTTTCTCATCAAGATTCTCGTCGGCATGTTTCTCGACGAGAAAAGTGTGTGTGTGTGCACTTACCTGTCGCCGTGGAAACCCACGCATGCTCAAAATGACTTTGACGCATGCGCGGTAGCTTCCTAGGCATAGATAGGGTGTAGCAAGATGGCGGCGACGGCATCGAATGTGACGAGCGCACGCTCGTCGTAGTCGATGACGTCACCGCGTTCGCTCCATTCAAAGAACCGCGGGTTCTTTGAATCGAGCGTGTGTACACTCGGCCGGGACAAGTTTCTTGTCCAAGAATCTCGTCAAGAAAAACAATGAGTTTTTTCCTGACGAGATTCTCGGCCGTGTGTACGAGGCTTTATTATAGGCTTACCTGTAGGTATTAGAGGTGTAACAGAGTTTAGTACCACTTTTGCCGCGTACACACGATCATTTTCCCGTCGGGAAAAATGACATTTATTTTTTTCGCCGAGAAAAACGATTGTCTGTGGGCTTTATGCCGTTTTTCTCGTTGAGAAAAACAGCAGGAAAAATGACGAGAAAAATTAGAACATGTTCTAAATTTTCTCATCGTTTTTTCCATCATTTTTTTCCACGGCAGTTTTCCCATAGGGAGACACTGCCGCGGAGCCCACAGACGGTCGTTTTTCTCGACAAAGAAAAAAATGACGGGAAAAACGGTCGTGTGTGGGGGAAAATGCCGTTCCCCTCGTTTTTCATTTAATTTCATGTCGTGAAACTAATAAAATTGGCATATTCAGTATGATGCACTCTGTGTACTAGCATTAAGGCTAGGTTTATACTTGCGGTTGAGGGGCAGTAAAAACATGTGGTTAAGCTGCATTTTTGACCCCCCCTCTTAAACTGCAAAGGCAGCGAACAGCGTGTACACTTTGCATGCTCAATACAACCCATTCAACTGAATGGGGCTGCCCCGCAACCACATTGGTGGTGTGGGATTTTATGGGTTAAAAGAAGTTGTGAGTAGGCAACATATTGCCTCCTCATCCCTCGTCAAATGTTTTAATTGCCCCCCCCCCCCCCGTAACATAGTTGTATTACTTATTGATTCTGCAAGTAAATCTGTGATTTTTCCAGCAAAAGTGGCAGTTAGAGGGTTGTGATAAGCCATTAGATGTTGCAATGGGGTTTTTTTTTGGTTAAGGGACTAAGAATGAAACTGCAATTGCTGATGAACAGATAAAACAGAAACAGAAAGAGACTGGACACCGGATTCTGTCAAAACATCTGTTCTAATGAGGTTCATTATTACATTCTCATTTATACATAAGACAAGAAAGGGGATGGTGTGAGATGTTATTAAAAACCAGTAAAAAGAATAATGTCATATTTCATATGTCACCTCACCAGCTATCTCTAAAAGTTGTGAAACTAAACCTTGAGAAAAAAAAAAGGGAGGCGAGTGAGAGAACATTCTAGGAAAAGTTTAGTCTGTGTAAAATTAACATGGATTCTCTTGTGCTTAAATGAACAAATACTGTGAAAGCCCATGTCAATCACTGATGGGTCCATACAATGGTCAGCTTTTATCATCTTGCAAAAACCTTTATCCCAAAAGGAAAAAAAATGCTGTAACAGTTTAACCACTTAAGCCCCGGACCATTTTGTTGCTAAAGGACCAGGCCCCTTTTTGAGATTCGGCACTGTGTCAATTTAACTGGCAATTGCGCGGTCGTGCGACGTGGCTCCCAAACAAAAATTACGTCCTTTTTTCCCCACAAATAGAGCTTTCTTTTGGTGGTATTTGATCACCTCTGCGTTGTTGTTTTTTGCGCTATAAACGAAAATAGAGCAACAATTTTGAAAAAAATTACATATTTTTAACTTTTGGCTATAATAAATATACCCCAAAAATATATAAAAAAACTTATTTTTTTCCTCAGTTTAGGCCGATACGTATTCTTCTACATATTTTTGGTAAAAAAATATCGCAATAAGCATTTATTGATTGGTTTGCGCAAAAGTTATAGCGTCTACAAAATAGGGGGTAGTTTTATGGCATTTTTATTAATATTTTTTTTTCTAGTAATGGCGGCGATCAGCGATTTTTATCGTGACTGCAACATTATGGCAGACACATCGGACACTTTTGACACATTTTTGTGACCATTGTCATTTTCACAGCGATCAGTGCTATAAATATGCACTGATTACTGTGAAAATGACACTGGCAGTGAAGGGTTTAACCTCTAGGTGGCACTGTAGGGGTTAAGTGTGACCTAATGTGTGATTCTTACTGTAGGGGGGCGTGGCTTGGCGTGTGACATCACTGATCGTCGTTCCCTATGACAGGGAACAAACGATCACTGACATGCCACTAGGAAGAATGGGGAAAGGTTTGTTTACACTTACCTCTCCCTGTTCTTCAGCTCTGTGACCCGATCGCGGGACACCGGTGGCGATCGGGTCCGCGGGTCCCGCGGGCGCGGTCATGGAGCTTCGGACTGGGTCAGCGGCGCGCGCAAGACCCACGGACGGGTTCTTAAAGGGGATGTACCTGTACGCCCTCGTGCCTGTCAGTGCCATTCTGTCGACGCACATCGTCGTGCGGCGGTCCTTGAGTGGTTAATAGGTGTTAGCTAAAGATAGGCTTTATGCAGTTAGTCACTTAAAGTGTCTCTAAACCCACAACATAAAAAAACTATCAATAAATGGTGTATTACATGCTGGTTATACTCACTCAGTCACTATGAGATTTATTTTCTGTATTCTGCAAAAAACCTGGTTGGTCCTGCTGCTCTCTATCTCCACCTTCTGTTCATTTCCCCAATTCAGCTAGGTATGTGCCACCAGCTGTGGTGGCAACTCTGCACATGCTCAGTTTTCAGTGAGTTTCTATGCTGAGCATTTCCTCCTTATGACATCTGAGCAGCACATATGACTATAGAGTCACACATGTGAGCGTATACACGGTGGTAGATGACAGCTCACTTACTCCCTCCTCCTCCATGCCCACTAACCAGCTAAACACAATGGGGATGGGATATTACACATATATTCATTGAGGCTTCATCTCCCTCTTTTTCTAAGACCCAGGCAGGGGCATGACAGCACCATGTGATTGACAAAAAATAATAAAGATTAGATTTTATATATATATATATATATATATATATATATATATATATATATATATGCATCTGGTAGAGTAGGGAGGTTTTTAACCTCTGTAGAAACTGTTGTATGTTTTCGGTAGTTGGTTGTGGTGTTGAGGGTTCATTACGTAAGTTAAGCACGCCATAATAATCGATAAACTGATTCGCATTTCAAGCGCTTAAGGTTTTTGACGTATTGTTGTAGGAGAAGTTCTCTCAGGGTCTCCCTAAGTTTGGAAAGGGTGTTGGTAGAGGTTGTGGTAGGTGAGATTTTTGTTTTGGGATTCGATCCTTCGAATTTCTGAGATCAGGGAATTAAATTTCAAAGTGTGGGTTATTTTTGCTTTAACACCTAATTGGATAAGTATGCCTCTCATGTATGCTTTGTGAGCATTCTATAGGGTATAAGGGTTGTCTACTGAGACTTCATTGTTGTGGAAGAAGTCCCAGGGATGCTGGAAGACTGGGGAAGAGGTTTGGGGCTCTTGTAGAAGTTTGACATTGCAGCGCCAGATGGGAGTGGAGTGGGGGACATCCTGCTCAGCTAACGACAGTGTTATTGTAGCATGGTCGGATAATGTGATATTGTGTATGTGGGTTGAGGACACCTTTTGAAGTATTCATTTTATAGTTAGAAACATATCTATTCAGGAGTGGGAGCAGCGCCTGGGTGAAAAAAAAGGTGTAGTCCCTCTTGTTCACATAATGACATCTCCATGCGTCGTACAATTCCTCTGTATGAAGCAGGTGTCTTAGTGACGTAGTGAAGTTTATCTTTCCGGCTGTGGAATCCATCTCAGGGTCTACAGTTAGATTAAAGTCTTTGCCCATAAGAAGGTGGCCGTATTTTAAGGAGGATACACGTTTGAGTAGCTTTCATAAAAAGCGGAGTTGGTGGGAATTCGGTGCATATACCACTACCAGAGTGTAAGGCTGAGAGTTGATATCACAGGTAACGATAATGTATCTGCATTCTTCATCTAAGATGGTTTCCCTGGGATGGAATAAAAGTGTGTTTTTTAAAGTCAGCAAGACACCTCTATTTTTTGATTGGGTGTGCATGCTAGGAAAATATGTGGATAGTCTGTGTGCACAGGGCTTTGGAGGTTTGGAAGTGAGTTTCCTGTACACAGAGGATGTATTATGTCTACTAGCTTCTCTCCACATGGATAATCTCTTTGCAGGGTGGTTAAGTCCCCTTGCGTTCAAAGAACGGCATTTAATAGTCATTGGTGATGGCTTGGGTGACAGTGTGTGGTGGCAGTGGTGGAGTACTCACTGTTTTGACCGGATGACTTCTGGCATGAAGTTGTTTCCATTGGTGTGGCTTGTTGGAAGCTTGAGATCATCAGTTTGGAAAGTTATCCTTCCCAGGCTAGTTTTTTATTGGATCGTTTGTGGGACACTAGTTGCCAGTCATCTTGAAGCGATGGCAGTTGCAACTCCAACACCAACGCATGTTTAGCAGTTGCTGTTTGCCCTGGGATGATACCCCATTGCCACGGGGCTTCCAGACCCTCCTCCATTGAGGTGACTGGGATTGTGACCCCATAGTGGGTAATAGAAAGTGTAGCCGGGTACTTCCACTTGTGAGGGACTTTATGATTTCTTAGGGCCTTGGTAATGGTCGTCAAGTTGCAACGGCATTGTAGGGTATGCCTGTACAGTTCCGGAAGTAACTGAAAAGCTGCATATTGGACGGGGACATTTTCAGATCTGCAGAATGCACTTTGAAGTTGCTCTTTCATATGGTAAAAGTGTAGCCTTAGTAACACATTCCTGGGTGTTTCTGCAGGTAAAAATGAGGGCTTGGGTACCCTGTGGATCCTATCTATGGTAAGGTCCTGAGCAGACAGGGATGGAACCAGTACAGAGAACAGATCATGGGCATATTAGTGCAATTGAGTGGCAGGGACAGACTCTGGGAAAGCCCATATATTTATGTTTTTTGCTCCTTGATCTGTCCTCCGTGTCTGCAATTTTACCTTTCATCCAAGTTATGTCCTCATTGTGGGCTGTATGAGCATCCACTAAGGTGTAAAGGAAGAGGTGTATTCACCCATTTTATGTTTAACACGATCCACCCTGTCCCCCAGGGCCTGGACTTCAACATGGCTTTGACTAATTTCTGACAGTATGTCAAACTGAGTAACGCTCTTAGGGACAGTAGCAGCTCTTTTAACATGGGTTGGCCTGAGGTGGGGAAGACAGCAAAGGGATCAACAGTACTTGCAGAAGCAGCAGTATTGCTGCTGTGAGGCCTGCTTACCTCCATGCTGGGGTCAGCTTGCAGACGTGCTGGGGAGTCCCTGGATGGTTTAAATTTTACAGGGCTCCTTGTTTTTGGGCTGGAGGCCCCAGACGATGAGCCGCTTGGTGCCCTGGCTTGGCTGGAGCGCTCCATGAGGCTTGGTGGTCGCTGGACGAGACCGGGGTCTTGTTGCTAGGCCACGCTGACCAGGCTCCACTGCCATTTTGTTGAAGCCTGCATGGGGAAGAGGAGAAGAAGTCAGACAGCTTGTGAGGCTTTGACGGGTCTTTGCAGCGCTTTGTCATTCTCTGACAATGCAGGGAGCCTTGGGTGATGTCAGTGGCGGTAGATGGATATCAGAGAGGGCCCGATGGATTCTGATTCTCTCTGGTGACAGAGCAGAGCTCTTAGCTCAGATGTCCATCTTGGAGCTCGGTCGCCCCACCCCCTGTTTATTTTTTATAATAAGAAAATACAGCATAAAAACAAAATGGTTCCCAAACAATTCGGATCATTTGTTATGATGCTTTAAACATTAGAAAGGTTCCAAATGAAAGAAATGAATAGGAATTAATTTGTGGTTTTGTTATAATTTATTTCAGATTCATTGAAATTCATTACTATTGTGATTCCGATATTCCGATACATCCGAATCCTTCGAAGAGCGAAAATTTTGTCTGAATTCAATTCATACCGAAGCGAAGCGAATTGCACATGTCTAATACAATCTCTATAGTGTATATAAAACATTGTATTCTATGAAGTGTATATAGTAAAACTATAAAATATAAGGACAAACCTAAACAAACAGTTTAATTTGTATCAATCAGACAGGTTATTGTACTATATAGTTCTAGGTAGAGCTAAAGAGATTGTTCAATTCAATTGAATTGTGTTCGGGCAACTTAAATCTACCACTTCATCTAACACTAACATTACCCTCTGCACAGGTTGACAATAGGGATGAGCCGAACACCCCCCTGTTCGGTCCGCACCAGAACCTGCGAACAGACAGAATGTTTGCGTGAACTTTAGAACCCTATTAAATACAATGGACTCGAATGTTCGAAATCGAAAGTGCTAATTATAAAGGCTTATATGCAAGTTATTGTCCTAAAAAGTGTTTGGGGACCCGGGTTCTGCCCCAGGGGACATGTATCAATGCAAAAAAAAGGTTTAAAAATTGACGTTTTTACGGGAGAAGTGATTTTAATAATGCTTAAAATGAAAAAATAAAAGTGAAATTTTCCTTTAAATTTCGTACCTGGGGGTGTGTATGATATGCATGTAAAGTCGCACATGTTTCCCGTGCTTAGAACTGTCCCTGCACAAAATGTAATTTTTTAAGGAAAAAAAGTCATTTAAAACTCACTTTATTAATGAATTGTTGGCTCCCGGCAATAGAAAAGTCATTGATTAAAAAAAAAAAAAAAAAAAACGTGGGGGTCCCCCCAAATTCAATTAACAGGTCCTTCAGGTCTGGTATAGATATTAAGGGGAACCCCGCCGCAAATTTTAAAAAAAAAATGCGTGTGGTTCCCCCCAAATATCCATACTAGGCCCTTCAGATCTGGCATGGATTTTAAGGGGAACTCCACCCCAAATAAAAAAAAAATGCCGTGGAGTCCCCCCAAAAATCCATACCAGACCCTTATCCGAGCAGACGAGAGAGCGCCCCCCCCCCTCCTGAACCGTACCAGGCCACATGCCCTCAACATGGGGAGGATGCCCCTTCTAAAGTTCCCCACCAGGTCCGCTCAGCCTATGACTAGGTGTAAGGCTAAGCGGACCAGATGCGGAACATGAGAAGGGGCAGGTCTATTCATGAATTACACTGTAAAAGAAGTTCCCCATCAGGTCCGCCCCCTCGGTATGTCAGACCCCGCCTACGTCATTGGCCTGAGCGGACCTGATGGGGAACTTCCTTCACTGTGTAATACATGAATAGACCCGCCCCTTCTCACGTTCCGCATCTGGTCCGCTTAGCGGACCTGATGGGGAACTATAGAAGGGGCGGGTCTATACATTTAATAGACTGCGGAGGAAGTTCCCCATCAGGTCCGCTCAGGCTCAGCCAATGACGGCCAGCGCTGGACATCGGATCGCAGCGGGACACTGGATTTCATTGCTGGAATGTTTTTTTTTTTTTTTTTTTTATAAAGGACTTTTCCAAAGTGTTTGTGTTTTATTTTTTGTTTTTTTTTTACACTTTCTTCGTGAAATGGTAGGGGTACAATGTACCCCTTACCAATTCACATAGGGGGGGGCGGGATCTGGGGGTCCCTTTTTTTAAAGGGGTCTTCCAGATTCCGATAAGACCCCCACAACCACCGGGCAAGGGTTGTGGGGATGAGGCCCTTGTCCCCATCAACATGGGGACATCCTCCCCATGTTGAGGGCATGTGGCCTGGTACGGTTCAGGAGGGGGGGCGCTCTCTCGTCTTCCCCTCTTTTCCTGCGGCCTGCCAGGTTGCATGCTCGGATAAGGGTCTGGTATGGATTTTTGGGGGGACTCCACAACATTTTTTTTTTTATTTGGGGTGGAGTTCCCCTAAAATCCATGCCAGATCTGAAGGGCCTGATATGGATATTTGGGGGGAACCGCACGCATTTTTTTTTTAAAATTTGCGGCGGGGTTCCCCTTAATATCTATACCAGACCTGAAGGGCCTGGTAATTGAATTTCGGGGGACCCCCACGCTTTTTTTTTTATCAATGACTTTTCTATGTATTGCCGGGAGCCGACAATTCATTATAGCCGCGAGTGAGTTTTAAATGACTTTTTTTCCTTCAGAAATGACACTTTGTGCAGGGACAGTTGTATGCACGCGAAAGAAGCGCGGCTTTACATGCATATCATACACACCCCCCAGGTACGAAATTTAAAGGAATATTTCACTTTTATTGTTTCACTTTAAGCATTATTAAAATCACTTCTCCCGAAAAAACTGCAGCTTTTAAAACTTTTTTTTTGCATTGATACATGTCCCCTGGGGCAGGACCCGGGTCCCCAAACACTTTTTAGGACAATAACTTGCATATAAGCCTTTATAATTAGCACTTTAGATTTCTCCCATAGACTTTTAGAATTTGCAGCGAACACCCCAATTTGTTCGCTGTTCGGCGAACGGGCGAACAGGCAATGTTCGAGTTGAACATGAGTTTGACTCGAACTCGAAGCTCATCCCTAGTTGACAATGATGCTGTCTAAAGGTGACCTTGTTGCCCCTCCAAAGATAAAGTTGATGTGTAAATGTAACCACCTTAAGATAGAATGAGTGTCGCATCTTAAAAAATAAAAAAAGCCTATTTTATAAAATAAAAACAGTTTAAGAATACATGCAATCAGCACATCTAAAGACTGGCAAGCTGTAATATAGTACATTACTTCAGTTCAGATTTACTTTAAAAGGTTAGTTCACCTTTACCAAAAAACTGAATGCAGGCAGGGTGACAGAGTAGTGATAGTTAAGCCGGCCATAGATAGTTCACTGCTGAACCAGCCCAGAATAGAACCATGTATGGTCAGGACGTCAGAAGGGGGCAGGGTCACCTGGTTACATCACTGGGTGGCCCCACCATTGCCTATATAACAGCTGTCAAAGCAAAGAGAAAGCAGTCAGCGGGAGGCCAGGGTTGTCGGGAATGGGCCTTTGTCCCCATCAACATGGGGACAAGGTGCTTTGGGGTTCTCATGCCATTTGTTTTCTTAATTCTGTCATAGGGTTCCTCTTAACTACTTTAATACACTGTATAATATACTCTGCACTGTATTATATACTCTGCACTATATACTTTGCACTGCACTATATACTCTGCACTGCACTATATACTCTGCACTGCACTATATATACACTACCCTGCCTGCACTGTATTATATATTCTACACTGTATTATATACACTGTACTGACTGCACTGTATTATATATACTACACTGACTGCACGCTCAATCCACTAACTAACCTGCCTAATCTTTCTCCACTATATATACGGCCACCATGTAAGCAGCCTTATATAGTGTGGGGCATGGACCCCTGAGCCATGATTGTGTCTCTCACAACACATCACGCTGTGATTGACCAAAGCATACAGGTCAGGTGCATGCTTTGGCTAATCAACAGCCATCAATGCACTGCGATCCCGCAGTGCATTATGGGGCGCTCCGCAGCGAGCAAACGTCCCACAAGTGCCCCCACAAGCGCTCCGAGCAAGCGAACACCCGCTGTTCGAGTCAAACTTACATTCGACTCACACATCGGGCCCATCTCTAGTTTGCAGCAGACTACCTAATTCTAGAAATTCGAGGCTTCACTAATTATCCAATAATGGCGGTTATGATGAAGCAACAGATATGTCCAAAAAACAAACAAAGATCTCTATTAACAACTATTTTCATTTGTTAATAACTGCTTCTTTCACTTTGCTTGCACTCACTTTGTGCAAACCTTGGATAGTGTTCAATAAACTTTAAACTGACAAGTAGATGGACATACAGTATGTAATGAGGGAGAACTGACTGAAATAGACAAGGAGAGAGCACAACGTGCTTAACTGCTATGGATGAGACTCATGTTTGAAACAGAGTTTGGTCTGAACTTTGCCTTTACGCCAAAATAAACGGGTTGTTTACCCACACATTGAGCCAAACCTCCTGCTGCAGCACACAGTAATACATTTAGCAGCAGCATTACTACTGCTACTACATTTGACAGCTTCCAACTCAGGCTGGTTGTTTGGGAGTCAGTGGCCACTGGTTTACTAGCAATCAGTGAATCATCCCCACCTGGCCAATTAACTGTCAGCCAAGAAATCCCAGCTGACAAATGAATGTAATAAAAGGGGTGGGGAAGGTGGCTGAAATCACTGACAAAATATGGGCATGACCACTATTGGTCAATGGCCATGGCTATATTTCCTCAGTGACATCAGCCACCACTCCTACCCATTTGTTTACAATACCAGCTGTCAGCCAGGAACTGGCTAGGAGTAGCAACAACATTGGGCACAAACATGTTGGTTTTTTGTTTAACACCTTATTTAGAACAAAATGGGAGTATAACCTCAGATACAAAAGTAAAAATGAAAACATAGCAACGTACCATCATCCAATTAATGGTAAAAAACAAAGGGGAGGGGTGGGGGCAAGAAGATAGTTGCTGAGGCTAAACCTTGAACAACCCACCCGAATAATTTGTGGACTATCTCGGTACTGATACACATGATAAACATTGTTGAATTAAAAAGTTTTAATTACAGATAAAAATTGTACAGAAATGAACAGTGATGCACATCAAGGATTGGTCGGAGTCTCTACTAGTTTCGCGGGGATATCGCTTCTTCAGGAGAGCCAATCTATACAATGAATAATATAATAAAATATATATGATAGAGTTCACCAATAGTATAAATGATGCATAAGGAAAAGTAAAGGCTTACCCGATGAGTAATAGAACAGGCGCGGAAATGGGCCGCCAATGTGGTACCCCCCACGGCGGACAAGGGGGATAGTGCGTCGATCTCTAGGTATAAGGCGTATAATTTGTTTAAGGACCCAATAAGTTACCCATACTAGGGTGGGGGGGAAGGATACAGGCAGAAGAGGGGAGGGGGAGGGGAGGAGGAGGATGGTGGAGAGGGACGAAGAGGGGGGTAGGGTAGTGGGGAAAGGGGGGAAAAAAGGGGGACAGGAAAGGGATGGAAATACAAGGGAGGGAAGTGGATAGGAAGGGTAAGGAGAGGAAAGGAGGGTAGGGAAGGGTAATGGGAAGGAAAAGGGGGAGGGAGGAACGGGAGAAGGGAAGGGTAGAGAGGGGAATAAGGTGGGAGGGAACTGGGAAGGGCAGGAAAAGAGGGGGGGAAGGGAAGAAAAGAGGGGAGGAAGGGGGGAAAGAGAAGGCATAAGGTAAAAGAAGCGGGTAGGGAGGGGAAGAGGGGACAGGAAAGAACCCTGGGGGTGTTAATAGGGAATATAACTTACCACAGTGTTTACGTCTGTGGGTACATAGGAGGCAAACGCCATGTAGGGAGGGAGTTCCCAATGGTGTGCAGGCAGATGGACAGGTAGAAAACAATTGGTGCAGGTACATAGGGGGCCACAAGGGGTGCAAGGTCCAGTGGTGCTGGTAAAAAAACTGTGTACGGTCATCCATGGAGGTATCCATATCTGTGACCAAGAATGCAGGGTGGTGCATGGACAGAAAAGAAGGCACCTGTGGTGATCCCCAATGCACAGCAACAGGCGTCCAATTGATCACCCGCCTCGCCACAGGAGAGATCCTAAGTGTATATGGCCAGGGCAAGATCCATGCTGCTCATCCAAGGGCGAAGCCCATTAAATGAGCTCCCCAACCAGGACACGTCCAGACGCCACCAGAGCGGCCACGTCCAGCGTCACCGGGTCTGCTTCCCCGCACTACGCAAGTGCGCAATGTGCGATACTGCGCATGTGCGCTGAAGCCAAGCCAGGGGGCGGGAAGCCCCGAGCCAGGGAGGAGCAAGAGGGGATGGACCAGAGGGACATCCCCGCCAGAGGAAACACAAGTCCGCTGCATATGGGAGGGACAGGCAGCCAAGTGCCACGTCACATACTCAAGGGGTACTATATACACGGGAAGAAGAAAACATACAATAAAACATAATAAAAACAGTCATAGGAATAATGGGAGTGTAATCCCAAAGATGATTACTGTGTTAAGGTGACATAGAGCAGTGCCCTAAACGGCTGAAGGACAACAAGAGGACCTACAGGAGAGGACAGACTAACGCGAGCGGGGCATCAATGAAGCATAGTCTGGTGATGAATTAAAACATCACCAGTATTGAGTGAAAGTGGGGATAAGGAGTGACGAAAAATAATGTAAAAAATAAACAAGTAATAATTATGAAAGTAAAAAATAAATAAATAATGATAAATCAAAATAAAAATGAATATAAAAAGTGAAGGATAAAAATGCAATGGGTTGAAAAGATGTGTGTGATGAAAAATAGAAAATGACAGGGCATCAGGGAGCCAGCCTATTGCGACGTCCCATATATCCCTGAATCAGTGCTGAGATATAGTTAAAACCATAGTGATCAAGATACTGCAATTGTTGAGTAAGGCGAATTAAGAAAATGTGAATGTGAGTTGTAGGTACTACCCGTCCCCATATTTGGGGTGGACGGGTGCAAAGTATAAATAATGCAAGGTGCCCCAGTGTATTAAAAATTGAGATAAGTATCTGCGTAAGGCTGGGTAGCCGGGTTATAGACATAAAATTGTAGGAAGGGGTCGCCAAATATGTATAATTCCTAAATAGATACTCCAGGAAGAGAAGGGGAAAAATGGAGTAGATATAACAGCAATGACGGGGTTAGGGTTGTAGGTAACACCAAGTAATTCCTTAACGGCTGGATTGTGTCCAGTCCGTATATCAATTAACCTTTGGTAGAGGTGAATGAATTTGAGCTGAATCAACTCTACTCTAAGGGAGTGATTAATCTATTGTTGGTATACATATAATTTATGACAACACCACATTTAGACTGGATAATAGAATCAATTGGATAATAAAATCAATTAAATACATAACGATCATAAGGCCTGCCTAGTCAATACCAAGAGTGTCCATAGTCCAAACAGTTGAGAGGGCAATGTAAATTCTATAACACCCAGTAATCAGTAAAGTAGTAAAATAAATATAAGGGGTTAAACGTTGGAGGCACTCAGAAAAGAGAAACGGGTGTGTTATCCACCCTATAATTGAGAACAAAATGGGAGTATAGCCTCAGATACAAAATGAAAAATGAAAAAATAGCAACGTACCATCATCCAATTAATGGTAAAAAACAAAGGGGAGGGGTGGGGGCAAGAGGATAGTTGCTGAGGCTAAACTTGAACAACCCACCCGAATAATTTGTGGACTATCTCGGTACTGAAACACATGATAAACATTGTTGAATTAAAAAGTTTTATTACAGATAAAAATTGTACAGAAATGAACAGTGATGCACATCAAGGATTGGTCAGAGTCTCTACTAGTTTCGCGTGGATACCGCTTCTTCAGGAGAGCCAATCTATACAATGAATAATATAATAAAAGATATATGATAAAGTTCAGCAATAGTATAAATGATGCATAAGGAAAAGTAAAGGCTTACCTGATGAGTAATAGAACAGGCGCGGAAACGGGCCGCCAATGTGGTACCCCCCCGCGGCGGACAAGGGGGATAGTGCGTCGATCTCTAGGTATAAGGTGTATAATTAGTTTAAGGACCCAATAAGTAACCCATACTAGGGTGGGGGGAGGGGATGTGGGGAGGAAGTGTTGTGGAGATTTTTATGGAGATGTATTTAATATGTATTGTCATAGTGTCACCCAGTGTTAGTACTTCCGCAACCCGCTCTAAAAGAGCTGATTGGGGTAGTCTGAGGCTGGTTGAATCCCGTCTGATAGGGGAAAACGTCTTGAGGTTGGAGTGTGATGTTTGCAGGGTGCGGATATGTCCACCGACGGGGGGCCCTCTGTGCATTAGCACGGACGATCGTTGAGGAGGGGATGTCCTCGCTCTGCAACAACATCATTGGTTATGAGCAGATGCGTACCCTTGTCTCTGCTGTGTCTGATCAACATTGATTGGGATTCGTAGTGCGCATCTGCAGATAGCCTCCCTCCCCCATTCAATAATAGTATAATCTGAATATGCGTTATTCTATGGAATAGCGCAGAATAAGGATTCTTATCAGCGGTAATATGAGAGCTTATGATCGTTTCAGAGTCAGGGAAGGCGTCCATGTTTTAAATCAATACGGCTTTGTTTGCTGGGAGCATATACGCTTTCCCTACCCGGACACACCCATAAGACGTTAGCCATCATGCGTTATTGTATTCACTGTATGTATTATTGTATTGAATCCTTTCATTCCCTGTTGGAAGGGATGTCTTTGTCATTTTCCCTGTGTGAAGGTCACATGCTGTGACCTCACTTCCTGTTGGTAACTTCTTTAGTGAGGATCACATGCTGTGACATCACTTCCTGTTGGGATTTTAATCCTGTGGGGATTTCAATAAAAGGAGAGACACACAGCTTCCAGGCAGTCATGCTGGTATGCTGACATGAGAACATAGCTTTTGTGGTGCTGCCTTCTTGGGATGAATGGGAATGAACGGTGAGTGGATCTTAGCAAACTTTGCAATAAAGATAGCATTATTGCAAAAAGATGAATCTAAAGTGTGTGCTTAGATAGCACAGGAATTATAGGCTGTGTGCTCTGTAAACAACAGCCTAGAAATTCCACAACAGTAAATGGCGACTCTGATTGGACCAATTGCGGCCTCTTTGAGCATCACATCAGCAGAGGGGGAGAGTGGACCTGAGATGTGATGCGTGAAGAGGCTGTACTTTGTAAAAGAACAAAATTTTTCGTCTTTTTGAAATAATGCTGTTTGCAGTACGAGAGATGTGTGTGTGTAATTTTGTCATGGATCGTATGCCTGTGAATTTGATTGTGTGTGCCTGTGTGGGTATGCCTGGGTGTGCCTGGATGTTTGTGTGAGAGAAGCTGAAAATGGCTGCCCCCATGAGGTTTAGCGGGGGCGGGGCAGGCAGCATGGCTATCACTGCCAACATGTTTGAAAGTTGTGTATATCTGACTTTCCAATTTTCAGAACAAAGTTGTGTGTAGTGTTTGAGCCTGTGTGAATGCTGATGGAAACTGTATATTGTGTATGAAATGAAGGTATAGCTGTGATTATTTAGTGCAGCCTGCACTGAGAAGTTTGTAAATGGATGATTGTTTGTGAGCCATGTGCTTGAATGGGGGAAGGGCTTGCCCACTGCTTTGTATTGCTGGGGCTATGCCCTGAGGGAAGGAATCTCTGAGCAGACATGTAGGACATGTAGGACATGTAGGACAACAATATACAACAATATACTGTATGTGTGTAGTGTTTGTGATTTCTATGAAAAATAGAAATGGATAGATTGTGATTTTTGTAGGGGACAAAGACACGTCTCCATAAGTGTAAAAATATTTTAACAAAAGAGTTTGGTTTTTGAGTTGAAAATTCCCACCGCATATCCAAGTGGCCAGGCATTGCTAGAAGCCAGACAATAGTATGTCTGCGATGGCTTGGTATGGAAGCTGAGACCACTGTGTGTGTGAACTTTAGGTAGAGAAAAGTGGTGAATATCTCAGAGTATATTAACTTAGAGAAATGAATATGTTTTTAATATTGTCATGTAACTAACATTTTTTTAAATGTGTTATTTGGTGGCCAAAGGGTTTTTAAAATGTTTAAGTGTACATGTGGTCCTTGTGGAGTGTAGGTGACTCAAGACACACATTTTTCAGTGGATTTTGATGATCATTTAGAAAAATCTCAATTGTGTAGTCTGTCTTTGTGGAGAAAAACATTTTTGATTTTCTTTTAAAGAGATGTTGGTTTTGGCGGGGAAAAATTGCATGCGTTAATGGCGCCATTGTTGTCCATGAGGTGTGCGGTGTTCATCCACCATTTTGCTGTCCTGGCTTGTCGGCCATTTTGAGAGATGTTTACAGTTTGAGATAGGAAGTTCCAGTTTAGCAAACACGGCTCCTGAATATGCTGTATTGGCATTTGTTGATCGGCGCAGTTTTCTTCTGTTTTATGCGTTTACAGTTTGACCTGTGCACTGCTGGGAAGAGTAGTGAGACACCAGGGTGACATACTGAGAGACTGGTTTTTGTTTAATGAATTCGCTGGTTTAAATTGTTTTTCTAAGCATCGCCTTTTGAGTTGAGTAGAGTGGTATCTTGAAATAGCGCGGTCTTACCCCGAGGGGCCACGACGCACTTGCGGACACACACACATGCTGGGGCCTATTTATGGATGGGATCTGGCTGACCTACCAGCAGTTGGAGTGTGGGGGGAGGCCAACGCAGAGACAGGGACAACATGCAAACTCCATGCAGATGGTGTTAGGAGGAAGGTTTCTCTGTTTTCATTTAAGTGAATGTAAGCTATTGCAGGGTCAGCTGACTTTGCAGTATATGAGCGGCGGTTTTTTGCATTGAATTTTGGTTTTAAGAAAAACTTCACTTTACACTGAATTTTGATAGATTGTAAGACTAACAGAGTTTTTGTACAATGATGTGTTTTTATGTTTAAATATTTGGGAGTTTCCCAGAGGGCAATTCATTTTTTGGAACTTGTACTGTATAGCCATCTTTTGGCAGGAGTTTGTATTTTGAGTCCCAACTTATGGTCTGACTTCCAGGGAATGTGGGTCAGGGGGGATTCCCTCCCATTTGCAAAGGGGGTTTATTCCATCATTTCCTTGACAAGGTTTTAAATGGTTGAAATATATATGATGTGTAGCCATAGATTTTTTTGGAGTCTTGATAGACAAGGCGATTAGGGCTAAGGCCTCCCCTCCCCTCCCTCTTCCTGAACAATTGATATGTAAATAAACCAGTTTTTTTTTTTAAGTAGCTGAGCATAACCGGAAGTTTCTTTTCAGCATTTATATATCAGCAGAAAGTTGGTGGGAGGAGCTTGGGGTTTTTAAAGGTGAGCAATGAGATTTGTGTTTGGAAGGAAAATAGAAAAACATTTTTGCATTTAAAAGTGTTTTATATTTTGTTCCAGTTTTGTGAAGTTTTGTACTGTAATACAGTTTTGGGTAGAAAGCAAAACAGGGGGGGCATCACCATTGTTTTATCATCTAGATACAGAGAGAAGCCACATTGTTCTGCAGGTGGTAAACTGGCGTAAGTGTTCTGTGAGGTTTAGTCTGACAACGCAGTGTATGGGTGTATAGCGGAAAACGCTTGTGTATGCATGCACTGTGAGGGGTAGAGGCCTAATTCGGGGGTTGATCTGTGGTTGTTGCTGTAGTTCCAAAAGTGTTGGGACAACAAGCCATAAAGTTGACGCCTCGGTTAGGGTTTCTATTTGGAGGACTTGACCATATAGTGGTTGTATTTCTTCAATCCACCGTATAAGAAGACACCGGGCGGTGCTCTCCGAAAATAGGTGCAACGGTTTAACCTGGACGCAGGTTTAAGACGATAAGCCGATTCGAATCGCCATGGACACAAGGAGGTCTGTGCAAAGGGAAGGAATGGAGACTTCCCATAGTCAGACGGTCACACAGTGCACGAAGCCTAGTTTTGGGGCAAAGGCCTTTGAACCCCAAAAAGATTAACATAGGTGGTCCAAGGATACTATTTTGGGTATCCCTCTGGAATGGATGTAGTTGAGCTGCGGCTTCAGAAATCTGTAATGAGTGTTGATGGAGGTGTAGTACACGCTTTTGTGATTCTCAGAGGAGGAATGGTGGTTAAATTCTCATGCCCGTTTGTTTGAACTTTGTATGGCTGGTCCATGAAGGTTCTCGAGCTGCTCTCATGTTCCCATTGTATTTTTTTCTATTGCTGAAAGAGCAAAGGGAGAATTCTGGCTGTTTTTGTTTTTTTCATTTGTGGTTTTGGAAACTGGGAAGTATTTCCCCCACGTTTGTATCGGAATGTTTGTATGTAGTAACGTGAATATGTTCGAACTTACCGCGGCGATCCTTCGATGCGTCGCGCCTGTTGTATTTTTGTAGGAACGGGAAAAGTAAGGGTTACAGAGGGTTTTGTTTGAATCAGTTTTGAAAGAATGCCATTGACAATTTACCAATGTACAGGAATGTCATTATTGTTTTCCATTCTTTGCAGGTTAAATATGAAGAATAGAGTAATGATTTTGCTTATAAGTATTTTTCAGGTCCAAGGAGTTTGTACACAGGGAGCAGGTGTATGTAGACAGCGGTACATATGGATAAATATGAGTCTAAGGGAGGTAAAAGTATCATAGGTTATTTCATTGTTTATTTTTTCCTGCACCACGCATTTCTTCCTTCAGTCTGTAATGAGGAAGAAAAGGGGGAGAAGTGATAAATGTAAGAGTGACAGTTTTTTTTTCAAACTAATAATAACCTCTGTAATTCTAACCAAGTTTGTGCCAAGACTGTCTTTCTTTGATAGAATTTGAATCGGCAAGCAGCAGTCTGGTGAAGTAGGTTCCCATCCCAGAGGCTAAGAACCTTTTGTCATTGGTTCCATGTATTGTAAGCCACGCACAGGTTATGCAGTGACCACAGTCCCGATGTCTGGGTTATTGTCATATGAGGGTTGTTTGGAGGTCAATCAAAACCAGGGTCGTACTCTCCTCATTAGCTGTCACTTATATTCTCGGCTGATGGGGGAGGTGCGATCATTGTGACATGAACTTCAAAATGTCCACCACAGGGTTCACGAGTCCCTCCTGGACCCTGACTCAATAATCAGTTTACATTCTTTCCAACCAGGTGACTGGGTCGTTGTAAAGAAGCTTGAGGGATGAGACCACGCCAACCACTGCAAGAAGCGGCTCAACCACACCAAAGAATGAGGAGTATCTTTGTTTATTTATATTTTTGTTGTTTAGTAAATTTTAGCAAGGGTAACGGTGAAAAGCATCCCAAGTTATTATGTAAAGTGTATGTCCTGACTAGCTCAGAAAGCGAACAGGATCGATGGTCTGTTCTGAGTCTTCACCAAGTTTTAGTCCCCAGCGATGACAGAGTTACATGCCATTTATGATGTTATTATGGGTATGAGGAGTTTTGACCAACTAGTGAAGACTCCAAACAGACACTTGTCAATGGAATCTAACGATGCATTTTTTAGAGGGTAAAATTGGTTTTAGTTTTAATAGCTCTGTCTCTTGTCGGTTTGGGTATCTAGGCAGCCCACAAGTGTGTTTGAACTTTAGTTTGGTGTTTATGCGGATCTGCAGCTTATAAAGGTAATTCCCTCAAAGCAAGAGGTTCATGCGTGATGGTGAAGCTGCCCCAACATCTTAGGTCGCGGCCGATCGCGAGGATCTGATGGCGCAGGAAATTAAGAATGGCAGGGACAGCTAGAAGGGATTTGTTCACCAACCCCGACCAGGTCTGGGCATGGGGTCCTGGATGTACAAGGTGGGGGGGGCTCAGGCTTGGGATACGATTGAACAATTCTCATCCGTTAAGGAAAGGGTTCTTCATGTAATTGTTGAAGCCAGAGCTGTAGCTAAGTGAAGGTTGGGAGTCTATTTTAAGGGTCTGGGAATCTTTGGGGATCTAATTTTTATTTTACAGTGGATCGTGGTTAAAGGAAGTGGGAATATATATACTCATGTCGTTTTTATTTCTATTCTTTCTATGTCGTGACGAGGTGCTCCTGTTGCCTGATTTGACGCGTGACCAGAGTTTCCTTGATGAGACGCCCCGAAGCCGGACCCACATACAAGACAGAGGATCACAGACGGATCGGCGATTACTACAGCTCACCATGTCGTGTCCTCCTTTATAAGTCATGCCCCTGAAGAGTAGAGTCTACATGTCAAGCCGTGTTTTCCTTTTTATGGACTAAGGACTGATTCATTTCCAGGTGTAAGAAGCAGATCAACTTTCATCGAGGGACACATGGGGTGCATATGACAAAAAAAGGGAGGACGGTTGTGGAGATTTTTATGGACATGTATTTAATATGTACTGTCATAGTGTCACCCAGTGTTAGTACTTCCGCAACCCGCTCTAAAAGAGCTGATTGGGGTAGTCTGAGGCTGGTTGAATCCCGTCTGATAGGGGAAAACGTCTTGAGGTTGGAGTGTGATGTTTGCAGGGTGCGGATATGTCCACCGACGGGGGGCCCTCTGTGCATTAGCACGGACGATCGTTGAGGAGGGGATGTCCTCGCTCTGCAACAACATCATTGGTTATGAGCAGATGCGTACCCTTGTCTCTGCTGTGTCTGATCAACATTGATTGGGATTCGTAGTGCGCATCTGCAGATAGCCTCCCTCCCCCATTCAATAATAGTATAATCGGAATATGCGTTATTCTATGGAATAGCGCAGAATAAGGATTCTTATCAGCGGTAATATGAGAGCTTATGATCGTTTCAGAGTCAGGGAAGGCGTCCATGTTTTAAATCAATACGGCTTCGTTTGCTGGGAGCATATACGCTTTCCCTGCCCGGACACACCCATAAGACGTTAGCCATCATGCGTTATTGTATTCACTGTATGTATTATTGTAATGAATCCTTTCATTCCCTGTTGGAAGGGATGTCCTTGTCATTTTCCCTGTGTGAAGGTCACATGCTGTGACCTCACTTCCTGTTGGTAACTTCTTTAGTGAGGATCACATGCTGTGACATCACTTCCTGTTGGGATTTTAATCCTGTGGGGATTTTAATAAAAGGAGAGACACACAGCTCCCAGGCAGTCATGCTGGTATGCTGAGATGAGAACATAGCATTTGTGGTGCTGCCTTCTTGGGATGAATGGGAATGAACGGTGAGTGGATCTTAGCAAACATTGCAATAAAGATAGCATTATTGCAAAAAGATGAATCTAAAGAGTGTGCTTAGATAGCACAGGAGTTATAGGCTGTGTGCTCTGTAAACAACAGCCTAGAAATTCCACAACAGAAGGATACAGGCAGAAGAGGGGAGGGGGAGGGGAGGAGGAGGAGGAGGGTGGAGAGAGACGAAGAGGGGGGTAGGGTAGTGAGGAAAGGGGGAAAAAAGGGGGGGGCAGGAAAGGGAGGGAAATACAAGGGAGGGAAGGGGATAAGAAGGGTAAGGAGAGGAAAGGAGGGTAGGGAAGGGTAATGGGAAGGAAAATGGGGGAATAGAACTTACCCTCTGGTTTATCCCCTCTTGCTCCTCCCTGGCTCAGGGCTTCCTGCCCCCCTGGCTTGGCTTCAGCGCACATGCGCAGTATCTCACATCGCGCACTTGCGTAGTGCGGGGAAGCAGACCCGCTCTGGCAGCGTCTGGACGTGTGCTGGTTGGGGAGCTCATTTAATGGGCTTCGCCCTTGGATGAGCAGCGTGGATCTCGCCCTGGCCATGTACACTTAGGATCTCTCCTGTGGCGAGGCGGTGATCAATTGGACGCCTGTTGCTGTGCATTGGGGATCGCCACAGGTGCCTTCTTTTCTGTCCATGCACCACCCTGCATTCTTGGTCACAAATATGGATACCTCAATGGATGACCGTACACTGGTTTTTTACCAGCACCACTGGACCTTGCACCCCTTGTGGCCCCCTATGTACCTGCACCAATTGTTTTCTACCTGTCCATCTGCCTGCATACCATTGGGAACTCCCTCCCTACATGGCGTTTGCCTCCTATGTACCCACAGACGTAACCACTGTGGTAAGTTCTATTCCCTGTCCCCCCCCCTCTTTCTCCTCCCTACTCCCTTCTTTCCTTCTTTTCCCTTCCGCCTTCTCTTCCCCCTCTTTTCTTCCCTTCCCCCCCTCTTTTCCTGCCCTTCCCAGTTCCCTCCCACCTTATTCCCCTCTCTACCCTTCCCTTCTCCCGTACCTTCCCCCCCTCCCTCCCCCCCTTTTACTTCCTATTACCCTTCCCTACCCTCCTTTCCTCTCCTTACTCTTCCTATCCCCTTCCCTCCCTTGTATTTCCCTCCCTTTCCTGCCCCCCCTTTTTCCCCCCCTTTCCCCACTACCCTACACCCCTCTTCGTCCCTCTCCACCCTCCTCCTCCCCTCCCCCTCCCCTCTTCTGCCTGTATCCTTCCTCCCCACATCCCCTCCCCCCACCCTAGTATGGGTTACTTATTAGGTCCTTAAACAAATTATACGCCTTATACCTAGAGATCGACGCACTATCCCCCTTGTCCGCTGCGGGGGGTACCACATTGGTTGCCCCATTTCCGCGCCTGTTCTATTACTCATCGGGTAAGCCTTTACTTTTCCTTATGCATCATTTATACTGTTACTGAACTGTATCATATATCTTTTATTATATTATTCATTGTATAGACTAGTAGTCTAGTAGAGACTCCGACCAATCCTTGATGTGCATCACTGTTAATTTCTGTATAATTTTTATCGGTAATAAAACGTTTTAATTCAACAATGTTTATTATGTGTATCAGTACCGAGATAGTCCACAAATTATTCGGGTGGGTTGTTCAAGGTTTAGCCTCAGCAACTATCCTCTTCCCCCACACCTCCCCTTTGTTTAACACCTTATTTGTTCTATAGGCTGGGCGGGAGCACTGTTGTTCTGGGAGGACATCATATGACGTCCTTCTAGAACGCACATCTCGCAGGGCCGCGCAGTGGCGTGATCTGTAAGCGGCTGTGTCTACTGGCCCACTGCCAGTATCATGTGATCGCTGTGACTAATCACAGCGGATCAAATGTTGTAAACAATGGATGACTTTCGTTTCATGACATCCATTGTATACAATGGTGTTGCTAGCTATGATTGGTCAAGAGTGATCATATGGTACAGACAGGGCCAATCACAGCCCATTTGTACCATGTGATTTGGCCAATCACAGCTGATCATAACAAAAAGACACTGAATGAACCAGTTTGATTTAAAAAAAAAAAATCATAATGTGTGGAAAAAATATATATATTTATCACTTCCCCAGAGTAGTACAGTGTTACCAAGGTAACAGTGTATTAGAAAAAAAAATTGTGAAAAAAATGTAATAACAAAAATAGAAAAAAAAATTATCACTTATTTTTTATATATACTCACACCAGTCAGTGTCCCTGATCACTGCCGCACCAATTATATGATAACGCTATACTGCACTGGTGACATTATAAAAAAAATTAATTTAAAAAAACTGCCATGCCTCTTACTAAATACCTTGGGGGTATTTATACTGTTCTGACATTTTTGGGCCTCGAGAAATGAGATAGGGTGTCAGTACATCAGGGTTGGTCAGTTTTCAGATATACAGTATATACCATATTTTGTGGACTTTCCTACAGACTAAATAATTTAAATGTATTTGGGTTATTTTCACCAAAGAAATGTAGAAGAATACATTTTGACCTAAATTTATGAAGAAAAATCAATCATTTGCAAAAATTGTATAAGAAAAACGCTTTTTTTTTCAATCTTTCCTGACTTTTTCATTTATTTAGCAAATGAATAAAAACGCATTGGTAATTAAATACCACCAAAGGAAAGCTCAATTTGTGTGAAAACAATTATAAAAATTTCTAATGGGTACAGTTTAGCATGACCTCGCAATTGACATTCAGAGTGACAGCGCCCCTAGGCAGTCCAAACCTTGGAGGCCCCTCACAAGTTTCTGGAGGTTTCTCATGTGTGCCCTCTAGTGGGATAACATTGAACTAAGTAGTATGTCAGCCGCTAGATGGAGATGACCACCAACATTTTTTACAAACTGACAGCTGAAAAAACATGATATTTTAAGAGACAAACTAACGTGAACCTGATGTCTATAGCTTATGAGCTTATGTAATTTAAGTTGTTATTGGGTACATTACATTAATACAGTACAATGTATTTTCTCCAAAGAGCCTTTATTGTAATTTTTTAATTTCTTTGAGTTGATTATAAAAAATTCTATCTTTTGTAAATAATTTAAGAAAGCTTTATTGTAATTTTCTTTCTTTCTATTTTGATCTGTTGTCATGGGGCCCTTAAATGATGTGGGACCCTTAGCCCAGTGCCTACCTATTTGGTATTCTGGCACTGATAGCAGGACAGCTTTAATCAGGATTAAAAGGCCAAAATGCGCTAGGGACAAAGAGTACAACAAATATTAAGAGACCACAGATGATACACTAATGTAAAATTAGCCAGTTTTATTGAGGTGTAATAGGTCTAACTTGTGTAAACCTAACTTTTATTCTGTCTATGTGAATGGAGGGATGCAGCAGATGTAAGGGATATAAAGTAAAAATATGTATGTGCACACTGTTATTTTCACTTAGCATTTTTTTTCTTTAAACCACTTCAATACCGGGCACTTTCATTTTCAGATTTCAGTGCTGTCGCATTTGAATGACAATTGCGCGGTCATGCAACACTGTACCTAAATGAAATTGTTATTTTTTTGAGACAGATAGAGCTTTCTTTTGGTGGCATTTAATCACCACTGCGAAACAAAAAAAGACCAAAAATTTAGAAAAATTACATTTTTCTTCTGATAGGTACAGTCCATCGAAGTGTAAAAAATAAAATGATTGCCCTAAGCACTGTCGCTGCAATGAAAGTGAAACTATTATGAACAAGCATAAAAGGGGTAGGGAATGTCTAGATGGGGGGTGGACCATTCATTTTCCCAAAGGGCCACATGAGAATCTGTGACTGTTGTGGAGGGCCAAACTTAAAGTGATTGTAAACTATTAACTTGTAAAACAACCTATTCAGTTTAAAATAGAAATGAAAGGCAAAGCATTTTTGTATAGATATAAAAATATATTATAAATACTTTTTTGCCCCTTTTTTATAAGTGATCACATTTCCTCTGTTCTCAGCTGCATAAGAGCTCTGGGAGGAGAAGCAGCAGCACACGGAGCTTCCCAGTGAATGGCTGTGCAGCGGGGGGGGGGGGGTGTCAGGACAAGTCTGATCATTGAAGGAGAGCACACAGCATTAGCTAGTGAACTGACCACAGTGTGTTCTCCTGCTGATCAGTTTGTAAAAAAGGGATTTTTATAACAGCTTACCTGTAAAATCCTTTTCTTGGAGTACATCACGGGACACAGAGCGACTTAGTCATTACTAATGGGTTATATAGTTTACCTTCAGGTGCTGGCACTGGCAATTTCCAAACCGGAATTACCCTCCCCTATATAAGCCCCTCCCATCCGGGAGCACCTCAGTTTTGTAGCAAAGCAATAAGTGTCCCAAAAAGAGGGGTGGGAGCTCTGTGTCCCGTGATGTACTCCAAGAAAAGGATTTTACAGGTAAGCTGTTATAAAAATCCCTTTTTCTTTTTCGTACATCACGGGACACAGAGCGACTTAGTCATTACTAATGGGACGTCCCAAAGCAATGCCAAATGAGGGGAGGGATACATAAGCTGGGCGCCATCAGGCATGAGGATCTTTTGCGGCCTGCAACACACTGCGCCCAAAGGCGACATCCTCCTGACTTCTAACGTCTACCTGGTAGAATCTAGTAAACGTGTATACCGAAGACCATGTTGCGGCCTTACATACTTGAGCCAGGGAGGCCTGGTGATGCACTGCCCATGAAGTTCCAACAGCTCTTGTGGAGTGCGCCCTAACTTTGAACGGAGGCGGTCTCTTTCTCAAGCCATAGGCTTGTATTATGACCTGTCGAATCCACTTGGCTAAAGTAGATTTTGATGCTGCCTGACCCTTTCGAGGGCCTTCCGGCAGAATAAACAAAGTATCCGTTCTGCGAATCTGAGCAGTGGCTTTTAGATAAGCTTTAACTGCTCTTACTACATCCAAAGAATGTAATAACTTTTCCTCTACCGAGCTAGGTTTGGGGAAAAAAGAAGGAAGAACCACATCTTGGTTCAAATGAAACCTCGATACCACCTTGGGAAGAAAGGCTGGATGAGGACGTAATACTACTCTGTCCTTATGGACAACCAGATATGGCTCCTTACAGGACAAGGCGGCTAATTCCGATACTCTTTTAGCCGAACAAATGGCTACTAAGAAAATCAATTTCCTGGTGAGAAGAACCAAGGAAATGTGTTGCAATGGTTCAAACGGTTGTTTCTGTAGAACCGACAGAACCAGGTTTAAGTCCCATGGACATATGGGAATACTAACCGGAGGGCTAATACGCATCACTCCTTGTATGAAAGCTTTGACTAGTGAATGTAAAGCCAAGGGCCTTTGAAAAAATATTGACAAGGCCGAAATCTGACCCTTGACAGTACTCAAGGCCAGCTTCCTATCTACAGCCCACTGTAGGAAGTCCAAAATCCTCCCTATCACGTACTTACGTGGATGCCATTTCTTGGCCTCACACCACGTAATGTACGCTTTCCAGATCCTATAATAGATCTGCCTGGATACCGGCTTCCTGGCATTGATCATGGCAGATACCACAGAATTAGAGAGCCCTCTCTTTTTCAGAATGTGGGCTTCAATAGCCAGGCCGTCAAACCTAGGGCTGGTAAGGAAGGATGGTATATCGGTCCCTGCGACAGCAGGTCCGGACGATGTGGGAGGGTCCAAGGACTCCTCACTGACATTTTTACAATCTCCGCGTACCATGCCCTTCGGGGCCACGCTGGAGCCACCAGAATCACTGGTTTCTTTTCTACCCTGATTCTGCGGAGTAATCGCGGGTAACAATTGTGGCGGTGGGAATGCATATATCAGCTTGAACTGATCCCAAGGGAACACTAGGGCATCCGAGCCGCAAGCTAGGGGATCCCTTGTGCGAGACACAAATCTGTCCACCTTTGCGTTGAATCTGGATGCTAGCAGATCTACATCCGGTGTTCCCCACCGCTGGCATATTGCCTGGAAAACCTCGGGGTGAAGAGACCATTCCCCCGGGCATAATTGTTGGCGACTTAAAAAGTCCGCTCTCCAATTTTCCACTCCTGGGATGAAAACCGCGGATATGGCTGGGACATATTTTTCTGCCCACTCCAGGATGCAATTTGCTTCCCTCTGGGCTGCACGACTCCTGGTGCCACCCTGGTGATTGATATATGCCACTGCTGTGGCATTGTCTGATTGAATTCTGACAGGGGACCCTTGGAGTTTGGATGTCCATGCTACTAGGGCATACCGGGCTGCTCGTATCTCTAAGAGATTGATGGGCAGGGCCTTTTCTGCTTCTGACCACTTGCCCTGGAGAGACCATTGCTCCAGTACTGCCCCCCAGCCTATGAGGCTGGCATCTGTAGTGACCACCTTCCAAGAAACCGGACTGAAGGGTTTCCCTTTTTCCAGATTCTGGGGCACCAACCACCAATGGAGGCTCTTGCGAACGGAAGGGGACAGGGACATTGGTAAGTCTAAAGCCTGAACTTTTTTGTTCCAGGCTGACAGTATGGCCCTTTGCAAATTCCTTGAATGGAATTGACCGTAGGGTACCGCTTCGAATGAAGCCACCATTTTTCCCAGCAGCCTCATGCAGAGGCGTATGGATGGTTTTCTTTTTGTACCCACTAAGTGGGTCAAATCTTTTAAAGACGACACCTTCTCTGGAGGTAAGAAAATCTTTCTCTGATTTGAATCCAGCCTTAGCCCTAAGTATTCCAGACTTTTGACTGGTCTTAGAGCTGACTTGTCCCGGTTGATAATCCAACCGTGATATTCCAGATACTTGATTGTCTTGTGAATAGCTACTTCCAGCTTTTCCACTGAGTGGTCTATTAGTAGCAGGTCGTCTAGATATGCCATTATCGTTACACCTTGTGTTCTTAGATTGGCCAATAATGGGGCCAGAATTTTTGTGAACACTCGTGGTGCTGTGGCCAGACCGAAAGGTAAGGCTCTGAACTGAAAATGGCGCCCTTCTACTGCAAAGCGTAGAAATTTCTGGTGGGCCGGAAAGATGGGAATATGCAGATAAGCATCCCTTATGTCGATCGAGGCTAACCATTCCTGCCCTTGTAGGGCGGTGGCCACCGATCGGATCGACTCCATCCGAAAAGTCCTGATATTTAGGAACTTGTTTAGCCCTTTTAGATTTAATATGGGCCTCACGTCCCCATTTGGTTTGGGGACTGTGAAAAGGTTCGAGTAAAACCCGAATCCGCTTTCTTCCAGGGGAACCTTCATGATTACACCTTGGAGCAATAGTTGTTCTAGTGCCAGAAGGAGGGATCCTCTCTTCTGGGGATCTCTTGGCACGTTTGACCTCATAAATTGGGCAGGAGGAGTGCCTTTTAACTCCAGCTTGTATCCCAGACTTACTGCGGAGAGCACCCATCTGTCTCTGATGGTGTCCCGCCAGGTCTCTGTGAACAACTGAAGCCTTCCCCCTACCCGATTGAGTGGGGGCAACGCTTCATGACTTGGGGGGAGGTTTTGTACCTCTCTTGATCCAGGGCTTCTTGTTACCCTGTGATTGTCCCTGATTTCTGCCCCCTGAATTTGACCGCGGAGGCCATCGGAACTGCTTCACAGCCGATGTGCCCGGGACTGGAGAAGTAGGCCTCTTAAAAGAAGGACTTCTACTCTTGTTCTTAACCAGTAAGAGTGAACTTTTACCGGCAGAAATTTTCTGGATATATTTGTCCAGATCTTCTCCAAATAAGCGTTCTCCATGAAATGGGAAGCTAACCAGCAGTTTCTTACAGGGAGCTTCAGCAGACTAGTTTTTGAGCCACAGAAGCCTACGCATATGTACTATAGACAGCGTAAAGCGGGAGGCCTGTTGGATTGTATCCTTTATGGCGTCCACCGCAAAACACAAGGCTCTAGGCAGGTCAGCTAGGGCAAGAGCCTGCTGATCTGGTAAGTCCCTTAAGACTTGTTTCAACTGATCTTTCACTGCTTGGCAGACTCCAATCGCTGCTACCGCAGGTTGTGTCACCATGCTTGCTGTAGAGAAAGCAGATTTTAGTAAAGACTCCAATTTTTTATCTATTGGGTCTTTGAACATTGGAACATTATCTACTGGACATGTCAGTGATTTGTTCACAGAAGAGATGGCTGCGTCCACTGTAGGGACCCTCCATTTTTTTATGAACTTATCCTCCATGGGATAGATCACCGGAAATCTCTTGGGGGGAGCAAATATTTTATCAGGATGCTCCCAATCCTGGTAAATAAGCCCTTCTAATAAAGGGTGGATTGGGAAGGAACAGACAGCCTGGGGAGCTTTTAGCGACCCCAGCGAGGAAACCGTAGTGGTTGGTGGTTCCGCCAGAGGCATTTTAAATGCTGATCGGACCATGTTAGTCAGAGACTGAACCCATAATCTTTCAGCCTGAGATGCTGAGAAAGGTTCTTCCACTGTTGATTCCTCCATAACTGAATCAACCTCATCCTGATCCCCTTCAGGTAGGTCGATCTCTGTGTGGGGCTGTTCCTCCACTAACAGGCACTCTGAAGGAGGAGTCGGAGATCGGACGCGCTTTCCCTGTGACAGGGAAGCAGCGATCAATGCTGTTAATCTCTCTTCCAATCCTCCCAGAGTTGAGGATAAAACCTCCTCTGTTATATATACAGGAGCAGGTGGACTGGGGACAGCCGCAGCACCAGGCACTCCTGCGGGGTTTCTACGGCTACTGACCTCTGAATTTTCAGGGGAGATTGGTGCAGTACAAGCATGCCCAATATCCTCAGAGCCCGATGGAGACCCCTTTGGCTTCCTGGAAGACTTATTTCCGGAGCGTCTGGACGACATATCCTTTAAGCACAAAGCTGAGGTATTCCCGTCGTCATACACCAATATTGCTGGTAATAGTCTAACACAGTTGCTGCTATATACCAGCTGGTGTCCACTAAAGTGCCTTTCTATGGGGATGCCTGCATCAACCGCCTCTGTGTGCCACTGTTTGTTGCTAGCTCTGTTTGCATCCAGCTGACACTTGTACTGTGTCTTTATACAAGCTGGGACGCCTGCACATGCGCAGAAGCGCCGTGGCGCGCATCGAGCGTCATCCACCCGCCCCGCCCCTTTTTTTTTCATAGGAGGCGCATGCACGCGCCCGCGCGCGCGCCCGTGCGCCATTGGCGCCCTTTTCGAAAATCAAACAGGGACTAGGAGCCAGGGCCCTTTTTGCCGGAGGGCCTGTGCGGTGGATGAGTGCAGCAACAGGGCAGAGGAAGTGGATTCCCACAGAGAAACTTACCAACTGCCTGGATCTTTTGACTTGAGAAAACCAAAGATCCACATGACAAGAAAAATGGACCACAGCGGCCTCTAGTGGTTTAACACAGGTACCGCGGTCCTCTTTTTTTTTTTTCTTGACTACTATTACAATTTTACATTTTCAGTAGTTACAGGCATACACAGATATTAGCGGGAATACCATTAGGTAACATACAGAAAGACAAATTAGGCTTGGGGGTCCCCCAATAGAACCAAGTTCCTGGGGGCCCCCACTTACCTGATCCCCGCCGCAGGACTCTGTTTGGTCCACAGAAGCCCAAACTTCACCTATCACGGCAGGCATTGTAATTAAACCTTCAGGGACCGGGTTCCCAAGGATTCCACTCCCCTGGACCTGTATAGCACCCTGCACAGACAACATCTTGGTCGTGGGTATGACCAGAGCTCTGGATCCCAGGGTCCAGCCCTCCTAAGAGAGGCATTACAGACAAAACCTTGCTCTTCTGCTGCAAGGCCCGGGTACCGACCGTTTAGCTATGAAGCTTTTTTGGTGGGATCCGGAACAGCTTACTAAGGCCCAAAAGAACCTGTACGCAAGCCCAGTGAAAACACATGTTACTCTTTGGCCAACACCTTAGACACTGGCAAAAAACTGAGGTGCTCCCGGATGGGAGGGGCTTATATAGGGGAGGGTACTTCCGGTTTGGAAGTTGCCAGTGCCAGCACCTGAAGGTAAACTATATAACCCATTAGTAATGACTAAGTCGCTCTGTGTCCCGTGATGTACGAAAAAGAAAGGAAAGTAGAGGGACTGGCAGGAACACCAGGGATTTCACGTGCCGTGGCTGCAGCCTTTTTAACTCACAGCACCACTTGTCAAATTTACACATTGAGTTTGATGGGGCTGCACCACAACCACATACACGTGCATTGCATGCGATTGCAGTGTGGTAGTGCAGCATTAGAGGGTTAAATCAGGTGGTGAGGAGGCAATATAACACCTCCTTACTGCCTGTCAAATGCCCTCTGAAAAGCACTGTGACCGTTTTCATGGATGCTATCAAGCAATTGCTAGAGAGCTATGACGTGAGAGAGGGAGTAATAACAAGGTTCACAACAGACATTGTGCAAAAGTATGGTTAGATGGGGTAGAAAGAGGGGTGGCATAGGTTTCTTTAGGGGGCACTCTCAGTGCATGGTTTAGTTTTAGATTTGAGGGTATAGGAATATTAGGTATTAGGAGTTTATACTATGAATTACTTGTTTTGGAGTTTAAATGTTTGTTTAAGTGAATAATGTAGGGGCTTCCTCCTTTGGTTCAAATGAAAATTAACTATTAGTCCTACAATTGTCTCTAGGGATTTCACCAATGACCAGACATGCACAAGTGTGTCTGAAGCCAGCAATCTGAAAATGGGTATCGCTGGATAGAATCATGGAAGGAAATTGTAATTGATTTGATTATTTTTTCAACACCTGATCTTGAAATCTTTTGTTCCTTCTCTTGTCCTGTAAAAATGGGATGGACTTTTTTGGCTAGACTGTTAATCTTCTGTCTGAACTACAGGCTGAAAAATAATGCTTGGCTTTTATGAAGGATATTTGCTGAGACATGTTATCATGCAATCTATTACTTCCAGATATATTGTTTCCCATTGCCTTACAGCTGTATAATTTATCATTGCTATTTGTTGTTTTCTCTGACTGATTATTCCCAGTGCTACAGCAACAGTTTTTGTATACTGTGAGCAATTGCCTTTAAATGGAAAACATGTCCTTCTTTCTAGCATTTGGATTATTGTGCAGGATTTAATTACAATCTTTTAAATGAAAAAAAGAAATCTGATCTTCTGTTGGATATCAAGGAAAATAAGATGCTCACTTGTGTCCTTTTTCTTTCATATAGTTAAAGCTGAACTGTAAACATTACAAAAAAAAAAAAAAAAGAAAAAAATTCCAGGTAATACAGATGGATTAGTATTTCCTCATAAACTGTCATTTTTATTTTCTTACCTTTTACAGGCCTTACATTCGGTTGAGTAATTGACCTGTGCCAAGCTTACTGACTGCAGCTTGGTTCTGTGGAAGAAAATGAGGAACTTACACTGTTCTGTGGAAGAAAATGAGGAAACTTTGGTCTGGCTACTCAGGAATACTATCGAAAAAATAGGGAAATATGGATTCACAACACGTTAATGAGTGTATAATATATATCACCAGATCTGTGATTCGTCCTTGATTGGGGACGGGATCCACCAGTGAGACCAAACGTGGTTACAAAGAAAATCAGAGAGGGGTGGGACATAGAAGGCCCACCAGATGGTCTATATGGTGATTCAACTACACATTAACTGGTGCAAAAAAATTACTTTATTGATGAACACAAAGAGTAAAAGATCTCAAGGATGAGACAGTTCCCTTGGGGTGTTGAAAAATCTCCCAGAGGGGAACTAGTCCCTCCAAGTATAAGAACCAAAATATAAATACACATATAAAATGTACAACGTTGTGTAGCTAAAAAGATGTGGGAATGTGGCCACCAATTAGACCTCGTGATATAGATTCTATTAATTAACCAGATTCCTCTGGATGCATATGTAGCATCTGCCGTGATGGAAAAAGATAGAAGTCAGTCCATCTGTTTAGAAAAAGAAACCCTGAAAACACAAAAAAACTCTATACAAGCCGTTTATAGAAAAAATGTTATTAGATGAAATATCTCCAGAGTATCATTCATGTTAGATAGTCCTATAATATTTAATCATGTAGAGTAAGGTAAAGATCCAGGGGAAGCTTATTGAAGATAGTGGATAATTTATGCAGGGTATCCTGAGGGATAGTTCCACACAAGTATTCAACCAGAGGACAATGTAGCTGATAGATTTACTCCTCTCACCATATCAGAAAAGTTCTAACTCCGGTGTTTATTACCAGGAAGTCTCTATTAGCCTAATAGCAAACTGCTTGTATCAAACCGCTAATGGTTCCTGAACACTGCTAGTACTTGCACCACTCATGCCTTGTATGTTGTGTATTAACCACACATCCGGATAAGACTGATTGTTACTCACGCTTTTGTAGACAGTATTTTTAGGGAAGTCCGTAGGTACCGGAGTGCTGTTAAGGAGATGCTGCTTCTGGTGTCCTCAGAGAGAGACCTGCAGATATGCGAGCCGGGGCCGGTAGTTCAGGCTATCTGGCTAGCATTCCTCGTATGTTCAGATCGCGTGTATAAGCTTATCCGGGTCAGGGTTCAAAGTCTCAAGCAGGCTAAGTGGTGTGATAGCTGGAGCGTAGAGCGTTGGTGGTGAGATGGAGGAATTACAGCTGGACGTTATACGTCATGATGGATCTTCTAGACTGCCAAGTCACGGATCTTGCAGTTAGGTGGTTTAGAAGGTCACGAAATTGGTGCCATATACTCCCACAGCAACAGGGTAACACCTACGCATTTTTTCTATAATACGGCTTGTATAGAGTTTTTTTGTGTTTTCAGGGTTTCTTTTTCTAAACAGATGGACTGACTTCTATCTTTTTCCATCACGGCAGATGCTACATATGCATCCAGAGGAATCTGGTTAATTAATAGAATCTATATCACGAGGTCTAATTGGTGGCCACATTCCCACATCTTTTTAGCTACACAACGTTGTACATTTTATATGTGTATTTATATTTTGGTTCTGATACTTGGAGGGACTAGTTCCCCTCTGGGAGATTTTTCAACACCCCAAGGGAACTGTCTCATCCTTGAGATCTTTTACTCTTTGTGTTCATCAATAAAGTAATTTGTTTGCACCAGTTAATGTGTAGTTGAATCACCATATAGACCATCTGGTGGGCCTTCTATGTCCCACCCCTCTCTGATTTTCTTTGTACTCAGGAATACTTACTATATGGTGCAGTAGGGTTGCACAGTATCCAGACATTTCTGCAATGCATGAGCTGTCAGTAGAGGAGACTACAAGTGAGTGAAAATCTTACATTTTTCATTAAAAAAATAAAATAAAAAAAAAGCTTGCTGATCACACTGATGTTCCGTGGGCTGTAAATTATAAATAATATTTAAGGGGTCCCCAAGATTTTAAACGTTTTGCCAAGGGTTCCTCCAAGGTAAAAAGGTCTAAAGTGTTCTCTATCAATATTCTGTGTGCGGAAAAGCACATGTGATGGAGAAGTTTCATTATTATTTAAAAATGATCCTGTCTCTTGATATTTATGTTTGTCTGCAAGATTCTTGCCAGTGGATCAGTAATTAAGGAGTTGTTTGTGGGTAGAAGGACTATGTCAAATGTATGCAGTGTATAGGCATCCGGCTTATGTTTAAAATGGAAATTTACCCGTAACAGTTTAGTAACAATTAATGTTATTTAACAAAAGAATATACATGGGAATGCAGGCCGCACCTTATTCTCTCTCCCGAATAAAACTTATTTAACAAATCAAAAGATACACAAAACTTTACTGGTGAAAATGTGGTTGCGGCACTTTTTTGGTGTAATATAAATAATAACAATCTAGTGATGAGTCATTTATTAACCTCTTGTCTACCACCCACCATCAAATGACGGCGGGCAGAAGACTCTCTTGTTCTGACAGGACGTCAAATGACGTCCTGCCTTTAAAAGGAGCTAGGGGGCGTGCGCACCCGCCGCGTTGCTGGGGACCCGATGCGCGTGTCCGGTGGCCGCGATGGCTGCCGGGCACCCACAATTGCGCAGTAACCAAGCAGGAAAGTGGATCTGTGTGTATAAAAACACAGATCCACGTCCTGTCAGGGAGAGGGGACCGATGGTGTCTCCCTTGTACATAGGGACAACCATCGGTCACCTCCTCCAGTCAATCCCCTCCCCCCACAGTTAGAACACATCTAGGAAACACATTTAACCCCTTCCTCGCCCCCTAGTGTTAACCCCTTCCATGCCAGTCACATTTATACAGTAATCAATGCATTTTTATAACAGGGATTGCTGTATAAATGTGAATGGTCCCAAAAATGTGTCAAAAGTGTCCGATCTGTCCGCCGCTATATCGCAGTTACAATAAAAATGGCAGATCACCGCCCCGCCATTACTAGTAAAAAAAAAAAATGCTATAAATCTATCCCCTATTTTGTAGACGCTATAACTTTTGCGCAAACCAATCAATATACGCTTATTGCGATTTTTTCTTTACCAAAAATATGTAGAAGAATACGTATCAGCCTAAACTGAGGAAAATTTTAATAAAAAAAAAAAAATTTGATATTTATTATAGCAAAAAGTAAAAAATATTGTGTTTTTTTTAAAACTGGACGCTCTTCTTTTGTTTATAGCGCAAAAAATAAAAACCACAGAGGTGATCAAATACCACCAAAAGAAAACTATATTTGTTGAAAAAAAAGGACGCAAATTTTGTTTGGGAGCCACGTCGCACGACCGCGCAATTGTCATTCAAAGTGTGACAGCGCTGAAAGCTGAAAAATGGCTTGGGCAGGAAGGGGGTTTTCGTGCCCGGTAGGGAAGTGGTTAATAAAAAAAACGTACACAATATTTCAGCTGTAGATCAAAATAGCTCAGTCATTAAGGACTTTAGCTCAAATAGAATGAATTCAACAAGTCCCCCAAGCGCCGGACTTGATCTCTTAAGTTCGGCCTACCTCAGGACAGCAGCCATCTCAATACTAGTTTGTAACTCCAAGTGGAAAATATCTAACCCCACGTAAGATAAGTAGACACCATCTGATCTATGGAGCCCAGCAAAACCTCCTTCTAAATCTATATGTCTGTACAAAAAGCAGCCTATAAGAAGCATGACATTTTCCATAATTTTATTAACCAGATGTCAATTTTGTTAACGCTTTAAATTCTGGATTACACACCCATACAAGGCTAGGAACTATTTCAGAAAATATAATTTTAGTATGAGGGGAAGATAACTTGAAGCGGTATAAGTCGCGCTTCATTTTAAACATTAAATCAAAAGTATTTACATTACCAACATCCTCCCCCCCCCCAAGATGTACAATGAGAATATCAGGAGTAGGCCATACTTCACATAACTTGGAAAAATTAAAACATATATTAGACCAGCAAAGACCTTCCTATGCCTTTCCAGTAAAAAGTTTAAATTTATTAGATCCAAACATAAATTAGAGGTGTAGCAAAGATGCATGGGTCTCTTATTAGCCCAGTATATACAAGAATGACCCAGGATCCATATAGTTCTTCTAGTACCTAAAATGAAACAGAAATATTAGGTCTACCATAGATCTTAAAACTCTGAGTTTCCTATATACCCAATCTTTTGAAAGGAGTTGTAAAGGCAGAAGGTTTTTTATCTTAATGCGTTAAGATAAATACCCTTCTGTGTGTAGAAGCCTCCCCAGCACCCCCTAATACTTACCTGAGCCCAATATCTCTGTCCAGTGATATCCACAAGTCCCTTGGCCATCAGAAACTCTTCCTCCTGATTGGCTGAGACTGATTTGCTAACTGACTGACAGCCTCGGGAGCCAATCAGGAGAGGGAGGGGGGCCAGGCGAACGGCAGCTGAATGGACACACAGAGCTGCAGCTCAGCTCGGGTGCCCCATAGCACGCTGCTTGCTGTGGGGGCACTCAGCTGGAGGGAGGGGCCAGGAGCAGTGAAGAGTGACCCGAGAAGAGGAGGATCTGGGCTGCTCTGTGCAAATCCACTACAATAGAGCAGGTAAGTATAACATGTTTATAATTTTAATAGAAAAAAAAAGAGACTTTACAATCACTTTAATTATATCTTGCAGCTTCAGTCGCTGCACCCATTCTAAAAGAATGTGATGTGATTCTAAAGTGTTAAAGACTTAACTTCTTCAAACAATCTTTAAGGACAAAGTCAAATTGATACCTAGTAAAAAAGACCATCACTAGGCTAGTCTAATAGGCAAATATTTTTTAACAGTTACTAAAGTGCAAATGTCTTCATCGCCACATGTAAACAGAGAAATCCACTTACCCTAACCAGTCTTATTCGTTTTCAAGTAGGGAATAATAATTTTAACATGGTTTCCAAAATAAACACATGCTGAAACAAAAGACCAGCAGGAGACTTCTTATAGAGTGGTAATAATTGTGATATTAAATAAAACTGACTCAAAATCTGAGAAGATGGCTGTAGTTATTCTACAAATATGTTTTTACAAACCAATTGAAATAGGCCTTCTACTAGCAGGGAAATAATAGTTCTTCCTATATCCATTAAGGAAAAAACGAAAATGGGTCTGGAAACCAAACTAAACAATGAAAAAGAACAGACAATCATCTACTCACCCTGATGATGGGTGGGGTTCAGTGGCTAACCATGCAATGAAAAAGGGGAAGTTACACCAAAAGTAGAAAAGGCATAGGAAAGATACCACATATAGAACCACAGAGATATAATGTCTGAAAAAATTACTAATGAATTATAACAAAATATAAATATATATATATATATATATAATTATATATATATATATATATATATATATATATATACACACACACACACACACACACACACACACACATATATACACACACACAGTGATTGACTACACAAAGTATAAAATCAATAACCTCCACCATTACCATTAACTATCCAATGACAATGTTGTCAATGACCAAACAAATACAGACAAACTAACAGACTGACAAACATATAGGGGAACATATTCACTGAATGTGCAAAAATATATGCGCCATAGAAATGCTATATAAAATTAAGCAATGTGGCAACATCAGACGTAGTGCCAAGTAATCCTTTTATGAAAAAAATGGCAGCAAAAAATAATATAACTCAGTCATTCAAAATCATTTGATTGAAAATTGCAGATAAAGTGGGCTGCATTAAGCTGTTAAGGGGAAAACGACAAAAGGGTATTGGCTAGGGTTGAGTGAACCCGAACTGTAAAGTTCGGGTCCGTACCGAACTTTAGCTTTTTCCCGAACCCGAACCCGGACTTTGCGCGAAAGTCCGGGTTCGGGTTCGGCAATCTAATGGCGCAGTTAGAAATGCTTCAGGGGCCAGCCAATCACCTTTTGATTAGCTGGTGTGCCCTTAGAAGCCATCATAGCCATGCCTACTAATGGCATGGCTGTGATTGGTCAGTGCAACATGTGACCCAGCTTCTATATAAGCTAGAGGCACACAGCACACACGTCACTCTGCTTCAGAATAGATAGGGAGAGGATCTTGTCTGCTGCTGCTGCTTTTAGGGAGAGATTGAAAAATACATGAGTAAGTCCTGATTCTGGAATCTGAGGGAAAAGATATAGAGACAGTTTAGTGTAGGGCCAGGTTCCTGTTGGTGCTTTCAGGGAGAGGGATATATTATATAGGAATAGGAGTCCAGATTCAGAGATATAACTCAGCGATCTGTTTGTGTTGCAGTGCAGTCTTTTTACACTGCCGTGAGCCCAGTGTCAGAGAAAATCTACCTTTTATCTGCAAGCTCAGTGCACCAGCACTGCATATATTACGTTGAGAGATACACCGTTTCCATACTGTGGGTGTATTCTGCTCTTGGAAAAAGATCCATTTAGGGGGGAAAAAAAAAGACACTTTATTGTGCTCTTTTCCAAAAGACCCATTAAGGGCAAAAAAAATAAAAAAATTTGCATTTCATTTTGCTCGTACAAAAAAAGACCCGTTTAGGGCAAAAAATAAATAAAAAATTTGCACTTTAATGTACGCTTGCAAAAAGACCCATTTAGGGCCACATTTCTATATATTTGTCTTCTACTGTGCTATACTAAAAAAACAATTATTTTTTTTAATAGCATTTTCTGCAGTTCTGTAGATGTGCGATTCAGCGGTTACGTACTGTGGGTGTGTTGTGGTCTTCCAAAAAACGCCATTTAGGGCCACAAAAAATATGTTGCAGTGTGTTATACATATGTGGAGGTGTGTGAAATAAACAATTTCTATATAGTTTTCTCCTACTGTGCTATACTAAAAAAAAAAACATTTTTTTTAATAGCATTTTCTGCAGTTCTGTAGCTGTGCGATTCAGCGGTTACGTACTGTGGGTGTGTTGTGGTCTTCCAAAAAACGCCATTTAGGGCCACAAAAAATATTTTGCAGTGTGTTATACATATGTGGAGGTGTGTGAAATAAACAATTTCTATATAGTTTTCTCCTACTGTGCTATACTAAAAAAACAAAATTTTTTTGGAATAGCATTTTCTGCAGTTCTGTAGCTGTGCGATTCAGCGGTTACATACTGTGGGTGTGTTGTGGTCTTCCAAAAAACGCCATTTAGGGCCACAAAAAATATTTTGCAGTGTGTTATACATATGTGGAGGCGTGTGAAATAAACCATTTCTATATATATATATGTCTTCTACTGTGCTATACTAAAAAAACAACATTTTTTTTGAATAGCATTTTCTGCAGTTCTGTAGCTGTGCGATTCAGCGGTTACGTACTGTGGGTGTGTTCTGCTCTTCCAAAAACACCCATTTAGGGCAAGATCCTAAATTTGAAAAATATGAGGAGAAGGTCAAAGGGACGTGGTGGCCCCGGTCGTGGTGCTGCTGGTGGAGCTCCTGTTGCAGGGAGAGGACGTGGTGGATCTGTGCCAGATACACGCACAAGTGAAACACCTTCCTCAGGTGCGAGTAGGCGACTGAGCCTGCGGCGGTATTTTGTCGCGCCTAATGAGGCTGTACGAATGTTTAGGCCAGGACAAGTACAGGCGATAGTAGATTGGGTTGCTGACAGTGCCTCGGGTTCCTTCACATTGTCTCCCACCCACTCTTCTGATGAAAGATCAGAGTTGGCACCTGAAACCCATGTCCATCAGTCTTTCACCTCACCCCCTTGTAAATCAGCCAAGCAGTCTGAGCCCCAAATCATGCAGCAGTCTCTTCTGCTTTTCGATGACTCTGTTAGCAGGGTTTCCCAGGGCCATCCACCTAGCCCTGCCCCAGAAGTGGAAGAGATTGAGTGCACCGATGCCCAACCACTTATGTTTCATGATGAGTACATGGGAGGACCATCGCAGCACGTCTCGGATGATCACGAAACACAGGTGCCAACTGCTGCTGCTTTCGCAATTGTGCAGACAGACATGGAGGGCAGGGGTGTAGACTGGGTGGAAGATGATGTGGAGGACGATGAGGTCCTCGACCCCACATGGAATCAACTTTATGCAGGTGACCAGTGTAGTTTGGAGGGAGAGGCGGTGGTCGCATAGAGCCACCAGCACAGCAGAAGAGGGAGCAGGGTGCAAAAGCGGAGCGTCCGTCCCCTAGACAGTATGTCTGCTACTGCCCAACGCAGCAAGGGACCGAGCACACCAAAGCCAGGTCCAAGGAGTTCCCTAGCGTGGCAGTTCTTCACACAATGTGCTGATGACAAGACACGAGTGGTTTGCACGCTGTGCAATCAGAGCCTGAAGCGAGGCATAAACGTTCTCAACCTGAGCACAACCTGCATGACCAGGCATCTAAGTGCAAAGCACGAGCTGCAGTGGAGTAGACACCTCAAAAACCAAGAAAGGTCTCTGGCTCCTCCTGCTTACTCTTCTGCTGCAGTCTCGGCCTCTTCATCCACCTCTGTAGTTACAGTGGCACCTGCCACCCCGCAAACAGAGGATCTGCCAGCAACACTACCACCTGGGTCACCAACCATCTCCACAATGTCCCATGGAAGCGTTCAGCTCTCCATCTCCCAAACATTGGAGCGGAAGAGGAAGTACCCCCCTAGCCACCCGCGATCCCTGGCCCTGAATGCCAGCATTTCAAAACTCCTGGCCTTTGAAATGCTGTCATTTCATCTGGTGGAGACGCAGAGTTTTAAAAGCCTGATGGCATTGGCTATCCCACAGTACGTCGTGCCCAGCCGCCTCTACTTTTCCAGGCGAGCCATCCCTTCCCTGCACAACCAAGTGGGGGACAAAATCAGGTGTGCACTGCGCAACGCCATCTGTGGCAAGGTCCACCTAACTACGGATGCGTGGACCAGTAAGCACGGTCAGGGACGTTATATCTCCCTAACAGCACACTGGGTAAATGCAGTGGCGGCTGGGCCTGAGGCAGATAGCAGTTTGGCGCATGTCCTTCCACCACCGAGGATTGCAGGGCGCTTCAGTTTGCCTCCTGTTGCTAACTCCTCCTACTCCGCTTCCTCATCCTCTACCGCCTCCTCATCCGGTCAGCGTAACACCTTCACCACCAACTTCAGCACAGCCCGGGGTACACGACAGCAGGCAGTTTTAAAACTTCCCTGTTTAGGGGAAAAACCCCACACCGCGCAGGAGTTGTGGAGGGACATGGAACAACAGACCAATGAGTGGTTGCTGTCAGTGAGCCTCAAGCCCGGCCTGGTGGTGTGCGATAATGGGCGAAATCTCGTAGCAGCTCTGGGCCTAGCCGGTTTGACGCACATCCCTTGCCTGGCGCATGTGCTGAACTTGGTGGTCCAGAGGTTCCTTAAAAATTACCCCAATATGCCAGAGCTGCTGCAGAAAGTGCAGGCTGTGTGTGCGCACTTTCGGCGTTCTCACCCTGCTGCTGCTCGCCTGTCAGCGCTGCAGCGTAACTTCGGCCTTCCCGCTCACCGCCTCATATGTGACGTGCCCACAAGGTGGAACTCCACCTTGCACATGCTGGCCAGACTGTGCGAGCAGCAGCAGGCGATAGTGGAGTTTCAGCTGCAGCAATCACGCGTGAGTCGCTCTGTGGAACAGCACCACTTCACCACCAATAACTGGGCCTCCATGCGAGACCTGTGTGCCTTGTTGCACTGTTTCGAGTACTCCACCAACATGTCCAGTGCCAATGAAGCCATTCTCAGCGTTACTATCCCAGTTCTATGCCTCCTTGAAAAAACGCTTCGGGCAATGATGGAAGAGGATGTGGCACAGGAGGATGAGGAGGAGGAGGAGGAAGCGGGATCATTTCAAAGGCTTTCAGGGCAGTCTTTCACAAGTGGCTACGAGGGTGGGTTCCTGCACCAAAAAACGCCAGGTACACAATTGTCCAGCAGAAAGGGCACAGTTCTGGAGGATGACGAGGTGGAGGAGGAGATGGAGGAGGAGGAGGAGGAGCCATTTTCACAGCAGGGTGGCACCCAGACCAGCTCGTGGCCATCACTGGTGCATGGCTGGGGGGATACAGAGGACACAGACGATACACCTCCCACAGAGGACAGCTTTTCTTTGCCTCTGGGCAGCCTGGCACACATGAGCGATTACATGCTGCAGTGTTTCCGCAATGACCGCCGAGTTGCCCACATTTTAACTGGTGCTGATTACTGGGTGGCCACCCTGCTGGATCCCCGTTACAAGGACAACGTACCGTCCTTAATTCCCTCACTGGAGCGGGATCGTAAGATACGCGAGTACAAACGCACGCTGGTAGACGCGCTGCTGGTGGCATTCCCACCTGACAGCGGGCGTACGGTGGAAGCACAAGGCGAAGGCAGAGGAGGAGGAAGAGGTCGCCAAGCAGCCGGGGCACCGGCAGCACCTCAGAAGGCAGGGTTAGCATGGCTGAAATGTGGAAAAGCTTTGTCAGCACGCCACAACAACCAGCACCACCAGCTGAGATGGAACGTCTTACCAGGAGGCAGAATTTCAACAACATGGTTGAGCAGTATGTGTCCACAGGCCTACACGTACTGGATGACGGGTCTGCCCCCTTTAACTTCTGGGTCTCAAAATTGGGCATATGGCCTGAGCTTGCCCTTTATGCCTTGGAGGTGCTGGCCTGCCCTGCAGCCAGTGTATTATCTGAACGTGTATTTAGCACGGCAGGGGGCGTTATCACAGACAAGCGCAGCCGCCTGTCCAGAGCCAATGTGGACAAGCTCACGTTCATTAAAATGAACCAGGCATGGATCCCACAGGACTTGTCCGTACCTTCTGCAGAATAGACATGTATACCGGTGTTGTGACAAAAACTGTCCGGCCATCGGATTGTGTCCGGCCCATACTGCCCATACTACGCAGGCGCCGTTCGTCTTGGGAGATTTTCGAAATCCCCTTGTCCTACATACTGAGCAAGCGCAGTACAGGGTGGACACTATTTGATGGGGGACAGAATTCGACACATCACCGGCCTTACCCAGCCATTGTTGTATTTTTGAACCAGTGTTGGCTACCTCGTCCTCCTCCACCGCCGCTTCCACCTACACAGCCACATCCACCGCCACCTCAACCTCCTACTCCATATGGACCTCGTCCTCCTAGGTCAAGATTATAATTTTTATTTTTTATTTTTTTGTAGCGCACAGATCCTTTCCCCCTTACCTGCCTTTATGTTGTTGGCTCCTCGCAGGAGGGAGAAAGGCACACCGCACTACCAGCCCGTACCCTCCTATATAAAGAGGTTGAGCGGTGTACTTGATGGGCCGTGTCCACAGCCGGAGTCAAAACTCCTCCAGAGGATGATTCTCACCTCTACTGTAGGTAGAGGCAAATCCTTTAATTCCCAGTAAAGTCAATGTCCACACCAGCTGAAATTACAACTCTTATTCTCTCATGGCAAAATAAACTCTACTCGGATAGAAAAGGTTAGAGCAAAGAAACAGGACAGCTTAAGGTGTGGAGGAGGTCCAGGCACAAACGTAGCACATTCACTTCACTACTTAGGTTTCTCAAACAGTTTTAGGTGCACGGTCTCTGCCACAGACCTTGAGGTTGGTCTCTGCCACAGACCGGGTGTACAAGGCCCCTGCCACGGACCTGGAGAACTTTGGTCTCTGCCACAGACCAGGGTGTATAAGGCCCCTGCCACGGGCCGGGTGAATAAGGCCTCTGATACAGTCAAGATGACCTTGAGCTTCTCCTTCTACGAACCTAGCCCATATCAAGGGGAAGACATCTCTCCAGGGAGTCAACAGACCCTTCCTTCGCCGTGACTCCCGCATCGGTCCATCAGAAGGATCCTCCCTTCCCTGGAACATGGTCCCCTACACGAGGCGGCACCCTAAGACTCCTCGACCCTTAGCGGACTCCAGACGAAGGCTCTGGACTCCAGGCTTTACTCCCGCACCTAGGCCTCCATACCCAGGGCAGCAGGAACTCCAGGATAGTACCTCACCCCGAGCTAAAGGTACCGGAGATGGAACAGGAACACATGCACCCAGGCCGAAGGCACCTGGGCGTGGACCCCACTGGACATCAGCCCCCAGGCCAAAGGTCTGCCCCTTTTATATGCTCTCCCGGCATGCACAGCAGGTTCCCCGCCCCGCTGTACTACTGCCAAGAGGGGACACAAAAGGCACAGCACTGTATCGGCGGTTCAACCCTAGCCTACCATGGCAGCGCCACCTGTAGGCCGCAGGGAACTGCACACCAATACTGTCCCCCGAGGACAAAATGGTCCATGAATCCTACAGAATTAGGGTGTTTGAGCCTATTTACCACTCAAACACTTCCCTTAAATTTAGCACCCCGCTACATTTTTATTTCAAAGTATTTTATTTTCCCACTAGCTTATCCATTAAATTGAATAATTTATTCCAGAAAGGGCGTATTCTGGGGCATTCCCACCATATGTGTGCCATCGTGCCGTTGAGTTTCTGAGGTTCTTAATGACTTCCCGTACCTCTTCTGCTGAAAAGGGGGCCTCCAGCATATTTTTTTTTTTTTTTTAATGTTATTTTAAGTTATTTCCCTATCCACATTTGTTTGCAGAGCACTTGCCATGCTCTTAACCACATTTTGCTGCCATTTACAGCCCTCTAGCCCTTTCCATTACTTTTTTAGAGCCTTTTTAGTCCTTAGAAGTCCGGGTCCCCATTGACTTCAATGTGGTTCGGGTTCGGGTTCGGGTTCGGGTTAAAGTTCGGTCCCGAACCCAAACTTTTTTCCGAAGTTCGGCCGAACCCGTCGAACCCGAACATCCAGGTGTCCGCTCAACTGTAGTATTGGCATATTGGATTATAGCAGATGGATATCCATTTGGTGAGCACAAAAATATATGTGTTGCAGTCCATAGAACACAGGAAAATAGCCTGCACCACAATCGTTAATAGAAAAGACCAAACTGTCTAAAAAATAGAAGTATAGCGGGTAGGTATATAGTATGATCTGCCTTACCTGAGATGTAAACAGTGATATGCTGCAGGTAGTTTGCAACGGTCTGCTTTGTTCAGTGGTCCATTCTACTTACGATGGAAAAGCAATGGTGTTCACATAAAGGTGGATATCAAACAGCTGAGCGAGGAAACACCTCTTGTATCAATCAGTATCTCTATGCCCCAGTATTCACTTACGTCTGGACTTGTGAATTCATACATCCAAGATGGATAAAGGATGAATGATGAGATGGCCGTTTAGCGTGTCATTCGAATTTACGAGGAAAGCCATGTCCCACATTATATGCCGATAAACAGCCGTGCAATGGATCCTGAGCACTGATGCACAATGCTCTGAGTGACAGATGTTCACATGGAGGGGGAGTGATGTCAACAAGTTTCACGGGGAAACTCCTGCTTCTTCAGGACTAGCGGCCCCTGGGTGAGACAGGTATAAATACCAGTAGTGACTCAGTTTCTGTCTTCCCATAGGGAGATCAATTAACCATGTTTGTTTATATGAGACGATGAATACAGTGAAAAAAGGATGTATAGCAAAATAAACCATCAGTGATGTGGCTGATTGAAATCAAAACACAAATCACATAACATAAAACACTAAACCTTAATCGGGTAAACAAATAGAACATGATATACAGGACAAAAATAAAGTGACATATGCTTCAATCGTGTATAGTAGAAACACGTTCATAACTGTGTTAATACACACAAGGACACAGTTTGGAAAAAGCTAGAAGAGGCAAAGATTAATTACAAAAATGTAAAGAAATTTTTTGGAAAAAAGTTTTCCTTTTTTTTTCTTTAAAATAATACACAAAATGTCCAATCTGTTTAGAGATAGGAGAAGAAGACGAGATCTGACCCAGTTGTCCTAAAAGTGAAGATCTGTCCTTACTCACCCTTCTCTTAGCTGACCTCAATACATAGTTACATAGTTAGTCAGGTTGAAAAAAGACACAAGTCCATCTAGTTCAACCATAAAAAAATAAAATAAAATAAAAAATAATATCGTACAATCCCATATACCCAATTCTATACCCACAGTTGATCCAGAGGAAGGCAAAAAAAACCAGCAGAGGCAATCGGATTTTCCCTGGATCAACTTTACCCAGTTATATTATGTACATCTAGGAAAGTATCCAGACCTTTCTTAAAGCAATCTACTGAGCTGGCCAGAACCACCCCTGGAGGGAGTCTATTCCACATTTTCACAGCTCTTACTGTGAAGAAACATTTCCGTATTTGGAGATTAAATCTATTTTCCTCTAGACGTAAAGAGTGCCCCCGTGTCCTCTGTATTGATCGTAAAGTGAATAACTCAACACCAAGTTCACTATATGGACCCCTTATATATTTGTACATGTTGATCATATCCCCCCTTAATCTCCTCTTCTCAAGAGTTAATAAATTTAGTTCCTCTAATCTTTCCTCATAGCTGAGCTCCTCCATGCCTCTTATCAGTTTGGTTGCCCTTCTCTGCACTTTCTCCAGTTCCCCGATATCCTTTTTGAGAACTGGTGCCCAAAACTTAACTGCATATTCCAGATGAGGTTTTACTAAGGACTTTGCTTCACTTTGGAAACCGCAGCTTGGCATTGCATGCTATTATTGAGCTTATGATCTACCAAAACCCCCAGATCCTTCTCCACTACGGATTTCCCCAGTTGTACTCCCCCTAGTATGTTGGATGCATGCATATTCTTAGCCCCCAAGTGCATAACTTTACATAACTTTACATTTATCAACATTAAACCTCATCTGCCACATAGTCGCCCAATTAGACAGAGCATTGAGGTCGGCAAGTAAATTGGAGATATCCTGTAAGGACTTTTTTCCACTGCATAGCTTAGTGTCATCTGCAAAGACAGAAATGTTACTTTTGATCCCAGACCCAATATCATTTATAAAGATATTAAAAAGTAAGGGTCCCAACACTGAACCTTGTGGTCCACCACTGATAACCTTAGACCATCCAGAGTAAGAATCATTAACCACTACTCTCTGAATTCTGTCTTTTAGCCAGTTTTCTATCTATTTACAAGCTGATATTTCCAATCATGTAGACTTTACCTTAAGCCCTGTACACATGATCAGATTTCCTATGGATTTTTAACCGATGGATTTTTTCATCGGAAATCCGATGAAGCTGACTTCCATCAGTCTTGCCTACACACCATCAGTCAAAAAACCGACCGTTCCAAACGCTGTGATGTAAAACACTCAGACAAGCCGAGAAAAATGAAGTTCAATGCTTTGAGCATGCGTCGACTTGATTCTGAGCATGCGTGGGTTTTTTATCCGATGGAGTTCCCCACAGACGATAGTAATTTGCTATCCATCGGATAAATTTAAAACATGTTCTATTTTTTTACACCGATGGAAAAAAACGATGGGGCCCATACACGATCGATTTGTCCGATGAAAAAAGTCCATCGGACTGTTTTCATCGGTAAAACCGATCGTGTGTACAGGGCTTTACACATTAGTCGTGTGTGGGGAACTGTATCGAACGCTTTTGCAAAATCCAAATATACCACATCCACCGCCACCCTTCCGTCCAAGGTTTTACTTACCTCTTCATAAAAAGAAATCTGGTTTGTCTGACAACATCTGTCTTTCATGAATCCATGCTGTCTGTTGCTTAAATAGTTTTTTTCCTGCAAAAACTCGTCTATGTGGTCTTTTATTAAACGCTCCAGTATCTTCCCAACTATAGAAGTTAAACTAACAAGTCTATAGTTACTTGGTAAAGACTTTGCTCCCTTTTTAAATATAGGCACCACGTTTGCCCTGCGCCAATCCAGTGGTACTATTCCCGTCATTAATGAGTCCCTAAAAATTTGATACAATGGCTTTGAAATTACAGAGCCCAAATTCTTTTAGGATCGGTGGGTGTATGCCATCTGGTCCAGGTGCTTTATCCACCTTTATTCTGCCTATATATTTATGGACCATATCCCTTTTGCGACATTGTGGATTATTTGGGGCTGTGTCACTACCACCCCCATTGTGGACATGAACTCCCCCATGCTCCTTTGTGAAGAAAGTATTTAATAAATTAGCCTTCTCTTTGTCCCCAGTCACCCACTCTAAATTATTTTGTAAAGGGCCTACATGCTCAGACCTGACCTTTTTTCTATTAATATATTTGAAGATTTTTTGGGGGTTTGTCCTACTATCTTTTGCAATCTGTCGTTCGTTTTGAATTTTTGCATCCTTGATTTCCTTTTTACATATTCTGCTAAATTCTTTGTAACATTTAAACGACACTATTGTTCCTTCATTTTTATATTTTTAAAAGCTCTTTTCTTATTGTTTATAGCTTTTTTAACTTTGACTGTGAACCACATAAGTTTAAAAAGGATAAAAATAAAACCTATTGCCCATGGGAATATACTTTGCAGTGAGGTCCCAAACAGTCTTTTTGAAGAATTCCCATTTCTTTTCTGTGTTTATCGATGCCAATATTCCCTCCCAGTCTAAGTCCTGGAGAGCAGCCCTCATCCTTGGAAAATTTGCTCTTGAAGTTAAATGTTTTTTTCTTTCCCGTATGTATTTCTTGCTTACAGCTAACATCAAATGAAATCATGTTATGCTCACTTCTACCCAGGTGTTCCTTTATCTGAACATTAGTAATAAGCTCTGAATGGTTTGAGATTACCAGGTCCGACAGAGCATCATTCCTAGTTGGGACCTCAATAAACTGGACCATAAAATTGTCCTGTAATAGTTTTGTACATTTTTGCAATTTAACTGTCCCAGCAGTGCCAATACTCCAGTAAATTTCTGGGTAGTTAAAATCCCCCATTATTATCACCGTCCCAGCCCTTGCAGCCCTTTCCATCTGTGCAAGGAGCTGAGTCCACCTCCTCGTTAACATTGGGTGGTCTATAACAAACTCCAATGATTAACTTTGAACTACGCACATCTATATGCAATTTCCCCCATAATGCTTCAGACTCATCACACTCTCCATCAACTAGGTCCTCTTTCACGCTTGCTTTGAGATCACTTCTCACATAGAGACAGACCCCACCACCTTTCCTTTGTACCCTGTCTTTCCGAAAGAGTGCATAGCCAGGAATATTAATAGCTCAGTCATGTGAGGATTGAAGCCAAGTCTCAGCAATACTGATTACATCATAGCTCTCCTCATGCACCAGAGCTTCCAACTCACCTATTTTGCTTGGCAGACTTCTGGCATTGGTGAACAAACACATGTATTATTACATTTTGCTCTGGTGTTTTTCATATCATTTTTAATAGTACAAATGGCCCTATAGTTTCCAATGGCTGTTTGCAACATGGGAACTTTCTTGTCACCTGCCATAACCCTCCCCCATTCCACCCTCCATTAATGTCTGACCCCTAACTGACCTGTCTGCCCGATGTAATTCTAGTTCACCCTTCCCCCTCAATCCTAGTTTAAATACTCCTCCAGCCTTACAATAAACCTCTCCCCCAGCACAGCAGACCTTGTAGCCTCTTTCTCTGAATCTAGCATACATTTTATGGGCCTCTTTTTTAAATTGATTTTCACGTGTACAGTTCCTTCTGATGCGTAGAAATTGACCTGTTGGGATACCAGTCACCAAAGATCTAGGGTGAGAACTATCTGCCTGAAGGAGGGTGTTAACTGCTGTGGGTTTTCTAAAGGTGGAGGTCATTCATTTACCATCCTTTTTTGTGATCATGAGGTCAAGAAAGGAAATCTAGGCAGGGTCTGAAACACATGTCAGCCTTATATTGCGATTATTATTATTGAGTTCACCAACAAATATATGAAGTTCTGCTTCGGTTCCCCTGCAGTCCATTGAAGAGGTCAGACTTATAGACCTCCTGCTCCTCCCACATCCATTATATCCATTAAGGGCCTGTTGAACTGAGAAAAAGAAAGTTCAAGAAGGTAAGCCTTGTAATTTAAAGAAAAAAAGGACACTCCGGCTAGAGTTTTAATGAGCATAAAAATGTCAATATCGTATGTTTTGAAGGAGAATCAAACCAGATCTTTAGAAAATTGCATCCATCTATTCCATGCAGCAGAGTGTTCTGCCCATGTACTAATTGCCAATTAATTTTTTATAGCGTCAATGAGAATTGTTAAAATAATTCCCAAAAGGTGTTCTGAACACAAAAAAATAAAATAAAAATAGGTCTGCAATGGGTAACAATTGGCGAAATCTTGAGATCTTGAATCGAGATAAAGCATCCGCAATTTGATTCTCCTTCCCAGGTAAATGTTTTGCCTTCAGCCAAAACATAAAACATAAAAATACTAGATGTCTGAGCATTTTTACTACAAACATGGATTTGTTTGATAAACAACTTATTGCACACATAACTCCTGTATTATCTGTTTGGATTGAAATACACTTGTTGGCAAACTGCTCACCCCAAATTTGTAATGCAACTACCAAAGGAAATAGTTACAATTGAACTATGTTATTTGTAGCTTTAACCACTTGCCGCCCGCCCACCGTCAAATGACGGCTGGGCAGTGCGACTCTCGTTCTGGGTGGACGTCATATGACGGCTTTCCAGTATGGCTGCTCTCGCGCGGCCATGTTGCTAGGACACAGTGGGATTCTTGGCTCTTTAACCATGTGATTGGCTGTGTCCAATCACAGCCAGTCATCATCTGATCATCAGTGCCCTGATTACAATAAAGCCCCCACAGTGCCAGAAATCAGTGCCCACCAGTGCCAGAAATCAGTGCCCACCAGTGCCAGCAGTCAGTGGCCATTAGTGATGCCAGTTAGTGCTGGCTATCAGTGCTGCCCATTATTGCCACCCATCAATGCCGCCTATCTGTGCCACCCAGTGCCACCTATCAGTGCCCATAAGTGTGGCATATTTGTGCCTCCTCATCAGTGCCACCTAATCAGTGCCCATAAGTGCCACCTCATCAGTGCAGCCTATCAGTTCCCATCAGTGCCGCCTCATCAGCAGTGAAGGAGAAAAATTACTTATTTACAAAATTTACTGACAGAAACTAAGAAAAACTCCCCCACCCCCACCAAAAAAAAAAAAAGAAAAGAAAAATTATATATATATATATATATTGTGACAGCAGGAAGGTAAAGTCACCTGGTTGCATCCAGGGGGGTAGATATATTTCGCCCAGATTCAGGCTTTACGCCGACTTATACAACTAGGTGGAGAGTTGTATAAGGCTAGTGGGCTCATGGATGACTCATACCTCTAGGGAGAGTGTGGGGCGTCGTACAGACAGGGAGTTGATGAGACCAGCTGAAGCTTGTCAGCTCATTTAGGCCTCTATAAGAACTCCCAGCTTCATTAGATGTTAGCTCATGCCTGGACCCAGACCTGTGTGGACTGTCTAGGGAGAGTGAACCCCTGTGCGGTGAGACAAAGCCTGTGTGGCTATTTGCTTGGACATTTAAAACCAGGGACTTAGGGACTAGGACAGCACTAGGCTGATCCCAGTTGTTAGTTAGGAAACCTGTATGTTAAGTCAGAGGTCAAGTTGACCAGGATTTATTTTGTTTATGTTTCTTTTGCTTTGCTGTGTTTTGTCACTGTAAATAGAAAATAAACCGCACCTTTTTGATTTTGAAAACCACAACCACCGTTTGCTGGGCCTGTTTTTGTGTGGGGAGCCCATCTCGGGGGTCACACACACCCGCTGCCGAGCTAACCCCCTCACAGTTGGTGGAGAATGCGGGCAGTTTTTTTTTAAGCCAGCATGGAGGAGATACTGAAGCAGCTGGCTCTAGCAAATGCCAATCAACAGCAGACAAATGCAGGTTTGCAAAAGAGCCTTGCAGCTCAACAACAGAACTTCGCAGCCCAGCAGCAAGCTCATCAACAGAGCCTTGCAGCCCAGCAGCAAGCTCATCAACAGAGCCTTGCAGCCCAGCAGCAGACAAACGCAACTTTGCAACAGAGTCTGGAGGCTCAGCAACAAGCCCAGCAGCAATCTGAGGCCCGCTTCATAGACCTGTTACAGAAGCAAGAGCAGAGACTACAACAACAGATGGAAGCAGCAATGCAGCAACGTCCGCAGACCAGTGAGGAAAGCCGTCCCACTAATACCGCGTCCTTTGGGGTGAGTCGTTTATTGACAAAAATGACTGGAGAGGATGATCCAGAGGTATTTTTGACCACATTTGAAAGGACCGCTGAAAGAGAAAAGTGGCCTGAGGAGCAGTGGGCTGGACTGGTGGCTCCTCTGTTAACTGGTGAATCGCAGAAAGCTTACTATGACCTAGAGCCTAACCAAGCAAAAGACTATGCGATGCTAAAAGCTGAAATATTGGCAAGGCTGGGTGTCACCCAGGCTGTCCGGGCTCAGCGTGTGCATAACTGGACTTTCCAGCTTGGAAAACCCCCCAGGTCTCAAATGTATGATCTCATTCACCTGAGCAGTAAGTGGCTACAGCCAGAGACTTTGTCCGCACCAAAGATTGTGGAACGTGTTGTAATGGATCGGTTTTTGAGAGCTCTTCCTACTGCCATCCAAAAGTGGGTAAGCCATGGAGACCCAGAGACGGCCGATGGTCTTGTGGATCGTGTGGAGAAATACTTGGCTACAGAGAACCTGACGGCCTCTTCCAGAGACACTCGGACTTTCCACCCTAAGACCAGACCATCCCCAGGGGCGGATAAGAGGATTCCAAGGGGTGAGGGTGGAGAGAGTGAGAGGGTGGGAGCTCTACCCCAAGTTTGGCGAGAACAGCCTGGGAAATCAGCGGCTCAAGAGGCCGCAAGAAGGATCGTTTGCTACCGCTGCCGGCAAGCGGGACATATTGCAGCCAATTGCCCGGTTGTGGAGGAACCCATGCAGTGTGACTTTCTGACGGGCAGACGTCAGTCGCTGTGTGCGACAGTCGCATGCACTGCCATTCGAGGAACTGAGAAACATTTATGCAAAATGTGTGTTAATGGTAGAAATGTTGTGGTATTGCTGGATTCAGGTAGCCTTGTGACCCTGATAAAGGCTGAGTTAGTTAAAACAGAGGTCTCTGGGAATAGCAAGGTAGCTGTTATTTGTGTGCATGGGGACACCCGAGAGTATCCAGTGACTACAGTGTGTTTCGAGACCCCCAAAGGTACCCTCTCTCATCCAGTGGGCTTAGTATCTCAGTTACCGCATGACGCCATTGTGGGAAGGGATTTTCCGAAGTTCTGGGAACTGTGGGATGATCCTGAGCCCCCCACTGGTGCCCCTATGTACCAGGAATGTGATAGCCAGAACTCCCCTGAGAGTGGTGAGGACTCTCCAGAATTTCCCTTATCAGTATTGGCAGGGGAGACTCAAGAAACTGGAGAGGAGCCCACCTCCTCAGACGAAAACCTACCGTCTGTGGAGTTTTCTGATCTTGAGGTTCACAGGGAAAACTTTGCCACAGAACAGTTGAAAGACCCCGCCCTAATAAAGGCACGGGAAAACGTAGTGAAAATAGATGGCGAGTTAGTGAACCCAGATAATACCTGCACTTACCCATACTTCAGCGTAGAGAAGGACCTACTGTATCGGGTGGCAAAAAGGGCAGAAGAAACCGTTGAGCAGCTTGTGGTGCCCAAACCTTACAGGAAGTTGGTGTTGGAGTTGGCCCATGGGCACATTCTTGGAGGTCATCTGGGGACAGAGAAAACCCGAGAGAGGGTATTACAGAGATTCTATTGGCCGGGGGTGATGAAGGACATAGAAAATTATTGTTCCTCCTGCCCTGTGTGTCAGAGGTCGGCCCCGATGCCACATTTCCGTAGCCCGCTGGTCCCTCTACCCATCATTGAGGTCCCGTTTGAGAGGATCGCCATGGATTTGGTAGGTCCTATAATCAAGTCCGCTAGGGGGCACCAGTACATATTAGTTATAATGGACTATGCCACCCGTTATCCAGAAGCGATCCCTCTCCGAAATACCTCGGCCAAAACCATAGCCAAAGAGCTATCTCTTGTGTTTAGCCGGGTGGGTATTTGTAAAGAACTGCTTACGGACCAAGGTACACCCTTTATGTCCCGGGTTATGAAGGAGCTGTGTAAATTGTTCAAAGTGACGCAATTACGTACATCTGTGTATCACCCCCAAACCGATGGGCTGGTTGAAAGGTTCAACAAAACCCTAAAACAAATGTTGAAGAAAGTGGTGGATAGAGATGGAAAGGATTGGGACTGTCTACTTCCTTATCTGATGTTTGCTATTAGGGAGGTGCCCCAATCCTCTACGGGATTCTCCCCCTTTGAGTTACTGTATGGGAGACACCCAAGAGGGCTGTTGGATATTGCCAAGGAAACTTGGGAAAGTGAGAGTTCTCCCCACAGGAGTGTGATTGAGCATGTCGCCCTGATGCAAGACCGAATTGCACAGGTAATGCCCATCGTGAAGGAACATTTGGCCCAAGCGCAGTTAGCACAGCAGAGAGTGTACAACCGTGGAGCCAGGACCCGTACCTTTTCCCCGGGGGATAGGATACTGGTACTTGTCCCTACGGTTGAAAGTAAATTCCTTGCCAAATGGCAAGGCCCCTACGAGATAATGGAAAAAGTGAGCGAAGTGAATTACAAGGTCAGACAACCAGGAAGGCGAAAGCCCGAACAGATCTATCACGTTAATCTGTTGAAAGCCTGGAGGGATAGAGAGTCCCTAGTCGCAGACACTTGGTCACCAGCTCAAACTGGTTGCGTGATTCCGGAGGTTGGAATAGCAGCCACCTTGTCACAACCCCAACAACAGGAGGTTAAGGAGTTTGTGCTTCGCAACAAGGAGGTATTCTCTGAGCTGCCGGGACAAACATCTGGGGTAGAGCATGACATCATTACCCCGCCCGGTGAAAGGGTGAAGTTAAAACCCTATCGGATCCCAGAGGCCCGACGGGAGGCAATACGGGAGGAAGTACAGAAAATGCTGAACTTAGGGGTGATAGAGGAGTCCCAAAGTGATTGGTCTAGTCCCATTGTGTTGGTGCCTAAACCGGATGGGAGCTGGCGATTTTGTAACGATTTTCGACAGTTGAACAAAGTTACAAAATTTGACACCTACCCCATGCCACGTATAGATGAGTTGATCGACCGGCTGGGAACAGCCCGATACATGACGACTCTTGACCTCACAAAAGGGTATTGGCAAATCCCCCTGGCCAAGTCGGCCAAAGAGAAAACCGCATTTGTAACCCCAGACGGGGCGTTCCAATATAAAAGAATGCCGTTCGGGTTACAGAATGCGCCGGCCACATTCCAGCGGAAAATGGACCAGATGCTGAGGCCCCATCGGAAGTATGCTGCGGCTTACCTGGATGACATAATTGTCCATAGCACAGATTGGGCCTCACATCTGCCAAAAGTGCAAGCAGTCCTGGACTCTGTTCGGGAAGCAGGGTTTACGGCTAACCCCAAGAAGTGTACCATTGGGCAGGAGGAGGCCAAATATCTTGGGTACACCATTGGGAGGGGAGTAATAAAACCCCAACTCAACAAAGTCGAGGCCATCCAGAGTTGGCCACGTCCCAACAGCAAGAAGCAGGTACGAGCCTTTCTGGGAATCGCTGGGTATTATCGGCGATTCATTCCCCACTTTGCTTCTAAGGCTGTGCCCCTAACCAACCTGACGAAGGGGAAAGGGTCGGTCATGATTAAATGGAACCCCGAGGCTGAGGCAGCATTCCAATTCTTGAAACAAGCCTTATGTAGCCAGCCAGTGTTGTACTCACCCGACTTCTCTAAAGACTTTGTCGTACAAAGTGATGCGTCAGATGTGGGGTTAGGAGCAGTATTGTCCCAGGTCTGGAACGGGGAAGAGCACCCAGTCATTTACCTCAGCAGGAAGTTGAAGTCCCATGAGGTAAATTACGCCACCGTTGAAAAGGAGTGTTTAGCGGTGAAGTGGGCTCTAGATTCCCTTCGGTACTACCTGCTAGGTAGGCACTTTGACATGGTTACGGATCACGCTCCGTTAAAGTGGATGGCTCAAAACAAAGAAACAAATAGAAGAGTGAATAGGTGGTTCCTGGCCCTCCAGGAATTCAACTTCACAGTAAAGCATCGCCCTGGCGTTCAAATGGGGAATGTGGATGCTTTGTCTCGAGTACATGAATGCCTGATTGCTGGTGTTCCAACCCCGAGGTTAAAACAAGAGGGGGGGTATGTGACAGCAGGAAGGTAAAGTCACCTGGTTGCATCCAGGGGGGTAGATATATTTCGCCCAGATTCAGGCTTTACGCCGACTTATACAACTAGGTGGAGAGTTGTATAAGGCTAGTGGGCTCATGGATGACTCATACCTCTAGGGAGAGTGTGGGGCGTCGTACAGACAGGGAGTTGATGAGACCAGCTGAAGCTTGTCAGCTCATTTAGGCCTCTATAAGAACTCCCAGCTTCATTAGATGTTAGCTCATGCCTGGACCCAGACCTGTGTGGACTGTCTAGGGAGAGTGAACCCCTGTGCGGTGAGACAAAGCCTGTGTGGCTATTTGCTTGGACATTTAAAACCAGGGACTTAGGGACTAGGACAGCACTAGGCTGATCCCAGTTGTTAGTTAGGAAACCTGTATGTTTAGTCAGAGGTCAAGTTGACCAGGATTTATTTTGTTTATGTTTCTTTTGCTTTGCTGTGTTTTGTCACTGTAAATAGAAAATAAACCGCACCTTTTTGATTTTGAAAACCACAACCACCGTTTGCTGGGCCTGTTTTTGTGTGGGGAGCCCATCTCGGGGGTCACACACACCCGCTGCCGAGCTAACCCCCTCACAATATATATATATAAACAGAAGTGATTAAATACCACCAAAAGAAAGCTCTATTTGAAGAAATTTATAAAAATTTCACATGGTTACAGTGTAGCATGAGCACGCAATTGTCAAAGTGTGACAGCGCTGAAAGCTGAAAAATGGCCTGGGCAAGAAGGGGGTGTAAGTGCCCTGTATTGAGGTGGTTAATATATACCCACTATCTAGGCCATTTACCACAGCACCAATGTCTCTTCAAGACTGTGTATAGTTCGAAATCAGATGCAAATATTAATTTGTCTTGAAAAAAAGAATGACTATTGTAGGTACAGTATCAATTTTTTTTTTAACCATACCATCAAATCTTCTTTTAGGTCAGAAGTTAAACTACCCATTCTCGAAAGGTGACAAGTTTTTCAAAATAAGCACACGATATAAAGCAGCCCATAGGAAGGCACATGTCATAGAATAATTCACCTTCAAATTGAATACTCAACGAACTGTAGGATGATGGAGAAATAGACAATAAACTAAAAGCAGCCTTAATACCTGATTTGGCTAACAAGGCTGCTTTTACAAACTTCCTGATCCTAAATATTGCTTCCTTAAATTCTCTCTGAGTGACTGTTGTGCAAGAGGCATGATTATTGGAGTGAGTCTCTACAGACCTATTGGAATATTCAGTGGTAAACTGATGTTTCTCTGACCCTATGATCCTCTCTGGTGTGGTGTTCGAGGATGGAGGCACAGGACTGGAGGGTGTCCACGTAGATGAACAAGCTGGGTTTCCATCAGCTATGCATTGAGCTTTGTCTGACCTTTAGCTTATATCTGGAGGTGAGCGGCCAATCTATACACTTACTGGTGGTGGCTCTTTCTGTCTGATCTCCTCCGCCCTTGGAGTTGGTTTCTCCCCTATCAAGTTATGGACTAATTTGTTTATATATATATATATATATATATTGTGACAGCAGGAAGGTAAAGTCACCTGGTTGCATCCAGGGGGGTAGATATATTTCTCCCAGATTCAGGCTTTATGCCGACTTATACAACTAGGGAGTTGATGAAGCCCAGCTGAGGCTAGTGGGCTCATGAATGACTCATACCTCTAGGGAGAGTGTGGGGCGTCGTGCAGACAGAGTTGATGAGGCCAGCTGAAGCTTGTCAGCTCATTTAGGCCTCTATAAAAAACTCCCAGCTTCATTAGATGTTAGCTCATGCCTGGAACCAGACCTGTGTGGACTGTCTAGGGAGAGTGAACCCCTGTGCGGTGAGGCAAAGCCTGTGTGGCTATTTGTTTGGACTTTTACTAAACCAGGGACTTAGGGACTAGGACAGCACTAGGCTGATCCCAGTTGTTAGTTTAGGAAACCTGCATGTTTAGTCAGAGGTCAAACTGACCAGGATTTATTTTGTTTGTTTCTTTTTGGCTTTGCTGTGTTTTTGTCACTGTACATAGAGAAATAAACCGCACCTTTTGATTTTGAAAACCACAACCTCCGTCTGCTGGCCCTGTTTTTGTGTGGGGAGCCCAACCAGGGGGTCACACACACCCGCTACCGAGTTAACCCCCTCACAGTTGGTGGAGAACCAGTGGCAGTTTTTTTTAAGCCAGCATGGAGGAGATACTGAAACAGCTGGCTCTAGCAAATGCCAATCAACAGCAGACAAATGCAGGTTTGCAAAGGAGCCTTGCAGCCCAGCAGCAAGCTCATCAACAAGCCCAGCAGCAATCTGAGGCCCGCTTCATAGACCTGTTACAGAAGCAAGAGCAGAGACTACAACAAATGGAAGCAGTAATGCAGCAACGTCCGCAGACCAGTGAGGAAAGCCGTCCCACTAATACCGCGTCCTTTGGGGTGAGTCGTTTATTGACAAAAATGACTGGAGAGGATGATCCAGAGGTATTTTTGACCACATTTGAAAGGACTGCTGAAAGAGAAAAGTGGCCTGAGGAGCAGTGGGCTGGACTGGTGGCTCCTCTGTTAACTGGTGAATCGCAGAAGGCTTACTATGACCTAGAGCCTGACCAAGCAAAAGACTATGTGATGCTAAAAGCTGAAATATTGGCAAGGCTGGGTGTCACCCTGGCTGTCCGGGCTCAGCGTGTGCATAACTGGACTTTCCAGCTTGGAAAACCCCCCAGGTCTCAAATGTATGATCTCATTCACCTGAGCAGGAAGTGGCTACAGCCAGAGACTTTGTCCGCACCGGAGATTGTGGAACGTGTTGTGATGGATCGTTTCTTGAGAGCTCTTCCTACCGCCATTCAAAAGTGGGTAAGCCACGGAGACCCAGAAACGGCCGGTAAACTTGTGGATCGTGTAGAGAGATACTTGGCTACAGAGAACCTGACGGCCTCTTCCAGAGACTCTCGGACTTTCCACCCTAAGACCAGACCATCCCCAGGGGCGGATAAGAGGATTCCAAGGGGTGAGGGTGGAGAGAGTGAGAGGGTGGGAGCTCTACCCCAAGTTTGGCGAGAACAGCCTGGGAAATCAGCGGCTCAAGAGGCCGCAAGAAGGATCGTTTGCTACCGCTGCCGGCAAGCGGGACATATTGCAGCCAATTGCCCGGTTGTGGAGGAACCCATGCAGTGTGACTTTCTGACGGGCAGACGTCAGTCGCTGTGTGCGACAGTCGCATGCACTGCCATTCGAGGAACTGAGAAACATTTATGCAAAATGTGTGTTAATGGTAGAAATGTTGTGGTATTGTTGGATTCAGGTAGCCTTGTGACCCTGATAAAGGCTGAGTTAGTTAAAACAGAGGTCTCTGGGAATAGCAAGGTAGCTGTTATTTGTGTGCATGGGGACACCCGAGAGTATCCAGTGACTACAGTGTGTTTCGAGACCCCCAAAGGTACCCTCTCTCATCCAGTGGGCTTAGTATCTCAGTTACCGCATGACGCCATTGTGGGAAGGGATTTTCCGAAGTTCTGGGAACTGTGGGATGATCCTGAGCCCCCCACTGGTGCCCCTATGTACCAGGAATGTGATAGCCAGAACTCCTCTGAGAGTGGTGAGGACTCTCCAGAATTTCCCTTGTCAGTATTGGCAGGGGAGACTCAAGAAACTGGAGAGGAGCCCACCTCCTCAGACGAAAACCTACCGTCTGTGGAGTTTTCTGATCTGGAGGTTCACAGGGAAAATTTTGCCACAGAACAGTTAAAAGACCCCGCCCTAATAAAGGCACGGGAAAACGTAGTGGAAATAGATGGCGAGTTAGTGAACCCAGATAATACCTGCACTTACCCATACTTCAGCGTAGAGAAGGACCTACTGTATCGGGTGGCAAAAAGGGCAGAAGAAACCGTTGAGCAGCTGGTGGTGCCCAAACCTTACAGGAAGTTGGTGTTGGAGTTGGCCCATGGGCACATTCTTGGAGGTCATCTGGGGACAGAGAAAACCCGAGAGAGGGTATTACAGAGATTCTATTGGCCTGGGGTGATGAAGGACATAGAAAATTATTGTTCCTCCTGCCCTGTGTGTCAGAGGTCGGCCCCGATGCCACATTTCCGTAGCCCGCTGGTCCCTCTACCCATCATTGAGGTCCCGTTTGAGAGAATCGCAATGGATTTGGTAGGTCCTATAATCAAGTCCGCTAGGGGGCACCAGTACATATTGGTTATAATGGACTATGCCACCCGTTATCCAGAAGCGATCCCTCTCAGAAATACCTCGGCCAAAACCATAGCCAAAGAGCTATCTCTTGTTTTTAGCCGGGTGGGTATTTGTAAAGAACTGCTTACGGACCAAGGTACACCCTTTATGTCCCGGGTTATGAAAGAGCTGTGTAAATTGTTCAAAGTGACGCAATTGCGTACATCTGTGTATCACCCCCAAACCGATGGGCTGGTTGAAAGATTCAACAAAACCCTAAAACAAATGTTGAAGAAAGTGGTGGATAGAGATGGAAAGGATTGGGACTGTCTACTTCCTTATTTGATGTTTGCTATTAGGGAGGTGCCCCAATCCTCTACGGGATTCTCCCCCTTTGAGTTACTGTATGGGAGACACCCAAGAGGGCTGTTGGATATTGCCAAGGAAACTTGGGAAAGTGAGAGTTCTCCCCACAGGAGTGTGATTGAGCATGTCGCCCTGATGCAAGATCGAATTGCACAGGTAATGCCCATCGTGAAGGAACATTTGGCCCAAGCGCAGTTGGCACAGCAGAGAGTGTACAACCGTGGAGCAAAGACCCGTACCTTTTCCCCGGGGGATAGGATATTGGTACTTGTCCCTACGGTTGAAAGTAAATTCCTTGCCAAATGGCAAGGCCCCTACGAGATAATGGAAAAAGTGAGCGAAGTGAATTACAAGGTCAGACAACCAGGAAGGCGAAAGCCCGAACAGATATATCACGTTAATCTGTTGAAAGCCTGGAGGGATAGAGAGTCCCTAGTCGCAGAAACTTGGTCACCAGCTCAAACTGGTTGCATGATTCCGGAGGTTGGAATAGCAGCCACCTTGTCACAACCCCAACAACAGGAGGTTAAGGAGTTTGTGCTTCGCAACAAGGAGGTGTTCTCTGAGCTGCCGGGACAAACATCTGGGGTAGAGCATGATATTATTACCCCGCCCGGTGAAAGGGTGAAGTTAAAACCCTATCGGATCCCAGAGGCCCGACGGGAGGCAATACGGGAGGAAGTACAGAAAATGCTGAACTTAGGGGTGATAGAGGAGTCCCAAAGTGATTGGTCTAGTCCCATTGTGTTGGTGCCTAAACCGGATGGGAGCTGGCGATTTTGTAACGATTTTCGTCAGTTGAACAAAGTTACAAAATTTGACACCTACCCCATGCCACGTATAGATGAGTTGATCGACCGGCTGGGAACAGCCCGATACATGACGACTCTTGACCTCACAAAAGGGTATTGGCAAATTCCCCTGGCCAAGTCGGCCAAAGAGAAAACCGCATTTGTAACCCCAGACGGGGCGTTCCAATATAAGAGAATGCCGTTCGGGTTACAGAATGCGCCGGCCACATTCCAGCGGAAAATGGACCAGATGCTGAGGCCCCATCGGAAGTATGCTGCGGCTTACCTGGATGACGTAATTGTCCATAGCACAGATTGGGCCTCACATCTGCCAAAAGTGCAAGCAGTCCTGGACTCTGTTCGGGAAGCGGGGTTTACGGCTAACCCCAAGAAGTGTACCATTGGGCAGGAGGAGGCCAAATATCTTGGGTACACCATTGGCAGGGGAGTAATAAAACCCCAACTCAACAAAGTCGAGGCCATCCAGAGTTGGCCACGTCCCAACAGCAAGAAGCAGGTACGAGCCTTTCTGGGAATCGCGGGTTATTATCGGCGCTTCATTCCCCACTTTGCTTCTAAGGCTGTGCCCCTAACCAACCTGATGAAAGGGAAAGGGTCGGTCATGATTAAATGGACCCCCGAGGCTGAGGCAGCATTCCAATTCTTGAAACAAGCCTTATGTAGCCAGCCAGTGTTGTACTCACCCGACTTCTCTAAAGACTTTGTCGTACAAAGTGATGCGTCAGATGTGGGGTTAGGAGCAGTATTGTCCCAGGTCTGGAACGGGGAAGAGCACCCAGTCATTTACCTCAGCAGGAAGTTGAAGTCCCATGAGGTAAATTACGCCACGGTTGAAAAGGAATGTTTAGCGGTGAAGTGGGCTCTAGATTCCCTTCGGTACTATCTGCTAGGTAGGCACTTTGACATGGTTACGGATCACGCTCCGTTAAAGTGGATGGCTCAAAACAAGGAGACAAATAGAAGAGTGAATAGGTGGTTCCTGGCCCTACAGGAATTCAACTTCACAGTAAAGCATCGCCCTGGCGTTCAAATGGGGAATGTGGATGCTTTGTCTCGAGTACATGAATGCCTGATTGCTGGTGTTCCAACCCCAAGGTTAAAACAAGAGGGGGGGGTATGTGACAGCAGGAAGGTAAAGTCACCTGGTTGCATCCAGGGGGGTAGATATATTTCTCCCAGATTCAGGCTTTATGCCGACTTATACAACTAGGGAGTTGATGAAGCCCAGCTGAGGCTAGTGGGCTCATGAATGACTCATACCTCTAGGGAGAGTGTGGGGCGTCGTGCAGACAGAGTTGATGAGGCCAGCTGAAGCTTGTCAGCTCATTTAGGCCTCTATAAAAAACTCCCAGCTTCATTAGATGTTAGCTCATGCCTGGAACCAGACCTGTGTGGACTGTCTAGGGAGAGTGAACCCCTGTGCGGTGAGGCAAAGCCTGTGTGGCTATTTGTTTGGACTTTTACTAAACCAGGGACTTAGGGACTAGGACAGCACTAGGCTGATCCCAGTTGTTAGTTTAGGAAACCTGCATGTTTAGTCAGAGGTCAAACTGACCAGGATTTATTTTGTTTGCTTCTTTTTGGCTTTGCTGTGTTTTTGTCACTGTACATAGAGAAATAAACCGCACCTTTTGATTTTGAAAACCACAACCTCCGTCTGCTGGCCCTGTTTTTGTGTGGGGAGCCCAACCAGGGGGTCACACACACCCGCTACCGAGTTAACCCCCTCACAATATATATATATATATATATATATATATATATATATATATATATATATTAGCAGAGCGTCCCTGAGAGAGACAGGAAAAGTCCTGTTCGGGGTTTATACATCTCCCAGGCTCCTCTCTTATATGTTTAGGGATCTCTGATCCAGTATCCAGTCCAGGTGTTGGTCCTCTCTCCCAGGTCAATAAAAAGCTCACCTGAGCAGACAGCCTTTGCTCTGCCTGGGACACACAGACAACGCTGCTCTGTGAGAGCAAGGAAGGTTGGTGAAAACTGTTAATCAGTTGATGTGGAACCTGGCAAGTGGTAGGCTTGTTCAGCCTGGTAGTGAGGGCTTGTATATACTGTATAGTTAAAGCCGAGACACGGCTAGGGTTTTGTTTAGCTATTTTTTTGTTCTGTTTGTTTTTCTGCACACTGTACAGCACCTGTCAATAGACTTTGTATATAGTACTAATAAACAACACTGTTTTTTCACTTATCCCATTGACTTGGTATCTGTGCCTGCTCATCCCAGGGAGCTTTTGTACCTGCTACCTGTCCCCCAGGTTACATATGGTGGAGAATGCAGGCAGCTGTAGTAAATTACTATTTAAAAGGCCAGTACCTAGAGTGAATAAACATGGAGGAAATCCTCAAACAAATGCTGTTATCCAATGCTGCACAACAGCAAGCAAACGCTGCACAAAAGCAAGCAAACGCTATCGCACAGGAGCAAACCAAGGTGCTGTGCCAACAGATTGGTGCTGTACAGGAGCAATTACAGAGGCTGTTTGAACAGCTTGCCACTGCTGCAAAAGCGGATAGGAAAACCCTTACTGAGGTTGTGGAGACGCTAGCACAGTGGTCATCTGCGAAAATGAATGATATTGGAGACAAGCCCTCAGCCATCCATGTGGGTTGCTTTCTTTCTAAGATGACGGCAGATGATGATCCAGAGGCCTTCCTACTAACGCTTGAATGGACCGCTGAGAGGGAAGGTTGGCCTCAAACCCAGTGGGCAGGACTGATCGCCCCCTTGCTCTCTGGAGAATCGCAGAAGGCCTACTACGATCTGGAGTCAGCAGAAGCGGGAGACTATGAGAAGGTCAAGCGGGAAATCCTGGTGCGACTTGGTGTCACCTTGGCTGTTCGAGCTCAGCGGGTCCACAGCTGGTTCTTCCAATATGAGAAGCCCCCAAGATCGCAGATGTTTGATCAAATCCACCTGGTGAGGAAATGGCTACAGCCGGAGTCCCTGTCTGCGCCACAAATAGTGGAGCGTGTGGTCATGGATTACGCTACCCTTTACCCCGAGGCCGTTCCCTTACGCACCGCGTCTGCTAAAAAACATTGCCAAAGAGCTGTTTATGGTGTTCAGTCGGGTTGGCATCCCTAAAGAAGTCCTTACAGACCAGGGCACCCCATTCATGTCACGAATAACTAGGGAGCTGTGCAAGTTATTTAAGGTGACGCAGTTATGAACCTCGGTGTACCATCCTCAAATGGATGGCTTGGTGGAACGCTTCAATAAGACATTAAAGAGTATGTTAAAAAAGGTTGTTGACAAGGATGGGAAAAACTGGGACTTCCTGATACCATACTTGATGTTCGCCATCAGGGAGGTACCCCAGTCCTCTACGGGGTACTCTCCATTTGAGCTGTTTATGGGAGACACCCTCTGGGACTCTTAGACATATCCAAGGAAACTTGGGAGGGGGAGTAGACACCTCACAAAAGTGTCATTGAGCATATCGCTCAAATGCAGGACAGGATTGCAGCAATCATGCCGGTGGTAAAAGAACATTTACTGCAGGCCCAAGCAGCCCAACAGAGGATATACAACAGGGGGGCCCAACTCTGTGTTTTCTCACCTGGTGACAGGGTCCTCGTGTTAGTTCCCACTGTTAAGAGCAAGTTCCTGGCTAAGTGGCAGGGTCTCTTTGAAGTAATTGAAAGAGTTGGGGAAGTCAATTACAAGGTCTATCAACCAGATAAAAGGAAGCCCGAACAGATTTATCACATAAACCTGTTAAAGCCCTGGAAGGATAGACTGGCATTAACTGTAAGGTCCCTTCCGGGATCGCCTAAGGGTACTGGGTCCCCTCTGGTCCCTGAGGTCATGATTCCAGACACCCTGTCATATTCCCAAAAACAGGAAGCTAGAGAGTTCCTGATAAGGAATAGAAATACATTTTTAGAGTTACCTGGCACGACTTCAGCAGTTCAGCATGATATTGTTACTGAACCTGGCGTCCGTGTCAAGCTCAAACCATACCGAATTCCTGAAGCGAGGAGAAAGGACATCAGTGATGAAGTTAAAAGAATGTTGGAGCTAGATGTCATTGAGGAGTCCAATAGTGACTGGTCTAGCCCCATCGTGTTAGTCCCAAAACCGGATGGTACTTGGAGATTCTGTAACGACTTCAAGAAGTTGAATGCAGTGACAAAGTTTGACACGTACCCAATGCCCAGGGTAGACGAACTTATAGACCGACTTGGCAAGGCCCGTTATCTGACCACTTTGGACTTGACCAAAGGATATTGGCAAATACCCCTGACTGGGAGTGCCAAAGAAAAGACCGCGTTTGTGACCCCGGAGGGGTCGTTTCAGTATAAGAAAATGCCTTTTGGGTTGCAAAATGCCCCTGCAACATTTCAGAGGGCTATGGACAGGACCCTAAGACCTCACCGACAGTATGCTGCAGCCTATCTGGATGACATAGTGGTGCATAGCACTGACTGAGAGTCTCACTTGCCCCGTGTCCAAGCTGTCCTTGATTCCCTCTTCAAGGAAGGCTTTACGGCAAATCCCAAAAAATGTGCCATTGGTTTGGAGGAAGCCAGGTATTTGGGCTACATTATTGGCCGGGGAGTCATTAAACCCCAAGTGAATAAAATAGAAGCCATCCAGGAGTGGCCACGTCCTGCAAACAAGAAGCAGGTCAGTGCCTTTCTTGGGATTGCGGGGTATTATAGAAGGTTTATACCGAATTTTGCAACTATAGCTGCCCCACTGACAGACCTTACGAAAGGGAAAGACTCTGTAATGGTGAAATGGTCCCCAGTAGCAGAAGAGTCTTTCCAAGTCCTGAAGAAGGCTCTTTGTGCACAGCCAGTGCTATACTCCCCCGATTTCTGGTTCAGACGGATGCGTCTGATGTTGGTATCGGGGCAGTACTATCACAGGTACACAATGGGGAAGAACATCCTGTGGTGTACCTAAGCAGAAAGCTCAATGACCATGAGAAAAAGTATGCAGTCATTGAAAAAGAATGCTTAGCCATAAAGTGGGCCGTGGACGCGCTCAGGTACTACTTGTTAGGGCGCCAGTTCGAGTTAATAACTGACCATGCTCCCCTGAAATGGATGGCCCAAAAGAAGGAGACTAATAGACGGGTGAACCGGTGGTTTTTGGCTCTACAGGATTTTTCCTTTTCTGTAAAACACAGGCCAGGTGTTGAGATGGGGAATGAAGATGCCCTGTCCCAGGTTCACTCCTGTTGGGCCACAGGTGTTCCAACCCTGGGGTTGAAACAAGGGGGGAGGATGTGTAGCAGAGCGTCCCTGAGAGAGACGGGAATAGTCCTGTTCAGGGTTTATACATCTCCCAGGCTCCTCTCTTATACGTTTAGGGATCTCTGATCCAGTATCCAGTCCAGGTGTTGGTCCTCTCTCCCAGGTCAATAAAAAGCTCACCTGAGCAGACAGCCTTTGCTCTGCCTGGGACACACAGACAACGCTGGTCTGTGAGAGCAAGGAAGGTTGGTGAAAACTGTTAATCAGTTGATGTGGAAGCTGGCAAGCGGTAGGCTTGTTCAGCCTGGTAGTGAGGGCTTGTATATACTGTATAGTTAGAGCCGAGACACGGCTAGGGTTTTGTTTAGCTATTTTTTTGTTCTGTTTGTTTTTCTGCACACTGTACAGCACCTGTCAATAGACTTTGTATATAGCACCAATAAACAACACTGTTTTTTCACTTATCCCATGGACTTGGTATCTGTGCCTGCTCATCCCAGGGAGCTTTTGTACCTGCTACCTGTCCCCCAGGTTACTATATATATATATATATATATATACATACATATATACACACACATACATTTTTGTGGTTTTGTTTTTTATATATATTTTTTACTTGGACTTTATTCATTCATTCATTGTTTGGTTTCACGTTTTTTCACTTTATTCAGTCTTCACTCAATTGTATTCATTTGTCCTTATTTCTATTTGGTGTAATTATTGATTTTTTGTTTATTGAATAAGCGCACCATTATTCCTTTTCAAATATTATAGGTTAGTGTTTTGAGTTCACTCCCTAGTGGTTTCAGCAGTTCACAATAATATGGATTTGAGGTTTTACATAGCAGCGCGCAAGTTTTCTCCATTTATATGGAAAGATCTCGCTACTGGCCTACGTCTAGATTCCTCAAATTTATTGTCAGATTAACCACTTTAAGTGTAAATTCTTTAGATGACAGGACTAATGGCAGAATATCAACAAATTTGCCTTTCTATATTTTTTTTTTATCTGTGCAGAAAGATGACAGCCCAGCGGGCGAGACTTCACATGGCAATACCTCTTTAAGGCATGTCTCAGGAACAGCAGTATTATGAAAAGAAATGTTAGTAGGAAGAGAAATATTATTAACAGGATTTACCAAGTTAGTATTAGAAGTGAAGGAAGAATTAATTGCATTATCTAGTAAAGGAACATTCCCAGCTGTATTAGACCATACCGTAGCATAATTGGTATTATTATCAGTAGGTGTAAAAAAGTTATTAGCCAACTTGGAAATAGACTGAATATTGTTTAGTAAATGCAGTAACTCACCATTCCCACCAGGTGGTACTGTTGCATTAGCCTGTGGTGAAGCAGCCCTGTGCTGTCCTCTGCTGCCTCCGCTGGCCAGCGTGGGAATCATCTGAACAGGCTTGATCCCGTAGCTGAGCTCCTCCTCTGATTGCCTGGAGCTGGGTAGTTCCTGTTGCCCAGCAACTTCTTCTAATGCTGGCACCACCTCCTGCCTCTGACGAAACACCTGTTCCATCCGCCCACCTCTTCTTCTGGGCGGCGATGGAGACAGGAATCTTCTCTTCTTGCATTGCCTCTGGCTGGCTCTCCTAAGCCCCAGATCTGACGCCACCTCTCCCGCCGGCATGGGCTGCCTGGCCTCAAGTCTGGAGATGGAAGTGGCCCCATTAGCGGGCCACACTGGTTCTGACAGTGCTGCTGCGGTCTCTCTCTACCCTGGCGGCTTCCCAAATAGTCTTCCGCTTTCCCTTCCTCCCGTTGTTCCAGCTGCACTTTTCTTCTTCGGCCATCCCAAGGCACCGCCAGAGCCAATCTTCTCATCCGCTGCCTCCAGCACCCGGCGCATAATGGTTTTGTGAACATGTCAGCAGCAACGAGTTCCCAAGTATTATAGTTCAATGGAGCTTGTTGAGCCAACACTGTGCAGCCAGCAAAATGCCCAGAGTGAAGTGCCCTTATATAGTGAGCCCCGCTTCTTCTAGAATTTTCCAATGTACCATGTGACCTTCCAGAATATTATCCTTGGTCACATGGTACCTTTGCAGTAAACTGCCATCAGCATTACTGTTTCATCTAGCTGGAGGCCACCATTTTGTTGAAGCCCAGAGCAGTCTTTTCCTAATTGGAAAATTGAGACCCCTCTCCTTGGTCTCAAAAACTATATGTCAGTCACTTTCTGTAATAAAAATGTGAGCATTTCCAGTTTTGATTGTATGCATTGGCTCAGCATGGGTGAAGGCTGTTGAAGCTTTACAGTGCTGAAGTTTATAGTGCTGTTGCTGTCACGGTCTGGAGTCAGGCTCAGAGGCCAGTAGCTATAGCAGCAGAACAGGTATTTACACAGGTCACCCTGGCTGATGACACGGGTTCACCTGAGGTGCGGGGTCTAAGCACTGACCGGTATTCACCAGGGCTCCTAAAGGTGGAGATGGGCTTCGCTGCGTGTCAGTGCCAGGTCGCGGTCCTCAGATTAGCCCCACCAGGGGGTGAGCAAGCCGTGGTCCAGAAACAGATAATACAGGTAGGGATCAAGCAGAAGCATAGTCGGGGACGAGCCAAAAGTCTGTAACAGATAGTTGCAGGTTGGGATTCAGCAGAAGCGTAGGCGGGACGAGCCAAAAGTCGGTAGTGAGTGGTAGCAAAGATGCGGTCGGCAGCAGTAGACAGGAGCAAGATATTGGCTGGTGAAGACACAATATTCTGGCAACCAGGAAGTGCAGGGACATGGCTTAAATCAGGAAGTTCATTGGAGGAGCAAAGGGTTCAAGGTTCAAGGCAGACAAGATTCAAGACAAGAAAGATCATTCAAGGAATTGTCTAATAAACTATCCAAGGAGCTGTCCAGCATTCCAGGTGGCTCAGCAAGTAGAGTCACCACCAGACACACCAGAGGTCCCAGGTTCAAGCCCAGGTCCTAACAGTACTCCCCTCCTTCCAGGATGTCCCCTGGACGTCTTAGGGCCATGTTTCTGAGGAAACCTTTGGTGGAATTCCCTTGTTAATCTAGGGGCATAAACATTCTTTTCAGGCTCCCAAGAATTTTCTTCTGGCCCATATCCTTCCCATTGAACCTGTAAGGTATGAGAAAACCATGAACCAATATTCATGATAAGAGTTCTTCTTAACCACTTAACGACCGCTCACTGTATATATACACGTCGGCAGAATGGCACCGACAGGCAAAGTCACGTACCGGTACGTGACTGCCTTTGTATAGTTGGGGGGTCCAGTGGGACCCCCCTTTTATACAGTGAGCGGTCGTTAGTTGTTCGGGAGCGATCCGTGATGAGGGGACGGCCGTTCGATTCCGGCCACCCCCTTGCGATCGCTCCCGCTGAATGAAAAGCTTCCTCTGCTGTGTAAATGTAAACACAGGCAGAGGAAGTGATGTCATCTCTCCTCGCGGCGGTCTTTTCGTCCGCAGCGCCGAGGAGAGAAGACGCAGGTTAGTGCACCAACAGCCCACTGACACGTAGGCACACATAGGCACACATTTCACCCCCCAGATCACCCCCCAGGTCACCCCCTCATTTATTTTACTGATCACTGCATTTAGTGTCATCTGTGACAGTAAAAAGTTGCAGGGCAGTTAGGGGGGGTTAGGGGGCTACCCTGGACCTAAAGGGGCCTAAACCTAATAAAGGTTTAACCCCTTGATCACCCCCCAGGTAACCCTTTCACCCCCTAACTCCAGCGTCACTAAGCGATCGTTTTTCCGATCGCTGTATTCGTGTCGTTGGTGCCCTAGATAGCTAGTTATTTTTTTTTAGGTTCGCCGCAGGTTTTTATAGCGTCAGGTACCCTCATATATTATTTTAACCCCCTGATTGCCCCTAGAGTTAACCCTTTCACCAGTGATCACCGTATAAGCGTCACTGGTGACACTGGTTAGCCAGTTAGTTATTTAGGTTACCCGTCAGGTTTTTATATAGCGTCAGGTACCCCCATATTTAACCTAATAAAGGTTTTAACCCCCTGATTGCCCCTAGTTAACCCCTTTCACCAGTGATCACCATATAAAGGTTACGGGTGACGCTGGTTGGTTAGTTTGCTTTTTATAGCATCAGGGCACCCGCTGTATATAACCCAATAAAGGTTTAACCCCCTGATCACCCGGCGGGTGATATCAATTAGGTTTTAGCACCAGAGAGGGTCTGCATCGCCCCTGGCAGCGTAAGGTTAGTGCCAGTAACGCTAACACCCACGCGCAAAGCATAAACCTCCCTTAGTGGTATAGTATCTGAACAGATCAATATCTGATCTGATCAGATCTATACTAGTGTCCCCAGCGGTTTAGGGTTCCCAAAAACGCAGTGTTAGCGGGATCAGCCCATATACCTGCTAGCACCTGCGTTTAGCCCCTCCGCCCAGCCCAGCCCAGCCCAGCCCACCCAAGTGCAGTATCGATCGATCACTGTCACTTACCAAGCACAAAACACATAACTGCAGCGTTCGCAGAGACAGTCCTGATCCCTGCGATCGCTAACAGTTTTTTTTTAAGCGTTTGATACATTTGCTGACAGCCAGGTGCTTTTTTACCTGTGAATCTTACTAGTGTACCCCTAAACTTAGAGCCCAAAATGGCAAATCGAAGGTACACTAGTAAAGAGGCCTACGAGATTCTGAGCATGACAGATAGTGAAGAGGAGGTCACGGATCTGTCAGATTCAGGCTCAGAATATCTTCCCGTAGAAGACAGTGAAGTCAGCGGCTCCACGTCAGATAGCTCTGACGACGAAGGTAAGGTCCCTGCTAAGGTCAGGTGTACCCGATCCCGATCTTCTGCTGTTGAGGAGCAAGAACCGCAGGGCTCTCGTATCATGGAGCAGAGTAGTACTAGTGCCGCTATTCCTTCTGGTGAATTGGCAAGCACCAGCGGCCTAGTACAGCCTGGGCGTACATCCAGCACTGCAGTATCACTTGGTGACGTGGCGAGTCCCATAAGTGCAGCTCAAGCTAGCGAGGTGGCAAGCACAAGTAGTGTCCCGCTGCCACCAAGAAGAAGACAAAGGCAGGCCCGTTGTGCCCATAGTGCCCTTCCTGCAGAATTTGCCTATCCTGATTGGGTCCCCACCACTTCTGCAGAACCCGTACTTCCCCCATTCACTGCCCAACCCGATATTCAGGTGGAAACAGCTGATTTTAAGCCAATTGATTATTATTCGCTGTTTTTCACGGAAGATCTCTATAGATCTATTGTGGACCAGAGTAATTTATATGCTGGTCAATTCATCGCTGCTAACCCCCAGTTGCCTTCCATTGCCAAAAATTGAAAACCAAATTACGGTTTCCGAATTTAAAACCTTTCTGGGCCTTTCCCTCAACATGGGCACACATAAATTCCCATCATTGCGTGTTTATTGGTCCACACACCCAATTGACCACATGCCCGTGTTCTCTGCCTCCATGCCCAGGACACGATACGAGCAGATTTTGAGGTTCATGCACTTCAACGACAATGAACTTTTTCGTCCACGTGGAGACCCTGAATACGACCGGCTCTACAAAATTCGACCCCTCATAAACCACTTCAACGAACGTTTTGCAGCCTTGTTTATTCCTGATCAAGTTGTCTGCGTTGATGAGTCCCTGATTAAATTTTCTGGCCGCTTGGCTTTCAAGCAGTACCTTCCCAGCAAGCGTGCCAGATACGGGGTCAAGCTCTATAAGTTCTGTGACAGGGCAACAGGCTATGTATGGAGCTTTACGGTTTATGAGGGAAAAGATAGACAGGTTGAGCCGGTCAACTGCCCAGATTACATAGGGAGCGCTGGCAAGATAGTGTGGAAATTGGTGTCACCCTTATTCGGAAAGGGGTACCACTTGTATGTGGACAATTATTACTTGAGCGTGCCACTGTTTAGTCACTTGGAGCATGCAGCACCTTGCGACCTAATCGCCGGGGCTTTCCCCAGCGGCTTGTAGATGCCCATCTTAGGCTGGGGGAGAGAGTCTGCTTGAAGTGTAATAATTGCTCGCTATGAAGTGGAGGGACAATAAGAATGTTTTCCTTCTTACCTCCCTTCATGCAGACACGACAGTCCAAATTTGTACAGCGACTGGTGTTGTGGAGAAACCCCTCTGTGTCCACGAATATAACCAAAATATGGGAGGGGTGGACCTCAGCGACCAGTTGTTGGCGCCGTATCTAATTAACCGTAAGGCGAGACGCTGGTACAAAAAAGTGTCTCTATCCTTATTCCAATTGGCTTTGCTGAACGCTCATGTGCTATACAGAGCTTCAGGCGGGACGTTATCTCTTCTAAAATTCCAGAATGAGATAGTCACAGAACTCCTGTATCCAGGCGGTTCTGCACCTCACCATCCCCAACCAAATGCAGTAAGCCGGCTGCATGAAAGGCATTATCCGTATGTCCTCGAGAGTACCCCTACCCAACGAACCCCCCAAAAAAGATGTTGTGTCTGTAGCAAGCGTGGATTTAGGCATGACACCCGTTATTTTCGTCCACTCTGTCCTGACAATCCTGGTCTTTGCATTGGTAAATGTTTTGAACGCTTCCACTCTAAAGTGAAGTTTTAGCGTAGGGTACAGCATTTCACAGACTAGGACACTATTACACAGGGTCTCCCAAGATGCCATTGCATTTTGAGAGACCCGAATCATTACAGTTGTTAAAGTGACAAAAAAAGTGTAAAAAAAAAAAAAACGTAAAAAACAGAAACACAAAAAAAAAAAAGTTGTTGTTTTATTGTTCTCTCTCTCTCTCTCTCTCTCTCTCTCTCTCTCTCTCTATTGTTCTGATCTTTTTTACTGTATTCTATTCTGCAATGTTTTATCATGCTTGCTTTTCAGGTATGTAATTTTTTGTTTTCAGGTACGCCATTCAGCTGCAACGTGGAATTATTTATCTTGACAGCAACAGCGTTTGCTCCGACGATACATAAAGCCGTGACTCCAGTGCTGTAGGAGGTGATTTCACCACCACAGTTAAAAAAAAAAAAGCATATATGCCAAAGCATGGGGGCAGCAGGGGCGGAGGAGCGATTTTGCTCCTAATGCCACGTACATACGGTCGAAATTCCGACGGAGGCTTGCCCGTGGAAAAGTCCGACTGTGTGTACGCGGCATAACTTTTTTGCGGGAGGATGCCCCCATGCTTTGGCATATATATATTTTAGGCACAGGTTGCGTTAAAAAAATGTTTTATTTTTTACTAGGTTTTGTTTTGGTATTTGCTTTGCAGGTATGGTATGGTAAGGTCTTACTGTTGTACTGTAATGTTACTTTGTTTTAATGCTAACCATCATTTGCTTAGCAGGTACGCCATTCAGTTGCAGCGCGGATCTATTTATCTTGACAGCAACAGCGTTTGCTCCCACGATACATAAAGCCGTGACTCCAACGCTGTAGGAGGTGATTTCACCACCACAGTTAAAAAAGAGAGCATATATGCCGAAGCATGGGGGCAGCAGGGGCGGAGGAGCGATTTTGCTCCTAATGCCACGTACATACGGTCAAAATTATGACGGAGGCTTGCCCGTAGAAAAGTCTGACCGTGTGTACGCGGAATAACCTTTTATGCCGCTACATACGGTCGAAATTCCGACGGAGGCTTGCCCGTGGAAAAGTCAGACCGTGTGTACGCGGCATAACTTTTTTGCTGGAGGATGCCCCCATGCTTCGGCATATATAAATGGTGCATGTATGCCCATCATTAGAATCGGGTGGATGAAGGGAGGTATTCTAATGGTGGGCATACCCACCGATCAATCTCTTTTTTTCGTTCAGCCAACAGGCTGCATGAAAAAAAAGATTACAATACATGTCCAACAAGGACCAGCAACGTACTGGTATGTTGCTGGAGTTTGAATGTTTATACCAGAATGATGCCTGCAGGTTTAGGTATCATCTTGGTATCATTATTTTCAGCAAGTGGCCGGATTTCATGTAAAAGCAATTCTAGCAGATAATTAGCCTCTAGACTGCTTTTACAAGTAGTGGGAAGGAATGCCCCCCCCCCCGGATATAAACAGCGCCATTGGGAAATTGGGAAAGCATTTTATCACACCGATCTTGGTGTGGTTAGATGCTTTGAGGGCAGAGGAAAGATCTAGGGTCTAATCCCCCAATTTTTTTTAAAAAAAAGAGTACCAGTCACTACCTATTGCTATCATAGGGGATATTTACATTCCCTGAGATAACAATAAAAATGGTAATATATATATATATATATATATATATATATATATATATATATATATATATATATATGGAAGGAACAGTTTAACAATAAAATAAAAAAGCAAATTAAATAATAAAAAAAAAAAAGCACTGCTGTCCCCCCCTGCTCTTGCGCAAAGGCGAACGCAAGCGTCGGTCTAGCGTCATATGTAAACAGCAATTGCACCATGCATGTGAGGTATCACCGCAAAGGTCAGATCGAGGGCAGTAATTTTAGCAGTAGACCTCCTCTGTAAATCTAAAGTGGTAACCTGTAAAGGCTTTTAAAGGCTTTAAAAAAATGAATGTAGTTTGTCGCCGCTGCGTGTTTGTGCGCAATTTTAAAGCATGTCGTGTTTGGTATCCATGTACTCGGCCTAAGATCATCTTTTTTATTTCATCAAACATTTGGGCAATATAGTGTGTTTTAGTGCATTAAAAAGAAAAAAAGTGTGTTTTTTCCCAAAAAAATGCGTTTGAAAAATCGCTGCGCAAATACTGTGTGGAAAAAAAATGCAACACCCACTATTTTAATCTGTAGGGCCTTTGCTTTAAAAAAATATATAATGTTTGGGGGTTCAACATAATTTTCTTGCAAAAGGGCTTTGTCTTCAAGTGGTTAGAAGAGTGGATGATGTGTGACATAAGCTTCCTAATGTTGTGCATAAAATGCCAGGACAGTTCAAAACCCCCCCAAATGACCCCATTTTGGAAAGTAGACACCTCAAGCTATTTGCTGAGAGGCATGTTGAGCCCATTGAATATTTTTTTTTTTTTGTCCCAAGTGATTGAATAATGACAAAAAGAAAAAAAAAATATGTACAAAAAGTTGTCACTAAATGATATATTGCTCAAACATGCCATGGTTATATGTGGAATTGCACCCCAAAATACATTCTGTTTCTTCTCCTGAGTACGGGGATACCACATGTGTGAGACATTTTGGGAGCCTAGCCACGTACAGGACCCTGAAAACCAAGCACCGCCTTCAGGATTTCTATGGGTGTAAATTTTTGATTTCACTCCTTACTGCCTATCACAGTTTCGGAGGCCATGGAATGCCCAGATGGCACAAAAAAAACCCAAATGACCCCATTTTGGAAAGTAGACACCCCAAGCTATTTGCTGAGAGGTATGTTGAGTATTTTTCAGATCTCGCTTTTTGTCACAAAGTTTTGAAAATTTAAAATAGAAAAAAAAAAAATGTCTTTCTTAATTTTCAAAAACAAATGAGAGCTGTAAAATACTCACCATGCCTCTCAGCAAACAGCTTGGGGTGTCTACTTTCCAAAATGGGGTCATTTGTGGGGGTTTTGTGCTATCTTGGCATTTTATGGCCTTCAAAACTGTGATAGGTAGTGAGGAGTGAAATCAAAAATTTGTGCCCTTAGAAATCCTGAAGGCGGTGCTTGGTTTTCGGGGCCCCGTACGTGGCTAGGCTCTCAAAAAGTCCCACACATGTGGTATCCCCGTACTCAGGAGAAGCAGCAAAATGTATTTTGGGGTGTAATTCCACATATAACCATGGCATGTTTGAGCAATATATCATTTAGTGACAACTTTTTGTAAATTTTTTTTCTTTCTTTTTGTCATTATTCAATCACTTGGGGCAAAAAAAAATATTCAATGGGCTCAACATGCCTCTCAGCAATTTCCTTGGGGTGTCTACTTTCCAAAATGGGGTCATTTTGGGGGGTTTTGTGCTATTTTTGCATTTTATGGCCTTCAAAACTGTGATAGGTAGTGAGGAGTGAAATCAAAAATTTATGCCCTTAGAAACCTTGAAGGCGGTGCTTGGTTTTTGGGGTCCCGTACGCGGCTAGGCTCCCAAAAAGTCCCACACATGTGGTATCCCCGTACTCAGGAGAAGCAGCAGAATGTATTTTGGGGTGTAATTTCACATATGCCCATGGCATGTGTGAGCAATATATCATTTAGTGACAACTTTGTGCAAAAAAAAAAAAAAGTTTGTCATATTCCCGCAACTTGTGGCAAAATATAAAATATTCCATGGACCCAACATGCCTCTCAGTAAATAGCTTGGGGTGTCTACTTTCCAAAATGGGGTCATTTGGGGGGGTTTTGTGCTATTTTGGCATTTTATGGCCTTCAAAACTGTGATAGGTAGTGAGGAGTGAAATCAAAAATTTACGCCCTTAGAAATCCTGAAGGCGGTGCTTGGTTTTTGGGGCCCCGTACGCGGCTAGGCTCTCAAAAAGTCCCACACATGTGGTATCCCCATACTCAGGAGAAGCAGCAAAATGTATTTTGGGGTGCAATTCCACATATAACCATGGCATGTGTGAGCAATATATCATTTAGTGACAACTTTTTGTACATTTTTTTTTTTTTTTTTTGTCATTATTCAATCACTTGGGACAAAAAATAAAAAATATTCAATGGGCTCAACATGCCTCTCAGCAATTTCCTTGGGGTGTCTACCTTCTAAAATGGGGTCATTTGGGGGGGGTTTGTACTGCCCTGCCATTTTAGCACCTCAATCCCACAAAAATTTTAGCACCTCAATTTTAGCACCTCAATCCCACAAAAATTTACTCCCTTAGAAAAAGCTTTCTAAATTCCAGAAAATGTACCCTAGTTTGTAAACGCTATAACTTTTGCGCAAACCAATAAATATACGCTTATTGACATTTTTTTTACTAAAGACATGTGGCTGAATACATTTTGGCCTAAATGTATGACTAAAATTGTGTTTATTTGATTTTTCTTATAACAAAAAGTAGAAAATATCATTTTTTTTCAAAATTTTCGGTCTTTTTCCGTTTATATCGCAATCAAATACCATTAAAAGAAATCTCTATTTGTGGGAAGAAAAGGACACAAATTTTGTTTGGGTACAACATTGCATGTCCGCACAATTTACAGTTAAAGCAGCGCAGTGCAAAATTCTGAAAACACCTCTGGTCCTTTAGCTACAAAATGGTCCGGGGCTTAAGTGGTTAATATATATATTGTAATATATATTAGTACAGAAAATGTTTCTCTGAAATATAAGTGTAAGCAGGATGTGACTTTGTGGTCAAGCCTGTTCCGAGAAAATGTTCTTATCTTCCTTCTTCTTTAACTGTCAGCCATATGTTTAGATTGACCACAATGATGCCTGATGTTCTTATCTTCCTGTTTCAAATGTCAGCCATATGTTTAGATTGACCACAATGATGCCTGATGTTCTTATCTTCCTGTTTCAAATGTCAGACACATGTTTAGATTGACCGCAATGACGCATGATGTTCTTATTTTTAAATGACTACATCTGCAAAAGCCTAAAACCTGTTAGAATCAATTTTTGTATAACTCATGATGTTTTTGCTTATTGCCGATTGGTTTATACGAGGGAGGCAACTTTCCTTGTTATGCATAAAAGGGATATGTTGCCAATAAACCAATATATTCTTGTATATCCATTCCCTGTGTATGGTGTCTTGAATATCTGACCGGTCAGAGAGTTACTGTATATACTCGAGTATAAGCCGAGATTTTCAGCCCTTTTTTTGGGCTGAAAGTCCCCCCCTCGGCTTATACTCGTGTCAGTGAAATTTAACATTGTAAATTGTACCTGAAGGCTGCGGCGTCCATCGTTTAAAACTCGCGGTCTCTTCCTGGTCCCATCCGTGATAGGCGGAACTGTGTCTGCTGAGAATCGCCTATCACAAACGTTCTCTCATCCTCAGTTTCCCAGCAGACGTCCGTGATTGGCGGAAACTGAACACAGTGTCTGCTGGGATGGGTGAAGATGAGAGAACGTTCGTGATAGGCGATTCTCAGCAGACACAGTTCCGCGAGTTTTAAACGATGGACGCCGCAGCCTTCAGGTACAATTTACAATTTACAATGTTTAATTTTAATTCTAGGGAAACAGTGAGGATGGGCACAGTGAGGATGGACACAGTGAGGATGGGTACAGTGAGGATGGGAACATGTGAGGATGGGAACAGTAAGGTGGCAATGGGCTTAGTGAAGTTGCAATGGGTGGGCATTGTTGACCCTCGGCTTATACTCGAGTCAGTAAGTTTTCCCAGGTTTTTGTGGTAACATTAGGTACCTCGGCTTATACTCGGGTCAGCTTATACTCGAGTATATACGGTACTTCCACAGATCCTGAGTCCAGCTCGAGCCAAGAGGGTCCAACAGAACCAGAACCTTTCAAACCAAATATTGCAATTTGTTCCTAGAGATCCTGGAGTCAAGAATTTTTCCCTACCACATATTCTTCTTCACCCTGTACCTCAACAGGTGGAGGAGGAGGATGAATTCTTCCAGAAAAAGTATTTTCATGAAACTGCTTGAGTAGCGATATATAAAAAACAGGGTGAATCTTCATTTTGTCAGGAAGTTTTAGGTGAAAAGTGACCGGGTTGATTTGAGCAGAAATCTCAAAAGGTCCCATAAACTTTTGATCCAACTTAGCACATTGAACCTGAACCTTTAAATTTTTGGTAGATAACCAAACTTTGTCACCTACCTGAAAGGTAGGAATAGACCTACGGTGTCTGTCAGCGGCCTTCTTGTAATATTCCTGCGCCTCCTTCAATGTGTCAGTCAGTCTCTCCTGGATCTCATGTAATGAAGTTAGTCTGTTGGTAACAGCAGGAATTGAAGTTGAGATAGGGAGATCAGGAATAAAAACTGGATGATACCCGGTGTTTAAGAAAAATGGGCTTTGGGAAGTGGAGTTATGTTTAGAGTTATTATAAGCAAACTCTGCCGTAGGAAGGTAGTCCACCCAGTCATCCTGGAGATAACTCACAAAACATCGAAGGTATTGCTCCAGAGTTTGATTGGTCCTCTCGGTCTGACCATTAGACTGTGGATGAAAAGCTGAGGACAGATTAATTGTTACACCCAAAGCTGAGCAAAAACTTCTCCAAAATTTTGAGGCAAACTGTACCCCTCTGTCAGACACCACATCATCAGGAATTCCATGAAGTTTAAAAACTTCTCTAACCATTACCTCAGCAGTATGTTCGGCGGAGGGTACCCCCTTAACTGTGATAAAATGAGCCATCTTAGTGAGACGGTCAACGACTACCAGAATGGTGGTCATCCCTTTTGAAAGAGGAAGGTCGACCACAAAGTCCATAGAAATTGACCCCCATGGCCTAGATGGAACAGGCAGTGGTAGAAGTAACCCCAGAGGAGAAGATCGGGGTGTCTTATTGCGAGCACAGGTTAGACATGAAGCCACATATCTCTTTACATCTTTCTTGTACCCAGGCCACCAAAAGGAACGTGATAAGAGTTCTTCTGTCTTAGAAACCCCAAAATGACCAGCAAGTTTAGAGTCGTGTACCAACCTGAGGGCTTCTACCCGAACTGATTCAGGTACATAGAGGCAATGCGCTTGAGTCCAAAAACCATTGTTGTACTTGAGGTTTATGTCTTTAGGAGGGTTATTAAGAAGCTGGTCATTCTCATACCCCTCCTTGAGGAGATTAAGAAATGTCTTTGAACTCGTGGCCCCTAGAAAGTTATTTTGAGACAGGATTGTACATTCAGAGTTGCTTTCCTGGAGAGGCCCAGGCAACATCCGTGATAGGGCATCAGCCTTACCATTCCTCGACCCAGGGCGGTATGAGATAACAAAATTGAATCTGGAGAAGAAAAGGGTCCAACGTGCTTGTCTAGATGACAACCTTTTAGCAGACCTAATAAATTTGAAATTTCTATGATCGGTGAGAACGGTTACAGGGTGCTTAGCTCCTTCCAGCAGATGCCTCCACTCAGAAAATGCTTCCTTAATTGCCAGCAGTTCCTTGTTTCCAATGTCATAATTCTTCTCGGCTGGAGACATCATTCGAGAGAAATAAGCGCAAGGATGAAGCTGCATTTGTTCTCCAATTCGCTGAGAAAGGATAGCTCCCACAGCATAATTAGAAGCATCAACTTCTAGGATGAAAGGTAGTTCTGGATCTGGATGTACCAGTATTGGTGCAGAAGTGAAGAGAGTTTTCAGTTTACTAAAGGCAGTCTGTGCCTCAGGTGACCACAAAAAGGGTATCCCTTTCTTTGTCAGCTGTGTAATTGGAGCAATTACCTTGGAGAAATTCCTTATAAATCTTCTGTAAAAGTTGGCAAATCCAACAAATCGCTGTATCTCCTTAACATTCCTAGGGACAGGCCAACCCACCACTGCTTTGATCTTATCAGGATCCATGCTTACCCCTTCAGAAGAGATTATGTATCCCAAGAACTGGATCTGAGTTTGTTCAAACTCGCATTTCTCTAGTTTGATGTAAAGTTGATTCCGCCTTAGTCTCTCGAAAACAATACAGACATGCTTGCGGTGTTCTTCCAAAGTATCAGAGAAAATGAGAATGTCATCCAAATATGCTATTACAAACTGATCAAGCAAATCTCGAAAAACATCATTAATAAAATGTTGAAAAGTTGCAGGAGCATTGCAGAGCCCAAAGGGCATGACCAAAGACTCAAAATGTCCATATCTGGTTCTGAAAGCAGTTTTCCATTCATCTCCGGGACGAATGTGGACAAGGTTGTATGCCCCCCCGTAAATCTAATTTAGTAAAGAGCTTGGCGGAGCGGAGTCTCTCAAGCATTTCTGGAATCAGTGGGAGTGGATAGCGATTCTTAATTGTGATCCTATTTAAATCTCTGTAGTCAATACACGGACGCAGGGTGGAGTCCTTTTTCACCACGAAGAATAAGGCTGCCCCAGCAGAAGAGGTTGAGTGTCTGATAAAACCCTTCTCTAGATTCTCATTAATCCACTCCCTGAGCACCCTCAGTTCAGGTTCTGATAAAGAATAAAGGCGCCCAAATGGTATTTCTGCCCCTGGAAGCAATTCAATGGGACAATCATAAGAGCGATGAGGAGGCAGCTGATCTGCGTTCTTTTTATCACAAACGTCGCGAAACTCAAGATATTGTGGAGGTAGCTTGTCGTATGGCTTGGTAGTTGCCAAAACTGCTTGTAAATCTTGGGTTGGTGGAGGGCTTATTTGATAAGATTCTTTGCAATGTCTTTTGCAATGGTCAGATGTAAAGCTTAAAGAACGTATTTCCCAGTTGATGGAGGGATTATGGATAGAGAACCAAGGGATGCCCAGGATAATAGGGAACTTGGGTGATGTGATCAGCTCAAAGCTGATAGTCTCCTGATGGTCAGTCTCGATTAGGAGTTTAAGCGGGATGGTCTCGTGGGTAACTGGACCTGAAGACAAAGGTGAGCCATCCACAGTTTCCATATCAATAGGGGCAAGCTTATTTCTTATTTGAAGGTTATTACTTTGGGCAAATTTGATGTCCATTAAGTTTTCCCCGGCCCCTGAGTCCAGCATAGCAGCGCAAGATATTTCATTGCTTTCCACAATAAGCCTTATTGGGATGACAAAGTGAGTTGATAAAGAATTAACTTTATTTGCTTCCTGAATCAAAGGAGAGACGGACTGAGAAATTGAGTTTATTTGTTCAGATACTGTAACATCCGTTGCTGCAATTGTTCTTTTAAATTTATTGGGACAATTAACTGCATAATGTCCAGAGTTTCCACAATAAAGACACAAGTTCTCTGAACGCCGTCTTTCTTTCTCCTGAGTGGTAATAGATCTTTTAATAGCATCCACCTGCATAGGTTCAGGAGTGTCAGAATCAGGAAAAACTCTTGGACCCTTAGGAGGATACTGAGTAGTAGAAAAACGCATGCCACCATTACTGCCTAGGATTCCCAGTCTCTCCTTTCTCCTTTCAGTAAGTCTCTGATCAATTTGAATACATAATTTAATAAAAGCCTCGAGGTCGTCAGGACTTTCTACTCTGGCAAGCTCATCTTTTACTTGCTCCGAGAGTCCTTGACGGAACTGACTTTTTTGTGCTGCTGGATTCCAATTGGTATCTGAGATCCAACGTCGGAATTCAGTTGTGTACTCTGCAACAGAGCGTCTACCCTGCCGTAAATTGTGCAATTTTGCCTCAGCAGTAGCGCAGCGGTTAGGATCATCGAAAACTTGGTTCATCGCAGCCACAAAATAATCTAAATCATCCAGGATGACATCATCTTTCTCCACATAAGGGGAGGCCCAGGCTAAAGCATCCTCAGTCAGGAGGTTGATAATAAACAGCACCTTTTTCCTGTCAGAAGTAAATGCAGCAGGTTGCATCTGAAAGTATATAGGGATGGACGAACATCTCCCGGGACGGTTCGCGAACGCGGGTAAATGTTCGCGAACCGCGGGTTCGCGGCGGGCCCCATTCATTTCAATGGGAGGCGAACATTAAAAACCTCCAGGTCATATTTGCAGCCACAAAATAATTACTAGCTGTGCACACATAGTCCCACAACATGGACAATGACATAACAGAAGTATTAAGCAAATTTGAGATCGACAACGACAAGCATTCTTTTTTTATGTGAAATTTTTTGTCAATTCAGGAGCGCATGAAGGCCATGGAAGAGATGCAAGGCCAGGCTATGAAGGGGGTGCAGGAGATGATCCTGCTATTGGAAAAGTTGCCATAAATGTTTTTTTTTTTTATAAGTAATATTGCTCGGTTTTATTAGGAATAGCTCGGCCTAAATCAGCCAGAACTGACAGCAGCCGGTAAATACATGTCAAATACATATAGGGTCCATTCACACGTCTGTAAAATGGGTCCGCATCCGTTCCACAATTTAGCGGAATTGATTTTCAATTCCAGTCTGAAAAATTAGGCATTCACAGCCTGGATAAAGTAGTAAGTGTCGGCCAGTACAGGCCCCAAAAATTAGCCAACAGGCATTCATCTGACAGCAAAGAACTTTGTATTCTGTGGCTGGAGGTACATTAGGCATTCACAGGATAAATACGTTTCGGGCACTACAGGCCCCAAAAATTAGGCATTCAACGGACATAAAAGGCCTTTTATGCCGCTGTATTTACCCAAGAAGACAGGGACCATGAATAATTGTTATAGGTGGTGGTGGATATTTGTGGCCTGTCATGAGGAATTTGAATGAAACATGGTCTACTGGTCACATGTGTTGAATTCCTCAGAGATCCATGCCTCATTCATTTTTATAAATGTGAGGTAGTCAACACTGTCGTGAGCTAGGCGAGTGCACTTATCGGTCACGATCCCCCCTGCTGCGCTGAACGTCCTTTCGGACAGGACACTGGACGAGGGGCAAGCCAACAGTTCCATTGCAAATTGTGCAAGCTCTGGCCAGAAGTCAAGCCTGCCCACCCAGTAGTCCAGGGGTTCATCACTTCTCAGAGCGTCCACATCGGCTGTTAATCCGATGTAGTCGGACACCTGTCGGTTTAGGCGTTCCCTGATGCTCGATCCGGATGAGACCTGTCGATGGGTCGGCTGAAAGAATGATCTCATATCAGAAGTGACCAAGACATCTTCAAACCGCCCTCTTCTTGCAGGCGCTGTTGGATTGGTATCCACAACTGTTCCTCTGGGAGTGGAAATTCCTCTGCCAGCGCACGCAAAAGCAGAATGCAGCATTTCTCGAAGCAAGGCCTGGAAGTGCTCCATTCTGACAGCCCTCTGTGATGGTGGTAACATTTCTGCCATTCTTTGTTTGTACCGGGGGTCCAAGTACGTTGCCACCCAGTAATGGTCCTTGCCCTTTATGCTTTTTATACGGGGGTCCCTCTTAAAACACTGGAGCATGAAGGCCCCCATTTGCACTAAACTGGAAGCAGTGTGGTGGCCTGGCTCCTGCTCGTCATCATCCAGGATAATGTCATCCTCGATCTCCTCCCCCCATCCACGAACAACAACAGCAGGGATCCCAGAAAGGTTTAAAGCATGCTCTTCTTGCTCCTCCTCATCCGCCCCGGCACCATCCTCCTCTGACTCCTCTTCAGACTCCTGTTGTTGACTTGTCTCAGATAGAGTAGCCCCCCTGGGAATTCATCCAGCATTGCGACTTCCTCATCTTCCTGCTCCTGCTCCTCGACGGCTTGATCAATGACATGACGCAAAGCACGCTCCATAAAGAAGGCATAAGGTACGATGTCACTGATGGCACCATGGCTGCGACTGACCAGTTTGGTGATCTCATCAAATGGCTGCAAAAGTCTGCATGCGTCGCGCATGAGCAGCCACTGACGCGGTGAAAAAAAAACAAGATCCCCAGAACCTGTTCTGGCGCAGAGTTCGTACAGGTAGTCATTAACTGCACGTTTCTGCTGGAGCAGCCTATCAAGCATATACAAGGTTGAGTTCCATTGCGTCGGGCAGTCACAAATAAGACGTCTAACCGGCAGATTGTGTCGCCGCTGAATGTCAGCAAGGCAAGCCATGGCCGTGTAAGATCTTCTGAAATGGGCCGAGATTTTCCTTGCCTGCCGCAAGACGTCCTGGACCCCAGGGTATTTGACAACAAATCGCTGCACGACCAAGTTCAAGACGTGTGCCATGCATGGCATGTGTGTAATTTTGCCCTGTTTCAACGCGCTCAGCAGATTGGCACCGTTGTCGCACACCACTTTACCAACTGTCAAATTGAGCGGTGTTAGCCACTGATCTGCCTGTGAACGCAAAGCTGAAAGGAGTGCAGGGCCGATGTGGCTCTTGGCTTCCAGGCACAACAGACGCAGCACAGCATGGCAACGTCTCACCTGGCATGTCGAATAGGTTCTGGGGATCTTGGGCGGCGTAGCGGAAGAGATGGTAGCAGCGGAAGAGGAGGAGTCAGCCGAGGAGGAGAGGGAGGATGGAGTAGGAGGAGAAGAAGAGGCATGCCTGCATGCAATCCGTGGCGGTAAAACCAAATCTACACGGGTGCCACGGGTTACATGCTTGACAGCCGTCAGAAGGTTCACCCAGTGGGCAGTAAAAGTAATATACCTTCCCTGCCCGTGTTTGCTAGATCACGTGTCTGTGGTCAGATGTATCTTGGCACCGACACTGTGTGCCAGAGATACATTCACTTGCCGCTGAACATGGCCATATAGCTCTGGGATGCCCTTCTGGGAGAAATATTTCCTTCCTTGGACCTTCCATTGTGGTGTTCCAATGGCCACAAATTTTCAAAAGGCCTCCGAGTCCACCAGTTTATATGGCAGTAGTTGGCGGGCTAGGAGTTCTGACAAGCCAGCGGTCAACCGTTGGGCAAGAGGGTTATCCGGCGTCATCATTCTTTTACGCTCGAACATTTGGCCCACGGAAGCCTGCCTTTTTCCAGATAAACTTGGGGACGGGATGATGGGAGGTGGAGTGGATGACAACTGTGAAGAGAGAGGAGAAGTAGTAGAAGAGGCTGGACGGTGAGAGCCTGGAGTTTGGCTTTGTGGGTTCTGACAGCGTTGCTCCCACTTGGGCTCGGTGATGGGAGTTCATGTGCCTTCTTAAGGCGGTCGTCCCAAGGTGAGTGTTGGGCTTACCGCGACTTATGCGTTGACTGCAAAGGCTGCAGATGGCAACACTATTGTCAGCAGCGGACACGTTAAAAAAAGCCCACACTGCGGAGCCATGTGCCGGCGTCCTGGGAGCGCCAGATGTGACCGTACATGGTTGATGGCTCGCTCTGAGTCCTGATACATTAGCAGTCTGGTTTGTCCCTCCTGTGCAATGTAAGTTCCGCCTGCCTCTCCTCCCTATCTGCTGGTCCATCTCTCCCTCTGAACTCCCCTCCTGGTCCTCTCTTGTGGGCACCCATGTGACGTCCATAGACACATCATTATCTACGTCACCTTTCCCACCACTAACATTAGAGATCTCGGAGTAGGCAGCAACAGCGGGGACCAACATCCTTGGGCTGATCTGGGTACTGTCGTCAGACTGCTGAGTGGCGGTTGTTGCTACCTCCTCTTTCTGATCCAATGTCAAGAATGCCTGCGCATCAGAGAAGTCTTGTGATGGATCGGAAAATAATTCCTGTGACTCAAGCGGGGGGTATATGGTGGCGGTGGTGTTGGTGGTAGTGTCTTTGGGGGTGCAGAAGAGTAAGGCTGAGTGAGCCACTCAACCAAGTCTGGTGCGTCCTTTGACGTAATCGAACGCACCTTCTGCAACTTCCCACTTTGGCTCCGGCCTGGTGCTCCTGCCCTACCCCTACCACCCCTGCGGAAGGGCCTGCCTCTTCCTCTGCCTGTCATCTTTTAAATGACCCTGTGACAAAAGGCTGTAGAGAAGGGCAGTATATGTGGAAGAAGGTATATAACATCCCGCTTCAAACTGTCGTTTTCGGGGGCCACTGGTCTATCACAGCAGTTATAATACTTTTTTCTAATTGCGTTTGTCACTCTTTGTAGTATCGCTGCAGAAACTCTCAGCAGTCACAATGCTGCACAGTAGAAATGCACTATACTATTCTTCCTATATGTGAAAGTTTTTTATGCGTGTATTAGACCCCTATATACTGCACACCAAATAGTACACCTATACCAGTCCTTAAAATGAACTTTTGTGGAGCTTTATTGGTTAGCGATTTTAGTCACTAGTCTGTGCCTGCGACACACAGCGGCAATTTCTACCTAAACCGAGAAAAGAGCTGCAGCAGAACCGCTCAGAAGCTGCACAGTAGAAATGCTGCACAGTTGAAATGCACTATATATTATATAGTATAGTATATATTATATAGTATGTTTAAAAGTTTTTTTATGCGTGTATTAGACCCCTATATACTGCACACCAAATAGTACACCTATACCAGTCCTTAAAATGAACTTTTGTGGAGCTTTATTGGTTAGCGATTTTAGTCGCTAGTCTGTGCCTGCGACACACAGCGGCAACTTGTACCTAAACTGAGAAAAGAGCTGCAGCAGAACCGCTCAGAAGCTGCACAGTAGAACCGCACTATACTATTCTTCCTAGAGTATTTTATGCGTGTAGTACACCCCTATTTACTGCACACAAAATAGTACACCTATACCAGTCCGTAAAAGGACTTTTGTGGACTGTACACCTATACCAGTCCTTAGAAGGACTTTTGTTTTAATAGAGTCTGTCCCTGCTAGTACACACACAGCAACCTTCCTACACTGACTAAAGACAGCTGCAGAACCGCACTATACTATTCTTCCTAGAGTATTTTATGCGTGTAGTACACCCCTATATACTGCACACAAAAACAATTGTACACCTATACCAGTCCTTAAAAGGACTTTTGTGGACCTAATAGCTAGGATTACAGTCTGTCCCTGCTCCACACAGCAACCTGTCCCTACGCTGACAAATAACAGAATGTAAAATGGCAGCCAGATCAGGTCTATTTATAAGGTAGGGGGTATGTCCATCTGCTGAAATGTCTCATTGGCTGTCCTGTACCACATGATGGATGTGTCATAGGTCAAAGTTCCACAATGTAAAAGAATATGGTGGCCGCGAACCGGCCGCGAATAGCGCCATATGTCCGCCGGTTTTGCGAACCGCGAATGCGTAAAATTCGCCGCAAACCGACCGCGGGGCGAACCGCAAGGCAATCTCTAAAAGTATATACGACATTGATTAAGGAACCCTATATAATGGCGGCGTAGGGATGAGCTTCGAGTTCGAGACGAACAGCGAACAAATTGGGGTGTTCGCGGCAAATTCGAAAAGTCTATGGGAGAAATCTAAAGTGCTAATTATAAAGGCTTATATGCAAGTTATTGTCATAAAAAGTGTTTGGGGACCCGGGTCCTGCCCCAAGGGACATGTATCAATGCAAAAAAAAGTTTTAAAAACTGCCGTTTTTTCGGGAGCAGTGATTTTAATAATGCTTAAAGTGAAACAATAAAAGTGAAATATTCCTTTAAATTTCGTACCTAGGGGGTGTGTATGATATGCATGTAAAGTGGTGCATGTTTCCCGTACTTAGAACTGTCCCTGCATAAAATGTCATTTTTGAAGGAAAAAAAGTCATTTAAAACTCACTTGCGGCTATTAATGAATTGTCGGCTCCCGGCAATACATACAAAAGTCATTGATAAAAAAAAAAAAAGTGTGGGGGTCCCCCAGAATGAAATTACCAGGCCCTTCAGGTCTCGTATAGATATTAAGGGGAACCCCGCCGCAAATTTAAAAAAAAAATGCGTGCGGTTCCCCCAAATATCCATACCAGGCCCTTCAGATCTGGCATGGATTTTAAGGGGAACTCCACCCCAAGTTTAAAAAAAAATGGCGTGGAGTCCCCCCAAAAATCCATACCAGACCCTTATCCGAGCACGCAACCTGGCAGGCCGCAGGAAAAGAGGGGGGGACGAGAGAGCGCCCCCCCCTCCTGAACCGTACCAGGCCACATGCCCTCAACATGGGGAGGATGTTCCCATGTTGATGGGGACAAGGGCCTCATCCCCACAACCCTTGCCCGGTGGTTGTGGGGGTCTGCGGGCGGGGGGCTTATCGGAATCTGGAAGACCCCTTTAACAAAGGGGACCCCCAGATCCCGCCCCCCATGTGAATTGGTACCCCTACCATTTCACGAAGAAAGTGTCAAAAAATGTAAAAAAAAAAAAAACACCTTGGAAAAGTTCTTACCAATTCACATAGGGGGGGCGGGATCTGGGGGTCCCCTTTGTTAAAGGGGTCTTTCAGATTCCGATAAGCCCCCGCCCGCAGACCCCCACAACCACCGGGCAAGGGTTGTGGGGATGAGGCCCTTGTCCCCATCAACATGGGGACATCCTCCCCATGTTGAGGGCATGTGGCCTGGTACGGTTCAGGAGGGGGGGGCGCTCTCTCGTCCCCCCTCTTTTCCTGCGGCCTACCAGGTTGCGTGCTCGGATAAGGGTCTGGTATGGATTTTTGGGGGGACTCCACGCCATTTTTTTTAAATTTGGGGTGGAGTTCCCCTTAACCACTTAACGACCGCCCACTGTATATATACGTCGGCAGAATGGCACGGACAGGCACAATCACGTACCTGTACGTGCCTGCCTTCGTATGGGTGGGGGGTCCGATCGGACCCCCCTCCGGTACAGTGGACGGTCGGGATCGCTCTGGGAGCGATCCGTGATGAGGGGGCGGCCATTGGTTTCTGGCCACCCCCTCGCGATCGCTTCGGGCGAATCAAATGCTTCCTCTGCCTGTGTAATGTAAACACAGGCAGAGAGGAAGCAGCAGGAAGTGATATCTCTCCTGCGGTGCTCACATATACCGGAGCGCCGTGGAGAGAAGACACACAGGTTAGTGCACAAGCAGTACACTGACACCAGGATACATAGGCACATAAATCGCCCCCCAGACACCCCCAGATCACCCCCCAGTCACAGTGTCACTGATTGCAGTGATCATTTATTTACTGATCACTGCAATCAGTGACATTTGTAACTGTAAAAGTGTCAGGGCAGTTAGTGTTAGGTCCCTAAGGTCCAGGGTAGTCCCCCAACCCCCCCCCCAATAAAGGTTTAACCCCTTGATCGCCCCCCAGGTAACCCTTTCAGCCCCTAGCACCACTGTCACTAATCAATCCTTTTTCTGATCGGTGTATTAGTGTCGGTAATGTGCTAGGTAGTCAGTTATTTTTTTATGTTCGCCGCCAGGTTTTTATAGCGCCGGGTACCCCCATATATATTACCTAATAAAGGTTTAACCCCTTGATCGCCCCCCAGGTAACCCTTTCACCCCCTATCACCAGTTTCACTAAGCGATCGTTTTTGTGTATTAGTGTCAGTGATGCGCTAGGTAGTCAGTTATTTTTTTATGTTCGATGCAGGTTTTTATAACGTCAGGTACCCCCATATATTACCTAATAAAGGTTTAACCCCTTGATCGCCCCCCAGGTAACCCTTTCACCCCCTAGCACCACTGTCACTAAGCAATCGTTTTTCTGATCGGTGTATTAGTGTCGGTGATGCGCTAGGTAGTCAGTTATTTTTTTAGGTTCGCCGCCAGGTTTTTATAACGTCAGGTACCCCCATATATTATCTAATAAAGGTTTTAACCCCCTGATTGCCCCTAGTTAACCCTTTCACCAGTGATCACTGTATAAGTGTTACGGGTGACGCTGGTTAGTTAGTTTGCTTTTTATAGTGTCAGGGCACCCGCCGTATATAACCCAATAAAGGTTTAACCCCCTGATCGCCCGGCGGGTGATATCAATTAGGTTTTAGCGTCAGAGAGGGTCTGCGTCGCCCCAGGCAGCGTCAGGTTAGTGCCAGTAATGCTAACACACACGCGCAAAGCATACACCTCCCTTAGTGGTATAGTATCTGATCTATATTAGCGTCCCCAGCGGTTTAGGGTTCCCAAAAACGCAGTGTTAGCGGGATCAGCCCAGATACCTGCTAGCACCTGCGTTTTGCCCCTCCGTCCAGCCCAGGCCACCGAAGTGCAGTATCGATCGATCACTGTCACTTACAAAACACAACACACATAACTGCAGCGTTCGCAGAGACAGGCCTGATCCCTGCGACTCCAGTGCTGTAGGAGGTGATTTCACCACCACAGTTAAAATAAAGAGCATATATGCCGAAGCATGGGGGCAGCAGGGGCGGAGGAGCGATTCTGCTCCTAATGCCGCGTACATATGGTCGAAATTCCGACGGAGGCTTGCCCGTGGAAAAGTCAGACCGTGTGTACGCGGCACTTTTGCGGGAGGATGCCCCCATGCTTTGGCATATATAAATGGTGCATGTATGCCCATCATTAGAAGTGGGTGAATGAGGGGAGGTATTCTAATGGTGGGCATACCCACCAATCAATCTCTTTTTTTCGTTCAGCCAACAGGCTGCATGAAAAAAAAGATTAAAATACATGTCCAACAAGGACCAGCAACGTTGCTGGACTTTGAATGGTTATACCAGAATGATGCCTGTGGGTTTAGGTATCATCTTGGTATCATTCTTTTCAGCCAATGGCCATCTTTCATGTAAAAGCAATCCTAGCGGCTAATTAGCCTCTGGACTGCTTTCACAAGCAGTGGGAGGGAATGACCCCCCCCAGTTATAAAAAGCGCCATTGGGAAATTGGTAAAGCATTTTATCACACCGATCTTGGTGTGGTCAGATGCTTTGAGGGCAGAGGAAAGATCTAGGGTCTAATAGACCCCATTTTTTTCAAAAAAAAGAGTACCTGTCACTACCTATTGCTATCATAGGGGATATTTTCATTCCCTTAGATAACAATAAAAAATAATAAAATAAAAAAAATGGAAGGAACAGTTTAAAAAAAAAAAAAAAGCACCCCTGTCCTGCCCTGCTCTTGCGCAAAGGCGAACGCAAGCGTCGGTCTGGCGTCATATGTAAACAGCAATTGCATCATGCATCATGCATGTGAGGTATCACCGCGAAGGTCAGATCGAGGGCAGTCATTTTAGCAGTAGATAAATCTGATGTGGTAACCTGTAAAGGTTTTTAAAGGCTTTTAAAAATGTATGTAGTTTGTCTCCACTGCGCGTTTGTGCGAAATTTTAAAGCATGTCGTGTTTGGTATCCATGTACTCGGCCTAAGATCATCTTTTTTATTTCATCAAACATTTGGGCAATATAGTGTGCTTTAGTGCATTAAAAATAAAAAAAGTGTATTTTTTTCCCCAAAAAATGCGTTTGAAAAATCACTGCGCAAATACTGTGTGGAAAAAAAAATGCAACACCCACCATTTTAAACTGTAGGGCCTTTGCTTTAAAAAAAATATATAATGTTTAGGGGTTCAACGTAATTTTCTTGCAAAAAAAATATATGTTTTCATGTAAACAAAAAGTGTCAGAAAGGGCTTTGTCTTCAAGTGGTTAGAAGAGTGGATGTAAGCTTCCTAATGTTGTGTATAAAATGCCAGGACAGTTCAAAACCCCCCCAAATTACCCCATTTTGGAAAGTAGACACCCCAAGCTATTTGCTGAGAGGTATGTCGAGTCCATGGAATATTTTATATGTTGACACAAGTTGCGGAAAAAAGACAATTCTTTTTTTATTTTTTATTTTTTTGCACAAAGTTGTCACTAAACGATATATTGCTCAAACATGCCATGGGCATATGTGGAATTACACCCCAAAATACATTCTGTTGCTTCTCCTGAGTACGGGGATACCACATGTGTGAGACTTTTTGAGAGCCTAGCCCCGTACAGGACCCCAAAACACAAGCACCGCCTTCAGGCTTTCTAAGGGTGTAAATTTGGGATTTCACTCCTGACTGCCTATCACAGTTTCGGAGGCCATGGAATGCCCAAATGGCACAACCCCCCCCAAATGACCCCATTTTGGAAAGTAGACACCCCAAGCTATTTGCTGAGAGGTATGGTGAGTATTTTGCAGATCTCACTTTTTGTCACAAAGTTTTGAAAATAGAAAAAAGAAAAGAAAAAGAGAAATTATATATATATATATATATATATATATATATATATATATATATATATATATATATATATATCTTCTTTCTTCATTTTCAAAAACAAATGAGAGCTGTAAAATACTCACCATGCCTCTCAGCAAATAGCTTGGGGTGTCTACTTTCCAAAATGGGGTCATTTGGGGGGGGGGTTTTGTGCTATTTTGGCATTTTATGGCCTTCGAAACTGATAGGTAGTGAGGAGTGAAATCAAAAATTTGCGCACTTAGAAATCCTGAAGGCGGTGCTTGGGTTTCCGGGTCCCGTACGGGGCTAGGCTCCTAAAAAGTCCCACACATGTGGTATCCCCGTACTCAGGAGAAGCAGAAGAATGTATTTTGGGGTGCAATTCCACATATAACCATGGCATGTGTGAGCAATATATCATTTAGTGACAACTTTGTTATTTTATTTTTTTTTGTCATTATTCAATCACTTGGGACAAAAAAAAAAAATCAATGGGCTCAACATGCCTCTCAGCAATTTCCTTGGGGTGTCTACTTTCGAAAATGGGGTCATTTGGGGGGTTTTGTACTGCCCTGCCATTTTAGCACCTCAAGAAATGAGATAGGCAGTCATAAATTAAAAGCTGTGTAAATTCCAGAAAATGTACCCTAGTTTGTAGACCCTATAACTTTTGCGCAAACCAATAAATATATGCTTATTGACATTTTTTTTACTAAAGACATGTGGCTGAATACATTTTGGCCTAAATGTATGACTAAAATTGAGTTTATTCGATTTTTCTTATAACAAAAAGAAGAAAATATCTTTTTTTTTTTCAAAATTTTCGGTCTGTTTCCGTTTATATCGCAAAAAATAAAAAAAATAAAAAAAATCGCAGAGGCAATCGAATACCATTAAAAGAAAGCTCTATTTGTGGGAAGAAAAGGACGCAAAATTTCGTTTGGGTACAACATTGCATGTCCGCACAATTTCCAGTTAAAGCAGCGCAGTGCCAAATTGTGAAAACACCTCTGGTCATTAAGCTGCGTAATGGTTCGGGGCTTAAGTGGTTAAAATCCATGCCAGATCTGAAGGGTCTGGTATGGATATTTGGGGGAACCGCACGCATTTTTTTTTTTAATTTGCGGCGGGGTTCCCCTTAATATCTATACCAGACCTAAAGGGCCTGGTAATTGAATTCTGGGGGACCCCCACACTTTTTTTTTTTTTTTTATCAATGACTTTTGTATGTATTGCCGGGAACCGACAATTCATTAATAGCCGCGAGTGAGTTTTAAATGACTTTTTTTCCTTCAAAAATGAAATTTTATGCAGGGACAGTTCTAAGCACGGGAAACATGCGCCACTTTACATGCATATCATACACACCCCCTAGGTACGAAATTTAAAAGGAATATTTCACATTTATTTTTTCATTTTAAGCATTATTAAAATCACTGCTCCCGAAAAAACAGCAGTTTTTAAAACTTATTTTTGCATTGATACATGTCCCCTGGGGCAGGACCCGGGTCCCCAAACACTTTTTAGGACAATAACTTGCATATAAGCCTTTATAATTAGCACTTTAAATTTTGAACGTTCGAGTCCATTGTATTTAATAGGGTTCTAAAGTTCACGCGAACATTCTGTCTGTTCGCAGGTTCTGGTGCGAACCGAACAGGGGGGTGTTCGGCTCATCCCTGGGCGGCGGTCTCCGTTAAACTTAAGTGGTAGGGGCATTCATGCATTAGTATCTACGGAAGCGGTATCTCGGGCACGAAAATCCCGCAATTGTTTATTCAGATCAAAGATTTCCTCTTGTAGTGCTTTCACTTCAATCTGTAACTCAGAAATTTTTTCCTGGTAGTTAACACCAAATGTCTACAACTCAGTGATTTGCACCCTGAGAGGAGCTACAGCAGCTGCTACAATGGCCTCCATGTTTTGGGCCAGAATGTTTTGTCACGGTCTGGAGTCAGGCTCAGAGGCCAGTAGCTATAGCAGCAGAACAGGTATTTACACAGGTCACCCTGACTGATGACACGGGTTCACCTGAGGTGCGGGGTCTAAGCACTGACCGGTATTCACTAGGGCTCCTAAAGGTGGAGATGGGCTTCGCTGCGTGTCAGTGCCAGGTTGCGGTCCTCAGATTAGCCCCACCAGGGGGTGAGCAAGCCGGGGTCCAGAAACAGATAATACAGGTAGGGATCAAGCAGAAGCGTATCGGGGACGAGCCAAAAGTCGGTAACAGATAGTTGCAGGTTGGGATTCAGCAGAAGCGTAGTCGGGGACGAGCCAAAAGTCAGTAGTGAGTGGTAGCAAAGATGCGGTCGGCAGCAGTAGACAGGAGCAAGATATTGGCTGGTGAAGACACAATATTCTGGCAACCAGGAAGTGCAGGGACATGGCTTAAATCAGGAAGTTCATGGGAGGAGCAAAGGGTTCAAGGTTCAAGGCAAACAAGATTCAAGACAAGAAAGATCATTCAAGGAATTGTCTAATGAACTATCCAAGGAGCTGTCCAGCATTCCAGGTGGCTCAGCAAGTAGAGTCACCACAAGAGGTCCCAGGTTCAAGCCCAGGTCCTAACAGTTGTGGCCCAGGGGAATGGAGAGTGAATCAGGGAGATACGATAAGACACTATCCTTGTAAGTTTAACTCTTTTGTGTTTCCCTGGCAGCAGAGTTTGTCCTGTCACCTCTCCTGTTTTTCTTTTCTTCCTCTCTAATCTGTGTTTCCTTGGCATATTCTGTGTCATTGCTGATGCTTCCTCCCCATCACAAGCAGTAAAGCTGTTAGGAGATCGGCCTCTAGTGACTCACTGATTATGGGCACAGTGCCAATAATACAGGACAACTGAGGCTGTGCAAAGCAGGGAGGGACAGGACCTTACACAGTATATTGCTTACTATATAACACTTCATTTTTTTTATTTTCTGACTAAGCAGTCCTAAATAAGGTATGTCTTTTTTTTATTTTCGTGTAATATTTAGGAAAAGAGACTTTTGCTCTCCCGTAACTTCTCCTAGCACAGCACCAGAAAAAAAAAGGCCCAGTTGATTTTGCCATTGAATGCACAGGACACTGTATTAAATAAAAGTGAACCATTGATCACTTTAAAGCTCCTAGACAGGAGGTGGACAAAAAACACACACACACACACGTATCTAAAGGTTATTGCTGGTATCAGTAGCAACAGCTACAGCACAGGGTTACCTGTCTTATTGTTTCATAATAAATAAGTTATGTTGACCCAAAATCTTTGTTGGAGTATGAAAGACTGACAGGCCCCATGAACAGAGTTTAGCCTCTGCTCATAGAGCTCTGGAGTTTATCTGAGGGCAAAAGGGCACAGTTGCAATGTCCTGCCCCACTGCTGTCAGGATGTAAAACTTTATGAGAGGCCAACAGCTTCTGCAGCTGAATGGGGCTGGATAGTGCATCTAGCAGTAGAAATGTTTGGGCAGTATGTGGCCCCAGGGACAAATGCATTTGTAGCGGGGTGTTCAATTTAGGGGGAGTGTCTGAGTGGTAATTAGGCTCAGACACACTGATTGTTAGGGTGTATGGACCATTTTTGTTCACGGGGGATAGAATTGGTGTACAGTTCCCTGTGGCCTACAGGTGGCGCTGTCGCCGTGGGCCAGGGTTGAACCACCGATAGAGGGCTGTGCCTTTTGTGTCCCCTCTCGGCAGTAGTACGGCGGGGCGGGGAACCTGCTGTGCCTGTCGGGAGAGGGCATAAAAGGGGTGGACATCTTCCGTTCGAGGTCCACGCCCAGGCACCTTCGGCCTGGGGGTGATTGAGGGTCGTCTCCGGGTGCCCTAGGCCCGGAGGTGGAATTTCTGTTCCATCCCAGACAGCTTCAGTCTGGGGTGAGGTACTATTTTGAAGGCCCGGGGCCCAGCACCTTCGGCAGGGGTCCCCTAGGGATCGAGGACTTCCAGGGTGCCGCCTTGCGAGGGGACCCGTATCTGGGACGAGGAGGCCAGGGAGGTAACCCCTTCCGAAGACCCAGCGAAGAGTCGTGGTGATGGTGGGGGCCTCTGGTAACTCTCCGGAGGGATGTCTTAAAGAATTAAGCTACGTTTGTGCCTGGACCTCCTCCACATCTAAGCTGTCCTGTATCTTCGCTCCAACCTGTCTGCTATCAAAGAGGATGTTTATTATTCTGTGAGAAATAAAAATTGAGTTGGACTTTCAGCTAGTGTGGACATTCACATTCCTGGGGAAAGCAAGAACTTGCATCTATCCAAGGTAGAGGTGAGATCATTCTCGGGAGGACTTTGACTCTGGCCGCAGACAAGGCCCAAAACAAACACCGCTCAACCTCTTTACACAAGAGGGTACGGGCTTGTGGTGCGGTGTGCCTCTCCCTTCCTGCGAGGAGCCGAAGTTAATGCAGGTAAAGAGAGGGGTGTGTGCGCTACAGATAGAATACTGAAAAAGCAAACAAACAAGGGTGCACAGGCCTAGGCGCATTATTCAATTATTTTAATAAGTAAAAAAGGTATTATAAGCTAATCACAAACATATAAGTAAAAGCGCTCATTCAGCCACACTTTCGCGGCTTGGTTTTGCAGATAGGACAGTATCCAGAGCATAGGGGGGACCTCACCGGGGTCCTTGCAGGCTAACGTCTTTTGAAGATGTGACTTCTTCTTCAGAGCCAAACAGCAAAATGATGTGGTCACATTGCTGTTTGGCTCTGAAGAAGGAAATGCGTTGTCCAAGCACCCCGATGAGGCCCCCCCTATGCTCTGGGTACTGTCAAGTCTGCAAAACCAAGCCACAACAATGTTGCTGGATGAGTGATTGTACTTATATGTTTGTGAGCCGTGGTGCAGCTGGTGACTTTTTTTTTGGGGGGGGGGGACAATCACCCGCAAGTCACCCCCTGGTGTCTCGCGGTCGGTCGGTCATCCAGCCCCGCACTTACCCCATCTAGGTTGCAGGCAAGCAGCGCTGCTACAGGCGGCGGCTTCTATCGTGTCTCTTCCTTCTCCTCCTCCTCTGCATCATGGCAGGTTCCGCCGTGCGTCTACTCCTCTTAGGTGTCCAAAAGGACCCGCTTCCTGATTGGCCGGGATGAGGATCAGTGTGGCAATAGCGAATATTCATTAGCTATGTCACACAACTGGGAAGGTTTAGAGCGCATGCTCGGGAACCTCTAGCTCTAATCACGTGTTTAAACCCCCCCCCCCCAATTGAAATCCATGCGTCCGGCGCCCTGCATGTAGATTAGGGGGCAGCAACCATGTGCCCCAATGGACGGGCCGCCACTGTTTGTGAGTAGCTTATTCTACCTTTTTATTTATTAAAATCCGTTGCATAATGCACTAGGCCTGTGCGCCTTTTCTGTTTTCTTTTTTTAATTTGACAGGCTGCCAGCAGCGGGGCTGGACATGGCACCTGTCCACTCCCCCCTCAGCTAAACGCCAGGGCCCCATGCTCTCATGCTTATTTAAATCAGCTGATCTCTTTTTCATGTATACCTGAAAAAACTTTTAGAAGACTATGCATTCCCTTAAAAGTTAACCAGTAATTGCTAATAATGACACCTAATAATGACACCTGACTGCATATTGTTATCAAGGTGTGTGTATTCCTCCCCACATGTGGTATACAAATCTATCAATTTCAAAAAATGGTGGAGTCCAATGCCTTTGTAAATATTGTTTGTAGGGAGTAATTTAAAAAAGCCTCATATAGTCATACACTTCAAATTATTAAAATATGAAATAGCTTATTGATTACTCATAAAAAATAAAAATAAAAAACCACGAGAGAAAACTTTACAGACAGGTTAATATTTCATGCAGTTCCCATACCAAACCTTTATTAAACCACCAAAAATATATCATCATATATTTTCAAAACAGAGTTTGATAAATGTATACCAATAAACTATATAAAGTCACAGGAAGACATGCTTAGAGCCACTCAATGTGATCAACTGTCAACAATTTATTCAAAGACCCTTTATATAAAAGGATTATGCATAATGTGCAAATCTTGTCCGTAGAAGTACAGCAATGTTATAATTTACTTTAAGATGCTTAAATGTCTCCACAACATCAAAATGTAACATTGATAATTGATTATTGTAGTTTTTCTTTAATACTGTATATACTCGAGTATAAGCCAAGTTTTTCAGCACATTTTTGTGTTGAAAATGCCCCTCTTGGCTTATACTCGAGTCTGTGTCCATCTTCAAATTTGTGAGCCTGATTCCAGCCAGCCATAGGTCCCCTGGACCCCAAACTTAGCACACATGTAGCCCCACTCTTCCTCTACAAGTGTGCAAAGTTTGTTGTTCAGGGGACCTACGATTTTTCAAAGCCGGGCACCCCCTCCATAGACTCCCATGTTAAACGTCAGTCTAGTCACACAGCACCGGAGATCAGGTAGGGAGATTGGGCACAGTGAGGCATGGGCACAGTGAGGCATGGGCATGGACACAGTGAGGTATGGACACAGTGAGGCATGCACATGGACACAGTGAGGCACAGTGAGGCAAGCCGATGGACACCCTAGGCTTATACTCGAGTCAATAAGTTTTCCCAGTTTTTTTGTGGTAAAATTGGGTGCCTCGGCTTATATTCGGGTCGGCTTATACTCAAGTATATACGGTATATGTTTTGGGGATTGTGTAGGTTTGGTGTGGGAATTGCATAAATTACTGGCCTTGTCTATTTTTTCCTGGAATGTTCTTGGTATTTTATATGAGTTACCAATAAAGCTGTATAATGTTTTAATAACTTGAGGTGATTGACTTTGAGGGGGGTTTTTTTTTAATTATTCACTACAAACATTTAAAAATGACAATGCACAACTATAATATGACATATAGGCAGTACCTAAAATGACTTGCACAATACACTTTCATATATTACACATATTACAATATATTCAGCATATGACACCAACTTGGCTGTGGTTTCTAAAATAATTATGTGCCAAATGAGAAAAAAATGGTACATTATGTTATGGAATACTTTATTAATATTTTATGTCTCTGCAGTTTAAAAGTACAGTTTGCACATTTGCTCACTAGGGATGAGGGTTTGACTCAAACATTGACTGTTCACCCGTTCGAACAGCGAACAATTTGGGGTGTTTGCGGCGAATTCGAAAAGCCGCGGAACACCGTTAAAAGTCTATGGGAGAAATCAAAAGTGCTAATTTTAAAGGTTAAAATGCAAGTTATTGTCATAAAAAGTGTTTGGGGACCTGGGCCCTGCCCCAGGGGACATGTATCAATACAAAAAAAAAGTTTTAAAAACGGCCATTTTTTCGGGAGCAGTGAAACAATAAAAGTGAAATATTCCTTTAAATTTCGTACCTGGGGGGTGTCTAAAGTATGCCTGTAAAGTCGCACATGTTTTCCGTGTTTAGAATTGTCCCTGCACAAAATGTCATTTCTGAAGGAAAAAAAGTAATTTAAAACCACTCGCGGCTATAATGAATTGTCGGCTCCCCAGCAATACAGATCAACGTCATTGAAAAAAATTACAGGGGTCCCCCCCACAGTCCATTACCAGGCCCTTTGGGTCTGGTATGAATATTAAGGCTAACCGCAAACCCAAAAAAATGGCAAGGTGTCCCCCCAAATTCCATATCAGGCCCTTCAGGTTTGGCATGGATTTTAAGGGGAACCCCGCACCAAAAGAAAAAAAAATGGTGTGGGGTCTCCCCAAAAATCCATAATAGACCCTTATCCAAGCATGCAATCTGGCAGGCCGCAGGAAAAGAGGGGGGGGGACAATACCAGGCCACATGCCCTCAACATGGGGAGGCTGTCCCCATGTTGATGAGGACAAGGGCCTCATCCCCACAACCCTTGCCCGGTGGTTGTGGGGGTCTGCGGGTGGGCGAACTTATCGAAATCTGGAAGCCCCCTTTAACAAAGGGGAACTCCAGATCCCAGCCCCCCCTATGTGAATTGGTAACGGGGTACATTGTACCCCTACCATTTCACAAAGAAAGTGTAAAAATGTGTAAAAAACATAGACACAGTTGGACAAGTCCTTTATTTAAAAATAAAATAAAAATTCCAGCGATGTAATCCTGTCAATGATCCATTCTCCAGCGACGCCTCTTGGGTGTCATGGTGGTTTCGATCCTGCTGGAGAGGGGAGACTGCAGAGTCGCTGGAGAATGGGTCATCGTTGGACATCGACAGGATTATATCGCTGGATCTTTTTATTTTTATTTTTTTTAATAAAGTACAAATGTTTACACTTTCTTCGTGAAATTGTTGAGGGCATGTGGCCTGGTACGGTTCAGGAGGGGGGGGCGCTCTCTTGTCCCCCCCCTCTCTTTTCCAGCCACCTGCCAGGTTGCGTGTCTGGTATGGATTTTTGGGGGGGACCCCACGCCATTATTTTTTTTAGGTGCAGGGTTCCCCTTAATATCCATACCAAACCTGAAGGGCCTGATATGAAATTTGGGGGGACCCGCACGTTTTTTTTTTGGTTTGGGGTTCCCCGTAATATTCGTACCAGACCCAAAGGGCCTGGTAATGGACTGTGGGGGGGACCCCTGAAGTTTTTTTCAAGGACTTTGATCTGTATTGCCGGGCAGCCAACAATTCATTATAGCCGCGAGTGGTTTTAAATGACTTTTTTCCTTCAGAAATGACATTTTGTGCAGGGACAATTCTAAACACAGGAAACATGCCCGACTTTACAGGCATACTTTAGACATCCCCCAGGTACAAAATTTAAAGGATTATTTCACTTTTATTGTTTCACTTTAAGCATTATTAAAATCACTGCTCCCGAAAAAACTGACGTTTTTAAAACTTTTTTTGCATTGATACATGTCCCCTGGGGCAGGACCCGGGTCCCCAAACACTTTCTATGACAATAACTTGCATATTAGCCTTTAAAATTAGCACTTTTGATTTTTCATGTTCGTGTCTGTTCATGTTCTGGTGCGAACCGAACAGGGGGGCGTTCGGCTCATCCCTATTGCTCACACAGAGGGGGGCATGTTCTGAATAAGTACAGTGTTCCTGTACAAATTATACCCCATCTTTGTGATTTTCCTGAAATATCTATTCTGAATTGTCATAATTAAAATACATTCTTTGAATGTGTTGCCAGGTGCAGGGCAACAGCAATATGGAGAAGGAGACATTGCCTTTTATTATTATTTATTATTAATATTATTATTATTATTATTATTATTTTACACAATTTATATAGCGCCAACAGTTTACGCAGGGCTTTACAATGTAGAGGGGGGACAGCACAATTACATTACAGTTCAACACAGAAGGTACAGGAGGGCCCTGCTCGTAGAGCTTACATTCTAAAGGGAGGGGGTGGTGGTACAAAACGTAATAGCTGTAGAGAATGATTTGATTGGGGTGGCTCAGGGACAGTTGTTAGGTGGGTGTGGGATAGGCTTCCCTGAATAAATGAGTTTTCAGGGATCTCCTAAAGATGGAGAAGTTAGGGGCTGAGCGGGCATATTTTATTCTTCTTTTATTCTTCTCTCCCTCTACTGAGATACTGCTGTTATGCACCATTCTCCCCAGGCGAGCAGGGGGACTACTAAAGCCAAGGAAGCCCATAGACTTCTATGCAGAGCTCTGAAAATCCTGAACATTGTAGTTTGAGGCAGCAGCCATATAATGGGGCCAATTGATTCCTTACACTGCAGATCACAATATTCACTGTGGAGTAGGAGGAGTAAGAGTTGATTTTTATCAAACCGCCCATGAAAGTTCTTCCTCTTGGCACCAAGGGAGGTAGAGAGAGAGAGAGTGCACCTCTGTCTGAATACTTGCCGGCCAGCAGGAGACCATACCAGTGGAGTCCTGAGCCTTAGACTGTGAGCGAGGACACCCAGGGGCATACACCCACTCTGTTTGCAACCACTGATCACCAGAGACCTTCAGAGAGAGACAGCTGGGGCCCTTCTTCTACAGTGATCGGTCACTGCAGCATCCTGGGGATCAGCAGGAGGGCTGTTTGCCCATTGCTGATACTGCTAGCAGGGACTGAGCCATTGAGAGCCGGAAACCAAGTGTACCCAATCCATACTGCACCCATACTGCACATTTTACCACACTTATTCCCAAACCTAGACTGTACATATGCCAACCCTATACCACATTATACTGAACATTTACTGCATCTATACCAGATCTACCTTGCAACTGTGCCAAAACTATACCATACCTATACTGCATGCAGGTTAATTGGGACTGTTGTTAGGTGCACCAATGCTCTTAAAGGGTCCTCCCTTAATTAGTCTGCAAGTCACCTTTGTTGCCCTGCCCCCCCCCCCACAATCCTCATTTTTTGGATAGTGTGGTCCAAGACTAGCATCATTACCATGAATGCACTCCAGCAGTATAGCTCCAGCACTCCCTAGATCAAATTTTACTACTGCTCACTGCAGCACTTGAGGTGACTTTGATACTGTTTTTGCTGATCTGTTCTCCAGATGTAATTTTATGCCTAGTCCTAACTGTTAATTAGGGGTGAGCCGAACACCCCCCAGTTCGGTTCGCATCAGAACATGCGAACAGGCAATAAATTTGTTCGAACTTTCGAACACTGTTAAAGTCTATGGGACTCGAACATGAAAAATCTAAAGTGCTAATTTTAAAGGATTATATGCAAGTTATTGTCATAAAAAGTATATGGGGACCCGGGTCCTACCCCAGGGGAAATGTATCAGTGCAACGGTTTCCCGTGACGCGTTAGAGGGTAACCCCGCCCCTCTAACGCGTCATGGGGGTTACCGACCTCGGTTATAAAAGAACTGTCAACACTGCTTGCGCGTCATTAGCCAGGAGGCTCCGGTGCAGGGAAGATGTGCGTCGTTCATCACTGGAGACGCGCAGCATCACTGGAGAATGATTCATGGATCGTCGCTGGACAGACTGCATTACAACGATGGAATGGCTGTTTTTATTTTTAATAAAGGACTTTTCACAACAGTGTCTGTGTGTTTTTTAAAAATTTTTTACACTCTCTTTTGTGAAATGGTAGGGGTACAATGTACCCCGTTACCAATTCACATAGGGGGGCTGGAATCTGGGGGTCCCCTTTGTTAAAGGGGGCTTCCAGATTCTGATAAGCCCCCTGCAGACCCCCACAACCACCGGGCAAGGGTTGTGGGGATGAGGCTCTTGTCCCCATCAACATGGGGACATCCTCCCCATGTTGAGGGCATGTGGCCTGGTACGGTTCAAGAGGGGGGGCGCTCTCTCATCCCCCCCTCTTTTCCTGCAGCCTGCCAGGTTGCGTGCTCGGATAAAGGGTCTGGTATGGATTTTTGGGGGGAACTCCACGCCATTTTTTTTTAAAATTTGGCGTGGAGTTCCCCTTAAAATCCATACCAGACCTGAAGGGCCTGGTATGGATATTTGGGGGAAACCCCACGTCTTTTTTTTTCATTTGATGCAGGGTTCCCCTTAATATCCATACCAGACCTGAAGGGCCTGGTAATTGAATTTGGGGGGACCCCCACGCATTTTTTTATTTATTTTTTTCCATGACTTTCAATGACTTTTCTTTGTATTGCCGGGACCGACAATTCATTATAGCCGCGAGTGCTTTTAAATTACTTTTTTCCTTCAGAAATGACATTTTGTGCATAGACTGTTATAAACACGGGAAACATGAGCTACTTTAACCACTTCAATACCCGCCCATTGTCATATGACGTCCGCAGATGGGATCTCCCATCCTGGGCAGGCGTCATATGACGTCCTCGTCTTCCCGCCGCTACAGCGGGCCCCCGGGGGCCCGCAGCGCGGCGATTGGGGATCCGGCGTGTCCCTCTGGACACAGCCGTTCCCCGATGATGCAAATTACCGGGTGGCGGAGTCCAGTGGCAGCATGACTGGCTGTATCCAATCACAGCCGGTCACTATGCAGAGCGGCGTACACGCCGCTCGTGCGCGCATCGAGCGGGGTTGAGGCTTTTCCCTGTGACAAAGCCCAGCCCCGATCAGGGTAAAGAGCCAATGAAATGGCTCTTTACCATGTGACCGGCTGTGTCCAATCACAGCAGGTCACAAATGTAAACAAACAGCGGTGTAACCGCTGTTGCTAGGCTCTCCTCCTCACACACCGTTCCAGTGTGAGGAGAACAGCGATCTTACTGTGAGTTACTACTGTTACTGTAATTTTACTGTGCCCAGATTGCCCCCCCCCAATAAAGAGTACCTGCCATCAGTACCCATCAGAGTTCCTGTCATCAGTACCCATCAGAGTACCTGTCATCAGTACCCATCAGAGTACCCGCCATCAGTACCCGTCAGAGTACCCGCCATCAATACCTGCCATCAGTACCCGCCATTAGTACCCGCCATCAGTACCTGTCATCAGTACCCATCATCAGTACCCATCAGAGTACCTGCCATCAGTAACCATCATCAGTACCTGCCATCAGTACCCGTCAGAGTACCCGCCATCAGTACCTGCCATCAGTACCCTCCATCAGTACCCATCAGAGTACCTGCCATCAGTACCCATCAGAGTACCTGCCATCAGTACCCATCAGAGTACCCATCAGAGTACCTGCCATCAGTACCCATCATCAGTACCTGCCATCAGTACCGTCAGAGTACCTGCCATCAGTACCGTCAGAGTACCTGCCATCAGTACCTGCCATCAGTACCCATCATAAGTACCTGCCATCAGTACCCATCATAAGTACCCACCAGAGTACCTGCCATCAGTACCCGCCATCAGTACCTGCCATCAGTACCCGTCAGAGTACCTTCCATCAGTACCCATCAGAGTACCTGCCATCAGTACCCATCAGAGTACCTGCCATCAGTACCCGTCAGAGTACCTGTCATCAGTACCCGCCATCAATACCCGTCAGGGTACCTGCCTTCAGTACCCGTCAGAGTACCTGTCATAGTACATGTCTGAGCTCATCAGTGTACCTGTCCATCCATCCCATCGGAGTACCTGTCCCATGAGCCCATCAGAGTACCTGTCCCATGAGCCCATCAGAGTACCTGTCCCGTGAGCCCATCAGAGTACCTGTCCCGTGAGCCAATCAGAGTACCTGTCCCGTGAGCCAATCAGAGTACCTGTCCCGGGAGCCCATCAGAGTACCTGTCCCGTGAGCCCATCAGAGTACCTGTCCCGTGAGCCCATCAGAGTACCTGTCCCGTGAGCCCATCAGAGTACCTGTCCCGTGAGCCCATCAGAGTACCTGTCCCGTGAGCCCATCAGAGTACCTGTCACGTGAGCCCATCAGAGTACCTGTCTGCAGCCAATTATTACTACCAAGGTGCAGCCCGTTAGTCCCTGACGTGCAGCCCATCAGTGTCACCTGTCATACAGCCATGTCCAGAAAGCTATACACGCCAGAAGAGGCATACCAAATACTGAGTCTGACCGATGAGAGCAACGGGGAGCTCTCACCGCCCAGGTACAGTTCTGATTCCGATTCTGGTTCGGAATATGAGCCCCCCGAAGGCAGCACATCAGGATCCGAATCAGAGGAGGAAGCAGTCCGTCCAAAAAGACGATGGTCTGAACACCAGGCAGCTACCAACAGTGCCAACGGCGCTAGACCCCAGGAGGAGAGGCCCAGTACAAGCGCTTCTAGACCCCAGGAGGAGAGGCCCAGTACAAGCGCTGCTAGACCCCAGGAGGAAAGTCCCAGAATTGCACGCCAAAGAAGTAGGGCCCAAACCCAGATACCAGATGCCTTGGCAAACCCATTGTGGCTGCCTTCTAGCACTGGGTCAGCCACGATCCCCCCTTTCACAGCACAGCCAGGTGTGCAGGTCAACACTGAAGGTTTTTCAGAATTTTTTTATTTTTATTTTTTTTTCCCTGATGAATTGGTTCAAGGCATCGTGGACCAAATCAACCTTTTTGCCCAACAATTTATTGACAACAACCCCAGTTCAAGCTATGCCGCCCTTTTGAATGGCGACCCCTAACAGTGGTGGAGTTTAAATTATTTTTAGGCCTAACGCTGAATATGGGGCTTACAAAAAAACAAATTGCAGAAATATTGGTCGACCAAACCCATCCACCATATGCCAATTTTTTCCTCTGTTATGTCCAGGTCCCGATACAAAATCATATTGCGCTTCTTGCATTTCAACGATAACTTGCAGTGCCCCCCTTGAAATACCCCAAACTTTGACAAATTATATAAAATTTGCCCCCTAATTGATTTTTTTCTCCGAGAGATTTGCCAAACTTTATGTCCCTGACCAGAACATCTGTGTGGACGAATCCCTGGTGCATTTCACAGGCCGGCTGGGAATCAAGCAATATATCCCCAGTAAGCGGGCGAGGTACAGCTTGAAGCTCAACAAGCTCTGTGAAAGCGCCACCGGTTATGTGCACTCATTCCGCGTGTACGAAGGCAAAGATTCCCAGCTCCAGCCTCCTGAGTGTCCATCGTACATGGGAATAAGTTGAAAAATTGTTTGGGAGTTGGCATTCCCACTCCTCCAAAAGGGGTATCATATTTACATGGACAACTATTACACCAGCCTGCCCCTTTTCCGCCACCTCTACCTAAAAAAAACTCTGGCCTGTGGTACAACAAGAAAAAACAGAAAGGGCTTCCCACAGGGTCTTGTCACCACAACCATTCAAAGGGGGGAATCGGCAAGCTTGAGGAACGAGGAAGTGTTGGCTGTAAAGTGGAGGGATAGGAAAGATGTGTACATCATGTCCAGCATCTACGATGACACCTCGGTTGAACTTCACAGAAGACGAAGTACCATTCGCAAGCCTTCCTGCATCAATGAGTACAATAAATTCATGGGGGGGGGGGGTGGATTTAAATGACCAAATGTTACAGCCCTATCTTTCAACCCGAAAATCCCTCTTCTGGTATAAAAAAGTTGCAATTTACTTTTTTCATTTGGCCCTTTTAAATTATTTCATTATCTATCAAAAATCAACGGAAAGACCCACCACCTTCATAAAGTTTATTGAAGACATTGTCACTGCCCTGATCTACCAACAAACATCCCTCCCAGAAAGCATTGGATCCGATTGTGTCAGCAGACTACATGAGCGCCATTTTCTGGACCATATTCCACCATCACGATTCGGAAGACGACGCCAAAAAAAATGTCGGGTGTGCACCAAAAGAGGAGTTAGGAAAGACACCAGCTTCCATTGTTCCGACTGTCCCTCCCAACCTGGCCTTTGCATCGGACAATGCTTCAAGCGATATCACTCTCTCGAAAACTATTAGCCTATATTTCTAATACTGCCATTTCATCGTTTTCAATTTCTGTCCTGAATATTTCCCTGCCTCAACCAACCATATCATTGTCTTCCATTTGAACTGACCCTGGCCTGTTTCTCAACTATGCCTCTGCCTACCGTCTGCATTGTTTATCCGCCATGTTTCTGCTTTTCACGTGAACTGATCCTGGACTGTATCGACTATACCTCTGCCTACCGTTTATTTCTGCCTTTTACCTGCACTGACCTCGGCCTGTTGACCATGTTTTTGCCTGCCCCCTTGGACTGATCTTTCACCCTGCTACACAGGGGTCTCACATATGTGAGGGGTTCCAGAATAGTGTTCTGAGTTCAGAAAAACAGTTTTTGGTTTTCTGTGTTCCCAGAACAGGGTCTGGTTGTCCGGAGGCTTCAAAGCGATTTGGGTGGGAGAAGCTTCTACCCCTGTCCCCATTCTTTCCTGACCGATGCCCTAAGCTTGATGGTCCTGCCTGCTTCCTGGACAAATACTCTGGCTGTGCTGACCATACCTCTGCCTGCTGCATGTACTAACTATGGACAGTATTCCTACCTGCTGCATGGACGATCCTTTTGCTGCTGCTGACCACATCCCTGCCTGCTATCTGGACCAATGCTTTGGCTGTGCTGACATCATCTCTACCTGTACTGACTATTCCTGCCTGCTGCCTGTTTTGCTGTCGCTGTCCACGTTCCTGCCTGCTGCCTGGACCGATGCTCTCCTCTTTGGACCACTGCACTACTAAAACCGCAGGTAATCTTTTCTTTACCCTTTTCTCAGAAGAATGTATTTTGGTTTATAATTGGTATGTACAGTACATGCTATGTGTTAGAAATATGAAGGGCCTTCAACAATGTGATAGGTTGTCAGGAATTTATGTGTGTAATTTATGCTCCTAGAACACGTGACGGTGCTACTTAGATGTTAGGCCTCTGTATGTGGCCAGGCTGTGTAAAAGTCTCACACATGTGGTATTGCCATACTCAGTAGGAGTAGCAGAATGTATTTTGGGGTGTCCTTTTTGCTATGTACATGCTATGTGTTGGTAATATCTTATAAATGGACAACTTTGTATAAAAAAAAAATGTGTTTTCTTTTTTTTCCCACATATTCCAAAAACTTCTGGAAAAAAATTAACCGTTCAAAAGACTCATTATGACTCATAGATTATACGTTGGGGTGTTAGCTTTCCAAAATGGGGTCATTTTGTGGGCGTTTCCATTGTCCTGGTGCCCCAGGGTCTTCAAAACTGTAATAGGTGGTTGAGAAATGAGATGTGTAATTTATGCTCCTAGAATGCCTGAAGGTGCTATTTCAATGTTGGGCCTCTGTATTTGGCCAGGCTGTGTAAAAGTCTCACACATTTGGTATCGCCATACTCAGGAGGAGTAGCAGAATGTATTTTGGGGTGTCATTTTTGCTATGTACATGCTATGTGTTGGTAATATCTTATAAATGGACAACTTTGTATAAAAAAAATGCGTTTTCATTTCTTTACCACATATTACAAAAACTTCTGGAAAAAAATGAACCATTCAAAAGACTCATTATGCCTCATAGATTATACAGTACATTGGGGTGTTAGCTTTCCAAAATGGGGTCATTTTATGGGCGTTTCCATTGTCCTGGTTCTCCAGGGTCTTCAAAACTGTAATAGGTGGTTGAGAAATGAGATGTGTAATTTATGCTCCTAGAATGCCTGAAGGTGGTATTTCAATATTGGGCCTCTGTATTTGGCCAGGCTGTGTAAAAGTCTCACACATTTGGTATCGCCATACTCAGGAGGAGTAGCAGAATGTATTTTGGCGTGTCATTTTTGCTATGTACATGCTATGTGTTGGTAATATCTTATAAATGGACAACTTTGTATAAAAAAAATGCGTTAATTTTTTTACCACACATTCCAAAAACTTCTGGAAAAAAATGAACAGTTCAAAAGACTCATTATGCCTCATAGATTATACATTGGGGTGTTAGCTTTCCAAAATGGGGTCATTTTGTGGGCGTTTCCATTGTCCTGGTGCTCCAGGGCCTTCAAAATTGTGATAGGTTGTCATCAAATGAGATGTGTAATTTATGCTCGTAGAACGCCTGACGGTGCTACTTGGATGTTAGACCTCTATATGTGGTCAGGCTGTGTAAAAGTCTCACACATGTGGTATCACTATACTCAGGAGGAGTAGCATAATGTATTTTGGTGTGTCATTGCAAGTATGCATGTGCTGTGTGAGAGAAATAACTTGTTATTATGACAATTTTGTGCAAAAAAATAAATAATTAAAAAATGTTAAAAAATTCCCAAGAATTGTGGGAAAAAATTACAACTTCAAAAAACTCAGCATGCCTCTTGCTAAATACATTGGAATGTCTGCTTTCCAAAAAGGGGTAATTTGGGGGGTATTTGTATTTTCCTGGCTTGTTAGGGTCTCAAGAAATGAAATAGGCCTTCAGTACATCAGGTGTGATCAGATGTGATAATTTTTCAATGATTTGCACCATAGCTTGTAGACTCTATAACTTTCACAGAGACCAAATATTATACACTTTTTTTGGTTATGTTCTACTAAAGATATGTAGCAGTATACATTTTGGCCCAATTTTATGAAGAAAAATTACTTATTTGCAAAATTTTACAATAGAAACTAAAAAAAAGTTTTTGTTTTTTTTTTTTTAATCTCAATTTTTTCGCTTATATTTCAAAAAATAAAAACCCAGCGGTGATTAAATACCACCAAAAGAAAGCTCTGTTTGTGAGAAACAAATGTTATAAATTTGGTTTGGGTACAGTGTAGCATGACTGAGTAATTGTCATTCAAAGTGTGAGAGCGCTGAAAGCTACAAATTGGTCTGGTAAGGAAGGGTGTATAAAAGCCATGTATTTAAGTGGTTAAAGGCATACTTTAGACACCCCCAGGTATGAAATTTAAAGGAATATTTAACTCTTATTGTTTCACTTTAAGCATTATTAAAATCACTGCTCCCGAAAAAACTGCAGTTTTTAAAACTTTTTTTTGCATTGATACATGTCCCCTGGGGCAGGACCCAGGTCCCCAAACACTGTTTATGACAATAACTTGCATATTAACCTTTAAAATGAGCACTTTAGATTTCTCCCATAGACTTTTAAAGGGTGTTCCGCGGCTTTTCGAATTTGCCGCGAACACCCCAAATTGTTCGCTGTTCGCCAAACATGAGTTTGACTCGAACATAAAGCTCATCCCTAGTGTTAATCACATTGTATGCTAAATTGTGTTAACATTGTTAATTCACTTTATGCTGGTCTAGTTACCAACTATATTGAGTGACAATATATTACATTTAAAATAAACCAAATTAAAGGGGTTGTAAAGCTTAGTGTTTTTTCACCTTAATGCATCCTATGCATTAAGGTGAAAAAGCACCTTGCACTCTCGGCGCCCCCCCCCCGAGCCCCTGTTTTACTTACCTGAGCCCGAATCTCCCCCCCCCCCCCCGAGCCCCTGTTTTACTTACCTGAGCCCGAATCTCCGTGGGCGCGATCCCGCAGTGCTTTCCCCCAGCTCTTCATTGGATGATTGATAGCAGTGCAGTCATTGGCTCCCGCTGCTGTCAATCAAATCAATGACGCAGCGCGCCGGGGGGGCAGGGCCGAGTGATACACTTGGCGGCTATGGCCGCCGACTGTATCAAACGGGAGCGCGCCCGCAAGCTAACCCCCCTTGGGAGAGCTTCCCAGAGGGGGGTTAGCTCTTGTCGGGAGGAGCCGAGACAGCCGCCGAGGGACCCCAGAAGACGAGGATCGGGGCCACTCTGTGCAAAACAAACTGCACAGTGGAGGTAAGTATGGTATGTTTGTTATTTAAAAGTAAATAAACCTTTACAACCCCTTTAACCCCGCACTAAGTATTAGTGCAATCACTGCACAAAACGCTGCCACGTTATATAAACATTAAATTAACCAAGAATTCTCTCAGAAAGATGGCTCCATAGATCCTCAAACCCCTTGTTCCGTTTCACAAAACTGTGAGGATGGTGGTGCTGTACGGCAACCGGAAATTACATCAAACGCTAGACCGGAAGTAACACAGACTAGAAAAGACATGACTGGGGGGGGGGGAAATCGGGTGAGACACTCTGCACACCAACCCAGCCTAAGCTGGAAGTTCCAGCTCCATTAGTTTACAACATTGATGGGCTTATGTTTTTATGATGCGTATGAGTGTTATTTTAACTGAGGATAAGTCCTAGTGATGCTGAGATGTGTTTGAGAGACCAAGGTGGATGCAGATCTAAGGAGCCATCTGAGAGAATTAATAGTGAAAGAACTTTTTGCTGATCATAAAAGTGAGAGACAAATTTATTTAGTGAGCATTGTGACCTGTGGGCGAGGAAATCACTGTAGTGCAAGAGTGGAAGGTGTTTTTTCATTGGCTATTCATAGCTTATGTGTTGCTTTTGAGGAGGGCGGTTTTTTACATACATTTAATGCCTATCCCATGGGACCTATGTATACTCATTTATTCCCCAAACTCATATGGGCCAATCATAGAGCCTGGGGTCCATTTCACATTGAGGCGTGGAGCGCACGCCTATGCGCCATTTTGGATCATCCAGGAAGTGGTTGCTCATTCAATGAACTCCCAGGTGAGGGCTTTTCAGTTTGGGGTCTAATCATCTATAAATGTTGTGGAAGCAGCAGTGGATGTACACCCCAGACGATGTAATTTGTTTCAAAACGCGTCGGGGGACTCCACTGCTGCCACTATTTGTATTTGACAAGCGCTTGTTCTACCATTTTGATGTAAGTGTACCTACCTACATTAAAATCCATTTTAAGACGGTATTATGCTATGTGCCCTTTTCTTTTCCTCCACACCGCTATTTGATTTATGTTGTGGTTCACCATCATTTGGCTACCATCTTCCATCATATTCGCTGTGAGTGACTTTCCGGTGGATTCATCTGCAGAGGATCGATTCATCAGGGTGATATACACTCAAAGCTTGATGTGACCTTCAAGACGTATGTCTGTTTGGGTCCACACATTCTGGTAAGCCTCCTCTATATCGGTGGTGGTCATCTACACTTTTTCTGAGATTTTGGGATTATCACATATTTGTCAAGAATTTGTTTTGATTTCACTTATCAGAGACTCTTTATTATCAGAATTTCATATGGACTTTTGTCATTTGTTTTTTTGTTTCAGCACTATTTATCACTGGATGTTGTATTCATATATGCATTAGCGCTACATTTTTTTTTTCTGTATGCACCTTTTGTCTATTGGTTTTGTAGCTGCTCACGTTCACAAGCAGCGCAGAATTTTTTTGTATATTGTTTCCAAGAGTGGAAGGTGGAAGGTCTGGATGTGTTCGAATTCTGCACTGGTTCACTTCTTGAAGAAAGATATTTAGAGACACATTTATTCAAACATTTTAATTACTGACATTCAACTTTGCACTGGTGAAACACCGTGGACTGTTTAGTAGAATTTTATTGACATTTTATTTACTTTGATAATTTATTTATGAACTACCCGTGGAAAGATACTCTACTTATTTGTTAATATATTAAAGATTGCCTTTACTATTTTTTTTATATATAGTGCTACTACTGGGTACCAAGTATTACCTTCAGTGTGTCATGGATATGCATTAATGTCTGTCTGCCATCTTACCTTCCTCCTCATGTGTTCATCTAGAGACCAGACCTCCTTCACCTGGCTTCCTTTATAATCTCCTCCCAGCCTGACTCCACCCCAGGCCCTATCACTGAACACTATATTAACCTGTGCACTGCTAGCCTGCTTTGCTGATCAACGTGTTTGTTAGGCATTGTGTGTTTGGGTTCCTGCCTGCCGTGTGCTACGTCTGTCTCTCTGTTACGTTATTGGCTTGTCCCCGACCATCCCTGTCTGCTCGTGACCCTTGACCTTCGGCTCGTTCTTCGTTATCCTTGTCTGCTTGTGGCCCCTGACCTTCGGCTTGTTATTCGGTTCTCTCTATCGTGTGCTGCTGCTTCCCCTTATCCTACGGGGCGTGAGCTAGGAAACTCCAGGGGCCGCGACCTGGTCCCAGCCTGCAGCGTAACATCCTCACCACTAGAGGCCCTGGAGAAGACCAGCTGGGTCTTAGACTCCGCGCCCTGGGGAATCTTGGCTCTCGCTTCCGTTGGGATTCCGGTTGTGCTCCTCTGGTCCCGCTTTCCACAACCACCCAGTTTCCTATCCACAGAAGCCAGCCATAGGGTTCACTACCTCGCGGTGCACTCCTGTCCCCCTACGGTGTGCATCTGTCACCTGGCCACAGGTGACCCTGACAGTTTGATCAGCCATGAACCCGGCTGACATCCCGCTTCCCGCAGATGATCCATTGCAGGGCATAGTTCGCAGACTTGAGACCCAGGAATCAAATCAGACCCAGGTGATGCGATTCCTCCAGGATCTGGCTTCTCGATTCGAGCAGCTTCAGGTCTCCTTGGGAACCCCGAATCCGCAACCCCAAGTACAACCAGCGGCTGTACCTATCGCACCAGTCGCAGCCTCACACTCACTAAGATTGCCAGCTCCGTTCCATTTCTCTGGGGACTCCAAGGCCTGCAGGGGGTTTCTCAGCCAATGCACTATTCATTTTGAGCTTCAGCCTCAAAGCTTCCTATCTGACCGGGCTAAGGTAGCCTATATCATTTCCCTCCTCTCCGGTGAAGCTTTGGCCTGGGCTGCCCCCCTGTGGGAGAGGAACGATCCGGTGGTTTCCAGTCTGTCCGAATTCTTGAAGCTCTTTCGTAATATCTTCGAAGAGCCGGCTCGGGCTTCTTCAGCGGCTAGTGCTGTCTTACGTCTTCGCCAAGAATCTAGTTCAGTGGGGCAATATGCTCTTCAGTTCCGTATCCACACAGCTGAATTGAGCTGGAATAATGAGGCCCTGGTCGCTACCTTTTTACATGGCCTCTCTGACCGAGTGAAAGACGAATTAGCGGGAAGAGCCATTCCCGTCGGTCTGGACGATGTAATTTCATTATGCAACCAGATCGACATTCGTTTTCAAGAGAGGTCCTTAGAAAAAAGACGCCAGCACTCTCTGGGTCCTAGCCAGTCTGAGCTCCCCTCCCTTCATTCCGTGGAGCATCCTCTACCTGCTGAAGAACCTATGCAGCTGGGCCGGACCAGACTAACCCCCGAAGAACGTGCTAGGCGCAGAACTCTGGGCTTGTGCCTCTATTGTGGGGGCAAGGGTCATTTTCGTGACTCCTGCTCGCTTCGTCCGGGAAACGCTCGGGTCTAATACATTTGGAAGGTGGAGTATTGGACCCAGAAACATCACCTTCTCGCCTGCTCTTGCCGGTGTCCCTTCATGTAGGCACTTCTCCTCAGTCAACCCTTGCATACCTGGATTCCGGGGCTGCCGGCAATTTCATGGATTGGAGAACTGCTTCTTCTATGAAGCTTACCCTTTCACCTCTCACTACCCCATTGGTAGTCTCGGCAATTGATGGCACTGTTCTCCCAGGGGGCCCTATTCGCTTCCAGACGCTACCCATTAGGATGTCGGTAGGGATTCTCCACCAGGAGTGGATATCCTTTCTTATTCTACCCAAGGCCTCTACCCCAGTTGTATTGGGCCTCCCTTGGCTACAGCTCCACTCTCCACATGTGGACTGGGTCTCTGGGCAGATCCTGGCCTGGGGTTCCTCATGTTTCTCGTCGTGTCTTCTCAAGGTGACCCCCAAGGAGAGTCTTCCGGTTGCTGCCACTTCTGTTTCTTCTGATCTTCCCGCCGCATACAGCGATTACCGGGATGTGTTCTGTAAAAAATCAGCTGAGGTGCTTCCTCCCCACAGGTCTTTTGACTGTGCTATTGATCTTGTCCCCGGAGCAACTCTACCCAGGGGTCGTACCTACCCTCTGTCCATCCCAGAGACCCAGGCCATGTCGGAGTATGTAGCAGAGAATCTGGAGAGAGGGTTCATCCGGAAATCCTCATCGCCTGCAGGGGCAGGGTTCTTTTTTGTTGCCAAAAAGGATGGTACCTTAAGACCCTGCATCGATTATCGGGGTTTAAATGCGGTTACTATTAAAAATCGATACCACTTACCCTTAATATCTGAGCTATTCGATAGGTTGAAGGGTGCCTCCATTTTCACCAAGTTGGATCTCAGAGGCGCGTACAATCTCATTCGAATACGGGAGGGTGACGAATGGAAGACTGCATTTAACACTAGAGACGGGCATTACGAATATCTGGTGATGCCTTTTGGTCTGTGTAATGCTCCAGCCGTGTTTCAAAACTTTGTCAATGAAATCTTCAGAGATCTGCTGTACCAGTTTGTTGTCATCTATCTGGATGACATTCTGATCTTTTCTGAAAATCTGCTCGTCCACAGAAACCATGTCCGCACTGTACTTCAACGTCTTAGAGAGAACAATCTCTATGCCAAGCTGGAGAAATGTTCCTTTGAATGTTCTGAGGTCCTGTTTTTGGGGTGCTTTGTCTCATGTTCGGGGCTTCGTATGGACCCTGGGAAGGTCTTGGCTATCACCAACTGGCCTCTTCCTGCTAGCCTCAAGGCCACACAGCGCTTTCTTGGCTTCACTAATTATTATAGGCAGTTCATAAGGAATTACTCTTCCATTGCCGCGCCTATTATCGCTTTGACCAAGAAGGGTGTGAATGCCAGAGACTGGCCTCCCGAAGCTGTCTCTGCATTTCACAACCTGAAACAGGCCTTTGTTTCTGGCCCCCTCTTGAGGAGACCAAATCCTGGGAATGCATTTTTTATTGAAGTGGACGCTTCCTCAATGGGGGTGGGAGCTGTGCTTCTTCAAATCTTTGAGAAGAGACGCCAACCATGTGCGTTCTTCTCCAAAAAAAATTCTCAGGCAGAGAGGAATTATGCCATCGGTGATCGGGAACTTCTCGCAATTAAATTGGCGTTAGAGGAGTGGCGTCATCTCTTGGAGGGTTCCCCTCACTCCATAACGATCTTTACCGATCACAAGAATTTACAGTATCTACAGAATGCTAAACGTCTGAATCCTAGACAGGCCAGGTGGAGTCTCTTCTTTGCCCGTTTTAATTTCACGATTACCTACAAACCTGGTTCCTGCAACGGTCGGGCTGATGCGCTCTCTAGGTCATTTGACACTTTGGACGAGGAGTCCGCCCCTGAACCTGAGCCGATCATTCCCACCTCATGCATTGTTGCCCACTCTACCACCCTGAAGTCTAAAATTCCGCCTGGTAAGACCTTTGTCCCCACTGAGCTAAGAGCTAAGATCCTTCGTTGGGGACATGATTCCAAGGTGGCAGGGCATTCTGGATTCCTCCGATCCTTCCTACTCATCAGTCGTCACTACTGGTGGCCTAATCTCCGCTCAGACGTCAAAGACTACGTTAAAGCTTGTCATGTCTGTGCTCAGTCCAAATCCTCCACACAAGCTCCTGCTGGTCTCCTCATGCCCTTGCCTATTCCTAAGGAACCCTGGGCCCATATTGCCATGGATTTTATCACCGATCTCCCACTGTCTGAGAATAATACAGTCATTTGGGTGGTAATCGATCGATTCTCCAAGATGGCTCATTTTGTTCCTCTTCCTGGTCTTCCTTCTGCCCCTGCCTTGGTTCCCATTTTCATTCGAGAAATTCTCCGCCTACATGGGGTCCCTTCTCATATTGTTTCCGACAGGGGAGTCCAATTCACGTCTCGTTTTTGGAGAGCCTTTTGCAAATCCCTCAATATTGTCTTGGATTTTTCTTCTTCTTACCATCCCCAATCCAATGGACAGACTGAGAGGGTTAATCAGGAGTTAGAGGTCTTTCTTCGCACCTTTGTGTCTTCTCACCATGACGATTGGTCCTCTCTACTCCCGTGGGCAGAATTCTCCCATAACAATCATGTGAATACCAGTTCGCAGAAGACACCCTTTTTCACAGTTTATGGAAAACACCCTCAACTTCCTCTTCCTATGATCTGTTCTCCAGACATTCCAGCTTTGGCTTCGGTTCAGGAGTCTCTCAATTCCGTTTGGGGTCACGTTCATGATTCCCTCCGGGCAGCTGCTGAAAAATTCAAAGGCTTTGCCGACCGCCGCAGGCGTAAACCGCCTTCTCTTCAGCCAGGGGACAAAGTCTGGCTCTCTACCAGGAACATCAAGCTCCGAGTTCCTTCTCTGAAGTTTGCTCCACGATTCATCGGTCCATACACGGTAACTGCTAAACTGAATCCGGTTTGTTTCAAACTCCAGATTCCTAAGAGCCTTAAAATCACTAACTCCTTTCATGTTGCTCTTCTAAAGCCTTTAGTCCTCAATAAATTCTCTCGTCCTCTTCCTACCGTGGCGCCTGTCTCGGAGGATAATCAGGAGTACGAGATCAGTCAAATTCTGGACTCCCGACTCTGTAAAGGCGTTCTTCAGTACCTCGTTCATTGGAAAGGGTTTGGTCCTGAGGAGAGGTCTTGGATCACTGCATCTGAGGTCTTTGCACCTCGTCTGTTAAAGGAGTTTCATCTGAAGTTTCCCTCTAAACCTGGGCCCAGGCGGGAAGGGGGAGGCCTCGTAAGAGGGAGGGTACTGTCATGGATATGCATTAATGTCTGTCTGCCATCTTACCTTCCTCCTCATGTGTTCATCTAGAGACCAGACCTCCTTCACCTGGCTTCCTTTATAATCTCCTCCCAGCCTGACTCCACCCCAGGCCCTATCACTGAACACTATATTAACCTGTGCACTGCTAGCCTGCTTTGCTGATCAACGTGTTTGTTAGGCATTGTGTGTTTGGGTTCCTGCCTGCCGTGTGCTACGTCTGTCTCTCTGTTACGTTATTGGCTTGTCCCCGACCATCCCTGTCTGCTCGTGACCCTTGACCTTCGGCTCGTTCTTCGTTATCCTTGTCTGCTTGTGGCCCCTGACCTTCGGCTTGTTATTCGGTTCTCTCTATCGTGTGCTGCTGCTTCCCCTTATCCTACGGGGCGTGAGCTAGGAAACTCCAGGGGCCGCGACCTGGTCCCAGCCTGCAGCGTAACATCCTCACCACTAGAGGCCCTGGAGAAGACCAGCTGGGTCTTAGACTCCGCGCCCTGGGGAATCTTGGCTCTCGCTTCCGTTGGGATTCCGGTTGTGCTCCTCTGGTCCCGCTTTCCACAACCACCCAGTTTCCTATCCACAGAAGCCAGCCATAGGGTTCACTACCTCGCGGTGCACTCCTGTCCCCCTACGGTGTGCATCTGTCACCTGGCCACAGGTGACCCTGACACAGTGATCTCCTGTGATATACTTTTGTACACTCAACCTAATGTGTTAGTGGGGAGTTTTTTTGTAAAAGGCCGAAGCAAGGAACAAAGGACCCCTCTTAATTAGCAGCTCCTATGGGGGAAGCGCTACACATGCATACCATACAACTAAAAAAGTTATATTTTGTGTTCACATTATTAAGGTTTATTAACAATTAGGGAAGGGTTTACCTTTGAAGAAGTTAAAATTACAGGTATGTATACTGTATACAGTATGTTTACTGCATAATTATCATATTCTAACAGACTCAGTCAATCTGCATTTTACAAATATCAAAATGATGGTAATGATGATGATTATTGTTGTTATTATTTACATTCATGTAAACAATGTCAACATTTTTTCCATTCTATTCAAACACAAAGCAATATTATGCCAATGAGTCCCACTAGATATGAGAAGCTGTAACAGCAACATCTGTGGTTGAAATTTCGAATATATATCTACTTACCTTTACATCAGTTATAAAGCCATTTATTATACTCTTTCATGATTTTATTGTTCTCAAAACTACTTTGTATCATTATCCATTTAATTTCTTTTGTGATAAATGTTTAAACATATGAACATAATTTTCATATAAGAATGCACACCCACTGTATTCATTTATTTTATATTTTCTCAATGGAATTCTAAATGCAGGCACATGAGAATAAAATGTAGTTTTATTACTTAAAGGCTTTTATTTTAACATTTCTTGGAAATTTTCTATTGAAATTTACATGGATCATCTGGATACCTTTCCGCCAAGGAATAAAAGTGTTAAACCAAAAGATAGAAGACAATATTCTTGGATTTGTGTTTTTGTGTCTGATACTAAAGTGATGTCTCACAAAGACGGAGAATACTTGTTTATCAGCAACCATCTTGAAGTGGACCTTGCTAAAAATGCAAGGTCCACTTATTTTCTTTTCTGTCCCCTCGTGCCAAATGCTGCAAAACATAAAAATGTGTCATAGGTTAAAATGTTCTAAAATATACTTACCTTCCTCTCAAATTCGGTTCATGGTGTCTGGGTAAGGATGAGGATGAGTCATGATCCTTTCAGTGAGATCACAGCAACCCAATGAGAAATAGCCCAAATGACCCTATTGTGTCGCCTTCAGTCCTGCAGACATGTTACTTCACAGACTTCTTGCTTCCTTTCGCAGCAACACCTATTAATAACACAGGGAAAGACAAATTATACTCCAGGTGGGGAACAAGGTGTGGTCAGCAATTAACCCACTGCATTCCTGCTACAAACCTTCCACTGTAACCCATTTACCTCATGAACCGCAAAATCCTATGCACTCTATCCACAATTGACAGCGTCTGTTTGTCACTATATACAGTATATATATATATATACAGTGTGTGTGTGTATATATATATATATATATATATATATATATATATATATATATACATATATACACATACAGTATATAATAGGCAAGTGAGGAATCACTTTGGCTAGGTACACTTATCTGCAAAAGCAGTCTAATGTAGTTAATGCTAGAAATTCTCATCACTGTAACACTTTGATATCTGGATTTTTTGGCATTTGTAAATTCACCCAAATAAAAACATAATTTGCTTAAAGGGGTTGTAAAGGTTTGTTTTTTATTTTCTAAATAGGTTCCTTTAAGCTAGTGCATTGTTGGTTCACTTGCCTTTTCCTTAGATTTCCCTTCTAAATATTTTTATTCTTTGTTTTCTTTGTCAGAATTTCTCACTTCCTGTTCCTCCTCAGTAAGCTGTTCAGTAAGCTGTTCTGGCTGACTAAACACCCCTTGGATGATGGTGTGAAGTTTAGTGAGGAGAAACAGGAAGTGAGAAATTCAGACAAAGAAAAAAAACATTTAGAAGGTAAATCAAAGGAAAAGGTAAGTGAACCAACAATGCACTAGCTTAAAGGAACCTATTTAGAAAATAAAAAACAAACCTTTACAACCCCTTTAACATTGAACTAATTGAGCAGGCATTCAATTACCTGGGAACAGGAAATCATTAAAATGTCTAATTTGTGATTATTTCTTAAATTAGGTTTGGTGTTTGTTTAAAGTATCTTACTGTACATGAAGACTAGGGATGAGCCGAACACCCCCCAGTTCGGTTTGCATCAGAACATGCGAACAGGTAATAAATTTGTTCGAACATCCAAACACCGTTGAAGTCTATGGGACTCGAACATGAAAAATCTAAAGTGCTAATTTTAAAGGCTTATATGCATGACATTGTCATAAAAAGTGTTTGGGGACCCGAGTCCTGCCCCAGGGGACATGTATCAATGCAAAAAAAAGTTTTAAAAACTGCAGTTTTTTTCGGGAGCAGTGATTTTAACCACTTAAGCCCCGGACCATTTCGGGCCATTAGGACCAAGCCTGTTTTTGGGATTCGGCACTGCGCTGCTTTAACTGTAAATTGTGCGGACATGCAATGTTGTACCCAAATGAAATTTGCGTCCTTTTCTTCCCACAAATAGAGCTTTCTTTTAATGGTATTTGATTGCCTCTGCGATTTTTATTTTTTGCGATATAAATGGAAAAAGAACGAAAATTTTGAAAAAAAAAGATATTTTCTACTTTTTGTTATAAGAAAAATCGAATAAACTCAATTTTAGTCATACATTTAGGCCAAAATGTATTCAGCCACATGTCTTTAGTAAAAAAAATGTCAATAAGCGTATATTTATTGGTTTGCGCAAAAGTTATAGCGTTTACAAACTAGGGTACATTTTCTGAAATTTACACAGCTTTAAATTTATGACTGCCTATCTCATTTCTTGAGGTGCTAAAATGGCAGGGCAGTACAAAACCCCCCCAAATGACCCCATTTTGGAAAGTAGACACCCCAAGGAAATTGCTGAGAGGCATGTTGAGCCCATTGAATATTTTTTTTTTTTGTCCCAAGTGATTGAATAATGACAAAAAAAAAAAAATTACAAAAAGTTGTCACTAAATGATATATTGCTCACACATGCCATGGTTATATGTGGAATTGCACCCCAAAATACATTCTGCTGCTTCTCCTGAGTACGGGGATACCACATGTGTGGGACTTTTTAGGAGCCTAGCCACGTACGGGACCCCGGAAACCAAGCACGGCCTTCAGGATTTCTAAGGGCGCAAATTTTTGATTTCACTCCTCACTACCTATCACAGTTTCGAAGGCCATAAAATGCCAAAATAGCACAAAACCCCCCCAAATGACCCCATTTTGGAAAGTAAACACCCCAAGCTATTTACTGAGAGTCATGTTCAGTCCATGGAATATTTTATATTTTGCCACAAGTTGCGGGAATATGACAAACTTTTTTTTTTTTTGCACAAAGTTGTCACTAAATGATATATTGCTCACACATGCCATGGGCATATGTGAAATTACACCCCAAAATACATTCTGCTGCTTCTCCTGAGTACGGGGATACCACATGTGTGGGACTTTTTGGGAGCCTAGCCGCGTACAGGGCCCCAAAAACCAAGCACTGCGAACGCTGCAGTTATGTGTGTTGTGTTTGGTAAGTGACAGTGATCGATCGATACTGCACTTGGGTGGGCTGGGCTGGGCTGGGCGGAGGGGCTAAATGCAGGCGCTAGCAGGTATCTGGGCTGATCCCGCTAACACTGCGTTTTTGGGAACCCTAAACCGCTGGGGATGCTAGTATAGATCTGATCAGATATGATCAGATACTATACCACTAAGGGGGGTGTATGCTTTGCGCGTGGGTGTTAGCGTTACTGTCACTAACCTAACACTGCCTGGGGCGACGCAGACCCTCTCTGGCGCTAAAACCTAATTGATCTCACCCGCCGGGCGATCAGGGGGGTTAAACCTTTATTGGGTTATATACGGCGGGTGCCCTGATGCTATAAAAAGCAAACTAATCAACCAGCGTCACCCGTAACCTTTATATGGTGATCACTGGTGAAAGGGTTAACTAGGGGCAATCAGGGGGTTAAAACCTTTATTAGGTTAAATATGGGGGTACCTGACACTATATAAAAACCTGACGGGTAACCTAAATAACTAAATAGCTTACTGGCTAACCAGTGACACCAGTGACGCTTATACGGCGATCACTGGTGAAAGGGTTAACTCTAGGGGCAATCAGGGGGTTAAAATAATATATGGGGGTACCTGACACTAATAAAAACCTGCGGCGAACCTAAAAAAAAATAACTGCCTATCTAAAACACCAGCGACACGAATACAGCGATCGGAAAAACAATCGCTTAGTGACGCTGAAGTTCGGGGGTGAAAGGGTTACCTGGGGGGTGATCAAGGGGTTAAACCTTTATTAGGGGGGGTTAGGGGGCTACCCTGGACCTAAAGGGGCCTAAACCTAACTGCCCTGCAACTTTTTACTGTCACAAATGACACTAAATGCAGTGATCAGTAAAATAAATGATCACTGCAATCAGTGACACTGTGATTGGGGGCTTTGGGGTGACCTGGGGGGTGATCTGGGGGTGACTGGGGGGTGATTTGTGTGCCTATGTGTACCTACGTGTCAGTGGACTGTTAGTGCACTAACCTGCTTCCTCTCTGCTCGGCGCCGGGAACGAAAAGACCGCGGCGAGGGAGATGACATCACTTCCTCCAGCCTTGTTTACATCACATGGCGGAGGAAGCATTTTCATTGGCCGGGAGCGATCGCGAGGGGGGGGCGGAATCGAGCGCCCCCCCCCCTCATGCCTGATCGCTCCCGAACACTTAACGGCCGCTCACTGCAGTGAAGGGGGGTCCGGATGGACCCCCCAACTGCACAAAGGCGATCACGTAGATCTACGTGATTCTGCCTGTCCGTGCCATTCTGCCGACGTAAATCGGCGGTGGGCGGTCGTTAAGTGGTTAATAATGCTTAAAGTGAAACAATAAAAGTGAAATATTCCTTTAAATTTCGTACCTGGGGGGTGTGTATAGTATGCCTGTAAAGCAGCACTTGTTTCCTGTGCTTAGAACTGTCCCTGCACAAAGTGTCATTTCTGAAGGAAAAAAAGTAATTTAAAAGCACTCGCGGCTATAATGAATTGTCGGTTCCGGCAATACAGAAAACAGTCATTGAAAGTCATTGAAAAAAAAAATGTGTGGGGGTCCCCCCAAATTCAATTACCAGGCCCTTCAGGTCTGGTATAGATATTAAGGGGAACCCTGCGTCAAATTAAAAAACAAATGACGTGGGGATCCCCCAAATATCCATACCAGACCCTTCAGGTCTGGTATGGATTTTAAGGGGAACTCCGTGCCATTTTTTTTTTTAAATGGCGTAGAGTTCCCCCCAAAAATCCATACAAGACCCTTTATCCGAGCACGCAACCTGGCAGGCCACAGGAAAAGAGGGGGGGAACGAGAGAGCGCCCCCCTCCTGAACAGTACTAGGCCACATGCCCTCAACATGGGGAGGATGCTTTGGGGGTCTGTGACCCCTCAAAGCACCATGTCCCCATGTTGATGGGGACAAGGGCCTCATCCCCACAACCCTTGCCCGGGGGTTGTGGGGGTCTGCGGGCGGGAGGCTTATCGGAATCGGGAAGACCCCTTTAACAAAGGGGACCCCAGATCCCAGCCCCCCCTATGTGAATTGGTAAGGGGTACATTGTACCCCTACCATTTCACAAAGAAAGTGTAAACATTTTTAAAAAAACACACAGACACAGTTGGGATAAGTCCTTTATTAAAAATAAAAATAAATTAAATAAAAAAAAGATTCCAGCAGTGGTCTCCACTCCAACGCTGTCAGTATCCTGCGATGTTGAGGGCATGTGGCCTGGTACGGTTCAGGAGGGGGGGGCGCTCTTTCGCCCCCCCCTCTTTTCCTACTGCCTGCCAGGTTGCGTGCTCGGATAAAGGGTCTGGTATGGATTTTTGGGGGAGACTCCACACCATTTTTTTTTTATTTGGTGTGGAGTTCCCCTTAAAATCCACACCAGACCTGAAGGGTCTGGTAAAGATATTTGGGGGGAACCCCATGTCATTTTCTTTTTTAAATTTGATGCAGGGTTCCCCTTAATATCCATACCAGACCTGAAGGGCTTTCAATGACTTTTCTCTGTATTGCCAGGAGCCAACAATTCATTACAGCCACGAGTACTTTTAAATGACTTTTCTTCCTTCAGAAATGACATTTTGTGCAGGGAAAGTTCTAAGCACGGGAAACAAGCGCTACTTTACAGGCATACTATACACACCCCCTAGGTACGAAATTTAAAGGAATATTTCACTTTTATTGTTTCACTTTAAGCATTATTAAAATCACTGCTCCCCAAAAAACTGCAGTTTTTAAAACTTTTTTTTGCATTGATACATGTCTCCTGGGACAGGACCCAGTTCACCAAACACTTTTTATGATAATAACTTGCATATAAGCCTTTAAAATTAGCACTTTAGATTTCTCCCATAGACTTTTACAGGGTGTTCTGCGGCTTTTCGAATTTGCCACAAACACCCCAAATTGTTCGCTGTTCGGCGAACTGGCGAACAGGCAATGTTCGAGTCGAACATGAGTTTGACTCGAACTCGAAGCTCATCCCTAATGAAGACCTTGCTTTCTCTTGTTTGCAGTGCTAGGTCCAATACGTGAATATTTTTATGTAGAAGGAACCAAATAACCTTCGGGTAGCTTATTTAGCAAAGGATTTACATTTGTTTTGCTGATGTGACACATTACTACGTTAGTTTACACTTTTTAGTGCTAATTACCATGGAGCTTAGAATTAAATATGGAGGGCAATTTCTGGACTGCAAGAAGCTGCATCTTGCCAATCCTGTAATCCCCTTGTATGAAAGTAATTGTGAAGCAGATGGTTGTGTACATTTTTGATAGCCCCTATGTTTCTTTTACTAGAAATAAAGTACTTGCTACAGTAGGTTACGTAAAACAAAAGTATAGAACATCTGTCTTTTTTATCATAGCACAAATACTCCAACTATAATCAGATCATGCAAGTTTGTTAAAGACATATACCGGTATTTAATTTTCAGTTAATTTGTCTTTCATTAGCGAGCATATGTGTCTGCATGGTTAAGCACTGGGTGACAAGACTCTGAAGGCATATTTATAAAATAAATGAATGTACAGTTTTAGTTATTTGCACACGGCGGGAGTAAATGATTTTGTCATTAAGAAGAGGTCTAAAGAACATTTGTCTAGGCAAAATTTTTAATTTAGATCAGCTTCAAGCATATAAATAGCTTTAATATGTCTGATGTTATGTCCTGGTCTGTAATATTATTTTTTATATTTGTAATATCAATGCACATTAATGATTCTTAAGAATAGCAGAGCTTGATCTAGCTAATCAGGTCTTGGTTTATTAAAATAAATTGCAGATATGTGCTTGTTTTTTTAATTATTTTTTAACTGGAAGCCAAAGCTTTGTTTGAATACCATATTACAGTTTACATGAGAATGTTTCATTTCTTTCTTTAAGATATTATCATTTATATTAATAATTTTGAGCTTTTGAAATCTGTCCGTGCTCTGAAGAATGCTGCAATTGATATACAGTTTGTAGACTTGACAAACAAGTACTAAGGAAGAAAAGCTGTGCACACTTATTTGGGATTATTTAATATTTGAACTGTAGTTTCAGTGGTTGCATTCATATACAAATACATTTTTCTGGGAGGCATCCCATATAAAACGGAGGCTTCCTCCCCTGCTTTCCGCGGGCATCACAGCGGCGGCGGCTTCCCCTACCCCTGCTCTCTGCGGCTTCCGTTTTCTCCCTCCTCCTCGGTGCCCAATCGGGACCTTTCTCTTTTCAACCAATCGGGAAACGGGTCTCATACCCACTTCCCGATTGGCCGGGAGGAGGATCAGTGTTTCAATAGCGAATATTTATTAGCTATTGTAACACACCTGGGTTGGCTCGTAGCGCAATGCTCTGCTCTCCGAGCCCACCCTAGTTTTAAGCCTATTAGAGCCTCTGGCTCTAATCAGGTGCTTCCACCCCCCCTCCTGTTGGAATTCATGGATCTGGTGTCCTAAAAGAGGCCAGATGCATGGATAGGCAGGGTGGCTGTGGACAGGGGAGGACCCTAATGGACGGGCCACCACATATTTTGATATTGGTTTGCAATGACATTTAGTGTGCACATTGTGGTTTTATATTCTTTATGGTTATTCAGGAATATATTAAAATTAAAGTAATCCTTCCATGCCCTTTCTTCTATAGTTGCCCTTCAGATGTGCCCCATTACCATAAATTTGATGGATAAAGTTGTTGTAAATTTTATACAGGATGCTTGAAGCTATACTAGTTTACACTCTAGATGATATTATCTTTTTTTATAAAACCTTCGCTTCACAGACCCCTCAGGAGATCAGAAAGTATTTACCCAGATAAGGCATTGCACTACCTGCAATCTCACCTTCATATCCCCATGGAAACTTTGAATGCTTTGACTCCTCCACACGCAACAGACCAAAGAGACCAATGCAGCCCAAGGAAGGACCCTCCCAAGAGAATCCGACGCTCCAACTCTTCAGGTCATAACAAACTTTGCTGACTTGAATGCAATGCTCCAGCAAATCTGCTACCCTAGTCCCAAGAGAGCCATTTACAGGTATACCCACTTTTAAGTACACAATGGGACCAGAGCATGTACAGTATGTAAAACGAAAATGTACTTAAAGTGAAGCATACCTTTTTTCACTTCTGGGGTGTCAGGGGCTGTAGTGGGGGTGTCAGTGGCTGTAGTGGGGGTGTCAGGGAATGTAAAGGGGTGTCAGGCACTGTAGTGGGGGGGTCAGGGAGTGTGTTTCCAAGTAGCGGGGAATCAAAACTATCTGTGCACGGATTACTCAGCTGGAGCTTTAGCTTGAGAGCCACTTTACATACACTCACGGGTATGTCCTTACTCGTGAGTGTATGTAAAGTGAGTGTACTTAAAGCGGGGTATGCCTGTGCAATGTTCTGTTCCCCTAAGTCAGTTAATAGCAACTGTTGCCGGAGTTAACTGTTAACTTATGTTGATTTCTCATTCCAGATACTATCCACTAATATCATACAACCTTATTGTGGGGAGGATACCTGGCCTCGCATGGAGGACCCCAGGGTCTCCATCATCCCACCTCCCCCCCAGGGGCACCCCCGAGGGACAGATCATTTCACAGCCGTGGGCAAGGGCCTTCAACCCCCGGTAATGCTGTTCGCTGGTGGAAACTAACCACATGTGAAAAAAAGTTCAGGCTCCCCTGGGTATGTACCTTTATGTTTATGTCCCTATGGACCCCGTTCGGTCGTTCTCCCTCCTAACCCTTCCCGTTCAAGAGGCAAGCACCCATCGCTAGACTATACATTAACAGGTGATCCCCAAGTAGTAAACTCAGTACTACCCCACATTTATCCTCTAAACCCCCCCCCCCCAAACTCATCTTATGAAAGTGGTCTCCTGGAAGGGCAAGGGTTTACGTTCCCCTCAAAAACGAATGGCAGTCCTCTGCCACTTTAAACGTCTAAAAGCTGACATTGCAATACTCCAGGACACACACTTGACCACAGCAGATTTCACTCCCATGTGTAAGCTATGGGTGGGGCAAGTACATGGGTCCCCAGTTGTTAAAGGGAAAGCGGGAGTCCTCCTTCTCATATATAAACAAATCCCCTGTGAGATACTCTCCATACAAACAGACAGAGAGGGTTGAACCCTCATTGCTAAACTTAAAACTTACATGTGGGAATGGGTAATATCTAACATATATACCCCTAATGCCCCTAATGCCCCCTCTAAAAATCTTCTTCCAGCACCTTACATCTCTCCTGGCCCCTTATATACACCTCTCCCTCTTGGTGGGTGGTGACTTTAACCAATCTCTAAACCCCCAAGAGGATAAATCAAACCACCGTCATCCCCCAGGTCCAACTCCAACTCCCTCAAGCTCTCTCCTTTCACGCTTCACGGAAGGCCTTAACTTAACTTACTTATGGAGACTAACTCACCCAGATGGAATTCAAATTTTTCTCCTCCCCACACAATACCCTGTCCAGAATCGACTACACCTTTGCCAATGCCGCACTTTTAGACTACATCGCAAAACCCCATATACACAAAATAGCCATCTCTGACCATGCCTCAATATTGGTATAACTGCCAGGATTTACTGTCTGAACCTCGGCTAAGATCTGGTGCTTCCTGTCATACCTGGCACACTTTGGGAGGCTGGCAAGGCTGTGCTTCAAGGCAAAATCATTTCCTACGCTTCTGCTAACAAAAAAAGGGTCACTCAGATTTTTCTAAAATAAATTCCTTCAGCGATCAAAACCTTATCAACTTGTAAAGCCCCAGGCCCTGATGGATACACATCTGAATTCTACAAACTCTCGACAGACACTATCTCACCTCTCTTAGCCTTAGTCTTCCAAAACATACTCAACGGGGCTCCATATCTCCCTTCAGGCTTTCAAGCCCACATCAAATTGATACCTAAAAAAGGTAAGGACCCCACAGAACCAGGCTCATATCGCCCAATCTCCCTACTAAACCTGGATACAAAGCTACTTTCAAAAATATTGGCGAATAAACTTGCCTTAATCATGCCCACCCTCATCCACCCCTCACAAGAGGTTTTTACCCAAGGGCGCTCTGCCACTGCCAATATTAGAAAAGTACTCTCAGTTCTAGAATTTGTGAGAGCCAACCCAGCCACTGAAATTGCCATAATTACCCTTGATGCCGAAAAAGCGTTAGACAATGTCAGTTTTCAGTAGATAATGCACCGGGCATATATACCCCATCTAACGCAATCATAACTTGCTGACCGCCAATACTGCCCTCGGTGCAATGAATACAGTCCTTCCCTACTACACAGACTATGGTCATGCCCCCCAATCTCACGATTCTGGGATCAAGTAGACACACTGGCGGCCACATTCACCGGAATTCAACCTCGCAAGGATATATACTCCTTACACTTTGGCTCTTTGAATACTCCTTTCTCTAACCAACTGAAATCACAAACCAACATCATCCACCACAACAAACCCTGGCTGACCACATGCTACATGGCTACCCGAAGGGCCATTATCAAATTATAGACTTCGCCCACCACCCCTACCATCAAGGATGTCAAACACAATATGTTGATTCTACTACGTAAAGAAAAGCTGGATTTGGTCCTATCCAACCATCAGTCAGCAGCCCGCTTCCACCACAAGTGAGACCTTTACATCAAGAGGATGCTACCAAACTTGGAAAGACAGATTTCAGGGGAGCCCTCTCGGACCCACCCCACCTCCAAATAAGAGGATCACCTGGCCCTGACATCCTCGAATGAGACTGCCACCCTGACTACTCCCTACTCTTCCTCTGTTTGACAGCATTCTTGTCCTAAATACCACCTCCATACATGGATCACCTCAATTTTCACAAGTTTTAACTACTAGTTTTCCATGTTTGCTATGCTTATTCTGTAGGTTTATTGCATTCTGTTTGCCCTGACTGAGCTCACTGCCAACTCCCCTCAACCTACCCCCTCCTCTCTCCCTCCCACCACCCCCCCCCCCCTCATCCTCTACGACTATACCCAACCTAAGTGAATTCACTTATGATTGTTATACAACGATTGAATTATAGTCTACATTTGCATTGGATATTTCAGATGTACAGTATGTATTATAAAACATGCTTAAAGTGGTTCTAAAGGCAGGAGGTTTTTAGCCTTAATGCAATCTATGCAGGGAGGTAAAAAATCTTCTGTATGCAGCTCACCCCCCCCCCTCCAAATACTCACTTGAGCCCAATCTTGATTCAGCGATGTGCAAAGGCTCTCCCGGCTCTCTCTCTCCTCATTGGTTTAGACACAGCAGTAGGAGCCATTGACTCCTGATGCTGTCAGACAGCCAGAGAGGAGGAAGCAGGGGATGGGGCCAAGCCACGCTCTATGTGCCTTATGGACACACAGTGCCAGCTGGGGAGCGAGCATGCAGGAGAGCCCTCAAAGCAGGAGCACTGGCGGCTAACCTGAGAAACCATTGCACAGAGCAGGTAAGTATAACATGTTTGTTATTTAAAAAAAAAAAAAAGTTTGTGCCTTTACAATCACTTTAAGGAGTGCAGCATGTCACCGCACAAAGCCAAGGACGTCATTTGACGGTGGGCGGTAGGAAAGTGGTTAATATTTCGAAAATTTAGACAAAAGGTAATTTTACTCCTTCATTGATGTACACTGATGAGACTGCACTGATGGGCTGCACTGATGGGCACCGATAAGTTGGCAAGGGTGGGCACTGAGAGGTGGCATTGCTAGTTGGCACTGGTGGGCATTGAGAAGTGGCACTGCTAGGTGGCAATGATAGTTGGCAGTGATGGGCACTGATAGGCAGCACTGCTAGGTGGCACTGATTGGCAGCAGTGGTGGGCATTGATAGGTGGCACTGGCAGGGGCTACTGATTGTCACAGATGACGCAGAATTGCCTCTTCCTCTTCGGGCCCGATGTCCTTTGCACATAAGCCGGTGATTGCCTTTTTTATGCTCACGCTGTCAGCACAAGGAGAAAACAAAAACCATTACCCAGCTTTTGTTTACATCACGAGATCAGCTGTCATTGGCTGACAGCTGATCACATGGTAAAGGGCAGGTATCGGCCCCTTACTTGGATCTGTCATCACCCGAGTCTCAGTGACTCTGTGACCACAGCGCGCGCGTGAAGGGGACGACGTTTATTGACGGACTTCCGGCAATTGAAGACCGTGCTGTGGCTGGCGATCAGTTATAGCGCTGATCTCAAGTGATTAACCACTTAAGCCCCGGACCATTTCGGGCCATTAGGACCAGGCCTGTTTTTGGGATTCGGCACTGCGCTGCTTTAACTGTAAATTGTGCGGACATGCAATGTTGTACCCAAATGAAATTTGCGTCCTTTTCTTCCCACAAATAGAGCTTTCTTTTAATGGTATTTGATTGCCTCTGCGATTTAAATTTTTTGCGATATAAACAGAAAAAGACCAAAAATTTTGAAAAATAAATGATATTTTCTACTTTGTGTTATAAGAAAAATCGAATAAACTCAATTTTAGTCATACATTTAGGCCAAAATGTATTCAGCCACATGTCTTTAGTAAAAAAAATGTCAATAAGCGTATATTTATTGGTTTGCGCAAAAGTTATAGCGTTTACAAACTAGGGTACATTTTCTGAAATTTACACAGCTTTAAATTTATGACTGCCTATCTCATTTCTTGAGGTGCTAAAATGGCAGGGCAGTACAAAACCCCCCCAAATGACCCCATTTTGGAAAGTAGACACCCCAAGGAAATTGCTGAGAGGCATGTTGAGCCCATTGAATATTTTTTTTTTGTCCCAAGTGATTGAATAATGACAAAAAAAAATAAAAAATTACAAAAAGTTGTCACTAAATGATATATTGCTCACACATGCCATGGTTATATGTGGAATTGCACCCCAAAATACATTCTGCTGCTTCTCCTGAGTACGGGGATACCACATGTGTGGGACTTTTTAGGAGCCTAGCCACGTACGGGACCCCGGAAACCAAGCACCGCCTTCAGGATTTCTAAGGGCGCAAATTTTTGATTTCACTCCTCACTACCTATCACAGTTTCGAAGGCCATAAAATGCCAAAATAGCACAAAACCCCCCCAAATGACCCCATTTTGGAAAGTAGACACCCCAAGCTATTTACTGAGAGGCATGTTCAGTCCATGGAATATTTTATATTTTGCCACAAGTTGCGGGAATATGACAAACTTTTTTTTTTTTGCACAAAGTTGTCACTAAATGATATATTGCTCACACATGCCATGGGCATATGTGAAATTACACCCCAAAATACATTCTGCTGCTTCTCCTGAGTACGGGGATACCACATGTGTGGGACTTTTTGGGAGCCTAGCCGCGTACGGGACCCCAAAAACCAAGCACCGCCTTCAAGGTTTCTAAGGGCATACATTTTTGATTTCACTCCTCACTACCTATCACAGTTTTGAAGGCCATAAAATGCCAAGATGGCACAAAACCCCCCCAAATGACCCCATTTTGGAAAGTAGACACCCCAAGCTATTTGCTGAGAGGCATGTTGACCCCATTGAATATTTTTTTTTTGTCCCAAATGATTGAATAATGACAAAAAGAAAAAAAAAATGTACAAAAAGTTGTCACTAAATGATATATTGCTCACACATGCCATGGTTATATGTGGAATTGCACCCCAAAATACATTCTGCTGCTTTTCCTGAGTACGGGGATACCACATGTGTGGGACTTTTTGGGAGCCTAGCCGCGTACAGGGCCCCAAAAACCAAGCACTGCGAACGCTGCAGTTATGTGTGTTGTGTTTGGTAAGTGACAGTGATCGATCGATACTGCACTTGGGTGGGCTGGGCTGGGCTGGGCTGGGCGGAGGGGCTAAACGCAGGCGCTAGCAGGTATCTGGGCTGATCCCGCTAACACTGCGTTTTTGGGAACCCTAAACCGCTGGGGATGCTAGTATAGATCTGATCAGATCTGATCAGATACTATACCACTAAGGGGGGTGTATGCTTTGCGCGTGGGTGTTAGCGTTACTGTCACTAACCTAACACTGCCTGGGGCGACGCAGACCCTCTCTGGCGCTAAAACCTAATTGATCTCACCCGCCGGGCGATCAGGGGGGTTAAACCTTTATTGGGTTATATACGGCGGGTGCCCTGATGCTATAAAAAGCAAACTAATCAACCAGCGTCACCCGTAACCTTTATATGGTGATCACTGGTGAAAGGGTTAACTAGGGGCAATCAGGGGGTTAAAACCTTTATTAGGTTAAATATGGGGGTACCTGACACTATATAAAAACCTGACGGGTAACCTAAATAACTAAATAACTTACTGGCTAAACAGTGACACCAGTGACGCTTATACGGCGATCACTGGTGAAAGGGTTAACTCTAGGGGCAATCAGGGGGTTAAAATAATATATGGGGGTACCTGACACTAATAAAAACCTGCGGCGAACCTAAAAAAAAATAACTGCCTATCTAAAACACCAGCGACACGAATACAGCGATCGGAAAAACAATTGCTTAGTGACGCTGAAGTTAGGGGGTGAAAGGGTTACCTGGGGGGTGATCAAGGGGTTAAACCTTTATTAGGGGGGGTTAGGGGGCTACCTTGGACCTAAAGGGGCCTAATCCTAACTGCCCTGCAACTTTTTACAATCACAGATGACACTAAATGCAGTGATCAGTAAAATAAATGATCACTGCAATCAGTGACACTGTGATTGGGGGCTTTGGGGTGACCTGGGGGGTGATCTGGGGGTGACTGGGGGGTGATTTGTGTGCCTATGTGTACCTACGTGTCAGTGGACTGTTGGTGCACTAACCTGCTTCCTCTCTGCTCGGCGCCGGGAACGAAAAGACCGCGGCGAGGGAGATGACATCACTTCCTCCAGCATGTGTTTACATCACATGGCGGAGGAAGCATTTTCATTGGCCGGGAGCGATCGCGAGGGGGGCGGAATCGAGCGCCCCCCCCTCATGCCTGATCGCTCCCGAACACTTAACGGCCGCTCACTGCAGTGAAGGGGGGTCCGTATGGACCCCCCAACTGCACAAAGGCGATCACGTAGATCTACGTGATTCTGCCTGTCGGTGCCATTCTGCCGACGTAAATCGGCGGTGGGCGGTCGTTAAGTGGTTAATAGACATGTGCACACTGAAATATTTTGTTTCGGAATTTCGTTTTCGTTCGAAAAATAAATTTATTTAGTTACTCCCGAAATTCGTTTTTATTTATTTAGCTTTTCGTTAAAAATTGCATTCGTCCGAAAATCCGAAATAATTAAGGTCGAATCTGTCATTGAAGGCTTATATGGTGTGTGTGTGTTCTAAGAAGATTCGACGGAGCAGCTAAACTATTCGACGCAGCAATCGTACATTTCCGGTCGAATGTTCCGCCTACAAGCTAGCTATAGTAGAATTCTAATGTTGTATGACTAGTAATAATTATATTTATTAATTATTATTACTAGTCATTCAACATTAGAATTTTTCTATAGCCCATGAGCGGATGCATTTAACCGGAAATGTACAATTGCAGGCAGCATCGTACAGTGAGTTTAACTGCACCGTCGAATCAACTTAGAACTTTTGACAGACACCATAAGCCACAGATTCGACGTTTGTATGTTTTTCGATGCTTTGTCGAATCTTCGTCGAATCTTCGTCGTTCATGTGGAATGGATGGTCTATCCCAACAGTCAGCTAACTACTTTCACATTCGTTTGTGCACGTCCTCTGACGTTGTGTCAGTGTCGGATAATATGGCGACCCATTTCGACCACATGGAGGACGTTCCTGGGCCTTCTATGGAGGAAGCAGCAGCAACATCCCATTCCCCATCATCCAAAAAGCGGCGCTTGGGGACACAAGCTGCAACCAGCAGGAAGCGTAACCTTATGTAGACTCACATTGAGTCCCAGGTCCTTGTAAAGGAAACGCTTCCTTACTGGATACAGCGGCAGATCCAGGGAGTAAGTATAACTTTTTTTGTATTTTCCAGGCAAATATAGTATTTTAAATATGAAATGCTGATGGCAAACCTTGTCTAGAAATGGTTGTGATTTATTCTCCAAGGCTTCGGTTTAGCTGGAATTATTAATTATTAGTCCCCCTTTGCAGCTGATTCCAGTCTTCCCGTTAGCGTGACCTGTGCTTGTTATTTCCTCAATGTCACTTCCCTGATCACGCCAGCTTCTTGCTGCAGTTCAGGTTCCCAGTCTGAGCCAATCACTGTTAATCATCGTGAATAACACAGCAGGCTGGAAGGGGTGTGTCAGACAAGAATCTCCAGCTATTGGCTGGCAGTCCCTGGACATGGTCAATCTCCGGCATGCCCCTAATTCATGCATTAACACTTTCCTCATGATGTCTGGTGCCTCCTCTTTGGCATCATCTAAAGCAGGGGTCTCCAAACTGTGGCCCGAGGGCCAGATGTGGCCCTTTGGTAGCTTTTATCCGGCCCTTGGGGCACTAATTCTCCCACTCACACCAACAATGGGGCATTTTTTTCTTCAATGGATACTAATGATGGGATACTATTCCTCCTACTAATAGGGGCACCACTCCTATTGACCACCAACCCTGAGGCCATATTTATTCTCACTGATGATGGGCCCATGACATTTTCTGCCCCTGTTGGCCACAATCCGGCCCCCCTAGAGTCTGAAGGAAAATAAACTGGCCCTTTTTTTGAAAAGTTTGGAGACCCCTGATATAAAGCAAAAAATTTGAAATGACCTCGTAGATCTTTGTGCAGGCAAATATCTATAAGAAGTTGAGTCTTGCATAGGTCTTGAAGGCTCAGGGAGAGACCAGACCACTGCAGTAGCAGAGGGGAGCAGATGAAGCACCGGATATCGAAGGTTCAGTAATTGTAAATTCTCTGTTATACCTCCTAGCCTAGACCAGGAGTGAGTAACCTACCTAGCCTAGAACAGAAGAGGGGCTTATTCAATCAGTGGCTATATAAAATTATCAACTTTAAAAAGTAGCCTGCTATATTTTATTAAACAACTTTTTGTTAGGTCATCCCTAATGCAATGGCTTGAATGGCTTCTCTTTGGTGAGTGTAATGTTAATAGCTGGTATAGCTGATATGTTTTTCTGCAAGTGCAACTGATCTTCCATATTTGCGACAGTCAATCAGTCTGGATGAGGTAGAGTAGTTAGTGGTCAGTGTGACGGATCTCAGATACCCCAGGTGGAAACATCCGCCAGACCTGTGTCTCCTGTCCTCCAAATGCACCTGCAGCCTGCAGATTCGCCATAACCAGCCCTTAACCCCTCAATCACGAGACAATCCACACAGGTGTTGAGGGTTAAACATGCAGAGCATCAACAGTTTATTAAATCCAAAACATACACTTTTACACACAGTTAGGGACACTCCCCTTAGCCTTGTCTTAGAGGGGGGGTAGGGGACAAGCAAGAACCAATGGGAACTGAACATTGAAACAGAGACTACAGTTAAACATAAAGGGATTATGGTAAGCAGGCAGCCCTTCAATACACATCCCCTGCGGAGAGATGTCTGCAGTCCAGACCATTGTCTATGTGCCATGAACCAACACAATTAAGCACAGCAACAAGAGGGGGGGATGGGGGGAAGAAGGGATGTAGCATTACATTACATTTTCTCAATACCAGCTTTCCCCAAGTCTCTCAGTCTCTTCTGGGCCATAATCTGTGGGTAAGAGGCCAGCCCTCAGTCCCTTCCAAAACACACAGTGACAGTGGGTTCTGTCACGGTCAGCACTTAGGCATCCATTACACCTTAAGATTTTCTCAAGCCGGCCGTGCGACCAAGCGGATAAAATCTTTGGGAGATTCTCCTTTACACTGCTCGATGTGTAGAGGGGAATCCCTTTGTACTCTGGCCGGGGAGGACACTCAGCTCCGCCCCGGTCAGAGTACAGTAAAGTACTACACCTTCCTGCACAGCTCAGCAAACCTGGGATGACGCAGCAAATTGACACAGACACCACTATCTCCTACACACAAATTGATTAGGTGCATCTCACTGAATATCAAAAATGGAAAACTGGTATGTAGAAGTGAAAACATCTCAAGATGTTACATGATTGTCTACAAGCGTTTTGAGATAATTGTCTTTATATAATGTTAGGGTGAAGAAGTCATGTGTATTGTATTATCTATCTAATGTATTTTCTTTTCTTCACAGGTGAAGTCTTCATCCTTCACCTCCACCCGGTGGACGAAGGCCTGGACCTGCCCGCGTCTGGTGATTGTCCTTCCTCCCCAGCGGTTTCTCCGGCGCATGTTCTCCTCCACCCTTCACTATCCCCCCACCTGGACACACCCATTAGTGCCTCCTCCTCAGTGTGTCCTGGTGAGGATTCTCCAGCCGCTCCAGTACACATCCCCCCTCCAGAGCCACATGTGAATGCGTATCTGCGACGCATTGTGGAGGTCCAAGAGAGACAATATGCCGAAACCAGGAGGCTATGTCACTCTTTGGCCCTCCACAATCGCCGGCAGCCCCGTCACTATGTGGCTCTGGAGAGGTACCAACGCAGCCTTAGGAGCCAACTGGAGGCTACTAGGTACCTCGGTGAACAGATGGCTGGCATCAATATGTCCCTACAGCGACTGGTCACCAGGTTGGGGGAGAATATTTTTTCCTAATTTTTTATTTTTTATTTTTTTTTATGTTAAAAATAAAAATGTTTTTGTTCAGAACTAATTGTTTTCTTGAATCTTGCTTTCCTTGTTAGGTTCATTAATCATTATGTGATGTTTATCTAAATGAACTAGTCCATTTATTGTTACTAACTTACTAGAGGCCTTATAATTGTCTTTTCTACATTTAACCATCAGGCTGAACTTAGAAAATTTAAGAGATTTCTTTCTACACTATTTCAATGTGCAAAGGGTAATTCCATTTATCTTGTGTCCAGTCACGCCGTTCAGCTTTCCCCCCACCAGAATACTAGGGATGAGCCGAACACCCCCCGGTTCGGTTCGCACCAGAACCCGCGAACGGACCGAAAGTTCGCACGAACGTTAGAACCCTATTAAATACAATGGATGCGAACGTTCTAAATCTAAAGTGCTAATTATCCACTTGTCCCCCGCTCACTGTCAATAGACGGCGGGCGGAGGATACTCTCGTTCTGGGAGGACGTCATATGACGTCCTCCCTTTAAAACGAGCTAGGAGGCGCGCGCGAGCCGCCAGCGGCGCACGCGCGCCCGCCGCATTCACAAGGCCCCGGTGCGCGCGCCCGGCGGCCGCGGGTGCCCGGGAAACGAGCAGGAAAGTGGATCTCTGTGTAAACACAGAGATCCACGTCCTGTGAGGGAGAGGGGACCGATGGTGTGTCCCTTGTACATAGGGACAACCATCGGTCACCTCCCCCAGTCAGTCCCCTCCCCCCACAGTAAGAACACTTTGAGGGAACATATTTAACCCCTTCCCGCCCCCTAGTGGTTAACCCCTTCCCTGCCAATCACATTTATACAGTAATCAATGCATTTTTATAGCAGGGATCGCTGTATAAATGTGAATGGTCCCAAAAATGTGTCAAAAGTGTCCAATGTGTCCGCCGCAATATTGCAGTCACAATAAAAAATCGCAGATCGCCGCCATTACTAATAAAAAAAAAACAAAAAAAAATGCTATAAATCTATCCCCTATTTTGTAGACGCTATAATTTTTGCGCAAACCAATCAATACGCGCTTATTGCGATTTTTTTTTTTTTACCAAAAATATGTAGAAGAATACATATCGGCCTAAACTGAGGAAAATTTTATTTAAAAAAAAAATTGGGTATTTATTATAGCAAAAAGTAAAAAATAGTGTTTTTTTTCCAAACTGGATGCTCTTCTTTTGTTTATAGCGCAAAAAATAAAAACCGCAGAGGTGATCAAATACCACCAAAAGAAAGCTCTATTTGTGGGAAAAAAAGGACGCAAATTTCGTTTGGGAGCCATGTCGCACGACCGCGCAATTGTCATTGAAAATGTGACAGCGCTGAAAGCTGAAAAATGGCCTGGGCAGGAAGGGGGTTTTCGTGCACAGTAGAGAAGTGGTTATAATGACTAATATGCATGTTATTGTCCTAAAAAGGGGTTGGGAACCCGGGTTCTCCCCCAGGGGACATGTATCAATGGAAAACTAAGTTTTAAAAACTGCAGTTTTTCGGGAGCAGTCATTTTAATGATGCATAAAGTGAGAAAAAAAAAAGTCAAATATTCCTTTATATATCGTACCTGGGGGGTGTCTAAAGTATGCCTGTGAAGTGGCATGTGTTTCCCGTGTTTAGAACTGTCCCTGCACAAAATGACATTTGTAAAGGAAAAAAAGCCATTTAAAACTGCTTGCGGCTTTAATGTAATGTCTGGTCCCGGTAATATGGATGAAAATCTTTAAGAAAAATGGCATGGCTACCCCATCACCCCCCCCTACCCCAGCCCATTACCAGCCCCTTTGGGTCTTGTATGGATATTAAGGGGAACCCCGCACACAAAATAAAAAAGGCCCTATATACTCTGAACAAGTAGAATCTGTTTGTAATTTTGAACAGTAATATTATAGAACAGCAATGACAGGTATATACAGGTGTATACTGTGCCACTAACTCCTGCAGATGCCTGTATTTGAGAACAGCAATGATGGATATACAGGTGTATACTGTGCAGAAGGCTCAGAAAAAATGACACTGACACTGTCCCCTGCCTATACTTCTCTGTCCCTGTACCAACACACTGTAAATGCACAAGGTTTAGCAAAGAATATCACTGACACTGTCCCTGCCTATCCTTCTCTGTCCCTGTACCAACACACTGTAAATGCACAAGGTTTAGCAAAGAATATCACTGACACTGTCCCTGCCTATCCTTCTCTCTCCCTGCACGCCAACACACTACACAAGGCCGCCGCGCTGGCGGGCTTTTATAGTGTGGGGCGTGTACTAAACCCCCCTGAGCTATAATTGGCCACAGGCATCCTGCCTGTGGCCAATTATGGCTCTCCTCACTGCCGGCGCTGTGATTGGCCAAGCATGCGGGGTCACAGTGCATGCTTGGCCAATCACAGCGCCGGGATTGCACTGTGATGGCGCAGTGTATTGTGGGCCGCTCGCGTCACTCGAATTTGTCGCGAACGGCCCAAAACGTTCTATCTTCGGCGAACGATCGAACAGCCGATGTTTGAGTCAAACGTATGTTCGACTCGAACACGAAGCTCATCCCTACAGAATACACAGCAGATAGTAACAGCAGGGGTTAACCATACAGTCCTCAGCAGTTCACAGGGCATAGGTTGCAGGCTTGCAATCATGAGGGCAACAGTTAACCGGACAGAGGTTCCCAGGCGAGCGCAATCACAAGGGGCAACAGTTCAAAGGGCAGTCATCATTTCCAGGGCTTGAGTAACATGGCAGCAGGGTAGATTACTCACACTGGTGACTTCGGACAATTGCAGATGGTCATGAAACAGGTGGAGGATCAGAGAGGGCCCTGGTGTCCCCAGGGTCAGAGATGGCAAATGGGAGGGGTCCTGGGCATCTGGATGCAGTTCAGCAGTGACCAACTAGTCTATCTTGCATAGAGTCACGTTTCCAGCTGTATGCTTCTTTGTTCTATGTTGTGTTGGTAACAAATTCTGATCCTTGAGTTGACAGGCTCTCCATCAAGAGGAACTGTCATGCTGTTGAGGTCATCTTTAATCATTGTCTCTTATTTCCAGACCATCATACAAAAATGGTTAAATTAGCACACGTTGCTATTTGTATTTACAGAGACAGCAACACGTGAGCAGTAGCGCCACGTCAAGGCTTCAACCCTTGCTACTGTCCATTCACACAACATTCATTCATACAATCACGCACACTCTAGTCACTCTACACAACACTCATTACAAAAAAGGGTGATGGAAGGAATAAAGGGAAAAATTTGGATTGCTTAAAACAATATAATTCTATTTAAATCTTGGGGTCACACTAAAGACAACTGCTATTGTCAAGTGGTAAGAAAAAAAAATGTATTTTCCTCAACATTTGGATGGTTCCTCTGAGTCCCATCTATCTTCACATGGTGATAATGATTCAGGTCTCACAAGTTAAGGGTAGGGTAACCAAGCTTGGGGAGGTTAAATTTCAGGAAAGTTATTTGTTCCATCAAATGGGGTGTCAGTTGTGCACGGTGTGGATTAAGGATGTTCCCAGTAATAGAGAAAACTCTCTCACTTTGCACAGTGGTTGGAGGACAGGATAGTAGTTGCTGGGCAACCAGACAAAGACCAGGCCACAAACTTTTCTTACTATCCCAATAGGTCAAAGGGTCCTCTGAAGGAAGCAAAGGTGCTTCATATAGGTAGGCCCTGACCATTTCAGAGGCACTGCTCTCTTCTCGATTACCTGCTGCTTGACCTGCATCCACCAGATTGTCAAGTGCCTCTACCCAACATGCAGATGCTCCACTTGGTTGTTTTTGAGTGATGGTGCCAGGTCTTGGAATAGCAGACATGGCAGGTGAATCTTCCAAACTGGCCTCATCCGGCATACATCTCTGTTGCTGCAAATTACGGACCCTTTCAATCAATTTTTCTTTCCAGTAGGAGAGGCTGTTGTCTCTGAGTGCCCGTTTACCTTTGATCCTGGGATCACATAGGGAAGCCAGCATGAGTTCAGGGCTTTTGCAGACACGATCATTTAGCCGATCTTTTAAGTTGGCTTGTAGTTTTCTGATGAAAGACGCTACATCGGCATGAAGTGGGCTGCCACAAAGAGGCTCACTGTTTTCTAGGAACGATCCCATCTTATCTATGAGATAGGTAAACAAGGGTATGACCTGTCCTAGGCTGGCATTGCTCTGACTCAAGTTTTCCGTCACATTCCGAAAGGGTTTTAAGACAGAAACGAGCTGCCCAATTATACACCAGTCATCACGTCCCAGTGTGGAATCAATCCCAATGCTGTGGCGGGATGATAGATTGTGGATGGCTGTCTTTTGCTCCAAAATGCGTTCCAGCATTTCCAGGGTATAGTTCCACCGGGTGCTGACATCTTGTTTCAGTCGATGTATGGGGAGCCCTGATTGTTCTTGCTCCTCCCTCAACAGTTGACTAGCCCCTACACTGCGGTGGAAATGCCATGCAATCTTCCTGCAAAGGTCCAAGATTTGAGCAATCTTGTTGTTTTTCTCCACTGGGATTGCACCCTTGACCACTAAATGCAGTATGTGTGAAGAACAGCGGACACCGACAAAAGATCCATCTTGGAGCGCTTTAACCATGTTTGAACCTCCGTCTGTCACTATGAACCCAACAGAAACATTGGTGAATGCCAGCTCTCCAAACCAATTGACCAACATTGATCTAATTGCTCGCAATATGTTGGCAGAGCTGTGTTTGTCATCACGGACTTCTGTGTGGAGCAGGAAAGCTTGATAACCCTGCTGGTCTTGCGCTGCAGACCGTCCTGATGAAGTTTGAACACTTACACTAGTGCCACCACCAACAGGCACAGTGGCCTGCCACCAGTGTGCAGTCAAAGACAGGAAAGCGTGTTGACCGCTGGGAGCTGTCCACAAATCAGTGGTCAAATGAATTGTCTGACCCTCGGCTTTGGCCATTTTTCCCTTCAATACTGCAACGCACGAATAGTATAGTGCTGGAATAATCTTTCTGCTGAAAGTTGTTTGTGCAGGAACAACGTATCGTGGAGCAAGGGCATGCATGAGCTGTTTAAACGGCTCCCCTTCAATCATGCGAAAAGAGGCTCCTCCAACAGCAATGAATTGGCCAATGAGGCGGGTGATCTTGTTGGCCTGCTGTTTTGACATGCCCTTGGAACTAAAGCCAACAAAACTATCTAGGGTAGGCTGATGATGTCCTTGGGAGGATGAGGAGCCTGATTGGGTCTGCAGTGGAACTACTGCACGTGTACGGCTTGTCTTAAACGAACCCTCTCTATTGGCTGTGCTCTGAGTAAGTGGTGTGGTTGAAGAGGTACCACCAGTACAGTCAGAGTCCGTTATGCTGCTTCCTGCGCTACCATCTTCTTTTTCTGCCTCTGCCCGCAGTAAAGTAGAGTTGTGGTAATTTTTAATGTGTAGGTTCATACCAGCATTGGTTAAATGTCCCAACTTTTTACCCCTACTCACTTGCTTCCCACACAATTTGCACTTTGCAAAGAACCCGCCTTCCAATGTTTGAAAGTATTTCCAAACGTTGCTGCGGCGGGATGAACCCCTTGACCCTGTTGATCTCTAGTATGGGCTGATATAGCTGCAGCAGGTAACACACCAGTGGTGGAAGCTGTTGCCACTACAGTTACACTTGGTGAACTAGTGCTAATGGCAGGGGTGCTGGGGAGGTCGGTGTTATCATCACAGGATTCTTCCTCTATAATAACAGAGGGAGAAGGGGAGTTAGCAGCAGATGAAAAAAGTGAACTGCTCCCTGTCCTACTCCTCACAGAAAATCCCTCTTGCACTTTCTCTAAGTCATGCTGTAACTCTTGTGCGGTAAGACTGTATAAAACGTCTGCAGTGGTTGGGGAAAGAGGAGCATCACATTCAAAATCATTCTCTTGGGGCAATGAAGAAAACGTCTCACATTCTGTCTCTGCTGATGTCTCCCTCAATTGCTTCTTTGGGGAGCTGGGCAGTGGCACTGGCAGTGGCACTGGCAGTGTCATTGGTGGTGGTGATTGTATCGGCAACTCCACTTGTTTTATACTATGTTTCTTGCCTATCCCATAAAAATGGGAAGCCATGACACCTGTAGAAGAAGGCGCTGTACTGGCAGTGGAAGTGGCAGCAGATGTTGGTAGTCTGGCAGGAGGAAAACTAATAGTAGAACTGGTGGTGGTGGAACTAGCTTTGCTGGTGGCAGTGGTGGTGACATCCACTGTTGTGGATAGCATGTTTGTGGCGGCAGAAGTGTCAGAGACACTAGTAGCAGAGACCTTGCCACTTTTTTTAGCAAGGCGTCCACCACGACCGCGACCAATACCTCTACCTGCCTTCACTTTTCTCATAGAATGGTACATTGCTGTTGCTGTATATAGTTCAAATAGAAAATGGACTGGTGATAGTGATCACTGATCAGACAGGTAACAAGATAGGGTATATAGAACTTATATAGAATCTCAATCTATAATATAGAATCTATAATAATAAACCCCCTCCCCCTCCACAACACGGGCAGCCTCTGAGGCTATCACAATACTAGCAAGTTCACTAGTAGTTCACAACACTAACACAATAGCAGCAGATTATTATGAAAAAGTGAACTTGATCTGTAGCTTGTGCTTATGCTTAATTGCTAATAATTCAGGTTCTCTGAAAAACGGACCAGCAAGATTAACTGTCTTCTGAAATGATTCAGCGTGTGTGTCTCTCTCTGCTAGCAATCGTAAGTGAAAGTAAGTTGGCTGTACATGTGTACTTAGTTCTAGCTATTTTACTGCTCCTCCTCTTTGGTTACAATCAGCCAATAACATTCATCATCATCATTATTTTTATTTTACTTCCCCCACCCAATTCCAGCAGCAAATTATCTTTTTTCCCTATATCGAATCTTTTCTCTCTATAATGTCGAATCTATTCTCTCTATAATGTCGAATCCTTTCTCTCTATGTCGAATCTTTTCTCTCTATAATGTCGAATCTATTCTCTATAATGTCTAATCTATTCTCTCTATAATGTCGAATCCTTTCTCTCTATGTCGAATCTTTTCTCTCTATAATGTCGAATCTATTCTCTATAATGTCGAATCTATTCTCTCTATAATGTCGAATCCTTTCTCTCTATGTCAAATCTTTTCTCTCTATGTAGATTAATCTTGGAAGTTAAGGTTAGGCACATTCGACCACAGGTTCGATAGATACAGATTGTTATTGTTAGCGTCGTGCCGAATCTCCTATCTATATCGAACTGTTGTCGCAACGAAAACGAAAATAAAGCATTTGTTTATGTCGGATCTTTCGGTTTTCGTATTCTGTGCTTTCGTTTTCGTTTGTTAAAACGATAACGAAAATACCTGAAATTCGGACGAAAATGCATTCGGACGAAAACGAATGCACATGTCTAGTGATTAAAGAGGGTCTAAATGGGCCATTGACATGCATCACAATTCAACTTAGGAATGTGTCTTTGCAAAGTTAAACTAAATGAAATCCTTTCTTATTTTTGCTTGGGGATAGAGTGCAGAGGGATTACAAGTCTAGACAGTTTTTGGGGATGTCTGCACCCCTGATAGGGTGAAGACAACTCCCAAATTTGGCCACTTTATCCTTCCAAATAATTCACTTCCTGTCACATAGCCACACAGGAAGTGAGGGGAAATCCCTACCAATGTCTTTCCTTGGGGACACACAGGTCAATCTAAATACTTTCCCCATTATGTACATTGCACTCCAGCATTTTGCGGGTTACACCACAAATTATTAGTTTTTTTGGACTTTGGGGTTTATTTAATAAAGGCAAATCTACTTTGCACTACAAGTCACTTGCTGGATATCCGAAAGGGAAATGCAAGCAAACAAAAAAAACACCATCTTTGCTTTGTACATGATTGGATGTTACAATCACCAGTGATCCCTCAGATTTTCAGCAGCTACACTTTTACTGCAGAGTGGATTTGTCTTTACTAAACCCCAAACTACCCAATGATTTGGGGTGTACACAACAAAGTCCTAGAGTGCAATTTGCTTAATGGGGACACTAGTTAGATTGATCTGTGTGTCCCCAAGAAAAGACATTGGTAGGGTTTTACCTTCACTTCCTGTTTAGCTGTGTGACAGGAAGTGAAGCCAATTTTACTACAAGGGGACACAAAGCCCAACCTTTAAACTAAAAAAAAAAAAAAAACACAAGCAGGGGTTCTAACACTTACTTTGTTTCCCTCAAAATGCCCACAATTAGAATTGTATTGCCTTGAGCTATTTTTAAGTGCAGTGCTCTAAATCAGTGCTTCTCAAGTACCCCCAACAGGCCATGTTTGCAGGTTTTCCTTCATCTTGCACATGTGCTTTAAATCACAGTCAATGGTTTGGTATTTTGGACAGCAATTCTCCATGAGATAAATTCACAAAACATGTCCTGTTGGGGGTACTTGAGGACTGAAGCCTCGTACACACGACCGAGTTTCTCGTCGTTAAAAACACGTAGTTTTTTTTCGACGAGATTCTTGTTAATCTTGACGAGTTTCTCGTCAAGCTTTCTAAGCGTACACACTGACATTTCCCAATTTCCTCGTTGTTCTCCGCGCTCAAGTCCAGCACGTACGACGGCACTATAAAGGGGAAGATCGATTTTCTTGGCGCCACCCCTTGGGCTGCTTTTGCTGATCTCGTGTTACCGCGTGTGAAGTAAAAGTTTGGGAAGAGACGATTCGCACTTTTCAGTCTTCGTCCTTTTCAGTTCGTTTTCTGAGGTTCAGTTTGTGCTTGTGGGTTCGTATCTTGACTTTCAGGGCGTCTAGGCAGGTCGTATCTGTTTTACAGTGCGTTCTGCCCGTTCGTTTCTGATTTTCATTTCGTTATTCATAGGCCTTGCTGTTCTAAAGTGCGTTCTGTTCTGTACGTTCTGATAAGACAACCGTTTCCAAGCCATGTCGCCTGGACGTTCTCGTCGTCGAGTTCGTGCTGTGCATGCGCTTGGTGTTGGTCTGCTTGTTTTGGACCAAGACCAGTCCATGAATGGTGTGAGGAGGAGTTTATGGACCAAGAATTGGTTGCTCCAGCGGGACCAATTCTGCCACATGCCTCTGCTGCGGGAGATAGTCGAGAATAATCCTGAGGACTACAGGAATTTTCTGCGGATGTCTGACCCCGTTTTTCAGGAACTGTTGGCTTTGGTGTCCCCCTATATTACCAGGCAGGACACCGTTATGCGGGAAGCCATCAGTGCTGAGCAGAGGCTCATCGCCACGTTACGTTATCTGGCGACAGGGAGAAGTCTTCAGGACTTGAAGTTCACGACAGGCATCTCCCCCCATGTTCTGGGCCTCATAATCCCAGACACCTGTTCTGCCATCATCCAAGTCCTGCAGGAGGACTTTATTAGGGTAAGTTTTCTCCTTTAACATCACATTTTATGTATTTCATGTATGATAATGTATTGTATTTCTTTCATCCTTCCCTAATTACCATGATTGTAATATGCTGAGAATGTCCCCTTTGTCCTCATTCATGCTGGAAGCTTTAGATTGCCCCTTTTTTCTCCTCCATGCATATTTCCCTTCACTAACCTTTCCAGCAGGGGCGCCTGTTGCAACAAATGTTTGGGGGTTCAACCCCAATTTAGGAAATAAACTTCCTCCATTTTTGCAAAGGTGCCTATTAAACGCCCCCAGTTGTCCCCTCCAATGCAGCCATTTTGTCCCCTCCAATGCAGCCATTTTGTCCCCTCCAATGCAGCCATTTTGTCCCCTCCAATGCAGCCATTTTGTCCCCTCCAATGCAGCCATTTTGTTCCCTCCAATGCAGCCAGTTTCCCCCCAGCCCTGCACATACCTTCTTGTGGTCAGCGCCATCCTTCTTCTGTCCTTGATGTCTTCTCCTTCCCTTGATGTTGCATCAGCCAATCATGTTACCATTAAACAGACTTGGTGAACATGATTGGCAGAGCAGCCTGTCAGTGTTTACCCAAGGAATGCTCCCCCCCCCCTGCGTCCCCTATTTAACTTTTATGAAGCCAATTACATCCCTCAGGCTGTAATGTGCAAGCCTATTTGCCTCCCTGTTTCTGATATGCAATTTTCACCCCATAAATGCGGCAGTTATTCACATGTTGGTCGCTTAACAGGGGGCCATCCACCTGAATAGTGGGCGGCATTGACAATACATAGGTTAATGCAAGGCATGAACCTATGTATTGTTCTGAGTGACGGGCACAGGAGAGAGGGGGCAGTGCTCCAGCGCCCACTCTGGACGCACCGCCACTGCACTGCTATCCTGTGGCCAAACACATCTACCCCCCCCCCAAAATAATGTATTAATGGACCATCAGAGGGGGTGATGAATATGAAACATGAGCCTTCCATTATACTTATTGAAAACACCTTAATAAACGTAGAATTTGATTGATGTTGGCCTTTAATGTTTTTTATTATAATCTCCTTGTAATGTAATATTTTTAAATTCTATTTTTTTTTCATCTTGTTTGACTCCCCAGCTTCCTTCCACGCCACAGGAATGGCAGACTGTGGCATCAGAGTTTGCCACGCGGTGGGACTTCCCCAACTGCGGTGGTGCCATAGACGGGAAGCACGTCCGCATCGTGCCGCCACCCCGTTCTGGGTCCTACTACTTCAACTACAAGGGGTTTCATAGCATTGTGCTGATGGCGGTGGTGTCAGCACGGTATGAATTCCTCTATGTTGATGTAGGGAAGAATGGCCGGATGTCCGATGGGGGATCCTTCATCCAGACGGAGTTTGCCCTCCGTCTCCAGAGTGACGACCTTGCATTGCCACCGGATGCAGGGAATATTGAAGGACTCCCCTTTGTTTTCTTGGCTGATGAAGCCTTTGGACTCGGACCGCATCTTATGAGGCCATTTCCTCACAGGACCCTGACCCCAGAGAAGAGGGTGTTCAATTACCGGCTGGCCTGGGGCCGAAGAGTCGTTGAAAATGCCTTCGGCATAATGGCCAGCCGGTTCCGCATTTTTATGACTTCCATACACTTGGCGGACTACAAAATAAACTATGTAGTTTTATGCTGCTGTGTGCTACACAATTTTCTCAGCAGAAAATCCAATTCATATATGGCTTCAGTATTGCCTGAGGCTGGACTTTCACTTGCTAATCCCCTGCCGGGCCTGGAATCTGCCCGTCCTGGCTTGCCCCCCCAAAATGCCCGTGAGGTTCGGGACAAATATATGCAATATTTCACGGGTAGGGGGGCAATTCCTATGCCAGGCTATGGCTAAAGATTCCTGGAGAATGAGTTAAATAAAAATCTGATTTCTTTAACTTTGGTTTGTTTCCTGTCTCCTAGTTTGTCTTAGTGCATTTGTAGTGCCAAGTGTATTTTCCTTTAGTAAATAACAACCATTTCACTATGTAACCTTAAAAAAAAACACAAATAAGGTTAGAGCGTATTGAAAAAAGAAGCTACACGTTGTTTCTGTTCAAACATTTTACTCTGTGCACATTCACACACGTTTCCTTTTTTTTTTTTTTTTTTTGTCCTGGCCACAAACCGCCAATTCTTTTCTTAGGAAAATACAAAAACAACAGTTGCATTCCAAAAATTACAACATTGGATACCTCTGAGCAATCTGACACATTCACTTACACAAACTATGTCTCTATGTGCCCGTCCTAATAAGGGGTTTTGCCACCCCTTGCCCAGCCAAAAATCGAATATGCACACATTTTGTATTATTTTCCACTAGGGATTTGAGACTCTTGATCCCTATTGTCAACATATGCTATCTGCCATCAGGGGTGATCAATGGATGTGTTTTGGGGGTGCAACCCCTTCCTCAGTTCTCCTACTTTAGATACGAGGAAGGGGTTGCACCCCCAAAAGACGTACATGGATATCCCCTGATGGCAGATGGCACATGTTGACACACTGTGTGCATATTCAATTTTTGGCTGGTTGCATTGTCAAAAACAGTATAAAAGGTTGATGAACAGTCATTCCTGAAAAAAAATGGGGGTTTGGTTGACTTATTCGATTCTCCCCAAAACATCTAGAATGTCTTTAAATGTATGATCCATCACATGAATTATTTGTTTTATTCTGTCCAGTTCCGTGCTACATTCCATCACTTGCTGTATTATTCGGAGGGCACTGTCAGCAGAGAAATGTGTACTATCCTTCACCACAACATTTACATCCCCTAAAAACAAAATAAAAAGGTATTATAAGTCTGCAGGCCTACATCTCTTACCTGAAGCTGTGGTGACAGATACTGACCTGTTGTGGTGACCAGTTCCACAACGTCATCCACCTCTCCTCCTGCACTTCTCCTTCCTCCACCTCAACTTCCTCAACATCCTTCGGTTGTGGGTCTTTGGGAGTTTGGGGTTGTTGTGAAGCTGTGGGGTTCCTGTGCTCCCTGGAGTGTTCTCCTCCCAGTCTTCTCTCACCTATGATAATCAAACAAAAGGTCTATTTATCACGCTGAAATTCTCTATGAAAAATAAAAACAGGCTAAATTGTTTGGAAGTGGGGTACAAGTGTGTGTTTGGGCGGAAGTTAAAGATGAATGCATTATTTCTGACCAATAATATGTTTAGTATTCACCTTTGGCTGTCAGTTTTTAGACATGGAGGCACCACAAAAAATCACTAATGCACCTGTGTGGGACACCCAAAAAAGGCGGGTCTGGTGGCCCACACTATAGTGCTCCAAAGTACAGATGTGGAAGCAGCTGCTGAGTGTCCTCTCCTTTACACTGACTAAAGTTTGCATTTCATTCTCTTTACAAACACATCATCTAGCCTAAAAATTTGGGACAAAAATTTAAAAAAAACACACAGATGTCTAATTACTTTTGTGGCTATAAAATAAGCCAAAACAGCAGATAGTGGCCGAACGAAGTGTCTGTAACGTAACGAACGATTACTGTGCCAAACCAAGTTCAAATTATTAAATTATGGAAGGGAGTCCAATATGACAAAATCAAAAAAAGGAGCAACATGTAAGTTGAGAAAAACATTAATAGCAGAAAAGTGTACATTTTACTTACTTTTTGATAGCATTCTCTTAATGCTCCTTAACTGCTCTGGCTCCCTCAGTTTGAGGTCTGACCACCTCTTTCTGAGCTGCTCATTTGAGCGTTTCACCCTGAAATTCGTCTTCAGACTCTTCACGACTTTCTTCAGGATTTTGGCCTTCCTTCTATTTGGTTTGCTATACGGCCTATGCTTTGCGTCATAATCAGACTTGAGCAAGATGTCCACCATCTCCGCAAAAGACATATTAGATGCCTTGAATCTCCTCCTTGATCGTGACGTTTCCTCGGTCTCCGGGCTTGTCTCCTCCTCGTTAGTTGCGGAATTATCAGACACCTGCTGTAAATCCGCCATACCTGTCTGCGCGCCGAAAGAGAAGGGGCGGGGAAAAGATGTTAGTTAGAACGTCATGGGCGGGCGACGTGTGCGGAGCGACGTGTTCGTAGTTTGACGCATGCGTGGTGTATATATAGCAAACACACATGTGACTATACTACGTACTACGTTCGGTGTGCGGAGAGAGGAGTTCAAGTTACGGACGTGCGAACGAAGGTATGTGATTTTGTGAGTTGGACAAATTGTTGGCCTATACTGTCTTGAGAATGTTGTAGGATATATATGGTGACTACGATGTTAAAGTGGTTGTAAACCCACTTTTTCAACTTGCACCTACAGGTAAGCCTAGATTAAGGCTTACCTGTAGGTGCAAGAAATATCTCCTAAACCTACACGGTTTAGGAAATATTTACTAAAATGACAAGCGCCGCTGTCTACGGCGCATGAGCGCCGTAGACAACGGCGCATTTATGGGGTTAATCCCATTCACATACTCGGCTACTTCCCAGCAATCGCTGGGCGTAGCCGAGTGGGACGCCTCCCGCGCGCATGCGCAAAGTGACATCTCCGCCGCTCCGGCCAATCACAGCGCTGGAGCGGCGCTGTGATTGGCTGGTGTGGCGATACCCGGAAGTAACATTCCGGCTATCGCCGCAGTGATGTCTGCGTCTGCAGTGAGGGACGAGGACGGCTTCGGGGGCCCCGATCTAAGGTAAGTGGAACATAATGAGCTATTATGCTAGTCATAATAGCTCATTATGCCTTTCTCTTGCAGGTGGGCCAAAAAATAGAAAAAAATTAAAGTGGGTTTACAACCACTTTAAGGAGGTTAGACTGTTTGCCTCACATTAGTTATATATTATTTATTTTACTTGCAGATACAATATGAATGTCTTCATTAGTGATAGAGATTTCCTGGCGGAATTTATAGACCGGGTAAGGGAGCTGCCCGCTCTGTGGGAGACGAAAAACCCCATCCACAAAAAAAGAGGGGTGAGAAAAGCAGCGCTGGAGACCCTGCTCCCATTTGTGCATACCAAGGTGCCCACAGCCACAGCAAAACAGGTGGACACTAAAATTGGGAGCTTGAGAGGCACCTACAGGACTGAACGCTCTAAGGTCCTGGCTTCTCAGAGGTCAGGAGCAGCAGCAGATGATGTTTATGTCCCGAATTTGTGGTACTACAGCAGGATGTCCTTTCTGGATGACCACATTGAGGCTAGGCCATCACTATCCACTCTTCCCCCCAGACTTCCCTGCAGCCAACCTGAGCCTTCTCTGGAGCAAGAGGAGGCAGCCATCCTGGATGATCCTGATTTGGCCATCTGGAGCCAGGTATAGTATTAAATGAAAATGTATTGGGATAAACTTAATGTTTGACAAATATGTCAAGATGACAAACATAAACTATTTAGAGTTCCACAAGTGAAATCAAGATCTCTAGACATTAGTCTGCACTTAATTGGGTGCTAAATAGGTAATCTGATGTAGTTGTAAATTTTAGAAACTGATTTCAGGATTTACATTCTAATTGCTTCAATCATGATTATACATTTTGAGGCAAAGATTAAAGCAACATATTAAACTATGTCCCTTTTTCATACACAGGATGAAATCAGCCAGAAGGAGGGTCTGGAAACTGTCAGGCAGGAGGAGGAAGGGCCCAGTGGCAGCCAGGAGGTGGCAGGGCCCAGTGGAAGGCAGGAGGTGGTAGGGCCCAGTGGCAGCCAGGAGGTGGCAGGGCCCAGTGGCAGCCAGGAGGTGGCAGGGCCCAGTGGCAGGCAGGAGGTGGCAGGGCAAAGGAGAAGCACCAGATCACAGGTGCCTCCCATCCGATTTCCCAAAAGAGGCAGGAGGGACAGGACCACCAGTGAGGCAGCAATGGCCCTTATTAAAGAGGCCCATGCCACCCTCAAGGAGCCCACATCCCCTGAAGAGGCCATTGCTGGCCTAGTGGAGGCAAAGTTCAAGGTGATGAGCATGGAGGAACGCCTCCTATGCGAGCCCCTGCTCATCACCTTGCTCAACAAGGGGGTGATGGGAAAAATTACCCCCAATACAGCAATTTGTGAGGTGGCACAACTGTCCCAACCTCAACCTCCTCCTCCACCTCCACCTTCTTCTTCTGCCCCACCCCCTTCTCCTCCACCTCCACCTTCTTCTTCTGCCCCACCCCCTTCTCCTTCACCTCCACCTTGTTCTTCCGCCCCACCCCCTTCTCCTCCACCTCCTCCTCCACCTTGTTCTTCCGCCCCACCCCTTCCCCTCCACCTCCACCTCCACCTTGTTCTTCCGCCCCACCCCCTTCTCTTCCACCTCCACCTTGTTCTTCTGCGCCACCCCCTTCTCCTCCACCTCCTCCTCCTCCTGACAGGAGTACCCCTCCAGTGGCCCAGCCTCCAGCCAAACGAAGAAGGAAGGCTGCAGGGAAGGCTTCAGGAAAGGTTGCAGGGAAGGTTGCCAGGAAGACGAGGAAGTGATGGCCTTGCTTCATTGTGGTCGGACAGAAGGCAGCCTGTTGTAGTACCACACACTTGGGACATATATCTCACCTGCTGCTGTTCCTGACCTCTGGGAGGCCAGCATCAGATTGTGCTCAGAAATGTTGGCCTTCTCAAGCTCCCAATTTTAGTGTCCACACAGGGTTGATGTGTGGTCTGGGGTCCCTGGGATGCACAAATGGCAGCAGGTTCTCCAGCGTTGCCTTCTCTTTATTTTTTACAAAACATGAATAAATGTTATTTTTGTTTAAGTTCATACTTGACTATGTGTATTTGTAAAAATTTAAAATTTAGCTTTGGAGTAAGCAGAGACATTTGACTGACAAAAAAAGGGACAGATAACAACCCCCCTAAAAAATAAAAGAATCTGATTTCCCAAAAAGAGGGTGTAAAATTTAGCAACTATATATTAAAATATTCAATGGGAGATCACTATCAAAACATTGCGAAATTAAAATTAACATCAGTTTGAAAAATATAAAAATGTTAAATATTCATAAAAACTTGCACGATATAATACACATAAATCTTCTTAAGAGCAGCATGAAAAATGTTAAAAAAGATAGTCATAACTCTGTGTGAATATCAGCAGCAAAAGAAGTTCTTTCGTTTTGATTAATGTAACATTCTAAAGAAGATTTCAATGCACAACATTTAAACGATGCAATAATTTCGAGCGTGACGAATGTGCTATCTCCATTACGAAAGCTTGTTTTACCAGAAGATGCGCTCCCGTCTCATACTTGCTTCTGAGCATGCGCACTTTTGAAAGACTCGTTAAAGCATACACACGAACCATTTTCTCGTCACAAAACAGGCCGACGAGAAACACGACGAGGAAATCTGGAATCCTGACGAGAAAATAGAGAGCAGGTTCTCTATTTCTCGTCGAGATTCATGTCAATTTTCTCATCGTAAAACCATACACACGAACGGTTTTCTCGAGAAAAAAGCTCTCGAGGCACTTTTCTTGCCGGTTTTGGACGAGAAAATCGGTCGTGTGTACGAGGCTTGAGGCTGAGAACCACTGCAGTAAAAAAGGAAAATTGAATACTTACCGCTCTGTATTTTTCATTTCCTGGTGACTCTCCATGGCAGCACACAATTCATGCATATGCTAGCATGAAGGCACCAGGGTAGACAAATCACACCTGTTGTTTTGACATGCCAATCAGCTGTCACATTTGTTGCAAAGAAAACGCAAAACAGACCTCAAAACTTTGCATCAAATTTTATTGGTCAACAAAACAAAGAATAATAAAAAATAAGAAATAAAAAATTAAAAAACAGGGTCAATTTGAAACAGTTACAGACTCACAACATCTTGATAAAGATTTGGCTAAATAGTGCAGCACAGACAATTAAATCAAAGTGAACAAACGACAAACATCAAAATTATTTCAGGGGAACATTTCCCCCACACAAAAAAATACAATCCACAAAATAAACCAAACACCTGTTTTGCAAAGACATAACAAATAAAATGCATGTGTTACAAACTCGATAAGGACACCAAAATGTACATTTTGCCAGACACACACTTGCCTCTTTTCAGGGCAAGGGAGGGAATCCTAACTGTGAGCTTTATATAACCTATGTTTGTGAGCTAATGATGCAATTGAAAACACATGCACAGTCCATGAAACACCCAAAATGCAAGTTCACCCAATGTAGAGACTGAACTTCAAAGTGGCTACACCTGTTAAGGATGTCCTTCAATTACTAACCCATAAAAACAATCTCTGAACATGCCCCGAAAACTGAAAATATAATTAAAATACTTACCGTAATTTTCCTTTCCTGACGAGCTCCATGTCAGCACAGCTGGGTGAGGCTCCGCCCACCCCCACGTGATCAGGACTTAACTATAAATTTTTCACTCACCTCAACCTCAGCGTTTTGTAACTATTACTACTTAACTGGGCGGGTTCTGTGCTGACATGGAGCTCGTCAGGAAAGGAAAATTACGGTAAGTATTTGAATTAAATTTTCCGTTTTCCTGATGGCTCCATGTCAGCACAGCTGGGAATTAACTAGCCAAAACAGGGGAGGGATATTGCTACACACTCCAATTCTGACTAAAACGGTAACAGAAACCATAATGCCTCTGACAAACCCAACTGTCATGAATATGAATATTTTGTATTACGGATAGTTTGAGACACCCGGCCTGCTGTCACCCTCAAGGTCTGGACCTTTCTAGTGAGAATGCCGTGACTCTCCTGGCACAGCCAGCCTTACAACCTGCAGGCCAAGGAGATGAGGTTATCAACCAAGAGATAATGATTTTACGGCTCCCAGCAAGATTATTATGTGTTCCACCTGAAAAGGACAAACAGATGTACAGAGCTCCTGATGGCAGGAGTCGCCTTGATTAAATATTTTAGCGCTTAGCCCACATCCGATGGGCTAACTTTTTGAGTACTCCCCAAAGGGAACGTAGGAGGGAAACCTCTTGTGTGATATGAACTCTAAAGGTCAGCACATATTAGAGCATTGGCATGAGCACCATTCTGTCTGGGAAGTACGCGAGTATGGGTTCTTAAAACCCAAGGACACCAATGCTGATGTAATTGCCACCAGTAAATCAGATTCAGCGAGGAAGTACCACAGGGTGATTGAAGGCATCCGATGAAATAACATCCATCAGCATTGGTATATCTCATTCCGGAAACAAGTTTGGGGTTTCAACCAAATTGAATCTTGAAAAACTGTATAATTAAGCGTTGGAAGCTTGCTGAATTCCGGTGAAGACAGCGATAGCCAAAATGCATTTCTATAGCATGCTTGCGTATAGAATTAAGTCAAGCCATGCCTGTAGACATCCGAAGCAGGCTTCTGAAGAGTCCAGCGTAAAATCTTGATCAGTGAATATACTGGGCATATATGTCCTGTTCTACTATAGGCGTGCTTAGCGCTGACCTTTCTCGTTTCGTAGAACTGTTCAAATCTTCACAGAGCATTCGACATCCATTAGGCTCTGCCTCTCTCGACCCAGGCCATCAGCCTGAGCCTGTCGGATGCTGGATGAATGGGACTGGAGAAGATTTGATCTACCAGGCAGAGGGTGTCACTCCTTGACACTCATCAGGATGAGTAGCGGGTACCAAAACTGTCACCTTCCCTCGCCCCAGCCTTAGCTGGAAGCTGAGAATCAGAGGGAGCAGCTGAAAAAGGCATCAGCAGTCTTGGCGATCCATTCTGCGGTCAGCACCTCCACTCCGAGCGCTTGCGGCTCCTGGGCCCTGGAATGGAACTTCAGCGACTCAGTGCCGACTGGGAATGTAAGCGGTCTACCTCTGGCAGACAAAACACCAATCTCTGTTAGTTCTCGAAAGACTCGCAGTAGTCTGGATCATCCATTGTCGTCAGACTTGACCTGGACAAATAGATCGTCTGAAGACTCTTCCAACCAGGCACATAGGTCGCAAATCATTGGGAGGATTGACTTGGGTGAATTCTAGAATTAGAGAAAACTTCAGAAGTGAGAGACTGAGCCTTGTTTCCAGATGTAGGCCACAGTCGTTGTGCTGTCCAACTTTCCCAGGACAGGCTTACTCTGGATGAGATGACTGAAGGCTAAGAGCCTGAAAAGGTTGCCTTCAACTCCAAGACGGAGTCTTGGATCCTTGACAAAAGACCATTGGTCCTGAGCTCATTGTTACTGAAGAAGGGCTCCCCTAAACTGGCTGGTATCTGCCTGTACCACCAGATCGTCCGAGCTGCTGGGGCGAGGCGATTTCTATGGCTCAATCTGAGACGTGAAGGATGAAAGATCTCCAAATATGGCCCAAAATGCTTTCCTTAGGGGACCATGTGTCCATCCACAAGCCGTCCCTATGTTCACAGAGGAACCACATAGTGCCCCTAGGGCATGTATGGGTGGCCCAACCCAAAATAACAGAGAGCATCCTGACATGGAATTTCTTATTGACTTCTTGGACTAAGCATTTGCTTCCTTGTCTTTCCTGGACTCCCATCCAGAAAAGCGCAGGAGCTACGCTCTCTGGCGTGAGCGTGAGCGTGAGCGTGGACAATAACTCTTGAGTTTTCAGTCTTCTTTAACTCAGTAGACCTTCATCTTGAGGCAGGAGGCTAGACTGGCCACTATTTAATTTAGGCTTTCTCTTCTGCGATTAAGAAAAAAATGCAATGAGCGCGTTTGTCCTTGAGGGTCGCACCTTCCGATGGTAAGGTCATGTGAATGGCCGATCCCACAAGGGACACATCCTAACCAGTGGGGTGGTCCCAACCCCTGGACCTCTATTTGTTCCAAAGGGCGTAACTTTGACATGCTGCTGTGACAATATCCTCCAATCTTGACGAACAAGCACTTGATCCATTCAACATCCAGCCGTCTTTTGGAGGTATTTAAAATACTTCCAAAGTTTCACCTCTATACACAGGCATTTCACCAACCTTAGCAATCTGGACACAGGTCGTCCTCTTTCTCCTGTTCAGAAGAGACTGGAGAGAGTTGATTGGACCAAGAAGGCCCTGAAAGAAGGCTGGACATTGCCAAACAGATGGTCCCCATATGAGAAGAATCTAGTCATTCCTTCAGAGTGTCTTGACCATCTGCTTAATTGTGACAACTGGTTAGGTGTCGTCATCTTTATCCTAGGTTGCTTGAACTAGGTAGCATCCTTGCCGTCTGTTTCTTTATGGAAGGATCTGAAGCGGATTGTTTGCTTGGGAAGGCTTGGAGAATTCACAGGGTGAGTGGAAACACTCCTTTAGAGCGTATTGACCACATGTTTCATTAGTGCGACCACCTGTTAGGCGCCGTCATCCATATCCTTGGTTGCTTGATAAAGCAGACTGTGTGCAGTCATGTCCATCCGGAAGTTTGGAGAATGGGCTGCTTCACCTGGTATGGACAGGCGGCTTCTCATTATCAGAGCAGATGACCCTTTCATATGGTGAGCCAAAAACACCCCTTTAGAGTGTATTGGCAATTTGTTTATTGGGTTTAACACCTTTTAGGTGTCACCCTCCTCCCTGGCTGTTTAAGCCAGTGGGATACATACTGTCATGCTCATCTGGAAATTTGGAACATGCGCAGCTTCCCCTGGTGTAGACAGGCAGCTTCTCATTGTCAGAGCAGATGACCCCTTTTACAGGGTGAGCCGAAAACACCCCTTTAGAGCGTATTGGCAATTTGTTTATTGGGTGTAACACCTTTTAGGTGTCACCCTCCTCCCTGGCTGTTCCAGCCAGTGGGATACATACTGTCATGCTCATCCGGAAATTCTGAAAATAGGCTGTTTCACCTGGTGTGGACAGGCAGCTTCTCATTGTCAGAGCAGATGACCCTTTCACAGGGTAAGCCAGGAACACCCCTTTAGAGCGTATTGGCAATTTGTTCATTGGGTGTAACACCTTTTAGGTGTCACCCTCCTCTCCGGCTGTTTAAGCCAGTGGGATAAATACTGTCATGCCCATCCGTGTATTCCTCTTATAGAGCTTGAGGAGGGATGTTTGCTTGGGAAAGTCATGAGACTGCTCCTTCATGTTCATCCATGTCTTCTTATTGAAGGGCCTGAAGCATGTTTGTTCTGAGATTGGTAAACACTAGGGATGAGCTTCGAGTTCGAGTCGAACTCATGTTCGACTCGAACATTGCCTGTTCGCCCGTTCGCCGAACAGCGAACAAATTGGGGTGTTCGCGGCAAATTCGAAAAATCTATGGGAGAAATCTAAAGTGCTAATTATAAAGGCTGATATGCAAGTTATTGTCCTAAAAAGTGTTTGGGGACCCGGGTCCTGCCCCAGGGGACATGTATCAATGCAAAAAGAAGTTTTAAAAACGGCCGTTTTTTCGGGAGCAGTGATTTTAATAATGCTTAAAATGAAAAAATAAAAGTGAAATATTCCTTTAAATTTCGTACCTGGGGGGTGTGTATGATATGCATGTGAAGTGGCGCATGTTTCCCGTGCTTAGAACTGTCCCTGCAAAAAGTGTCATTTTTGAAAGAAAAAAATGCATTTAAAACTGACTCGCGGCTATTAATGAATTGTCGGCTCCCGGCAATACATACAAAAGTCATTGATAAAAAAAAAAAAAAAAGCGTGGGGGTTCCCCAGAATTCAATTACCAGGCCCTTCAGGTCTGGAATGGATATTAAGGGGAACCCCGCCGCAAATAAAAAAAAAATTGACGTGGGGTTCCCCCAAATATCCATTCCAGGCCCTTCAGATCTGGCATGGATTTTAAGGGGAACTCCACCCCAAATTAAAAAAAAAATGGCGTGGAGTCCCCCTAAAAATCCATACCAGACCCCTTATCCGAGCATGCAACCTGGCCGACCGCAGGGGAAAAGGGGGGGACGAGAGAGCGGCCCCCCCTCCCTCCTGAACCGTACCAAGCCACATGCCCTCAACATGGGGAGGATGTCCCCATGTTGATGGGGACAAGGGCCTCATCCCCACAACCCTTGCCCGGTGGTTGTGGGGGTCTGCGGGCGGGGGGCTTATTGGAATCTGGAAGACCCCTTTAACAAAGAGGACCCCCAGATCCCGGCCCCCCCCCTATGTGAATTGGTAAGGGGTACATTGTACCCCTACCATTTCACGAAGAAAGCGTAAAAAAATGTTTAAAAAAACACACAAACACGTTGAAAAAGTCCTTTATTAAAAAAAAAAAAAAAAACCCATTCCAGCGGTGAAATCCAGTGTCCCGCGGCGATCCCGATGTCCAGCGCTGTCCGTCATTGGTTGTGCCTGAGCGGACCTGATGGGGAACTCCCTCTCAGTATTTTAAATGTATAGACCCGCCCCTTCTAAAGTTCCCCATCAGGTCCGCTCAGCGGACCAGATGCGGAACATGAGAAGGGGCGGGTCTATACATGTATTACCAAAGTGAGAGCAGTTCCCCATCAGGTCCGCCTCCTCGGTATGTCGGACCCGCCTACGTCATTGGCTTGAGCGGGGAACTTCCTTCACTATGTAAATTTAAATTTACATAGTGAAGGAAGTTCCCCGCTCAAGCCAATGACGTAGGCGGGTCTGACATACCGAGGGGGCGGACCTGATGGGGAACTGCTCTCACTTTGGTAATACATGTATAGACCCGCCCCTTCTCATGTTCTGCATCTCGTCCGCTGAGCGGACCTGATGGGGAACATTAGAAGGGGCGGGTCTATACATTTAAAATACTGAGAGGGAGTTCCCCATCAGGTCCGCTCAGGCACAACCAATGAAGGACAGCGCTGGACATTGGGATCGCCGCGGGACACTGGATTTCACCGCTGGAATGTTTATTTATTTATTTTTTTAAATAAAGGACTTTTTCAAGGTGTTTGTGTGTTTTTTTAAACATTTTTTTTACGCTTTCTTCGTGAAATGGTAGGGGTACAATGTACCCGTTATCAATTCACATAGGGGGGGGCGGGATCTGGGGGTCCCCTTTGTTAAAGGGGTCTTCCAGATTCCGATAAGCCCCCCGCCCGCAGACCCCCACAACCACCGGGCAAGGGTTGTGGGGATGAGGCCCTTGTCCCCATCAACATGGGGACATCCTCCCCATGTTGAGGGCATGTGGCTTGGTACGGTTCAGGAGGGAGGGGGGGCCGCTCTCTCGTCCCCCCCTTTTCCCCTGCGGCCGGCCAGGTTGCATGCTCGGATAAGGGGTCTGGTATGGATTTTTAGGGGGACTCCACGCCATTTTTTTTTTAAACTTGGGGTGGAGTTCCCCTTAAAATCCATGCCAGATCTGAAGGGCCTGGTAATTGAATTCTGGGGAACCCCCACGCTTTTTTTTTTTTTTTTTTCTCAATGACTTTTGTATGTATTGCCGGGAGCCGACAATTCATTAATAGCCGCGAGTCAGTTTTAAATGCATTTTTTTTCTTTCAAAAATGACATTTTTTGCAGGGACAGTTCTAAGCACGGGAAACATGCGCCACTTTACATGCATATCATACACACCCCCCAGGTACGAAATTTAAAGGAATATTTCACTTTTATTTTTTCATTTTAAGCATTATTAAAATCACTGCTCCCGAAAAAACGGCCGTTTTTAAAACTTCTTTTTGCATTGATACATGTCCCCTGGGGCAGGACCCAGGTCCCCAAACACTTTTTAGGACAATAACTTGCATATTAGCCTTTATAATTAACACTTTAGATTTCAAACGTTCGAGTCCATTGTATTTAATAGGGTTCTAAAGTTTACACGAACATTTTGTCTGTTCGCAGGTTCTGGTGCGAACCGAACAGGGGGGTGTTCGGCTCATCCCTGGTAAACACTAATAGATAACCTCACCACAGGGCTTGTACACCATTCAGCAAACCAACCCATTGACCCGGATCACACTGGTGCATTTTTAACATGCAACCCGACCAGTCAAATTGCATGAAAATAATATGCGACAATCGCACCACCCTAATCGGTGCAACGCTGCATCAGCGGCACCAAGTCAACTTCAACAAAGGCAGTTTTGTACTACCTTGCGATTTCGGGTTGCGACCTATATTGACATCCGCACAGAGACTTGCACAGATGTCTCTGAAAATTGTGACCGGAACCGAGACTGACCAGCGGGAGACAAAGCTGAATAGCACAGCTTTATTCCCGCAACCCAGTGCGACCCTGGACTAGGGAAAAAAATGGTTAAATGCAGTAAATAGATTGCTTAGTAACAAACCCTGAGGGGTTAAACACAGCTAGAGGGAGGCAGAAGCTTCCATCTACAGCACTGTTAACCAGATGGAGGTTAATTTGGCTAGGATCTAATCCTGGGAATCAGGTTATGATGAAAATGTTTGTTTCAGAACAGCAACACAAAGGTAGGAATTTGTAACAAAATTACAACCATCTGCAGTGTACACAAACCAAGGGAATTGTAGACATCATAGACATGCTTCTCCAAACTCTTTTTTCTTCTTTTTTTTTTTTTTTTTAAAGGAAGACCAAGATCACATAGAAAAATACAAGGATATCCCATGTCTCCAAAGGCCATGGCTGGATTCAGTAGACATTTTTCAGGTGTGCTCCACATACCTTCTCTGCAAAATGCTGGTCTTTGGAGGGGTTTGGCATAGTGGCATGACAGTAAGCAAAACATGAGCAGCCTCCAACAGATTATATCCATGTGTGAACAGACAAAGTGTTACTTTGTGTATCTGTTATGCAGAGTACTCCCTGTCCAGTAATGCAGCATACATTGGATACAAAGCATTTAGCTCACCCAACCTCCGTCATCCGACCGTCGACATTGGCACAGCGCGGGTGCGCGTGCATGGGGGAGTACTCTGCCACAACCGCTGTCAATCTTGTTTGGACCAAGCGGACCCCAGACACGGCTGTTAGCCATGATAAAGCCGCCCAGAGGACCAGCAGCGGGGCTCCCTGGATTATGGTCATTTAGACTAGACACCAGGGACTTCGTCCAGCTTCATCCACACGTATGGACGGTCCGCCAGCCATTTAGACCGGCTAGGTAGAGGAGCACACCTCCGTCCTGCACGTATGAGGAAAAGAGAAGAACGCTGAGGTTGAGGTGAGTGAAAAATTTATAGTTAAGTCCTGATCACGTGGGGGTGGGCGGAGCCTCACCCAGCTGTGCTGACATGGAGCCGTCAGGAAATATCCAGGTGCTGTTCACACACAAAAAGCACCAAAAAAAATGAAGTCCCTGGGCATGCGCATAACAACACAAATGCAGCTATCAGAAAATAACCCCCCCCCTGTCCAAAATTAAGCACATCATCCAGCATGCTACAAAATTAGAGATGGGACAATCACCCCCCCCCCCCCCTTACCAACAAATACCATTGCAGTCTATGGGAACTGACTTGTTAATTTTGCTAGTCCCCACTTGGCTGGCTTTTCTTCTAGTTATTGGCCTTAAAATGGGGGCCCAGGTCCCACCCTAAGGGACATATATCAATGTCACCAATTTGGACAACACCAAAAACAAAGCAGAGAAGTGCCTTTAAATATGCCAAATTGCTTAAGGGCCATTTCACACCACATGCAGTCCATTGCGTTTTTATGCATCAAAAATGCATGGAAAGTTGGTTATATGGTTCTAAATGCCAGTGTTTGTTCCAGTGCAATCCAGTTCCCCCAAAAAAGTAGAACATGCTGCATTTTACCTGCACTGGACTGTACTGGAACGCAGCAAAACGCATCATAAACGCACTGGAACACACCTAAATGCACCAAAAACGCACTGGAACACACTTGTCCTTCTCTTTGGTTAATAAAAAAGAGGGGTGAAAAAAAAGCACTGGACTGCATCAAAAACGTAACAAAAATGCACTGGAACACATCAAAAACGTGCATGCAGAAAAGCACCTGGAACGCATCAAAAACGTGCATGCAGAAAAGCACCTGGAACGCATCCGGATTGCGTTTCTATGGTGTGAACTGGCCCTAGCAGTCTGAATGCGTTCCAGGTGCTTTTCTGCATGCGTGTTTTTGACAGGTTCCAGTTCATTTTTGTTACGTTTTTGATGCAGTCCAGTGCTTTTTTTTCACCCCTCTTTTTTATTAACCAAAGAGAAGGACAAGTGTGTTCCAGTGCATTTTTGATGCGTTTTTGATGCAGTCCAGTGTTTTTTTCACCCTCTTTTCACTTAGGACAAGTGTGTTGCAGTGCATCTTTGATGCATTTAGGTGCGGTCCGGTGCATTCCAGTGCGTTTTTGGTACGTTCCGTTGCGTTTTTGATGTGTTTTACTGCGGTCCAGTACAGTTCTGTACCTAAAAAATGCAGCATGACCAATTTTTTTCCCTTTATGAAACGCACTGGAACGGACTGCAGTGGTGTGACCTATGCCATTGGCATTAATGTGATCAACTTTCTTTGCGTTTTTCATGCATCAAAAAAACTCACTGCACTGCATCCGGTGTGAACTGGCCCTAAATATCATACCTGGGGGGTGTCTTTACTACTGTAAAGTAGTGCATGTTTTCCATGTTTATAACAGTTCGAGAGCAAAATGACATTTCTAAAGTAAAATAATAGTCATTTAAAAGTCCTCACGGCTGTAATGAATTGCTGGTTCCCGTCAATACAGATAAAAGTCATTGAAAGCCTTTGATAACACAAAAAAAAAAGCATGGGGGTTCCCCAAATTCAATTACCAGGCCCTTCAGGTCTGGAATGGATATTAAGGGGAACTCTGCCGCAAATTTAAAAAAAAATGCGTGCGGTTCCCCCCAAATATCCATACCAGGCCTGTCAGATCTGGCATAGATTTTAAGGGGAACTCCACCCCAAATTTTTTAAAAAATGGTGTGGAGTCCCCCCAAAAATCCATACCAGACCCTTTATCCGAGCACGCAACCTGGCAGGCTGCAGGAAAAGAGGGGGGGACGAGAGAGCGCCCCCCCTCCTGAACCGTACCAGGCCACATGCCCTCAACATGGGGAGGATGTCCCCATGTTGATGGGGACAAGGGCCTCATCCCCACAACCCTTGCCCGGTGGTTATGGGGGTCTGCGGGAGGGGGGCTTATCGGAATCTGGAAGACCCCTTTAACAAAGGGGACCCCCAGATCCCGCCCCCCCTGTGTGAAATGGTAATGGGTACAAATGTACCCCTACCATTTCACAAAGAAAGTGACAAAAATGTAAAAAATGACAAGAGCCGGTTTTTGACAATTCCTTTATAAATGTATTTTCCTTTCTTCCATCTTCTTCTTCCATCTTCTTCTTCTTCCATCTTCTTCTTCCATCTTCTTCTGTTCTCCATTCGGGTTTCTTCCTCCATCTTGTTCTTCATCTTCATCTTCATCTTCATCTTTATCTTTATCTTCATCTTCATCTTCCTTCTTCCTTCAGTCTTCTCGTCCGCATCTTGCTCCGGCGTCTTCCCATCTTCATTCTTCGGCCGCTCCGTTTGAATTGGAGGTTCCCGCTGTGCGACGCTTCAGTTCTCCTCTGGGTCCGCTGCCACCCGGTGACCCCGCCCCCTCTGACGCACATGGATTTCACGGGGACTTTCCCGTGGTGTCAGAGGGGGGCGGAGCCACCGGGTGGCAGTGGACCAAGAGGAGAACTGAAGCGTCGCACAGCAGGAACCTCCAATTCAAACGGAGCGGCCGAAGAAGAAAGAAGAAGCCGGAGCAAGATGCCGGACGAGAAGACCGAAGGAAGAAGGAAGAAGGAAGATGAAGATAAAGATGAAGAGGAAGATGGAGGAAGACACCCGAATGGAGAAAAGAAGAAGATGGAAGAAGAAGAAGATGGAAGAAGATGGAAGAGAAGACATTAATAAAGGAATTGTCTAAAACCGGCTCTTGTCATTTTTTACATTTTGACACTTTCTTTGTGAAATGGTAGCGGTACATTTGTACCCCATTACCATTTCACACAGGGGGGGCCGGGATCTGGGGGTCCCCTTTGTTAAAGGGGTCTTCCAGATTCCGATAAGCCCCCTGCCCGCAGACCCCCACAACCACCGGGCAAGGGTTGTGGGGATGAGGCCCTTGTCCCCATCAACATGGGGACATCCTTCCCATGTTGAGGGCATGTGGCCTGGTACGGTTCAGGAGGGAGGGGGGGTGCTCTCTCGTCCCCCCCTCTTTTCCTGCGGCCTGCCAGGTTGCGTGCTCGGATAAGGGTCTGGTGTGGATTTTTGGGGGATTCCACGCCATTTTTTTTAAAATTTGGGGTGGAGTTCCCCTTAAAATCCACACCAGATCTGAAGGGTCTGGTATGGATATTTGGGGGAACCGCACACATTTTTCTTTTTAATTTGCGGCGGGGTCCCCTTAATATCCCATCCAGACCTGAAGGGCCTGGTAATTGAATTTGGGGGACCCCCACGCTTTTTTTTTTTTTTTATCAAAGACTTTCAATGACTTTTCTCTATATTGCCGGGAGCCGACAATTCATTAAAAGCCGCGGGTGCTTTTAAATGCCTTTTTTTTTCCTTTAGAAATGTCATTTTGCTGGCGCACTGGGAAGTTCAGAGCTGTGCCTGTTCAACTTATGCAAATTGAGTTACATGACTTGACATTTACTAAGATTTTGCCGGCGCAGTGTCTTGGCGCAAGAAAACAAGGAAAATTGCCACGCTGAGCTCAAAAAAAACTCCCGCAGCTCGAATCGTACTTGCCGGCGCAGCGGACTGGTTTTGAAAAAGTTACTTTCTCACTCTATTTGGGCATATTAGTTATTTGGGCAGGTGTCCCTACACTTCCTCACATCACCCAATGTCACCCCCATTATATTCTCACTTCCAGCTTCTTTAGATTTAGAGTTTAACATGCCGTGCGCCAGGTCCATAGTGGCGCACTGAGCGCCTCCTCCCGTCCGCCGACAACACTATAGTAAATGGCAAATAGGGCTGCGCTACAGGCGCTAATGTTTTGTAAATACAGCCATTGCGCGCACAGATGCGCCGATACTCATGGCGCAAACGTTTTGTAAATCAGCCCCTATGTCTCAGGAGATGTTATGGGCCAATAGAGATGATACTGCTTCGGCCTTCACCTTTTCTGAATGGGCAGCCATTGAGTCGGAGAAGACATCACCCAGTGTGGAAACCCCAGTTGCTGCTAATAAAATCCTGGCCAGAGGTACCAGTTTGTTTGGGTCAGGAAAACTGTTTATTATTGCTATGGTGCACAAGTCTCTAACCTCATGTATACCTCCTGGACTTGGAAGCACCAGAGCTCTTCCAAGACTTGCTACAAAGATTGCTCAACAAAAGAGTAGCCACAGAGTATGGTCTGGAATTTCCCTATGTCCCCCTGGAGATCATGCAGGAAATTGAGTCCAGCAGAGAGAAATGGTACGGTGAGGCTGTTTGGGACTATTTATCCGTACCTAAACCTTTCAGGAGAGCAGGCTATTCGACTACTATGGATGATCGCTTCAATGGGTGTCTGTTGCACTGGAACTATGGTAGACACATTCCTGCTGACAAGGTGGTCATCTGCCGCCTAGAGAAGGGCAATGTCGTTTATTTTATCACCACCCTGGATAAGCAAGAGAAGCCACTGACTCTGCCTGACCCCCGGTTTTACTGGTGATCATTTACAGTGACTGTCCGGGTTTTCAATTTGCTGAAAGAGGAAGATTTTCTTTTTCTGAAGGACTGTGGGGTACAAAGCTAGGTAGTGTTAGGTTACTGGAAACTTCGGAGTCAAGATTCTTCTACCTGTTCCAGTACTTGCGCTCAAGGACTTTGTCATGTTGTTCTTCTGCCACTAGGTGGTGGAAGTTTGCCCAGCAAAACTGGACTTTTTGACACTTAGCTGCCCACATAAAGAAAAAAATAATATATATGGAGGAAAGAAAGGCTAATCTCTCAGGAAGTGAGGCTTTGGTTCCTGTTGCATAGTGATGTGATTTATATTGTTGCCTGTGTGTTTTTGTTTTTCAGGTACACTGGATCTTCTGTCAAAACTGCTGGAGAGTGGGTGGTTTAGATAGATAGAGAGAGATGTTTAAATGTACATTGGTATAATTCTGCTGTATGTGATTATGTTAAACTTGTATTTCTTTTACTACCACACCCTTTCCCTTCCCCATCCAAGTTTTTGGGATTCAGGTATTGACTCTCAGGAGTGAGAGTCATTTTTCCTAGATGATGAGGACATCGTCTGTTGCGGTGGGGGAAGTGTGTAGCGTCCTGCTCCTATTGAGTAGGCGCTATGTTTAAATTTAAGTTATCTGAGCTGTAGTTTGGCTCAGAATGATTGTGTTAAATTGCTGGTTTCTGTTCCAGTCCAGCTGTGTTGTGCATTTTCCACTTGACTGTAGGTGTCACGGTCACCACAGGTCAAGGTTGGAAATGCAGCAGGCTGGGTGTATTGAGTATTCTTTACCCAGAAGCAGCCCAGTGGGAGTGGTCCCCCATTGTGCATTCTGGGAGAGGGTACTTAAGGGACAGACACTGTTTTCCGGGTCGCTCTGACCAGATGGCCCTCCTGGCCTAAGGTGTGCCGTGACAGTTCTTCTGTCTCTGGGCCTGCTGGCCCGAGGCTTCGTTACTGATAGTAGGCCCAGGAGTTTCTGGGGCCTACTGGTCCAGGGGTGGTCCTGTGCTGTCTTGCCTGCGGGAAGAAGCCCAGCAATTGGAGAAACCAGGGGAGGACTTTTCTCATAGAGGACCGAGCGAAAGAGCTGGTATCTCAGGAAGAGCCTGGAGACTTAATTGGAGAACGCATCCCGGCCCATCTACCTCACAGTGTTGCCGGCTTGGCTGAAAGAAACTGGTACTGTGTGACTGTACTTAGACTTTGCAAAAGTTCTGGATCATACAATCCTGTGGCAGAGGATTGTGCAAAGACTATGTGTATTCTTCAAGTCTGTGGCAGAGACTTTTGACCGAGCACCGCACCGGCTGCTAGGTCAGTGAGAGAGGCCTATCCGGTGTTTGCTAGATCCAGGATGGAAACTGTTTGTCCTTTGGATCAAGAGAAGTACCCGTGATCCGCAAATACAAGGTACCTGAATCTGCCCTAACCCTCCATCCCTCTAACTGACTTTGTTGAATAAAACCATTGGAAAAGAGACTGTGTGTTGGTGCTGACATATGTGAACAACTCTTCAATGGGACCCCTATGACAGACACGGTGGAACAGTAAGGTAACGGCAAAGGCCCAAAATTAAACCAGCAGCTCCTGCGGGGTTAGTGCTACACGATCAAATACCACAAAAAAAACTTTCTATTTGTGGGAAAAAAAGGACATCAATTTTATTTGAGTACAGTGTTGCATGACTGCATAATTGTCAGTTAAAGTAACGTAGTGCCGTATTGAAAAAAATGGCCTGGTCAGGAAGGGGGTTAGTGTATGGTCATCTGATGTTGGTGGTCAGTGGCAGAGTCTCCCCTCAATTTCTCTCTTACTAATCAATGGAAAGCACTCTCTTATGCTGTTGATAAGTGCCCCTTTTATTGTTGGCCAGTGGTGAGTGCCCCTATTTATTGGTGGTCAGCAGTGAAGTGCCCCGTTTTGTTTGTGGTTTGCTGAATGAAGTAAAGTGTTATTGGTATATAATCATATAAAAACAAAAAGAACATGTCTGATATACTGTACATAACAACAAACATTAAAGCCTAACTCTGGAAAAATAAAAAAATTATATTTGCAGTGGGGCTGCTAGATCGGTTCCTGAAGTGTCTTCTCCCTTCGCACTCCTGACCTCATGAAGACCAAAGCAGGGTCCACAGCCCTGGATTGAACGTGATGATGCCGAGGGACAGTCCACCATGGGAATGTGTGAGAGCACCATTTGCAACAGAGAATTAGGTAAGTAAAAATGTTTCTTCTCTCTCCTAGACTAAGCGAGCAATTAACCTTTGCAGTGTGGACACAGCCCCAGTGCAAGGGATACTTTTTCATTTTTTTGGAGTTGGGCTTTAACATAACATACAATAATGCATTGTGGTATGCAGAAACTCTCTGTAAAGCATATCCAATAGTGTAGATATCATTCTCCAGTGTTTACAGAGAAAGATCTGACCCGCTGATTCTCAAGTATACTTTCACTGTAACTTTCTAAAGGTGTTGAATTATAATCTGTCACCTGTCAACTAGCTCTTAAATTCCGATGTGCTTTATGAACCAAATTCCCAGCATATTCTAGGTGAAGTTCATAGATCCATGTGTCATGTCTCCTGCTTAATAGACAGTATTGTGGCAACTAATTCAGATTTATATTTAGGAAATGCCTGGAAATTAATCTTCAGTGACAATTCAAACTATTGCTTGGCAGTTTATTCTTTCAAATATTGTATTTGAAGATAGAGGAGCTTAGCACTGTTAACATTTAGGATTTCATGACATTTATATAGATTTTTTTTTTTAAATCCTTGAACAGTATTGGTACAGACATAATGTGTTAAACCATTTTGGATGACTCAGTGTATACAAATGAACCTTACACCTTTAACCGCTTCAGCCCTAGAAGATTTTACCCCCCTTCCTGACCAGAGCACTTTTTACAATTCGGCACTGCGTCGATTTAACTGACACGTAATCGTGCAATGCTGTACCCAAACAAAATTTGCGTCCTTTTCTTCCCACAAATAGAGCTTTCTTTTGGTGGTATTTGATCACCTCTGCGGTTTTTATTTTTTGAGCTATAAACAAAAGAACAGCAACAATTTTGAAAAATACACAATATCTTTTACCTTTTGCTATAATAAATACCCCAATTTAAAAAAAATATATATATATTTTTCCTCAGTTTAGGCCGATATTTATTCTTCTACATATTTTTGGAAATAAAAAATGCAATAAGCGTATATTGATTGGTTTGCGCAAAAGTTATAGTGTCTACAAAATAAGGGATAGAATTATGGCATTTTTATCATTATTTTTTTTTTACTAGTAATGGCGGCGATCTGCGATTTTTATCGAGACTGAAAAATTATGGTGGACAGATCGGACACTTTTGACACATTTTTGGGACCTTTGACAATTCTACAGCGATCAGTGCTAAAAAAATGCACTGATTACTGTAAAAATTTCACTGGCAGGGAAGGGGTTAACACTAGGGGGTAATCAAGGGGTTAATTGTGTTCTCTCTCTGTGTTCTAACTGAAGGGGTGGTGGGACTTACTAGGGGAAATGACAGATACTTTGTATGAACATATGATCAGTCATTTCTCCCCTGAAAGAACTGGGATCTGTGTGTTTACACACACAGATCCCGGTTCTCGCTCTGTCATGAGCCGGGCACTCGCATCGGCTCCGGGGGCGAGCAGCAGGCACGTGCGCGTGCCTCCGGCGGCACATGCTCCCCTAGTGGCCACAGAGCGAAGCGACGTAACATAACATTGTTTCGCCCAGCTGAGCCATGCTGCCACAACAAAACTGCGGCAGCTGGTCGGCAAGTGGTTAAAGAGTTACCCATCTATTTTTCCACAGCATAGTGTTTTTTTTGTTTTTTTTTAATTCTTTATTTATTCAAAAGGTGGTAGAGAATACATAATTACATCGCATTTCCACTCTTACAAATCCATTATTCTACATTACGTTTTTCTTCCTCTTTTTTTTTCCTTTTCGTTAATTTGAAATTCCTTCTTCCTCTTTACATAGGTAATCACCATTTATACTCTTATAGTTTACCCAAATTGGAATCTAAATATCGCCTGCTTTAACTCTATTCCCAAATTATCACTCCTAATTCTCTAATCCACCTTTAATTCTCTTTTTTCTCTATATCCCCCAAACCCTACAAAACAACAAAATAAGCAAACAAAACAAAACAAAAAAAAATAAAAAGTTCCACCCCCTACCATCTCCCCATCCCTCCGCCCCTCGCAACAAGGTGCAAGGGTTCTTTGCATTTCCTACGCCGGTGGACTTCCTTCTCCCATTCCATCATCCATCTTTCTCTTCCCTTCCTCTGAGTATACAAACCGGTCCCATACTGACCACGTCTGGGCATATTGTTCCTTTCTATTTTGAGCCGAATGTACCAAGTCTTCCATGGCCCCAATATCTCTGACCTTATTAAGCCACCTTGCAATGACAGATACTTTGTACTGTATGAACATATGATCAGTCATTTCTCCCCTGAAAGAACTGGGATCTGTGTGTTTACACACACAGATCCTGGTTCTCGCTCTGTCATGAGCCGGGCACTCGCATCGGCTCTGGGGGCGAGCAGCAGGCACGTGCGCGTGCCTCCGGAGGCGCGTGCTCCCCTAGTGGCCACAGAGCAAAGCGACGTAACATAACATTGTTTCGCCCAGCTGAGCCATGCTGCCACAACAAAACTGCGGCAGCTGGTCGGCAAGTGGTTAAAGAGTTACCCATCTATTTTTCCACAGCATAGTGTTTTTTTTACTTATAATATACGAAGCAGATCCTCTCAGCCCCAATATAACCTTACATTTATCATTTTAAAAACATCTACATTCATTCTTCATGATACTTGAAACATCTTCAAGAGATATAATAAAAAGGGATTTGGAAAAAATAAAGAACAACACTGGCTGTAGATCTGAGAAAATAGACAGATGTGCATTCATGATTTCACTGTCTCATGATGGCTGCAGGCACAGCCTTAATCCTAAATCCTAAACAATTCGGTTGCATCAGTGTTCCTGCATAGGAATGGAGAGGGAATGGGAAAAGAGTAGACTGACAGCACCAGTTAAAGCTGATTTCAGTGGGGTTAGTAAAGATTGGACAAGATTTTTATCCCTCTCGGTTTGCTTGAGGGTGCTTGTTCTGTTGAGGGCCCTACAGACAAGATGGGAGAACTTTCATGTCTATGAACACGTTTAGCCATGCATGAGAAATCAATTATAAAGTCTGTCTTATTGGTAGAACCAGGGCCAGAACAAGGGGTGGTCAGGAGGGCTGGCTGCCCTGTGTGCAATAGTTTATTGCAGGGATGGGAGCACCCTGACCCTAACCCTAAGGGAAAGGGGGCGCAGTTTGGGGTGCTGGATGACCTTGTCTCGGCACTGGGTAGAACTATGGTAAAATTTTAAAATCTGATAAGTGATGTAAGCTGCCAACATCAGTAAGACTGACTAAGAAAATATAGCTTTAAAGGGTGGATTGGTGGCAGATTGGTGGCACTAGAACCTTGAGATAATGCTGGGTGTTATTTTTTCATTTACAATATTGTCAATAGTAGACTGATAATCTCCGTGTGGGGCACCCAAATGTTAGGTAGGCAGCTACAGCACACTAAAGCCCTGTACACATGATCGGATTTCCTATGGATTCTAATACGATTGATTTTTCCATCGGAAGTCCGATGAAGCTGACTTCCATCAGTCTTGCCTACACACCATCAGTCCAAAATCCGACCATCCAAAACGCTGTGACGTACAACACGTACGACAGCACTATAAAGGGGAAGTTCAAATCCAATGGCGCCACCCTTTGGGCTGCTTTTGCTAATTTTGTGTTACTGCATGTTAGTAAAAGTTTGGTGAGAGCCGATTTGCGCTTTTCAGTCTCCGTGCTTTTCAGATAGTTTTCTGCGTTTCAGTTTGTGCTTGTGGGTTTGTATTTGTCTTTCAGTGCGTGTAGTCAGGTCGTTTCTGTTTTGCAGTGCCTTCTTGGCCACTCGATACTGTTTTTCAGGTCGTTCTTCACAGGCCTTGCTGTTCCTCGGTGCGTTCTGTTTAAGTTCATTCTGACCAGCCGACCGGTTTAAAGCCATGTTGGAAGTACGTTCTCATCGTAGAGCTCGTGCTGCGTATGCACTTGGTGTTGCGGTTAATACTGTAACCCGAGTTCAGTCCATGAACAGGGTGAGGAGGAGTTCATGGACCAAGAATTGGTCTCATATGCCTCTGCTGTGGGAAATCCAGGAGAATAATCCTGATGACTTCAGGAATTATCTCCGGATTATCACCGTCTGTTAGATTTGCTGTCCCCCTATATCACGAGGCAGGACACTGTGATGCACCAGGCCATAACTGCTGAGCAGAGGCTTATTGCCACGTTGAGATACCTGGCGACTGGGAGAAGCTTGCAGGACCTCAAGTTCACGACAGGCATCTTCCCCCAGGCTCTTGGGATCATTATCCCTGAAACGTGTTCTGCTATCATACAAGTCATGCAGAAGGACTATATTAAGGTAAGTTTTCTCCTTTAACATCACATTCTATGTTTTTATTGTTTGCTAATGTATTGTATTTCTTTCATCCTTCCCAAATTACCATGATTGTAATATGCTGTGAATGTCCCCTTTGTCCCCATGCATGCTGTTACTTTTAAATGCTCCTTTTTTGGCCTACATGCATATTTCCCTTCACTAACCTCTCCAGCATGCTATCCTGGGCTCATACACACCTAGCCTAGTCTGTTTACAATGTATTTTATCAGCTCCATTGTAGTTCTGAACCCCTCCCCCCCCTAAAATGTGTCCAAATGTTTTATTTCACATTCTATTCCAGCAGAGTGGTAGAGGCTTTTTTTTGGGGGGGGGCACAAAATCAGCTTTAAACCCCCCTTAATTTTTTACAATGGGCCATCAGAGGGGGTGAGTCATCTGATAAGTGGGCCTTCTATTTTTGTGTTTAAATACTCCTTCAAATAAATGTTATACTGACGTTGGCCAAGAATGTATTTGTGTAATCTGCTTGCAATGTTATGTGCAAAAGTACTATTTTTTTTTCTTGTTTGACTCCACAGTTTCCTTCATCGCCACAGGAATGGCAGACTGTGGCCTCCCAATTTGCCCAGGGGTGGGACCTCCCCAACCGCGGAGGGGTAATTGATGGGAAACACGTCCGCATAGTGCCGCCACCCCGTTCGGGGTCATACTATTTTAACTACAAGGGTTTTAATAGTATTGTGTTAATGGCGGTGGTGTCGGCGCGCTATGAGTTCTTGTATGTGGATGTGGGGAAGAATGGCCGGATGTCCGATGGCGGAGTCTTCGCACAGATGGAGTTTGCCCACCGTCTGCAGACTGGTGGCCTGGCACTTCCACCTGATAATGTGGATGGACTTCCATTTGTGTTTATTGCGGATGAAGCTTTTGGACTGGGACCCCACCTGATGCGGCGGTTTCCCCAGAGGACCCTCACCCCGGAGAGGAGGATTTTTAATTACCGGCCTGCCAGAGCCCGGAGGGTTGTTGAGAATGCCTTCGGGATAATGGCCAGCCAGTTCCGCCTGTTTCAGACAGTCATCCACATGGCGGAATACAAACTCAACCATATTGTGTACAGCTGCTGCATCTTGCACAATTTTTTGCGCAAATATTCAAATATGTATCTCTCAAATGTTGGGCCTGAGGCCGGTCTTTCTGAAACTACCTTGTTGACAGGCCTGGACGCTGGCCGTACTGGCTTGGCCCCCCAAAGCGCCCGTGAAGTACGTGATAAATACGCTGAGTACTTCACGGGTAGGGGGGCCATCGCTATGCCAGACAATATCTGAAACTTTTTGGGAAAAATAAACCATAATAATTTATCTTTGAAAAACTTGTTTTGTCATTATTGCTTGTGTTTTTTTTATTAATGTGTCTCCCAGGTTCTCATAGTACACTTGTTGTAGTGACAAGTGGATTTGTCTTTAGTAAATAGCCACAATTGTCACAGAAAAAACAAGAACTTTGACGTTTTCTAACTGCTATTGAGCATAGAAAGAACAAGCCACACATTGTTGAGTTCAAAAAAAATTTTTTACTTTGTGCACAACATGTGCGTTAGTAGGGTTTTGAATATAAAATATTCACATTTTTGTGTCCAAGTTTTTTTTGCTTTATTTTTGATTTGCATAAACATGCATGGTTCAATCAAGAAAACATATAAAAACAATGGAACTTACAAAGTTCAACCTTAAATAAAAACATGAAATGGGGTGATGTCACCCCTGAACCATCCAAAATTTGAAGATGCACAAGTGGCAAAATGGGTATTTTCATCCTGATCCCATGGCTAAAGTCAACATGTGCTATCTGCCATCATGGGGGATCAATGGACGTGTTTTGGGTGTGCAAACCCTTCCTCTCACCTACTTGAGTAGCGAGGAAGGGGTTGCACCCACAAAACACAGACATAGATATCCTGTGATGGCAGATAGCACATGTTGACACACTGGGGTTGATTTACTAAAGGCAAACCCACTTTGCACTACAAGTGCACTTGGAGGTGCGTGCCGTCGCTGTAGATCTGAGGGGAAGATCTGAAATGACGGGAAACTCTTCTGATTTTATCATCCAATCATGTGCATGCTAAAATGCTGTTTTTTATTTTCCTTGCATGTCCCCCTTAGATCTACAGCTATTGCACTTCCAATTGCACTTGTAGTGCAATGTCGATTTGCCTTTAGTAAATCAACCCCACTGTGTGCATCTTCAAATTTTGGCTTGTGGTAAATCAACAAGAGCAAAACATTTTTTCTAAAAAAAAAAAAAATAACAGGGGGGGGGGGGGTCAGACTATTCGCCCCAAAATATCAATGATGTTTTTATATTTTTGCTCAATCACATTTATCCTATTCCTCATAATGTCCATTTTGCTACTACATTACATTATTTCTTGAATTATGATTTGGGCACTAGCACTTGAGAAACACCACCATGTTCATCCCCTAAAAAAAAAAGGTATTAGAAATATGCAGGCCTACATCTCTTTACCTGAAGCTGTGGTGACAGACACTGACCTGTTGTGGTGATAAGCTCTACCTCTGCTTCCTCCACCTCTCCTTCCTCCACCTCTCCGTCCTCCACCTGCTGATCTTGGGGTTCTTTCTGAGCTTGGGGTTCTTTCTGTGGTCTGTGCTTCCTAAGCTCCTCAGATTGGTGTCCTCCCAGTCTTCTCTCCCCTATGAGAATGAAAACAAAGGTATCCTTACCACACAGATATTTGAGGGCATAAATTGGAAACATTGCTTGGAAGTGGGGTACAATTGTTTGTTTTGGCAGAGTTCCAAGATGAACACATGAGATTTTTGGAATTCAACAAAGCAGGAATACTTTCATTTTTGGTCCAAAGTAACACATGGAGACACCCCAGAGTATCCACTGGAGCACCTGTGTGGGACACCCTAAAAAGGTTGTTCTGGTGGCCCACACTATAGTGCTCCTGAGTAGGGATGAGCCGAACACCCCCGGTTCGGTTCGCACCAGAACCTTCGAACGGACCGAAAGTTCACGCGAACGTTAGAACCCTATTAAATACAATGGACGCGAACGTTCGAAATCTAAAGTGCTAATTATAACGACTAATATGCATGTTATTGTCCTAAAAAGGCTTTGGGGACCCGGGTTCTGCCCCAGGGGACATGTATCAATGCAAAACTAAGTTTTAAAAACTGCAGTTTTTAGGGAGCAGTCATTTTAATGATGCATAAAGTGAAAAAAAAATAAGTGAAATATTACTTTAAATATCGTACCTGGGGGGTGTCTAAAGTATGCCTGTGAAGTGGCGTGTGTTTCCCATGTTTAGAACTGTCCCTGCACAAAATGACATTTCTAAAGGAAAAAAAGCCATTTAAAACTGCTTGCGGCTTTAATGTAATGGCTGGTCCCGGTAATATGGATGAAAATCTTTGAGAAAAATGGCATGGCTACCCCACCAGCCCCCACCCCAGCCCATTACCAGCCCCTTTGGGTCTTGTATGCATATTAAGGGGAACCCCGCACACAAAATAAAAAAGGCCCTATATACTCTGAACAGCAGTATACAGGCGGTGCAAACAAGACAGGGACTGTTGAACACGTACATTGTTTAAGTGTAGCTCCAGCCAAAAAATCTATTTTTAAGCTTTTTGGAAAACATAGGGAAGGGTTATCACCCCTGTAACATTTGTTTTGCTGTCTGTGCCCCTTGTTCAGAACATTTCACCTCACTTTCCGTCCCAATGATAAAAGTTTTTGAAAAGTGGGGTTTTTATTGAAACAAGGATTGGTGATAAAGCATCAGTAGAGAGGAGACACCTTTTTCCCATATTAACTTTTACAGGAGAGAATTTCCCTTCCTAGGGGTAGATTTCCGCTCACTTCCTGTTGTCTCCTTCCGTTTGCAAGTAGGAGTCGTTTGTAAGTTGGATGTTTGAAAGTAGGGGCCTGCCGTATATACTCTGCTGAAATTTGCCCCTTACATGTTGGTGTTGCCACAACACTGTGAGCCCTCACAGTTATTCTTGGTGGGCGCTGGAACGCCCTGCTGTGAACTATTATATCAGGAATTGTATTTACATGCCATTGTTGAACAGTGATAGGAAAAATTGGGCCTTTGGTGGTGGTGCTGGTGCCACAACACTGTAAGCCCTCACAGTTACTCTTGGTGGGCGCATGAATGGGCCCTGCTGTGAAATTGAAATTACACGCCCCTGTTAAACAGGGGCAGAAAAATTGGGCCTTAGGCACTGGTGCTGGTGCTGGTGCCACAACACTGCAACCTCTCCCAGATACTCTAGTTGGAGTGCAGGAATGAGCCCTGCTGCAAAGCATTGCATCAAAAATTGTAATTACATGCCCCTGTTAAACAGGGGCTGAAAAATTGGGCCTTAGCCACTGGTGGCAGCACCCAGAAACAAAAAAGTTCTTCCAAGCTATCATCAAGAATGGGATCATTGAGGAGGAGGATAGTCAGTCAACATAACAGGACAGTCACTCAGCATCAGCATCAGTCTTGAAGGGATGTGACATTTGAAAATAAATTATTCTGTTATATCAGCTTCAGGTGCTTGGTAGCTAGTGGTGATCCAAGACTGGTTCATCTTTATGAAGGTCAGTCGATCAACCGAGTCGGTGGACAGGCGCACCCTGTGATCCGTGACAAAGCCTCCAGCAGCACTGAATGTGCGTTCCGAAAGAACGCTGGATGCAGGACAGGCCAATAGCTCAATTGCATACTGTGCAAGCTCTGGCCAGTGATCCATCCTCAACACCCAGTACGCCAGAGGATTGTCGGTGGGAAAGGTGTCCAAGTCTGACCTTGCCCCTAGGTATTCCTGCACCATGTATATCAGACACTGGCGATGGTTGCTGGAACCGATCATACCTTGGGGCTGCGGACTAAAAAATTGTCTGAACGCAACTCGTTGTCCAGGACCAGGAGTTTGTAACCTCCCAGTCTCTGGGGACGCATTGCACAGACCTTTCTGCAAGGCCTCCCGGAGTTGTCTCATCCCCTGCTCCCTTTGCGACGGCAAGATAAGGTCCGCAACCTTACCCTTGTACCGTGGATCAAGGAGAGTGGCCAGCCAGTAATGGTCCCTCTCCTTGATCCGAAGAATACGAGGATCCTTCCGCAGACTTTGCAGGATCAGGAAGGCCATGCAGCGTAGGTTAGCTGAGGCATTCGGTCCGGAGTCCTCTTGGGTCACTAAGGACGACATGATCCACAGCCACCTTCTCCCAGCCACGTACAAGTCCATGGGTTTGTTGGGACTGTAAATCATCCCTAAAAGACTGCTGCTGTTGATGCTGAGTGCCATGCTCCACCTCCATGCTGACACAATCCTCCTCCTCCTCCTCCTCTTCCTGTGTGATGGGTGGGACACAAGGAACACTGTCTGGGAAAAGGGGGCCTTGAGAGTCAAGGAAGTTCTCCTCTTCCTGCCTCTGTTCTGCCTCAAGTGCCCTGTCCATTATTCCACGCAGCGTATGCTCCAACAGGTGGACAAGAGGTACAGTGTCACTGATGCATGCACTGTCACTGCTCACCATCCTTGTGGCCTCCTCAAATGGTGCCAGGACAGTGCATGCATCCCCGATCATGCCCCACTGGCGTGGTGAAAAAAACCCGAGCTCCCCTGACCCTGTCCTGGTGCCGTAGTCGCACAGGTACTCATTGATGGCCCTCTGCTGCGTGTGCAGCCGCTGCAGCATGGCCAACGTTGAGTTCCACCTGGTGGGCATGTCACATATAAGGCGGTTCTTGGGCAGGTTCAACTCCTTTTGCAGCTCAGCCAGCCGAGCACTGGCATTATATGATCTGCGGAAATGCACACAGACTTTCCTGGCCTGCCTCAGGACATCCTGTAAGCCCGGGTACCTGCCCAAGAACCGCTGCACCACCAGGTTAAGGACGTGAGCCACACAGGACACATGGGTCAGTTGTCCCTGTCGGAGGGCGGAGAGAAGGTTGGTGCCATTGTCGCAAACCACCATTCCTAACTTAAACTGGCGTGGCGTCAACCACCTCTCGGCCTGCCCCTGTAGAGCTGACAGAACCTCTGCTCCAGTGTGGCTCCTGTCCCCCAAACACACCAGCGCAAGCATGGCATGGCATCTTTTTGCCTGCGTACTTTCGTAGCCCCTTGAACGCCTATGGAGCACCGCTGGTTCCGAGGACAAAGCACAGGAAGAGGCCATGGAGGAAGAAGAAGAGGAGGAGGTGGAGGAGAGAGGTGTGTCACAACCAGTAGTAGCATTTTGGAGGCGTGGCGGCGGAACAACCTCCAACACTACTGCACCTTGTCCTGCATCCTTCCCAGCTGCCAAAAGAGTGACCCAATGGGCAGTGATAGAAAGGTAACGTCCCTGTCCATGCCTGCTGGACCATGAGTCAGCGGTAATATGCACCTTACCGCTGACTGCCCTGTCCAGCGAGGCATGGACATTGCTTTCCACATGCCAAGCTAGCATTCAGCATGTGGATGACTGGGAGTGAACTTCGTTTGACGGTCCAGCAGCTGGGGCAGGGAAATTTGCCTGCTACAATCGGACGTCAGTGTACTGCTAGCAGAGTGCCCGCAAGTACTTGGCTGTGACACACCTAATTCTACACCTTCATTCCTCTCAGTGCAGGTTTCAGAGAGGACTGAAGGTATAGTGGGGTTGGAGATCCCAGCTGATGAGGAGCAAGGAGAGGTCCGCTTTATTCTTTGGTGTGGGTCTTTAAGGTACACTTGCCAACGAGCTGCATGGCAGGTCAACATATGTCTAGTCAAGCAAGTGGTGCCCAAGCGGCTGATGTTTTGGCCACGTGAGATACGCTTGAGACATATGTTGCAAATAGCAGCGGTGCGATCTGATGCACTCGACTCAAAAAAGGCCCACAACAAAGAACTTTTGGAATAACGGGCAGAGGCAGTGCCCTGCACAGGCATAGCTCTGCGGTGTGATTCAGTCGGTGTGCTGCCCTTACGCTGGCCCCCAGAGGGCATCCTGCCTTGTTGGAGATGTGCCTCCTCCTCATCCTCCTTCTCTCTCCTATCAGGCACCCACGTGGAGTCAGTGACCACATCATCCCCTCCCTCCTCATCACTGGAGCCAATCTGGCAGTATGCTGCAGCTGCTGGAACATGACTGCCAGATTTCTGTCCTTCTTGAGCATCCCCTCTCTCTGCTCTCACGCTACTGCCTTCCTCTAGCTGGGTATCATCATCAGACCCTTCGAAACGCTGGGCATCCTCCTGGAGCATGTACCCAACACTGTGCTCAAACAGTTCGGGGGACTCCTCAGGAGGACACGGTGGGTCTAGGGAAGGAGTGACTGATGATGACATAGATACAAGGGAAGAGGACTCTTTGGCAGCTGCTTTGCCAGTACCCTGAGCCTGGGTGAGAGAGGATGATGAGGGCTTGGTCATCCACTCTACCAAGTCTTCGGCATGATGCGGCTCAACACGTCCAGCTGCCGAAAATAAGGACAAGCGTGTCCCATGGCCACGTGCTGATGACAATGCACCGCGTCCACGACCAGCACTGTTGTCTCTAGACACAGAGCCTGCTTGCCCTCTTTTATTGGCTCGTGACTGTCTGCCTCTCTTTGTTGGCCTTCCAGACATAGTAATGGCCTGCAGGGAGATGGGAAAACCAGCAATTGGGTAGTGTATATTGTGCTGGAGGCACACAACACCCACTAACTCCAGCAGATGCCTTTATTAGAGAACAGCAATGACGGGTATATACAGGTGTATACTGTACTAGGGCACACAACACCCACTAACTCCTACAGATGCCTGTATTAGAGAACAGCAATGACGGGTATATACAGGTGTATACTGTGCCACTAACTCCTGCAGATGCCTGTATTAGAGAACAGCAATGACGGGTATATACAGGTGTATACTATGCCACTAACTCCTGCAGATGCCTGTATTAGAGAACAGCAATGACGGGTATATACAGGTGTACACTGTGCCACTAACTCCTGCAGATGCCTGTATTAGAGAACAGCAATGACGGGTATATACAGGTGTACACTGTGCCACTAACTCCTGCAGATGCCTGTATTAGAGAACAGCAATGACGGGTATATACAGGTGTACACTGTGCCACTAACTCCTGCAGATGCCTGTATTAGAGAACAGCAATGACGGGTATATACAGGTGTACACTGTGACACTAACTCCTGCAGATTCCTGTATTAGAGAACAGCAATGACGGGTATATACAGGTGTACACTGTGCCACTAACTCCTGCAGATGCCTGTATTAGAGAACAGCAATGACGGGTATATACAGGTGTATACTGTGCCACTAACTCCTGCAGATGCCTGTATTAGAGAACAGCAATGACGGGTATATACAGGTGTACACTGTGCCACTAACTCCTGCAGATGCCTGTATTAGAGAACAGCAATGACGGGTATATACAGGTGTACACTGTGCCACTAACTCCTGCAGATGCCTGTATTAGAGAACAGCAATGACGGGTATATACAGGTGTACACTGTGCCACTAACTCCTGCAGATGCCTGTATTAGAGAACAGCAATGACGGGTATATACAGGTGTACACTGTGACACTAACTCCTGCAGATGCCTGTATTAGAGAACAGCAATGACGGGTATATACAGGTGTACACTGTGCCACTAACTCCTGCAGATGCCTGTATTAGAGAACAGCAATGACAGGTATATACAGGTGTATACTGTGCCACTAACTCCTGCAGATGCCTGTATTAGAGAACAGCAATGACGGGTATATACAGGTGTATACTGTGCCACTAACTCCTGCAGATGCCTGTATTAGAGAACAGCAATGACGGGTATATACAGGTGTATACTGTGCTGCCCTGCCTGCCTATCTAGCTTAGTTAACAGCAATAAAGTGTAGATCCAGGTGTATACTGTGCTGGAGGCACACAACACCCACTAACTCCTGCAGATGCCTGAGAAAAGAATAGAACATAGAACACACTGTCCCTGCCTATGTATCTCTTTCCCTGCACGCCGGACACACCGCACAAGGCCGCCACGCTGGCGGCCTTTTATAGTGTGGGGCGTGTACTAAACCCCCCTGAGCTATGATTGGCCACAGGCATCCTGCCTGTGGCCAATTATGGCTCTCCTCGCTGCCGGTGCTGTGATTGGCCAAGCATGCGGGGTCACAGTGCATGCTTGGCCAATCACAGCGCCGGGATTGCACTGCGATGGCGCAGTGTATTGTGGGCCGTTCGCGTCACTCGAATTTGGCGCGAACGGCCCATAACGTTCGATCTTTGGCGAACGATCGAACAGCCGATGCTCGAGTCGAACGTATGTTCGACTCGAACACGAATCTCATCCCTAGTAACTACCTGTCTGTTTTCTCACCAATGAACCTCCTGTCTTAGGCTTGATTCACACTAATGCGTTTTTTGATGCATTTTGCAGAAATGCTTGGAAATTGTTTAACATGGGTTCCTATGGAACATGTTCACATCAATGTATTTTTGTGCCTCTGCGTTTCTGTAAAGGGTCGGGGACTTTTTTTTCCCGCAAAATGCAGCGTTTTGCATGTAATAGAATTCAATGAACCCGCATCCAAAACGCAAGTACTGCGTTTTTACCGTGATTTTGCCGCGATTTGCGTCGTGGTTTTTTTTATTTTTTACACTGTATATAGCTGGTTGCTAAGGAGGGGGCCTGGGAAGCCGGCCGCCGCGTACTTAAGAACTGATGAGTCATCAGTTGTCAGCGGGCTTCCCGCTAAATGTAAAATAAAAAGAATTGCCGGAAAAAAAAAATTTGAAAAAAAAAATGCGTGGGGGTCCCCCCCCAGGTCCATAGCAGACCCCTGGGTCTAGTTATGGACCCCCACACCAAAATGAAATAAAATGGCGTGGGGGTCCCCCCAAAATCCATACCAGACCTTTATCCAAGCATGTCAGGAAAGAAAGGGGATGAGCGAGCGCCCCCCCCTCCTGAACCATACCAGACTGCATGCACTCAACATGGGGGTATAGGTGCTTTGGGGCAGGGGTGGCTCTGCGCCCCCCCCCACCCCAAAGCACCTTGCCCCCATGTTGATGGGGTAAGGGCCTCTTCCCGACAACCCTTGCCCGGTGGTTGTCGGGGTCTGCGGGCGGGGGGCTTATTGGAATCTGGAAGCCCCCTTTAACAAGATCCCCAGATCCCACCCCCATTATGTGAATGAGTATGGGGTACATTGTATCCCTACCCATTCACTAAAAAAAAAGTAGTGTAGTGTTAAAAAATACAGTAAACAGTTTTTGACAAACCTTTTATTAAAAATCTTCTTCTCCGCTTCTTCCTCCATCTTCTTCCGCATCTTCATCCTCCGGTCTACTCCTTCTCCCCCTGCTTCTTCTTCCACTCTTCTGTCTTCTTTGTCCGGTGTTCTTCTTCCTCTGCCGCCGCTCCCGCTGCCGCTCCTCCTCCGATGCTGCGTCCCGCTGATCTGTCGGTGCTGATGTCCTGCATCTTAAATAACAGCGGGGCGTGGCAATCGGATTACTTCATCTGGTGACCACGCCCCTTGTAACGTCACGACCCATCATGCTCCGGGCGGTGACATCACAAGGGGGCGTGGCCTCTGGGTGACGTTATCCGATTGCCACACCCCTGCCGTTATTTAAGTATTAAGTAATTATATATGGCATGAAAAATCGCTACCTTATTTTGGAATTAATCTCACCCTGACCTTTTGCTCTTTATACTCCCAAAACTATCCTGCTCTTTACAAAAAATGAATGGCCGACCTAGAAAAATGGTTACTCCATCCTCCGTCATGGTTTGGCAGATTGCATTCTGTAAAAATGAATATTCTCCCTAAAATATTGTATTATTTCCGTGCTCTACCAATTAAATTAATCCATTCTGAATTGACAAACTTTCAAAATAAATTAATTTCCTTTATTTGGGGAAATAAGAGACCCAGAATCAATAAACGTACTTTACTAACCCCAAAGAACAAAGGAGGATAAGGTACTCCTGATTTACTGAAATATTATTACGCAGCCATGTTAACAAACCTGACTAAATCTCATTCATTTAAACCCTACCCAATTTGGATGGATATAGAAACGTATGCATGTCAAGGTCACTCAGTTTCCCATATGATTTGGTTACCACCTAAAGAGAGACCCCCTATTTTATGCCCAACTTTATCTATTTCCCTAAATATATGGGATAGATTAAATAAATATCACAAGTTTAAATCTCCACATACCCCATTAGCTTGTATATTTGAGAACAAAAGCTTTACTCAGTATCCCACTCCCATGAGATTTGCATGGTGGACAAACAAAGGTCTTTTACGTATAGCTGATCTACGTGATTCAAAAGGCATATTATCTTATACATTTTTGGAACAACATTATCATATACCTATCAGAGAAAAAATACGTTATTCACAGATTATATTACAAAGATATCAGAAAATATCGATATAACGACTATGTCTAAAATTGAATATCTGTGTCTAAAGTATGACTTATATCGAGGGCATATCTCAGAAATGTATTCCATCCTAAATACTTCTCATACTAACCTAAGCTATATGGAAAAATGGGAAGAAGACCTTCAAGAAAATTTTGACTTGATTGAATGGCAAAATATGTCTCAAATCATTGCGTTCTCTCATGAATATCTCCATCATTGAGGCAAATTACAAAATTCTTATGAGATGGTATATGGTCCACTCTAGATTGGCATTATTTATACCTGAATCATCTCCTCATTGTTTCCGTGGATGCAGGAAAGAGGGAACAATGTATCATATATGGTGGCAATGCCCTTAAGTTAGCAAATATTGGATAAGAATATACAATTTTATATATTCTCTAACCCAAATTAACCTAATCAAATCACCAAAACAAGCACTATTGGGTTATAAATTTGAAAAAATAAATACATTTCAAAACCGTTTAATTACCTTTATATTCATATCAGCAATAATAATAATAGCGAAAATCCCTATGACATGTATTTTGAACTACACAAATTTAATTACATGTTTAATGTTTTATTTTATGTACATTTTCTTTTGTGAAAATACTTCAAAATAATAAAAACTATTGAAAGAGAAGAACAAACCTACAGTCCCTAGCCCGTTCGTAACTCGGGGACTGCCTGTGTATATATATATATATATATATATAGTAGTTACATAGTTAGTAAGGTTGAATAAAGACACCAGTCCATCATGAGTGAGTGTGGGTGCGCATCTACAATTCTCCCTACCCTTGTACATTGTGTCTCATTAAGATGCTCATCTATTATATTATTATTTATTTGAGGTACCCATATAGTGCCATCAATTTATACAGTGCTCCACACATACATCGCACACTCACATCGGTCCCTACCCTCAAGGAGCCCACAATTCAAAGTCCCCAACTCACATTCATATACTAGGGCCAATTTTTTACAGAAGCCAATTAACCTACCAGCATGTCTTTGGAGTGTGGAAGGAAACCGCAGTACCCAGAGGAAACCCACGCAGGCACAGGAAGAACATGCAAACTCCAGGCAGGTAGTGTCATGGGTGGGATTTGAACCAGCGACCCTTTTTACTGCTAGGCGAGAGTGCTACCCACTACACCACTGTGCCGCCGTATCTTTGATAATGCAAACAAAGATATCCATTACTATTTACCACCAAATGAAAGCCCAATATGTTCTGAAACAACAAGATATATTGCACCTGAATTCACTAAGTAGTTGAAATAAAATGTACATGTAGCACACACATACCCTTCTCCTCCCCGTCCTTGGCTCACTCACAGGAGGAAAAGGCATACGATGCCACCATGCCCGTACCCTCTGGTTTGCAGAGGTTAAGCACACTTATAACTTACGGGTCTTGCAGCAAGGTTCTCCTCAAAGTTGGTTCTCGTCCCCTAGAATGTAAGGGAAAGTCTCTATATCCCCAATTAACTCCAAGGTTCACACCAGTAGCAACTCCAACGTAGAGTTTATTTTTTTTATGCACGAATAACCATAAACTTGAGAAGAAAGAAAGGTGTTAGAAAGGCAGATCAGATTCAGACACTCCTGGCTTCTTCGCCACTCGATCCTGAGTGGGTATAGCTCACCTGGATAGTCACCCAATGGCACTAGCAGCCGGCATGTAGCTCAAACAGTCAATGAAATTCCCTTGATGGATGCGATCAGGAGATCCCCTGCCACAGAATCTATAGTGTCCCGAACCTCCTAATGGTTACGCTGTTAAATCCCTTTTCGGATGGATGACATCCCTCCAGAGAGTTACTGGGCCCCTTCCTTCATTGTGATCTCTCACCAGTCCTTCAGAACGATCCTCCCCCAGCCTCCTCTTCCAGATACGGGTCCCCTCGCAGGGCGACACCCTGGGATTCTTCCTCCCCGAAGTGGGCTCCAGCTAAAGGTGCTGGGCCCAGGGTTGATGTTGCAGTCCCAGGACTAAAGGTGCTTGGGACTGAAACGCACGTGGCCCCATGGCCTGGAGGGCCATGCACTTGAACTTGGACCATAGGTTCTCCCTCCGGGCATGAGCCCCAGGAATTGCTTGCTCTCTCTAATGGCGTCCGCCCCTTTTGTACCCTCTCCCGGCATGCACAGCGGGTAGACCACGCCCACTGCACGGCTGCTGAGAGAGGACACCCAATCACCACTCCATCACCTGTGGTTCAACCCAGAGTACAAGTGACAGCGCCACCCATACTTCTAAGGGGAACTGCACGCCTGGTGAAAAGGCAGAGTCCAATAAGAATTAGAAGATCCGAGCCAACTACCACTCGAATCACCCCTAAATTTAGTATAGCTGCCCCCTAAATTGGGACCCCCGCTACATACAGTTTTACTAACACATATCATAGCTGCAAAACTGTGTTCATACAATAGGATTTGTTTTACTGTCATTACGAAGGAAGGGGTTAAGGGGTTTAAAAAGTGTGGGGCTTTGTACATGATTTCTTTATTTGTTACATCCAGGAAAAAAAACATTTTTGGGGAGATAAATATGAAATATTGCATATTAATATTCTGTATTCTCCTTTTGAGCCAACAGGAGAAGCTGAAGGCTCCTCTGCACATTTTATTACATTTTTGATGTTTAACTCAACAACAGCCCCATCAATATCAGAGGGTTGAGTCTACAGTTTCAGTACACAAAAGAAGCCCTGAAGCCGGAAGGTGCTGCTGTGCTGCCTCTTTAGCTAAATCATTGTGTAAAACATTTTATTGTAAGACAAAGATGGTTGTTGCAATGTTTTGTGTTACACAATATTTGCACAACTGCTTATCAAATCTACGGTATATTTTCCGGAAAAAAATACACTGAAAAGAATTTTAATGCAGAGGACCACAATGTAATCTCCAATTTTCTATACAAAATAAAAGATGATGAAGTTTTGCGTAAATAGATACCAAATATATCACACCTCAAAACTGTGTGTGCTCACTAAATTGCAAATCATTCTGGAACTCAAATTTAAGAGACCTAGAATGATTGCTCCGACTCTGGTGTATGGTGATATAAAACGTGTGACACAATTGTTTACATACATGTGTGTGCTCTAGGTGGGCATTTGCATTTGTATGCCCAAAGAGTGAAGAGGTTAATTGCACAATCACACTTTTGGGAACTGGAAGATAGAGCCTTCTGTATCTTGGTACTGGAATAATTAAAAATTATTAGACAAAGCGTTTCTTGCAAGTGCATGTCTGCTTAACCGAGGCAGTGCAAGATTTATACTTTTATTGCATGTGTTAAATAGAAATATATATATATATATATATATATATATATATATATATATATATATATATATATGTAGCGGGGTGTTCCCCTTTAATCAGAGACAGGAAATTCCAGAGAGAGGGGAGTCGGGGGGAAGGAATATAAGGAGGGGGCGAGGCCTAGCTCTTTCTCTTTGGACACGGGTGGCAGAGAGAGAGATACACCTGTGCGGATCTGTGCTGTTCCAGGCCTGAAGCCTGGGGCCTGTGGAGCGAACCAAAGAGCCTTCCACCCCCTTTGCGAGCCTGGGTGGCATCCAGACTCATCTCTTCTAAAGTTATCTGGATCGGGGATCCGATCGCAGAAGCCGCCGTGGACGAGGACCGACACAGCCGGTGGAAGTTCCGGACTGAGGGAAGTGTTCCGGAGTGGTGAGCGAGCGAAAGCTCATCTTTAAACTGTTACTTTTATACTTTGTGCCTACTAGACTTCCGAGGCCTAACACCTCCGGTGAGGGAGAATTACCCCCCCTCTATTGGATTACAAATACATGGTTTTAAATACTTCAAGTGCACCACCTTTACAGATCCTGTGCCGGTGAAGATTTGTGTTTCTTCTAAGACTGAGTTTCATGGTTAGGGATCAGGCCTGATCCGTTAGTTAATTATAAGTTAGTTATTACACCACAGGGTGTTTAGGTAACGGTCGCCCCACGTGGCGCTCCGTCCCCTTTCCATTGCTGGTACACACACACACAGTATTGTGATTTATAACTGCAGGGACCTGCTTATGTGTTGTGAACCAAATGTTACATGCATGTTATTCCCTTTTATCTTACCACAAGCAGTAAAGTCAGTTATTATTTACGACATTGTCTATGAGTCTGAGTTATCAATCCACACACCCACATTTAAAGCATAAGTGATTGTTTATGTGAAATTGCTGTGGGTTAACTGTGCCAGAGCGGGTAGAGCAGATTTCCGGGGGGTTGGGGAAGCTGTGCTCAGGGCCCAAATCAAAACTTGCGGCTCTCTTAAGTTGAGGGTTTCGCTACACGTGGGGGCTCGTGAGTCCGGGATAGAGTGTGTTCTAGAGATGGACTTGAGAATGTCTACATTGGAACTTTGCTGCCCAGAGGAGTTCCGAGCAGATCGGCCATATTACTGGCCAAAGTGCGTCCCTGCTCGGAGTTGTGGAAATGACCCTAACAAGGGAAAGGCCCATGCGGAGGAGCGGGAAAAGGGAGAGGTCCAGCCGTGTGACGTACTGCACGTGGGGACTGTTAACGCACTGCGCCACGAGGCACCCCATGGCGACATCGTTCATGGGCGGAGTCAAGAAGAAGCCCGCGAAAATGTACAGCTCACGGGAGGAGTCTGGCCAAGTGTGGGGATACACGTGGAGACTCCGGCGCGGGGTCAGTGCATGATGGAGCAGCAGACAGTCGGGATGACCTCAAGTGCCCCGTGGATTATGGTTCCTCACCCCACGAGAATGACTTCCTTTGCTGCCCCCATCACAGACACGGGGATAAGACTTAGGCCCCGAGGGCGGTTGGCTCTGTACACTTGCAGAGACATGGAGGCCCTCGGTGTGATCTGTCCCGGCTGCTCGGGACTGGTGGTCACCCTGAAGCCATTCGGGCGATGTGAGGAGTGCAGAGAATTCCTTTTTGAGGTCGAGTCGTCCACAGCAAGGCCCCGGGCCCTTCGCCTCAACCACCTCACGGGTACTGCTACTCCGGAAGGGGAGATCAAGGCCTCTGTCGAGGTTCCCGTGCGCGCTGACCAGGGCGATGGACTGCCCAACAGAGAAAAATCCGAGGATGCTGCCTCGGTCGCCACAAGTTCTCTGCTCCCACCCCCAAAGAGGAAAGTTGGCCTAGTACAGGCATCCTATGGACGTGGTCGAGCTTCACCCCGCTGCTTGCCTGGCCTGGATGGCGCCGGTCGAGAAGGAAGTCCCGGACATCCCAGTCTACAAGGGTCAGGTGAGCCAGGGGCTGGGACTGTGGTGGTGGTTGGAGGTGTCGGGGGCCCATTGGAGGTGGAACCCCCCAGGGAAGATGATTCTGTGTCCACGGGTAGATATCTGCCTGCGGAGATGTATGACACCTCCGACCTAGAGTCGCTGTCTGACTGCGGAGACGATGGCGAGATAGACGAACTGTTCAGCCGCAAGGGCTGTGATAGAGTGCCACTTCTTGCTTCCCGTGCGGTACGGGATTCGCCTATGTACACAGGAGATAGCACGCCTCAGGTGGAAGACCCGCAGCTTACGAGGGAACCTACCCCTCCACCTGTGTCCTCATCTACTGTTACCTCACCTACTTTGGTTGTGGGGACACCCCGCGCTTCTCTGAGAGCGCCGAAAGTCATTTCCAGGGAGCTGGTAAAGGTACCTCGGCATCCGGAAGCTATTGTGCTGCCTGGAACTGGAGAGAAAGCCACTATGCCACCTTTGGCCCGCTTGCAGAGACTGTTTTGCCATAAAGTAGCTCGGGAATATGGGTGGGAGTACCTGTATCTACCCCGGGACTTGCTGTATGAGGTGGAAGTCTGGAGAACAAGATGGTATGACGAGTTTGTGTGGGACAAGTTGAAGGTGCCCCATGCTCGCAGGTACCTGGAATGTGTGCCGTCAGTGTCTAAGAGGTTTGAGGACTGCAAGGCTGAATGGAAATTGGGGCGCCATATCCATGCTGACAAGATAGTCATTTGCAGAAGAGAAGGAGAAGATGTCGAGTATTCGATAGAGGCATTTGACAAACACCTGAAACCCCTGTACCTGCCGGATCCAAAGTTTTACTTATAGGAGAAAAGAACTCCTGTTTATTTCTTTTGTGCACTTGAACTTTCTGGAAGAGCCATTCCCAGACACGCAGGACTGTGCCCTGTTTTTGTTTTTGTTTGGGCTTTTCTTTTTCTCGTTGGAGACTTGGGGACTGTTGTGTTTTCGTGTTTCCCCTTTTCTTCATGTGCCAAAGGCAAGGACATTTGGGAATAGTGGCAGAGTAGGAAAAGCTGGAAGAACGAAGATTCGTTGAGTGTCATGACCGCGGCATTGTCACCAGGTGGCAGTGTTGCGCAACAAATGTTTGAAAATGTTTCACACACACATCACCTTGCTTGTTGGAGTGAGTGGGTCTCTCGGCTGACGGGCCCACTCATCCCAAATGACACGAAATTATGTTAGGATGTTGTTTTTTCTTTCCCCTGCAGGAGAATCGTCAATCAAGACCATTGAGAGTGGGTGGCTCTTAGACAGTGTGGGAGAGGGGTTGTGATTATGCAGATGTTAAAAATGTTTTATGACATAAGTTGTTTTATATGTTCCCCATTCCCTGAGCAGGTCTTGGCACTTGGGAATTTTTTTTTTAGAGGAATTGCTTCAGGGGTTTCACTCCATGCCACCACCTTATGGGAGGCATGGGTGTGCACCTGACGCTGGGGACCAGCGTCAAATTACAGGGGGGAGTGTGTAGCGGGGTCCTCAAATTGATGGGATACACCTGGGCAATAGTGTGACCCAGGTGTATAATTGTGTTAGGATTCAGACCCTTTTTTGTTTCGTGGAGGATTGGAGGATGTAATATTCTCCTTTGCCTGTGGGTGGCGTAGTACCCACGGGCTTCAGGTAGAATCATCCCCTGCAGTGCTCCCTGTTTGGTCTCTTCCCGGAGATGGTATGGCTGGGGCGGGGAACCCGCCGGGCCATTGATGGGAGGAGATAAAAGGGGGAGACACGCTTGCCACGAGGTTCTTGCGGAGAAGGAGGTCCTCGGAGGAGGAGGGTTGCGGTCCGCACCCAGGGCCCTTAGGCCTGGGTGCTGGAGATCCAGGAGTCTGGTCCAGGTGCCCATGGCCTGGTCTGGAGTCATGTTGGCGTCCATCCCAGGCACCTTTAGCCTGGGGTGAGGTACTATCGAGGAGGCCTGGGGCCCAGTACCTTCGACTGGGTCCCGCTAGGGTGGACTGTCCGAGGGTCCCTGAGCGGAGGGACTCGTACCTGAGGTGAGGAGGCCGGGGAGGTTACCCACTGGAGACCCGGAGCAGCACCAACCCGGTGACAGTGGGCCTCTGGGAACTCTCTTGGGAGGACACATCCCCCTGATAGGGGCCACAGCGCATCAAAGAGGGCTCCATTGCTGTTCATAGGGGTTGCTGGAAGAGACCCCATCCTTCCTGTTCTGTAACAGCCGGATTGGCTTAGGCGCCGCTGGTCATAGTACAGTGGCATAGAACTGAAACATTAGGAAGTGCCTTGATCTGCTCATCCCACCGTTGTTAAGGTTATAGGTCCCAACCAGTTTGCTGCGAAAGAACTGTTTATTGTGCTTTGCGTATTGGAGTGTCAAATAAACAAGTGTTGGACCTTTCTCCGGTGTGTGAACTCCAGTTACTGGAAGCAGAGGGGAGGCTGGTGAGCTTGCAATTACAGACTCAGTGCATTCACAGAACACACCGGCCCGAGGAAACATCAGTAAGTGGCCTTCACCTCCCTACTACAATGGGGAGGACATGGGCCGTGGCGCATCTCACTCTCGCAACCCAGGAACCCCTAGACATGAGTTGGCGTGTAACCGATAAAGATGGAGAGAGAGTGAGGCCGCTACACGTGGGGGCTCGTAAATCCGGGATTACTGAGACAGCGGTGAGAGCCCGCCAAGACTTACCGGCATGGACCCGAAAGACATCAGAACGTGGTGTGAAGTAGCCAAGACAGATCCAAGCCAGTCAGTGGTCATTAACATTCCGGGTCAGGAATGGTCGACCGAAACGGTGGAAGGGTTAATGAAGTCAGACCCAGACACCTCACACCAGTATACGCTAGTGGAATATTCAGATGGGAAGCCAGAGGCTTGTAAATGCAAATATGCGCGGATGCCGGATAACAGATCTTATAGTTTGGCGTACGCTACTAAGAAAGAGCTATCACCAACGGGATCACCGCAAGTTGCGGCCCGTACCCCGCCAGAGAGGAAAGACGGAGCGACACCTCCGGTGACGCCTGCACCTGCCACGGCCATATCACCCGAACTGATAAAGGCGTTAGGGGATCTACTAACAAACTGTCAGAAGACAAGCACAGTGCACGTAGAGACTAGCTACCGGAGACTAAAAACATTCTCGGGGGAGCTCCCCGTCCCTGCGGGGGAGGAAGATTTTGACACTTGGGTGGAACAGGCATTACAAGCAGTAGAGGCATGGGAGGTGCCTGAAGCACAGAAAAGACAACGAGTTTTAGAAAGTTTGAAAGGTGCCGCGGCAGAAGCGGTGAAGAGCTTCCGTTTTGGAAATGCAAACTGTACAGCTCAAGATTGTCTGGCCATGCTGCAGGAAGAGTTTGGACAGCTGGAGAAGGTGACAGAGATGGTCTACCAATTTGAACATACTTTCCAGCAGCCGAATGAGAAACTGTCAGAGTATGTTAGAAGGTTGAACAGGCTGTTATGCAAGATCGTCCTGAAGAAGGGAATGCTGCCCAAAGATGCAGATGAAGCACGAATGAAGCAGATCATGAGGGGAGCGCGGCGCTCAGACCCAGTCTGGCTGCACCTGAAAACCTCAGGAGGAGGAATGTCACTAACCTACTCTGATCTAATAAAAATTATTAGGGACGAAGAGGCGCTGCAGAGAGATCAGCAGGTGGCCAGAGTGAGTGTCACCCCTGTACCAGTGTTGGTCAGTTCAGTCAAGAGCCCGGAAAGAGATGCAGAAGTCGACACTTTGAAATCACAAATGTCCCAAGTGTTGGAGATGCTGACCTCTTTGATGGAGAAAGATCAAAGAAGAGCAGAGAAACCAAGTCCAAGAAAGGAGTTGTTCCCGAATACCTCAGAACCAGCTTCCATACAGGACCGAGAAGAGATGCTATGTTACAACTGCGGGGGCAGTGGTCACTTTGCCAGTAGGTGTTCCAGTCCCAAGAAGAAGAAAATGGATAATCGCCAGCCGGCGGGAAACTCCAGAGGGCCCCGGTGAGGGAGTCAACCGGGTGCCCATCTCTTTCAGTGAACTCCAAACTGAATGGAAGGAAGCAAAAGAGAGGGGACAAGACCCCTCAGAAGGAATCTAGGGTCTCTCAACCAAGATACACACCAGAGAGAGGGGACAAGACCCCTCAGAAGAAATTTAGCACTCCCAAGAAGGAATGTTTACAACCAAGAGACAATAACATCCCTCAGCGGGTTTGTACTCCCATTAGGGTGGGGAAGGTCAATGCATACCGGGCTCAAGAGAGAATAAAGTCAAAAACAAACTGGATGAAGACAAGTCCTCAGAAGAAAGTGACCTCAACCCGGCCGTACCCAGAAGAATTGGTCGGCCCGTCCCCCACTGTATCTATCCAGGTGGAAGAAGTATATACGAAGGCCCTCCTGGACACTGGAGCTCAAGTGACTTTGTTGTACAGAGACTTCTACGATAGGCACTTAAGCCATTTGCCTATACAGAAGATAGAAGAACTGGAGATATGGGGCCTGGGAACGCAGAGGTTCCCCTATGATGGTTATCTGCCCATAAAGCTGACATTCGACCCCTCTGTGGCTGGGAAGACAGAAGTGTTCGACACCCTGGCAGTTGTGTGTCCTAGACCACCCGGGGCCAGCAAGATGTCCCTCATCATAGGCACCAATACGGATCTAGTGAGAAGACTTCTGACCCCCCTGGTGAAGATGAGGAGCCATCAAGATCCAAACATCCATCCCATGCTGAAGACAGCCTACCAACGGTTAGTGTTGGAGCAGAAGACCCCAGGAGAGGGGATAGGGAAGGTGTGGAGACTGGGGAGAGAAGGAGTGGTGCTGCAGCCCGGACAGGTGGCTTGCCTCAGGGCCACTGTGAAGCTCACCTGGAAGCAGCCTGGTCCCTTTGTCATGCTGGAATCCGACCCAAGGGAAGATCACTCAGGCCTGGAAGTGATACCGGAAGTGATTCCAACCAAGGCCCTGAAGAAAGCCAGGGGAAGAGTCCCGGTGAGTGTGAGGAACTCTACAGAAAGGGCCATAGAGATCCCTGCCCGGATGCTGTTGGGACAGGTGAGTCCTGCTGTCCCAGTCAGCTGGTCAGAAGTAAAGGGGACGGGTGAAGAAGGAGATGTTTGGGAAAAAATTTTCAATGGAGAACCCGAATTTACCTGGAGCCTGGAAAGAGAGAGCCAAGGCCCAGCTGACTAGATGGGAGAAGATTTTCTCCAAAGATGAGTTCGATGTGGGGTGTGCGAGGAGTGCTACCCACCGCATCCGCCTGCAAGAAGACAAACCGTTCAGGGAGAGAGTCAGGCGGGTTCCGCTGGCAGATCTGGAGGATCTGAGGGAACAGCTTGTAGAACTGAAAAAGACTGGGGTGATTCGAGAGTCCAGAAGCCCTTATGCCTCTCCAATAGTGGTGGTCAGGAAGAAGAATGGGTCGCTGAGGCTCTGCATTGACTACAGAACTCTCAACAGGAGGACCACCCCTGATCAGTACACCACGCCAAGGATAGAGGACGCCTTACAGAGTTTGTCTGGAGCTAAGTGGTTCAGCGTGATGGACCTCAAGAGCGGGTACTATCAAATTCCCATGCACCCAGAGGATAAAGAAAAGACCGCTTTCATAACTCCTGTGGGGTTCTTTGAGTTTAATAGAATGCCTCAGGGCCTATCTGGGGCCCCAGCTACTTTTCAACGTCTCATGGAGAAGACTGTCGGAGATATGAACCTCATAGAAGTCCTCGTGTACCTGGACGATGTCATTGTCTTCGGGAGAACTTTGGAGGAACATGAGGCCCGATTGGAGAAAGTGTTGAGAAGGCTTAGTGAAGAGGGACTAAAGCTTTCCCCCGAGAAGTGTCGGTTCTACCAGTCTTCGGTGAACTATCTGGGACACATAGTGTCTGAAAAGGGGGTGGCTACTGATCCTGAGAAGTTGGAGGCAGTTACCTCCTGGCCAAGACCCACAACAGTCACCGAACTTAGATCTTTCCTGGGCTTCTGCTCCTACTATAGGAGGTTTGTGGATGGGTTCGCCCGTATTGCCAAGCCCCTAAATGAACTGCTCAAGACTGAAGGGGAAGAGGATGGCTTGGGACCCAGAAGACCCGGGGAGTCGGTTCAAGATCAGTGGACCCCCAGGTGTGAAGAGGCCTTCAGAACCCTGAAGAGGAGCCTCACCACAGCCCCAGTATTGGCCTATGCTGATCCCACCAGACCATACGAGTTACATGTTGATGCTAGTCATGAAGGCCTAGGTGGAGTGCTCTACCAAGAGTATGAAGAGAAACTGCGACCAGTGGCCTATGTGAGTCGGAGTCTGACCCCCTCGGAGAAGAACTACCCCACTCATAAGTTGGAGTTCTTGGCCCTCAAATGGGCAGTGGTGGACAAACTAAGAGACTACCTCTATGGGGCAGAGTTTACAGTAAAAACAGATAACAACCCTCTGACTTATCTATTCACCACTGCCAAGTTGGATGCCACAGGACACAGGTGGCTGGCTGCATTATCTGGGTTCAACTTCAGTCTTAAATACAGACCAGGGACTGGAAATAGGGATGCAGATGCCCTGTCCCGAAGATCTCATACCATGGCTGATGACTGGGAGGACTGGGCTCAGGTAGCACCGGAGGGAGTGCGAGCCCTTTGTCAGGGGGCTGAATTTCAAGCCAGAGGGGGCTCCAGAGCCGAGGAGATAGGAGTTACCACAGTGGGAGTCCCAAAACACTACTGCAGGGTGACTCAACTTGAAGAGGAATGCTTACCGAAGCTGTCTAAGAAGGAACTGAGGTGCGACCAATTGGAAGACCCCATGGGGAGATTGGTCTTTGAAGCATTGGAAAACGAGAGTCCAGAGAAACTTCGACATCACCCCTCCAAGGAGGCTCGTCTGCTAAGGAGAGAGCTAGACAAGCTACAGGTCCATCAGGGAGTGGTCTACCGAAGGGGCCCCTCTGATGACTCTGAGGATAAATGGCAGTTGTTTCTCCCAGAGAAGCACCGAGAGACTGTGCTGGTTGCTTTACATGACCAGCATGGTCACCTGGGAGCTGAAAGAACCTTCCAACTTGTCAGAAGCCGGTTCTATTGGCCCTGTATGAGGGCTGAAGTGGAGGAGTATTGCCACTCCTGTGCACGATGCATCCAGAGGAAGACTCTACCCCATCAAGCTGCCCCAATGGGCCACCTACAGAGTCAAGGCCCAATGGACCTGGTATGCATTGACTTTCTCTGCCTCGAACCCGATTTGAGTGGATTGGGAAATGTTCTGGTGGTAACCGATCATTTCACCCGTTATGCACAGGCGTTCCCCACCAGAGACCAGAAGGCTTCCACTGTAGCTAAGGTGCTTGTAGAAAAATACTTCGTCCACTATGGATTACCACAGAGAATCCACTCCGACCAAGGAAGGGACTTTGAGAGTCGCCTGATCCGGAACTTACTGGACTCCCTGGGAGTGGAAAAGACCAGGACTACCCCCTATCATCCACAAGGAGATGCCCAGCCTGAGAGATTTAACCGGACTTTGCTAAACATGCTTGGGACTCTGGAGACAGAGAAGAAGCAGCATTGGAGTCAACACATATCCACTTTGGTGCATGCCTACAATTGCACCACCAGTGATGTGACGGGTTACTCTCCCTACCGCCTCATGTTTGGGAGAGAAGCAAGATTGCCAGTGGATCTGGCCTTTGGCATTTCTCTAGACTATACCTCTGCTACCTCCCACAAAGGGTATGTAGACAGACTTAGGTATAATTTGAAAGCGGCCTATGAACAAGCCCAAGCGGCCTCAGACCAGAGAGGGGCCCGAAATAAAAGGAACTATGATTTGAAGGTTCGAGTGCAAGACCTGCAGCCTGGAGACCGTGTTCTGCTACGCAACCTAGGGATCCCAGGGAAGCACAAACTTGCTGATAGGTGGAGGTCTGAGCCTTACGTTATTTGTAGGAAACTCCCTGGGCTACCGGTGTACAAGTTAAAGCCAGAGGGGAGCGTGGGACCCTTGAAGACCTGGCACAGAAACCACTTACTCCCGCTTAAAGAAGCAGTCAGGATACCTCCAGTGAGGAACCTATCGGAATCTGTTTCCATCTTGGATACTCCCAGACCCAACACTCGGTCTCAGACCTCTCGATCTAGAGGTGGACAGGCTTCTCAACCAAGTGAAGATAGGAGAGGAGAACTGGAGTGGCTATGGCCTTCCTCAACCCCGGAAAATCCCACCATAGACCTTCCACCCACTGAGGATATGCAGGATGGGACCCTGAACCCAGAAGCTACAGAGTTCATTCCATCCAGTGGCGTGCCTGAATGCTGGGAAGATATTCCGGGCCTGTACTCAGATGAAGAAGAGACAGAGGCCCCAGAACCAGTGACGATGTCAGAGAGTGTTCCTGAAACAGAGCCTGTGGCATCAGAGCCTGAAGTCCCAAGAGAGCAGAGAGCTCGCAGAGTCGTGAGGCCTCCCATGAAGTTAACATACCCTCAATTGGGAAAGAGCTCAGAGGACTCTGTTACCACCGCTAGAAGAAGTAACGAGTGTTCCAATCCTTCCACTGTTCATTTGGTGGAGGGCAACCCCAGCTCACTCTCTGGCACAGTTAGGCAGGCCACTCATGCCAGTGTGACCTGTGGGGCAGGGAATCCCACCTCTGAGTTTTGGTGGCAATTCCCTGTACCAACATCATACTCCGCACTCTCTAAAATGGTTCAGAAATGTTGTTAAAATGTTTATCTTTGGGGACCAAAGAGTTTTAGTGGGGGGAGTGTGTAGCGGGGTGTTCCCCTTTAATCAGAGACAGGAAATTCCAGAGAGAGGGGAGTCGGGGGGAAGGAATATAAGGAGGGGGCGAGGCCTAGCTCTTTCTCTTTGGACACGGGGCGGCAGAGAGAGAGATACACCTGTGCGGATCTGTGCTGTTCCAGGCCTGAAGCCTGGGGCCTGTGGAGCGAACCAAAGAGCCTTCCACCCCCTTTGCGAGCCTGGGTGGCATCCACACTCATCTCTTCTAAAGTTATCTGGATCGGGGATCCGATCGCAGAAGCCGCCGTGGACGAGGACCGACACAGCCGGTGGAAGTTCCGGACTGAGGGAAGTGTTCCGGAGTGGTGAGCGAGCGAAAGCTCATCTTTAAACTGTTACTTTTATACTTTGTGCCTACTAGACTTCCGAGGCCTAACACCTCCGGTGAGGGAGAATTACCCCCCCTCTATTGGATTACAAATACATGGTTTTAAATACTTCAAGTGCACCACCTTTACAGATCCTGTGCCGGTGAAGATTTGTGTTTCTTCTAAGACTGAGTTTCATGGTTAGGGATCAGGCCTGATCCGTTAGTTAATTATAAGTTAGTTATTACACCACAGGGTGTTTAGGTAACGGTCGCCCCACGTGGCGCTCCGTCCCCTTTCCATTGCTGGTACACACACACACAGTATTGTGATTTATAACTGCAGGGACCTGCTTATGTGTTGTGAACCAAATGTTACATGCATGTTATTCCCTTTTATCTTACCACAAGCAGTAAAGTCAGTTATTATTTACGACATTGTCTATGAGTCTGAGTTATCAATCCACACACCCACATTTAAAGCATAAGTGATTGTTTATGTGAAATTGCTGTGGGTTAACTGTGCCAGAGCGGGTAGAGCAGATTGCCGGGGGGTTGGGGAAGCTGTGCTCAGGGCCCAAATCAAAACTTGCGGCTCTCTTAAGTTGAGGGTTTCGCTACATATATATATATATATATATATATATATATGTGAGACAAGCTTCTGTAAAAATCACACAACATCAGAAGGTTATTAAGACTGCATGCATGACTGCAATTCTGCAAAATGTAATGCCGCGTACACACGGTCGGAATTTCCGTCGGAAAATTATTTTTATTTTTTTCCGACGGAATTCCGCTCAAGCTTGGCTTGCATACACACACTCACGCAAAAGTTCTCTGAACTTTCGACCGTCAAGAACGCAGTGACGTACAACACTACGACGAGCCGAGAAAATGAAGTTCAATGCTTCCGAGCGTGCGTCAAATTGTTTCCGAGCATGGGAATTTTGCACGTCAGAATTGCTACAGACGATCGGAATTTCCGATAGGAACTTTTTCCGTCTGAAAAATAGAGAACCTGCTCTCAATCTTTTGTTGGTGGAAATTCCAACAGCAAAAGTCCGATGGAGCATACACACGGTTGGAATTTCTGACGAAAAGCTCACATCTGACTTTTCTTGTCGGAAATTCTGACCGTGTGTAGCGGCATAACACTAACGTTTATAATGTACATTGAACTGACTTTTATTTTGTTATAGAAAAAAATAAACACACTATTCATTTCTACAGAGCCATCACTTAACAAAAAGGGAACTATTAGCAATAATCAGTACTCTGGAATCTCAAAAATCAGGAAATAGAGGATAAGCAGGAATCTAACCCTAAATCACCTGCAGGGGATTTCTCAATACCCTTGCCTGCACTGACCCTTGATAATACGAATACATTTCACACCAACCCTGAATAAATCTGCTTATTGTGTATGTGGCATTGGCCAAGTTACCAACCCGGAGGCAGTAGAAGAAGAAAGGATGAATGATAAAAATTATCAGCATCTAGCAATGTCAGTTAGCCAATGTGTGTCATTAAAGACTGAAAAGGATTGTAAAACTAGCCTCCTTGCCAGAACTTTTCAATGCGCCATTGAAGTACTGAGGTTGATTTTTAATTAATTGCATTTTAAATCAAATTCCTGAAATTAGACAAAACAAGTAAAAAAAAAAAAAAAAAAGCCTTCTAACTCTAAATGGAAAGAATGGTCATATCCTCAAATACATTATAAAGAATTGGCATAGCTGAAGCTACAGATGGAGCAATAACCAATACAAACATAAACAGCTGCATGTATCTGGAACTAATCTAACAATTAGCTATCTCACCAAGAGAGCAAAACACATATTTCTCATAAAGGGAGACAATGCTAATTACTTTATTCATTCACTTGTTACTGTTCAATTATTCTAATCGACACTTGTTTATTGTAATATTAAATATCTGCGTCATAAATAAATATAAAGAAACAAATAAACAGTATCAGCTATGTATTTCACACATTCGTATATTATATGTTATATAACTGTGTGCATATTATATGTTATATCATTTTTTGATAGAAAGTGAAAAATGATGGCTTCAGATAAAATAAGTTTTCATTAACTTTTATATTTTAATGGTGTCATTTCCGAACATGCTTGTCATTAACACAATGACAATGAGGTTTTGTGTCTGTGTCAATAGGCTTTTGTTCACTTCCAAGTTGTTTTACATTCCCATATAAGTCTCTGGGGGTGCGGATCTCCCCCAACAAAAAGTCAACTGTAGGTGAAATGCACCTGTCAATGAATTTTGAATATCTCTAAAGTATCTTGTTAACATAGACCTTTAGGACTGGATTCACATATGTCCGGTGCGTGTCTGTTCACCAGTTCAGGTGAGAATAGGTTCCGAATATTTGCCTGAATTCGCACTTGAATCTGACCCAAACATGCACAGGACCCTTTTTCAATACGGACCGCGGCTGCCTCGGACATGTGTGAACTGGCTCTATTGAGAGCCAGTCACACTCACATGTCATGCGAATTGGATGTGGGGAAAACCCGTATCCAAATCGCATATGTGTGAACCCAGCCTTAAAGTAAAAACATAACTGATTTTCCATTGTTGGATATATACCTGCGATGATAATTAGATGTTCAGGCATAATCCAGATGTCTAACCACATTCGGAAGGATTTACCCCCTTCCTGACCAAGCCCTTTTTTGCGATACAGCACTGAGTCGCTTTAACTGACAATTGCGTGGACATGCCACGCTGTACCCAAATAAAATTGACGTCCTTTTTTCCCCACAAATAGAGCTTTCTTTTGGTGGTATTTGATCACTTCTGCAGTATTTATTTGTTGCGCTATATACAAAGAAAAGCAAACATTTAAAAAAAAATCAATATTTTTTACTTTTGGATATAATAAATATTCCCCAAAAATATATAAAAAAACAAATTTCTTCCTCAGTTTAGGCCAATATATATTCTTCTACATATTTTTGGTAACAAAAAATAGCAATAAGCTTATATTGACTGGTTTGCGCAAAAGTTATTGCGTCTACAAAATTGGGGATAGATTTATGGCATTTTTATTATAATTTTTTTTACAGTAGTAATGGCGGCAATCTGCGATTTTTATCGTGACTGCGACATTGCGGCAGACAGATCGGACACTTTTGACACTATTTTGGGACCATTGGCATTTATACAGCGTTCAGAGCTATAAAAATGCACTGATTACTGTGTAAATGTCACTGGCAGGGAAGGGGTTAAACACTAGGGGGCGATCAAGGGGTTAACTGTGTTCCCTGGATGTGTTCTAACTGTAGGAAGGATAGGCTCACTAGAACATGACAGAGATGACTTCTCCCGATCACTGGGAGCAGTAGATCCCTGTCATGTTGCTAGGCAGAACAGGGAAATGCTTTATTTACATCTCCCCGTTCTACCTCTCCATGTCACGATCACGGGCCACCGGCGGACATCAAGTCTGTGGGACCTGCGGGCACGCTCCCGCAGCAGGCTCGCGCGTACGCGGCTAGCAATGAAGCAGCGACGTACGGGTACGTCTTTTTGCGCACACGTGCCACTTTGCTGATGTATATCGGCGTAAGACGGGCGGAAAGTGGTTTAAAACAATGAACAAACATTTGTAAAGAAATGTAAATATTCCTGCGCTTAGGAGGGAATATATATATATATATATATATATATATATATATATATATATAGCGGGTATATACTTTCCCGGGTCTAATTTAAACTTGACAGAGACATTGGTGATGTGAAATTCCCTACAGCCCAGCGGGTGGCGCTGTTGCCCTGGGCTGTGGTTGAATCATTGCTGTGTGTTGTGCTTCCTTTTTGTCCTCCCTCGGCAGCGGTATGGTGGGGCGGGAAACCCGCCGTGCTTGCTGGGAGAGGGTATAAAGGGGCCGGCCATCTTTGTCACGGGGTCAAAGTCCCAGGCACCTTCAGCTTGTGGACGGTGGTTCGTGTCGGTCCTCTGGGTGGCCTAGGCCTAGAGGACAATCGGAGGTCGTGTTCCATCCCAGGCACCTTTAGCCTGGGGTGAGGTACTCGGATGGAGGTCCGGAGCTCAGTGCCCAACACTGAGTTCCGCGAGGGAAGGAGATCCTAGGGAACCCCGGGAGTGGGTACCCGAATCCGGAAGGTGTAATGGACCGGGGGGGAGCTCCTCACTTGAAGACCCGGTGCAGCATATTGCCGGTGACGGGTGAGCCTCTCGTCGGAGACCGCCTGGAAGGAAATTCCCCCTCGTGCGGAGACCGTAACCCACTTTCAGGAAGGAAAGTGGAGAACCACATTGTGTCTGGGCCTATTCGCATCCACACCTCCTTTTCTGTTCTGTTTCTACCAAGGGAGTTCAACTGATTGTGTTCATTCGAGAAGAATAAAGGAGTGTTGAACTTTTATGGTGTGGGGCTCATTTCCTGACAGACATTGTTCAAGGTGACTCTTGGAGGGAGGATCCAGGTGCACAGCACTGACCCGAAGGTAATACAAGAACGTTGCTTATACCGCACTGATACATGTGTTGGAAGCCAGGCGTAGTGTCCCTGCTCCCTCCCCTCTAAGATACCCCTAGACAAGAGACGAGACGAGCTGAAGAGAAAGAGGGGAGTGAGGAGGGTGCTACACGTGGGGGCTCGTCCGGGATAGTGTTTGTGCACCACAGTATTGAACGTGTCTGTTGGAAGAGTTAAGCGAATAGGCAGGCCTTCATTGGCCGAAGTGCATCCCTGCTCAAAGTCGTGGACATGACCCAATGAAGGATAAAGGCCCGCGCAGAAGAGTGGAAAGAGGGGGAAGTTCAGCCGTGTAAGGTACTACACGTGGGGGCTTCTATTGCACTGCACCACCAGGCACACCCCCATCGCTTAGTTCGTGGGCGTGACTCAGAAACAGAAAAGAAGAAAAGCCTGCGAACTACAGCAAAGGGGAGGAGTCCAATATGTGTGAAGGACTACACGTGGGACATTGGCGCAAAAACTCTACAGTGTGCGATGGATCAGCAACAGGTTGCCATGTTCGGACATACATCGTGGATTCCAGTTCACCCTTCCACCACGACATTGACTGCTGCTGCTCCGGTAACAGATACGGGGATCCGGCTAAAGCCAAGGGGTCGATTCGCCCTGTACTCGTGCATGGACGTTGAGGCCCTGGGTGTGATTTGTCCCGGCTGTTCGGGACTGGTGTGCCAGCTGAAGCCATTCGGGCGATGTGAGGCCTGTGGGGAGTTCCTGTTCGAAGTGGATCCGGCGGTTGAGAGGCCGAGAACCATTTACCCCGGCCGTGCTGCGGACAACACCACTCAGAGAGGAGGAATCACTGCTGTGAGAGCCATCCCTACGCACACTGCAATGACCGCGGAGGAGGTCGTAAAACTTCAACAGGAGAAATCCGAGGATGCTGACTCGGTCACCACTGTCTCGCAGCGTCCGCCACCGAAGAGAAAGACCGGCATGGTAGCCCCGACCAGTGGTTGTGGTGGACCGTCTCGCCCACTTACGCCCGGCCAGGATGGATCCGTCGACAAGAGTTCCGGACGTCCCGCTTCAAGCAAAGGCCGAGGTAAGCCAGGCGGAGAGATATGGTGTGTGGGCGGAGGTGTCGGGAAGTCATGGCCTAGCGAATCCGCTAGTGTGACACCTCTGACCTGGAGTCGCTCTCGGACATGGGAGACGACGTTGCTATAGACGATTTGTTTGCCGAGAAGGGCTCGGACAAAGTACCTCTCGCTTCATCTCGGAGGGTCAGAGATCCACCCATGTCAACAGGGGAAAGTACACCCCGGGTGGAGGCACCAGCGCCTGGAAAGAGGTCTTGTCCCCAGCCTGCTTCTACGTCCCCGGTGCCATCTGTATCGAAGGCCGGGGAGAAGAGACTGCTGTTGCAGGCACCAATGCCCAGATCAGATGTGATCAAGGTCCCTCGCCACCCGGATTCAATAGTTTTGCCTGGCGAAGGGGACAAAGCTACCATGCCTCCTTTGGCGAGATTGCAACGGCTACTTGGTCAGAAGGTTGCTTATACCGCACTGATACATGTGTTGGAAGCCAGGCGTAGTGTCCCCGCTCCCTCCCCTCTAAGATACCCCTAGACAAGAGACGAGATGAGCTGAAGAGAAAGAGGGGAGTGAGGAGGGTGCTACATATATATATATATATATATATATATATATATATATATATATATATATATTATAGAGCTGCAGCTCTAATGAGATCCTGCAAGAGGATTCTATATGAGATGAATAATTGCTGTGGGATATGGCGCTGCTCACTCCTCAGGTGTGTCCCAGAGGGTTCAGAATAAAATTGTTATATTGAAAATAGGAGAAAAGAACTGATCGGACACCACCCCTAATATCGGTGGGTCCTACTAAATACACAGGTAAACTTGTGGCTGAGCAAAAGTGTGTGTGCAGTGAAATAAATGAACTCAAATGCCCATCATTACCAAGGCCGCATAGGGCCTATTGCTAGGGATGAGCTCGGTGTTCGAGTCGAACATACGTCGACTCGAACATCGGCTGTTCGATCGTTCGCCGAACAACGAACGATTTGGGCCGTTCGCGCCTAATTCACGGCCCACAATGCACTACGCCATCGCAGTGTCATCCAGGCGCTGTGATTGGCCAAGCATGCACTGTGACCCCGCATGCTTGGCCAATCACAGCGCCGGCAGCGAGGAGAGCAATGATTGGCCACAGGCAGGATGCCTGTGGCCAATTATTGCTGAGGGTGTTTAGTACACGCCCCACACTATAAAAGGCCGCCAGCACGGCGGCCTAGTGTAGTGTGTTCCGGAGCAGGGAAAGAGAAGCATAGGCAGGGACAGTGACATTTTTTTTTCTTGCTTAACCTGGATTCCTTTAGTTTAGGGAAAGAGAAGGATAGGTAGGGAGAGTGTCAGTCTGTTTTACTGTGCTAATCCTTGTTTGTAGGGACAGGGAAGGACAGTGAGGGAAATTCTCATTGTGCTATACTGTGCTAAAGCATTCATCATCAACCATCTTTAAAAAAACATTTTTTATAGGGACAGAAAACTATAGGTAGGGAGAGTGTCAGTGTGTTTTACTGTGCTAATCCTTGTTTGTAGGGACAGGGAAGGACAGTGAGGGAAATTCTCATTGTGCTATACTGTGCTAAAGCATTCATCATCAACCATCTTTAAAAAAACATTTTTATAGGGACAGAAAACTATAGGTAGGGAGAGTGTCAGTGTGTTTTACTGTGCTAATCCTTGTTTGTAGGGACAGGGAAGGACAGTGAGGGAAATTCTCATTGTGCTATACTGTGCTAAAGCATTCATCATCAACCATCTTTAAAAAAACATTTTTTATAGGGACAGAAAACTATAGGTAGGGAGAGTGTCAGTGTGTTTTACTGTGCTAATCCTTGTTTGTAGGGACAGGGAAGGACAGTGAGGGAAATTCTCATTGTGCTATACTGTGCTAAAGCATTCATCATCAACCATCTTTAAAAAAACATTTTTTATAGGGACAGAAAACTATAGGTAGGGAGAGTGTCAGTGTGTTTTACTGTGCTAATCCTTGTTTGTAGGGACAGGGAAGGACAGTGAGGGAAATTCTCATTGTGCTATACTGTGCTAAAGCATTCATCATCAACCATCTTTAAAAAAACATTTTTTATAGGGACAGAAAACTATAGGTAGGGAGAGTGTCAGTGTGTTTTACTGTGCTAATCCTTGTTTGTAGGGACAGGGAAGGACAGTGAGGGAAATTCTCATTGTGCTATACTGTGCTAAAGCATTCATCATCAACCATCTTTAAAAAAACATTTTTTATAGGGACAGAAAACTATAGGTAGGGAGAGTGTCAGTGTGTTTTACTGTGCTAATCCTTGTTTGTAGGGACAGGGAAGGACAGTGAGGGAAATTCTCATTGTGCTATACTGTGCTAAAGCATTCATCATCAACCATCTTTAAAAAAACATTTTTTATAGGGACAGAAAACTATAGGTAGGGAGAGTGTCAGTGTGTTTTACTGTGCTAATCCTTGTTTGTAGGGACAGGGAAGGACAGTGAGGGAAATTCTCATTGTGCTATACTGTGCTAAAGCATTCATCATCAACCATCTTTAAAAAAACATTTTTTATAGGGACAGAAAACTATAGGTAGGGAGAGTGTCAGTGTGTTTTACTGTGCTAATCCTTGTTTGTAGGGACAGGGAAGGACAGTGAGGGAAATTCTCATTGTGCTATACTGTGCTAAAGCATTCATCATCAACCATCTTTAAAAAAACATTTTTTATAGGGACAGAAAACTATAGGTAGGGAGAGTGTCAGTGTGTTTTACTGTGCTAATCCTTGTTTGTAGGGACAGGGAAGGACAGTGAGGGAAATTCTCATTGTGCTATACTGTGCTAAAGCATTCATCATCAACCATCTTTAAAAAAACATTTTTTATAGGGACAGAAAACTTTAGGTAGGGAGAGTGTCAGTGTGTTTTACTGTGCTAATCCTTGCTTGTAGGGACAGGGAAGGACAGTGAGGGAAATTCTCATTGTGCTATGCTGTGCTAAAGCATTCATCATCAACCATCTTTAAAAAAACATTTTTTATAGGGACAGAAAACTATAGGTAGGGAGAGTGTCAGTGTGTTTTACTGTGCTAATCCTTGTTTGTAGGGACAGGGAAGGACAGTGAGGGAAATTCTCATTGTGCTATACTGTGCTAAAGCATTCATCATCAACCATCTTTAAAAAAACATTTTTTATAGGGACAGAAAACTATAGGTAGGGAGAGTGTCAGTGTGTTTTACTGTGCTAAACCTTGTTTGTAGGGACAGGGAAGGCCAGTGAGGGAAATTCTCATTGTGCTATACTGTGCTAAAGCATTCCTCATCAACCATCTTTGAAATCCTTGTTTTTTGGACAGTCAGGGAAATTGTCATTGTGCTATTCTGTGCGAAAGCAATCATCCTCAACCATATTTAGAAATCCTTAAGTAAAGGGACAGAGAAGGACACCTGAAGGTAGCCCTTATTGCTTTTTTCCCATCTCCCTGCAGGCCATCCATTAGAATGTCTGGAAGGCAAACAAGGAGAGGCAGACAGTCAGGAGGCAATAAAAGAGGGCAAGCAGGCTCTGTGTCTGGGGGCAACAGTGCTGGTCGTGGACGCGGTGCATTGTCATCAGCACATGGCCATGGGACACGCTTGTCCTTCTTTTCGGCAGCTGGACATGTTGAGCCACATCATGCCGAAGACTTGGTAGAGTGGATGACCAAGCCCTCCTCCTCCTCCTCATCCTCTCTCACCCAGGCTCAGGGTACTGGCAAAGCAGCTGCCAAAGCGTCCTCTTCCCTGGTATCAATGTCAGACTCATCATCAGTCACTCCTTCCCTAGACCCACCATGTCCTCCTCCTGAGGAGTCCCCCGAACTGTTTGAGCACAGTGTTGGGTACATGCTCCAGGAGGATGCCCAGCGTTTTGAAGGGTCTGATGATGAAACCCAGCTAGAGGAAGGCAGTAGCGTGAGAGCAGACAGAGGGGATGCTCAAGAAGGACACCAATCTGGCAGTCATGTTCCAGCAGCTGCAGCATACTGCCAGATTGGCTCCAGTGATGAGGAGGGAGGGGATGATGAGGTCACTGACTCCACGTGGGTGCCTAATAGGAGAGAGGAGGAGGAGGAGGATGAGGAGGAGGCACATCTCCAACGAGGCAGGATGCCCTTTGGTGGCCAGCGTAAGGGCAGTACACCGACGGAATCACACCGCAGAGCTCCGCCTGTGCAGGGCGCTGCCTCTGCCCGTCATTCAAAAAGTTCTTTGGTGTGGGCCTTTTTTGAGGCTAGTGCATCAGATCGCACAGCTGCTGTTTGCAACATATGTCTCAAGCGTATATCGCGTGGCCAAAACATCAGCCGCTTGGGTACCACATGCTTGACCAGACATATGTTGACCTGCCATGCAGCTCGTTGGCAAGCCTACCTCAAAGACCCACACCAAAGAACAAAGCGGACCTCTCCTTGCACCGCATCAGCTGGGATCTCCAACCCCACTATAACTTCAGTCCTCTCTGAAACATGCACTGAGAGGAATGAAGGTGTAGAATTAGGTGTGTCACAGCCAAGTACTTGCGGCCACTCTGCTAGCAGTACACCGACGTCCGATTCTAGCAGGCAAATTTCCCTGCCCCAGCTGCTGGACCGTCGAAAGAAGTTCACTCCCAGCCATCCACATGCCCAGCGGTTGAATGCTAGCTTGGCTAAATTGCTAGCGCTTCAACTGCTGCCTTTTCAGTTGGTAGACTCGGCCCCCTTCCGTGAGTTTGTGCAATGTGCGGTTCCTCAGTGGCAGGTTCCCAAACGCCACTTTTTCTCACGGAAGGCTATTCCGGCTCTCTACCGGCATGTGGAAGGCAATGTCTTGGCCTCGCTGGACAGGGCGGTCAGCGGTAAGGTGCATATTACCGCTGACTCATGGTCCAGCAGGCATGGACAGGGACGTTACCTTTCTTTCACGGCCCATTGGGTCACTCTTTTGGCAGCTGGGAAGGATGCAGGACAAGGTGCAGTAGTGTTGGAGGTTGTTCCACCGCCACGCCTCCAAAATGCTACTACTGGTTGTGACACACCTCTCTCCTCCACCCCCTCCTCTTCTTCTTCCTCCATGGCCTCTTCCTGTGCTTTGTCCTCTGAACCAGCGGTGCTCCGTAGCCGTTCAAGGGGCTACGCAAGTACGCAGGCAAAAAGATGCCATGCCGTGCTTGCGCTGGTGTGTTTGGGGGACAGAAGCCACACTGGGGCAGAGGTCCTGTCTGCTCTGCAGGGCCAGGCCAAGAGGTGGTTGACGCCACGCCAGCTTAAGACAGGAATGGTGGTTTGCGACAATGGCACCAACCTCCTCTCCGCCCTCCGACAGGGACAACTGACCCATGTGCCCTGTGTGGCTCACGTCCTTAACCTGGTGGTGCAGCGGTTCTTGGGCAGGTATCCGGGCTTACAGGATGTCCTGAGGCAGGCCAGGAAAGTCTGTGTGCATTTCCGCAGATCTTATAATGCCAGTGCTCGCCTGGCTGAGCTGCAAAAGGAGTTGAACCTGCCCAAGAACCGCCTTATATGTGACATGCCCACCAGGTGGAACTCAACGTTGGCCATGCTGCAGCGGCTGCACACGCAGCAGAGGGCCATCAATGAGTACCTGTGCGACTACGGCACCAGGACAGGGTCAGGGGAGCTTGTTTTTTTTTCTCCACGCCAGTGGGGCATGATCAGGGATGCATGCACTGTCCTGGCACCATTTGAGGAGGCCACGAGGATGGTGAGCAGTGACAGTGCATGCATCAGTGACACTGTACCTCTTGTCCACCTGTTGGAGCACACGCTGCGTGGAATAATGGACAGGGCACTTGAGGCAGAACAGAGGCAGGAAGAGGAGGACTTCCTTGCCTCTCAAGGCCCCCTTTACCCAGACAGTGTTCCTTCTGTCCCACCCATCGCACAGGAAGAGGAGGAGGAGGAGGAGGAGGAGGATTGTGTCAGCATGGAGGTGGAGGCTGGCACTCAGCATCATCAGCAGCAGTCTTTTAGGGATGATTTACAGTCCCAAGAAACCAGTGGACTTGTACGTGGCTGGGAGGAGGTGGCTGCGGATCATGTCGTCCTTAGTGACCCAGAGGACTCCGGACCGAATGCCTCAGCTAACCTACGCTGCATGGCCTCCCTGATCCTGCAAAGTCTGCGGAAGGATCCTCGTATTCTTCGGATCAAGGAGAGGGACCATTACTGGCTGGCCACTCTCCTTGATCCACGGTACAAGGGTAAGGTTGCGGACCTTATGTTACCGTCGCAGAGGGAGCAGAGGATGAGACAACTCCGGGAGGCCTTGCAGAAAGGTCTGTGCAACGCGTTCCCAGAGACTGGGAGGTTACAAACTCCTGGTCCTGGACAACGAGTTGCTGAGGCTTCGGCCAGCCAAAGAAGGAGCGGTGGGGAAGGTGGCCGTCTGACCGATGCGTTCAGACAATTCTTTAGTCCGCAGCCCCAAAGTATGATCGGTTCCAGCAACCATCGCCAGCGTCTGATAAACATGGTGCAGGAATATCTAGGGGCAAGGTCAGACTTGGACACCTTCCCCACCGAAAATCCTCTGGCTTACTGGGTCTTGAGGATGGATCACTGGCCAGAGCTTGCACAGTATGCAATTGAGCTACTGGCCTGTCCTGCATCCAGCGTTCTTTCGGAACGCACATTCAGTGCTGCTGGAGGATTTGTCACGGATCACAGGGTGCGCCTGTCCACCGACTCGGTTGATCGACTGACTTTCATCAAGATGAACCAGTCTTGGATCACCACCAGCTACCACACACCTGATGCTGATATAACAGACTAATTGATTTTAACATGTCACATCCCTTCAAGACTGATGCTGATGCTGAGTGCCTGTGCTGTTATGTTGACTGGCTATCCTCCTCCTCCGAGTCTTCAATGATACGATTGATGATGATAGCTTGGAAGATCATTTTTGTTTATGGGTGCCGCCACCAGTGGCTAAGGCCCAATTTTTCAGCCCCTGTTTAACAGGGGCGTGTAATTACAATTTTTGAAGCAATACTTTGCAACAGGGCTCATTGCTGTGCTCCAAGTACAGTATCTGTGAGGGGTTGGAGTGTTGTGCCACCAGTGCCTAAGGCCCAATTTTTCAGCCCCTGTTTAACAGGGGCGTGTCATTACAATTTTTGAAGCAATACTTTGCAACAGGGCTCATTGCTGTGCTCCAAGTACAGTATCTGTGAGGGGTTGCAGTGTTGTGCCACCAGTGCCTAAGGCCCAATTTTTCAGCCCCTGTTCAACAGGGGCATGTAATTACAATTCTTGATCTAATAATTCACAGCAGGGCCCATTCCTGCACCCACCAAGAGTAACTCTGAGGGCTTACAGTGTTGTGGCAACACCACCACCACCACCACCACCACGAAAGGCCCAATTTTTCAGCCCCTGTTCAACAGGGGCATGCAATTACAATTCTTGATCTAATAATTCACAGCAGGGCCCATTGCTGCACCCACCAAGAGTAACTGTCAGGGCTTACAGTGTTGTGGCACCAGCACCACCATCAAAGGCCCAATTTTTACTACCACTGTTCAACAATTATATGTAATTACAATTCCTGATATAATAGTTGACAGCAGGGCGTTCCAGCACCAACCAAGAGTAACTGTGAGTGCTTACAGTGTTGTGCCAACACCAACAACTAAGGGGCCTATTTCTGCAGAGTATATACGGCAGGTCCCTACTTTCAAACATCCAACTTACAAACGACTCCTACTTGCAAACGCAAGAAGACAACAGGAAGTGAGAGGAAATCTACCCCTAGGAAGGAAAATTCTCTCCTGTAAGAATTAATATGGGAGAAAGGTGTCTCCTCTGTACTGATGCTTTATCACCAATCCTTGTTTCAAGAAAAACACCACATTTCAAAAACAGTTGTCATTGGGACGGAAAGTGAGGTGAAATGTTCTGAACAGGGGCACAGACAGCAAAACAAATGTTACAGGGGTGATAACCCTTACCTATGTTTTCCAAAAAGTTTAAAAATAGATTTTTGGGCTGGAGCTACACTTAAACAATGTACCTGTTCAAAATTACAAACACATTCTACATAAGAACAAACCTACAGTCCCTGTCTTGTATGCACCGCCTGTATACGGCTGTTCAGAGTATATAGGGCCTTTTTTATTTTGTGTGCGGTGTTCCCCTTAATATCCATACAAGACCCAAAGGGGCTGGTAATGGGCTGGGGTCATGGGGTAGCTATGCCATTTTTCTTAAAGATTTTCATCCATATTACCGGGACCAGACATTACATTAAAGCCGCAAGCAGTTTTAAATGGCTTTTTTTTCCTTTAGAAGTGTCATTTTGTGCAGGGACAGTTCTAAACACGGGAAACACGTGGCACTTCACAGGCATACTTTAGACACCCCCCAGGTACGATATTTAAAGGAATATTTGACTTTTTTTTTTTCACTTTATGCATCATTAAAATGACTGCTCCCGAAAAACGACCGTTTTTAAAACTTCTTTTTGCATTGATACATGTCCCCTGGTGCAGAACCCGGGTTCCCAAACCCTTTTTAGGACAATAACATGCATAATAGTCGTTATAATTAGCACTTTAGAATTCGAACGTTCGCATCCATTGTATTTAATAGGGTTCTAATGTTCGTACGAACTTTCGGTCCGTTCGCGGGTTCTGGTGTGAACCGAACCCGGGGGTGTTCGGCTCATCACTACCTATTGCTAACAATGGGGAGTTGTGCCCTTACGTGCTAATACAATAGCAGTACCTAATTGCTGGTATTAATCCAAAAAATAATAAATAAGTAGAGTAAAATATTAAAATAACCAGCTAACATGTACTATGATTCATCCAAGTGTAGTCACAGTAAGTGATACGTTGCATATAACCAAAAAAGAAGTGACTATATAGTGAAAGAATTTCAAAATATATATGTATAACAACGTAAAAAGTCCACTTCCTAGGGTATAAGAAATTATAAGTATATATTAAATTAGTGATTCCAGTCTCCAAAGTGAGTTTTAGTAGGTGCCAGCAAATCTTCCAGTGACTTTATAGGTGCTGCCCCACAAGGGTCCCTACTCACCAGCTCCACGCACCCCCACAGGGGTAGACAGCATATGAGGCTGGATCCAGGTGAAGTCCGTGTAGGGATCACACGATTTCCCAGCTAGTTGCTATCAAGATGAGGTATATGGCTGCAGCACGCTTTCAGTGTCCACGGCTCTTCATATCCCAGAGAGGTTTATTTGGCAAGCAGCAGGTTGTCCAGTGACCTGACAGTATGAGTCCAAGGAGCTTGCTACCACCACCACCATTGTTATACATATATATTTTTATATTCTTTCACTATATACTGTAGTCACTTCTTTTTTGGTTATATGCAACGTATCACTTACTGTGACTACACTTGGATGAATCATAGTACATGTTATCTGGTTATTTTAATATTTTACTCTACTTATTTATTATTTTTTGGATTAATACCAGCAATTAGGTACTGCTATTGTATTAGCACGTAAGGGCACAACTCCCCATTGTTAGCAATAGGCCCCATGCGGCCTTGGTAATGATGGGCATTTGAGTTCATTTATTTCACTGCACACACACTTTTTCTCAGCCACACGTTTACCTGTGTATTTAGTAGGACCCACCTAAATTAGGGGTGGTGTCCGATCAGTTCTTTTCTCCTATTTTCAATATAACAATTGTATTAGCAAATAAGGGCACAACTCCCCATTGTTAGCAATAGGCCCTATGCGGCCTTGGTAATGATGGGCATTTGAGTTAATTTATTTTACTGCACACATACTTGTGCTCAGCCACAAGTTTACCTGTGTATTTAGTAGGACCCACCTAAATTAGGGGTGGTGTCCGATCAGTTCTTTTCTCCTATTTTCAATATAACAATTTTTATTCTGAACCCTCTGGGACACACCTGAGGAGTGAGCAGCGCCATATCCCACAGCAATTATTCAATGAACAAACATTCCCAGCTCACTTACTAGCCAGCCTGCAACAAACTAAATTGACCTTGTCCATGTGCTTCTAGCTGCAAAGGCCAGGTATGGGCTGGGGTGGTTGCTATTTGTTTGTACTGTTGGTGATTGGTGATGGGACGCACTGGATACCTTCACTGCCATTGTGCTATTGCTGAGTGTCCAGTGCCCCCCTATACAGTTAAGGAGGGGTGGACTCCCTCCAGTCATACTTGCCCTTAATCTATCCATTATTATTATATATGTGCTCCAACTAAGGAGATTCTCAAAAATAGAGGGTTAGGACTGCAGTACACTGGGGTGTCGGGACGTGACCGCTGCAGCTTATAAATGTACTTGCAACTGTGTGCAAACGAAAAACCCCTTGGTTTTAACATAAATTGTTAGACAAGGTCAATTCAGTTTGTTGCAGGCTGGCTGGTAAGTGAGCTGGGAATTTTTGTTTGTTGTGTTTTGACATGCGTCACCCTCACCAAGTGCTCCTTGCTGCAAAGGCCAGTTATAGGTTGGTGTCGTTGCCATATTTTTATAATAATCTAGATGTTGTACTAGTACTAGCAATAATTTACAAAGCCATCCACAACTCGGCCCCCAGCTACATCACTAACCTAGTCCCAAAATACCAACCAAGCCGCTCTCTCTTCGGTCCTCCCAAGACCTCCTGCTCTCTAGCTCCCTTGTCACCTCCTCCCATGCTCGCCTCCAGGATTTCTCCAGAGCTTCTCCCATCCTTTGGAACTCTCTACCCCAATCTGTCCGACTGTCCCCTAATCTATCCATATTTAGACGATCCCTGAAAACTCTTCTCTTTAAAGAAGCCTATCCTGCTTCTAAGTAACACTGTTTTACTTCCTCCATCAGCTCATCCCCAGAGCTGTTACCTTTTGTATCAATTGACCCTCCCTTTTTAGATTGTAAGCTCTAATGAGCAGGGCCCTCTGATTCCTCTTGTACCAAAGTGTAATGTAACTGTAATATCTGCCTTTATTTTGTTAAGCGCTGCGCAAACTGTTGGCGCTATAAACTAAACCTGTATAATAATAATAATAATAATGTTGTACATATGGTTTTAATGGTATGACATACATGAGGGTGTTCCACAGGGCCGGACTGGGAATAAAAACCAGCCCTGGAAATAATTTCATACAAGTCCCATAGCATTATTATACCAGCCCACCGTCATTATTTTCTTGTTCATGAAAGGGAAAAGCATGCATTTTAAAGCACATTTGAAGAGCGTATTATATATAGATAAGACAGATATGAAATCACATAGGGCTAGGGATATATATATTTATAACCGCAAATTTCAGTTAAAAGTAGTAAAAGTGAAGCAATCATCAAGGGGGACACCTGGGACTCTGGGAATATGAGGGGGACTCTGGTGACCAGAGACCACCTTCCGCAGAAAATACACTAAGGTAAGAGGGTGGGGCTACTGATATAGGGGGGAAACCTTTATATTAGTGCCCCCTTACATTATTGTATTCACTCCCCCTTACATCAGTGACCCCCCCCCCCACAGACTGGCCTGGCGGCGCTGTCAATGACCTCCTCTCAGGTGCACCATGCATTACTCAGTCAGTCGGCTCCAGGTTGGTGGCTCTGGTTCTCCTATAGTCTCCTCTCCACAGTCCACACATGTCTGACTTCTCCCATGACCCCCATCCCGACGGCGCTCCCACTCTTGACTCCTCTCCAGACTCCCTCAGAGACTGCAGACATGATATAAGACAAGAGATGGTCAGAGGCTGTGGCATAGTACAGGAGATGGTCAGAGGCTGCGGGCATAGTACAGGAGATGGTCAGAGGCTGCGGGCATAGTACAGGAGATGTCAGAAGCTGCGGGCATATTACAGGAAATGGTCAGAGGCTGTGGGCATGGTACAGGAGATGGTCAGAGGCTGTGGGCATGGTACAGGAGATGTCAAGATGTCAGAGGCTGCGGGCATGGTACAGGAGATGTCAGAGGCTGCAGGCATTTTACAGGAGATTGTTAGAGACTGAGGACATGATACTTAAGATGTTAAGAGAATGTAGACATGATACAGGAGATGGTCAGATACTGCAGACATGGTACAAGAGATGGTCAGAGAATGCGGACATGATACAAGAGATCAATGCAGCCTCACCAGTGCCCATCAAATGCAGCCTCACTGTGCCCATAAATGCAGCCTCTGTGCCAGTCCATGCAGCCTCACTGTGCCCATCATTGCCGCCTTACTGTGCCCATCATTGCCGCCTCACTGTTCCCATCATTGCAGCCTCACATGCCCATCATTACAGCCTCACCGTGCCCATCACTTCAACCTCACGGTGCCCATCATTGCCGCCTTACCGTGCCCTCATTGCAGCCTTACTGTGCCCATCATTGTAGCCTCACATGCCCATCATTGCCACCTTACTGTGCCCATCATTGCTGCCTTACTGTGCACATTATTGCCGCCTCACTGTGCCCTCATTGCAGCCTCAAATTCCCATCATTGCAGCCTCACCATGCCCATCATTGCCGCCTTACTGTGCCCATCATTGCCGCCATATTGTGCCGTCATTGCAGCCTCAACGTGCCCTCATGGCAGCCTTACTGTGTCCATCATTGCCATCTTACCGTGCCCTCATTGCAGCCTTACTGTGCCAATCATTGCTGCCTTACCGTGCCCTCATTGCAGCCTCACCGTGCCCTCATTGCAGCCTTACCGTGCCCATCATTTCCACCTTACTGTGCCCTCATTGCAGCCTCACCGTGCCCTCATTGCAGCCTCACCGTGCCCATCATTGCCGCCTTACCGTGCCCTCATTGCAGCCTTACTGTGCCCATCATTGCAGCCTCACCATGCCCATCATTGCAGCCTCACAGTGCCCATCATTGCCACCTTACTGTGCCCTCATTGCAGCCTCACCATGCCCTCATTGCAGCCTCACTGTGACCATCATTGCCGCCTTACTGTGCCCATCATTGCCACCTTACCGTGCCCTCATTGCAGCCTCACCATCGTTGCAGCCTTACTGTGCCCATCATTGCCGCCTTACTGTGCCCATCATTGCTGCCTTACTGTGTCATCATTGCAGCCTCACCGTGCCCTCATTGCAGCCTTATGGTGCCCATCTCATTGCCACCTTACTGTGCCCTCATTGCAGCCTCACCATGCCCTCATTGCAGCCTTACTGTGCCCATCTCATTGTTGCAGCCTTAGTGCATGCATTATGCACAGCGGGCATCTCCCGCTGTGTCATGGAGCTGAGTGTGAAATCATGTTCGGCCGTGCTGTGACAAAAGTCCCACCCTCCTCCTAGATCAGCTCCTAGATCAGCTTGTGTGATAGACAGAACACTGCATCTATCACACAAGCTGGTCTAGGAGGAGGGCGGGACTTTTGTCATAGCGTGGCCGAACATTTAACAGCTCCGTGACACAGCTGTGCGTGAGGGGGAGGGAGAAGGGAGGGGAGCGCTGCGCTGTGCTGCAGCCACAGCAACAGCTCAAAGCAGCCCCAGGGCAGGCGGCCTACCGGGAAATGTCCCGGTAGGCCAGTCCGGGCCCTGGTATTCCAAGTACAGCAAGATTATGTCATGAAGACTGGAGGGAGAATTGGAAAGAAACAATTCCTGCAGCAAACATGATAGTGGTATGGCAAGGTTATCAATATTGTTCCATTGATATTTATCCCTAAATTAATTTGACCAGCCGGTGTTGCTGCTGCCAAACACATAAAATTGTCTGGATGAAGACTACTGGATCAGAGGACTATGATCCCTTGTTTAAGGCAGTAGAAGAAACTACAAAATTAGTTCAGCACTACAAATCTTAATAGACTGTAAATATATGATATAAAATCTATCAATAAAGGAACGACAATTAAAGTGTATATTTTGTGTACCAAATTAAAAAGCGTGGAAAAGGAAAACAGAACAGATAAATACACTGTGTTGTGCCAAAAATGTGTTCAATTAGGATTCAATATAATATTATAAAACCGTGTAAAGTAATATGACATGAATGGTAAAGTCCAAAAACTTCACAGAGTAAATGAATACACAAGTTGGTGTGGAAATCCAGAATTTATTTTATATTAACAGTAAACTTATATGAGGTGAAACCATCCCAATTTCAAAACCTATAGGAGTTACATAATCATTCCAGTATGAAGTAGAGTAATAGCATAAAATACCTTATTAAAATTTTATTGAAATGGCCCTACATGTCCCAGTGCACAGACAGTGTGCCCACAGATAAAAGGCAAATGTTCTGAGAGGCCTCTGCCTTTCTATTCTGTAGATATGGCCAGGCACTACCACCTCAGCGGATCTCAGCCAGGACATCAGATGTATGCATCATCATGCTCTGCCCTATGCGTTACATCACCACAAACTTCTTCAGGGGTACAGAATGCAATGGCACAAACCACATTTCTATCCACATAGCTTCCACTAATCATGATAGTGACCAGGGGCAGGATCATACCAATCATTATAAGTACAATATACTCTATCTGCCCTGCATCAAACAAATACACACAGTAGGGAAGTCTACAATCTCCATGCCAAATTACCATTAAAACATTACAAATATGTATAATACAAATGTTTGTATTTTGATTATATTGGTCAGGCAACGCACTGACATCTTTGCTGCCATAGTGCTATGTGCTGGGTGTTCAGTGTGCCCATTATACCTTTAAGAAGGGGTGGGCTCCTTCAGGTTCACCTGTCCTCAACCATCCATTAAAATGCATGTGCTCTCATTGTAGAGACTCAGAAGTCAGAGTTATGCCCTGTACACACGATCGGTTTTACCAATGAAAACAGTCTGATGGACTTTTTTCATCGGACAAACCGATCGTGTATGGGCCCCATCGGTCTTTTTTCCATTGGTGAGAAAAAATAGAACATGTTTTAAATTTATCCGATGGAAAAAAAACGATAGCAAATTCCGATCGTCTGTGTGGAACTCCATCGGAGAAAAAACCCACGCATGCTCAGAATCAAGTCGACGCATGCTCAGAAGCGTTGAACTTAATTTTTCTCGGCTCGTCGGAGCGTTTTACGTCACAGCGTTTGGGACGATCGGATTTTTGACTGATGGTGTGTAGGCAAGACTGATGGAAGTCAGCTTCATCGGAATTCCAATGGAAAAATCCATCGGATTTGAATCCATAGGAAATCCGATCGTGTGTACAGGGCTTTAGGGACTACAGAAAACAGGGTGCCTTGACGGGGCCTGTAGCTAATGCATGTATTTGCAAATGTGTGCAGACTAAACCCTTATACTTAAAGTGGATGTAAACCCACTCTCATCATGTAAACCCACTCTGATCTATAAGGATATACATGCCTCCTGCATGTATCCTTACCTGTCAAATATCTCCCCTTTAGCTGTTTGGAGCCCTGCAATACTCCGGATTCTGTGGGTGGCTCAATTGTCCAGGGCTCGGTGGGTGGAGTCGTGATGTCAGTCTGCACTTCCTTTGGCCAGGCATCGATATTTCTTATACTGAACATCTGCTGGTCTCGTGGATTATGCCCCATAATCACTAACATCCAGTCAAAACCCAGGAAAGTCACCACATGACTTCAGCATGCCCAATCATGCTGAGGTGTGGAGCAGCCAATCCTGGGAGAGCTGGATAAGAAAGGAGGGGGATATAAAATACACAGAATACCTAATAAGGAAATCACCTGTCACTCACAGCAAGGGAGAAGAAACAGACACCTATTTCTCTGTGTGTTCACTTTTATCTTACTAAAGAAAGATAAGAGGATTGATCAGAGCTGGATTAAGTCTTCGTGGCAAAACTGGGCACAGATGAAATGACATCCTCTGCTGTAACAGATATGAGTCTTAATTTAAAACATTTTTTTGGTGGTTTACATCCACTTTGTTAATTGCTAATTGTTAGACAGATCAATTCGGTTGGTCACTGGCTCGTTGTTAAGTTTGAGCTTGGAAATCTCTTTGCATTTGTTTGCAATACAAATATGTATATCTATAAAAAATAGGAATGATAAAAAAGAAACATATGCACATATCAAATATGTCATTAATCTAAGCCACATTGCACTGTAAACATTGATAAGTAAAACAGATAAAAAGTTTCAAAATAAATATCAATACAGATTAACTCTTTTTTTTCATGAATAATAAAAAAGTGGACACTTTAATTGTTACTGGTAAAACAATTCACATCAAATTCTACATTTAACATTATAGGACTATTATTTTAGCAATATAAATCCATCTACTCCTTTAATATTTCTCTTCTTATATAGAACCTTACCAATGTTTAGATACTTTTTGAATTCCCCAGAATTGCAGACCTATGTGGTTTTTATTATGATACATAGCAAAATGCTTTGACAAATTGTGGTTTTTATATCTCTTTTTAATGTTGTAAATGTGTTCCCTTAACCTAACTCCCAATCCCCTTGTCAGCCTTCCAACACATTGTGAACAACAGGGGCGTTGTAACAGTAAACAACCCCTGTGGTATGGCAGAATATAAAATCATTTATTTTATCATCTTTTCCCATGGCACTATGAACACATTTATCCTTTTTATATTATTTTTCACTTCTTTAAATGAATAGCGCCTTCCACATCCAAAGTACTTTTTACCAACGAACAACATAATGTTTTGAATATTCAATGGATCAACCACATTTTTCAATATATTGCCAATTACCACTTGAGTTCCGGAAGATTTACCCCCCTTCGTGACCAGGCTATTTTTTGCAATACGAAACTGCCGTACTTTAACTGACAGTTGCACGGTCATGCCACACTGTACCCAAATAAAATGTATGTATTTTTCCTCCCACAAATAGAGCTTTCTTTTGGTGTTAATTGATCACTTTTGTGTTTTATTTTTTATTTTTTGAGCTATAAACAAAAAAAAGACTGACAATGTTGAAAAGAAAAACAATATTTTTTACTTTCTGCTACAAAACATATCCAATAAAAAAAAAATAGAAAAAATAAAATGTCTTTATAAATTTAGGCCAATATGTATTCTGCTACATATTTTTGGTAAACAAAAAATATAATAAGCGTATATTGATTGATTTGCACAAAAGTTATAGCATCTACAAACTAATAGGATAGTTTTATTTATTTTTATTTGAGTTTTTCCACTATTAATGGTGGCGATCAGCAACTTATAGCAGGACTGCGATATTCCGGTGGACATTCTGACACTAACCGAAACTTTTGACACTTTAAGCAATGCTAAAAAATATGCACTGTCACTGTACTAATGACACTGGCTGGGAAAGAAGTTAACATCAGGGGCGATCAAAGGGTTAACTGTGTGCCTAGCCTGTGCTTTACTACACTATGTGAGGTGCTTTTACTATGTCAGAATGGCGATCTGCCTTGTTTACATAGGAAGATCATCGTTCTGCCTCTCTGTGCACCTGCCAAACAGCTTCCACTGTGTGTAATCACAGCGGAACCAATCAGCCGGCGGTGCACATACGTTCGCTTACCTGGAAGTGTCAGATCAACGTATGTATTCAATTTAATTTAATCAATTGATTTATGAAGTAGCACAAAGCACTTTTTAACAAATATTTTGGAGTATACACCTATCACAATAAACCCACTACCTCTTTAAACTTTTTTTCACCTAGACCCTACCTAGGTTGTTGTCTTAGTGGAGGCATCAGCTCTCACAACAGCACATTAAACCAACGATCTGCACAGGAAACCCCCAAATCTTTCATAATCTAAATTTTTACACCCACATAGCTGGATCCCCATCAAGGCTTTGCGCTCTACTGCTGTATCCTCATCTGTAGAGCATTGGAGAGCTCTCCAACTTTCTCACTTCCTGGACACTTTATCTAAACCTACTTTAGTTCACAGATGTCTCACACGGTTCAGGGAACAATGGATAGGAGATGGCCCAATATGGAAAATCTCTATCAGCCTCTTATAAGATTCTTCTTGACTTACACGCATTCGGACAACCCTTCCATGCTAAGTGTGAGAGGGACCTACAGATTAAATTTTCTGAACAAAAGTATTGTATCCTTTTTTTCGCACAGAAATTATTGCTTTGCAGCAAATATCAAGAAACCATGTACAAGATACTGACTTGATGGGACAGAAACCCAACAGTTCTTGCCACACTGTTCCCACATCAAAGTGACTGCTGTTGGAGATGTGGTTCCTACGTGGGCACACCTCTTCACATATTCTGGAAATGTCCCTGTATACGCCCTTGCTGGCAGCAAGTCCTCCGACTCAAACTTCACAGATATTGTATCTCCTTGTTTGATAACCCAGAGGCTGTCCTTCTCAATCTAACTCCTCTCTCCAGGAAAATATATCACAAATCCTTGCTTAAACATTCACTGAATGATGCAAGAGCCTGTATTCCTAGTATGTGGAAGCAACAATCTCCTCCAACTGTGACCCACTGGCTTGCCAGAGTGAATGAAATAGAACAATTGAAAAGTTTGACCTCTAACCTCCAGGAAAAATCTGAGGAATATGAGACCAGGTCGTTTTACTAGGATTTATTTTGTTTCTCTGATGAATACCTCCAGCATGTGTGAACCCATTCAATTAACTTCCTGCTTACAATGGCCTTCCAAATTATCGACTCATTGCCTCCTTAGTCACTACCCTTCTCTACCCCCCTCCTTTTATTCTTCTTTTCTTCTTTTCCCCGTCCTATTCCTCTCGCCCTTCCTCTTAGTCCTTTCCCCCCTTCTCTTCCCCCTTTATATAACAAGAGATTTTCTCTCTAAAAAAAACTCTGGTGTGCAAAAATCTAGCTAATTTTTCTGACACTGGACTTGTGCATATTCATGTTGAATGGTCAGTTCTTTTTGGAGTTCTTCATATTAAACTTAGATCCTACTGTTGAACGGAGTTAAGTCACGACACCACATTGATATTGTATTTTAATTGTTTAGAAATGCTGTAACTTAAGAGTACTTTCAAAAATATATATTTTAATTGTTTATTTATATCTATTTACAAAATGAAAAGTGAGTAAATAGAGGAAAAATCTAAATTAAAACAATGTTTGGTGTGACTACCCTTTGGCTTCAAACCAGCATCAATTCTTACACTTTGCACACTTACACAACGCCAGGGATTTTGAAGGATTAGTGCCAGGTGTATGATTAACCAATTATATCAAGCAGGTGCTAATGAGCATCAGTTTTATATGTAGGTTGAAAAACAGTCATTAACTGAAACAGAAATAGCTGTGTAGGATGCTTAAAACTGAGTGAGGAACAGCCAAACTCTAATATTAAGGTGAGGTTGTGGAAAACAGTTTTATGTCACATGTCATAAACCATAGCAAGAATCAGACATGGGAGTAAGTCACACATGTGCAAGTCACAAGCAAGTCTCAAGTCTTAACCTTCAAGTCTCAAGCAAGTCCCAAGTTACTGTGACGAAAAGCAAGCAAGTCAAGTCAAGTCCCTGCTAGAAGTCAAGCAAGTCAAGTCAAGTCATTTATTTTGGTCAAGTCACAAATCAAGTCAAAATACTGATCTACCCCATACTGTATAAAAATAATAGGAGGGATAACAATAAATAATATTGGTTATGTGCCCATGCCTCACTGTGCCCGTGTCTCACTGTGCCCAATGCCTCACTGTGCCCGTGTCTCACTGTGCCCGTGTCTCACTGTGCCCGTCAGCCATGTACCTGATCGGCGGCATCCCGGTGGCCATTCCAGTATTCAAAAGCCGCGCATCCTCCTCGTCTGTGATAGGTGGAACACTCAATTTCCCAGCATTCAGTGTTCCGCCTATCACAGACATCCGCTCATCCTCATAACACAGACGAGGATAAGAGGATTCCGTGATAGGCTGAACACTGCCTGCTGTGAAATTGAGTGTTTTCTGCCTATCACAGATGAGGTGGCGTGGCTTTTGAACACTGCAATGGCCGCCGTCTGTCTGCATGACACGCTGATCAGGTAGGCAGACGGCGGCTTGCGGTTAGTGTTAGTGGTGCCAAGTCATTGCAAGTCATATAGCCCAAGTCAAAGTCAAGTTGCAAGTCATTAGTGACAAGTCAAAGTCAAGTCGAGTAATTTATTGAATTCTGTCAAGCAAGTCGCAAGTCCTCAAACAGGTGACTCAAGTCTGACTTAAGTCAAGTCATGTAACTCAAGTCCCCCACCTCTGGCAAGAATGAACACAGCAACAAGACACAAGGCAGTAATACTGCATCACCAAGGTCTCTCCCAATCAAAGATTTCAAATCAGACTGGGGTTTCAAAATGTGATGTTCAAGCTCTTTTGAAGAAGCATAAAGAAACGAGCAACAGGAAATAGTCAGCTACTGTAAGGAAACTTAATGCAGCAGATGAAAGACACATCATGCTTACTTTCCTTTGACATCGGAAGATGTCCAACAGTGCCATCAGCACAGAACTGGTGAAATAGTGGGACCCAGGTACACCCATCTACTGTCCAGGGAAGTCTGGCCAGAAGTTGTCTTCATGGAAGAATTGCAGTCAAAAAGTCATAACTCCAAGGTGAAACCAGGGCTAAGCAACCCTGCACAAAAACATAGGAACTGGAGTCCAGAAAAAAAGCAACAGGTGCTCTGGACTGATAAGGTAAAATTTTAAATATTTGGCTGCAGCAAGAGGCAGTTTGCTTGCCGAAAGGCTGGAGAGCAGTACAATAATGGGTGTCTGCAGGCAACAGTGAAGTATGGTGGAGGTTCCTTGCAAGTTTTGGGCTGCATTTCTACAAATGGAGTTGGAGATTTGGTCAGGATCAATGGTATCCTCAGTGCTGAGAAATACAGGCAGATATTTCTCCATCATACCATACCATCAGGGAGGCATGTGATTGGCCCCAAATGTATTCTGTGCCAGGAAAATGCCTAGGGAACAATGCAACATGTGATACTAATATTTTGAATTTCACGAATACTCTTTAAGAAACATGTATATATTTAACAAAGTGGAATGTTTTTAGTATTATACAAATGAATCCAAAAAAAGACTCTATTTGAATTCTAATTCCTGGCATGTTAATTATCTTGTTTATGCATCTAAATAAAGTCTAAATAAAACTTTGCCCAAATTAAACTTTAATGACTTGCAAAACGTTAGTTAGTATACACATGTCACTCTGACATTATTTGTACATCTAACCTACTTTGCAGACATTGTGTATCAAATATAGCAATTGAAAAGAAGTTCACCTTAATTTCCATTTTGTGTATTTTTAGCTGTTGACTTGTCATTTATAAGACTTCATTTGCGCTTAATATAGAAAATGATTCTGTGACAGACAGGTGCCACGCTCATTAGGTGTTTCTCAGAAACTTATCATTCATGTCAGAACAGATCAATCATTCCAGGAAAGTTTTTGAATAACTTACACAGAAGTGGAGTAATTGTTGTGGAATTCAGTACTTAAGAAATTGACATGCTCAGCTCTCAAATCCTAAATATTTCCAGATTTAAATTTGGTGTTTAGAGTGGGCATAGATGTGAAGGTGCCTGGGACTGTTTGATTTCCTTTAGAACATGTAACCTTAAACCTAACCAAATAAATATTTAGGATAGTTTTAGATTTTATATAGACGTGGCTAATAATTGGCTTTGGCAGTACATGTACCAATAGTTTCAGATATTTAAGATTTGGATATGATATTAGCAGGAATCTTCTACTTTTCCACTCCTCATTTTCTTCCTCGTAAAATGAAAACATCTTCTCTCTTGCTCTTCTCTCCAAAGTGTAAAGTGACAGGCGCTTCCTGCTTGCGCACCCAGAGACAAAACAGTAATATACTATTTCAAGGATTCCCTATTGCCCCTATTGGCTGTGTAATAAGGTGAACTGATAATTTTGCCTCTTTTCAGAAAAGATGTGCAAATTAAAACTAGACCACTTTTTATTTTTTTCGCCTCATTCACACATGTAAATGCATAGGTTTTGGCATTCTAATGTATGTGATATACTATGATTTATTTAACTTTTTCTGTTTTCTGCTTTTTTCATAACCAAATGCCAGAATTTTCAGGAAGCGAACTAACAGTACCAGGGAACTACGTTCTTTTGATGTAGTAGCCAATCAGGGTTGTCTCTCCTATGGATCTTAGTTTTACTATGCCTAAAGAGCACATCTTACTGTAGTGCTACCCCCAGTTAAGAGAGCCGCTGGTTTGATTTCGGGCCCTGTATACAGTACCGCCAACCCCCGGCAATCTTACTCGACCCACTCTGGCACAGTTAGTCTAGGGTTGAAATTTATACCACATTCAAGTGTATGGCACTTAATAATCTCTAAACAGTCAGACAACACGCTGAGGCGAGAGATTAAATATAACAGCTTTACTGGTAGTGAATAACACAGAGTATAACACCCAACATGTAAATTAGCTTGCAGCGCCTTGCATTAATCAATTCAACAGTTGCAGCACAGTACTCCACCACGCGTAGCTATTATGGCGTGCGCGCCCTATGGCGCACTAAACAAATATCCTAACTCCCCACCCGGGTCAGGCCTGACATGGGATAAGTCTCAGTCACTTCCTAAAGGGGGGGGGGGGGTTTCTTCGCATGCCAGCTTTCGGTGGTGCACTTGATGAAATAGCTATTTGTAATCCGCAATAGGTGATAACTTGGAACACTATGCTGTGAGGGGGGAGAAGGGCACTTCAGCTCTGTCCTGCTACCGGGTCCCCACGGAAGCATAGACAAATGAACAGTGGGCCTAGGCAGTTTATAGGCCTGAACACGGCACAGTCTATTGGTATGGGCAGGTGCCCACTCACCACTCCGGGCGCGATCCCAGCCCGGGACTTCCACCGCCTGTGTATCCACACACAGTGTCTGCACCGATCGGGTCCCCGATCCAACTGATGTCCTACTCGACAAGTCAGGATCCACCCAGGCTCCGCAGTGGGGTGTGGAAGGCTCTTCGGATGTCACGCAAGGCCTCAGGCTTCAGGCCTTGCACCGCAGCAGATCCGCACAGGAAGACTCGTTGCTTGCAGCGCGGTGTCCAAAGAGGCCAAACTCCGCCTCCCCTCTTCCTTAAGTAGCCCCTCCCATGAGTCTTTGCGGTGGAAACTTCCGCCCTGGGGCCGAATGGGGTTCTGGGTAACGTAGTCCTGCGGCCGTTAAAGGAGACCCCGCTACACTACTATCGTGGAAAGCTCTTTGTCTAACTCCTATGCTTCAGATTGCCTTGGCTGGGTGGGCCTACCAAGAACACAAGGTTCTGCCAGCATAGTTCTCTGGTTATACTGAAGCATGCATATTTCTTGAATAACTTCAGGTAGCATTTCAACTAATGTTTTCTAACACAGATTTCCCTAAGTAACTACACAAATACATTGACTTACTTTGAATCAGTCCATCCAAAAATTACAATCTAACAGTGGATAAAGTCCAATGGTTGAATGAATCAACTTTCATATTGGGAGGTTTCTACTCTCACACTGCATTTTCACTAATTTAAAACACATATAAAATTCAACATGCAGAAAAATCTTTCTAATATTACTTGTTTATAAAAAATAAATAAATAAATAAACTAGAAAACATACGCTGTAAGTAATACCTGAAAAAAAAGTTTTGAGAAATAGAATAAAAATGCAGCCCTACAGTGAAAATTAATGATCAAGTAGAATTTTGTGTGTTAAAATAACCCAGTGTAAGTGCTGATACCTGTCAGGTTTAAGTGCACCATCCAGTTATTCCTGCTAAAAGCATTACATTGATTAATCTATAAAGAAATTGTCACCACCATGTCCCAAAAGCGTACAATGCAGTGTGTTGTGAGATTTCTATGTTAATTAAACAAATTGCATCCACAAAGTTCTTGTTAAGAGGGATTAACCTTAACTGTCATCTCTTTTGAGATGTCATAGTTTGTTACTGTAATATCCCAGCATAAGAAATGTGTTTTTTAAATTTGTCAGGTACAATACTTTGGTAAAAATTCCACTGAATATTAGTATTTTTTTCAGAAGTGTTAGTACATCAGAAATCTAAACGTTGCCAGATAATGGGCCATGGGTTTGTTACTGGTTCTTACAGCTAAAGTTTGGTTTAACCACTTCAACACCGGGCTTTTTGTACCACTTTAATACCGGGCCTATTCTAGCACTTCTCTCCTACATGTACAAATCATCATTCTTTTGCTAGAAAATTACTCAGAACCCCCAAACATTATATATGTTTTTTTAGCAGACACCCTAGGAAATAAAATGACGGTCATTGCAACTTTTTTTCTTGCACGATATTTGCGCAATCATTTTTCAAACGCCTTTTTAAAAAAAAAATGGTTTCATGAATTAAAAAATAACAAAACAGTAAAGTTAGCCCAATTTTTGGGGAAAATATGAAAGATGATGTTACGCTGAGTAAATAGATACCTAACATGTCACGCTTTAAAATTGCGCACACTCATGGAATGGCGCCAAACTTCGGTACTTAAAAATCTCCATAGGCGACGCTTTAATTTTTTTTACAGGTTACCAGGTTAGAATTACAGAGGAGGTCTAGTGCTAGAATTTTTGCACGCGCTCTAACGCACGCGGCGATACCTCACATGTGTGGTTTGAACGGCGTTTACATATGTGGGCGACTTACGTGTGCATTCGCTTCTGATCGCAAAATACTGGGGACAGGGGCGTTTAATTTTTTTTTTATTAGTATTATTTTATTTTTTTTACTTATTAATTAATTTTTTTACAATTATTTAACTTTTTTTTTTTTTTTTGATCACTTTTATTCCTATTACAAGGAATGCAAACATCCCTTGTAATAGGAATGTGTGTGACAGGTCCTCTTTATTGAGAGATGCGGGGTCAATAAGACCCCACATCTCTCCTCTAGGCTGGAAAGCATGAGATCAGTGAAAATTTTTTCACTGATCTCATACTTACAGCTGCAATTTGTTTACATTTGAGGACCCGGGCGTGACGTCATCACATCGCGCCCGGGCCTCCAACGATCATAGAGATGACTGGTGACCATCTGGTCACCAGTCATCTCTATGCTCATCACGTGACCCACCAATGGCGCCGGAAGATTCGCTCCGGGTCCCCGATCGCACAGGAGAGCCAGGAGAAGCACCGGATGGCGGCGGGAGGGGGGATGTCCCCTCCCGCCGCCTATAAGAACGATCAAGCGGTGGAATCGCCGCTATGATCATTCTTATGGTGCACAGAATCGCCGGCACTTTAAAAGGATATCTGAATGATGCCTCTAGCTGCAGGCATCATTCAGATATCCCCCTACAAAGCCAGGATGTCATATGACGTCCACCCAGGATGGGAGATCCCATCTGTGGATGTCATTTGACTATGGCTGGGTAGGGAAGTGGTTAAAAAAAAACAAATGTTTTTTGCTACAGGTTCAGCTACATTATTTACGTGTAATGAAGTACTGTATTTTTAGCTCCATAAGACACACCTGACCATAAGACGCACCTAGGTTTTAGAGGAGGAAAACAAGAAAAAAAATATTCCTAACCAAATGACTGCTGGTCCTGCTGGGAGCTGGCTGCTGACCTGTGGGTCCTGTTGGCTTCTGGCCTGTAGGTCCTGCTGGGATATGGCCATGGCCTGTGGGCCACAGGCCATGGCCAGCTCCCAGCAAGACCTACAGGCCAGTGGCCAGTAGGACACACAGGCCAGCAGGACCCACAGTCAATGGCCAGCTCCCAGCAGGACCCACAGTGTTGAGGACTATTTTGATGTTACTGGGTGGACACTAGGGGAGAGTAAAGGGGGTGTATGGGGGGAGATAGATGGGATGTGGGGGTCAGCTGGCCCTGGGGGTGTAAGGGTATCTCACCTCAGTGATAGCAGCTGCTAGTGCCAGCTCACCAGGTCCTTGCATGGCCTCCTCCAGTCCTAGGGGGGGTGATGCTCCTGTCCTTGGGTCAAGCAAAGTTTCAGCCTGAGCCAGTCACATTGGTCCCAGGTCCCGACTCCCTGGAGCGCCCTGCCTCCAAGATCCTGGGAATTGTAGTTCCCTGGCTGTGCTGCTTCTCCACCCACCGGGAGCTTGAGTGTGTGCGGAGTGGACTACAACTCCCAGAATGCAACAACTTCAGCTAGTTGGCGGCCCGCCGCTACAACCGTGCCCCGGTCCGACTATTCTAACATGATGGGGAGGGGGGACCTAGTCAATATTCGCTCCATTTTTTGGGGGGGAAAAAGTGCGTCTTATGGAGCGAAAAATATGGTATGTACCATGATGTGCAGACTGAGAAATATGTGACTGATTAGTGACTGTCCCCATTCACAGATGTTACAGGGAGTATGCTCAGTAAAATAACATTTCTCAATGGAGGCAGTGGCAGGAGGTGACATGTCTCAATCTGATCATCTTTAGAGCAGCTGAACCCAGAGACCTGAAGCTGTTAATCCCTACTGTCCCAGAAGTTCAGAAGTAGGAAGAGGTCAGGGCAGCTCTGCAGTAAATATTTCTACAGAATCCAACAGCTTGCATATCATGGAACATACCTCATTACAGATAAGTAATGTAACTTAAGCGTTAGAGAATTTTTTTTTTTAACTAAACTTCAACTTTTAGCCTTAATGCACACTGGGCATTTTTACAACTGTTGTTTTGGGCATCAGACTTTTTTAACTGCCTCTAAACTCCCCTGCATGTTATCCTATGTGTTCATGCACACGTAGGCTTTAGCAGCGTATTTTGGCAGGAAAGTTTAGTGGCTGAAAAAAAAACTCTGTTAGCATGTTCTGGAGCAGCAGCGTTTTGGCACAAAAAATGCTGACAGCTCCTAAACTCTCCTAAACTCTGCTAAACGCTTTTGCCCAGTGTTTAGAAGAGCACTTTTGTACTTTTTTTTTGTAGCCGAGTGTTGGAAGACAACATGGTTTAATATCATTGTTATGGAATTTTGCTTCCTGGTTCATACAGGCAAATGGCCCCATGTTGGGATGTAATCGGTTAACATAAAAGCTTTGTAGCATATCAGAATCTTCATCTAGAAGTTAGTAACAACAGCTTGGCTCAAGCCCACCTGGTGTGATATGTGTGATTACAGGCTTCAAAGAGAATAAGGGCTAGCTAAGACGGCCCAGGGCTCATAGAGATGATACATGGACAATGCTGCCCCTAGAGGCCAATATAATATATTACAAGGACTACCTCTTGGCAACATCTATTGGACAGGAGGCAAGTGGTGGTGGTTACGAGTGGGTGCGAATGTTTGAATAAAAAGGGCACACAAAAGAGAAATAGTCCCTTTTCCCTTTTTACCTTGTTCTGGATACTGGCTTGGGCCTAAGCCTCATGGCTCGGGCCCTCTTTTGCCATCCAGAGCCCAGCCGATCAGACTCTGTCTAGAGGATTGTGATAAGTATTTTTGATATTCTGCTGTTTAGTGTTTGATGTTAGTATATTCCTATTTTCTTGGGAAATAAATGAAAGATATTGTTTTAACAGCAGTGTGTTTACTTTCATAGATAACCTTATATCATTGTGCTTATCAGATTCTTAATAGACTAGCTAACTATATGGATAGACAAGTTAATACATATATGCAATAGTTATATAGATTATGTTATTAGTTTGTATAATATTGCAGCATTTACTTAATCGAGACTGACAGAGTCCTCAAGAACCAGTGAATAGCTGGGTTTTAAGGAGCGGGTTGGGAAGCCATTGTTCTGCAAATATCTTCAGCTTCTGACACTATGTACTCTTCGAAAACTTGGTGTAAACAGAAATGTTCACAAAAGTCCATAGGAGCAGTGAAAAAAAGCAGTACAAAAAATGAATGAAAAATTAAGAGATTGAAGAAAAACAAATCTTACTGAATATTTTCCTTCCAGCAAGTAAAAAAACAATGCTTATCAGATAACAGATGTCTCCTTACCAAAAAGGATGGACCCCCGTGACAGAGGTCATGCGAGCTCAACACATAGGATTCACTCCAAGGATCATCCTCCAAGTTCCTCCTTCCATAAGGATGCGGCCGATGAAGTCTTTCCAAGGTATAGAAACCATATATCACCGCTCACACATTCAAGGAATTGGTTGGGGAAAAAGTAATAGAAAACTTCATGGTGCAGCAAGTTTCATATAAAAGGAAACTATTTATTGATAGCTGACATCCGAAGATAAAAGACAAAGTGCCGTTTGTTTGCTAAAGCAGTATAACAAACTCCATGAATAAAACAAACAATCAGCTGCGACTCACGCCAGCCAGCTGAGGTGTGGTGATGTCAGAATCCTTCAGCTCCACCCGACGCTGCGTTTCTCCTTACAAGGCGTCCATTGGGAAAGGAGGCTAAGGAGGAGACGTCACTCACCACATTATATAGCCCGTGCAGGAGAGTGACACCGGAAGCCAAAGGAGGAAAATAAAAAGAATTGTCCCATTCTCCCCTAGCTGTCCGTGTCTAAAAGTGAAATGAAGCGGTACATAGAAACAGTATATTTAAACTGTACAGTATGTCACCGCTACATTCCAATAAATTGTACCAGAAAACACATTATATAAAAACAAATATATAAATCTGCATATAAAAATAACAATAACACTTTACAGCAATATCAATCCCGTGATCTTTGCGAAGTATAAACAATATTAGAAGTCAGTTGATACTTCCCAATTATGTCCAGCATAACGTTCGGGTGTCAGTAGATTTAAACGGACCACCCGTGATGACTCAGGCAAAAAAATCACATATTAAAAGTCTCATATGAAAATTTGTGTGTAAATACACAAAAGTATATAAAAATAAAAATAAACAATATAGATCTGACACAACAATATATTAAATTATTGTACTCTAATCTATATTCGTACCTGTTTTGTATCCTCATATCCCCTTGCACTAAAGGCGAGGAGAGGGGAAAAAAAGGGGGGGAGGAGAAGGGGGAGGCGGTGTTGGAGATAACTGAGAAATGGGCAGGAAAAAATAATAATAAACCCTATGAAGGATGTGTAACTTCAAATTGGTAGGACTATTTATTAATAATATAGCAATTAATGTCTAAAAACATTTTAAATAGTTGAATCACTTCCTGAGTACATATTAGGGTCCCTGTTTAGGAGTCAATTTATTAATCTTGTCAACTCTTCATCACCAAGATTGGAAAACACCTTTGCAGATTATCTCTTTCTAGATTTTTTGGGAGTTGTGCCACTCCCCTCCTCTGCCTCATCTCTAAGCCTTCCTTTTTTCCCCTTGTCCCCTCCATACGGAATTACCCAATTTATTTCTTAGAGGTACTGCTCCAGGCGGACCTTCAAACCCACGAATATGGAGTGGTACAACTGATCGCAGTCCAATGTTGGATGGATCTCTCTCCTCATTGTTTTTCTCATATCTTAGTGATGGTCCATATTGATTTCTAGCAGGGATGTCATGTTTCCACGGCACTTGTGGTGAGGTGGGTGGACCCGCCATGTGTCCATCATTCGGATAACTCCTATATGTTGGATCATCATAGGGACCATAGTGGTCTCTATAGGGTAATCTATCAGTGGGATACATGTGTGTATTGGATTGATATTGATAGGGCCCTTGGGGTTGTCTGTTACCCCTGTTTCCCCCGGAATTAGGGAACCTCCCTTGATTATTAGGATGTTGGTAAGCTGGGGGGTAATAGGTATTTGGTCCATTTTCTGGGGGCCTACCAATGTTATGGTTACCCTTTTTCCTAGCCTGTTGTGGTGTCTTACTTCCCCCTGTTCTTCTTGGTCCTGGTTCTCTGTATCCAGGAATAGTAGGAGGAGGGGGACCCAAAGAGGGTCTCAAATAATCCAAAATGGGTAATGTAGATACATTATCACTAACCACACCCTCCTCCATACTGATAGCTTCTGGTTGGTTGGAAAAACTATCAAGATGACTCTCCTGCCATTTAAAGACGTTGTGGGTTTTGTAATCCTCTACGTCCCTAAGATATTTTTTCAGTTTTTTCGGAAAATGAATGAAAAATTAAGAGATTGAAGAAAAACAAATCTTCCTGAAACTTTTCCTTCCAGCAAGTAAAAAAACAATGCTTATCAGATAACAAATGTCTCCTTACCAAAAAGGATGGACCCCCGTGACAGAGGTCATGCGAGCTCAACACATAGGATTCACTCCAAGGATCATCCTCCAAGTTCCTCCTTTCATAAGAATGCGGCCGATGAAGTCTTTCCAAGGTATAGAAACCATATATTACCGCTCACACATTCAAGGAATTGGTTGGGAAAAAAGTAATAGAAAACTTCATGGTGCAGCAAGTTTCATATAAAAGGAAACTATTTATTGATAGCTGACATCCGAAGATAAAAGACAAAGTGCCGTTTGTTTGCTAAAGCAGTATAACAAACTCCATGAATAAAACAAACAATCAGCTGCGACTCACGCCAGCCAGCTGAGGTGTGGTGACGTCAGAATCCTTCAGCTCCACCCGATGCTGCGTTTCTCCTTACAAGGCGTCCACTGGGAAAGGAGGCTAAGGAGGAGACGTCACTCACCACATTATATAGCCCGTGCAGGAGAGTGACACCAGAAACAATAGGAGGAAATGAAAAAGAATTGTCCCATTCTCCCCTAGCTGTCCGTGTCTAAAAGTGAAATGAAGCGGTACATAGAAACAGTATATTTAAACTGTACAGTATGTCACCGCTACATTCCAATAAATTGTACCAGAAAACACATCTTTATGAGGTTAAAAAATATACTCATATCAGAATTACATGCCACCTGGGATATTGTTTTCTTAGAGTGGTACCTAAAAGAGAAGATGATACCCAGAAGCCTACGGTTGCATGTATACCCGGACAGAGGGGATGCAGAACTCAAGGAATGGTTCCTTTACTTCAATGGCGTGGGATTAGCATTCCTTGAGTTTTTGCTCTCTAGAAAAAGAACCAAAGTAGCTAAATTACAGCAAGAAATCAATGACATAAAGGAAAAATTAGTCCCTATGAGTAAAGAGGGTTTATATCAGGTATATACCAAGGAGTTGAGGGAAATTTTAATTGAAGAAGAGGAGGAGCAAAGAATAAAAAAAACGGAAAAAATATCTTAGGGACGTAGAGGATTACAAAACCCACAACGTCTTTAAATGGCAGGAGAGTCATCATGATAGTTTTTCCAACCAACCAGAAGCTATCAGTATGGAGGAGGGTGTGGCTAGTGATTACCCATTACCCAAAATTACCCATTTTGGATTATTTGAGACCCTCTTTGGGTCCCCCTCCTCCTACTATTCCTGGATACAGAGAACCAGGACCAAGAAGAACAGGGGGAAGTAAGACGCCACAACAGGCTAGGAAAAAGGGTAACCATAACATTGGTAGGCCCCCAGCTTACCAACATCCTAATAATCAAGGGAGGTTCCCTAATTCCGGGGGAAACAGGGGTAACAGACAACCCCAAGGGCCCTATCAATATCAATCCAATACACACATGTATCCCACTGATAGATTACCCTATAGAGACCACTATGGTCCCTATGATGATCCAACATATAGGAGTTATCCGAATGATGGACACATGGTGGTTCCACCCACCTCACCACAAGTGCCGTGGAAACATGACATCCCTGCTAGAAATCAATATGGACCATATGGACCATCACTAAGATATGAGGAAAACAATGAGGAGAGAGATCCATCCAACATTGGACTGCGATCAGTTGTACCACTCCATACTCATGGGTTTGAAGGTCCGCCTGGAGCAGTACCTCTAAGAAATAAATCAGGTAATTCCGTAGGGAGGGGACAAGGGAAAAAAGGAAGGCTTAGAGATGAGGCAGAGGAGGGGAGTGGCACAACTCCCAAAAAATCTAGAAAGAGATAATCTGCAAAGGTGTTTTCCAATCTTGGTGATGAAGAGTTGACAAGATTAATAAATTGACTCCTAAACAGGGACCCTAATATGTACTCAAGAAGTGATTCAACTATTTAAAATGTTTTTAGACATTAATTGCTATATTATTAATAAATAGTCCTACCAATTTGAAGTTACACATCCTTCATAGGGTTTATTATTATTTTTTCCTGCCCATTTCTCAGTTATCTCCAACACCGCCTCCCCCTTCTTCCCCCCCTTTTTTCCCCTCTCCTCGCCTTTAATGCAAGGGGATATGAGGATACAAAACAGGTACGAATATAGATTAGAGTACAATAATTTAATATATTGTTGTGTCAGATCTATATTGTTTATTTTTATTTTTATACACTTTTGTGTTTTTACACACAAATTTTCATATGAGACTTTTAATATGTGATTTTTTTGCCTGAGTCATCACGGGTGGTCCGTTTAAATCTACTGACACCCGAACGTTATGCTGGACATAATTGGGAAGTATCAACTGACTTCTAATATTGTTTATACTTCGCAAAGATCACGGGATTGATATTGCTGTAAAGTGTTATTGTTATTTTTATATGCAGATTTATATATTTGTTTTTATATATTGTGTTTTCTGGTACAATTTATTGGAATGTAGCGGTGACATACTGTACAGTTTAAATATACTGTTTCTATGTACCGCTTCATTTCACTTTTAGACACGGACAGCTAGGGGAGAATGGGACAATTATTTTTCTTTTCCTCCTTTGGCTTCCGGTATCACTCTCCTGCACGGACTATATAATGTGGTGAGTGACGTCTCCTCCTTAGCCTCCTTTCCCAGTGGACGCCTTGTAAGGAGAAACGCAGCGTCGGGTGGAGCTGAAGGATTCTGACGTCACCACACCTCAGCTGGCTGGCGTGAGTCGCAGCTGATTGTTTGTTTTATTCATGGAGTTTGTTATACTGCTTTAGCAAACAAACGGCACTTTGTCTTTTATCTTCGGATGTCAGCTATCAATAAATAGTTTCCTTTTATATGAAACTTGCTGCACCATGAAGTTTTCTATTACTTTTTCCCCAACCAATTCCTTGAATGTGTGAGCGGTGATATATGGTTTCTATACCTTGGAAAGACTTCATCGGCCGCATCCTTATGGAAGGAGGAACTTGGAGGATGATCCTTGGAGTGAATCCTATGTGTTGAGCTCGCATGACCTCTGTCACGGGGGTCCATCCTTTTTGGTAAGGAGACATCTGTTATCTGATAAGCATTGTTTTTTTACTTGCTGGAAGGAAAAGTTTCAGGAAGATTTGTTTTTCTTCAATCTCTTAATTTTTCATTCATTTTTTGTACTGCTTTTTTTCACTGCTCCTATGGACTTTTGTGAACATTTCTTTTTACACCAAGTTTTCGGACTTTTTTGTCTTGTATCATTTATGTGCTTGTGTATATTTTGGTACACTGTATTCCAAAGGTGTTTATTCACCTTTCCACATCATATGTCATTTGTGACATATTGTCTTATACACTTCATTGTTTCAGTTAAGGATGTGCATTATATTCACATATAACATTTCATTGTAGTTTATATTCTAACTATTAATAATTGCAGCTCCATTACTTTTTTTTACTCACAGGGAATTTTTTCCCGCCTTTTAGGATTTTGTTCCTGCCCATTCTCACCATTTTTTCACTTGAATGTGATTTCATGTGTCTTCCTTTTTTTGGGGATAGCGCGGATTTTTCCACATTACACTATGTACTCTTCAACTGCTATGTTTCATTGTTTCGGCTTATTAAGAGAGGACACATGAAACTGGATTGGTACATCTAATGTGTGTATTTAATATGTACCAAAACACTAGACCACCCCCTAACCAAGATGTCTAAACATTAACCTGTCATTGTGCCACCTAGTGTTCAACACACACTACATTTTAGTGTACTTGCAAGTACAGAAGACATCATGGAAATAAAACACATGTGTAGAGAACATTGTTTAAAGTACATTTCAACCCCAAATATCCCCACATCAATGTTGCTAATTATTTTTTAGGTAGTCCTACTGTTGGTGCATTTTATGTACATTATCTATGATAACTTTTAGGACATATTTTCTAACTGCAGCACTTTTGCTTCATTGTACATGCTTGGAATTGTAAGCTTTAATCATATGGAGAATCGTTAGTCTTTCCAATTTAAAAGAACACAGAATACAGAAGAACATCAATGGAAACAAATCAGCAGGTTCAGGTGAGATTCATCAAAAGGTCTTCAAGTATGCTGTGATGGAATTACAGACTTCAATTTAATTTTGTGTGATCAATTTCAATTGATTTTGTCCTGCATGGATGCTTGTTGCACAGCATTGACTCAAATGTGATTCTAAATATAACCTTGATCCGATCATGTTTAATCACGGACTTGTGACGTTGACATATCATATAAAAATGTTACTGCTAACAAATTAGACATCTACACACATGGAAAAGCTTGAACTGCTTTACTGGGGGCTTAGTATTACCAGTGGGTAAGAGACAGCTAAAAGGCAGCAACTAGGGCAAAGGCCTCAAAGGTCTCTCCTGATCTGTTAGGATAAGTCCAACATGAAGGGAAGGATAAAAACCCTTATTCATTGCAGTATGGGGTAACTGTCAAACACAGTCCATGTAGATACACCAGATGAAAGGTTTATGACACTGTTGACATTTTCACTGCAATAATTGAGAGAAGCAGTAAACCTTTCTTACAAAGGAGCATCCATACTGGCAAGCCTGCAACTCAGTGGCTAGATCTGTGTACTCTACTGGGCTAACACTTTAAAGTGTTACTAAAACCGCAACAGTAAAATCAGTCTGTATATGCAGTAAAGCATGTTTAACTCACTGTGGAACCTAAAGAGTTAATCCTCTGCATTGTGTAAAAAGGTTGTTTGATCATGTCTTCTCTGATCCTCCCCTTCTTCCACAGTCCCCAAACAATCTCCTGATAGAACAGAGCCTTGGGGGAAAAGATGCACATGCTCAGTGTATTAGCACAGGGCCAATCGGCACTGTCCAGACAGAGGGTCAGGACTTCTGCAGGCTCATAGGACAATCAGGGGAGAATGAAAACTCCTCCTACAAGCTTTAACCAGTGCTCAGCTGGACACTGATAGAAGTCACAAAACTGCTCTAAGACCCCTTTCACACTATCTTGAGCGGCGTTTAACAGTCGGATTTGCGGCGCATTATAGCCGCTAGCGGGGCACTATTAACCCCCGTTAGCGCCTGAGAAAGGGTTAAAACCGCCCGCAATGCACCGCTACAGCTGCGTATTGCCAGCGGTACGGCGGCGCTGCCCATTTATTTCAATGGGCAGGAGCACATTAGGAGCGGTGAGTTCACCGCTCCTAATGCACTCCAAAGAAGCTGCTGGCAGGACTTTTTCTGACGCCCTGCCAGGGCACCGCTCCAGTGTGAAAGCCCTCGGTCTTTCACATTGGAGTGAATAGAGCAGCTGTTTTAGGACGGATTGCAGGTGCTATTTTAAACGCTATAGCGCCTGCAAAACGCCCTCAGTGTGAAAGGGGTCTAACTGCTGATGAGAAAAGGTATTTAGCGGTTTATGTTTACTAAAATAATTGCATTTCCATGTTCTGTGTACTGCGGGAGACCAGATATAGTGAATGCAGGGTCCTGGGTTTAGTAACACTTTAAGATATTTATTGAATGCACTGTTGTTGTGTTGCTGTTATTATCTACTGTGTGTTAAGTGCTCCCTCTGTCTGTATCTTTGTGTTATGACTTAATTGACATTTTGGATTTCATGGAATAAAATAGATATTGTTATCCTCTGATTTTGGGGTGTGGTCATCACCTTTCTCTTATTTTTAGCTATAATCCAAAGCTCCAAAAATCATCAAAACCTGAAATAATCCGGTGAAAAGGTACATTAAAACAGAATACAAATTCTTGCCTTGATTTCCACAAGGGCACTAACTACAGTATATGACTTCCTGTAGGTCAAGATATTTTCTCCCAAAGTCCAAAGATATCTTGATAGTTTATTTGGTTTGTAGATGCCACCTTAGAATGCATACTATATTGTATAAATAAGCAAGACGAGGAAGGGAGGTGATTTATCTTGGACTATGTGCTTATCTTCAGAAAATCTGTTTCTTTTAAAAAAGTAAGAATTTCATCTATGTTCACTAAATGGAACATGTGGTTATTTGCACACTCTGGTATTAACCAGTAACCATGAAAGAAGTTTTACCTGAAATGAAGAAGGACAACCAAATTGCTAAAGATATGGTATAATTGGATTTTCCAACCATCTCTTTGTGACTTATTGAATACTTTTTGCTCACTATTTCCAAGTTTATAGAGTATTTTGTCTTTTAAAATGAGAAAAATACATTTTGTTGTTGAACCATATGAAAACATATCCTGTCACTAACTGGGGAGACAACTTAAATAGGAACCTAGCAGAAATATGTGTTCCACCAATGCCATCTGGTTTTCAAAAGTGAAGGTCCCATTTTTGTTATGCTCATCCTGGCCCCACTTCTTATCAAGCCACTTGTTCAGACTTTTCAGACTTCAGTACTTGCAAACGTATTCAAGATAATGTCATCAGCATCAGATCCAACATTGTAGTCTGATTTACAAAGGTGAAGGTCTCATTGTTGTAATCCTCATCCTGACACATTTTCATAGCAAATCATTCACCAAAAACAAGTGTGCAGAATAGGAATTCAGACTTTTTAGACATCAGTCACTGCAATATTGTTCTAGATAATTTAATTAGGATCAGCGTGATAGCCCAGAGCCTTCAACTTTCAAAGCTAGCCAGGAATGACAGATTCCATGTTTACTAGAATCATTACAGGTTAATTTTACAATCACTGGGTACAACAAATAAAAAAATACTATGAAAGGGGTGGGTCTCTAAAAAAAAGAAGTTCGATTTGTTAAAGTTATTGTAAACAATCAACCCATTCAGTTTCTTATTGAAATAAAGAGCAAAACATTTATGTATAGATACATAAAAATAATAGAAATACCTTTTTTTCTCTTTTTGTATAAGTTATCACATACCCTCTGTTCTCAGCTGAATAAGAGCTTAGGAGTTAGGGGAGGAGAAACCACTATACACAGATCTTCCCATGAAAGGCACTTGGGGGGGGGCATAGAAACAAGTCTGATCATTGGTTGGAGGAGAGCACACTGAGTTCCCAGCTCAGTTACTGACCATGCTGTGTTCTCCTGCTTTGTGTAGTCCGATTTTAATAAGGAAAGCAAATAGTGTACTGTGAAAAATGATACATTCCACATAGTTGCAATTATTTCTATTAAAAAACATTGACATACAGTATAATATAGATGTGTTAAGCTGCACCACTACAAAATGTTTCTCTAATCAGCAATATGCTAGCCTTACCGAGCCAGTTTCAGCAAGATAAGATACTATAGAAATCAAAAGTGTTATATCAGACAGTATTATCGTATATAATAAAATAATTGGTTCACAAAAGAGGAAGGTAAGAAAAGTAGTCAAAAGCAGTATGTACAATATGAAAGCTGTTGGCTGAGTAATGTATGAGATCCTCTCCCAATGACAGTTATATATGTAGTGCTTACCCCCAAAGAGCCACTGGATGTATTGAGTCCCCTGCTCCTGTGCCCATGACTCTGCAAACAGTAGTAGATACACTGACACACCTGGTTGAGTGGGGAAGGTTAATTTCAGGTAGCTGTATATACCCCAATGTCTCAAGGTGCATAGACACAAGGAATAACACAGCAACTGATTAGGTAGAACCAAAAAGTATATTGGAACAGGGTGAACAAAGAAAAAGTGCACGGTAATGGTTAAACAGTAAGAAACAGTAAGAAACAGAAACAGTTAAACAGTAAGAAAACAAATCCACAATATTAGGCAATAGAAGTAATATGCTGCAGAAACAATAATTGTTAAAAAACACAACCCCCTCCTTAACCCTGTACTGGGAAACCGTAATTAGGGGGAGATATACAATAACAATTACAGCAGTTATTAATATACTAAATTATTTCTTCTGCTGGCCATCTCATTAGGGCCCAGCTATTATGGTGGAGAGCTCTATGTAATGTCCATATTAAAACTGACGCAGGCACTGTCACTACTCTATGTCAGCAGGAGATCACCTTCTGCTCACTGGCAAAGTGTAACCCTGTCAATGTCCTCAAAGTTTGGCTCCTCAATTAGGCAACGGGCTCAACCAGCATCTAGCACGTCATCGGATGTTCTGGACTGACTGCTACTGTGCCCCTCTTTCTCCTAGGTGCAGTGGTCCACTTGCAGTCTCAGTTTCTCTGCCAATCCTATTTCCTTCCTCTCTTCTGCCTATGAACACAATTATGCTCCTTTTCTTCTCCACCACAGTGCAGCTGAGAGTTGGTCAAGAACAAAACTGTAGCACATGCTAAGTCTCTTTGGGAACTACTGTACATCTACCACAGCCCTCCACATTTCTCCTCAGAGTCTCTAGTAGTCCACATCATCAGTTCACCCCCTAACGGGTGGAGGGCTTCCCCATGTTCTGCAATAGAAGTCTACTCCTGTGACTATACCCATGTAAATGTCTTCTCTGCTGTCAGACAGAAAATCCTTTCCCCAAACATGAGCAGCAATAGAAACAGTGAACTGATCCGTGTGGCTGCTATTCTCCCAATGGTTCTCCCAACTCTGGGGAAAGGATTCCCTGCTCACATCACAAACTATAACACCTGGTAGCAGGGAGAATTATGTATTGCTAATGTTAAGTAGTCCACACTTTCCATTTACATAGTTTGTTCACGTTATTTCTGTTTTGTTTTTTTTCTGTTTTTTTTTTGTTATGTTTTTTAATGTGTACAATCTGAAACAACCCTGTTGAGGATGGTAAGACTGGGCACATTAAATAAACTGTAACTTATAAACGGATTATGTGCCATGTTTTGTATTTATACTCCAAGCTCCATAAAACCTTAGTTTTTAGCAATCCATACAGAACACTGTCAATAGTAAGAGCATTATTTTCAGGCCACAGTTGGCAATTTATTTCTCCTGCATATGTTTATGAAATATGAAATGAATGTAAAATGGCAAACATTAGGAATGTTCTTTTTCATTTCCAATGAGATCTGATTTTACATAAATATTTTCCAACTGAGTGAAATAATGTTCATATTTACCAGATTAAACCAAGAGCACTATATGCTAAAGTATTATGAAGATAATACAACAAACTGGTCAGAATATGTTTATCCCTCTTTCCAGCACAAAAAAAAAAAAAACTAATTATAAAGCATATGTGAATTTCACATTTTTTCTCTATTTACATATGCCCATAACAACAAATGAGCATTTATAGCCAAGGTTCCCTACCAACATAAAGGGGGAAAAATGTCAGACTGGCAAAAAGATACACCATTCTTGCCAGCACACAATTCCTACTATTCACTATGGGATAATTTCATTTTCATAAAACGCTCAGAAAGGAACAAAAACTGCTAAGGGCAGATGTAACATATGTAATGATTTTATTGCTGAGCTAACATAGTCATTGACTTTAATGTTTTTTGATATAAAGAATAGGGCAAATATTGATAAAAAAAAAACTTCAGTGTTTATCACAATAGCTACCATTTAGGTTTAATTTAATGATTTTAAGCATAAATATAGGTTCATAAGACCCGTTTTAATCCATTTATGTATTTATTAAAAATAATTGCAACCTCCCCTTTCTATAATTTTAAGTAATTTAAAGTGCAATATATATATATTGTATATACTCCAGCCAAAGTAACTCTCAGTTTATGTAGTCTCTTTTGCTTGTGTGATACAGATGTCTAAATAGTTCTTAACTTCTTGGATTTTAGAATGCTTCTCCCAAGAGTAAACTAATGCCTGCACATATACTTAGTTGTGGGAATGAGGTTGCTACTGTAAACAGGTGAGTAGCAGTCTTGTGGGATTTTCTATTATGTCGATGGAGTGACGACCCAGGTTGCCCTGTTTAGTGTTTGACAAAGGTAACAAAATCATAGACAGAGAGAATGCTTGGTTTCGTTTCCAGCCAGGCAACACCAAGACTCCACCTAAACCACAACTTGTTCAAGCTGTGATGAGTTAGGAAAATGTAACACTCATAACAATGTGTGCTGCTATCAGCTTAAAGCGTTTGTTAACCCAAAAAAAAAAAAAAAGATCCTGTTCCCTTAAAGTGGTTGTATAGTCCATTTTGGTACTTTTACCTTCAGGTAAGCCTATAATAAGGCTTACCTGTAGGTAAAAAAAAAATCTCCTAAACCTTTACGGCTTAGGAGATATTCCCCTCGCAATGAGCGGCTGACTGCAGTGGCGCATGCGCACAGGGGATTCTCAGCTGAAGGCCCGGCAGACCCCGGACCTTGCCGGAAAGAAGTCTCCCGCGCGCATGCGTGGGAGTGACGACATTGCGGATCCAGACACTCACAGCGCTGGAGCCGTGATACCCGGAAGACACGCCGAGGCAACATGTCATCTCCCTCGGCATGGACCAGGTCAGTTACCGATGCCTCGGTCTGAAGTAAGTATTTCATAATGAGCTAGTATGCAGTGCATACTAGCTCATTATGTCTTACAGGTGACTGAAAAAAAATGCTTGGGACTATACAACCGCTTTGAAGCATGTTATACAGCACAGTGCATGTGCTGTGTAATTTGGCCCCTTCTATCACCTAAAAAACCTGGCTGATCCTGACAGTTTCTACCCCCCCCCCCCCCCTGTAAACTGACCACAGTATTTAATGGCTGCTGAGCCCTGACACAGTGGTCAGTTTACATGCCTATGTCATCCACAACCCTGCTCTTTTATAAAAAAAATGCCTCCTTTACCCTATTTAAGAGCGGCTCCTCGTGATTATGTGACCGTCCGTCTCTCTCTCTCCTCTCCTCCTCACGTCCCGCCTTATATCAGCGGGGGAATCTCGGCCCTGCCCGCTGCATCTGTCAGCCACTCAGAGGAGAGAGCTGGCCGGTCACGTGATCGCGGGGAGCCGCTCTGAAATACGGTAAAGGAGGCTTTTTTTATTATAAAACACAGAGACAGGAGCTTCTGTCATTATGAAAGAATGAGGATTATATGAAGCAGTGAAAGTGGGTTAACAACCACTTTAACAAACAACTTATCAAGACATACTACACTACTTCATCAAGAACTCTTTATACTGTACAGGCATCTGTATTTAAAAAAGCATATAACGATGAAATGTATACTTATCATGGGTGACTTTCAGCAGGTTAGCATCCATGAGAGGTAAAGGTTGTTCACCAATGTATGGTGGCAATGTATGGTGGCACCGAGCACCAACACTTCCATCACAACGGCGATATGATTGGATCCAGAGTAAAGGTGGTGTAAACATCAAGGCTTATTGATCTCGGGGTGGATTCTCCATCCATTCCCTTTATGCCAAGTTAGCATAATTATTATAGAAATGAACAAGATATCGATATTAAATGTGCCTAAAGGTTATCTCTTCATTATATACAGTACAATCGTTAGTTACAGTATAAGGGTACAATCTCGTATCCCATCCATACTATGTTTGGGAGGATCTCTAGTTCCAGTGCATTTCGGTTGAGGATTGGGGTTTCTGGGTGCCCCTCAATTTAGGACTAGATATAAGGCTTATGGTCGTTGGTTCTGAACTCATTTGGCTTGGTTCGTGTTAGTGTTCTGTGTAAAAATTCAAATTAAAAATACTATCAATCCAAGGGTGTTGTTGTTTCTCTTATTTTCACTTTCAATACATTTTAATTGAGTTTAAGAAAGGTTAAATCACATATCAGGTTTGCATTTCAACTGTAAGTTACAAGCAACAGAAAGAAATCAAGTAGAGAGCACATTAGTTGTTTCACAGGTCTAAGCTTGTTTAGGCTGTGCTGCCTATAAAATAAAAACAGATGTGTGCTCCAGACAGGATTGACAGTCTAGTGGATATTTCAAATTATAAATCCAAACAAAGTGCACAGGTGTGTGTGGTCCACAGTTTTGAAGGTGCAAATGAAGAGAGTAAGGGAGGGATGGGAGAACGAGTAGTTTATTTCTTTTATTTTACAGTCTGGGTCATGCCTCTGACCATGCCCAAACATTACTCTCAAGCCTCGTACACACGGCCGAGATTCTCGTCGGAAAAAACATGTCGTTTTTTTCGACGAGATTCTTGGACAAGAAACTTGTCCCGGCCGAGTGTACACACGCTCGATTCAAAGAACCCGCGGTTCTTTGAATGGAGCGTACGCGGTGACGTCATCGACTACGACGAGCATACGCTCGTCACATTCGATGCCGTCGCCGCCATCTTGGTATACCCTACCTATGCCTAGGAAGCTACCGCGCATGCGTCAAATTCATTTCGAACATGCGCGGGCTTCCGGGAGGACAGGTAAGTGTACACACACTCACTTTTCTCGTCGAGAAACATGCTGTAACGGGAAGGCCCGGGGAACTCAGAATCGCTTAGGAAGTATGAAATACCCTTGCGCCAGCTTCCCCAATGGCTCTTATGTGTCAATCACCCTGTGTCTCTATTAGGGGCACAGGGTGAATGAAAACCCCAATATGGTCTATGATAGCCATATTCAAGGCTGTATATACATTGTATATAGATTGGATGTATACTGTATGTGGGGGTTAAGTATCATTGCTGTGAGGAATTAAGTTGTTTTGCATTTCTATTGTTCAGTATGACTTGGGAAGGTCTGGTGTGAATAGAAGTAATTAACCCTATACTTGTGTGTATTGTAAAGGCAGACTGGGATTTACAATACAAAGGGATTTAAGATGTAAAGGGTTTAGAACCTGTTGTCGCCAGAGAGACTGGCTGCCAACCCTTTGTGGGAAGATGTGTATTGGAGATCGTATATTCTATTGTGTTGGGATCTTTTGAAGCCTAGCAGACGTCAGGCTGAGGTGTTGAGTTTTGGGATGTGTGGGTGGAGCTGGGCCCTTGTTCATGTTAAATCATGTGCCCTGAATTGTGTATAAAGTTACAATGTTTGGCATTAATAAAGTCATTCCTACTACAGAAGAGACAGAGTGCATCTCGTCTTCTTCCAGAGGGGTCGGCTCCTATAGGAAAGGGTCGTTTAGCTGTGGATATCGGTAGCGAGTGGATGTGTGTCTAGGAGAGGGAACATCGTAAACAGCGTTAATACCCCTGGATATTGGGGTGCCGTTACATTGGTGGCAGCAGTGGGATTTTCCCTCCAGTTCCTGGGACACTCCAAACCACCACAGTGAATGACCAGCGATGCAGCCGAAGGAGGGTGATGCAGGACCCCGGTCAGTTGAAGATTTGTTTCAGCAACGAGTGCGACAGCGGTTGGCATTGTATGGTGCTAACCCATCAGAGACCGCCATACGGGAAGCCATTAGAGACATCGAGCGGCAGGATGAGTGGCAACATGAGCAGAGAATGGCGGAAATACGGCAATGGGAGACAACACCTAAAAAAAGCAGCACCAACGGAAAGGAGAGGAGAGATACAGATACCAGCCGACATGGAAAAGGAATTCAGAAGGAGGTTGCGAGAGATGCAGATACAGCATAGAGGACCAGTATCAGAGGAGGTCCTGCTGGGATGGTCGGATTCGATCCGCTGCGAACTCTGGAAGAAAGTGCTAGCCCTCGAGCAGCAACACCAGGGAAAAGTTCTCCCCTCCATCCATGTAAGGTACTGGTCGTAGTATGAAGTACGAATGCTGTTATTGGGGGAACAACCGAAGCAGGAGTGGACAGCTGAGTTAAGCAGGCTGATCCGGGCAGAGATGCGGTTGGACGAGAGCTACAGAGCCCTCCGGTGGTATGTAGCCCAAGAGTGCCCATGGTCAGCGGATGACAGCCCCACGGAAGGCTTTGACTATAATGGCCTGGGATTGTTGTATTGGAGGCTGTCCGAGGACCCTGACTTTGGGAGTGATCAGGAGTGGCGTTTGGAGGAAATAATGGAGCACAGAGAACAAAGACTGAATGTCTCGGAAGGGCACTGGGCACAGGAAGATTTGGAGTTTCTGGCCGTTCAGGAATGGGAGCTGGAGATTGCCTACAAACAGCTGCTAGACTCTACTCAGCAGCAGGGTGGGGCTCCCTTTGCCTGGGACTATCAGGAATTACCAGTTGACAACTATGAAATCCTGGCTGAAGAATCAGCAGTGGAAAATCTGAAGATTGCCCTCCCTAAAGCCGAAGTGAATGATACAGAGTTCCAGGGAGCTAGCCTGGCTGAAGAATCAGCAGTGGAAAATCTGAAGATTGCCACCCTTAAAGCCGAAGTGGATGATATGGAGTTCCAGGGAGCTAGGGCTGTTGGCTTATCTCCCCAGCCACAGATTACAGAAGGTATGGACTTAATGGACTGTGCAGAGGATGTTATGAATTATGCATCGCCCGCTCAAGTACTGGCAGCAGGACAAAGTACTGCAGACCCCTGCTCTACACCCGTGGCAGTGTTGGAGGCCCGAGTTGAGAAGGTGATGGTTCCTCTTTCTGAGTGGATTTCAGAGATGCAGGGAGGAGAAGCAGCCATTTTCCCTCCCCAACAGGTAGCCAGAGCAGATGGTGTGGAGTCCCCAGCAGAAGTGCTGGCAACAGGGCAGAGTGATAGCAACCTGTGCTGCCCAGCACCGGAAACAACTGTGGAGTTTCAGGGAGCCGGGGCAGTTGGCCCCTCTCTCCAGCAACAAGCTGGGGTGGTAAAGCTTTTACCCCCAGCTGAATCACTGGCAGCAGGGCAGAATGCTACTGGCCGCTGCACACAACTGCCACTTGAGCGGATATCGGTGGATGGGACTGCGGTCTCCACTCACAGCAACCCAGCAGAAGAGCTGGCAACAGAGCCGAGCGCCACGGGCCTCGGCTCCCAACTAACAGAAGAGGGAGTTCCTGTGGTATTGGATGGGACTTCAGTCCTCACTGACACAACCCCAGAAAATGGTGTGACACTGAGACAGGAGAATGTCAGCCTTGCTTTGCAAGCACTGGGAAATTTTCACCTACCACAAGTGGATGGGACTTCAGTCTCCACTTGTATACCACAGGGATGCCGGGCAGTCGACCCAGATCCCCAACAGCATGACGGACTGAGCCCAGTCACCCTGTCCTCTCTCCAGCGGCAGAAAGGACTCCAGGGAGAAGGGCCGGTCCAGGCCTCTCCCCAGCGGCGGGTGTGTTCTCTGAGAGAGGCAGAGGTTGGCTGGGTAAGCGATTCTCTGTTTGGAGAAATTTATTTGGGGTACTGTGTGGATACCGGCATTAGAAGAAGGGACCTATGGACTAACTTCGGAGTCAACCCGTCTGGGGTTCCCCCCTCTGTTAGTCTCCTGCCGAAAGGGGAGAGATGTAACGGGAAGGCCCGGGGAACTCAGAATCGCTTAGGAAGTATGAAATACCCTTGCGCCAGCTTCCCCAATGGCTCTTATGTGTCAATCACCCTGTGTCTCTATTAGGGGCACAGGGTGAATGAAAACCCCAATATGGTCTATGATAGCCATATTCAAGGCTGTATATACATTGTATATAGATTGGATGTATACTGTATGTGGGGGTTAAGTATCATTGCTGTGAGGAATTAAGTTGTTTTGCATTTCTATTGTTCAGTATGACTTGGGAAGGTCTGGTGTGAATAGAAGTAATTAACCCTATACTTGTGTGTATTGTAAAGGCAGACTGGGATTTACAATACAAAGGGATTTAAGATGTAAAGGGTTTAGAACCTGTTGTCGCCAGACAGACTGGCTGCCAACCCTTTGTGGGAAGATGTGTATTGGAGATCGTATACTCTATTGTGTTGGGATCTTTTGAAGCCTAGCAGACGTCAGGATGAGGTGTTGAGTTTTGGGATGTGTGGGTGGAGCTGGGCCCTTGTTCATGTTAAATCATGTGCCCTGAATTGTGTATAAAGTTACAATGTTTGGCATTAATAAAGTCATTCCTACTACAGAAGAGACAGAGTGCGTCTCGTCTTCTTCCAGAGGGGTCGGCTCCTATAGGAAAGGGTCGTTTAGCTGTGGATATCGGTAGCGAGTGGATGTGTGTCTAGGAGAGGGAACATCGTAAACGGCGTTAATACCCCTGGATATTGGGGTGCCGTTACACATGCCAACGAGAATCTCGACGAGAAAATAGAGAGCAGGGTCTCTATTTTCTCGTCGAGATTCTTGTCGCTTTTCTTGACGAGAAACCATACACACGAACTAATTTCTCGGCAAAAAATCTCTGCCAGCAAGTTTCTTGCTGGTTTTTGCCGAGAAACTCGTTCGTGTGTACGAGGCTTCAGTGTCTGTTAATGGAAATGCATTAGCAAAATGAGAAACTAACACATGTGGATGTAATAGATAGAATATGGTGTGGTGGGTATTTGTTTAGTGGCAGTCACTCAGACCCGTCTTCTAAACATTAGGTTCTCAAAAAAATAAAGATTGTTAATCTAATGTATTAGGGTGAAATATAAACAGAGGGCAAGGGGAATAGACTATGCCCTGTACAAGAAATGGGGATCCAGGAAGTTAACAGATTTCCTAATAGAGAAATCTGGTGAAATAACATGCATTGTACTTGTTCTTAGATAGTACTTGGGAATGCAAGTGTCTTTGAACCAGTAAATTGCACAAGGCGGTGAACTATAACTTTGAGATTGTGTAGCAATGTCAGGTCACCTGTGGCCAGATGACAGATGCACACCGTAGGGGGTCAGGAGTGCACCACAAGGTAGTGAACCCTATGGCTGACTGCTGCAGATAGGATACTGGGTGGTTGTGGAAAGCAGGACCAGAGGAGCACAACCGGGATCCACGGGAAGCTAGAGCCGAGATTCCCCAGGGCGCGGAGTCTAAGACCCAGCAGGTCTTCACCAGAGCCTCTAGTGGTGAGGATGTTACGCTGCAGCTAGGTCCAGGTCGCGACCCCTAGAGTCTCCTAGCTCACGCCTCGTAGGGTAAGGAGGAAAGAGGGGAAGCATCAGCACAGGATACAAGAATAGTGAGGGGAAAAGCCAAGGTCAGGGTCATAAGCAGACAAGGATAAACGAAGGACAAGCCGAAGGTCAAGGGTCACAAGCAGACAGGGATAGTCAGGAACAAGCCAATATCGTAACAGAGAGACAGACGTAGCACACGGCAGGCAGGAACCCAAACACACAATGCTTAAACAAACACGTTGATCAGCAAAGCAGGCTTGCCGTGCACAGGTTAATATAGTGTTCTGTGATAGGGCCTGGGGTGGAGTCAGGCTGGGAGGAGATTATAAAGGAAGCCAGGTGAAAGGGTATGGCCTCTAAGATGAACACATGAGGAGGAAAGGTAAGATGGCAGACAGACATTAGTGCATATCCATGACAAGCAAGTCTCATAAGGAACAGTGGATGGCAATCCTTCCAATTGGAAAGCCAAATACATATATTCGGAATAGAGGCGAGGATGTCCATTTAGAATCTGTACTTCGTAGATTGTAGGAGAGACCTGTGTCGATAAAATGTCTATAGAATTATCGCAACTGAGAACAGATTCCTACTTGTGTATTTGTTAATTAGAATGTAACTGGGCTTCAAAATTGTTAGGGAGGGAAAGAGGGTATGTCTGTAATGTAGAGAAGAAAAGCACTGCTCATTGGTAAGCCAGTGTGTGGCCCTCTTGCCACATGTTTTTTCCCCCGGGGGTGGGGGGATAACAGGAACAAAAGTAGGAGCTCTCCAGTGGGCAATATTATTTAGGGCAGGTGACACACATAAGGTCATGTGTAGAGTTTATAGCTGGAGTAGAGCTATTAGAGGGGTAAAATCTAGCTTATTAGGTTTGATAGGAGATACTACTATAGGTGGAGAAGAATTATAAGGTAGATAATGGCCTGTGGTGAGCATAGTAGTTGGTTTCATTGAACAGAAAAGATTCAGAACATTTATCTGGAGAGTCATGGAGGGGAACTGTCAGGGTGTTGCAAAATGGTGGAATACTTTCTGGGGTTCAATGCAAGTATATTCTGCCATTGGACGATACAAAGAGACAGAAAGGGAACTTCCAGTGATAGTTGAGTCTCTTCTCTCTTAGAAGCTCTAAAAGAGGTTAAGGTCTTTTCTGTTTTGCATATTTATTGAGAGAAATCCCCCAGTTCATTCCCGTTGTGATCTTACTAAGATGTATTTCTTCAGTGGGTAGTTTGGCAGACAGTGTGTTATATCTTTAAGAGGGTTGCTCTCTTCACTGCATAGTTGTAAGGCATTATGAATATGACAAATTCATTCAGAGCCTTAGCTAGGCATTTTAGAAAGTTGTTGAAAGTAGATTGCATAGATTATTTAGAATGATCATTGCCAGCATTCTCAGGGACTCTGTATTCTGATATTGTGGTATCTACCTTGCTTATCAAGGTCTTAAATCTTCCTGTTCATAGTTAGATGCTGGTGTTGATGTAGCTCAGAGATTCTCCCAAATCTCTCAATGGCTTTAAAGGCCTCTTTTGACACCTACCCTCATTTTTTTTCAAGAGAGCCAAAAGATCCCTATTTGGGTCTGTAGGTGCCACAGAAAGGGTATTTTTTATATCCTTGGCAATAATATCCTTGTTTGTCAAGTTGGAAGTTGTTGGGTTTGTATCCATGGCTTTGCTGTACTCGGGCGATGGCTTAGAGCCCTCAATGGATCTGTCTCCAGCGGAAAGTGACATCATCTTGTGTGACACAGGGCTCCATTCACAAAGTGATATCTTACCGCTTCTGAATATGTGGTAAGATACAACACAACGGTTTTTTTAAAAAACGTAGTATTCCCCAAAAAACGCTACTAAAATACTGCATGAGTTGTTTTTTAAAGCCATAGGGTATTTTAGTAGTGAAAGCCTACGGTAACTTAACTTACCCCAGTCTGTCACTAGCTGGTTGTTAAAGAGCGGGCGGCGCTGTGTTCTTAACACCTGATGAGTCATCTGCAGTCAGCGGACTTCCCTGCTGACAGCTGAAAGTAAAAACAAAATGCTAGCAATAAAAATTAAGAAAAAAAATGGCGTGGGGTCCTCCCTAAACCCTACCAGGCCCTAAGGTCTGCTATGGATTTTGAGGGAAACCCCATGCCAATTTTTTTTTAAATGACGTAGGGTCCCCCCCAAAATCCATACCAAACCCTTATCCAAGTGTGCAGCCTGGCAGGTTAGGAAAGGGAGGGGACGAGCGAGCTGTCTTTCCCTCTTGAATCATACCAGGCCACATGCCCTTAGCATGGGGGTGTGCTTTGGGGCAGGGGAGGCTCTACTCTCCCCCAAAGCACCTTGTCCCCATGTTGATGGGGCAAGGCACTCTTTCCCACAACCCTGGCCAATGGTTGTGGGGGTCTGCGGGCGGGGGGCTTATCGGAATTTGGAAGTCTCCTTTAACAAGGGGGCCCCCTGATCCTGACCCCCCTATGTGAACGAGTAGGGGTACCTTACTTATTCATCAAAAAGTTTAAAAAGTAAATAAAAACACAAGCTTTTGACAAGTCCTTTATTTAAAAAGGATCCTAGCTGATGACGCCACATGGGGGCGGGGTCACCCAGTGATGTCCCTGTCCCTTGGTTATTTAAGAACTGTCAGACGGCGGGGCTGGCAAACAGCAGGAGCCTTTGGCACAAGCAGCCTTTTATTTTCAGGTCAGCGGTGGTGGCAGGCATCGTAATTGACGATGGATATACACCATGGGACATTTATTTTAATTTTTTAAATAAAGGACTTGTCATAAACTGCCTAATGTCTTTTTTTACACAACACATTTTTTGGGAGTAAATGAGTAGGGGTGCCCGCTTGTTGAAGGGAACTTCCAGGTTCTGATAAGTCCCCCACCTGCAAACCCCCACAACCACCGACTAGGGTTAGGGGGAAGAGGCCCTTGTCCCCATCAACATGGGGAAAAGGTGCTTTGGGGGAGGGGGGGCAGAGCTCCACACCGTTTTTTTTCCTGATTTTTTAATTGCTGCCAATTGTTTTTTTTACTTTCAGCTATCAGCGGGGAACCCCACTGACAGCTGATTACTCATCAGCTGTTGGGGACGTGGCGACCGTCCGCTCCTTAACAACCAGTTAATTTACTGGATGTTAAGGATGCCAGCAGCTGTTGGTTCCTTAAATATTGCATGCCGGTTCCACTACTTATTTACTACCGTATATACTTGAGTATAAGCCGACCCGAATATAAGCCGAGGCACCTAATTTTGCCACAAAAAACTGGGAAAACGTATTGACTCGAGTATAAGCCTAGGGTGTCCATCTGCATGCCTCACTGTGCCTCACTTTGCCTCACTGTGTCCATGTGCATGCCTCGCTGTGCCTTACTGTGGTCATGCTTCACTGTGTCTTACTGTGCCATGCTGTGCCCATGCCTCACTGTGTTCATGCCTCACTGTGTCCACGCCTCACTGTGCCCCTGCCTCACTGTGCCCATGCCTCACTGTCAGTGTGTGTAACGCTTCAGGCAATGTTACTATAAAGTTTGGTGTGGATCAAAGCTTTAGAGGTATATATGATATACTTAACAGTTAACTATAAGTAGGCAGAAATCAGATAGTGAGACTCAGATAATTTGGGAATACTAGTGGTTTTATTTAGTTTGGTAGTACACAGTCATAACATGAAGTTCCAGAGGAAACTTAGGTGAAGTAGCAGTACACAGGATAATAGGTTATAGTATACGGAGGAATACTTGCTGTGAGAGGACTGGGGCTCTGTCTGGCCCAAAAGCTGGAAGTTGGAGAGGCTCTGATGGGCCCAATAGTGAGGAGGCAGCCTGGCTCTGACCGGCCCAATAGTGAGGAGGCAGCCTGGCTCTATACGGTCCAATAGTGAGATGGAAGTCGGGGTTCTATCCGGCCCAATAGTGAGATGGAAGTCGGGGCTCTATCCGGCCCAATAGTGAGATGGAAGTAGGGTCTCTATCCGGCCCAATAGTGAGATGGAGGTAGGGGCTCTATCCGGCCCAATAGTGATATGGAAGTCGGGGCTATATCCGGCCCAATAGTGAGATGGAAGTAGGGGCTCGGGAGTGAGGGATCGGGAATGGTAGGCCACAGGGTGAAGCGGTCCATCAATGGACGATTTTTGGGATAGGATAGCCCCTAGGGCCAGATGGGAGGCATCGACCTCCAAGATGTATTGTAGCTTAGGGTCTGATAAGCGTAGGATAGGAGCCGTAGTGAAGCGACATTTTAGGGTATCAAAGGCCTCCTGAGTTTGTGTGTTCCATGCATAGTTGGAGTGGATACTTGTTAGTTGGGTTAATGGTTTTACGACTAAGGAAACATTTTTGATAAATTTGCGATAAATTTTTTTGAAACCAAGGAATCTTTGAGGTGCCTTCCTATTCAGGGGTCTAGGCCATTTTTGGATACAGTCTATCTTACCAGGATCCATCTGTACGCCATTCTCGGAAATTATGTAACCCAAGAATGCGACGAAGTTGGATTCGAAAGTACACTTCTCTAATTTGACGTATATATTATGTGTGCGTAACCTATAGAGAACCCATCTGACATGCTTGCGATGGTCTGTGATGTTGTCTGAGTATATAAGGATGTCATCTAGATATACTACTAGACAAACATCGAGGAGATCCCTGAAAATGTCGTTCACGAGGAACTGGAAAGTGGCAGGAGCGTTGCACAGCCCAAAGGGCATGACCAGGTACTCGTACAGGCCGTAACGGGTGCGGTAAGCTGTCTTCCATTCATCCCCCTGACGAATTCTGACCAGATTATACACGCCCTTTAAATCAAGTTTGGTGAACAACTTCGCCGTTTGCAAACGTTCCAAAAATTCTGGGATGAGAGGAAGGGGGTATCTTTTTTTTACCATGGTCTTGTTCAATTCTCTATAATCGATGATGGAACGTAGGCTTTGATCCTTGTTCCGGATGAAAAGCATGCCGACTGCGGCGGGTGAGGTGGACGGTCTTATGAAATCTTTCTTCAAATTTTCTTCTATGTGTTCCTTTAGATGGGCCAATTCAGGCTGTGATAAGGAATAGATATGCCCAAAAGGGATTTTGCTGCCAGGGAGTAAGTCAATTGGGCAATCGTATGGTCTATGTGGGGGTAGTAGCTCGGCATTCTTTTTGCTGAAGACATCAGCGAAGTCTTGTTATGCCATAGGTACCAGGTTGACTTGCGCTGGGGACAGTGACTCTGCCTGTGATAAAGAAGTCTCTTTGAAACATGTCTCCTGGCAATATTGAGAAGTGAGGAGCACGCTCCTGTCTTCCCAACGTAGTGAGGGTTTGTGGGTATGCAGCCAGGGTAGACCTAGGATGAAGGGAAAATGGGGAGACGGTTTTACATCTAAGCAGATGTATTCTATATGAGTAGAATCTGTCACCATAAGCAGAGGTTGTGATTGTGTAGTGATGGAACCGGATGTTAAGGTAGTTCCGTCAATAAGTCTAAGAGAGACAGGTTTGCATTTAGTGGATACAGGAATTTTATTGGTTTTAACAATATGCAAGTCTATAAAGTTCCCACACGCTCCTGTGTCAATCATAGCCTCGAGAGTAATTCGGGTTTGGTCCCCATGGAGAGAGACAAGAATTTTGAAATAGTTAGAATGTGGTAAGTGGGGGTTTATTAGCTTGCAGAGGTATGTTGATTTCCCGGGTTTTTTCTTTCTGAGTATGGGGCAGTCTTCAGCGATGTGGTGTGGCGCGCCACAATACATACAGAGCTGAAGGCACCTTTGCCTAGACCTCTCTGCTGGGGTAAGTTGTCCCCTAATTACACCGATTTTCATGGGTACCACGGGCTCGGCAGTATGGTTTGAAGGAACCGAATAGGTGACCCCTGAGAGTCTCTCAGCTTTCCGTTCCCGCATTCTCCTATGAATGGAAATGCTAAGGAGTATAAGAGCATCCAATGTAGAGGGTATTACAGTGCGGGCTAACTCATCCTTCAGGGTTTCTGATAAGCCGAGCCGGAATTGATTTTTTAAGGTGATCTGGTTCCACTCGGACTGAGTGGCCCACCGTTTAAATTGGGTGATGTAATCTTCGACAGGGTGTTTACCCTGTCGCAGAGCACGTAAGGCAGACTCTGCGGAGATCTGTTTGCAGGGGTCATCGTATAGAAGATCCATGGTGGCACTGAAATCGGTGAAGGAGTTTAGGATTGGATCGTCTTTCTCTATGAAAATATTAGCCCAGGCTCGGGTTCCCTTCTAAGGTAGGAGATGGCGGTGCAAACTTTTGTTCAATCGGTGGCATAAGAGCGTGGCTTTAGTCAAACAATAGTTTACAGGCGTTAATGTATTCCCTGTAGTTTCTCCTATCACCCGAGAAGATGTCTGGTGGGCTTTTTTAGGTTCAGGAGTGTCGGGGTGTGTAACCCGAGTAGGGAGTCTTTCAGTGATATATGACTTGAGATTTTGGTTCTCCGTTGAAAGGTTGGTAACCATCTGCGAAAGTGCGTCAAGTCTCTGATTTAACGCCGCCATGTGGTTAACTACCTCCGATGGATCCATTTTACTCTATTTGGTAGAGGGGTTTGTGCTATCTGTAACGCTTCAGGCAATGTTACTATAAAGTTTGAAGTGGATCACAGCTTCGGAGGTATATATGATATACTTAACAGTTAACTATAAGTAGGCAGAAATCAGATAGGGAGACTCAGATAATTTGGGAATACTAGTGGTTTTATTTAGTTTGGTAGTACACAGTCATAACATGGAGTTCCAGAGGAAACTTAGGTGAAGTAGCAGTACACAGGATAATAGGTTATAGTATATGGAGGAATACCTGCTGTGAGAGGACTGGGGCTCTGTCCGGCCCAAAAGCTGGAAGTTGGAGAGGCTCTGACTGGCCCAATAGTGAGGAGGCAGCCTGGCTCTATACGGCCCAATAGTGAGATGGAAGTCGGGGCTCTATCTGGCCCAATAGTGAGATGGAAGTTGGGGCTCTATCTGGCCCAATAGTGAGATGGAAGTCGGGGCTCCATCCGGCACAATAGTGAGATGGAAGTAGGAGCTCTATCCAGCCCAATAGTGAGATGGAAGTAGGGGCTCAATCCAGCCCAATAGTGAGATGGAAGTCGGGGCTCAATCCGGCCCAATAGTGAGATGGAAGTAGGGGTTCTATCCGGCCCAATAGTGAGATGGAAGTAGGGGCTCTATCCGGCCCAATAGTGAGATGGAAGTCGGGGCTCTATCCAGCCCAATAGTGAGATGGAAGTAGGGGCTCTATTCGGCCCAATAGTGAGATGGAAGTGGGGGCTCTATCGGGCCCAAAAGTGAGGGAAGACAGTCGTCATCTGCTGGAGCTATTTACCTGGTGTCAGGTTCCTAGCACGAACACCAAGCAAAGGGTGTCGGCTGTTTAAGTAGGGAGAAGAGGGGGAGCCGGGTGATGTCGCTGTGAGTCATCGGACTGTGACGGAGTTGGTTGAGATCTCGGAGCCCCGGTGGAGAGATAAGAATATTACAGGAGTCCCGGTGGAGAGATAAGGACATTACAATGATCTCAGGCGCTGTGTGACTAGACTGACATTTAACATGGGAGTCTATGGTCCAGGGGACCTAGGGCCGGCCGGTACCGGGTCCCAAAAATCACCGGAGAAATTACCATTTAACATGGGAGTTTATGGAAGGAGTGCCCGGCTTTGAAAAATCGGTGCTTCCTGGCTGTAGGTCCCCCGGACAACAAACTTTGCACACTTGTAGAGGAAGGGTGGGGCTACATGTGTGCTAAGTTTGGGGTCCAGGGGACCTACGGCTGGCTGGAATCAGGCGCACAAATTTGAAGATGGACACAGACTCGAGTATAAGTCGAGAGGGGCATTTTCAACACAAAAATGTGCTGAAAAACTCGGCTTATACTCGAGTATATACAGTAAATGCATTTTTTTTTTTTTTGAGATTCCCTCTCTTACTTCTGCCCACCGTGAAGCCATGGAACAGTCTCACAACTGAGGAAATCCTACTCACCATCAAAACTCTAAAATTGTGCAAACGCCATGGCCCAGATGGCTTCTCAGCAGAGTATTATAAGAAATTCTCACCCCTTCTTACCCCCCTCCTAAAACCACACAAATTGATCTCCTGTGCTTTGTAGTGGGCCTCTACATGACCATAAGCTCTCTGCTATGATGCTTATTGGTGGATAATTGCACTTCTCACTGCCCTTCACAGACTGGGGAATCAGAAACTCTAGAACATGAAAACAAACAGAAGGCGCATGGACCTAGCACATTATCCTCAAGCAAAAGTATTTATTTGAATATGAAGGTTGGTATCATAAGCACAAACATAAACTTGATAAAAGCATATCATAATAGTCCTACACATGAGTCTGTAGAACTGTCCACATCACATGGAACTACCTCTGTGGAGGCCTAGACTGGCTAACGCCAATCCTCAGAGGCTCTGAGAGGAATTTCTCAAAATGCGTTAGCCATTCTACACCTCCACAGAGGCAGTCCCATGCGTTGTGGACAGTTCTACTGACTCATGTGGAGGACTATTATGATATAATTTTATCAAGTTTATGTTTGTGAGTATGATACCTACCTTGGAAATCCTTTTGTTTCAGGATAACGCGCTCGGTCCACACCCCTTCTGTTTGTTTGTTTTTTACCCCCCTCCTAACAGAGGCTTTAAATTCCCTCCTTAGTGGCCATTCCTTTCACACGGAATCCCTTACAGGGTCCATCTCAATGATTCCCAAACCTAACACAGATGACACTCCCTGGTGCAATTTTAGACCAATCTCCATTATCAATCTCAACATAAAAATACTTGCTAAAGTCCTCTCCACCCACCTTAACCCTATTATAAGACAGCAAAACAATAATCTCCTGCGTTCCGGTGTTTCGCTATACACTGGTGGTGTGATCCACTCTTTGGATTGAGGCAAAGTCTAGAATCTTGCAGCCCTCCTCAGAACAATGGGTATTCATATAACTAGAAAGAAAAAATGAAAAGAAGGAGGGCGCACCGACCTAGTGCATTACCAATATAAAAGTTTTATTAAAAATATATATAAAAGCAATGGTACTACTCACAAACAGGCAGAAATAAAAGGCTTTTCTATCTGTCGAACTGCATCCCTTGGCACCTGCGAACAGGACCTGATGTCGGGAGGATCAGATGGCACCCCAAACGGCTGAACGACTGACGCGTTTCAGGGGCGTACCCTTTTCTTCAGAGCAGCCCATTACCTAAGGATTCTACAGCGTCGGGCATCCCAGTTCATCTGGGGTAAACTCAAACCCTGCCTACCCCAACCAACTCTCTACGTCCCCCATATAAGGGGGGCCTTATTGTATCTAACTTCGCAAATTACTACTATGCAGCTCAGTTAGCACAACTTCCCAAATACCATGCTATCAAAGAAATACCACTCTGGGTAGAAATAGAATCAGTAGATTGTAAACACCAGACTATTTTAATGTTTACTGTTAAGATCATATCAGTATGTCGTTCACCCGTTCTTACCCTGTTTATGTCTTGCCTTATATTATCTGCATTGTACCCTGTTTTCTGAAACTCTATTCAACATATTTCATTGCTTCAGATTCTCTGTAAACCTGTAAAAAACCTAATAAAACTTTTTTGAAAAAAAAAAAAAGAATCAGTAGATTGTGATCCCCTCTCCACAGCTAACCTTCTCTGGTAAGCACCATCACAGCGGCGTTCCGTTACCAACCCCATAACCAAACACAGTTCGGTCCTTTGGGATAGACTCAAAACTCGATTCGGCCTCCAATCCCCTCACAACCCCCTCCTCTCCTTTCATTGCAACCCCTCATTTTACTCAGCTTAAACATCTCCATCGTCCTTCTCAGCCTCAGCCCAGGCAGGCCTATTACATTCTTACCATTTTTACATAATCAACTCGTTTACGCCCTTCCCGTCACTTTGTGAAACCTATCGACTCCCCCCCTCGGAACTCTTCCTGTACTTACAAATGAATCACTTCTACTCACCATGTTCTCCTCTCGACATCACCACCTCACATTTTGACTCCTTTGAACAGACGTGCAAGTCTGACCCACATAGAAGAGGTCTTATCTCCGACCTCTACACCCAACTCTTGATATACCCCCATAACCTCACCGCCAGCATATGTGAACAAGTTGGAAAGAGACCTCCATCTTACCCTGGAACCAGCTGATTGGTCACATATTTGGCAGGCTACTAAATCTGCTTTCCCCAGCATTGTAGCCCAGGAAACCAACTACAAAGGGCTTACCAGATGGTACCTGATCCCCACCAGGATTTCCAATTTTTTCCCCCAATGCTCTGTACATTGCTTTCATGGCTGTCAAACTCCAGGTACTCACGAACATATCTGGTGGGACTGCCCCATTGTACAACCCTTTTGGACCAAAGTGTTTCAAATCCTATCTACTCTTTTTGATATACCCATAATCCCAGATCCAACTATGGCTCTCCTGAATAACAAACCATTGACTGTGACCCACCGCCAATTCAAACTCTTATGCTGCGTACACACGATCAGTTTTCTCATCGGTCAAAAGACAGACGAGAAAACCGAGGACCGGCTCGGTCACCTTTCCCCCTGTACACACGGTCGGTTTTCCCGACAGGATTTTTCTTGGTCGAGAAAACCGGCCGTGTGTATGTTCCACCGCAGTGTTTCCCAATAGGAAAACTGCCGAGCAAAAAACCGCCGCGATTCGCGACGGGAAAATTTAAAACATGTTCTAAATTTTCCCGTCGTGTTTCTCGGCGGTTTTCTCATATGGAAAACTGCTAGGGAGCCTACACACGGCCGGTTTTCTCGTCCAAGAGAAAACATGACAGTTTTCCCGACGAGAAAACTGATCGTGTGTAGGTGGCATTACTCGTCATCACCACAGCAGCACAAATTTCTGATAATTTTATAGAGAGGACTAAGAAGATATAACCATGACAATGGTGCAGCAGAAACATAGCACTGTGAGGAAGGTTTGTGGTCCAGGAAGGACAGTCAAAATTAGAAGCACCCCCCCTTACAGTTGTGGAAGGCCGGCCTCCTGCATACCGGTTTATGGGGGCGCTAGACTAATTTGCCTCTCAGCCCAGTCCGCACCATATGACTGGCGCTACACTAACAGTGTAGCGCAAGCTGGCGGGGACTTTTTCCGTGCTGCCCCCCTGCAAGGTGCTGCCCTAGGCCTGGGCCTTGTTGGCCTAGGCCAGGATACAGCGTTGCAGGTAGGTGAGTGCATGTGTCAGGTAGATGAGTGCATGTGTCAGGTCGGTGAGTGTATGCGTCAGGGACGTGCTGGGCTTGAACCTGGGACCTCTTCTGTGTCTGGCATTGACTCTTCCAGCGGAGCTATCTGAGATGCTGGACAGTTCCCTGCCTGATCTGCTGGATAACCTATCTGATCCATTAGACTAATCTGCTTGGTGTCTGATTACTGTTGAACTCTGAACCCCTTGCTCCTCCCATGTACTTCCTATAAAAGACATTCCAGAGATGTTGCCCCTTGCGGTTTGATCTGCTTCTGTTCCCTGAGTTCCTGATTCTGTGCTTGTATCCTGTTCCTGTGTTTGACCCGGCTTCCTGACCACGCTTCTGTCTCCAGTCCTGACTTCGGCTCGTTTGACCCTGCTCAGTTATCTGCCAGTCTGCCTGTTGCCAAGATTTGGCCTGGACTTTGACTACTCTCTGCCTGCCACTTGTGATGTTTACCTTGATGTGTATGACCCGACTTGTCTGACTCTGCAAACCTGCACCAGCTTACCTGCATCCTCTGCTCTGCAAGCTGCACACGCTGACCTGCATCCTTTGCAATGCAAACCTGCACCTGCTGACCTGCATCCCTGCTCTGCAAACCTGCACCTGCTGACCTGCATCCCTGCTCTGCAAACCTGCACCTGCTGACCTGCATCCCTGCTCTGCAAACCTGCACCTGCTGACCTGCATCCCTGCTCTGCAAACCTGCACCTGCTGACCTGCATCCCTGCCCTGCAAACCGGCACCTGCTGACCTGCATCCTCTGCTCTGCAAGCTGAACCAGCTGGCCTGCATCCGTTGCTTCCAGAACCAGCCGTTCCAGTCTCCACTCGGCTCCACCACTCCAAGCAGTGAGGATCAGACAGGCACCCTTACCTCACCGTGCTCTTACCACCACTGTCCCCACTCCAGTGGTCTCCGAGCCGGGGTTGTACGGGAGGCCCCTCTCCGCACGTCAGGCTCACACATAAGGTACCTTACAGTATCAAACCGCCATGCCTGAGCCTGCAGGAGATACCTTGCCTATGGACAAAGTCTATCAACACCTTACAGCTCTCACTCAGATCGTGAAGTCTCTGCAGCGCAGCCATGTCCGAATGGATAAGCAGACACAAACTCAAGCCACCTCTGCAGATTCACCTCCAACCCCAACTTCCTCTATTGGAATGTTACCATCTCCTGAGCCCAGGGTCCCTGTTCCTGAGAAGTTTTTCGGGGATCGGAGTAAATTCCGTGCGTTTCGCAACGCATGTGAACTTTACTTTTCATTGCTACCTCTGACTTTTTCATCTGAAGCCACCAAGGTGGGCTTCGTTATCGCTTTGCTGCAGGGGGAACCTCAAGCTTGGGCCCATCACCTACTTGAAGTCTGCCATGCAGTTCTAGACTCTCTGCCCTCTTTTCTTGATGCCATTGCCCGACTTTATGACGATCCACAGCGGACTTCTACTGCCGAGGCTGCTCTCCATGCGCTCCAGCAAGGCCGCCGAGCGGTCGAGGACTATGTGACTGATTTCAGACGCTGGAGCGCGGATACCCAGTGGAATGAGGCGGCTCTGCGGCATCAGTTCCGTCTTGGTCTCTCTGAAAGCCTGAAGGATGAGTTAGCACGGGTCAGTGTTCCTGATGTTCTAGAGACTTTAATTAATTTGTCTATCCAGATAGACCGACGACTCTGGGAGCACAGAGCAGAAAGGTCTACCCAACAGCTCCGCCCAGCTTGGATGCTACCCCGGATACGAGCCCCTGTGTACCCTGCCAGTGCCAGTACGGTTCCAACTGAACCTTCATCCCTCAACCAGACCATCAAGCCAGGGCAGCTTGGACTAATGAAACATTCCCTATCGGCCAAGGAACGACTTCGTCGGCTGCAGAATTATCTATGCCTGTATTGCGGTGAACCCAGTCATTATGTCTCTTCTTGTCCTGCTAAGCTGCGCAAGGTCCTGGCTACCTCTTCTCCCAACTACTCACCTCCATCTACCAATGCTACTCACCTGGCTCTTCCTATCTCTTTCCAACTACCAGGGAGGACAATACCAGTAACTGCAATAATCGACTCAGGGGCATGTAGTTGTTTTGTCGATCTAGACTTTGCAGCACAACAACACATCCCACTCCAACCTAAGACTCAGGGACTTTCCATTTTCCTGGCAGATGGGTCTCGCATCAAGTCCGGAGTAGTGACCCAGGAGACCCCTCCTTTGCCTGTGATCACCTCCATGGACCATAAGGAACTATTGACTTTGGATGCTATTGCATCTCCCATGTTTCCAGTTATCCTGGGTCTACCCTGGCTTCAGGCACACAATCCACAGATTGATTGGGGAACCAGAAGTATTAAGTTCCAGTCACCATACTGTCAACGCCACTGCATGCTTCCACGTCCCAGCACCTTGGGGCCTCTGTTATGCCTGGATTCAGATCCAGAGATACGAGCTTCTGTACCCAAACAATATCATGAGTTCCTGGACGTCTTCAGTAAACGAGGGGCCGAAGTCCTCCCGCCTCATCGTCCTTACGATTGTCCAATCGAGCTTCTTCCCGGTGCTGAGATTCCTTTCGGACGGATCTTCCCCCTATCTGAACGGGAGCTTGAGGTACTGAAAGAATACGTTGATGAGAACCTTAAGAGGGGTTTCATCCGTCCTTCCACTTCTCCAGCAGGGGCAGGAATCTTCTTTGTGGAGAAAAAAGACCATTCTCTTCGGCCCTGTGTAGTAGGCTTGTGCAATTCGTTTCGTAACGAATTGAAATTCGTCCGAATTTAGCAACTTTCGGACATTCGGAAGCATTCGAATTTCCGAACAAAGCAATTACGAATAAGACCGAATCCGAAATAAATTATACCGCAAATAGCGAATGCCCGAATGTCTTCGGCATAATTCGTTATGAAAAAGTTACGAATGTACGAATCCATACGAAGCACAATAACACTCACTCTGCTCTGCTCTCTCACACCGTGCTGAACTCCCTCTCAAAATGGTGTACAGGGGCGGAGGTTATAGCCGCATGTAAAAAACGAAAGTAAAATACGAGATTTCGAATCCATTCGAAGCACAATAACACTCACTCTGCTCTGCTCTCTGCTTCTCCCTCACCATGCTGAACCCTCTCAAAATGGTGTACAGGGGCGGAGCCTATAGCCGCATGTTAAAAACGAAAGTAAAAAACGAGATTTCGAATCGTTACAAATAACCGCAATGTATTTAGAAAAGTACAAATCCATTCGAAGCACATTAGGCATAATAGGCAGCGTCGTTGTGAGAGAGACACGGAAAATTACGAATCAACGAACCCAAAAAAAGTTACGAAAGTAGGAGTTGTGTCCAGAATCAACGAAAAACAACGTACTCTACCGAAAGTACGAACCCAAAAAAAGTTACGAAAGTAGGAGTTGTGTCCAGAATCAACGAAAAACAACGTACTCTACCGAAAGTACGAATTATAAAGCAACAAAAAATTCAACGAAAAATGTCGCTTGCAAAAATACGAATGAGTCCGAACACGAAAAATCCCGTCTAGCAAAATTACGAATGATTACGAATCAACAGGACCGGAAAGAAACGAACCGAAACGGAACGAATTTTTCCGTTGTGCACAAGTCTACTGTGTAGATTACCGGGAATTAAATAAAATCACGGTCAAGAACCGGTACCCTCTGCCTCTGGTACCTGAACTTTTTCAAAGACTCAGGACTTCCTCTGTGTTTACCAAATTAGACCTGCGGGGGGCGTACAACCTGGTACGCATCCGAGCAGGGGATGAATGGAAGACTGCCTTTCGTACCAGGTTCGGCCATTACGAATACCTAGTAATGCCCTTCGGCCTATGTAACGCCCCTGCCACCTTTCAGCATCTAGTCAATGATGTTTTCAGAGACTGTCTGGACCCTTATGTAGTTGTCTATCTTGATGATATTTTGATTTTTTCCTCCTCTCTTGAGCAGCACCGGAAACACGTCAAGAGTGTACTCTGTCGTCTCCGCCAGCATGGACTGTACGCAAAACCAGAAAAGTGTGAATTCGAGCGACAGAGTATCCAGTTCCTTGGCCTAGTGATCTCTACAGAGGGATTCAAGATGGACCCAAAGAAGGTTTCAGCCATTCTGGATTGGCCTGCACCTTCAGATAAAAAGGGGGTGCCGCGCTTCGTTGGCTTTGCCAATTTTTATCGGAGGTTTATCAAGGGATTCTCTGCTATTATTTCCCCGATTACGCAGCTAACAAAGCAAAATGCTCGATTCCAGTGGACATCTGAAGCACAGGCTGCTTTCACAAACTTAAAAATACTTTTTACGTCTGCTCCTATCCTAAGTCATCCCGATCCTGCCCTACCGTATCTACTTGAGGTAGATGCCTCAGAGACAGCGGTTGGAGCTGTTATCTCCCAGCGCCAAGGTCTCAAGGACTTGATACATCCGGTAGCCTTCTTTTCCCGTAAGCTTACCCCATCCGAGAGGAAATATGATGTTGGAGACCGGGAGCTCCTGGCCATTAAATCTGCCCTTGAGGAGTGGAGGTACTTGTTGGAGGGAGCAGCGCATGCTATACTCATTTACACAGACCACAAGAACCTAGAGTATCTGAGAGCTGCCAAACGTCTGAGACCACGCCAGGCACATTGGGCACTATTTTTCTCTAGGTTCTCGTTCCACATAACTTACCGGCCAGGCTCCAAGAACACCAAACCAGACGCTCTTTCCCGCATGTTTGATGATCCAAAAGAGGTGTCAGCTCCAGATACCATTCTATCGGAAGGCAACTTCTTACTTTTACAAACTAGCCTGATGTCTGTCTTGAAGCAAGCTTCTACAGGTGTGTCTGGTCCCTCTGGAATCACTCTGGTACCCAAGGACGGGTTACTTTGGAAGAATGACAAAATCTTTGTGCCAGAAGAAGTTCGAGTCACAGTGTTAAACTTGTGTCATGATCATCCCCTGGCAGGCCATTTCGGAATGCATAAAACCCTTGAACTGATTCAACGCACATTTTGGTGGCCGGATCTTGAAAAAGACTGCAGGGAATATGTAGGTTCATGTGCCACCTGTATCCGTAGCAAGACCACTAGAAGCAAGGCCTGGGGTCTGCTCAGACCCTTACCAGTCCCTGACCGTCCCTGGAAAATGATTGCCATGGACTTCATAGTGGAACTCCCCCCGTCTGAAGGTTGCACAGCCATCTTTGTAGTGGTTGACCGTCTATCCAAGATGGCCCACTTCGTGCCTCTCAAAGGCACGCCCTCTGCCATGGAAACTGCCCAGGTCTTCATTAGGGAAGTAGTAAGGCTACATGGGGTCCCTGCGGACATCGTTTCAGATAGAGGGGTGCAGTTCACCTCTCGCTTTTGGAAGGCTTTGTGCAAGGTCCTGAAGATTGAGTTGTCCATGTCCTCGGCCTATCACCCCCAAACTAACGGGCAAACCGAAAGAACGAATCAGACGCTCGAACAGTACCTCAGATGCTTCACCACCTTCGTTCAAGACGACTGGGTAGCTTTACTACCCTTGGCAGAGTTTGCCTTTAACAACGCCAGTCATTCGGCTACAGGTCAAATGCCATTTTTTGCCAACTACGGGTTTCACCCGACCTTCTTACCTGATCTCATCCCTGATTCAACAGTCCCAGCGGTCCAGAGTATTGTTGATTTCCTGACCCGTAACAGCAGGATAATGCAGGAAGCCATGACTAAGGCACAAGCAGCCAATAAAAGGATCTTTGACAGGAAAAGGAGAGGGGAATTATGCCTGCAACAGGGTGACCAAGTATGGTTATCGACCACCAACCTTAAGATGGCTTGCCCCGCAAGGAAACTGGCACCCAAGTTCATCGGTCCTTTCCCAGTAAAACGGAAATTAAACGAGGTCTCCTATGAACTTGCCTTACCGGAGTCGTTGAAGATTCACCCAGTCTTTCACGTTTCCTTGCTGAAACCCGCAGTGCCCGACCCGTTCCCAGACAGGGGATCGGGACCACCCAAGCCTGTAATCATTGACGGTGATGAGGAGTTTGAGGTGGAGGCCGTCTTGGACTGCCGAAGAAGAGGGAACCAGCTTCAATTCCTGATCAAGTGGAAGGGGTACGGTCTGGAGGAGAACTCCTGGGAACCCCAACAGAACATTCACGCCCGAGAGTTAATCCAGGCCTTTTTTCGCAGTCACCCACAAAAAATAGCTCTATTGGGCACCCGGAGGTTGCCCTTAAGGGGGGGGCACTGTCAGGGACGTGCTGGGCTTGAACCTGGGACCTCTTCTGTGTCTGGCATTGACTCTTCCAGCGGAGCTATCTGAGATGCTGGACAGTTCCCTGCCTGATCTGCTGGATAACCTATCTGATCCATTAGACTACTCTGCTTGGTGTCTGATTACTGTTGAACTCTGAACCCCTTGCTCCTCCCATGTACTTCCTATAAAAGACATTCCAGAGATGTTGCCCCTTGCGGTTTGATCTGCTTCTGTTCCCTGAGTTCCTGATTCTGTGCTTGGATCCTGTTCCTGTGTTTGACCCGGCTTCCTGACCATGCTTCTGTCTCCAGTCCTGACCTCGGCTTGTTTGACCCTGCTCAGTTATCTGCCAGTCTGCCTGTTGCCAAGATTCGGCCTGGACTTTGACTACTCTCTGCCTGCCACTTGTGATGTTTACCTTGATGTGTATGACCCGGCTTGTCTGACTCTGCAAACCTGCACCAGCTTACCTGCATCCTCTGCTCTGCAAGCTGCACACGCTGACCTGCATCCTTTGCAATGCAAACCTGCACCTGCTGACCTGCATCCCTACTCTGCAAACCTACACCTGCATCCCTGCTCTGCAAACCTGCACCTGCTTACCTGCATCCCTGCTCTGCTGACCTGCATCCCTGCTCTGCTGACCTGCATCCCTGCCCTGCAAACTGGCACCTGCTGACCTGCATCCTCTGCTCTGCAAGCTGAACCTGCTGACCTGCATCCGCTGCTTCTGGAACCAGCCGTTCCAGTCTCCACTCGGCTCCACCACTCCAAGCAGTGAGGATCAGACAGGCACCCTTACCTCACCGTGCTCTTACCACCACTGTCCCCACTCCAGTGGTCTCCGAGCCGGGGTTGTACGGGAGGTCCCTCTCCGCACGTCAGGCTCACACCTAAGGTACGTTACAGTATGTGTCAGGTAGGTGAGTGTATGTGTCAGGTAGGTAAATGTATCTGTCAGGTTGGTGAGTGTAATGGTCAGGTAGGTGAGTGTAATGGTCAGTGCAAGTGTCAGGTAGGTCAGTTTTTGTTGCACAATGTATTCTGAGCACAACGCATTCCTGAACCCTGTATTCTGAGTGAATCTGGCAGAATCGTACCTTCTTGGTCCCTTAGGGCTTATTCAGAGGGCTGATCAGTCCCATCCTCTGTACAGAGCTGCTGGTTGGTTTAATTCTGTTTTGGCACTTTGAAAAAAAATATTTGGTTTTGTGTTGCGGTTTGGGCACTCAGGCTCAAAAGGGTTCGCAATCACTGACCTAGGGGATTAGCTTTCCCCACCCCTAACTCCTGGTGACATGTTTCCAGACCACTAAATACAATCCATCTCAGGATTCCCCCTCAGTGGATCCCTGATGAAACTTTTTATACCCTACACCCGCCACCCCCTTTTGATACTCCTAGATCACCATATGACATCCTTTGATCAAAGTTACCTGTTGGTATTTCCTACAAGATACCAACTTTGTTACTTACCCTCCCCTCATTGTGGAGCCTGCCCTACTAAACCTTATATAGTTTAGACCAGGCATGGCCCCCAATTGCGTACAATACATTACTATTGCTCTTTATAACAAACCATTTGTTGTTGACATTTGCTTTGAATCTCTTTGTTATGTTTTTCTGTATCTACCTGGCAAATGTAGTATGACTTATACAGTGTTATTCTTTAATAAAATACTTGACCAAGAGACTATTATAAATAACTTATTTCACAGCACCGCTTTGAGGTCAAGTGATCTCCCGGATGATGTCAGAAGGGAATCTCAGCCCCTTCCACTATAGTCCTCAGATCAGGGAAGGAGAGCGCCAGGAGGTCACGTGACCACAGAGCAGCCCTGTGAAATAAGGTATTTAGCTGCATAATAAAAAAAAAAAAACACATACACTGTGCAATATAGCTTGCTATAACACAGGGGATTCCATTGACTTTACAACCACTTTAACCCCAGTGCCAAATATACACTGTGGCACCTCTCAATATGCAATACTGTTGCTTGTGCACATGTGAAAGTGCCTTGCCTGTACATCAGTTAGTCAGATGGATTCCCTGCCATGTAAGTGAATGGGGCCGGTGACATTGATGGTTGGTAAAAACTCCTGCCAGCCTGCAACCACCCACGTCTTTAACAACTATTGAAAGCAAGAAGCTGTCATGTATAATAATGGTAGTAATACTGCTTTTATACATAATATTTAGCTCCTGACGAAGAGGTAAATGTTCTTAATTCCTGCACAGCCAAGGTTCTGTCAGAACATTTAAAAAAAACTTACATTTAGAGACTACATGTAGCCATTTCAAAACACTTTACTGTAAGTATTGTATGATCCAATGTTAACACCATCAGAAAACTTGCCATGCAAAATGCCATATGGTCACCACTGAAGTGCATACATGTAGATAGGAAGTTTTTGCAAAAAGGCTGCAAAAAATTAGCAGCACTAATGCTGCATACACATGATCAGAAACTCCGACCAGAAAACCGTGGATTTTCTTCCGACGGAATGTTGGCTCAAACTTGTGTTACATACACATGGTCACACAAATCTTGTTGGAAATTCCGAACGTCAAGAACGCGGTGACGTACAAGACGTACGATGAGCCGAGATCAATGAAGTTCAATAGGCAGTTCGGCTCTTCTGCCTGATTCTGAGCATGCGTGTTTTTTTTGTGCGTCGGAATTGCATGCAGAAGATCGGAATTTCTGACAAGAACTTTTCTTGTCGGAAAAATTGAGAAAAAGCTCTCAAATTTTTGTTGACGGAAATTCCGACAGAAAATGTCCGATGGAGCCTAAACACGGTCGGAATTTACGACCAAAAGCTCAAACAATATTTTTTCTTAAATGGCGATTGGTTATAGTACTCTGCTTTAGCAAATTAAATGGTATTCGATTATGGTTCATATTTATCCTATGCACCCACATAAACATTAGACATGTGCGCCGTCAATAAATTTGTTTTTGTTTCATTCCGTTCCGTTTCGTATTAGCCGTTAATTCATATTTTGTAATTCGTTTCTGAAATTCAATTTTGAATTTTGCATTTTCGTTAGATTCGTAAAATTACGAACATTCGTGCTGCTGACTTCCTGGGTTTGCTTTTTAAATTCATCATAACGAATGTTCGTAATTGTTATGAAAAGTTAACAAACCTAACAAATTCAGGGGCTCCCACCATCCCTGTGCCCAGTGTGCTGTGCTGACTTCCTCCTGGGGCTGTGCCCCTGCTTCCTGGGTTTTTAACTTCATCATAACGAATAATTGTAATTATTATGACAATAATAAAACGATATTAACGAACATTCTTATTTTGTCTGAGAAATTCGGATCCGAAATTCGTCGACAAAATTTTGTATTTCGTAAAATTCAGAAGCATAGCAATTCGTATTTCGGATGCTTCCGAATGTATGAATTTTCAGAAATTCGTATGAATTTTCGATTCGTACGAATCGGATCGCACATGTCTAATAAATATGTGTAGCGCCCTGCTCTCAATGAGTGGGCGCTATATGTTGAAATTATAGTTGTCTGGGCATTAGTTTGGCCCAGAGAGATTTTATTCAAATTGCGGCGCTGTTTCAGTTCAGCTGGTTTCATGATTTCCCCCCCCCCCCAGCAGTGGGTGTCGCTGTCACCGCTGGTTAGGGTTGGAAAGGCAACAGACTGGATGTATTGGGTACCTCTTTCCCAGATGCAGCCCAGGGGGCGTGGTGAACCTGCTGTGCATGCTGGGAGAGGGTACTTAAGGTATGGACGTCATTTTGTGAGGTGCGTTCTTTGATCCTCACCTGAGGGCCCTCCTGGCCTCAGGGATGTGTTGCCAGTTCACGCCTCGGGGCCACGTTGGCCTGAGGCCTCGCAACTGAGATGTAGGCCCAGGAGTTACTGGAGCCTGCTGATCCAGGGACGATCCTGTGTCGCCTTGCCTGATGGAAGGGACCGAGCAAATGAGGACTCAATTGGAGGATGTACCCGGATCCCAAAAATCTACCTCACAGTGCTGCCAGAGCGGCTGAAAGATCCTGGCACTGAGAGCTGTGTTCTTTCTGAGGGAACTAACCCAGTGAGGGGGTTATACGAGTCTGTGGCAGAGACTATTGAACAAATTCCTATACCGAGTCTGTGGCAGAGACTATCTTTGATCGAGCTTCGCGCCGGTTGCTAGGCCGGTGAGAGTGGGCCTATCCGGTGGTTGCTGAGTCCAGCGTGGAGACAGTTGCTCCTCTGGACCTAGGAAGTTTCCGTGATTGACAAGTAAGATACCTGAGTCCTCCCCATTCCTCTATCCTCTCTGTTGGAAAGTTTATTCAATAAAACCCTTGAAAGAGACTTTGTGTTGGTGCAGACATTTCTTCCGGATAAACTCTTCAAGGAGAACCCCTGAGCCGAACATTTGGAACAGTAAGGTAACTTGCAGACCCAAAACTAAATCAGCAGCTCCTACGGGGGTACCGCTACATTTGTTGCAAGGATTTAAAGGAAATCTATGCGCACAGCATATACTTTCCCTTTATAACATGAGCATTGTAATAGCAATACAAACAATAGTTATTATTGATAATCCAATATAAACTTACTTGAAAAACGTCCTTTTATGTTGTGGGTTCTGCCTGTCTGCTGGGCATCTCTATTTCCACTTCCACTTCATGGATTCTCAGCATGCTTTGCAGCCTCCCCTCTGCTGTTTACTTTCAATTTCTAAGGACTACATATCCCATGGTATTTTGTCGTCTGCAAGCAGTAATTCCTATACTGGCTTCACCTCCTGAAATCCCTCCTTCCAGCACGTCTGTCATTCAGAAGGCAGGCTCTGTGAATTCTGTGACACAGAAGTGCCTATTAACAGGGCATAGTAAGTACGTGTCACATGTTTACATACTTTAAGATTGTTTAGAGCAATAGGAGTAGACCTGTGATAATTGAAATACAGTGTGAAAATCAATATCTTATGATTTTACATTTTGACCACATAAACGCTTAAAGCACTAACCTTTTCTGTTTTGCACAGAAGATATCCTGTAATTTAATTTTAATTTTTTTATTAAAAAAGCATGTGTCATTTAGAGCAATATCAAGTGGGCAGTTTTGACGAGGGGACCATCTGACATTCCCCTAAGGGTGCAGGAGTTGTATTGCTGCTTACTATTAATTTTTGCTACATTCCGGCTGCAGAAGTCATAATGTAAACAGCAAGGTAATGCACGCTGCTTTTAGCAGGTATAATTTGAGAAACTCTGTGCCAAAACTTTGCTTTACCTCTCCAGCTTTGTGCTATTAAACTTTTACTGTTGTTGGATACACTTTTAAGACTTATTTATATCCTGGCATTTCATTTAAATGCCTGCATAACATATGGCCGAAATGGAAATGAAAAAAAAAAGAAAAAAAAGCAAAGAAACCAGACTAAAGTAAAAAATACCAAGTTAATATTCAACAGTTCTGACCTTTGCCACGCTATCTACATAAATAAATGTAATTTTTTTTTTACAGGTAGGTAAAATGGACAGGAAAGCATAAAATGGAGCTAAATGGAAGCTGCAAAGTCAGCAAAGCTGACATTTTCTCCACTAAAACCTGGACGAAGGATTTAAGGGAATTGACAAGATGATTGATGGCCTGTTCTGTCCAAATGCACGATCTAAAACATTTTTTTCACTCTCACTTTGTGTCTATTTCAGAAAGTAAAATTATATATCCTTCACTATCTGCTAATTCAAATAATTTCAAATAGAGCTTACATTTGAGACAAGGAGGATTGTGGCTGCCTCAACATGCGTGGTCCTAAAATGAGAATAGTGCCCAGTAATTACGCAACCAAATCTACAGCTAGCCAAACAGCTAACCATTTGACAAACATAACATCCTTAGTGCCCATTCACACAGGGGCGGCACGACTTGTCCCGCGACTCTGCCGGGTGATCTTCACACGACTTCAGAGGTGACTTGCAAAATTACTTCTGTATTGAAGTCAATGGAAGTCGCCCCGAAGTCGTTCTGAAGTAGTACAGGAACCTTTTTCTAAGTCGGAGCGACTTGAGTCGCTCCTATTAGAACGGTTCCATTGTACAGAACGGGACGCGACTTGTCAGGCGGCTGATCAAATGATTATATCATGTTTGCAAACTTTGTGAAGGGGTGAGGATTTCATTTTGTGAGGAATTTGCTATGCAAGGTTAGAAGTTATTGTATTGTTTATCCAATAATTTTCCAAATGCAAATGAAATGATTGTTTTATTATCAGTTGATATTGTGGTTTTATTGATGGAGTATTTTTTTTTTACTATTAGACATTAGTCATGGGACCAAAAATGATCAATTCGAAACAATATGAATGAAAATTATTAGTTTAAATACATTTTCAAGTGATAATAATGACCGGCAGACTAATTTTTAACTGTTACAATCTAAATTATATCTTAAGCTGCTTAGCATGCAAATGATAACAGAAAACTGGAAGTCACATAAAACAATTGAAAATAAATGTAATTGTCATTTGTTCCCTTATGATATCAAATTTTCATTAAGCAGTCATCAATTCTTCTAAAAAAGGTATGGCTATCCTAAGAGAACATTAGGCTGGGAGAGAAATCAGATGAGCAGTTTTACAGCATGCATTTCTCTTTTTTGAGCTGATAAACATAAACATCTCGGGGGTATAACTGGGAATTCATTTTTGGGCTTGTCCAGACATGCAGCCAGGGGGCTGTAAAAGCAGGTGGCTGAGCCATGAATTTACTGCTCTCGACTCCTCACCCAAACAAAGACATGTTCTTTGGACAATTCTGCTGCAAAAAACGATCCATTAAAGTGAATAGAGCCACATTGCACATCTTTGGGGTTCAATGGTTTTTAGGGTTAAATAGGTGCCTGCAAACTGCCCCCTGAAAAGAGATCCACTGTGGGTCATCTTTTAGAAGTGCAGCAAGGGTTGCCACATGTAAAGAACAAGTCCAAAGAGCAAATTTTAGCATGAAGAAAATCCACTGAATGAGCTTCTCGTGCACTTTAGCACACTGCAGCTGTGCTAAAATTAAAATTTTCTCACAACAAACCAAGTTTACCTTAATCTGAGTTTTCTGCAATCCACTAAATCTTCAGCAAACACAGACCACCTCACAGAACCAGAAGAAGGACAGTAGGGTTTTATTTCTTGAAGACAGTGCTAGCAACATACTCTCTTAACTACCTCAATTCAAACATTTAAGCATAGACAACCATGCAAAAAGGCACTCAACTTGTGAATACTAAATGAAAGTGCTCAACTTGGGTAGACCAAAGATTGCTCAAAACCTACCTTGGAATATTTTATGCAAATTTATAAAGAAAAATAAATACTTGTAGCACACACGGCAATGTAGGACACTACATCTGGCTGCCAATTAGGCTATTTATCTAAAGGCCTCAGTCACATGGGCAATGAGGCCTGTATAGTGTAAACGGACCATTTTTTCAAGCATCTTTGAAGCCTCGTACACACGACCGGTTTTCTCGGCAAGAAAACTGCTGGGAGAGCTTTTTGCCGAGAAAACCGTTCGTGTGTATGGTTTCTCGTCGGGAAAACTGCCGGGAATCTCGACGAGAAAAATAGAGAACCAGCTCTCTATTTTCTCATCTGGATTTTCGTCAGCCTGTTTCCCAACGATAAAACCGTGTATGTGTACGAGGCGACATGCTTACCTGTCCCCAGGTAAGCCCGCGTATGCTCGATGAGACTTCGACGCATGCGCGATAGCTTACAAGGGTAGTCGATGATGTCACTGCGTTCTTGCCATTCAAAAGAACGCCGGTTCTTTTGAATGTGCGTGTGTACACAGGGCTTGGCAAGAAAAGCTTGCCAGTAATCTCGTCAGGAAAAACAAAGTGTGTACAGGGCTTAACTTCCAGTAACTTTACAAGTCCACATGAATGACACTCCAAGATAAAAAAACAAAGCTCGCCAAATTACCAGCTCAAATACCGGAGTGGACTGATGTATTATAGCAATGCATACATTACAAATTTGCAATTCAGCAGGTAGGTGTGCTCCTGTATGCAATTTTTATTTTTATTTTTTGATTGGAGCACACCTTCAAGTGGTAGAATAAAGACAAGTAACTAGATTTTTAAAGGGATTTTTAAAGGCTCAAAGTTTTTTTTAAGCTTAATGCATTCTATGCATGAAGGTAAAAAAAACCTTCTGTGTGCAGCAGCCCCCCAGCCCCCCTACTACTCACCTGAGCTCCCTCTCGATCCAGTGATGTGCACAAGAGCTGACCTTCTCTCGGGTCTCTCATTCCTCATTGGCTCACACAGCAGCAGGAGCCACTGGCTCCTGCTACTGTCAACCACAGCCAGTGAGCCAATGAGGAGAGAGTGGGGGGGCAGGGCCGAGCCGTATCTCTGTGTGTCTTATGGACCCATAGAGTGGGGCTTGGGAGCAAGCACGCACCAGTGCCCTTAGGGCAAGCAGCTTGCTATTGGCGGCATTGGCTGAAGAGGAGGAGCCAGGAGAGCCAATGGGGGACCCGAAAAGAGGAGGATTGATACTGCAAAACCACTGCACAGAGCAGGCAAATTTGACATGTTTGATATTTAAAAAAAAAACGTGAACCTTTTAATGTAAAGTTAAAGTGGTTGTAAACCACGAACATTGCAAAAAAAAAAAAAAACCTGCAAGGCAATGGCATAATGTGCTAGGATGCATCGCATACTGGCACATTATGAAATACTCACCTTGAAACAAAGCCCTCCAAAGCTGTAATGTCACCACTTGGAGGGCTTTGCATGCTCCAGCTATGTGATTGGCCAGAGCCGCGATGATGTCACTCCCGCACATGAGCGTTGGAGCCCTTTGGTTTCGGCATGAAGCTCTGAAGTTCCGGCAAGGTATGCCGGACCTTCAGAGCGCATTTGCCAATGATGTTACTGGCTGCATGCAAGGTGAATATCTCCTAAACGGTGCTTTCATTTTTTTTTGCGTTCACTTTTATTGCTGCCACAAGGAATGTAAACATCCTTATGACAGCAATATGCATGTAACAGGTACTCTTTATGGAGAGATATGGGCTCTATAAGACCCCAAATCCCCCCTCGGCACTTAAAAGCATTCAAAACTCCAAGATCTATGTTTTTAAATTCTATAGATTTTTAAAACCTGGTGCCAATGGTTTCAGAGTAAACCGTAAGTGATGTCACCGCTTTTGTTTTTCTGTTACGAACAGCCGATCAAAGTTGATCCTGGCTTTGTTTGGCTGTCCGGCAAGCCAGCGGAAATGCAGGCTGGTCGCTCGGCTACTCCAATTGCTATTACAAGAGAGCCGACTACTGGCTCTAAAAAATGATACCAGGAAATGCTACAATGACGTCACTCCCACGCACCTGTAGCTAAAAAGGACCAAGTGGGGTTTACAACCAGTTTAAGTTTACTTTAGTAAGAGGTTTAAAGTAGTACTAAACCCTAGTAGTAAAATTTGTCAAAATTTGAATTAAGATCCACCCAAATGGTATCAAGTGCCCCAAATACTTACATTTTTGTATGCCTCTTTTTCTTCTCCTGCCTGTGTCCCTCAATCTTACTCCCCAAACTTCCAGTCAACAGTGAGCCATGTACACAGTGAGGGCACCTCTCCTGTGTGTGTGCTCTGTACTTGGGGAGTGTGCATTATTGCTACATAGCACCCCTAATCACTCATGAAAAAGTAAACAGTAAATAAAAAACACTTACACAGTCTTTGACAAGTCCTTTATTTAAAAAAAAAAATTCACAATGTACATCCATCATCAACATCCAGATCTATGACAATCACAATGAACGACGCCTGCCGACCCGCTGAAAGAAAAAAACCTACCAACCACCCACACATCCAATCCTGATTACTGCTCACCTGCTACTCTTGGCTCATCCCTAGTCACAGGCAGTGGTGTATTTTGGTTTTATGCTGCCCTAGGCAAGACTAAAATCAGGTGCCCCCTCCATCTAAATTTGTCCCATCCCAGCCACGGTATACCGCTCTTGTCTGGTGGGGAAGATACATCCGTTCACAGTGAACAGCTGCTGCTTCCTCATCAGACCCCGAGATATGATTTGTCCAAGTGTCATATATAGAATTACTGCCCATAATCTGATGTTCATGGTGATACCTCGTGTGTGGGACGATTGCTGTCTGTGTGCATACTCTTTATGGAGCAATATGGAGTCTATAAGCCCCCAAATCCCCCCTCTGCACATAAAAGCATTCAAAACACCAAGATCTATGTTTTTGAATGCTTTAGATTTAGATAAAACCTGGTGCCAATGGTTTCCAAGTAAACCGGAAGTGATGTCATCGTTTTCGTTTTTCTGTTACAAACAGCTGATCAAACTCAATCCCGGCTTTGCTTGGCTATCTGGCCAGCCAGCGGACGTTCCGGCTGGTCACTTCGACTACTCTGATTGCTATTACAAGAGAGCCGACCACTGGCTCTAAAAAATTATAGCGGGGTGATGTCCTTAGCTGCACAACCATCGAAATGCTGGGTAGTGGTTAAAGAGCTGCCTCTGCCCTTTTTTCTTAATGGTGGGGGCACAGTCCTCAAAAATGCATCACTGTTGATACACCCCTGATCACAGGGGGTTCAAGATCAGGCAAGCAGCAAACTTTACAGCCCTTAATAATATGGTACTAGATTTGTGTTATCTTCACATGCGCACAGATGTTTTTTGTTTCAAGCCCCACTCCAGGATCATTTTAATCCCTCACCTAACCTTCTCTCCCTCTCCCCCTACATATCTGATCATTGGAAAGAAATCCCTATCTAAAAGTCTTTTTTTTCTTACCTTAAGTGTCATTCAAGTGACGCCAAAGCCCAGAGTCTTCTCCTCTTCTGTTTACTTCCTGGAAGGGTCCTTCTTTGGGTGTTCATGTCACTACTGGCTGTGTCATTCCTGTTTCCTGTAACTGTCCAGGAAATAGATGCAGGTGCTGGATGAGGCCCTGAGCAAAGATAGTGCTGTCCTCATGAGAAAGGGAAAGCATTGTCATATCTGGGAAGTATAATACATACCAGGAAGTGTTACACTTACACATTATTTTGCATAAACATGTGTAGCGGACACCCCAATAATTGGGGGTTGCTATGCTTAAATTTAGGGGGTAGCCTGAGCCCATAGTTGGACTCAGGCTGTTGAATTCTTTAAAAGGACTGGCTTCTGCTCTGAGGTAATGTTGCCTGTCAGTACAGTTCCCTGTGGCCTGTGGGTGGCACTGCGGCCCCAGGCCCAGGTTGAACCACGGGTAGCATTGCAGCGTTATTAGGTGTCCTCGCTCAGCAGCTGTATAGTGGGCGTGGTCTACCCGCTGTGCATGCTGGGAGAGGATACATAAGAGGCAGATGCCATTGTTGAGTGCAGTTCGGGCCTTCCGGCCCTCCAGGCCAGGGGTGCATGTGTACCAGCCCGGGCACCTTTAGCCTGAGGCTGCATCGCTGTAAGTAGGCCCAGCACCTTTGGCTGGGATCTACACCCAAAGAGGAATCCCAGGCTACCCAAGTGAGGGGTGACCCGCTCTGAAGGAGAGGCAACCAGGGGAGGATCTACCCAAGGGGATCGGTGAGAGAAATCACTGTCTCGGGAGAGGCCTGTTTACCTATCGGAGGGAAGGATTCCATAGTCCGCCTCAAGTTTAGTAACGTGCCCCATTGGCACCTAAGGACTCATTTGTTACTAGACTGGGAAGTTCGGGACTTAGAGATTGTCTCCTGATCGTATCCCTAGGAAACCACAAGGAAATGTTCCGTGCTCCACACCGGCTGCTAGGACCGCTATTAGGGGGACTATCCGGGTGAGCAAAAGCCACTCAGGCCTGAGTAGCGACGAGTGATTGTTAGGTGCAGCGTGCCTGAACCTGCCTCCCTGTTCACTTCTTTTCATCTCCAACTTTTCCTGTCACGTTCTTAATCAAAGCAAAATAAAAAAATTTTGTTGGGTTTGATACTGTCTGGACATTGGCCTTCCTTAAGAGAGAGAATAGACTCGCTGCAGGACCCAAAAATACATAACACCGCTCACCCTCTTCATCAAGAAGGACACTGGGCATGTGGCATGGTGTGTCCCACCTGCTAGGAGAGGTAAGCAGGAAAGGGATCTGTGTGCTACACATGCATACCTCCCAACTGGCATGGATTGTGTGGGTTTTACCCGCAGAGGCTCCTCCTTCCCGCACTCCCGCGAGACTATCATGTTTCCCGCACAGCAGGAAACATGAACAGAAGAAGAGGAGCAGCAGCAGCAGTTAAGAGCCCCCCCCCACGATCGGCGCACTAGTATGCCCCCCCGATCGGCGGCCCCCTGCCGCGCCCCAAACCCCCCCGCTCAACAATTTTTTTTTTGAAAGTCCTTTTTTTTTTAATGTTCCGGCGGCAACCCATCACGTATGTACACATGCTTAACATGCTTAACATGAAAAATATGTCAGATGGCCTATAAGGCCTAATAAGGGTGGGAAGTGGTTCGTATGTTCCAGCCCCCCTATAAAATGTAGGGTTCCCTGCAGCCTTTTGATTTAGTGTTGGAGAGTTGGTGTAGAAAGTGAGAGCTCACTGATTTTTTGCAGGGAAAGAAAGTTGCTTCTACACTATACAGTGCTACTGAACAGTTCCTTATACAGTTGTATACACATTCAGTGTGTGTTGGAGACTTGTAGTAGATAGGGAGAGTTAACAGAGTGTTTACAGGGAAAGATAGCTGCTGCTATACTACACAGTACTGAACAATGCTATACAAAGAGCTGTATTTTGCTACATTGCAGCAAAATGCAGTGTGGTGGGCTACGTATTGTGTACCATCCTGCTGCATGTTTACGGTGCTGTATTGTGCTACATTACAGTGAATTGGAGTTTGATGGGTTTCATAATATTGATCAACGTACATACAATTTTCCAACACATTTCTAGGACTACCTTTTTGGGTGTATCAGCAACAATTTCAATTGTTGTTTTGCTGCTTACTCACCCCACCCTCTGCATTTTTTTCCCCGTGTTTTATGAGGTCCGCCGAAAAAAAAATATTAAAAGTCAGCAGCTACAAATACTGCAGCTGCTGACTTTTAATATATGGACACTTACCTGTCCAGGGCGCCCGTGATGTCGGCAGCCTAAGCCGATCTGTCCGTCGGCTCTCGACTGCTGCCGCTCCCATCTTCGGCTTCACTTCCTGGTTCCCTACTGTGCATGCGCGAGTCGCGCTGCACGTTCCCACTGGTCCCTGCTGTCTTCTTGGACCTGCATGTCTCCCAGAAGACAGCAGGGGGGGATCGGAGAAGGCGCCGGAAGTGGCGTAGGTCACCTCGATCACCAAGGTGATCTATGCCCGGAAGTGGGGGCAAATACCTGTATTAGACAGGTATCTGCTCCCTCCTCACCCCTGAAAGGTGCCAAATGTGACACCGGAGGGGGGGATTCCAAAAAGCGGAAGTTCCATTTTTGTTTACAAAAGTTTTATTTGGAAGACAGTAAATGACAAACTTCAGTATAAAGTGATATACAAAGTACGGTAGTGCTTGGGTTTACAAAAGTTTGTACATGAGAATGGCAACAAAAGTTTTGGGTGAAACTCCGCCTTTAAGTTTGAAAAAAAAGTCTTGGGGTTTAGGGTGTTAGGGTTGGGGTTTGCAGTTTCTTGTTTTAGCTGCTTTTTTGTGGTGTTTTATTTTATATTATTTCACATTTTTCACATTTTCCACATTTTCATCTCTCTTTTTATTTTGTTAAGTTAAAAAACACAAAATTTTTGTGTTTTAGGGTTGAGCATTTGTATTTTAGGTCTTATTTTTTGAGGGAGGTATATTTTTATTTAATCTAATTTTTCTAAAGTATTTTTTATTTCAGGGTCAGCAGCGTGAACTTGTTCTAGACACAGGCAAAGCTGTTCTTTGTTTGCAGCATAACACTGCATACTTGTACGGTACAGTTTAGTGTACCAAATTACCACATTGTGCATATCCTCAATCCCCTCATTGTCATAGATGCTAATAAAGTTAGGCAACCCCCTGTATATGATTAACCCTTCAAAGTGAGGATACAATTCACACATGAAGTACTGGGTGTCCATGCTGAACCACTTGTTGCAGTGTGCAAATTACACTCTAAAGCCGTGTACACACAATAGGTTTTACTGATGAAAACAGTCCGATGGACTTTTTTCATTGGACAAACCGATCGTGTATGGGCCCCATCGGTCTTTTTTTTTTCCATCAGTGTTTAAAAATTTATCCGATGGTTAAAAAAACAATAGTAATTTGCTATCGTCTGTGGGAAACTCCATCGGATAAAAAACCCACGCATGCTCAGAATCCAGTCGACGCATGCTCAGAAGCATTGAACTTCATTTTTCTCGGCTCATCGGAGTGTTTTACGTCACCGCATTTGGAACGGTCGGTTTTTTGACTGATGGTGTGTAGGCAAGACTGATGAAAGGTATATAAATAATAGAGCTAGCACAAAACAAAGAATTATATAAATAACAGCACCTGCATCCCTATAAATAAATTTTGGAAAAAACCCCAATTGAATGGGGGGGTGCGTGGGACTATAACGGCGCTTGTATGAATATTACAAGTAATTACAAAAAAAACATGAGAAATATATATAAAAAAATATAACAATTTTATTCATAATTTGTACAACAATGTTTAAAAAGAAAGGGAGAGATACAAATCATTGCACTCTATCCTTGTAAGTCGCCAACGTTGCAGTCCTACATGTTTCGCCTATTCAAGGCTTCTTCAGGGACGTATGGAGGCTTTAATTGAATCTAAAGAATAATGTGGATATATATAAACAATTCATGAATATATGTTTAATATATAAAACAAAAAATCAATTAATGAAATAAACAACAATATCTGATGTCAAAGGGTCATATGAAGCAATACCTCAATGAATCCTGGTTGCCTTAAGACCGTGGAAATATCCCAGTGATAAGTCAACTTAACTGGGAACAGTTTTATGGAGAAATGAGCATCCGCGCTGACAGGTGTTCAAGTTCAATCATCCCCACGTATCTATTCCAGAAATTCCAATGGGGAGAATGCCTCTAGCACCTACTCTGATGTAGCCTTGAAAAATATATATGAAAATATAGATAAATCATACAGCTTAAGCTGTCTATAACAGTATCATAGAAAAATATTATATGAAAAAGGAGAACAATAAAAAATATAATTTGATAGGCTTACATGTTGTTATAATTGTAGGTGCATAGTCTGGGAGCCTGTAGATCGCAATACCGCACTCAGAGTAATGAATGAATCTCGTGTTAGGTGCACTCTATATCTAGCAATGACATAGAGAACATCCCTGAAGAAGCCTTGAATAGGCGAAACATGTAGGACTGCAACGTTGGCGACTTACAAGGATAGAGTGCAATGATTTGTATCTCTCCCTTTCTTTTTAAACATTGTTGTACAAATTATGAATAAAATTGTTATATTTTTTATATATATATTTCTCATGGTTTTTTTGTAATTACTTGTAATATTCATACAAGCGCCGTTATAGTCCCACGCACCCCCCCATTCAATTGGGGTTTTTTCCAAGACTGATGAAAGTCAGCTTCATCGGTTTTCCGATGGAAAAATCCATCTGTTAAAAAAACATAGGAAATCCGTTCGTGTGTACAGGGCTTTATATTAAATTTTATGATAAAACTAGGAATGAGCCAAACACCCCCGGTTCGGTTCGCACCAGAACATGTGAACAGGCAAAAAATTTGTTCAAACACGCGAACACAGTTAAAGTCTATGGGACACGAACATGAAAAATCTAAAGTGCTAATTTTAAAGGTTAATATGCAAGTTATTGTCATACAAAGTTTTTGGGGACCCGGGTCCTGCCCCAGGGGACATGTATCAATGCAAAAAAAAAAGTTTTAAAAACGGCAGTTTTTTCGGGAGCAGTGATTTTAATAATGCCTAAAGTGAAACAATAAAAGTGAAATATTCCTTTAAATTTCGTACCTGGGGGGTGTGTATAGTATGCCTGTAAAGTAGCGCATATTTCCCGTGCTTAGAACTGTCCCTGCACAAAATGTAATTTCTAAAGGAAAAAAAGTAATTTAAAATTACTCGCGGCTATTCATGAATTGTCGGTCCCGGCAATACAGATCAAAGTCATTGAAAAAAACCCGCCAGATCCCGCCCCCCCTATGTGAATTGGTAAGGGGTACATTGTACCCCTACTATTTCACAAAGAAAGTGTAAAAAAAACCACACACACGCAGGGGCGGGTCTATTCATTTATTACACTGCAGAGGAAGTTCCCCATCAGGTCCGCTCAGCCAATGACGTTTCGTGTGGAGTGGAGACTGCAGCGCTGGACATCGGATCACCGCGGGACACTGGATTACATCGCTGGAATGGGTTTTTTTATTTTTCATTTTTTTATTTTTAATAAAGGACTTTCCCAACTGTGTCTGTGGTTTTTTTTTACAATTTTTTACACTTTCTTTGTGAAATGGTAGGGGTACAATGTACCCCTTACGAATTCACATAGAAGGGGAGCGGGATCTGGGGGTCCCCTTTTTCCAGATTCCGATAAGCCCCCCGCCCGCAGACCCCTACAACCACTGGGCAAGTGTTGTCGGGATGAGGCCCTTGTCCTCCCCATGTTGAGGGCATGTGGCCTGGTACGGTTCAGGAGGGGGGGTGCTCTCTCGTCCCCCCCCCCTCTTTTCCTGCGGCCTGCCAGGTTGCGTGCTCGGATAAAGGGTCTGGTATGGATTTTTGGGGGAACTCCACGCCATTTTTTTTTTATTTGCCGTGGAGTTCCCCTTAAAATCCATACCAGACCTGAAGGGTCTGGTATGGATATTTGGGGGGAACCCCACGTCATTTTAAAAAAAATAATTGACGCAGGGTTCCCTTTAATATCCATACCAGACCTGAAGGGCCTGGTAATGGAATTTAGGGGGACCCCCACGCATTTTTTATTTTTTTTTAATCAATGACTTTTCTCTGTATTGCCGGGAGCCGACAATTCATTATAGCCGCGAGGGCTTTTAAATTACTTTTTTCCTTCAGAAATGACACTTTGTGCAGGGACAGTTCTAAGCATGTGAAACAATCGCTGCTTTACAGGCATACTATATACCCCTCCCGGTACGAAATGTAAAGGAATATTTCACTTTTATTGTTTCACTTTAAGCATTATTAAAATCACTGCTCCTGAAAAAATGGCAGTTTTTAAAACTTATTTTTTCATTGATACATGTCCCCTGGGGCAGGACCCGGGTCCCCAAACACTTTTTATGACAATAACTTGCATATAAGCCTTTAAAATTAGCACTTTAGATTTCTCCCATAGACTTTTACAGGTTGTTCCGCGGCTTTTCGAATTTGCCGTGAACACCCCAAATTGTTCACTGTTCGGCGAACTTGCGAACAGGCAATGTTCAAGTCGAATATGAGTTCAACTCGAGCTCGAAGCTCATCCCTAGCCGCGAGTAGTTTTAAATTACTTTTTTTCCTTTAGAAATTACATTTTGTGCAGGGACAGTTCTAAGCACGGGAAACATGCGCTGCTTTACAGGCAAACTATACACACACCCCAGGTACGAAATTTAAAGGAATATGTCACTTATATTGTTTCACTTTAAGCTTTATTAACCACTTCAGCCCCGGACCATTTTGGCTGGTTAAAGACCAGGCCCCTTTTTGCGATTCAGCACTGCGTCGCTTTAACTGACAATTGCACGGTCGTGCGACGTGGCTCCCAAACAAAATTTACATCCTTTTTTTCCCACAAATAGAGTTTTCTTTTGGTGGAATTTGATCACCTCCTGTGGTTTTTATTTTTTGCGCTATAAACAAAAAATAAATATCCCCAAAAATATATAAAAAAAACATTTTTTCCTCAGTTTAGGCCGATATGTATTCTTCTACATATTTTTGGTAAAAAAATAAAAAAATCGCAATAAGCGTTTATTGATTTTTTTGGCGCAAAAGTTATAGTATCTACAAACTAGGGGGTAGTTTTATGTCATTTTTATTAAGAATTTTTGTTTCACTAGTAATGGTGGCGATCAGCGATTTTTATTGTGACTGCGACATTATAGCGGACACATCGTACACTTTTGACACATTTTTGGGACCATTGTCATTTTTACAGCGACCAGTGCTATAAAAATGCACTGATTACTGTGAAAATTACACTTGCAGTGAAGGGTTTAACCTCTAGGTGGCGCTGAAGGGGTTAAGTGTGGCCTAATGAGTGATTCTAAATGAAGGGGGACGTGGCTTGGTGTGTGACGTCACTGATCGTCGTTCCCTATGACAGGGAACAGACGATCAGTGACACTGCCACTAGGAAGAACGGGGAAAGGTTTATTTACACTTACCTCTCCCCGTTCTTCAGCTCTGTGACCCGATCGCAGCGATCCCGCGGGCGCGGTCATGGAGCTTTGCGCACGCGACCCATGGACAGGTTCTTAAAGGGGATGTACCTGTACGCCCTTGTGCCTGTCCGTGCCATTCTGTCAACGTACATCGTCGTGCGGCGGTCCTTTAGTGGTTAAAATCACTGCTCCCAAAAAAACGTCAGTTTTTTAAACTTTTTTTTGCATTGATACATGTCCCCTGGGGCAGGACCCAGGTCCCCAAACACTTTTTATGACAATAACTTGCATATTAACCTTTACAATTAGCACTTTAGATTTCTCCCACTTTTAAAGGGTGTTCTGCGGTTTTTCGAATTTGCCGCAAACACCCCAAATTCTTCGCTGTTTGCCGAACGGGCGAACAGCCAATGTTCGAGTCGAACTCATGTTCGACTCGAACATAAAACTCATCCCTAGATAAAACCTTCCTAGTAGGGATGAGCTTCGTGTTCGAGTCGAACGAACGTACGTTTGACTCGAACATCGGCTGTTCGATCGTTCGACGAAGATCGAACGATTTGGGCCGTTCGCGCCAAATTCGAGTGACGCGAACGGCCCACAATGCACTACGCAATCGCAGTGTCATCCAGGCGCTGTGATTGGCCAAGCATGCACTGTGACCCCGCATGCTTGGCCAATCACAGCGCCGGCAGCGAGGAGAGCAATGATTGGCCATTATTCTTGAGGGGGTTTAGTACACGCCCCACACTATAAAAGGCCGCCAGCGCGGCGGCCTTGTGTAGTGTGTTCCGGAGCAGGGAAAGAGAAGCATAGGCAGGGACAGTGTCATTTTTTTTCCTTTACTAATCCTGGATTCCTTGTGTTTAGGGACAAATAAGGATAGGTAGGGAGAGTGTCAGTGTGTTATTCTGTGCTAAACCTTGTTTGTAGGGACAGAGAGGTACAGTGAGGGAAAGTGTCAGTGTGCTATTCTGTTCTAAACCAATCTTGCTGAACCATATTTGAAATCCTTGAGTTTAGGGACAGAGAGGTACAGTGAGGGAAAGTGTCAGTGTGCTATTCTGTGCTAAATCTTGTTTGTAGGGACAGAGAGGTACAGTGAGGGAAAGTGTCAGTGTGCTATTCTGTTCTAAACCAATCTTGCTGAACCATATTTGAAATCCTTGAGTTTAGGGACAGAGAAGGACACTCGTGGAAAGTGTCAGTGTGCTATTCTGTGCTAAATCTAGTTTGTAGGGACAGAGTAGGACAGTGAGTGAAACTGACAGTGTGCTATTCTGTGCTAAACCAATCTTGCTGAACCATATTTGAAATCCTTGAGTTTAGGGACAGAGAAGGACACTCGTGGAAAGTGTCAGTGTGCTATTCTGTGCTAAATCTAGTTTGTAGGGACAGAGTAGGACAGTGAGTGAAACTGACAGTGTGCTATTCTGTGCTAAACCAATCTTGCTGAAGCATATTGCAAATCCTTGTTTTTAGGGACAAAGAAGGATAGGCAGGGGACAGTGTCAGTGTCATTGTTGCTAAGCCTCCTGCACAGTATACACCTGAAGGTAGCCCTTATTGCTGTTTTTCCCACCTCCCTGCAGGCCATCCATTAAAATGTCTGGAAGGCAAACAAGGAGAGGCAGACAGTCAGGAGGCAAAAAAAGAGGGCAAGCAGGCTCTGTGTCTGGGGGCAACAGTGCTGGTCGTGGACGCGGTGCATTGTCATCAGCACATGGCCATGGGACACGCTTGTCCTTCTTTTCGGCAGCTGGACATGTTGAGCCACATCATGCCGAACACTTGGTAGAGTGGATGACCAAGCCCACCTCATCCTCCTCATCCTCTCTCACCCAGGCTCAGGGTACTGGCAAAGCAGCTGCCAAAGCGTCCTCTTCTCTGGTATCATTATCTTCATTAGTCAATCCTTCCCTAGACCCACCATGTCCTCCTCCTGAGGAGTCCCCCGAACTGTTTGAGCACAGTGTTGGGTACATGCTCCAGGAGGATGCCCAGCGTTTCGAAGGATCTGATGATGATACCCAGCTAGAGGAAGGCAGTAGCGTGAGAGCAGAGAGAGGGGATGCTCAAGAAGGACACCAATCTGGCAGTCATGCTCCAGCAGCTGCAGCATACTGCCAGATTGGCTCCAGTGATGAGGAGGGAGGGGATGATGAGGTCACTGACTCCACGTGGGTGCCTAATAGGAGAGAGGAGGAGGAGGAGGATGAGGAGGAGGCACATCTCCAATGAGGCAGGATGCCCTTGGGTGGCCAGCGTATGGGCAGCACACCGATGGAATTACACCGCAGAGCTCCGCCTGTGCAGGGCGCTGCCTCTGCCCGTCATTCAAAAAGTTCTTTGGTGTGGGCCTTTTTTGAGGCGAGTGCATCAGATCGCACAGCTGCTGTTTGCAACATATGTCTCAAGCGTATATCGCGTGGCCAAAACATCAGCCGCTTGGGCACCACATGCTTGATCAGACATATGTTGACCTGCCATGCAGCTCGTTGGCAAGCCTACCTTAAAGACCCACACCAAAGAACAAAGCTGACCTCTTCTTGCACCGCATCAGCTGGGATCTCCAACCCCACTATACCTTCAGTCCTCTCTGAAACCTGCTCTGAGAGGAATGAAGGTGTAGAATTAGGTGTGTCACAGCCAAGTACTTGCGGCCACTCTGCTAGCAGTACACCGACGTCCGATTCTAGCAGGCAAATTTCCCTGCCCCAGCTGCTGGACCGTCGAAAGAAGTTCACTCCCAGCCATCCACATGCCCAGCGGTTGAATGCTAGCTTGGCTAAATTGCTAGCGCTTCAACTGCTGCCTTTTCAGTTGGTAGACTCGGCCCCCTTCCGTGAGTTTGTGCAATGTGCGGTTCCTCAGTGGCAGGTTCCCAAACGCCACTTTTTCTCACGGAAGGCGATTCCGGCTCTCTACAGGCATGTGGAAGGCAATGTCTTGGCCTCGCTGGACAGGGCGGTCAGCGGTAAGGTGCATATTACCGCTGACTCATGGTCCAGCAGGCATGGACAGGGACGTTACCTTTCTTTCACGGCCCATTGGGTCACTCTTTTGGCAGCTGGGAAGGATGCAGGACAAGGTGCAGTAGGGTTGGAGGTTGTTCCACCGCCACGCCTCCAAAATGCTACTACTGGTTGTGACACACCTCTCTCCTCCACCCCCTCCTCTTCTTCTTCCTCCATGGCCTCTTCCTGTGGTTTGTCCTCGGAACCAGCGGTGCTCCGTAGGCGTTCAAGGGGCTACGCAAGTACGCAGGCAAAAAGATGCCATGCCGTGCTTGCGCTGGTGTGTTTGGGGGACAGGAGCCACACTGGGGCAGAGGTCCTGTCTGCTCTGCAGGGGCAGGCCGAGAGGTGGTTGACGCCACGCCAGCTTAAGCCAGGAATGGTGGTTTGCGACAATGGCACCAACCTCCTCTCCGCCCTCCGACAGGGACAACTGACCCATGTGCCCTGTATGGCTCACGTCCTTAACCTGGTGGTGCAGCGGTTCTTGGGCAGGTACCCGGGCTTACAGGATGTCCTGAGGCAGGCCAGGAAAGTCTGTGTTCCTTTCTTGCAGATCTTATAATGCCAGTGCTCGCCTGGCTGAGCTGCAAAAGGAGTTGAACCTGCCCAAGAACCGCCTTATATGTGACATGCCCACCAGGTGGAACTCAACGTTGGCCATGCTGCAGCGGCTGCACACGCAGCAGAGGGCCATCAATGAGTACCTGTGCGACTACGGCACCAGGACAGGGTCAGGGGAGCTCGGGTTTTTTTCACCACGCCAGTGGGGCATGATCAGGGATGCATGCACTGTCCTGGCACCATTTGAGGAGGCCACGAGGATGGTGAGCAGTGACAGTGCATGCATCAGTGACACTGTACCTCTTGTCCACCTGTTGGAGCACACGCTGCGTGGAATAATGGACAGGGCACTTGAGGCAGAACAGAGGCAGGAGGAGGAGGACTTCCTTGCCTCTCAAGGCCCGGAGGAGGAGGAGGAGGAGGAGGACTTCCTTGCCTCTCAAGGCCCGGAGGAGGAGGAGGAGGAGGACTTCCTTGCCTCTCAAGGCCCGGAGGAGGAGGAGGACTTCCTTGCCTCTCAAGGCCCGGAGGAGGAGGAGGACTTCCTTGCCTCTCAAGGCGAGGAGGAGGAGGAGGAGGAGGACTTCCTTGCCTCTCAGGAGGAGGAGGAGGAGGAGGAGGAGAAGGAGGAGGAGGAGGAGGAGGAGGAGGAGGAGGACTTCCTTGCCTCTCAAGGCCTGGAGGAGGAGGAGGACTTCCTTGCCTCTCAAGGCGAGGAGGAGGAGGAGGAGGAGGACTTCCTTGCCTCTCAAGGTGAGGAGGAGGAGGAGGAGGAGGAGGACTTCCTTGCCTCTCAAGGCGAGGAGGAGGAGGAGGACTTCCTTGCCTCTACAGGCGAGGAGGAGGAGGAGGACTTCCCTGCCTCTCAAGGCGAGGAGGAGGACTTCCTTGCCTCTCAAGGCGGAGGAGGAGGAGGAGGAGGACTTCCTTGCCTCTGGAGGAGGAGGAGGAGGACTTCCTTGCCTCTGGAGGAGGAGGACTTCCTTGCCTCTGGAGGAGGAGGACTTCCTTGCCTCTGGAGGAGGAGGACTTCCTTGCCTCAGGAGGAGGAGGAGGAGGAGGAGGAGGAGGAGACTCAGCATCATCAGCAGCAGTCTTTTAGGGATGATTTACAGTCCCAAGAAACCAGTGGACTTGTACGTGGCTGGGAGGAGGTGGCTGCGGATCATGTCGTCCTTAGTGACCCAGAGGACTCCGGACTGAATGCCTCAGCTAACCTACGCTGCATGGCCTCCCTGATCCTGCAAAGTCTGCGGAAGGATCCTCGTATTCTTCGGATCAAGGAGAGGGACCATTACTGGCTGGCCACTCTCCTTGATCCACGGTACAAGGGTAAGGTTGCGGACCTTATGTTACCGTCGCAGAGGGAGCAGAGGATGAGACAACTCCGGGAGGCCCTGCAGAAAGGTCTGTGCAACGCGTTCCCAGAGACTGGGAGGTTACAAACTCCTGGTCCTGGACAACGAGTTGCTGAGGCTTCGGGCAGTCAAAGAAGGAGCGGTGGGGAAGGTGGCCGTCTGACCGATGCGTTCAGACAATTCTTTAGTCCCAAGCCCCAAAGTATGATCGTTTCCAGCAACCATCGCCAGCGTCTGATATACATGGTGCAGGAATACCTAGGGGCAAGGTCAGACTTGGACACCTTCCCCACCGAAAATCCTCTGGCTTACTGGGTCTTGAGGATGGATCACTGGCCAGAGCTTGCACAGTATGCAATTGAGCTACTGGCCTGTCCTGCATCCAGCGTTCTTTCAGAACGCACATTCAGTGCTGCTGGAGGATTTGTCACGGATCACAGGGTGCGCCTGTCCACCGACTCGGTTGATCGACTGACTTTCATCAAGATGAACCAGTCTTGGATCACCACCAGCTCTAACACACATGATGCTGATATAACAGACTAATTGATTTTAAAATGTCACATCCCTTCAAGACTGATGCTGATGCTGAGTTCCTGTGCTGTTATGTTGACTAGCTATCCTCCTCCTCCTCCCTCAATGATCCGATTAATGATGATATCTTGGAAGATCATTTTGGTTTTTTGGGTGCCGCCACCAGTGGCTAAGGCCCAATTTTTCAGCCCCTGTTTAACAGGGGCGTGTAATTACAATTTTTGATGCAATACTTTGCAACAGGCCTCATTGCTGTGCTCCAAGTACAGTATCTGTGAGGGGTTGCAGTGTTGTGCCACCAGTGCCTAAGGCCCAATTTTTCAGCCCATGTTCAACAGGGGCATGCAATTCTAATTATTGATCTAATAATTCACAGCAGGGCCCATTGCTGCGCCCACCAAGAGTAACTGTCAGGCCTTATAGTGTTGTGGCACCAGCACCACCATCAAAGGCCCAATTTTTACTACCACTGTTCAACAATTATATGTTATTACAATTCCTGATATAATAGTTGACAGCAGGGCGTTCCAGCACCCACCAAGAGTAACTGTGAGTGCTTACAGTGTTGTGCCAACACCAACACCTAAGGGGCCAATTTCTGCAGAGTATATATGGCAGGTCCCTACTTTCAAACATCCAACTTACAAACGACTACTACTTGCAAACGGAAGAAGACAACAGGAAGTGAGAGGAAATCTACCCCTTGGAAGGAAAATTCTCTCCTGTAAGAATTAATATGGGAGAAAGGTGTCTCCTCTCTACTGATGCTTTATCACCAATCCTTGTTTCAATAAAAACACCACATTTCAAAAACAGTTGTCATTGGGACGCAAAGTGAGGTGAAATGTTCTGAACAGGGGCACAGACAGCAAAAAAAAGTTACAGGGGTGATAACCCTTCCCTATGTTTTCCAAAAAGCTTAAAAATAGGTATTTGGCCTGGAGCTACACTTAAACAATGTAGCTGTTCAAAATTACAAACAGATTCTACATAAGAACAAACCTACAGTCCCTGTCTTGTATGCACCGCCTGTATACGGCTGTTCAGAGTATATAGGGCCTTTTTTATTTTGTGTGCGGGGTTCCCCTTAATATCCATACAAGACCCAAAGGGGCTGGTAATGGGCTGGGGTAGGGGGGGTTGATGGGGTAGCTATGCCATTTTTCTTAAAGATTTTCATCCATATTACCGGGACCAGACATTACATTAAAGCCGCAAGCAGTTTTAAATGGCTTTTTTTCCTTTAGAAATGTTATTTTGTGCAGGGACAGTTCTAAACACGGGAAACACGTGGCACTTCACAGGCATACTTTAGACACCCCCCAGGTACAATATTTAAAGGAATATTTGACTTTTTTTTTTTCACTTTATGCATCATTAAAATGACTGCTCCCGGAAAACGTCCGTTTTTAAAACTTCTTTTTGCATTGATACATGTCCCCTGGTGCAGAACCCGGGTTCCCAAACTCTGTTTAGGACAATAACATGGATAATAGTCATTATAATTAGCACTTTAGAATCCGAACGTTCGCATCCATTGTATTTAATAGGGTTCTAATGTTCGTGCAAACTTTCGGTCCGTTCGCGGGTTCTGGTGCGAACCGACCCCGGGGGTGTTCGGCTCATCACTACTTCCTAGCTTTTCTATTGAAATAATGACTAAATAAAATTGCATACAGTGCAGTGAGCTACAATATATCTGGCTGTTGTCTCAGAAATATTGAGAAGATCGTTCCCCTACTTCCACCTACAGGCCGCCTAGGCGACTCCTCCTCTGCCCCTAGGCGGCCCCTCCCACTATGCGATCTCCTGGGACATGTAAGAGGTCCCAGGAGATCGCCTGTCCACTCCGGGAGCGCATCGCGACTTGCGCATGCGCAGTGCGTGCCCGGCCGTAAAGCCGAAAGCTGTCACGGCCGGGTGCCCAGAGTGGCAATGGAGGCGCTGGCGGAGAGGAGGGGGAGAGGAGCGACGCTCCTCTCGGCCGCATCGCTGGACCGTGGAACAGGTAAGTGTCTGTTTATTAAAAGTCAGCAGCTACACTTTTTGTAGCTGCTGACTTTTAATAAACATAAAAATCCTGGAACTTTGCTTTATGTTTATTTTATTTTATTATACATTTTATACTAAAATTTGCCTGGTGTCTCCCTTTTAAATTGTGACCTAAAAAAACTGCTTATGTAATATACTGTACATCTATTGCAAAGTTTTTCTGGCTTTTTCTGTCAAAATATACATAGTCATTTGTATTTCTTGTTTAAAACCTGCTGGTGCATCTCCTAGCGCTAGTGTGTACTTGTGTTGATTGGTTATACACATTAAAATGGCTACTGTTTTAATAAGTATTATTTTTTTTGCTTTTGTTATGTGTTTTTGAAGCGTTTAACAAAGCTTGGCAAATGCCATGTGTGTTCTGGTTTTATATTTGTTTTAAAGAGGCTCAGTATAGCCCTGGTTCAGTAGTACCCGCACCTCATAATACCTCGGCCCAGCAAATCCCCCGCTCATTAGTACCACCGCTCAGCAGATCATCAGCTTCATTAGTACCCATGCTTAGCAGATCCCCAGTTCATTAGTAACCCTGTTCAGCAGATCCCCCACTCAGTAGTACCCTCAGCTCTGCTAATCCCCTACTCAGTAGTACCTTCAGCTCTGCTGATCTCCTGCTCAGTAGTAACCCCCAGCTCTGCTGATCTCCCACTTACTAGTACCCCATCAGCTCTGATATTACGGTTTGCTGATCCTTCTCCCTCTCTGGGCTCCACTCAGCTCCCACTCCTGCTCCTGCTCCAGGCCCCCAGCTGACTCTACTGTTCAGTCCTCTCTCTATCTGGTTACTGCTCACCTCCCACTAAATATTGTTCCCATGCTGCACACTGCTTGTGATATCTGATAGTTTCTTCCACTTTGGTCGCCCAGCTCCACTGATCCTTTGCTGATCAGTCCTCTCTCTCCAGTCCGCGCTTACCTGTAGTGTTCCCACATTAGGCACTACATGTGCAGTTTGCTAGTTGCTCCACTCCAGTCCCCGCTCATCTTCCTGCTGATCCACACTGCACAACAGATGTGACTTCTGCACCAGACCCTTCTGGTATACATACACATGAACTAGGAGTGACTGACTGCTGATTACATCTTTCTGGTTTACTTGTTGGTCTCCCAGTCCTAGAGATATCTCATATAAACAATACATCCAAAACAAAGTGAAGCTAACTCTGAATAAGTGCCCCATAACAACTGCAGGTACTGTTAGGAAGCACAGTGATAGACTTCTATGAAGACTTTGGAGCTGATATGAAGAACCACAAAAGTGACACAGGGTTATAAATTCTGAAGCAATGCAAAACAGTGCAAACTCAACAGTGTGTACAGGACTGTAAAGTAAACAATTTATTGAGTGGGAGGTGATTTGATTGGCATTCAAAGTGCTTTAAAAATGTGAGTCAACTGTCACATTTTGAAGCAAGTATAAACAAGGGCTGAAAACACAGCTTACATGACATTTCGAGTGGAGACTGCAGCACTGGACATCGGATTGCCGCGGGACATTGGATTACATTGCTGTAATGTGTTTTTTATCTTTTATTTTTAATAAAGGACTTTTCCAAGGTGTCTGTGTGTTTTTTTTTACACTTTCTTTGTGAAATGGTAGGGGTACAATGTACCCCCTTACCAATTCACATGGGGAGGCCGGGATCTGGGGGTCCCCTTTGTCAAAGGGGTCTTCCAGATTCCGATAAGCCCCCTGCCCGCAGACCCCCACAACCACCGGGCAAGGGTTGTGGGGATGAGGCCCTTGTCCCCATCAACATGGGGCATCCTCCCCATGTTGAGGGCATGTGGCCTGGTACGGTTCAGGAGGGGGGGGCGCTCTCTCGTCCCCCCCTCTTTTCCTGCAGCCTACCAGGTTGTGTGCTCGGATAAAGGGTCTGGTATGGATTTTTAGGGGAACTCTACGCCATTTTTTTTTATATTTGGGGTGGAGTTCCCCTTAGAATCCATACCAGACCTGAAGGGCCTGATATGGATATTTGGGGGGAACCCCACACTTTTTTTTAATTTGCAGCAGGGTTCCCCTTAATATACATACCAGACCTGAAGGGCCTGGTAACTGAATTTGTGGGGACCCCCACGCATTTTATTTTTAATTTTTTTTATTAATGACTTTTCTATGTATTGCCGGGAGCCGACAATTCATTATAGCCACGAGTGAGTTTTAAATTACTTTTTTTCCTTCAGAAATTACACTTTGTGCAGGGACAGTTCTAAGCATGGGAAACAAGCGCGACTTTACAGGCATACTATACACACACCGTAGGTACGAAATTTTAAAGAATATTTCACTTTTATTGTTTCACTTTAAGCATTATTAAAATCACTGCTCGTGAAAAAACCGCAGTTTTTAAAACTTATTTTTGCATTGATACATGTCCCCTGGGGCAGAACCCGGGTCCCCAAACACTTTATGACAATAACTTGCATATAAGCCTTTAAAATTAGCACTTTAGATTTCTCCCATAGACTTTTACAGGGTGTTCCGCGGCTTTTCGAATTTGCCGCGAACAACCCAAATTGTTCGGTGAACATGCGAACAGGCAATGTTCGAGTCGAACATGAGTTTGACTCGAACTTCAACCCTATTAATAATTTATTCCTGTTCTCTTATATATGGGTTTGTTGATATGGGTAAGACTTCCAACTTGAAATGGCAGTGTCTACCTCGTCCATTAATAACATTTTGTGACTCTATGATGGGTTTGATTAATGACGTGTGAACCAAACCTAGATTAGTACACTCATCCCTATTGATTAGTGAACAGCCTCTATTCCTTTAGTACAGTGGTTCTCAAGCTCAGTCCTTAAGTACCCTCAACAGGCCATGTTTGCAGGTTTTCCATTATCTGCTTTAAATCAGAGTCAATGGCTTGGTATTTTGGACAGCTATTTTATCTGGGAGAAATTCCCAAAACATGACCTGTTGGGGGTACTTGAGGGCTGAGGTTGAGAACCACTTAGTAAATCAACTCCTATGCCTATTTTTAAAATCTGCAATTACCGTATTTATCGGTGTATAACATGCACAGGCGTATAACACGCACCTACATTTTAAGAGGGAAGTTTCAGGAAAAAACGTTTTCAACTAAACAACTTTAAATTAAAATAAGGGTCAGTGCTCATCTGCAGCACATCTCACCAATGCAGCCTGATCAATGCCCATCTCATCATGCAGCCTTATCAATGCCCATCTCATCATGCAGCCTTATCAATGCCCATCTCATCATGCAGCCTTATCAATGCCCATCTCATCATGCAGCCTTATCAATGCCCATCTCATCATGCAGCCTTATCAATGCCCATCTCATTATGCAGCCTTATCAATGCCCATCTCATCATGCAGCCTTATCAATGCCCATCTCATCATGCAGCGTTATCAATGCCCCTTTTTAGCCTCAATGCAACCTCACCATCAATGCAGCCTGGACAGTGCATGAAATCATAGAGCCATCATCTCCTGTTCGGCTCACACTCGGCACTGGAAGTCACACAGACACACACAGTCCCGCCTCTGCCATCGGCATTGGACCAGCTCCTGTGATAGACAGAACACTGGTCCAATGCCAGTGGCGGAGGTGGGACTGTGCGTGTGACATAAGAGCCAAACAGGAAATGACGGCTAGTGAATTCCGGCTGTTCGGCTCTCACTCGGCAGTCACACAGACATACACAGTCCCGCCTCTGCCATCTGCATTGGACCAGCTTCTGTGATAGGCAGAACACTGGTCCAATGCCAGTGGCGGAGGTGGGACTGTGTGTGTGACGTGAGAGCCAAATGAGAGCCGAATAGGAGATGGCGGCTCGTAAATTCTGGCTGTGTTCGTCACCCTCCTTAGCTTCAAGGTACACGATCGGCATATAACACGCACCCGCAATTTGCCCCTTATTTTCAGGGGAAAAAGTGTGTGTTATACGCCGATTAAATACGGTATATATAATACCTGGATGTCAAAGGCAATGGAGTTGATTTACAAAAGGAGTAGCGGCTGTTTACTTTGCAAAGTGTATGCTTACTGCGCTTAGTACATAAGATAAAGTGTTGATCGCTTCAATCAACTTATTGCAAAAATCCTGTTATTTTTTTCCTTTACACATGATTGGGTATTTAAAGTAAATACTGGTTCACAGTTGTTAACATTTACTTTACAAGGTGAACATTAATTTTGTAGATTAAAAAGCCTCAACTCTTGCTTTAGTAAATTAACCTGAGCATGATCATGACAAAGCACAGAAGCAGCATTTTTTTGTTTCATGGTAAGCATTACTCTTTTTTGTGTCACATAGTGGGGTTAATACACTAAAGGAGTATAGAGTACTATGTACTTACCAAAAAGAAGGTTCACTTTGCAAACTGAATCATATCACTGAGATAAAAAAAAAAAAAACAAGTACAAGGAAAACACAGGAAAACATTTTCTGCACCAGTCCTGTATTTTCTCAATTCAATGTAGAATTTTTTACCTCTCCACTCAGAGCGGGGTATGTATGTTTCTTTCTATCTGAGGCTTAGGGACCATTCTGGGTCCCCTGAGATCAGGAGCAGTTGCAGCTAGAGCCCTGGGGGTTTAACTGAAGAACTGTTCTGTTCTGTGCATGCTGTACCTATAAACTTCAACGGTATACTTGATCTTCTCCAAAATATGTGTAAGTAAAAACCCAATTTGAAGTTAAAAACATAGTTTGCACAAAAGTTTTAGTTATACCAAGTACAGTATGTGGATAACTCTGCATATAGTTATAAAGTTTTAATGTAAAGTTGAAAACTAAAATAGCAGGTCTCAATAACTTTTTCAAACTTTGTCAGATGGATATTTTAAGTGAAGTAAAAAAAAAAAATCTTTCTTTAACGATTCCAATTACAGTTATAATAATAACAACATTAAATCAGTAACACCAATAGTTTACCCCAAAATACACTCCTATAAAACACGTTTTATGTGCTGTATCATATTGCTTTTCATTATTTCAAGCAACTCTGTTGTCTAATGTAAAAAAAATAAGAGAAAACTATCTGATTGCCTTAAAATGAAGGCCTAATACTTTACCTCTGAGTGTGTCAGAAGCCTGGTCTTCTGCCTCATGTTGCTGTTCCTTACACTGGCTGTTGAATTGAACTACAGCATGCACACAAGTTCTGATGCACCTCCTCTTTTCCAGGGCCAGATCCATGATTCCTACCCCCTAGGTCAACTGTCTTGTGTCATCTCCCTAATACCACAGTTGACTTAATAAAGTTTAGTATCACATCATATAAAGTGCATGTCAAAGCCACACAAAGCATGCTGAGGCTGTGTGCAAAAAGACTCAGACAACCTCCTCAGAGTGGATGAGCTGTAAGCACACTATACATTATTCCACCAATAAAAAAAAAAATTAGACTGCACAGTTAGAATAGGTGCCAGTCTGGAACCTTTTATTATACATGAAAATCTGCCACTGGCAATCAGCAATAAGATGTGGAGATGGCTGTGTGAAGCTCCTGGCAGCCCTGCCACTCTATACCGATAAAAGACAAGAAAATGGCACAAAATCAAAACATGCATGTGAATGTTAAACCACAAATTAATAACTAAATTCATACATGGTGAAAAGTAAAAGAAAAAACGTGATAAAAAGCAAATATGTAAAAAAAGAGGAAATTTAATCCACAGAGACCTTGCGGAAGAAGTCCCTATAAACAAGACTAAATTAATCCACAGTTCACGTATTTCATAGGCGTCCCCACATTCAAAATTTCCTGTGCATCCACCGCCAAGTGACATTGCATAAATGAGCCTCTTACCAGACAAAGTGGACTACTAAATAAATAGTCAAAATAGCTTGTTAAATCCTTTTGCACAGAATGCCTCTCATCAGCATTGCTCCATCTCTCTGCTGTGTTCTCTAAAAAATAAATGTCCAGCAGGGACAGCAAAATAGCTACAACAGTTGGGCAGAGCTAGGGCAAGTACAAGAGATAATGCGGATGTGATCCTCCAGAGTAGCTAATACCTAACTGTACCACTGCTTATGTTGGCTACGTAGAAACTCTGCACTCTGTGTAATGTGGCTGATCACAGGCATTAATAGATGGTGAGCAAGAAGTCCAAAAGCCATCACTACATCATCCCCTCTACTGCCAACCTGCAGTATTTTGGGATCTTGTTGTATTGTGCAGACAGCAGGAAATCTCAAGGATGGAAAGGAAACAGGAAATGTTCAAGCAAGCAAAGTATACTCTATCTGTAGATAGACCTTTTTTTGGTATTGTATAGTGTAAGGAAGGGTTAAAATTGCTGTTTCGCCATCTGTCTTCATGCTGTCTTCATTTTTTTTCTTTAAACACAACTTGAACGGTGAGTTAAATCCTCTCTTAGACAGTTATCCCCAGCACAAGTGTCCTCAATCCTAAATGCACTTTTTATCCCTGTTATGGTGGTAACTCAAATTTTTTGATCTTTCCTTAATTTTTTTCCTCGATTTGTGAGGCTGGGTTTACACTGGAGAACACAGCGGCTCACAGCAGGAGTCTGGTGCGTCTCCATTCTTCGTTTCAGGTCTGATTTCAGCCCGAATTTTGGGCTGAATTCAGACCTAAAATGGACCAAAAGACACACAGGGCACCTGTGCGATTTGCACTGGAGCCGCTGCGGAGATGTGTGAATAGCTCCATAGAGAGCCAGTCACAATCTCCTGCTATGCAAATTGGATGCAGAGAAACTCGCATCCAATTCGCAATATAGTGAACCCAGTCTAAATCTTCGTAAAATGGCTACCAAGGCCAAACAGAGTGAATCACTTTAGTGGGGAGTTAGGCAATATATATTGTATATTTAATAGTAAACTCATTAATTTGTCCATGTAGTGGCAATTGATTTAGACCCTATCTCAAACTAAAAAAAGTTTTGACTTTGGATACACTTTAAAATATTTTGACCAAAATTCAAGAGTGTATGAATACTCATTACTGAATCTGTCTGTATCTAAAATAGTTAACTAGCTGCAAAATGTTCTCAAAGTTTAGTATATCTCATAAACTATATTCTCCTGAACTTTTGAAAACGAAATTCTTTGTAAGAAAGACAGCCATCTATCATAATGGATAGCATCAATCATTCTTGTCATGTAAGGACCACAATAACCTCTTTAACAGTTAAGTGTAAAAAACTTTTCAAGGTTTAGTCATGTGTGTCTTTCACTAAGGGTTTAAACTCCATATGAACTGAGTTTACAGGTAAAGACAGAGCAACCACATAGATGAAAATGTTTGCAAATTCCTACTACAAACAGTATTTTTTATTCTATTATACTTGTATATCTATAATATATCTACAGTTTTATAATGTTGTTAAATCTTGGTTCAGTTTTGCAGGCAATGTAAATTAAAATGTTACCATCCATGGAGGAACTGTTGGCACATCATATCTAATGGGGCCAATTCACTCAGTTAACAGCTTTAAATGCCTAACATACAGGTCCTTCTCAAAAAATTAGCATATTGTGATAAAGTTCATTATTTTCTGTAATGTACTGATAAACATTAGACTTTCATATATTTTAGATTCGTTAAACACAACTTGAAGTAGTTCAAGCATTTTCTTGTTTTAATATTGATGATTTTGGCATACAGCTCATGACAACCCAAAATTCCTATCTCAAAAAATTAGCATATCATGAAAAGGTTCTCTAAACAAGCTATTAACCTAATCATCTGAATCAACTAATTAACTCTAAACACCTGCAAAAGATTCCTGAGGCTTTTAAAAACTCCCAGCCTGGTTCATTACTCAAAACCGCAATCATGGGTAAGACTGCCGACCTGACTGCTGTCCAGAAGGCCATCATTGACACCCTCAAGCAAGAGGGTAAGACACAGAAAGAAATTTCTGAACGAATAGGCTGTTCCCAGAGTGCTGTATCAAGGCACCTCAGTGGGAAGTCTGTGGGAAGGAAAAAGTGTGGCAGAAAGCGCTGCACAATGAGAAGAGGTGACCGGACCCTGAAGAAGATTGTGGAGAAGGACCGATTCCAGACCTTGGAGGACCTGCGGAAGCAGTGGACTGAGTCTGGAGTAGAAACATCCAGAGCCACTGTGAACAGGCGTGTGCAGGAAATGGGCTACAGGTGCCGCATTCCCCAGGTCAAGCCACTTTTGAACCAGAAAAAGCGGCAGAAGCGCCTGACCTGGGCTACAGAGAAGCAGCACTGGACTGTTGCTCAGTGGTCCAAAGTACATTCAGAAATCAAGGTGCCAGAGTCTGGAGGAAGACTGGGGAGAGGGAAATGCCAAAATGCCTGAAGTCCAGTGTCAAGTACCCACAGTCAGTGATGGTCTGGGGTGCCATGTCAGCTGCTGGTGTTGGTCCACTGTGTTTTATCAAGGGCAGGGTCAATGCAGCTAGCTATCAGGAGATTTTGGAGCACTTCATGCTTCCATCTGCTGAAAAGCTTTATGGAGATGAAGATTTCATTTTTCAGCACGACCTGGCACCTGCTCACAGTGCCAAAACCACTGGTAAATGGTTTACTGACCATGGTATTACTGTGCTCAATTGGCCTGCCAACTCTCCTGACCTGAACCCCATAGAGAATCTGTGGGATATTGGGAAGAGAAAGTTGAGAGACGCAAGACCCAGCACTCTGGATGAGCTTAAGGCCGCTATCGAAGCATCCTGGGCCTCCATAACACCTCAGCAGTGCCACAGGCTGGTTGCCTCCATGCCACGCCGCATTGAAGCAGTCATTTCTGCAAAAGGATTCCCGACCAAGTATTGAGTGCATAACTGAACATAATTATTTGAAGGTTGACTTTTTTTGTATTAAAAACACTTTTCTTTTATTGGTCGGATGAAATATGCTAATTTTTTGAGATAGGATTTTTGGGTTTTCATGAGCTGTATGCCAAAATCATCAATATTAAAACAAGAAAAGGCTTGAACTACTTCAGTTGTGTGTAATGAATCTAAAATATATGAAAGTCTAATGTTTATCAGTACATTACAGAAAATAATGAACTTTATCACAATATGCTAATTTTTTGAGAAGGACCTGTAAACATGAATTATCAAAATTGCACTATTAACCCAGCTGATTTTCTGGACATGAAAATTCAATTTTTCAAGTGATACTAAACCCAGTAATATGAAAATAGTTCATCCCCCCCCCCCCATCATGGTGCCCACAACTTATAAATCTTCTTTTTACAGTAAAATATTGCCACTATATACCTTTTTGGATGATCTGTTTACCACTAATACATCATAAACTGCAGTTTCTTTAGTGCTGAGTGTTCAGGAAGGTGGAGATTTTCACTGTAGCCTATATACACGCCCACATGTGTGATGTCAATATCATGTGACCTGGCTGGCTATCTCTGAGAACAAGAAATTGTTCTCCAGCATAAAAGACACAACTGAGCATGTGCAGGTTGGCTATTGCCTGTGTGTTAGCTGGCTTTCCCCAGATAGACTTTGCGGGGAGGGGAGGATTTATGCAAACAGGATAACAGTCTTTTTACACAATTCAGAGGATTAACCCCTTAAGTTCCACAGTGAGTATAACAAGCATGCTATGCTGCATATACAGACTGATTTTACTATTGTGGGTTTAGTAATACTTTAATGAAGCATTCCTTGTAAAAGCAGGTATAACATGTGAACACAGGAGTAGATAGGAAATATAATAAAATAATAAATGTTATTTATCATGCTGAGTTAACATAGCTGCAATGACTTTTATTAAATGTAGTCTCCAATCAGCCCTTATGTCAGGCCCCTATGCCCCTATTCACACTTAAAGTGATATTAAAGTTGGTTTTTTGTTTAATAATAACACATGCTTTACTTATCTGCCCTGTGCAGTTGTTTTGCACAGAGCAGCCCAGAACCTCTTCTTCTCAGGTCCCCCACCAGCGCTCCTATCCCCTCCCTCCTGTCGAGTGCCTCCACAGCAAGCAGCTTGCTATGGGGGCACCCGAGCCAAGCCGCTGATCTGTGTGTCCATTCAGACATGGAGCCGTGACTCGACCTCACCCCTTCTCTCTCCTTATTGGCTCATTGACTTTGATTGACAGCAGCAGGAGCCAATGGTGCCCGCTGCTGTCTCAGACAATGAGGAGAGGGAGTGCTCGGACAGCCGAGGCTCGCGTGCAACATTGCTGGATCAAGATAGGGCTCAGGTCAGTATGGGGGGCTGAGGGGGGGCTGCACACAGAAGGTTTTTTATCTTAATGCATATAGTCAGTTAAAAAACCTTCTGCCTTTAAAACCACTTTAAGGCCCCTTTCACACTGGGGCGGGCAGGTGCGGTATAGCGGCGCGATTTTCAGCGCCGCTATACCGTCGTTATCACCGCGGTATGCGGCCGCTAGCGGGGTGAATTTAACCCCCGCTAGCGGCCGAAAAAGGGTTAATACTGCGGTGTCCCATTGATTTCAATGGGCAGCCGCGGTAAAGGAGCGGTGAACACACCGCTCCTTCACCGCTGTATAGATGCGGCTAGCAGGACTTTTGGAGCGGTCCTGCTAGCGCACCACTTCAGTGTGAAAGCCTTCGGGCTTTCACATTGATTACTACAGGGCACGATTTTTTTCAGGTGGTATAACAGCGCTAATATTAGCGCTAAACCGCCTGAAAAACGTGTCAGTGTGAAAGGGGCCTAAGTGTTTTGTTGCATGATCATCGATGTGTGCCAGCATTTTTAAGATGAATCCTATTATTCTCAATGGGCCCGTTTACACCTGAGCATTGTGTTGTTCGTCAACTTCCACATGAAGCTTGAAAAAGTACTTGAGCTTCTTTGGGGCAGAATTGCATTTTTTTCCCTAGACTATAATGGGAGCACCTAAAAATACCTGAAAAACATGTGTTTGCATGTGTTTTTCAGGTGCTCCCAATTAAGTTTCTATGGGGCCAAGAACTGTTTCTGTACTACATGTCACGTGTCAAAGCGTGCATACAAACACACAAAGAAAAAGCTTATATTGAATTGTCAAAACTATTTGTAATGCTGTCACAAGGTGGATGTTAATAAAATGAAAGCATATGCTGTGACCATAGGATTTATTTTCATGTGATTACTCAGTTCTCCGTCTTAGAGCTGGCAGGGGGAAAGCTGCAGCATCAGACCAATGCTGTAGCATGCAGGTGTGTATGTGTGTTTGTTTTTTTTAATAAACCTATACTTCTTTTTTTTTTTTTAAGTGAAGATGTTCTATATTAAAAGGGAACATCTAGATATGCTAGAAGTGTGCCAAAACAGTTCCCTGAAACACTTACTTTTTGTCTTAAATGCCTCTGTGCACGTCCTTTTTAAAAAAAAAAAAAAACTTTGTTTATTTGTTTTCTGCAAATACACTTATCAAGGAGGCACATAAATGGTTACATGTTGTGCAGAGGGTAGTGCAGAATAAAAGTATCACAACAGATTTATACATTATCCTGAGAATATTATTTACCCCGGATCCTCAACGGAGGAAATCCAACACAACAGGTGAGACAGGGTAAACACCGTGGACCCCATTGGGCCCCACAAAGGTTGTCATTGCATATTAGATAGTATAAGTAACTAACAGTTACAGTCTCTCTCATACTGACCCACACTCACACTCACGCACATTCACACAACCATTTCTGTGCACTTACTTACATGTGACTGTTCCTTGATATTCCTGTGCCTATAGCTGTATGCCTTGAGAGCACTAGCATCAAAGGGTAGAGCTTTAAGGACTTAGCCACATGTTTTCATCTGCTTTTTAAGGGCTTTTCTTGCCCAATTTTATTAAAAGAAAGTTCAGAAAAAACATAACACGAGTTTCCCATGCAGGGGTATTCAGCATGTAACGTCCATCCAAAAAAACTGACATTCAGCTTCTACAGACTGCTCCTCCACCAATGTTTGGACTATACATTAAGCAGCCCCTTTGCTGCTCTGGCTCCCACCTCTCTCCTAGGTGGAGCCCTCTTGACTCCTGGGCAGAGACCTTCTCTGTTCTCCAGGGTGGAGCCCAAAACCATGGTTAGGTCACCACTACTAATAGCCCAGCACATACCTGACCAATTAGTGTGCTGGTGGACCCAGGATTGGAGATTTCCTTCCACTCTGATCACTTTGAAATCTCCAGGCTTCAGGTCCGAAAACTGACTTTACCAAATAATGAGACATTATCATCCCGGAGAGCGAGTGGATCCTGAATGAAATTAACTTTTACACCAAACACTGGGGAAACTGAAAAACCAGTTCCCTCTCTATGAAACAAGCTCCCTGAAGTCCCTCAACCCACCAGGTTGAGAATCCTGGGTCATAACCTCTACCACAGCCTGCAGTGTGAGGTCATCCAACTGTTCTTCTCACTGGAGAGAAAGAAAAGGTCTGCCTTTATCAAGATGGACACCTCCACACAGAGACACAGTGCAGAACAAGGCAAGGTAGGTCAGTAATGGGGAACAGATTAACCACAGTAAGACCCCAAGGAAAACTAGTACTTTGCCCCCTGCCTACCTTTTTTAAGGTGCAGATTTTACAGTTCCGGTCCCAGTTAAACTGGGCCTCTCATCATGCATTCCTAATGCCTCCTTATCTCTCTGAGAGGACAGAAGGAGTATAATGAGCCAAATGGTTCAATACACATGAGCGCTCAGTGAAGTAAACCAAAATGTAGTAACTGTTTAGTGGCACTGTATTTTTTTTTTCTTCTTCTTTAGCAATCCCCTGTCTGCCATTTCATTTGAAACTGGGATTGAAGGCAGACAAACACAAATGTTGGGATTTTATCTTTTAACACCACTTCCCATAGTATACTGGTACAGAACTGCCAATATTGATCTGCAGAGGCTGTTGTTACAAGCTTTTGTTTATTTTCTTGTGCCACAGAGAAGCACACTGAATTGAATCAGTGTATATTGTGATTTCAGGATTATGTGAGCCCTCCAGCTGAACCTGGTTTTATATTTTGCCATCTGTTTAAAAAAAAAAAAAGGAGTTTAAGATTTCATAATCTTGCCTTGCAATCAATTATCTTTTGTTTCTTTCCTTTAAAAACAGCCATTATTTTTGTTTTCTCAAAAAAACATAATTACAGAAAGGCAAATCTCTGGAATTTTTAAATCTATTTTATATATATATATATATATATATATATATATATATATATATATATATATATATATATATATATATATAGTGCCCTCACCTCTCCCCCTACCTGCCCTTTTGTCTGTGTTTTCTGCTCCACGCAGGGAGGGGAGAGGCACACCGCACCACAAGCCCGTACCCTCCTGAGTAAGGAGGTTGAGCGGTGTTACTTTTCGGGCCTGCCTGCAGCTGGAGTTGAATCCTCCCTAGGATGATTCTCACCTCTACCTTAGATAGATACAAGTCCTTATGTTTCCCCAGGAATATAACTGTCCACACCAACTGAAAGTCCAACTTCTATATTTATTTCACACGGATAAAAAATATGCCTCTTTGAAAGCAGACAGGTTGGGACAAGACACAGGACAGCTTAGGTGGGAGGAGGTCCAGGCACAAACTTGAATCATGTTCTTTTACTGTTTAGATTTCACAAACAGTTATGGAGCACGATCTCTGCCACAGACCGTGAGGTTGGTCTCTGCCACAGACCAGGTGAATAGAAAGTCACTGCCACCGACTTGGAGAATGGGTCACTGCCACTGACCGGGTGAATAGGGCACGGCCCTATTAGGCCACTGCCACTGACCTTGAAGCGAGTAGGGTCACTGCCACTGACCAGAACGTGTAGGGTCACTGCCACTGACCTGAAGAACTACCTTCTTAAGAGTATCTGGCCCATGTCAAGGAGAAAACCATCCCTCCGGAGAATTACCAGAGGCCCTCACCGTCACCACGACTCTGCGCTGGGTCTTCGGAAAGGGTTACCTCCCTGGCCTCCTCATCTCAGATACGGGTCCCCTCGCAAGGCGGCACCCTGGGAGCTCTCGATCCCCAGCGGAACCCAGCCGAAGGTGCTGGGCCCCAGGCTTCCAAATTAGTACCTCACCCCAGACTGAAGGTATCTGGGATGGAACAGGAACCAGGTTTCCGGGCCTAGGGCACCCGGAGACAACCAACCCACACACCCAGGCCGAAGGTGCCTGCGCGTGGACGAACAACCCCTCATGGAAGATGGCTGCCCCTTTTTATACCCTCTCCCGACAGGCACAGCAGGTTCTCCGCCCCGCCGTACTGCTGCCGAAAGGGGACAAGAAAAGGTGCAACCCTGTATTGTGGTTCAACCCGAGACCCAGGGCGACAGCGCCACCTGTAGGTCCCAAGGAACTACACACCAATACCATCTCCCATGGCACACAAATGGTCCCTTAACCCTAACAATAGTGTGTCTGAGCCCAACTACCACTCAGACACTCCCCTAAATTGTACACCCGTTACATTATATATATTTCTTTACATTTCTTTATATTCAGGTAAATATGGCATTTTGCATTTGCATATATAATATTTACCATTTGCAGCCAGCAGGTGGAATTATTTGTAAATGCAATCCTTTGTTAGGTCTGCTAAAACAGCCTAAATGAGTCGCAGATGAGCTGCTTTTGTTTTTTGCTAGCAGAGCAACATCTTAACTGGTATATTAACATAGTCTATTAGAAAGCACGCAGGTAGTGCTGTTGGACTTTCTTTTTTGAGTTTTCAAACAGAATGCTATATATGCACCCCAGCATTAAATGTTTATTTGCACAAAAAAAAAAGATTCAAGTAGAAAAAAACTTGACGAATGGAACAGGGGACTTTAAAGGTGCCTGAAAAGATGAAAAACTATTTCATGTATAATATACAATGACAAATTTTCCCCCTGCAAGGCAAAGGCATAACTTGCTAGAATGCATCACGTACTAGCACATTATGAAGGACTTATTTCAAAACGAGGCCTTCCAGCGGCATACGGTCACCACTGCAGAAGCTTCCATCTTCACCCAGTCTTCCTTCTGGGTTTGTGGGTTGCAGCTGCTTGATTGGCTGAGCCACAATATTGTCACTCCTGCACATGGGCATGGGAGTCTTGGCCACGGCTCTAAGGGAACAGCACGGGTATACCATTCCTTCAGAGCGCCTGTTCCGGTGACCTCACCGTCTGCTGCTTGCTTGAATATCTCCTAAACGTTGCATGTTCAGGAAATATTAATCTTACCCACAGATAAGCTTTAGTATAAGCTGGGCACTCCTGAGAGTTGACGTTGTTATGCACAGCTTACTTGCATTTTCAGCCTGTGTTTCCCCAAGGGAAGCCAGGAACACTTCCTGTGATGCCTTCACTTCCTGGATTGACAGCTACTCCAAGGGCTCTGCACTTGCAACTATGGTCTGTTCCTGTACAGGAAGCTGTGAGCCATAGCCGCTACAATGTGGATGTCTGTCAGCCTAAGTTTTTTACTGAAAATTAATCTTAAAGAGCCCCTTCAAAGAAAAAACACAGAATGTCAGCTTGTTTAATTACTTATTATACATTTTTAACTGAAGGGTTTAGTTACACTTAAAGACAACCTGACCAAATCATACCTGACACCTGTGTGTCAGCCACCCTGAGTTTTATCTTTGCATCATCAAGCAGCTATTCAAGACCAGGAACTTTATTCCTGTGTAATCAAGGAGCCTGAACGCATAATGCAGAGCTTATTGTATAACAGTGTATAGGTATGTTTAACTGCTACTTTTTCTTATAGTGACATATCACATTCAGAGATGGTATTCTGCATACCTTGGTTGTAACCAGTGGTTATTTTAGTTACTGTTGCCTTTCCATCATCTCGAACCAGTCTGCCCATTCTCCTCTGACATCAACAAGGCATTTTCTTCCACACAACTGTCACTCACTTGATTTTTTTTTTGTTACTAAGCAATTGAACATCTGCTTCAGCAGCAGAAGACCACACCAGGTGCCACTCTTGTCAGCTAAGAATAGGAAACTGAGGCTACAATTTGCATAGGCTCGCCAAAATTGGACAATAGAAGATTGGAAAAATGTTGCCTGGTCTGATGAGTCTCAATTTTAGCTGCGACATTCAGATGGTAGGGTAAAAATTTGGCGTAAAAACAACATGAAAGCATGGATCCATCCTGCCTTGTATCAACAGTTCAGGCTGGTGGTGTAATGGTGTGGGGGTAGTTTATTGACACACTTTGGGCCCCTTAGTACCAATTAAGCATCGTTTAAACACCACGGCCTACATGATTATTGTTGCTGATCATGTCCATCCCTTTATGACTACAGTGTACCCAACTTCTGATGGCTACTTCCAACAGGATAATGCACAATGTCACAAAGAACTATTATCCACCATGTTATAAAAGTATCTATGCTCACATCATACACTATGCAGTAAGCCAGCCAGGTTAAAAACAAAGATAATACAAAGGTCCTTTGACACCTTCTGACAACTACAGACAGATCAAGGACAACCCTAAAAGGGTGAGAGCATGTGCATGCTGGGGCCTCTGGAGATGCAGATAAAATAATGTAGAATGTATATGAATGTAGCACTCCCCACCCTGTTTCTGCCATTTCTTCAGTCAGGGCACACCTGCTACTTGCCCGGTATCCCCCCCTCCTTTTTTTTTGTGTAGAAAGAGGGGCGAGCAGTGTTAATGTTTTTTGGGTCTTGCGGCGAGTTACCCCTCCAGAGTGGATCCCTGGTCTCCATTGTCTAGGCGGAAGAAAGTCTCTTTGAATAAGGCCAATGTCCACACAAGTAAAACCCGAGCAACAAGGTTTTATTCTTTTCTTGAGGTAAAACTTGGAAGAGAGAGGGAGTAGAAACGACAGAGTAGGGGAAGGTTCAAGCACGCAACACTTAGAGAACACTTTCGTCGCCACTCAAGCCTGAGTGGGTATTGCTCACCCGGATAGTCCCTTTGAGAGCGGTCCTAGCAACCGGAGTGGAGCATGGATGTCAAAGATGATGGATCCCCCTTTAGGTAGGCCTCCAGGCCTCTCCCCAAGACAGCAGTACCGTCACTATCTCCGCCGGGACTGATATTCCCCTGAAACTCCTTCCCTAAAGATGGGCCCCCTTCAATTGGGCAGCCTGGGATCCTTCTCCGAAGCGTAGGCCCTCGATAGGAGAGCTGGGCCTACTATGCAGCAGCAGAGCCTCGGGCTAAAAGGTGTCTGAGACCAAACACACGCATCCCGTGCCATGAGGGCCACGAGACACGCTTACTGGACCAGAGGTCCCCCTGAACGCCTGGGGGTCCCCCTGGAATCGCCTTACGCCAAATGCCGTCTGCTCCTGTTGTACCCTCTCCCCGCATGCACAGCGGGTAGACCACGCCCACTGCACGGCTGCCGAGAGAAGACACCCAAGATGCTGTGATACCCCCGTGATCCAGCCTGTGCCGGCGGTGACAGTGCCACCTGCAGGCAAAAGAGAATAGCACTGCCTGGCAGTATCACACCCAGATCAGAGCAAAAAATTGAAATTGTAATTGGTCTGAGCCTAACTATTGGCTCAGACTGCCCCTAAATTTACACATATAGCGCCCCAAAATTGGGGTGGGCGCTACATGAAGTTAAATTGGAATCCAATATGAACACTACAATGATATCCATATAGATAGTGTGTGTGATGACAAAACAGTAATAAGTAACAAAATATGCATATCTTCCACATGGTATAGATCCTCTAAAGCCCCTATATGATTAAATATAAATCTTCTGCAATTATCTATCCTCCCAACAAATGATATACATACTATGACTAGGATAACTCTAAAGTGATATACAAGATTGGAAAGCATATCCAAATATTCTATATAGAAACATAGGGGTACATTCCAGTAAAACATCCAATAACTTATCCATGTGTAACTACATAAAGCCCTTTTCCATGCATGTAGAGATAATGTATGAAAGAACCTTCTATAATCCACCATATCATAGAATGCGTCCACCTCCATATGCATATAATATTACATTCAGCAAAGTAATGTCCTTACCACATAAGTGGTTGTAAGCTCATGTATCCCACCATTTGATCCGACAGTCCACATGCAGGCAGAAAAAGTCTAACCCATCCTTGCCTCTGTTTGTATAGTGGCAGCCACAGCCCACCCATCCCATGCCATGCCACCTGGCCACAAAAAATGGTGTCCCGACAAGTCGCAACTTTACACCTGTACCTGTGTGGAGATGCCAAATCAGCTGCATGTGTCCAGCTCAGGCCCCCCAATATTTCCAGTGCGTGGCGCTGCCCTTCCCCTCGGGGCATAATGACATCGTACGTCGGGAAATGGCCAGCACGCAATCCGTGCCCCACCCTTGGATCAGACCAATCAGAGAAGCATGGGCGGAACAAAGCTTGATGCCTACATCGACCTTGCAGCAACACAGGGAACCAAGCCCCGCCTAACGTTGTCAGCCAAAGTGCAGCACAGCTGATCTTGCCCAAGGTAAAAAACAAAAAGAATGACTAGACTGGTATATTTACATCTAGGGGGATTTTATAAGGACCTGTTGCTATTGCAGTGAAGAATTCATAAAGAATTACCGCCAGCTCTTGCATTAGGATATTGGCAGTAATTAGAATTAACACTGGACAGGTGTACAGAGTTGCACCAATACTCAGAGTGGGGCATGTCTGTGATGGGAAGCTATCAGATATTTGACAGCTTCCTGCACAGGGTTATATCCCCAGTCCCATTTAGCTATTGATTGGGAGCTTCCCCAAACAAAAGCTCAATGTAGAAATGGGAACAGAGGGGCGCCAGACTAGATGAGTTGAAAATCGCCAGTCCTGGAGTCTCATAAACGTCCTATTTGCCGTCCTTTTTTCCCTTTGCAGCCTTGGGCACTGGTGTGATCTTACAGGGATCCAGAGGAGGCTGGGAACCGAACCAGGGAGCAGGAAAACAAAAGCAGCTGGTCGTGACTTCACAGGAACAGGAAATGTGATTATTCACAGTGGCAAGGAATGGTAATGCATTTTGAAGCTACAGCTTCTTCATCAGACCATGATTGGCTGGCAAACCTGGCTGTCCTAAATACAGAGGAAATAGAAACAGAGAGATCTGATGGGCTGGCTGGCTCGTCAATCAAATAGACAGATTTAAAGAGGTAGACGGTTGTAGACCAAAGTATTGACACAATCAGCCGGCCAAGCTCCGAAATTTATGCTGGGGCCGAGGCAGGGGATGTCCGGGGACAAGCAGGGCAGCTGTACAAGCTCACCAGGATGCGCTAAGGGAAAGATGGTGACGGGCTGCTGCAGGATAAACGAAGCTCTTCACCAGCACGTCCTCCTCGGCTCACATCCGGACACGCCCCCTTGGAGGTGTTTTTGAGGCATTTTTTTTTAAGGGTTCCCATTCATTTCAATGGGGAGGAACATTTTTGGTGCCTTTTTTACCTCCCCAAACATGCTCCAAAGATGCTGCTTTTTTTTTACCACAACGGAAGTGCACCACCCCAATGTGAACACATTCATTGATTTTAAAAGGAAGTATTTTTCTTGAGCTTTTTAGGCGTCAGTCCCCCTAATAGTTACCTGAGGTCCCTCTCTGTCCAGCGATGTCCACGAGTGTCTCTCCCTCCTGATTGGCTGAGACACAGTCATTGGCTGCCGCTGCTGTCAATCAAAGTCAGCTAGCCAATCAGAAGAGAGAGAGAGCGGCAGGGCCAGTGTGTGGCTCCTTGTCTGAATGGACACAGGGAACTGTGACTTGGCTTGGGTGCCCCCATGTCTTGCTGTGAAGGCACTCAATACTTTTTGGGGGAACCCCACGCCATTTAAAAAAAAAATGGCGTGGGGTTCCCCTTAACCACTTGCTTACTGGGCACTTAAACCCCCTTCCTGCCCAGGCCAATTTTCAGCTTTCAGCACTGTCACGCTTTGAATGACAATTGCGCGGTTGTGCGACGTGGCTCCCAAACAAAATTGACGTCTTTATTTTCACAAGCTTTCTTTTGGTGGTATTTGATCATCTTTGCGGTTTTTATTTTTTGCGCTATACACAAAAAAAGAGCGACAATTTTGAAAAAAACACAATATTTTTTACTTTTTGCTATAATAAATATCCCAATTTTTAAAAAAAATATATTTTTTTTTCCTCCGTTTAGGCCGATACGTATTCTTCTACATATTTTTGGTAAAAGAAAATCGCAATAAGCGTTTATTGATTGGTTTGTGCAAAAGTCATAGCGTCTACAAAATAGGGCATAGTTTTATAGCATTTTTATTAATATTTTTTTTTTTTTACTAGTAATGGCGGCGATCAGCGATTTTTATTGTGACTGCGACATTATGGCGGACACATCGGACACTTTTGACACCATTTTGGGACCATTGTCATTTTTACAGCGATCATTGCTATAAAAAATGCATAGTATTGCATGCATGCCTGATATGGAATTTGGGGGGACCCCCACGCTTTTTAGTTTTTTTTGGTTCGGGGTTCCCCTTAATATTCATACAGACCCAAAGGGCCTGGTAATGGACTGGGGGGGGGGGACCCCCTGCCGTTTTTTTCAATGACTTTGATCTGTATTGCCGGGACCCGACAATTCATGAATAGCCACGAGTAGTTTTAAATTACTTTTTTTCCTTCAGAAATTACACTTTGTGCAGGGACAGTTCTAAGCACGGGAAACATGCGCTACTTTACAGGCATACTATACACACCCCTGGGTACGAAAATTTAAAGGAATATTTCACTTTTATTGTTTCACTTTAAAGCGGAGGTCCACCCTGAACATTTTTTAACATTTAAAATCCTAAAAAAATAAATAAAAATTTATATAAAAAAATAAATTATACTCACCCTAAATGCCTGTTGCTATGCGGAAGTCCCCTAATCTGCCTCTGATGTGCCTCTTCTCGTCCGCGGTGGGTCTCCTTCCGCTTCCTCTTCTTGTGAATGGGGCGCGCTGCCTTCTGGGAACTGTGTGTATCCCAGGAGGCAAGCCGCCCATTCACAAAGTGCCGTGCGAGTGGCGCATGTGCAGTAGGAAACGGGCAGTGAAGCCTTACGGCTTCACTGCCTGTTTCCCTTACTCAGGATGGAGGAGCCGGGACCTGCCAGCAGCGATCGATCGCCGTAGCGGGACCGACATCGCGGGCGAGTAGGACAGGTAAGTGTCCTTATTAAAAGTCAGCAGCTACACTGTTAGTAGCTGCTGACTTTTTTTTTTTCGGCTGCACCTCCACTTTAAGCATTATTAAAATCACTGCTCCTGAAAAAACGGCAGTTTTTAAAACTTTTTTTTGCATTGATACATGTCCCCTGGGGCAGGACCCAGGTCCCCAAACACTTTTTATGACAATAACTTGCATATTAGCCTTTAAAATTAACACTTTTGATTTCTCCCATAGACAATTAATGGTGTTCTGCGGCTTTTCGAACTTGCCGCGAACACGCCAAATTGTTCACTGTTCGCCGAATGGGCGAACAGCCAATGTTCGAGTCTCATCTCTAGCTCTAACGCTGATAAACGTCGATAAACGCTCAAAAACGTCGCTCACCAGCGTTTTTTAAAGCGTTTTTACAGCTGAAAAACGTCTCTCAGAACCCACTAGTTTTTTTGTTTTTTTTTAATGCTCAAAAACGCCACTGCCCAAAACTCCTGATAACAGTCTATGTGTGCATGGACACATAGGATAATATGATGGAGAGTTTAATGACTGTAGAAAAAAAACGTTACTGCCAAAAACAGCTGCTGTAAAAACGTCCAAAAACGTCCAGTGTGCATGAGGCCTAAACTTCAACGTTTTTGCATTAATCAATGGCTATATATTGTTTTTCTGTTGGGACCAATAAGGCTTTCTTTTGGTGATTTCGTCCTGCAAATGTTATTTTATTTACAATGCAATCTATGTAACAAAACAAAACAAAACAAAAAACTTTTTTTCTACTTTGTTTAGTGTTTAGATTTAATAAACTACTGTAGATAAAAAAGAAAAACTATTGTAGATAAAAAGTATTTTATTTTATACTGTAATATAACTTTATTTATGACATTAAACTTATGATTCTGCTACAAAGCATTGCAACGTTATTTTAGAAAATAAAAAAAATTGGTCAAATAAAAAAATAAAAAATAATGCATACAAATTGCTCAGGGAAGAAGGCATGGGGGGAATTAATTAGGGCTGATTAGTATTAACCATGGGTTAATAAGGGGTTACATAGGAACACATTTTATTTATATATTTTTTAAGGTTGCTTTGACTAACATTGTTTGCAGATCATGGGTCATTTTGATCTGTATATGAATAGGACAGAGTAAATGCAATGTAGCAATAAGGATGTTAAATTGTATTTAGCAGGTAGACATGTGTTCCAAACACTGTTCAGAAGCTTTGATTTATGTAGTAGCTGCTGTAATACTGAGGAAGTCCCTGCTATCATATTGAGAAGCAGAATTTTCAAGCAAGAGCATCTAGGGAAGCAGCATCGGGGGAGAGGGACAGATCATATGAAGTACACCCTGTATACTTCTTTAAGTATTTTTTGGGTGTTGCACACTGCAACTGGTCAAAGGTATTTATTTATTAAAGCAACAAACCAAATAAAAGCCTAATGGCTTCTTAAAATCTTTACAGAAAACGTGCACATATTTTTGCAGAAAAAAAAGTGCATTTGGTATATTTTTCCTGCAGAAGCCTGGAATGCACTGCCCCCATGATCAGTAAATCATGGGTGCAATGTTGGCTCCAGCAGACATGTCCTTCACCCTTCAGCCCATACCATTCTGTTTGAAAGCCAGAGGACATAATGGTGGACTACAGGAGCGCTCAGTAGCGCCCACCTACCCCTCCAGTCCATTGAAACTGCAAGCCATCTGCCGTGGTGGAAGACAGTACTTGTAGATTCTTCATTTGCAGAAATATGTGAATGGATGAGGTGGCTGTGTGGGTGAAACTCCTCACAGCCACACTGTTTTTAAAAAGTGACAGCGGGTCTGGTGAGAAGAACCCCCGTCTGCTGTAACAAAGAGGGGGAGATCAGGCGGAGAAAGGGCAGGAGCTGAAATATGTTACATGTTAAACTCTAAATACAGGTGGAACATATAACATGTTCCAAAGGTCATTGTACTTTTGGTAAAGTTATCCTTTAAGAGTATACCTCCTATTGTTCCTCTCAGCAACCCTGCCAAGTCTGAAGCCTCGTACACACGACCAAGTTTCTCGTCCAAAACCGGCAAGAAAAGTGCAGCGAGAGCTTTTTTCTCGAGAAAACCGTTCGTGTGTATGGTTTTACGACGAGAAAACTGCCGTGAATCTCGACGAGAAAATAGAGAACCTGCTCTCTATTTTCTCGTCAGGATTCAAGATTTCCTCGTCGTGTTTCTCGTCGGCCTGTTTTGTGACGAGAAAATGGTTCGTGTGTATGCTTTTACGACTCTTCCAAAAGCGCGCATGCTCAGAAGCAAGTATGAGACGGGAGCGCATCTTCTGCTAAATCAAGCCTTCGTAATGGAGATAGCACATTCGTCACGCTCTAAATTATTGCATCGTTTAAATTTTGTGCATTGAAATCTTCTTTAGAATGTTACATTAATCAAAACGAATGAACTTCTTTTGCTGCTGATATTCACACAGAGTTATGACTATCTTTTTTTAACCTTTTTCATGCTGCTCTTCAGAAGATATATGTGTATTATATTGTGCAAGATCTTCTGAATATTTTACTGTTTTATATTTTTCAAACAGATGTTAATAGTAATTTGCCAATGTTTTGATAGTGATTGAATATTTTAATATATTTTTGGTAAATTTTACACCCTCTATTTTCAAAAATATATTTTAATTCTTTTTTTGGGGGTTGTTATCTGTCCCTTTTTTTGGCTGTCAAATGTATCTGCTTACTCCAAAGCTAAATTAAAAAATTGTAAAAATAAACATAGTCAAGTATGAACTTAAACAAAAATAACATTTATTCATGTTTGAAACAAAATAAAGAGAAGGCAGCGCTGGAGAACCTGCTGCCATTTGTGCATCCCAGGGACCCCAGACCACACATCAACCCTGTGTGGACACTAAAATTGGGAGCTTGAGAAGGCCAACAGTTCTGAGCACCATCTGATCCTGGCCTCCCAGAGGTCAGGAACAGCAGCAGGTGATATATATGTCCCAAGTGTGTGGTACTACAACAGGCTGCCTTCTGTCCGACCACAATGAAGCAAGGCCATCACTTCCTCGTCTTCTTGGCAGCCTTCCCTGCAGCCTTCCCTGAAGCCTTCCCTGCAGCCTTCCTTCTTCGTGTGGCTGGAGGCTGGGCCACTGGAGGGGTACTCCTGTCAGGAGGAGGAGGAGGTGGAGGAGAAGGGGGTGGCGCAGAAGAAGAAGGTGGAGGAGGAGGTGGAGGAGAAGGGGGTGGGGCAGAAGAACAAGGTGGAGGTGGAGGAGGAGGTGGAGGAGAAGGGGTGGGGCAGAAGAACAAGGTGGAGGAGAAGGGGGTGGGGCAGAAGAACAAGGTGGAGGTGGAGGAGGAGGTTGAGGTTGTGAGAGTTGTGCCACCTCACAAATTGCGGTATTGGGGGTAATTTTCTCCATCACCCCCTTGTTCAGCAAGGTGATGAGCAGGGGCTCGCATAGGAGGCGTTGCTCCATGCTCATCACCTTGAACTTTGCCTCCACTAGGCCGGCAATGGCCTCTTCAGGGGATGTGGGCTCCTTGAGGGTGGCATGGGCCTCTCGAATAAGGGCCATTGCTGCCTCACTGGTGGTCCTGTCCCTCCTGCTTCTTTTGGGAAGTCGGATGGGAGGCACCTGTGATGTTGTACTTCTCCTTTGGCCGGCCACCTCCTGCCTGCCACTGGGCCCTGCCACCTCCTGTCTGCCACTGGGCCCTGCCACCTCCTGGCTGCCACTGGGCCCTGCCTCCTCCTGCCTGACAGTTTCCTGACCCTCCTCCTGGCTGATTTTATCCTGTGTATGAAAAAGGGACATAGTTTAATTTTTTGTTTTATTGTTTTCATCCAACTTTCAGCTCATGTTTGAAGCAATTAGAATGTAAATCCAGATTTGTTTTTTTACCAATTTACAACTACATCAGATTGACTATTTTGCACCCAATTTAGGCCAGACTAATGTCTAGAGATCTTGGTTTCACTTGTGGAACCCAAAATAGTTTATGTTTGTCATCTTGACATATTTGTCAAACATTAGGTTTATCACAATACATTTTCTATAAATACTATACCTGGCTCCAGAAGGCCAAATCAGGTTCATTCAGGATGGCTGCCTCCTCTTGCTCCAGAGAAGGCTCAGGTTGGCTGCAGGGAAGTCTGGGGGGAAGAGTGGAGAGTGATGGCCTTGCCTCAATGTGGTCATCCAGAAAGGACATCCTGCTGTAGTACCACAAATTCGGGACATAAACATCATCTGCTGCTGCTCCTGACCTCTGAGAAGCCAGAACCTTAGAGCGTTCAGTCCTGTATGTGCTTCTCAAGCTCCCAATTTTAGTGTCCACCTGTTTTGCTGTGGCTGTGGGCACCTTGGTCTGCACAAATGGGAGCAGGCTCTCCAGCGCTGCTTTTCTCACCCCTTTTTTTTATGGATGGGGTTTTTGGTCTCCCACAGAGAGGGCAGCTCCCTTACCCGGTCTATAAATTCCGCCGGGAATTCTTTGTCGCTAATAAAGACATTCATATTGTCTCTGCAAGTTAAAAAAAAATTTAACTAATGTGAGGCACACAGTCTAACCTCCTTAAAATCTTATTCACCATATATATCCTCCAACATTCTCAAGACAGTATAGGCCAACAATTGTTCAAAGTCACAAAATCACATACCTTCGTTCGCACGTCCGTCACTTAAACTCCTCTCTCTGCACACCGAACGTAGTATAGTCACATGTGTGTTTGCTATATATACACCACGCATGCGTGAAACTACGCACACGTCGCTCCGCACACGTCGCCCGCCCATGACGTTCTAACTAACATCTTTTCCCCGCCCCTTCTCTTTCGGCGCGCAGACAGATATGGCGGATTTACAGCAGGTGTCTGATAATTCCTCAAATAACGAGGAGGAGACAAGCCCGGAGACTGAGGAAACATCACGATTAAGGAGGAGATTCAAGGCATCTAATATGTCTTATGCGGAGATGGTGGAGATGGTGGACATATTGCTAAAGTCGGATTATGACGCAAAGCATGGGCCATATAGCAAACCAAATAGAAGGAAGGCCAAAATCATGAAGAAAGTCGTGAAGAGTCTGAAGAAGAATTTTGGGGTGAAACGCTCAAATGAGCAGCTCAGAAAGAGGTGGTCAGACCTCAAACTGAGGGAGCCGGAGCAGTTAAGGAGCATTAAGAGAATGCTAGCAAAAAGTAAGTAAATTTTTCACTTTTATGCTATTAATTTATTTCTCAACTTCCATGTTGCTCCGTTTTTTTTATTTCCTATTGTACTCCCTTCCAAAATGTCATAGTTTGAACTTGGTTTGGCACAGTAATCATTCGTTACAGACACATCGTTCGGCCACTCTCCTCTTTTTTGGGTTATTTTTCAGCCTCAAATGTAATTAGACATCTGCCGGATTTCTTTAAATTGTTGGCTAGATGATGTGTTTGTAAAGAGAATGAAATGCAAACTTTAATCAGTGTAAAGGAGAGGACACTCAGCAGCTGCTTCCACATCTGTACTTTTGAGCACTATAGTGTGGGCCACTAAAACCGCCTTTTTGGGGTGTCCCACACAGGTGCATCAGTGAATTTTTGTGCTGCCTCCATGTCTGAAAATTGACAGCCAAAGGTGAATACTAAACCGATTCTTGGACATATATAATGCATTCATGTTTAAATTCCGCACAAACACATACTTGTACCCCACTTTCAAGCAATTTAGCCTGTTTTCATTTTTCATAGAGAATTTCTGTGTGATAAATAGACCTTTGGTTTGCTTCTCATAGGGGAGAGAAGACTGGGAGGAGAACACTCCAGGGAGCACAGGAACCCCACAGCTTCACAACAACCGCAAACTCCCAAAGACCCACAACCTGAGGGTGTTGAGGAAGTTGAAGAGGTGGAGGAAGGAGAAGTGCAGGAAGGAGAGGTGGATGACGTGGTGGAACTGGTCACCACAACAGGTCAGTATCTGTCACCACAGCTTCAGGTAAGAGATGTAGGCCTGCAGAGTTATAATACCTTTTTGTATTTTTTTTTTTAGGGGATGTAAATGTTGTGGTGAAGGATAGTACACGTTTCTCTGCTGACAGTGCCCTCCGAATCATACAGCAAGTGATGGAATGTAGCACAGAACTGGACAGGATTAAACAAAGAATTCATGTGATGGATCAAACATTTAAAGACATTCTCGATGTTTTGGGGAGAATTGAATAAGGCATCAAAACCCCAATTTTTGTTTAATGATTGTTCTTCCCCCTTTTTATTATCTTTTTGACAATCAAATCAGCCAAAAATTGAATATGCACACAGTGTGTCAACATGTGCCATCTGCCATCAGGGGATATCCATGTACGGCTTTTGTGGGTGCAACCCCTTCCTCGTATCTCAAGTAGGTGAACGGAAGAAGCGGTTGCACCCACAAAACACGTCCATTGATTACCCCTGATGGCAGATAGCACATGTTGACAATAGGGATCAGGAGTTTAAATTCCCTATTGGAAAATACTACTAAATGTGTGCATATTCAATTTTTGGCTGGGCAAGGGGTGGCAAGACCCCATATTAGGACGGGCACATAGAGACATAGTTTGTGTACGTGAATGCCTCATATTGCTCAGAGGTATCCAATGTTATACTTTTTGCAATGCAACTGATGGTTTTCTATCTTCATAATAAAAAAATTGACGGTTTGTGGCCAGCCAAAATCCCCCAAAAAAAAATATTACCATGTGTGTGAATGTGCACAGAGTAAAATGTTTGAACACAAACAACGTGTAGCTTCTTTTTCAAATACGCTCTAACCTTATTTTTTATTTTTTGTGGGGTTACATAGTGAAATGGTTGGTATTTACTAAAGGAAAAAACACTTGGCACTACAAATGCACTAAGACAAACTAGGAGACATGAAAAAACAAAAGTTAAAAGATTATATCAGATTTTTATTGAGTTCGTTCTCCATGCATCTTTACACATGGCCTGGCATAGGAATTGCCCCCCTACCCGTGAAATATTTCAGATACTTCTCACAAACCTCACGGGCATTTTGGGGGGGCAAGCCAGGACGGGCAGATTCGAGGCCCGGCAGCCGATTGCCAGAGGAAAGTCCTGCCTCCGGTAATACTGAGGCCATATAAGAAGTTGATTTTCTGCTGAGAAAGTTATGGAGCACACAGCAGCATAAAACTACATAGTTTATTTTGTAGTCCGCCAAGTGGATGGGAGTCATAAAAAGGCGGAACCGGCTGGCCATTATCCCAAAGGCATTTTCAACGACTCTTGGTGCCCTGGCCAGCCGGTAGTTGAACACCCTCTTCTCAGGGGTCAGGGTCCTCTGTGGAAATGGCCTCATGAGGTGCGGTCCAAGTCCGAAGGCTTCATCAGCCAAAAAAACAAAGGGGAGTCCTTCAACATTCCCTGCATCCGGTGGCAATGCAAGGTCGTCACTCTGGAGACGGAGGGCAAACTCCGTCTGGATGAAGGATCCCCCATCGGACATCTGGCCATTCTTCCCTACATCAACATAGAGGAATTCATACCATGCTGACACCACCGCCATCAGCACAATGCTATGAAACCCCTTGTAATTGAAGTAGTAGGACCCAGAACGGGGTGGCGGCACGATGCGGACGTGCTTCCCGTCTATGGCACCACCGCAGTTGGGGAAGTCCCACCGTGTGGCAAACTCCGATGCCACAGTCTGCCATTCCTGTGGCATGGAAGGAAGCTGGGGAATCAAACAAGATGAAAAAAAATTAGAATTTAAAAATAGAACATTACAAGCAGATTATAAGAAAATACATTAGAGGCCAACATCAATAAAAATCTCAGTTAAAGGTGTTTTTAAGAAGTATAATGGAAGGCTCATGTTTCATATTCATCACCCCCTCTGATGGTCCATTCTTACAATATTTTGGGGGGGGGGTAGATGTGTTTGGCCACAGGATAGCATTGCAGTGGCGGTGCGTCCAGAGTGGGCGCTGGAGCACTGCCCCCTCTCACCTGTGCCCGTCACTCAGAACAATACATAGGTTCATGCGTTGCAGTAACCTATGTATTGTCAATGCCGCACAATATTCAGGTGGGTGGCCCCCTGTTAAGCGACCGACATATGAAGAACTGCGGCATTATTGGGGTGAAAATTGCATATCAGAAACAGGGGGGCAAATAGGCTTGCAAAATCCAGCCTGAGGGATGTAATTGGCTTGATAAAAGTAAAATTGGGGACGCAGGGGGGGGGGACATTCCTTGGGTAAACACTGACAGGCTGCTCTGCCAATCATGTTCACCAAGTCTGTTTTACGGTTACATGATTGGCTGATGCAACATCGAGGGCAGGAAAAGACATCAAGGACAGAAGAAGAATGGCGCTGACCAGAAGAAGGTAAGTGCAGGGCTGGGGGCAAACTGGCTGCATTGGAGGGGACAAAATGGCTGCATTGAAGGGGACAAAATGGCTGCATTGGAGGGGACAAAATGGCTGCATTGGAGCGGGCAAACTGGCTGCATTGGAGGGGACAAAATGGCTGCATTGGAAGGGGCAACTGGTGGTGTTTAATAGGCACAGTCGCTAAAAAGGAGGAAGTTTAGTTCCTAAAATTGGGGGTGGACCCCCAAACATTTGGAGCAACAGACGCCCCTGCTGAAAAGCTTAGTGAAGGGAAATATGCATGGAGGAGAAAAAAGGGGCATTTAAAAGCTTCCAACATGCATGGGGACAAAGGGGACATTCTCAGCATATTACAATCATGGTAATTAGGGAAGGATGAAAGAAATACAATACATTATCATACATGAAATACATAAAATGTGATGTTAATGGAGAAAACTTACCCTAATATAGTCCTCCTGCAGGACTTGTATAATGGCAGAACAGGTGTCTGGGATTATGAGGCCCAGAGCCTGGGGGCAGATGCCTGTCGTGAACTTCAAGTCCTGAAGACTTCTCCCTGTCGCCAGGTAACGTAACGTGGCGATGAGCCTCTGCTCAGCACTGATGGCTTCCCGCATAACGGTGTCCTGGCTGGTAATATAGGGGGACACCAAAGCCAACAGTTCCTGAAAAACGGGGTCAGACATCTGCAGAAAATTCCTGTAGTCCTCAGGATTATTCTCGACGATCTCCCGCAGCAGAGGCATATGGCAGAATTGGTCCCGCTGGAGCAACCAATTCTTGGTCCATGAACTCCTCCTCACACCGTTCATGGACTGGTCTTGGTCCAAAACAAGCAGACCAACACCAAGCGCACACACAGCACGAACTCAACGACGAAAACGTCCAGGCGACATGGCTAGGAAACGGTCGTCTGATCAGAACGTACAGAACAGAACGCACTTTAGAACAGCAAGGCCTATGAATAACGAACTGAAAATCAGAAACGAACGGGCAAGAACGCACTGTAAAACAGATACGACCTGCCTAGATGCCCCTGAAAGACAAGATACGAACCCACAAGCACAAACTGAACCTCAGAAAACGAACTGAAAAGCACGAAGACTGAAAAGCGCAAATTGTCTCTTCCCAAACTTTTACTTCACACGCGGTAACACGAGATCAGCAAAAGCAGTCCAAGGGGTGGCGCCAGGGAAATCCATCTTCCCCTTTATAGTGCCGTCGTACGTGCTGGACGTGACCGTGGAGAACAACGAGGAAATTGGGAAATGTCAGTGTGTACGCATGGAAAGCTTGACGAGAAAATCGTCAAGGTTAACAAGAATCTCGTCGAAAAAAACAACGTGTTTCTAACGACGAGAAAATCGGCCGTGTGTACGAGGCTTTAAACAAAAAAAATGTGCAGATCACACATCAAGCCGCTAGCACTAACACGTTTCTTTTATTAAAATAATATATCAAGGCAGTTGCTATACAGATTGACTCATACTCATGTAGCAAAAGCTTAGGGAGGGATAGGGTCTGTTATCCTTATGTCACCCCCTGTATCACTGACGTACTCCTGATAATTTTTTCTTCTCTGACTCCTGAGCTATAAAAAGAAGAAGAAAAGAAGAATAGGGTTATTGGAGGACCCTGACTCATTCCTACTTTAACAGAGGTGTAACAAGACCCTGCAGGGCCCCCGGTGCAAAAAAACATGAAGGGCCCCCACTGAACCAGCCCCCCCAGCCTGAGTGACTTTTCCATTGATCCAAGGGCCCTTTAACCCCGTGACAAAGCATGGAAAAATTCTTGATGGAGCATTTTTCTTACTGCACTTCTTTATCTGTGCCCTCTTACATCAGTGTCTCCAAAGTGCACCCTTTCATCCTTCAGAGCGCCCCCTTACATCTGTGCCTCCAGAGTGCCCTTTTACATCTGTGCCTCCAGAGTACCCCTTTACATCCTCCAGAGTGCCCCCCTTACATCAGTGTCTCCAGAGTGCTCCCCTACATCTTCCAGAGTGCCCCCCTTACATCAGTGCCTCCAGAGTGCCCTCTTACATCCTTCAGAGTGTCCCCTTACATCCTTCAGAGTGCCCCTTTACATCCTCCAGAGTGCCCCTTAAATTCTCCAGAGTGCCCACTTATATTCTCCAGAGTGCCCCCTTAGTGGTACTAAGGTGACACTTGGAGGATGAAAGGGGGCACTCTGAACAATCTAAGGGGGCATTCTGGCCATACATAAGTACGGCCAGAGTGCCCCCTTACATTATCCTCCAGAGTGTTCCCTTACATTCTTCAGAATGACCATCCTCAGCCAGAGTGCACTGACATGACTGGAACAAGCTGGTCTGTATATTAGGGATCAATGGCAGCCATCACTCCTCAGGGCTGTCTGTAGGGGGCACTCTGGAGGTACTAACTTAGTACCTCCAGAGCCCCCCTTCACATCCTCCCGAGTGACCCCTTTGCATCCTCTAGAGTGCCCCCTTAGTGCCTACAGAGTGCCTTTTTACATCCTCTACCAGAGTGCCCCCTTAGTACCTCCACAGTGCCCCCTTACATCCTCCAGAGTACCCCCTTAGTACCTCAAGAATGTGCCCTTAGTACTACTGTACTAAGGGGGCACTCTGGAGAGGATGTAAAGGGGTATACTGGAGGATGTAAAGGGGCACTCTGGAGGATGTAAGGGGCACTGTAGAGGTACTAAGGGGGCACTCTGGCAGAGGATGTAAAAAGGCACTCTGGAGGCACTAAGGGGGCATTCTAGAGGATGCAAAGGGGGCACTCGGGAGGATGTGAAGGGGGCTCTGGAGGTAGTAAGATAGTACCTCCAGAGTGCCCCCTACAGAGAGCCCTGAGGAGTGATGGCTGCCATTGATCCCTAATATACGGACCAGCTTGTTCCAGTCATGTCAGTGTTAGGAGAAAGAAATGGAGCATACAACCCACCTCATAGCCACCCTATTCCATCCTGCTTTCCCTTTCCCTGCCACAGCCCCAACATTCACTGGGTATGTTAACTTTAGTGGATTACTGGCTCCTTCTTGTTGTCACTTCCTGCAGCAGGTGTCCATCTTTCTAGCCACCCCCTCTATGACCAATAGATAGATTCATGCATATCATGAATCTATCCATGGCCGCCGCTGCCACCCCCTTTTCAGGCGCCGGGCGCCTGAATTACAGCGGCGGGTGGTGTTTTTGAAGCACCTGATTAGAGCTATAGGTTAGGCTTCAAAATAGGTTAACTGTGAGCACCATGCTTGATGCTCGCAGTTCACCCAGGTGTGTTAGAAAAGCGAATGAATATTCGCTTTCCTAACACTGACCCGCCTCTCCACCAATCAGGTGCTCAGGTCTGTTACCCGTCACCCGATTGGCTGAAACGACAGGCGCCGCTATTGGACGTCTATCAGGAGGAGAGGACAGGAGATGAGAACAGCAGGAGACGCATGGAGGACCCCGCTCGTCGCCGTCACCCACTGCCCACCGATACAGGGTAAGTGCCGTGCAGACGGCGAGCAGGTGGGGTCACAGTGGGAGCATTCGATGGCACAGTGGCAGCATTTTATGGGCACACTGGCAGCATTTAATGGGCACAGTGGCAGCATTTGATGGGAACACTGGCAGCATTTAATGGGCACACTGGCAGCATTCGATGGCATAGTGGCAGAATTTGATGGCACAGTGGCAGCATTTGATGGGCACACTGGCAGCCTTTAATGAGCACACTGGCAGCATTTGATGGGCACAGTGGCAGAATTTGATGGGCACACTGGCAGCATTTAATGAGCACACTGGCAGCATTTTATGGGCACAGTGGCAGCATTTGATGGCACAGTGGCGGCATTTGATGACACAGTGGCAGCATATGATGCGCACACTGGCAGCATTTGATGGGCACAGTGGCAGCATTTGCTGGGCACAGTGGCAGCATTTTCTGGGCACAGTGGTAGCGTTTGCTGGTCACAGTGGTAGCGTTTGATGGCACAGTGGCTGCGTTTGATGGCACAGTGGCTGCGTTTGATGGCACAGTGAGGCTGCAATTGATTTTTTTTTCCCGAATTTTTCAGTTTGTTGCACCCCCCCTCTCCAACAATTTTGAGCACCAGCTGCCACTGCTTTGCAGTGAAGTGCAGTGAGGAGGAGTCTGCACACTAAACATTAGGCTTGTGCACAACGGAAAAATTTGTTCCGTTTCGGTTCGTTTCTTTCCGGTCCTGTTGATTCGTAATCATTCGTAATTTTGCTAGACGGGATTTTTCGTGTTCGGACTCATTCGTATTTTTGCAAGCGACATTTTTCGTTGAATTTTTTGTTGCTTTATAATTCGTACTTACGGTAGAGTACGTTGTTTTTCGTTGATTCTGGACACAACTCCTACTTTCGTAACTTTTTTTGGGTTCGTTGATTCGTAATTTTCTGTGTCTCTCTCACAACGACGCTGCCTATTATGCCTAATGTGCTTCGAATGGATTTGTACTTTTCTAAATACATAGCGGTTATTTGTAACGATTCGAAATCTCGTATTTTACTTTCGTTTTTTACATGCGGCTATAGCCTCCGCCCCTGTACACCATTTTGAGAGGGTTCAGCACGGTGAGGGAGAAGCAGAGAGCAGAGCAGAGTGTTATTGTGCTTCGAATGGATTAGAAATCTCGTATTTTACTTTCGTTTTTTACATGCGGCTATAGCCTCCGCCCCTGTACACCATTTTGAGAGGGAGTTCAGCACGGTGTGGGAGAAGCAGAGAGCAGAGCAGAGTGAGTGTTATTGTGTTTCCAATGGATTTGTACATTCATAAGTTTTTTCATAACGAATTATGCCGAAGACATTCGGGCATTCGCTATTTTGCGGTATAATTTATTTCGGATTCGGTTTTATTCGTAATTGCTTTGTTCGGAAATTCGAATGCTTCCGAATGTCCGAAAGTTGCTAAATTCGGACGAATTTCGATTCGTTACGAAACGAATTGCACAAGCCTACTAAACATCAGCCCAGGCCCTAGGACCAGACATCATGTCCTCCTCCACTCAGGTCAGCCACCTTTGCCGCTGTTTTCCTAGCCAGGGATCAAGACTTCCACACTGCTACCTCTGGACCCGCTCCCTGCTGCCCGAGCAGTCGCAGCAGTCGGGCCAAGCCTAGACTACAGCACAGCCATAGTACTCTTCTCCTGTCATTGACATGAGAAAAGTGCTGGGTTTTTATAACACAGATCGGCAACATCCTGCCCTCCTGGGGCCCCCCACAGTGCTGGAACGCCAGGGCCGGGTTGTAAGTTCGACCGTTGTGACCCTGGTAGTTCCGCCACTGTACTTTACTGACCTTAACTTCATATATCAATTCTACATGAGCAAATCTATTTAGAATATGTTATTTCAAAATGAAATGAAAATAAAATTAATTTTTTAGTCCGGACTATAACAAAATCTATACAAAAACATGACACATTACTTTTAAACACAGCTACTCAGATTTCTATTAGAGGGTTAAATGTTTTGTTCCACATCTTTCACTGAGTTTTAGTGATTCTTAAAGAAAAAAAATGAAACATATATTTATAAATTATGGCTGCATAGCATGCAACCATAGTAATGAAACAACTAATTATTAAAATGAAGTCACAGTCACAAACTCAGAAAAGTCTTCATCAATCTTTTCAGAATTGTATTCCTAGTTGAAAACACTTTATTTAGGAAGTGTTAGATTTAGCAGAGAGGAGACACACTGAAGTACCACAAGAAAGGCTCCATGGTGTTCTGCTGGGTTGGACATCTTCAGTTTCTATTCTAATTGCAATTGCATAATGTTCATCAGCTAATTTGACAACCTGATATTTAAAAAGCAGTCATCTACTAATGATATCAACAAATCATTACAACTATCGTTTTTTTTTTTTGGTAACTTCTTAGTAATATTAAAATTGTCTTTTATTTTTATTTTAATTACCACCTGTGATAAACATCCCCAGATGGCCCAGTGGTTGGTGTGTAATGAGTTGTATCTGCTACCAGAACTATGGCAATTTGTTAAGCCCCGTGCACACGGTCGGACTTTTGGCCAACAAACTTCATTTTGAGCAAGTTGGACCAACAATCCGACCGTGTGTACGCTCCATCGGACAAACTTTTTATTTTTTTTTGTTTTCATCGGACAAAAGTTCGGTCTGCAAACGGACAAAGTTTTGGCCAACAAAAGTCAGATGGAGCAAAGTCCGACCATGTGTACAGAAAACCATCGGACTTTTGTCTGATGGACAAAACAAATAATGTTAAAATCAACCAACAATAGCAGAAGTTGACCAAAGGGTGGCGGTAAAGAGTAGAAAAGAGCAGAAAAACCACGTGATGTTGTAAAAAGTTTTGGGAAAGTTTGCAGAAAAGTCCTGTGGTGTGTATGCTATAGGTGTGCCCGGCCAATTCCGTTCGGACAAAAATCCACGGAAAAGTCCGATGGAAGTCCGACCGTGTGTACGAGGCTTTAGTTTAACTCCAGCCATAGTAAGTTGTAAGAATGGGTGTTTTGAGCTCTGAATTCTAGGCAAAGTTGAACTCCCCCACACTTTATAATCTGATTCTACCTACAACTGTAGCCCAGGTTCACACTGGGCTGCGGGAATTTAGCCGTGCAAGTTCAGCTGAACTCGCACGATTTCACTCCCGCTTGTCAGTCCCGATTGCGGCCGCGAATACAGAGATATCTGTGCAGTTTCTGGCACAGATGTCAAAGTAAATCGCAGGCCGAAATCGCAAAAAGTAGTAAAGAAACTACTTTTTGAAATCGGTGCAGCGCCGCAGATGCGGCATCACACCGATAATTGCCGGCAAATGCCGCCGATTTGACATGCAATTTGACATGTCAAATCGCATGTCAAAACGCACCAGTGTGAACCAGGGCAAATAGTGCAAGATAAAGAAAATATAGTGATTGTGCAGGTGAAAATAATAAATGATCAAAAAGAAGCAGCTGGCAATCGCACAACAGAACATTTGTGTAAATGCAAGAAAAAACAAAAGATCGCCGCGCTATGTGAGTGAGATTGCAAATATATATAAAATGAATAAATAACAATGATCAGTCCATTAAAGTGTTCAAAAAAATACTGTGAAAGAATCCTTACAGTCGAGTCTCAAGGATGGTGGACGACTATACACCCAAAGTGTACCTTTCACCATGATAAGAAAATGATGTGCCCTTAACAGGTTGCTACACTGCACATTATAGGAGTCTAGTAAGACATGGATTCACACGTCACAAGGGATCCATCCACTGGCTGTAAGCAGGGTGATCTTAATACCAACCACGCTGGTTACTCCCTCTCTCTCACGGATATGGTGTAAAAAAAAAACAATCTGGAGATCAAAATCAGACTAGCGTGGTGTGATTGAGCATAGACTCCACCCTACTAGTTTAGTCAAACATGACATCATCGGTCACGTATGATGACGTCATGTATGACAAAACTAGTAGTGTGGAGTTTAGGCTCAATCACACCACGCTAGTCTTATTGTGATCTGCAGATTGTTTTAATCCAGGAAATGTTATTCATGTTTTGCTGGACTTGTGGCATTTTATAGTAACTTTTTCAATAAACCATCATGGTTTTACACTATGTGGTGACTTTTTTCCCTTTTTTACACCATATCGGTGAGAGAGAGAGAGAGAGGGAGTAACTAGTGTGGTTGGAATCAACATCACCCTGCTTACATCCAGTGGATGGATCCCTCGTGACGTGTGAATCCATGTCTTACTAGACTCTTATAATGTGGAGTCTAGCTATTCTATAAGGGCACATCCTTTTCTTATCACGGTGAAAGGTGCACTTTGGGTGAATAGTCATCCACCATCCTTGAGACTCGACTGCAAGGATTCCTTCACATTATTTGTTTGGACACGTTCATGGACTGATCACTGTTATTTATTCATTTTTTATATACAGTATCTGACAAAAGTGAGTACACCCCTCACATTTTTGTAAATATTTTATTATATCTTTTCATATGACAACACTGAAGAAATTACACTTTGCTACAATGTAAAGTAGTGAGTGTACAGCTTGTATAACAGTGTACATTTGCTGCCTTCTCAAAATAACTGAACACACAGTCATTAATGTCTAAACCGCTGGAAACAAAAGTGAGAACACCTCTAAGTGAAAATGTCCACATTGGGCCCAATTAGCCATTTTCCCTCCCCGGTGTCATGTGACTCGTTAGTGTTACAAGGTCTTAGGTGTGAAAAAGGAGCAGGTGTATTAAATTTGGTGTTATCGCTCTTACCCCCTTATACTAGTCACTGGTAGTTCAACATGGCACCTCATGGCAAAGAACTCTCTGAGGATCTGAAAAAAAGAATTGTTGCTCTACATGAAGATGGCCTAGGCTATAAGAAGATTGCCAAGACCCTGAAAGTGAGCTGCAGCTCGATGGCCAAGACCATACAGTGGTTTAACAGGACAGGTTCCACTCGGTACAGGCCTCGCCATGGTCGACCAAAGAAGTTGAGTGCACATGCTCAGTATCATATCCAGAGGTTTTCTTTGGGAAATAGACATATGAGTGCTGCCAGCATTGCTGCAGAGGTTGAAGGGGTGGGGGGGTCAGCCTGTCAGTGCTCAGACCATACGCCGCACACTGCATTAAATTGGTCTGCATGGCTGTCTTCCAAAGATGATGCCCAAAAAAGCCCGCAAACATTTTGCTGAAGACAAGCAGACTAAGGACTTGGATTACTGGAACCATGTCCTGTGGTCTGATGAGACCAAGATAAACTTTATCTTGGGTTAAGGCAGTGCTGGGAAAATAATGGTGGTCACACAAAATATTGACACATTGGGCCCAATTTGGACATTTTCACTTAGGGATGTACTCAATTTTGATGCCAACGGTTTAGACATTGATGGCTCTGTGTTGAGTTATTTTGAGGGGACAGAAAATTTACACTGTTATACAAGATGTACACTCACTACTTTACTTTACATTGTAGCAAAGTGTAATTTCTTCAGTGTGGTCACATGAAAAGATATAATAAAATATTTACAAAAATGTGAGAAGTGTACTCACTTTTGTGAGATACTGTATTTGTAATCTCACTCGCATAGCGCGGCAATCTTTTGTATAGTGAAGAGCCTGGCTAATTGTAAAAAAAAAAAGGGGAGCTGTGTGATGTGCTAAATCATGCACCCCCCCCCCCCCCCCATGGCAGCCAGAACAGACTGCTACTGGATAGAAAACCACTGCGGTTTACCTCTCTGGTAGCTGTCCATTCTGTGTCAATTCAGCCCTATTTCCTGACTTGTGGAATAGTCAGAAAATGTGCGAAAACTAGCCAGGAGAATGAAATTTATGTTTGTTTGATGTTGGAGATGCCCTGTGTGAGAAGAAACTTTTTTTTCCCTGGATGAATAAAAGTGGGCATTAAAGTGCTTGTAAAGGTACTTTTTTTTTTTAAATAACAAACATGTCTATACCTACCTGCTCTGCGCTGCAAACCTCCTCTTTTTGTGTCCCTGCTAGCACTCCTGGCCCCTCCCCTTTGTCCAGTGTCCCCATGGGAAGCTGCTTCCCATGGGGACACTCGTGCGTGCTTGCACCCGAACCCCACTGCTGCGTCCATTGACACAGACCCTGGGAATTGGTTCTGTCCCACGCTCCCTCATCACTGGCTTTGATTGACAGCACTGGGAGCCTATGGCTCCTGGTGACCCAGCAAAGCCAGCGAGAACCGGAAGTGAGGGGAGAGGAGAGCTGCAGGTGTGCACGGTGCTGGATGGAATGAGGGCTCAGGTAAGTAAACGAGGGGGGTAAGGGGGGATGCTGGTACCTAAACATTTTTTACCTTAATGCAAGAAATGCATTAAGGTAAAAAATGTTTAGGCTTTACAACCACTTTAACTGCCTGAAACCATCACCAGTGAGCTAAGTGACTCATATAAATGCTCTGTTTGATGCTAAACAATCACACACATTGCGTTCATTAAGAAAGTTTACATTTCATTACCTCCATCAGAAATGCAAGCGACTTATACATTCATTTAGTATAGTACAGTAATTGGTGATAATTGAATCATTACTTTCCACACCTGTATATTGAACCTTGCAGTTACTGCAACTTTCAGGAACCTGTTTCATGCTTGTTAGCACTCATTAGTGTAAGGTATGTAAACCATGGCTTTTGTGAAATATGGCTTGGGTAGCTCAAAGAAACGATATCTAACAGGTTATGGGGGGGGAGCAAAGAATACAAAAATCACTTCAATAAAATGTTGTTAAAGAATATGTTACGGTAACATATCATATTCCTTATATGTGTACCATGTACATGAGTTAAAAGTATCCTGCTCCCTTTCTATTGCTTCCTGTAGACTGCTATATAATGATGAGAAAATAAGTGAGTTTCCGTTTTCTGTGTACTATGGGAGACCAGATATAGTGGATGCAGTGTCCTGAGTTTAGTAACACTCAAAATACTAACATTACCTTGCAAATCTATTCACAACTCAGCCACCGGCTACATCACCTACCTAGTCTCAAAATACCAACCTAATCATTATCTTCATTCCTCCCAAGCCTTCCTGCTCTCTAGCTCCCTTGTCACCTCACCCCATGCTCCCCTCCAGGACTTTTTCCGAGCCTCTCCCATCCTATGGAACTCCCTACCCCAATCAGTCCGACTATCTCCTACTCTGCTTTTAAACTATCCCTGAATACCCTTTGCCCGTGCACCCGTGTAATACAGATATACTTGTGTAGGGTGGGGCAGAGAGGTGGACTGCTGTATTTCCTTCTTAAGCCACTAGACGTCTCCATAGCAAGAAGTCAAAAAGTCAGCGGAGGCTCAGGAGTTGTTAGAGCCAGCTTGCCCCTGCCAGTAGAAAGGAACCATGAGAAACTGGGCTTATATATAGTATTGGTGGTAATCAGGTAATCCCTCTTCCCTACCCCCCATCACACCCGTTGCTTGTTGAATTCTATTATGTTGGAACAATGCATTCCTTGTATAGTAATGTGTATATACTAAAGTGTTCAAAGTAAATGCTTTTGTAGAAAGCGGCGTCATGCATGATGTGATGTTTCGGGGTATTTTTACTCCACGCAACACGTTAGGCATCATACTGCAGAGTGAATGTATTTATTGTATTAATGGAACTGTATTGTTATGTAGTGTATTTATGCATTGCGTCGCAGTACAGGGTGGAATGTACCCCGATTAAGTATTCGTTTTTTTTTGTATAACTTAATTATACGAAATAAAGTATACCTTTTCAAAACAAAATGGTGGTAATCAGGGCTTTTTTTCAGCGGGAACGTGGGGGAACGCAGTTCCGGCACATAAAATGAATGTAATGAGGGGTGTTGTTGCTGGGGAGGTCTATTGTTGCTGGGAGTGGGTCTTATGTTGCTGGGGGGGCCAGTTGTTGCTGGGAGGGATCTACTATTGAGATAGGGGTCTATTGATGCTGGCTGTGGGGAGATCTGTTGTTGCTGCCAGGAGTCTATTGTGGCTGGGTAAGTATTTTGTTGTGGATGGTCCATTGTTGCTGGGGATAGGTAGCAGGCACAAAAACTCTCTGGAATGAGCACACTTTCAGACACAGATACCAGATCAATGGAGTGGAATCAAACAGTGCAGTGTTTATTGGTGCTATTTACAAGTCCATTTACACGTGCTGTAAAATGTTTCAGAAAATAAACAGGGCAAAAACTATAAAACAAAATCTTATCCGTGTCCCGGCATTAACTATACAAAATCACAACTCTGACTCTCGGCCTGAACAAGCCTAATGCTTGTCATGCCCCATACACACGACCGGTTTTCCCGTCTAAAAAATGTTGGATGGTTTTTCAGATGGAATTCCTCTCAAGCCTGCCTTGCATACACGCGGTCACACAAAAGTCCGGTGAACTTTTGACTGCCAAGAACGCGGTGACGTAAAAGACTATGACGAGCCGACAAAATTAAGTTCTATGTTTCCGAGCATGCGTCGATTTGTTCCGAGCATGCGTCAAAATTTAGCGCGTCGGGATTTGTACACACGATCGGAAATTCCGAACAGTTTTTTTCCTGACGGGAAAAAAGAGAACCTGCTCTCTATTGCCTCGTACACACTATCAGTCTTTCCGACAGGAAAACCGTGGTTTTTTTTCAGCAGGAAAACTGCTCAAACTTGTGTTGCATACACACGGTCACACAAATCTTGTCTGAAATTCCGAACTTCAAGAACGCGGTGACGTACAACACATACGACGAGCCGAGAAAAATTAAGTTCAATAGGTAGTTTGGCTCTTCTGCTTGATTCTGAGCATGCATGATTTTTTCGCGTCGTAATTGCATACAGACGAGCGTGATTCCCAATAGGAATTTTTCCTGTCACGAAAATTGAGAACCTGCTCTCAATCTTTTCTTGGCAGGAATTCTGACAGCAGTTTTTCAGTTGGAAAAAGTCTGATGGAGCATACACACGGTCGGGATTCCCGACCAAAAGCTCTCATCAGACTTTTTTCAACAGGAAAACCGATCGTGTGTACGGGGCATCAGCCTCTCCATAAAGTGTGTTTGCTTTTTACCAACCTTGCAGTTCTCCCAGACAGGACTTTTCTGTAACCCAGGTAAGAGAGTACTGCCTGCATGTCTCAGGTGAGTATAAATTGCCCTCGAGTAGAGGAATAAAACCTGAGCTGGAACAATAATCAGAGATACCTAAAAGTGTATGAGAGGAGTCTGGAAGATGTGTAAACCAAGAACAAGACTTTTCCAAGCTCCATGTGAGACACTCTGCTATAAGGGGATCTATTTTACTGCTTTTCTTGTCATCGTTAATAAATTCCATACAAATCACTTAGTACCACAAATGTTACTTGGTTCTTTATTCTCTAAAAGGAAGAAAATGGAGTGGAATCAAACAGTACTGGGAGATGGATATGGGTTGGAACCAAGGGACGGTGGCCGGAGGTGGGTGGGAGGCAGAGACAAGGGAGGACTCAGAAAGAGGGAGTTCCTGACCCTGTTCTCTGAGAAAAAAGTCCTGGTGGTAATCCATTAAATCTCTGTGTGGGTGGTGGACCAGACCAGAACATTAGGTAGGTAGTTCAGTCTTATTTTTTTAGCTTCCCATTAGGAAAGTAGTGGATGGAATGTATCCATTTAATGGGACTACTTGCATCCCCCAACTTTGTGATGCCAGACTCTGGGACACCACTCCTGTGAGTAGTGGGCCCCTCATCTCTCCTCTAATGCTAAATCTCTCTGAAATATGATGGACCATTTGTTACTTGAAACTAAGTGCTGCCACCTTCATAGGATGTCAGTAGCATATAGATATCTTTGCCTGTACTTGATTTGATAAAATGGTATTCCTAGTGTGGACTTTTCTTCTCCTAACGGAAGTCCCCTCCCCTGAAAACTAAGTTTGTGTCCAAGGGGACGAGCAGAGTCAGTTGGTGTAAGGCCTGAAGTAGGTGTTCACAGGACTGTCAATGGGTACTGTTTATGCCAGGAAGGGTTGCCTTGCAGGGTAGGCTAGTTTCCTTGGGGGCCCTGTGTTTAGGATGCACAAATAAGACCCCTATCTCAATAGTAGATCCCTCCCAGCAACAACTGGCCCCCCAGCAACATAAGACCCACTCCCAGCAACAATATAATCCCCCAACACCAACAATAGACCTCCCCAGCAACAACACCCCTCATTACATACATTTTACGTGCCGGAAATGCGTTCCCCCACGTTCCCACTGAAAAAAAGCCCTGACTACCACCATTTTGTGTTGAAAAGGTATACTTTATTTTGTATAATTAAGTTATACAAAAAAGAAACAATACTTAATTGCACAGTGGGAGCATTTTATTGCACAGTGGGAGCATTTGATGGCACAGTGGCTGCGTTTGATGGCACAGTGGCTGCGTTTGATGGTACAGTGGCTGCGTTTGATGACACAGTGGCTGTGTTTGATGGTACAGTGGCTGCGTTTGATGGGCACAGTGGCTGCATTTGATGGTACAGTGGCTGCGTTTGATGGCACAGTGGCAGCATTAGATGGGCACAATGGGAGCATTTGATGGGAACAATGGGAGCATTTAACAGGGCACATTGGGAGCATTTGATGGCACAGTGGGAGCATTTGATGGCACAGTGGGAGCATTTGATTGGGCACAGTGGCAGCATTCAATGGGCACAATGGGAGAATTTGATGGGCAGAGTGGGAGCATTTGATGGCACAGTGGCAGCGTTTGATGGGCACAGTGGCTGCGTTTGATGGGCACAGTGGCTGCGTTTGATGGGCACAGTGGCTGCGTTTGATGGGCACAGTGGCTGCGTTTTATGGGCACAGTGGCTGCGTTTGATGGCACAGTGACTGTGTTTGAGGGGCACGGTGGTGGCTATTGATGGGCACAGTGGCTGCGTTTGATGCAACAGTGGCTGCGTATGATGGCACAGTGGCTTTGTTGGATGGCACAGTGGCTGCTTTTGATGGGCACAGTGGCGGCAATTGATGGGCAAAGTGGCTGCGTTTGATGGCACAGTGGCTGCGTTTGAAGGTACAGTGGCTGCGTTTGATAGGCACAGTGACGGCAATTGATGGGCACAGTGACGGCAATTGATGGGCACAGTGGCGGCAATTGATGGGCACAGTGGCTGCGTTTGATGGCACAGTGGCTGCGTATGATGGCACAGTGGCTGCGTATGATGGCACAGTGGCTGCGTTTGATGGCACAATGGCTGCGTTTGATGGCACAGTGGCTGCGTTTGATGGGCACAGTGGGAGCATTTGATGGCACAGTGGGAGCATTTGATGGCACAGTGGCAGCGTTTGATGGGCACAGTGGCTGCGTTTGATGGGCACAGTGGCTGCGTTTGATGGGCACAGTGGCTGCGTTTGATGGCACAGGGGCTGTGTTTGAGGGGCACAGTGGTGGCTATTGATGGGCACAGTGGCTGCGTTTGATGCAACAGTGGCTGCATATGATGGCACAGTGGCTTTGTTGGATGGCACAGTGGCTGCTTTTGATGGGCACAGTGGCGGCAATTGATGGGCACAGTGGCTGCGTTTGATGGCACAGTGGCTGCGTTTGAAGGTACAGTGGCTGTGTTTGATAGGCACAGTGACGGCAATTGATGGGCACAGTGACGGCAATTGATGGGCACAGTGGCGGCAATTGATGGGCACAGTGGCTGCATTTGATGGCACAGTGGCTGCGTATGATGGCACAGTGGCTTTGTTTGATGGCACAGTGGCTGCGTTTGATGGCACAGTGGCTGCGTTTGATGGTACAGTGGCTGCGTTTGATGGTACATTGGCTGTGTTTGATGGCACAGTGGCTGCTTTTGATGGGCACAGTGGCAGCAATTGATGGGCACAATGGCTGCGTTTGATGGTACAGTGGCTGCGTTTGATGGCACAGTGGCTGCATTTGATGGGCACAGTGGCTGCGTTTGATGGCACAGTGGCAGCGTTTGATGGTACAGTGGCTGCGTTTGATGGCACAGTGGCAGCATTAGATGGGCACAATGGGAGCATTTGATGGGAACAATGGGAGCATTTAACTGGGCACAGTGGGAGCATTTGATGGCACAGTGGGAGCATTTGATGGCACAGTGGGAGCATTTGATTGGGCACAGTGGGAGAATTTGATGGGCACAGTGGGAGCATTTGATGGCACAATGGGAGCATTTGATGGCACAGTGGCTGCGTTTGATGGGCACAGTGGCTGCGTTTGATAGCACAGTGGCTGCTTTTGATGGACACAGTGGTGGCAATTGATGGGCAAGGTGGCTGCGTTTGATGGCACAGTGGCTGCGTTTGATGGCACAGTGGCTGCGTTTGATGGTACAGTGGCTGCGTTTGATAGGCACAGTGGCAGCGTTTGATGGCACAGTGACGGCGTTTGATGGCACAGTGGCAGCATTTGATGGTACAGTGGCTGCGTTTGATGGTACATTGGCTGCGTTTGATGGCACAGTGGCTGTGTTTTATGGTACAGTGGCTGCGTTTGATGGGCACAGTGGCTGAATTTGATGGTACAGTGGCTGCGTTTGATGGCACAGTGGCAGCATTAGATGGGCACAATGGGAGCATTTGATAGGAACATTGGGAGCATTTGATGGCACAGTGGGAGCATTTGATGGCACAGTGGGAGCATTTGATTGGGCACAGTGGCAGCATTCAATGGGCACAATGAGAGAATTTGATGGGCACAGTGGGAGCATTTGATGGCACAATGGGAGCATTTTGATGGCACAGTGGCAGCAATTGATGGGCACAGTGGCAGCAATTGATGGGCACAGTGGCTGCATTTGATGGGCACAGTGGCTGCATTTGATGGGCACAGTGGTGGCAATTGATAGACACAGTGGCTGCGTTTGATGGCACAGTGGCTGCGTTTGATGGTGCAGTGGCTGCGTTTTGATAGGCACAGTGGCAGTGTTTGATGGGCACAGTGGCTGCATTTGATGGGCACATTGGCGGCGATGGATGGGCACAGTGGCGGCGTTTGATGGCACAGTGGCTGCATATGATGGCACAGTGGCTTTGTTTGATGGCACAGTGGCTGCGTTTGATGGCACAATGGCTGCGTTTGATGGCACAGTGGCTGCGTTTGATGGTACAGTGGCTGCGTTTGATGGCACAGTGGCGGCAATTGTTGGGCACAGTGGCTGCGTTTTATGGCACAGTGGCTGCGTTTGATGGCACAGTGGCTGCGTTTGATGGTATAGTGGCTGCGCTTGATGGGCACAGTGGCTGCATTTGATGGGCACAGTGGCTGCATTTGATGGGTACAGTGGCTGCGTTTGATAGGCACAATGGCTGCATTTGATGGCACAGTGGCTGCGTTTGATGGTACAGTGGCTGTGTTTGATGGCACAGTGACTGCTTTTGATGGCACAGTGACTGCTTTTGATGGGCACAGTGGCGGCAATTGATGGGCACAGTGGCGGCAATTGATGGGCACAGTGGCGGCAATTGATGGGCACAGTGGCGGCAATTGATGGGCACAGTGGCGGCAATTGATGGGCACAGTGGCTGCGTTTGATGGGCACAGTGGCTGCATTTGATGGGCACAGTGGCTGCATTTGATGGCACAGTGGTATCGTTTGATGGTACATTGGCTGCGTTTTGATGGCACAGTGGCTGTGTTTTATGGTACAGTAGCTGCGTTTGATGGGCACAGTGGCTGCTTTGATGGTACAGTGGCTGCGTTTGATGGCACAGTGGCAGCATTAGATGGGCACATTGGGAGCATTTGATGGCACAGTGAGAGCATTTGATGGCACATTGGGAGCATTTGATTGGGCACAGTGGCAGCATTCAATGGGCACAATGGGAGAATTTTATGGGCACAGTGGGAGCATTTGATGGCACAATGGGAGCATTTGATGGCACAGTGGCAGCGTTTGACGGCACAGTGGTGGCAATTGATGGGCACCATGGCTGCATTTGACGGGCACAGTGGTGGCAAATGATAGGCACAGTGGCTGCGTTTGATGGCACAGTGGCTGCATTTGATGGTACAGTGGCTGCGTTTTGATAGGCACAGTGGCAGCGTTTGATGGCACAGTGGCGGCAATTGATGGGCACAGTGGCTGCATTTGATGGGCATAGTGGCTGCGTTTGATGGCACAGTGGCTGCGTTTGATGGCACAGTGGCTGCGTTTGATGTTTTTTTTTTTCTGAATTTTTCAGTTTGTTTGCTCCCCCCAAAACTTTTGAGCACCAGCCACCACTGCTCAGCTCTATGTTTCTCTAAGCCTGTAAAGAGGGATGTGTGTCACTTTCCTCCAATCAGATTTTATGGAGCTCTGTGCTCTAGCTCTGCAGTGTGTGATGTCAGATCCCTACCTCCTGCTTTTTGGAGCTTACAGACGCTGTGTAAGTTGCATGTTCTGGAAGGCTGTAGAGGAGAGAGACCTGAAAATAAGCAGGTAATACTTATGTAGGTCTCTGTGGGGTTGATTTACTAAAACTGGAGAGAGCAAAATCTGGTGCAGATCTGCATAGAAACTAATCAGCTTACAGGTTTTATTGTCAAAGCTTAATTGAACAAGCTGACATTAGAAGCTGATTGGCTACCATGCACAGCTGCACCAGATTCTGAGTTCCCCAGTTTTAGTAAATCAACCCCTGTGTATCATCTGAAGCCAGTCACATCACTGGGTGTATGCAAGGGTTTACAACCACTTTAAAGCTGAAGGTATGAATTTTATTGTATAATTAAGTTGATCTAACTCGGACCAATGTAAGTATGCATATCTTGTATCTTTGCGAACCCTGTGGAAATTGAAAATTACAGTAGAGGAAGCTGCTGCTACAGTGACAGCAGCATTTCTACGTGTCCTGTGCCGAGCAGCTACCTCTCTGCATAGTGACTCAAAGAACACCTGAATACAAGACATCCTCTTATTGGACGAGGTAGAGAGCTGGAGCAGTGACATCATGATCTCCACCTCACCCAAACAGAGAACACCTTGTATTCATTTAAAAAAAATACAAGGATTTCTGGGAATGGTGGCAATGCCTGGCACTGGAATAGGAAGACTTCTGCTAACAATGATTACTACAGTCATTTGCAGCTTATAAAGGGATCACTCAGGTATGAGATACTATACACACGTATATTGGTCCAAACCAAACCAATGTACCTATCAAATAAAAATTTATACCTAAACTTTAACTTTAATGCCGAGTACACACGACCGTTTTTAATGTCATGGATATAAACAATGTTTTTCTCGACTTGATTCTTCTCAAGCCTGCCTTGCATACACACTATTGTGAAAAAAAATGCTCGAGCAAAGCGTGGTGACGTACAACACGTACGACGGAACTATAAAGGGGAAGTTCCATTCAAATGGAGCCACCCTTTGGGCTGCTTTTGCTGGTTTCATGTTACCGTGTGTAATGCCGCATACACACAACCGTTTTTCATGACAAGAAAAATGCCATTTTTAAAAATGGTCCTGAAAAACGGTCGTGTGTATGCTCCAGAGCATTTTTCTCTACGAGAAAAATCCCCCAATTTTTTTTTTAGAACCTGCTCTATTTTTTCTCGTTGTTTTTCACGTCGTTCTTTTTAACGTCGTGAAAAACGGTCGTGTGTATGCTTTTACGAGGGGAAAAAACGTGCATGCTCAGAATCAAGTATGAGACGGGAGCGCTCGTTCTGGTAAAACTAGCGTTCGTAATGGAAATAGCACATTCGTCACGCTGTAATGGACTGAAAAGCACGAATCGTCTCTCACCAAACTTTATTAACATGAGGATCGGCAAAAGCGTCCCAAAGGGTGGTGCTATTTGAATGGAACTTCCCCTTTATAGTGCCGTCGTACGTGTTTTATACGTCACTGCACTTTGCTCAAGCGTTTTTTTTTTTCATGAACGTGTGAATGCAAGGCAGGCTTGAGAGGAAACACGAAAAATCACGTTGAGAAAAACGTCGTTTTTTTCCATGACATGAATAACGGTCGTGTGTACGCGACATTAGTAAAAGTTTGGTGTTAGCCGATTTGCGCTTTTCAGTCTCTGTGCTTTTCAGTCCGTTACAGCATGACGAATGTGCTATCTCCATTAGTTCTCCCAGACAGGACTTTTCTGTAACCCAGGTAAGAGAGTACTGCCTGCATGTCTCAGGTGAGTATAAATTGCCCTCGAGTAGAGGAATAAAACCTGAGCTGGAACAATAATCAGAGATACCTAAAAGTGTATGAGAGGAGTCTGGAAGATGTGTAAACCAAGAACAAGACTTTTCCAAGCTCCATGTGAGACACTCTGCTATAAGGGGATCTATTTTACTGCTTTTCTTGTCATCGTTAATAAATTCCATACAAATCACTTAGTACCACAAATGTTACTTGGTTCTTTATTCTCTAAAAGGAAGAAAATGGAGTGGAATCAAACAGTACTGGGAGATGGATATGGGTTGGAACCAAGGGACGGTGGCCGGAGGTGGGTGGGAGGCAGAGACAAGGGAGGACTCAGAAAGAGGGAGTTCCTGACCCTGTTCTCTGAGAAAAAAGTCCTGGTGGTAATCCATTAAATCTCTGTGTGGGTGGTGGACCAGACCAGAACATTAGGTAGGTAGTTCAGTCTTATTTTTTTAGCTTCCCATTAGGAAAGTAGTGGATGGAATGTATCCATTTAATGGGACTACTTGCATCCCCCAACTTTGTGATGCCAGACTCTGGGACACCACTCCTGTGAGTAGTGGGCCCCTCATCTCTCCTCTAATGCTAAATCTCTCTGAAATATGATGGACCATTTGTTACTTGAAACTAAGTGCTGCCACCTTCATAGGATGTCAGTAGCATATAGATATCTTTGCCTGTACTTGATTTGATAAAATGGTATTCCTAGTGTGGACTTTTCTTCTCCTAACGGAAGTCCCCTCCCCTGAAAACTAAGTTTGTGTCCAAGGGGACGAGCAGAGTCAGTTGGTGTAAGGCCTGAAGTAGGTGTTCACAGGACTGTCAATGGGTACTGTTTATGCCAGGAAGGGTTGCCTTGCAGGGTAGGCTAGTTTCCTTGGGGGCCCTGTGTTTAGGATGCACAGATAAGACCCCTATCTCAATAGTAGATCCCTCCCAGCAACAACTGGCCCCCCAGCAACATAAGACCCACTCCCAGCAACAATATAATCCCCCAACACCAACAATAGACCTCCCCAGCAACAACACCCCTCATTACATACATTTTACGTGCCGGAAATGCGTTCCCCCACGTTCCCACTGAAAAAAAGCCCTGACTACCACCATTTTGTGTTGAAAAGGTATACTTTATTTTGTATAATTAAGTTATACAAAAAAGAAACAATACTTAATTGCACAGTGGGAGCATTTTATTGCACAGTGGGAGCATTTGATGGCACAGTGGCTGCGTTTGATGGCACAGTGGCTGCGTTTGATGGTACAGTGGCTGCGTTTGATGACACAGTGGCTGTGTTTGATGGTACAGTGGCTGCGTTTGATGGGCACAGTGGCTGCATTTGATGGTACAGTGGCTGCGTTTGATGGCACAGTGGCAGCATTAGATGGGCACAATGGGAGCATTTGATGGGAACAATGGGAGCATTTAACAGGGCACATTGGGAGCATTTGATGGCACAGTGGGAGCATTTGATGGCACAGTGGGAGCATTTGATTGGGCACAGTGGCAGCATTCAATGGGCACAATGGGAGAATTTGATGGGCAGAGTGGGAGCATTTGATGGCACAGTGGCAGCGTTTGATGGGCACAGTGGCTGCGTTTGATGGGCACAGTGGCTGCGTTTGATGGGCACAGTGGCTGCGTTTGATGGGCACAGTGGCTGCGTTTTATGGGCACAGTGGCTGCGTTTGATGGCACAGTGACTGTGTTTGAGGGGCACGGTGGTGGCTATTGATGGGCACAGTGGCTGCGTTTGATGCAACAGTGGCTGCGTATGATGGCACAGTGGCTTTGTTGGATGGCACAGTGGCTGCTTTTGATGGGCACAGTGGCGGCAATTGATGGGCAAAGTGGCTGCGTTTGATGGCACAGTGGCTGCGTTTGAAGGTACAGTGGCTGCGTTTGATAGGCACAGTGACGGCAATTGATGGGCACAGTGACGGCAATTGATGGGCACAGTGGCGGCAATTGATGGGCACAGTGGCTGCGTTTGATGGCACAGTGGCTGCGTATGATGGCACAGTGGCTGCGTATGATGGCACAGTGGCTGCGTTTGATGGCACAATGGCTGCGTTTGATGGCACAGTGGCTGCGTTTGATGGTACAGTGGCTGTGTTTGATGGCACAGTGGCTGCTTTTGATGGGCACAGTGGCAATTGATGGGCACAGTGGCTGCGTTTGATGGCACAGTGGCAGCGTTTGATGGTACAGTGGCTGCGTTTGATGGCACAGTGGCAGCATTAGATGGGCACAATGGGAGCATTTGATGGGAACAATGGGAGCATTTAACGGGGCACAGTGGGAGCATTTGATGGCACAGTGGGAGCATTTGATGGCACAGTGGGAGCATTTGATTGGGCACAGTGGGAGCATTTGATTGGGCACAGTGGCAGCATTCAATGGGCACAATGGAAGAATTTGATGGGCACAGTGGGAGCATTTGATGGCACAGTGGGAGCATTTGATGGCACAGTGGCAGCGTTTGATGGGCACAGTGGCTGTGTTTGATGGGCACAGTGGCTGCGTTTGATGGGCACAGTGGCTGCGTTTGATGGCACAGGGGCTGTGTTTGAGGGGCACAGTGGTGGCTATTGATGGGCACAGTGGCTGCGTTTGATGCAACAGTGGCTGCATATGATGGCACAGTGGCTTTGTTGGATGGCACAGTGGCTGCTTTTGATGGGCACAGTGGCGGCAATTGATGGGCACAGTGGCTGCGTTTGATGGCACAGTGGCTGCGTTTGAAGGTACAGTGGCTGTGTTTGATAGGCACAGTGACGGCAATTGATGGGCACAGTGACGGCAATTGATGGGCACAGTGGCGGCAATTGATGGGCACAGTGGCTGCATTTGATGGCACAGTGGCTGCATTTGATGGCACAGTGGCTGCGTATGATGGCACAGTGGCTTTGTTTGATGGCACAGTGGCTGCGTTTGATGGCACAGTGGCTGCGTTTGATGGTACAGTGGCTGCGTTTGATGGTACATTGGCTGTGTTTGATGGCACAGTGGCTGCTTTTGATGGGCACAGTGGCAGCAATTGATGGGCACAATGGCTGCGTTTGATGGTACAGTGGCTGCGTTTGATGGCACAGTGGCTGCATTTGATGGGCACAGTGGCTGCGTTTGATGGCACAGTGGCAGCGTTTGATGGTACAGTGGCTGCGTTTGATGGCACAGTGGCAGCATTAGATGGGCACAATGGGAGCATTTGATGGGAACAATGGGAGCATTTAACTGGGCACAGTGGGAGCATTTGATGGCACAGTGGGAGCATTTGATGGCACAGTGGGAGCATTTGATTGGGCACAGTGGGAGAATTTGATGGGCACAGTGGGAGCATTTGATGGCACAATGGGAGCATTTGATGGCACAGTGGCTGCGTTTGATGGGCACAGTGGCTGCGTTTGATAGCACAGTGGCTGTGTTTGAGGGGCACAGTGGCGGCAATTGATGGGCACAGTGGCTGCGTTTGATGGCACAGTGGCTGCGTATGATGGCACAGTGGCTTTGTTTGATGGCACAGTGGCTGCTTTTGATGGACACAGTGGTGGCAATTGATGGGCAAGGTGGCTGCGTTTGATGGCACAGTGGCTGCGTTTGATGGCACAGTGGCTGCGTTTGATGGTACAGTGGCTGCGTTTGATAGGCACAGTGGCAGCGTTTGATGGCACAGTGACGGCGTTTGATGGCACAGTGGCAGCGTTTGATGGTACAGTGGCTGCGTTTGATGGTACATTGGCTGCGTTTGATGGCACAGTGGCTGTGTTTTATGGTACAGTGGCTGCGTTTGATGGGCACAGTGGCTGAATTTGATGGTACAGTGGCTGCGTTTGATGGCACAGTGGCAGCATTAGATGGGCACAATGGGAGCATTTGATAGGAACATTGGGAGCATTTGATGGCACAGTGGGAGCATTTGATGGCACAGTGGGAGCATTTGATTGGGCACAGTGGCAGCATTCAATGGGCACAATGAGAGAATTTGATGGGCACAGTGGGAGCATTTGATGGCACAATGGGAGCATTTTGATGGCACAGTGGCAGCAATTGATGGGCACAGTGGCAGCAATTGATGGGCACAGTGGCTGCATTTGATGGGCACAGTGGCTGCATTTGATGGGCACAGTGGTGGCAATTGATAGACACAGTGGCTGCGTTTGATGGCACAGTGGCTGCGTTTGATGGTGCAGTGGCTGCGTTTTGATAGGCACAGTGGCAGTGTTTGATGGGCACAGTGGCTGCATTTGATGGGCACATTGGCGGCGATGGATGGGCACAGTGGCGGCGTTTGATGGCACAGTGGCTGCATATGATGGCACAGTGGCTTTGTTTGATGGCACAGTGGCTGCGTTTGATGGCACAATGGCTGCATTTGATGGCACAGTGGCTGCGTTTGATGGTACAGTGGCTGCGTTTGATGGCACAGTGGCGGCAATTGTTGGGCACAGTGGCTGCGTTTTATGGCACAGTGGCTGCGTTTGATGGCACAGTGGCTGCGTTTGATGGTATAGTGGCTGCGCTTGATGGGCACAGTGGCTGCATTTGATGGGCACAGTGGCTGCATTTGATGGGTACAGTGGCTGCGTTTGATAGGCACAATGGCTGCATTTGATGGCACAGTGGCTGCGTTTGATGGTACAGTGGCTGTGTTTGATGGCACAGTGACTGCTTTTGATGGCACAGTGACTGCTTTTGATGGGCACAGTGGCGGCAATTGATGGGCACAGTGGCGGCAATTGATGGGCACAGTGGCGGCAATTGATGGGCACAGTGGCGGCAATTGATGGGCACAGTGGCTGCGTTTGATGGGCACAGTGGCTGCATTTGATGGGCACAGTGGCTGCATTTGATGGCACAGTGGTATCGTTTGATGGTACATTGGCTGCGTTTTGATGGCACAGTGGCTGTGTTTTATGGTACAGTAGCTGCGTTTGATGGGCACAGTGGCTGCTTTGATGGTACAGTGGCTGCGTTTGATGGCACAGTGGCAGAATTAGATGGGCACATTGGGAGCATTTGATGGCACAGTGAGAGCATTTGATGGCACATTGGGAGCATTTGATTGGGCACAGTGGCAGCATTCAATGGGCACAATGGGAGAATTTTATGGGCACAGTGGGAGCATTTGATGGCACAATGGGAGCATTTGATGGCACAGTGGCAGCGTTTGACGGCACAGTGGTGGCAATTGATGGGCACCATGGCTGCATTTGACGGGCACAGTGGTGGCAAATGATAGGCACAGTGGCTGCGTTTGATGGCACAGTGGCTGCATTTGATGGTACAGTGGCTGCGTTTTGATAGGCACAGTGGCAGCGTTTGATGGCACAGTGGCGGCAATTGATGGGCACAGTGGCTGCATTTGATGGGCATAGTGGCTGCGTTTGATGGCACAGTGGCTGCGTTTGATGGCACAGTGGCTGCGTTTGATGTTTTTTTTTTTCTGAATTTTTCAGTTTGTTTGCTCCCCCCAAAACTTTTGAGCACCAGCCACCACTGCTCAGCTCTATGTTTCTCTAAGCCTGTAAAGAGGGATGTGTGTCACTTTCCTCCAATCAGATTTTATGGAGCTCTGTGCTCTAGCTCTGCAGTGTGTGATGTCAGATCCCTACCTCCTGCTTTTTGGAGCTTACAGACGCTGTGTAAGTTGCATGTTCTGGAAGGCTGTAGAGGAGAGAGACCTGAAAATAAGCAGGTAATACTTATGTAGGTCTCTGTGGGGTTGATTTACTAAAACTGGAGAGAGCAAAATCTGGTGCAGATCTGCATAGAAACTAATCAGCTTACAGGTTTTATTGTCAAAGCTTAATTGAACAAGCTGACATTAGAAGCTGATTGGCTACCATGCACAGCTGCACCAGATTCTGAGTTCCCCAGTTTTAGTAAATCAACCCCTGTGTATCATCTGAAGCCAGTCACATCACTGGGTGTATGCAAGGGTTTACAACCACTTTAAAGCTGAAGGTATGAATTTTATTGTATAATTAAGTTGATCTAACTCGGACCAATGTAAGTATGCATATCTTGTATCTTTGCGAACCCTGTGGAAATTGAAAATTACAGTAGAGGAAGCTGCTGCTACAGTGACAGCAGCATTTCTACGTGTCCTGTGCCGAGCAGCTACCTCTCTGCATAGTGACTCAAAGAACACCTGAATACAAGACATCCTCTTATTGGACGAGGTAGAGAGCTGGAGCAGTGACATCATGATCTCCACCTCACCCAAACAGAGAACACCTTGTATTCATTTAAAAAAAATACAAGGATTTCTGGGAATGGTGGCAATGCCTGGCACTGGAATAGGAAGACTTCTGCTAACAATGATTACTACAGTCATTTGCAGCTTATAAAGGGATCACTCAGGTATGAGATACTATACACACGTATATTGGTCCAAACCAAACCAATGTACCTATCAAATAAAAATTTATACCAAAACTTTAACTTTAATGCCGAGTACACACGACCGTTTTTAATGTCATGGATATAAACAATGTTTTTCACGACTTGATTCTTCTCAAGCCTGCCTTGCATACACACTATTGTGAAAAAAAATGCTCGAGCAAAGCGTGGTGACGTACAACACGTACGACGGAACTATAAAGGGGAAGTTCCATTCAAATGGAGCCACCCTTTGGGCTGCTTTTGCTGGTTTCATGTTACCGTGTGTAATGCCGCATACACACAACCGTTTTTCATGACAAGAAAAATGCCATTTTTAAAAATGGTCCTGAAAAACGGTCGTGTGTATGCTCCAGAGCATTTTTCTCTACGAGAAAAATCCCCCAATTTTTTTTTAGAACCTGCTCTATTTTTTCTCGTTGTTTTTCACGTCGTTCTTTTTAACGTCGTGAAAAACGGTCGTGTGTATGCTTTTACGAGGGGAAAAAACGTGCATGCTCAGAATCAAGTATGAGACGGGAGCGCTCGTTCTGGTAAAACTAGCGTTCGTAATGGAAATAGCACATTCGTCACGCTGTAATGGACTGAAAAGCACGAATCGTCTCTCACCAAACTTTATTAACATGAGGATCGGCAAAAGCGTCCCAAAGGGTGGTGCTATTTGAATGGAACTTCCCCTTTATAGTGCCGTCGTACGTGTTTTATACGTCACTGCACTTTGCTCAAGCGTTTTTTTTTTTCATGAACGTGTGAATGCAAGGCAGGCTTGAGAGGAAACACGAAAAATCACGTTGAGAAAAACGTCGTTTTTTTCCATGACATGAATAACGGTCGTGTGTACGCGACATTAGTAAAAGTTTGGTGTTAGCCGATTTGCGCTTTTCAGTCTCTGTGCTTTTCAGTCCGTTACAGCATGACGAATGTGCTATCTCCATTACGAACGCTAGTTTTACCAGAACGAGCGCTCCCGTCTCATAACTTGCTTCTGAGCATGCGTGTTTTTTTTTCCCGTCATTAAAAAAGCATACACATGACCGTTTTTCACGACGAGAAAGAACGACGACGTAAAAAACGACGAGGGAAAAAAAAGAAGCAGGTTCTAAATTTTTAATGGGCATTTTTCTCGTCAAGAAAAATGCTCTGGAGCCTACACACGGCCGTTTTCCACGACCAATTTAAAAAATGGCATGTTTCTCGTGTCATGAAAAACGGTCGTGTGTACGCGGCATAATAAAAAATAAATAAAAATGACACAGTCCTTCAGAGAGACAGATTTCAAATCTTTTGTAACAATAAGAACCTGCCTACACAAACTATTGTTTCGGCAACTCAGTCTATCACATCTTAAATAAATAATTTCAGTGGCCTCAAACTATCAAATGACAGAAGTCCTCCAGCATTTTAGAATATCTAGGCTGAAGGCAACAGAATTGCTTCATTGTTATGTGCATGTTTGTTACGGCTTGTTACCCTTCATGGAAAGATTACTGGAAACAACACTCAAAAAAATCAAGTTTTCTAGTCCTTTGGTTGTTGTTCTAATAAAAGTGTAAATCCTTTGTTTTTTCAATCACTACAAAAATGCAAACTCCAGACAAACACACTTTTTTGTTCTTTTTTTGAATTTTATTTTTTATTTTGGAGATACTGTACGGAAAAAATAAACTAAATGCTCAGAGCTTGTAACGGAGTATAAGCCCTGCACGTCGCAGTATGCTCCCCTCGAGTGGCCATGACACCAACCATCCATTCCAAATATTACTGCTGCATATAAGGAAAAGAAGAGAAGTTCCAAACGCACAATACCAGAGTTGTTTTTAAGTTCCTTGCTGATTTCTAATCTCATGCCGCGTACACACGACCATTTTTCTTGTCGGGAAAAATTACATTTTTACTCTTTGACGAGAAAAACGGTCGTGTGTAGGGGAACAAGCCGTTCCTCGTTTTTCCCGTCGATTTTCTCGACGGTGTTTTCACCGTCGAGAAAATCGATCAACGCGGCATAACTGTAGTTCCCTTTTTAATAAGGGACAACTAAAGCCTATTCATTTTAGATTTTTACATATAAATGTCTAATGTTTGCACAACAAAGTTACATCATATCTGCTTTATTTACTTTATATGAGTTATTATATTAAACATAAATTAAAAATGCTATGGTCTTACATTTAATAAAATAGAGCTTTTGATTATAATCTCTTCTTCTATTGAGCTGGTTTCCTAGATGCATCTAATAAAAAATGACATTTTGCTATAGATTATACATTATGATAAAAACAGCAAATGAGGTTATTGTCAACTCAGAAATTACAGACAGATATATTTTGCTAAAACAAGGGATGAGCTAAAGTCACTTTTGCGATAGAGAAAGCAGCAGGTTTTGCTCTTTCCATCTGTTTTTGCATAATCTTCAAGGCTATATAAACTCTTTGCATATGCAGCACAAGAACATTCCTCCTAAGAAATAATTTAGGTGATATGTTTTGAAAAGGTTGGCCATTTTCTATTTATTTGTTTTAATCTGAAATGTTTAATGCAATTTGTGTATAATCAGGGGAGGAATGCTGGATGAATATGGACATACTGCCACCTTGTGGTATTTTAGGGATCTGTGCAACTATGAAGAATGTGTGTTCAATTATTCTTAATAGATACCTATAATTGATAGAAATGTGTTAGAATACAAAATCATATTTATTAAATGTAATAGAAAATTAAAAACACAAATTTCCCTAGCAATTTGTTTTTTATGGACTTTTAACAGGTGGATTGAACTTTTTTTACTGATAAGCATATACAAATAAGAGGGCTTTAACTAGGCAATATGATCTTGTGCTGAGAAAAGAAGAAAACATTCATGATTAAAAAAAAAAAAAAAAAAACACTTAATATTTTTGAAATATTTTCTTATTCACTGAAGGCTCTGCCCAAATCCATATTTCTCCTGCTCTCTAGGGAAGCGTGATTACAATTTGTGAATCTGTAATTAATTATTTCTGCATGGTTATATAGTCTCCATGCATATTTGTGAACTTCTGCTCATGCTTAGAATTTTTGTACACATTTTGTCACCAGCAATGCCACCGGGACCAATAGAAAAATCTTACATTTTAGGTGGCATTCAGGGGATGGATGTAATTCATTAGTGGTTCACTGGAACAATATCTGTAACCTGAATGAAAGTGAATGGGGGGTTCTTGAGCTCTTTTTTTATGCTTAGGATGTGCCATCTACTGAGAGCCAAGGGAAGCACTCTCACTTTTCCATTACTTTCCTGCTAGGTTTGGAGGTCTAAATGTGGACTCCTAACATCACATAAACACATTCAGGGGAATTCATAAATAGTGTCTATAACACTGTGTAGAATTCCATCATACCATTGCAGGCAGAAATTGATGGCACCAGCAACAGATTCATGTATCTACTGGAAACAGGTACATTCATTTGAGGCAAGCACTGAATGCAGAGGTGCACTGAGACCAAAGTGTCTATATGGACACTGTGTCCTTGGTGCAGCTGAGATCCCTTAACCAGTTCTGTACCGAGCCTATTTTTGACAGTTGCTGTTTCTAAGTTAAAATCATTATTTTTTGCTAGAAAATTACTTAGAACCCCCAAACATTACATATTTTTTTCAGACACCCTAGAGAATAAAATGGTGATCGTTGCAATACTTTATGTCACACCGTATTTGTGCAGCAGTCTTACAAATGCAATTTTTTGGGGAAAAATACACATTTTTTTATAAAAAAATAAGAAAACAGTAAAGTTAGCCCAAGTTGTTTCTATATTGTGAAAGACAATGTTATGGTGAGTAAATTGACATCCAACATGTCATGTTTCCAAATTGTGCCCGCTCGTGGAATGGCAACAAACTTTGGCACTTAAACATCTCCATAGGCGACGTTTAAAAATGTCTACAGGTTATCAGTTTAGAGTTACAGAGGAGGTCCCGTGCTAGAATTATTGCTCTCACTCTAATGATCACGGCAATATCTCTCATGTGTGGTTTGATCACAGTTTTCATACGTGGGTGTGACTTACGTATGCTTTTGCTCGGAAGGGATGTGGCGCTTTTAATCCTCAAATCTCACATCTACACTTAAAAGCAATTTAAAAAACGAAAGTCTTTTTTTTTTTTTTTTTAAATGGGCCATTTAAGGCCGGAGGGTGGAAGTGACGTTTGACGTCACTCCGGTCCTCCAAGGGCATAGAGTCGAGTGGGGGCCATCTTGCCCTCACTCGACTTTCTGCCCATCCATCACAACCATCGGATCGTTTCGGAGGGGCACCTTTTCCGCCACCCATAAAAGTAATCTTGCAGCGAATGAGACCACTTTTATGTGAAAGTGGATCACCTGCTGTATAAAAAAATACCGGGGTTATGGCAGCTATCTGCTGCCATAACAACAGTATTTAATGTCAAAATCATGACGTATATATACAGTGAGCGGAAGTGGTTACTGCACTACAGCTGTCAGATATCCCAGTGGCCTAGGAATTTTGTAGCCTTGTTGGCATAGCCTGATGGGGATTCAGAAACACTATTTCCCTATCAGGTCCACTTCCCTTGTGACTGACAGCAGGCAGTGAGTAGATTCCATAGCCTGCTATTGGTTGTCACTGCCTTCTGTCAATCAAAAGGAAAGAACAGACCTGAAGGGGGACTAGTCCCTCAGCTTCATCATTCAGGCTCCACCCACTGTCAGTATCACTGATTGCTAGGAGTCTGTGGTCTGTGAAGCCGACAGCATCCTTGAAAACAAGCGAACGGTAGGGATGGAATGGTCTACGAGGGGCAAACATACTGTCCTGCTACACAGCATACAGAGACAGGCACTCAGCCTGTCTCTGTGCGCCATCTTAGAGTTTGTCTTAATTACCTCCAGTTTTTATATCTGGGAATTGGAGGCAATTTATTTTGAATTAAGCGCCACGTAAAAAAAACAAAACACAACTACCTAAATCTGTTGCACATGTCCGTAAAGCTACTAAAACTGTCAGCAGGCATTTTTAAATCTGGTGCAGGCAATTTTAAAGGGCCATACCACCACAAAAGTGTTTTCTTGCATTCCCCTGACAATGAGAAGGCAGCATTAGCTATAAAGGCATCTTTTGGGTTGACAATTGTGTATCTAAAGCCAAAAAATGTTTACTAGTTTTTAATGGAATGTGAAAGGGTTAGAATCTTTGTCAAGTTTTTATTGCTAAAGAGAATCTCTCATTTTGTCCTGCTGACTATTGTCACCAGACAGAAAGTGATGGAAAATCCAACATTTAACAGTTGTCACTGAAACAGTAAGTGGGAGAAATTCTTCCAATGGAAACATCTATTTCGTTGACCACTAAGAGAGGATTCTCCTAACTTTCAGGATAATTCCTCTTACAATTTAATAAAAAGGGGGGAGAAAAAGGGGGGAAGGGATAATTATAGAAGTATATTCCTATATGTGTATCTGGGTAGAGGGAGATTAGACGGTTTTGATTAGTCAATCCTTCCTCAGTAATCCAAATAACAAAACCCTACACCTGAGAATAATTGACTTACAAGGTGGATTATTAAATATACTAATAATAAATTATTTTTCTACAACCCATAGTTTCTCATTGAAGAATCCTCTATCAGGAGGGACCTTTTCCCTGCTCCTTCTTTTTTAATTCCTCTTACTATCTGATGTGTCTCCACCACAGGAAGTCAAGGCAAATCTCCCCAATAGGACAAAGACTGCAAAAGAAACATATCTCATCTAACCAATCCAATTAATAGGTTGGGCCACACCCTAATCACCCCATGCAGCACATATTCCTCCCAAAACTGTAGAACTGCCAGCTTCCGCTTTACTCTCCTGCTGACGGCTGCTGCTGCTGGCACACAGGGGGACATTTCAGGATGAAAAGCAGGGGAAGGGTCGGTAGATATGTAATTTCCCGGCCCCTTACTTTTGTGAATGAACACAGTGAGTGATCAGTACTGATGCATACTATAAAACTAATGTTACCGTAATCTACTGCATTCAAGTGCATACACACCACTACAGCCAAAGGGTAAACTGTAATGAAATTACAAGTACAGACAGTCCCAGAGTTACAAACATCTGACTTACAAAGTGTCTCCACTGAAGCTTTATCACCAATCCTTGTTTCCACAACAACCCAACATTTTCTAAATCCAATTGTCACAGGGACAGAAAGTGAGGTGAAATCTTCTGAACAGGGGCACAGACAGCAAAACAAATGTTACCAGGGTGTTAACCCTTCCCTATGTTTTCCAAAAAACTCAAAAAATATACAATTTTTACACTTTAAAAATGTACCTGTTAAAACTTACATACATATTCAGAATCTTGTTTGTAACCTGGGGACTGTCTGTAGCAGCAAAACGTTGATGGAACTTGTGACACACGCACGTATATAAATGCTACGTTCCAGCAATAATTCTTCATGGCAGCCATGACTTAGTGGCACATGAAGGTCCTTTTTCCAACTGATTCAAGCTTCACAAGAAACACCTAAATCTATCTTTGTATAGAAATTCCACAAAATACAACATAAAAATGATGCTGACTATTATCTGTAGGTTAAAGAAAACCTTTATTTTACTAGATTTATATACACTATTTAGGTATTCTTGTGAATTTGCTACTTCGCATAAAAAACTGAAACAATAAGAAAAAAAACAAAAAAAAAACAGTCTCCATTAACTTCAATGTAATAGACAATACACTTAAATCTGCAGAGAAATTAATGACTAGTAAATTAAAAGAACAGCAGGAGGCACTTTCAAATAGGAGATACAGTATATAAGTGCTCTTATCATGCCAGTAGGTTGGAGAATTGGTATATTTATTTAATTTGTTGTTGATGACCCAATAGTTATTGAAATGCTAAATTCTACTTCTCAATTATCCTATTGTACTTCTTTTATTATGATACTCTATATAGATGCATGGACCCAGTCAACATAATTGGTTGTAGGCAATTCCGACCGTATCCCATTTTAATATTACTGGTTCACAGAGCAGAAAAACTTCAGTCTATTGGTCCATTTAATCTGGCCATTTCGTGTATTAATGGGTTCATTCCAAGAGCATGGCTTATTCTAATTATATTAAAATAATGTATTGTTTTTTTTTCTCTAATGAATATTTACTTGCTGTAAATTGCTTCTTCTAAAACCATTTAAAGAAAATTCCCATTACCTGATTGGTCAGCTCCCCACACTAGTTTTGGAGTTTTTTTTTTTTCATTACAAATGCAATGCATATAACAATATACATAAGTAAAATATATCATATTTAATACTAGAATACATTTCAATTATGCATAGTAAACAACGCGTCATATGTTTAAAGTTTATTGTGTCACTTCTTTACTGTGAAAGTGACCAAAGATCTTATACCTATCCCCTGGTTTCCTTTAGGAACATGTGCTAAATAAAAATCATTATAAGGATGTTCTCTTCCCTGTGTTAAACCACAATAACCAATTAGATACAGTATACTACAACTTGCATTTCACATAACAGATTGGTGACTATGGTGTAACAGTTAATGCACTCTGAGCATTTGAATTTCTCCTCTTTTACTCCACTTTTACTCCTTGCAGGAAAAAATCAGCTTAAAAATGTGCCTAACTATGCATTGCACACGTGCCTAGGATTGTCAAGCTTTAGAGAGTTCATGGATTCTATTGGCCAGAATATTAATTTATTTTGGCCAATGAAATGAATAAACATTCAAGTGCTTAACGCGTCTAGTGTTTACAAGCGTTTAGGCGCATTTAGGCACATCAAGCATTTTTTCTGCCAGAAAGCTCCTCTCTTGCATGTTGTTTGTTTTGTGGGGGCTTTTTTTTTCAGCCTGTAATCGCTCCTCTTCTAATACACCTTTAAACGCCTAGGTGCGCATGGACACATAGGATAACATAGAGGTGCTTAAAGCGGAGCCCCACACAAAAGGGGAAGCTACGCTTATCTGCCTCCCCCCCTCCGCTGTAACATTTGGCACCTTTTGGGGTGGAGCGAGAAGCAGGGAACAAGTACCCGATCCCACTTCTGGCTGAGTTTGCCACGGCAAACTCACCGGGAAGTTCGACCCACCTCCTCCTGCTTCTCCCAATTAGAGAGTGCAGTGTGCTTCACGAGGAGTGGAGTGCAGCTTCACTGCCAGTTTCCCTTCGTGGAGGTGGCAGTGGCAGCACTAGATAGCTGATTGAAAAATGGAGACTCCGCTGGATTCCTGGACAAGTAAATGTCCTAATATTAAAAGTCAGCAGCTACAGTATTTGTAGCTGCTGACTTTTATTTTTTTCTGCCGGAGCCTGTAGATCCTCATTAATAAGCCATTTAGGAAAAAAAATGTTAAAGCACCCAGTGTGTTTAAGCCCTGATGCCGCGTACACACGATCGGAAATTCCGACAAGAAAAACGTGTTTTTTTTCCAACGGAATGTTGGCTCAAACTTGTGTTGCATACACACGGTCACACATATCTTGTTGGAAATTCCGACTGTCAAGAACGCAGTGACGTACGACACGTACGACGGCACTATAAAAGGGAAGTTCAATACCCTGTGCGGCACCCTTTGGGCTCCTTCTGCTAATCTCATGTTAGTTGAAGTTTGGTGAGAGACGGATTCGCGCTTTTCAGCCTCGTGCTTTTCCGTCCGTTCCTGCTGTTCAGTAGGGATGAGCGAACACCCCCCAGTTTGTTTTGCATCAGAACATGCGAACAGGCAATAAGTTTGTTCGAACATCCCAACACCGTTAAAGTCTATGGGACACGAACATGAAAAATCTAAAGTGCTAATTTTAAAGGCTTATTTGCAAGTTATTGTCATAAAAAGTGTTTGGGGACCCGGGTCCTGCCCCAGGGGACATGGATCAATGCAAAAAAAAGTTGTAAAAACTTCAGTTTTTTCGGGAGCAGTGATTTTAATAATGCTTAAAGTGAAACAATAAAAGTGAAATATTCCTTTAAATTTCGTACCTGGGGGGTGTGTATAGTATGCCTGTAAAGTAGCGCTTGTTTCCCGTGCTTAGAACTGTCCCTGAACAAAATGTAATTTCTGAAAGGAAAAAAAGTAATTTAAAAGTACTAGCGGCTGTAATTAATTGTCGGCTCCTGGCAATACAGAGAAAATTCATTGATAAAAAAAAAAAAAAAATGCGTGGGGGTCCCCCCAAATTCAATTACCAGGCCCTTCAGGTCTGGTATGGATATTAAGGGGAACCCTGCGCCAAATAAAAAAAAAATGGCGTGGAGTTCCCCCAAAAATCCATACCAGACCCTTATTCGAGCACGCAACCTGGCAGGGCGCAGGAAAAGAGGGGGGACGAGAGAGCGCCCCCCCTCCTGAACCGTACCAGGCCACATGCCCTCAACATGGAGAGGATGCTTTGGGGTCTGGACCCCAAAGCACCATGTCCCCATGTTGATGGGGACAAGGGCCTCATCCCAACAACCCTTGCCCGGTGGTTGTGGGGGTCTGCGGGCGGGGGGCTTATCAGAATCTGGAAGACCCCTTTAACAAAGGGGACCCCCAGATCCCGCCCCCCCTATGTGAATTGGTAGGGAGTACATAGTACCCCTACCATTTCACAAAGAAAGTGTAAAAAATTTTAAAAAAACACAGACACAGTTGGGATAAGTCCTTTATTAAAAATAAAAAAATAAAAAAAAGATTCCATCGGTGGTAATCCACTCTCGATCTCCACTCCAGTGATGTCGGTATCCAGCGACGGATGATCTGCAGGCTCCAGCGATGATGTCCAGCGAGGAACAGCACATGGTCCTGTCTCCACCGGAGACACCCTGGGAATGACGTTGCGGCAGCCTGACAGGTCTTATGTAGCTGAGGACGGGGCCACCCATTACGTGACCCTCTGATGCAAGGGGAAACCCGGGCTTTCCCAGTGACGTGCGGGTGACCCCGCCCCCTCTGATGCAACGGGAAACCTGCGCTACATCAGAGGGAGCGGGGTCACCCGTCACGTCACTGGGAAAGCCCGGGTTTCCCCTTGCGTTAGAGGCTGACGGGGTCATGTGACGGGTGGCCCCGTCCTCAGCTATATAAGACCTGTCAGGCTGCCGTGACATCATTCCCGGGGGGGCCTCCGGTGGAGACAGGACCATGTGCTGTTCCTCGCTGGACATTATCGCTGGAGCCTGCAGATCATCCGTCGCTGGATATGGACATCACTGGAGTGGAGATCGAGAGTGGATTACCACCGCTGGAATCTTTTTATTATTTAAAAAAAAAAATTTTTAATAAAGGACTTATCCCAACTGTGTCTGTATGTTTTTTCACAATTTTTTACACTTTCTTTGTGAAATGGTAGGGGTACAATGTACCCCTTACCAATTCACATGGGGGCAGGATCTGGGGGTCCCCCTTGTTAAAGGTGTCTTCCAGATTTCGATAAGCCCCCCACCCGCAGACCCCCACAACCACCGGGCAAGGGTTGTGGGGATGAGGCCCTTGTCCCCATCAACATGGAGACATGGTGCTTTGGGGTCCAGACCCCAAAGCATCCTCCCCATGTTGAGGGCATGTGGCCTGGTACGGTTCAGGAGGGGGGGCACTCTCTCGTCCCTCCCTCTTTTCCTGTGGCCTGCCAGGTTGCATGCTCGGATAAGGGTCTGGTATGGATTTTTGGGGGGAACTCCACGCCATTTTTTTTTTATTTGGCGCGGAGTTCCCCTTTAAATACATACCAGACCTGAAGGGTCTGGTATAGATATTTGGAGGAACCCCATGTCATTTTTTTTTAATTTGGCGCAGGGTTTCCCTTAATATCCATACCAGACCTGAAGGGCCTGGTAATTGAATTTGGGGGGACCCCCACGCAATTTTTATTTTATTTTTTTATCAATGACTTTCAATTACTTTTCTCTGTATTGCCGGGAGCCGACAATTCATTACAGCCGCGAGTACTTTTAAATTACCTTTTCTCTTATCGTCCATGGACCGACGCAGCTCTCATACTGATTACATGTGGGTATATGTCCCTGCTCACAGGAGAAGACCTAGGCAGAATGTTAGAGGTTAAAACATTCTAGAACAAGCCAGAGCTGAACAGCCCCGCCCAGGGGGGTGGTCCCTCCGGACATTACCCTCCCACCTGCAGCTAGCAGCCACAGTTTTTTTCTGCCTAGCAGAAGGAGAAGACGTGGCTCTCTGGAGCCAGTCTCCTGGAAGATTTTACTTTTGATTTTTATTCCTTTGGGAATTTTATTATTTCATTTTTGAGACCTTCAATCAACTGTCAGCTGGGCAACAGGTTGGGTACACTAGCATCCTCGTAGTCTTCCCTGTCCGACCATCGAGCGTGCTGATCCTCGCCTTGCGTGCGTGAGACTCAGTTCACGACATACCCCATGGCTCCAGGGGTGGCCGGGTTGCTTTCATGCTCCCGCGGTCCTCTCAAGATTGAACAGTACTTGACTGACTGTATCTCTCGCGGTGGACCGGGCCGACAGCTACGCAGTATGACTCTGTGATAGGTCTGTCTGAAACAAGCCAGTGGGTCCCTGAAAGGGACGGGTAAGTAGTCTCTCCTACTGCAGGTGAGTACATGCTGGCTGTGTTTCTGTGTGTGGGGGTTTCTCCCTGTCTCCCCCCTGTTTTGCTGCTCTCTGCACCCTGTACTGGTGCTGTGCTGTGGGGTGCTTGGGGGTCACTCTGGCCTGGCTGGGCGCTCATGTCTGCAGTTTTTTTCTGGTGTGTGACGTGATTATTGCGTTCGCCATTGGCGCTGTTTGAGGTGGTTATTGCGTGTGCCATTGGCGCGCATTAGAGCTTTGAATTTTGCGCTCGGCGGCCATCTTGGCGTTCAGTGGCACAGTTATAGCTGCGGCCGGCGGCCATATTCTTGTGGCCGCCGCGCATTTATTTCTGGCGGTGGCGCGAATCCCCTCACAATCTCCTCACAGACTGAGCTGTCCTTAAGGGTTGGTGGGTCCTCCCGGGTATCCCGTCCTCAGCCTCAGCGTAGCCAGTGGGTGGACTGTATATTCACTGTATAGTGTATAAGGTCTCAGAGGGTGGTGTTTATGGAGTCTGATACACCTGCTCTCCACACTTGCCTGGGGCAACTGGCAGTGCTGCACAGTTAAACATGTTCATATGTTTCCTGCACCTGCGGTCCTTATGGACCAGTTGTCAGCAGTCCTGGAATCATTCCTGTCAGAGTGGAAGCGGTGTGCGAGCAAAAGGAGCTATAAGCCCCCTACCCCCCACAAAAATCTTTAGTGAAGGAGTGCTCTGAGTCAGATATGGGCCTAGCTACTATGCTCAGGACCCTACCTCTGAATATTTAATGTTTATGAACAGGACATTCCCTTGTGAGGAAGACTCCAGTTCTGTGTCAGTGAATGACAGGGCGCTTGTAAGTGATCTCATTGATGATGTGAGAAACACTCCCAGGCTGGAATTGCTGTGACAAGCTTTTCTTTTACACAGTTTCCTCACTGTTTTCCTCACACACTGCCTCAAGAGCAACATGGATGAGGGAGGACTTTATTCATTTATGTCTCTAATCCCTGTGAGCCTTCTGTGTGATACCTGAGGTAACATTTCCCGCCATTTCCTGGGGAATGATTTGAGCTCTGACAGACACACGGTCTGAGGATCAGAGGTTACCTGTTACCTGCATGCTGCTTCAGCAGCACAGTCAAGCAGGTTGGAATGATACAGAGAAGATTATGCGCCTCTGCACCATAATTTAAACTCATCCTATACCTCTAAACTGCATACATTCACAGTGTATGTATGTGTTATTGGTCTCTGTGTCTGCGTGGCTGTCCCCACGTTCCAATGCTGTGTTTCAGTGCCATACATGATATAAACGTACAAAATATGTTTATGCACGACTCCAGATACATTCACAGTATATGTATGTATTATACTCTCTGGGTTGGCGGGGGCTCCGGTGTCCTCCCGCACTCTCATGGTATGTGCGCTTCGGCTCTCTGCACAGTATAGACATGTTCAATATGTTTATTGCACATATTATACATGTTTACAGTATGGGTATACTGTTTGCGTGGGGTTCCTCCGGGTACTCCGGTTTCCCCCCACGCTCCAATGGAAATGCACAGCATAATCATGTGCAATATGTTGATTCACATGCTATCATTCCTACACGGTATCTGTGTGCTGTCTGCGTGGAGTTCTTCCGAGTGTTCCGGTTTCCCCCCACGCGCTGACGGTATGTGCGCCTTTGGCCGTCTGCACAGTTAAACATGTTCAATGTTTATCACGCATGCTATAATACCTACACGGTATGTGTAGGCAGTCTGTGTGGTTTTCCTCCAGGTACTCCGGTTCACTCCCACACTCCATTGGTATTGGCGCTTCGGCGCTATGCACAGTCTAAATTTGTGCGATTGGATATCCACATACTAACATACCTACCCGGTATGTCTTTGCAGTCTGCGTGGGTTTCTGCCCACGCTACATGACATGCATGCCTTTGGTGCAATACACGATGTAAACATACACATTATGTTTATACACTACACTAAATACATTCACAGTAGTTGTAGGTATTGCATTCTCTGAGTATGCGTGGGGTACTTCGGTTCCTCCCACGCGCCAACGGTGTGCGCGCCTTCGGTGCTATGCACACATGAGCTTGTGCAAAAGGTTTAGCACACACACTATAATACCTACACGGTATGCGTATGCAGTCTGCGTGGGTTTCTGCCCATGCTACATGACATGCATGCCTTTGGTGCAATACACTGTGTAAACATACACATTATGTCTTTACACTACACTAAATACATTTACAGTAGCTGTAGGTATTGCATCCTCTGAGTATGCGTGGGGTACTTCGGTTCCTCCCACGCGCCAACAGTGTGCGCGCCTTCGGTGCTATGCACACATTGGGCTTGTGCAAAATGTTTAGCACACATACTATAATACCATACACAGTATGCGTATGCAGTCTGCACGGGTTTCATCTGGGTGCTCAGGTTTCTCCCCTGCGTTCCAATGGTGTGTGCATTCTCAGCGATATGCACAGTATAAACATGTGCAATTTGTTTATTCGCAGGCTAACATACCTACACGGTTGTGTACGCAATCTGCGTGGCTGGTTTACGTCCAGGCCCCGATGATGTGCGTGCCTTCGTCGCTGGCACAGTATATACGCGTTTAATAGGTTTATCCACAAATACTAAACTACATACGCCGTATGTGGTGGTATTATGCTCTTTGTGGCTGGGTGGGTTTCCTCCCACACTCTCCATTTGTGCGTTTGATGCAATACATAGTATAAACTATGTGTTTGCACAATCAGCACCTATCCATGGGTAGCTGCTGGATGGAGCATTGTCACAAGGATCCCTGGTTTCAGGGGTATCACTTTCCACCTGCTTTCAGTGGTGATCAGAAGCGCTGGCTTGGACTGTGTTCGCCAGGCTGGGGTTAGCGTTACGCCCGTTAGTGGCTGCGTCTCTGGCATTTTTTGTAGCTCAATGACTGGGCAAAAGCTTCTGCTTCATCCATCAGTCGTCTAGCAGGTGCACTACAACTGCTTTAGCATTTAGGGTCTCTGTGCCCGGGGTGGGTTTGCGCCACCTGTGGAGGCTGAGGTACTAGTCCTCTGACCGAGTTTCTAGGGAAGTTCCGTCAAGTTGCCTTTATTGGCCAACATTTGAGGCACCCTGTACACTGGGGCCTCCCTTCTCCGATACATTGCGGAGTCTCTTTGGGATTTTCATACATCTCGCTGCAAGACGGTCCTGTCGGCCGTGTGCATTGCAGGCGAAGGGTCCTTGCATCCGGAGGTGTTTCCACCTTCTTTACCGGAGGTGGGGCACCGGAAGTGGACCTTGTGGCCTCTCGACTTACTCGCAAGGTGGCAAGATCGTGGTCAGGTCCAGGGACCCCTGGGCGGATGCGTCAGACGCGTTGGAAGCCCGTGGGGGCAGTATCGCCTGATATATGCTCACCCTCTGCTACTGTTGTTGCCTAGCCGGCTTCGCAGAGCATACTTCATCCTGCTTTACAGTCCTTGGCTTTAATGGCATGGCTGTTTAAAGCCAGGTGCTAAAGGACCGAGTTCTCTCGTATTCGGTCATCTCTTCTATGTTGTGGACACGGGAATCTTCCTCCAGAAAGATATCTCACCGTACCTGGAAGGCTTACATCACTATGTGCGAGGAACTTGAGTGGCATCCTCGGATGTATTCCGTTCCCAGGATTTTGCTGTTCTTACAGCATGGTGTGACCCAAAAGCTGGCCTTACATACCTTTTTTGAGGGTCGGATTTCGGCCCGGGCTGTCTTTTTCAACGACCGCTACCGGGCCATTCCTTGATTAGCACGTTTTGTGCAGGGGGTTCGCCATGTGATCCCCCCTGTCAAGCCTCCTCTCCCTACTTGGGATCTGATTTTGATGCATCTCGGTTCTCCAAGAACATCCCTTTGAGAATATCAGAGAGATTCCTCTCTTGACCTTGTCCCGGAAGTTGGCCTTAGTGGCCATTGCCTCGGTTAGACGGGTGTCTGAGTTGGCGGCCTTGTCCGGCAAGTCGCCTTACTTGGTCCTCCATAAGGATATGTTGGTGTTGCGCCCACGACCATCCTTCTTTTCTAAGGATGGTCTTGGCCTTTCACCTTAAGAAGGAAATTGTTCTTCCGTCCTTGTGTCCTCACCCATCGCATCCCTGAAAGTTTGCGCTTTATACATTAAGATGGGTACAAGCCTTACGAGTGTACCTGTCTGCTACTGTTCTGTCTGGTCCAAAACAGGGCCGAGCGGTGTCGTCTGCCACCGTCTTTAGGTGGATCAGGCAGACCGTCATACAGGCCTATGCCCTTTAAGGGGAGGGCGCCTCCCTTTCCGGTTTCGGCGCATTCCACCAAGGCAATTGGTGCTTCCCGGGCCTTCCAACATCAAGCGTCAGTTGCACAAGTGTGCAAGGCGACGACCTGGTCGTCCGTTCATACCTTTTCAAAGTTCTACAAGGTTGATGTGGCTGCATCTTCGGATGCTTCCTTCGGCCGCAAAGTGTTGCAGGCCGCTGTCTAATGTTGCAACTCCTCCATGAGGGGCTCTGCTGGTTTGGAGTGAAGTTTTGGTTGTTCCTTACTTTTTTTTCTCCCACCCTTTTCTTATACTGCTTTGGGACGTCCCACATGTAATCAGTATGAGAGCTGCGTCGGTCCATGGACGATAAGAGAAAATAGAATTTTTGTAATCACCGTAAAATCCGTTTCTCTGACGTCCATGGACCGACGCAGCACCCACCCTTCCTTTTAAGTTTGTACTGCTTTGTTACGAACTGAGGCTGCTAGCTGCAGGTGGGAGGGTAATGTCCGGAGGGACCGCCCCCCTGGGCGGGGCTGTTCAGCTCTGGCTTGTTCTAGAATGTTTTAACCTCTAACATTCTGCCTAGGTCTTCTCCTGCGAGCAGGGACATATACCCACATGTAATCAGTATGAGAGCTGCGTCGGTCCATGGAAGTCCAAGGATTTTTTCCTTCAGAAATGACATTTTGTGCAGGGACAGTTCTAAGCACAGGAAACAAGCGCTACTTTACAGACATACTATACACACCCCCCAGGTACGAAATTTAAAGGAATATTTCACTTTTATTGTTTCACTTTAAGCATTATTAAAATCACTGCTCCCGAAAAAACTTCAGTTTTTAAAACTAATTTTTGCATTGATACATGTCCCCAGGTCCCCAAACACTTTTTTTGACAATAACTTGCATATAAGCCTTTAAAATTAGCACTTTAGATTTCTCCCATAGACTTTTACAGGGTGTTCCGCGGCTTTTCGAATTTTCCGCAAACACCCCAAATTGTTCGCGAACGGGCGAACAGGCAATGTTCGAGTCGAACATGAGTTCGACTCTAACTCGAAGCTCATCCCTACTGTTCAGTTTGTGCTTGTGGGTTCGTATCTGTTTTTCAGTGCGTGTAGTCAGTTCGTATCTGGTTTTCAGTGCATTCTTGTCTGCTCGTTTCTGATTTTCAGCTCGTTCTTCATAGGCCTTTCTGTTCTTCAGTGCATTCTGTTAGTTCGTTCTGACCAACCAACCGTTTTCTAGCCATGTTGTGGCCACGTACTCATCATAGAAGGACAAAGAGAGACAGGGCTCTCGCAAAATGGGATTTTAGGGGGGGACACCGGTTCTGTTGTAGGTGAGTACACTTGAGACAGTAATTTAGAAAAATATAAATGTCTTCATAAATCTTTAAAATTGATATTGCAATTGATACAAAATCATAAAAAGCTTAGAAACAAAGAACTAGATTGTGAAGCTAGCCAACATGTTTTGCACTGTTGTGCTTCGTCAGGGCTTAGCACTTGTCTTTTATTTCATCAAGTCTGTATAAGACACAAAAGTTTGTAATTAATGTCAAGCAGTGATATAATATCAATACATATGCTCATCATAGAGTTCGTGCTGTGCTGGGGCTTGGTGTTGGGGTTCTTACTTTGACCCTAGCCCAGTTCATGAACAGGGTGGAGAGGAGTTCATGGACGAAGAATTGGTTGCTCCAGCGTGACCAATTCTGTCATATGCCTTTGCTGCGGGAGATCCAGGAGAATAATCCTGATAATTTCAGGAATTATCTCCGGATGACGGACCCCGTTTTTCACTGTCTGTTGGCTTTGCTGTCCCCTTATATTACAAAGCAGGACACCTGCATGCGGCAAGCCTTCACTCCCGAGCAAAGGCTAGTCGCCACGTTGCGATACTTGGCGACAGGGAGAAGTCTGCAGGACCTCAAGTTCTCGACAGGCATCTCCCCCAAGGCTCTGGGAGTCATTATTCCAGAGACCTGTTCTGCCATCATACAAGTCCTGCAGAAGGACTATATTAAGGTAAGTTTTCTCCTTTAACATCACATTCTATGTATTTAATGTATGCTAATGTATTGTATTTCTTTCATCATTCCCTAATTACCATAATTGTAATATGCTGTGAATGTCCCCTTTGTCCTCATGCATGCTGTAAGCTTTGAATGCTCCTTTTTTGGCCTACATGCAAATTTGCCTTCACTAACCTCTCCAGCATGCTATCCTGGGCCCATACACACCTAGCCTAGTCACTGAACAATGTATTTTGTCAGCTCCCTTTTAGTGCTTTACCCTAAACACCCCTTAAAATGTGTACAAATGTTATTGTTCTCATTAAATTCAGGCAGAGTGCCAGAGGCATTTTTTTGGGGTCCCAAACTCATCTAGAACCCAACCCCCTAAAAGTTTTACAATGGGCCATCAGAGGTGGTGAGGAATCTGATAAGTGGACCCTATATTTTTGTCTTTAAATACTCCTTAAAATAAATGTTATACTGATGTTGGCCAAGAATGTTTGTGTCTAATCTGCTTGCAATGTTATGTGCAAAAGTACTCTTTTTTTTTTTTTCTGGTTTGACTCCACAGTTTCCTTTAACGCCACAGGAATGTCAGACTGTGGCTTCCCAATTTGCCGAGCGGTGGGACTTTCCCAACTGCGGAGGGGCAATCGATGGGAAACATGTCCACATCGTCCCACCACCCCACTCAGTGTCATACTATTTTAACTATAAGGGGTTTCATAGTATCGTGTTGATGACGGTGGTGTCGGCGACATATGAGTTTTTATATGTGAACATGGGGAAGAATGGCCGGATGTTGGATGTCGGATGGTGGAGTCGTTACCCAGACCGAGTTTTCCAGATGGCTCCAGAGTGGTGGCTTGGGATTTCCACCAGAACCTGCGAACGGACCAAAAGTTTGCACGAACTATCGAACCCTGTTAAAGTCTATGGGACTCGAACGTTCGGAATAAAAAGTGCTAATTTTAAAGGCTAATATGCAAGTTATTGTCCTAAAAATGGTTTGGGGACCCGGGTCCTGCCCCAGGGGACATGTATCAATGCAAAAAGAAGTTTTAAAAATGGAAGTTTTTTCGGGAGCAGTGATTTTAATGATACATAAAGTGAAAAAAAAAGTGAAATATTCCTTTAAATATCGTACCTGGGGGGGGGGGGGTCTATAGTATGCCTGTGAAGTGGCACGTGTTTCCCGTGTTTAGAACTGTCCCTGCACAAAATGACATTTCTAAAGGAAAAATAGTAATTTAAAACTGCTTGCGGATTTAATGTAATGTCTGGTCCCGGCAATATGGATGAAAATCATTGAGAAAAATGGCATGGGTACCCCCCCCCCCCAGCCCATTACCAGCCCCTTTGGGTCTTGTATGGATATTAAGGGGAATCCCGCACCCAAATTAAAAAAAGAAAAGGTGTGGGGCCCCCAGGCCCTATATACTCTGAACAGCAGTATACAGTCGGTGCAAACAAGACAGGCACTGTAGGTTTGTTGTTACGTAGAATATGTTTGTAATTTTGAACTGGTAAATTTTTAAAGTGTAGCTCTAGCCAAAAAATCTATTTTTAAGCTTTTTAGAAAACATAGTGAAGGGTTATCACCCCTGTAACATTTGTTTTGCTGTCTGTGCACATTTCACCTCACTTTCCGTCCCAATGACAAATGTTTTTTGAAAATTTGGGGGTTTTAGTGAAACAAGGGTTGGTGATAAAGCATCAGTGGAGAGGAGACACCTTTTTCCCATATTAACTCTTACAGGAGAGAATTTCCCTTCCTAGGGGTAGATCTCCTCTCACTTCCTGTCTCTTTTCGTTTGCAAGTAGGAGTCGTTTGTAAGTTGGATGTTTGAAAGTAGGGGTCTGCCGTATATACTCTGCAGAAATTTGGCCCTTAGGTGTTGGTGTTGCCACAACACTGTAAGCCCTCACAGTTACTCTTGGTGGGCGCTGGAACGCCCTGCTGTGAACTATTATATCAAGAATTGTAATTACACGCCCTTGTTGAACAGTGGTAGGAAAAATTGGGCCTTTGGTGATGGTGGTGGTGCTGGTGCCACAACACTTTAAGTCCTCACAGTTACTCTTGGTGGGCGCAGGAATGGGCCCAGCTGTGAAATATTAGATCAAGAATTGTAATTACATGCCCCTGTTGAACAGGGGCAGAAAAATTGGGCCTTTGGTGGTGGTGGTGGTGGAGGTGTTTCCACAACACTGTAAGCCCTCACAGTTACTCTTGGTGGGCGCAGGAATGGGCCCTGCTGTGAAATATTAGATCAATAATTGTAATTACATGCCCCTGTTGAACAGGAGCATAAAAATTGGGCCTTAGGCACTGGTGCCACAACACTGCAACCCCTCACAGATACTCTAGTTGGAGCACAGGAATGAGCCCTGCTGCAAAGTATTGCATCAAAAATTGTAATTACACGCCCCTGTTAAACAGGGGCTGAAAAATTGGGCCTTAGCCACTGGTAGCGGTGCCCAGAACCAAAAATGTTCTTACAAGCTATCAGCATGATCATTGAGGAGGAAGAGGATAGTCACTCAGCATAACAGGATAGTCATTTAGCGTCAGCATAGGCAGTCTTGAAGGGATCTGACATTTCAAAAAAATTATTCGTTTACATTAGCATCAGGTGCTTGGTAGCTGGTGGTGATCCAAGACTGATTCATTTTTATGAAGGTCAGTCGATCGATCAAGTCAGTGGACAGGCGCACCCTGTGATCGGTTACAAAGCCTCCAGCAGCACTGAATGTGCGTTCCGAAAGAATGCTGGATGCAGGACAGGCCAGTAGCTCAATTGCATACTGTGCAAGCTCTGGCCAGTGATCCATCCTCAAGACACAGTAACCCAGAGGATTTTCAGTGGGAAAGGTGTCCAAGTCTGATCTTGCCCCTAGGTATTCCTGCACCATATAAACCAGACGCTGGCGATTGTTGCTGAAACCGATCATACCTTGGGGCTGCAGACTAAAAAATTGTCTGAACGCATCGGTCAGACAGCCACCTTCTCCACCGCTCCTTCTTTGACTGACCGAAGCCTCAGCAATACGTTGTCCAGGACCAGGAATTTGTAACCTCCCAGTCTCTGGGAACGCGTTGCACAGACCTTTCTGCAAGGCCTCCCGAAGATGTTTCATCCTCTGCTCCCTCTGCGACGGCAAGATAAGGTCCGCAACCTTACCCTTGTAACGTGAATCAAGGAGGGTTGCCAGCCAGTAATGATCCCTCTCCTTGATAGCACGAATACGAGAATCCTTCCGCAGGCTTTGCAGGATCAGGGAGGCCATGCAGCGTAGGTTTGCTGAGGAATTCGGTCCGGAGTCCTCTGGGTCACTCAGGAAGACATGATTCGCAGCCACCTCCTCCCAGCCACGTACAAGTCCATGGGTGTCTTGGAACTGTAATTGATCCTTTGAAGACTGCTACTGATGCTGAGTGCTAGGTTCCACCTCCATGCTGACACAATCCTCCTCCTTCTCCTCCTTGTCCTCTTCCTGTGTGATAGGCGGGCCAGCAGGAACACTGTCTGGATAAAGGGGGCCTTGAAAAGTAAGGAAGTCCTCCTCTTCATCTCTCTGTTCTGCCTCAAGTGCCCTGTCCATTATTCCACGCAGCGTGTGCTCCAACAGGTGGACAAGAGGGACAGTGTCACTGATGCATGCACTGTCACTGCTCACCATCCTCGTGGCCTCCTCAAATGGTGCCAGGACAGTGCATGCATCCCTGATCATGACCCACTAGCGTGGCAAAAAAACAAGCTCCCCTGACCCTGTCCTGGCGCCATATTGGTACAGATACTTATTGATGGCCCTCTGCTGCGTGTGCAGCCGCTGCAGCATGGCCAACGTTGAGTTCCACCTGGTGGGCATGTCACAGATTAGGCGGTTCTTGGTCAGGTTAAATTCCTTTTGCAGGTAAGCCAGCCGAGCACTGGCATTATATGACCGGCGGAAATGCACACAGACTATCCTGGCGTAACAGGGCACATGGGTCAGGTGTCCCTGTCGGAGGGCGGAGAGGAGGTTGGTGCCATTGTCGGAAACCACCATTCCTGGCTTAAGCTGGTGTGGTGTTAACCACCTCTGAGCCTGCCATAGCAGAGCTGAGAGAATCTCTGCCCCAGTGTGGCTCCTGTCCCCCAAGCACACCAGCTCAAGCACCGCATGGCATCTCTTTGCCTGCGTACTTGCATAGCCCCTTGAACGCCTACGGAGCACCGCTGGTTCCGAGGACTAAGCACAGGAAGAGGCCATGGAGGAAGAAGAAGAGTAGGGGGTGGAGGAGAGAGGTTTGTCAGAATCACCAGTAGTAGCATTTTGGAGGCGTGGTGGCGGAACAACCTCCAACACTACTGCACCTTGTCCTGCATCCTTCCCAGCTGCCAGCAGAGTCACCCAATGCACTGTGAAAGATAGGTAACGTCCCTGTCCATGCCTGCTGGACCATGAGTCAGCGGTAATATGCACCTTACCGCCCTGTCCAGCGAGGCCAAGACATTGCCTTCCACATGCCGGTAGAGAGCCGGAATCGCCTTCCGTGAGAAAAAGTGGCGTTTGGGAACCTGCCACTGAGGAACCGAACATTCCACAAACTCACGGAAGGGGGCAGAGTCTACCAACTGAAAAGGCAGCAGTTGAAGTGCTAGCAATTTAGCCAAGCTAGCATTCAACCTCTGGGCATGTGGATGGCTGGGAGCAAACTTCTTTCGGCGGTGCTCTGGCAGGAAAATTTGCCTGGTACAATCTGACATTGGTGTACTTGGCTGTGACACACCTAATTCTACACCTTCATTCCTCTCAGTGCAAGTTTCAGAGAGGACTGAAGGTATAGTGGGGTTGGAGATCCCAGCTGATGAGGAGCAAGGAGAGGTCCGCTTTGTTCTTTGGTGTGGGTCTTTTAGGTGTGCTTGCCAACGAACTGCATGGCAAGTCGACATATGTCTGATCAAGCATGTGGTGCCCAAGTGGGTGATGTTTTGGCCACGCGAGATACGCCTGAGACAAATGTTGCAAATAGCAGCGCTGCGATCTGATGCACTCGTCTCAAAAAAGGCCCACACCAAAGGACTTTTGGAATAACGCACAGAGACAGCAGCGGCCTGCACATGCGGAGCTCTGCGGTGTGATGCTGTCGGTGTGCTACCCTTAAGCTGGAGGGCATCCTGCCTCATTGGAGATGTGCCTCCTCCTCCTCTCTCCTATCAGGCACCCACATAGAGTCTCTGACCTCATCATCCCCTCCCTCCTCATCACTGTAGCAAACCTGGCAGTATGCTGCAGCTGCGGGAACATGACTGCCAGATTGCTGTCCTTCTTGGGCACCCTCTCTCTCTGGGCTCACATTACTGCCTTCCTCTAGCTGGGTACCATCATCGGAGCCTTCAAAACGCTGGGCATCCTCCTGGAGCATGTACCCAACACTGTGGTCAAACAGTTTGGGGGACACCTTTAGGAGGACATGGTGGGGCTAGGGCAGGAGTGACTGATGCCATTGAGCCGAGGAAAGAGGCTGCTTTGGCAGCTGCTTTTCCAGACAAAGTACCCTGAGCCTGGGTGGGAGAGGATGAGGAGGATGAGGACGGCTTGGTCATCCACTCTACCAAGTCTTCGGCATGTTGCGGCTCAACGCGGCCAGCTGCCGAAAAAAAGGACAAGCGTGTCCCACGGCCACGTGCTGATGAGGATGCACCGTGTCCACGACCAGCACTGTTGCCTCTAGACACAGAGCCTGCCCTCTTTTATTGGCTCGTGACTGTCTGTCTCTCCTTGTTGTCCTTCCAGACATACTAATGGCCTGCAGGGAGATGTAGCTGCACAAAACTGGGATGTATATATATAGTGATTATACTGCAGCTAGTATTATTAGTATGAGAACACCAGCAATTGTCTTCAGTTAGCTTTAGTGCAGAGGACACAGTACACTAACTGAAAATACTGCAGCTCCCTGCCTGTGGTATTTGTATGAGAACACCAGCAATTGTATTGAGGTAAGCTTTAGGTGCACACTGTGCAAAGGACACTAAAACAAAATACTACAGCTCCCTGCCTGTATTTGCATGAGAACACAAGCAATTGTATTGAGGTAAGCTTTAGGTGCACACTGTGCAAAGGACACTAAAACAAAATACTGCAGCTCCCTGCCTGTGGTATTTGTATGAGAACACCATCAATTGTATTGAGGTAAGCTTTAGGTGCACACTGTGCAAAGGACACTAAAACAAAATACTGCAGCTCCCTGCCTGTATTTGTATGAGAACACCAGCAATTGTATTGAGGTAAGCTTTAGGTGCACACTGTGCAAAGGACACTAAAACAAAATACTGCAGCTCCCTGCCTGTATTTGTATGAGAACATCAGGAATTGTATTCAGGTAAGTTTTAGGTGCACACTGTGCAAAGGACACAGTACACTAAGTGAAAATACTGCAGCTAGCACAATCACCTGCCTGCCTGTCAGTATATTATGAAGAGAATAACAGGAACGGATCTAGCTAAACTGAATACAGTGTATAAATATATATACAACACCTAGGATGCATATATATCCTCTACACACTGTAACTGAAGCTAACTGACTCGCCTGCCTGCTCTATCTAACTCAAATCAAATGGCACTATCTCTCACTGTCTTTAACCACTGCCGCAACACACTACACAGGGCCGCCACGCAGGCGGCCTTATATAGTGTAGGGCGTGTACTAAACCCCCTGAGACATAATTGGCCAAAGCCACCCTGGCTTTGGCCAATTATGGCTCTCCGTTTTTTCCGCGCTGTGATTGGCCAAAGCATGCGGGTCATAGTGCATGCTTGGCCAATCATCAGCCAGCAATGCACTGCGATGCCGCAGTGAATTATAGGGTGTGACGCGCCAAATTCGAATGGCCCATAATGTTCGAAATTCGGTGAACGGCCGAACAGACGATGTTCGAGTCGAACATGGGTTCGACTCAAACTCCAAGCTCATCCCTAGTCCTGGCTTGCCCCCCCAAAGCACCCGTGATGTGCGGCAAAAGTATCTAGACTATTTTACGGGTAGGGGGGCCATTGCTATGCCAGAAAATTTCTGATTATTTTATAAAATAAAAAAATATTTTCATCTGAAATCATCTTGAATTAAATTTTCTGCTTGTGTTTCTTTTAGATGTCTCCTAGGTTCTCCTAGTGTACTTGTAGTGCCAAGTGGATTTTGCTTTATTAAATAACCCCCATTGTCACTGTAAACACCTACTTAATACAAAAACTGGTATTGAGCATTGAAAGAAGAAGCCACACATTGTTGAGTATAAAAACTTTTACTCCGTGCACATTCACATGTGCGTTATAAAACATTTTTCCACCAAAAATACATATTTGTTTAATTAAGTTTGACTTTTTTTATTTTTTTTGCTTTAACAGACATGTTTCAAAACATAACTTAAAAAGTTCAACGTAGAAAAAGTGAAGGCAATATCAGACATTATAGTATGTCAAAAATGCGTTGATCTTGCCTTCATCAGATAGGGTGATGTCACCCCTGTATAAGCCAGATGCACACAAATTGGAAGTCAAAATGAGAATTTCCCTCCTGATCCCATGCCTAATGTCAACATATGCTATCTCCCATCATGGGGATCAATGGACGTGTTTTGGGGGTGCAACCCCTTCCTCTCACCTACTTGAGTTGTGAGGAAGGGGTTGCACCCACAAAACGCATACATTGATATCCCGTGATGGCAGATAGCACATGTTGACACACTGTGTGCATCTTCAAAATTTTGCTTTTAAAATGCCTAAAAAAAAAAATTAAAAATCACAAAGATTCCAAACAAAAAAGTAGATTTTTTTATGATTTAGATTCTGCCTAAAACATCAATGAGGTTCTTCATATTTTTTTCAATATCATTTATTTTTTGCTTAATCTGGTCTAAATCTCGATTGCACACCATTATGTCCTGGATGAGGATGTGTGCACTTGCACTGGTGAAACAAGATTCTTCATCCACATCACCTAAAATAAAAACACACACCATGTATTAGAAATATGCAGGCATACATCTATTACCTGAAGCTGTGGTGTCAGACACTGACCTGTTGTGGTCACTATTTCGCCCACTTCTTCCACCTCTCCTCCCTCCACATCCTCAGGTTGTTGGATGCTGAGTTCCACTTCTTCATGAGGTGTGGGGTTCCTGGTGTCCTCAGATGTACCAAGTCTTTTCTCCCCTATAAGAATGAAACAAAAGGTATACTTAACACACAGATATTTGAAGCCAGAAATAGGAATATGAAACATTGCTTGGAGTGTGAAGTGTGGTACAATTGTCTGTTTTGGCAGAGTACCAAGCTGAAGACATGATTTTTTCCCTTACCAAAGCTGGAATACTTACCTTTTTTGGACAAGTTTCACCCACGGAGACACCCCAAGTATCCACTGGAGCACCTGAGTGGGACACCCTAAAAAGGTTGTTCTGGTGTCCCACACTAGTGCTCCTGAGTCCAGATGTGTAAACAGCTGCTGAGTGTCCTCTCCTTTACACTGAATCAAGTTTGCATTTCATTCTAGTTACAAACACATCTACACAACAATGTACTAAACTTTTTTGAATACAAATAGGCATGACCAAATATAGTTAACCTGTATCTGCCCAAAACATCATATTAGTGGGCGAACTAACAATGTTTACTACGACCGATCACTGTGCCCACGAACCTGAAAGTTGCCATTTTAAACTGTACAACAGTAAAGAAAAGCACATGGAGCAACATGCAAGTAATAATAATAATAGCAACACAGGACAAATACGTACTTTTTAGAAGCAGTTTCCTGATCCTTCTGTACTGATCGTGTTCCCTCAATTTTAGGTTTGACCAGCGTTTCCTCAATTGCTCCTTGGATCGTCGTACCCCAAAATTCCTGTGCAGACTTCTCACAACTTTACTCATGATCTTGGCCTTTCTCACATTGGGGTTTGGGTACGGTCCATACTTCCCATCATAGTCGGTCCTCTTCAAGATGTCCACCATCCCCGCCATCTCTACAAAGGACATATTTGAGGCCTTATATCAACTCCAGGATCGTGACGTTTCTGGCTCCGGGCTTTCCTCCTCCTTAGTGATATTATCACGCACCTGCTGTGTCGCTGCCATGTCATCTCCCACTGTGACGAAAGAGAAGGGGCGGGGAATATACTTGAAAGAACGTCAGGGGTGGGAGACGTGGGCGGAGTTTCATGCATGTGCAGTGTATATAAAGCTAACACGCGTGCGTCGTACGTACGATCTGTGAGCGGAGGAAGGAGTAACGGAAGCGCCGATCGTGAGAACGAAGGTAACATTTTAACTTGGGGCATCAGTGGCCTATACTGATTCTAGATTGAGGCCTATATTGGGATAAGATTATGAGAGTTTAGCCTGACATTAGTGTTTTTGTCTTGTGTTTTATCTTGCAGAAAATATGAAACAGTTCAAGGACCCTGATTTCATGTCACAGTTTATAGACAAGTACAGGGAGCTGAGCAATTTTTGGCAGATTAAAAACCCCTTACATAAAAACAAACCAGCTAGGGAGGCAGCGATGGAGAAACTGCTGCAATTTGTGAAGACGCAGGTCACCGACGCAGACATCAACTTTTTGGAAAATAAAATTGGTAGCTTGAGAAGCACATATCAGAAGGAGCATAATAAGGTCCTGGCATCCCATAGATCAGGAGCAGCAGCAGAGGACGTATATGTACCGAGTCTGTGGTACTACAACAGAATGAGTTTTCTGGAAGACCAGACTGAAGTGAGGCCATTACTTTCCACTCTTCCTTACCCCCTTCTTTCAACCCCAGCTGAGGCTTCCGAGGACCAACCTGGGCCTTCCATCCAGGAAGAAGTGGAGGAGCTCAGCTTGAGTCAGGTATAGTATTTTTCTACATATTTATTGTCCCAAAATTACTGATGTTAACTAGATGTGATTATTGATAACAAATTAATGATTTACCAAAAAGGGATTTACATATCAATAGATAGTAGTGGCCAAAAATGATTGGGACAAGAATGAAAAATGCTGGGGTCAGAATGATAGTCTTTTCTATTTATTAACATTCAATTTGCAACAGCCATGAGCTGAAAATTGTGTGTGATTGATGAACTAAAAACTAAAACTATGTCCCTTTTTCATACGAAGGAAGACCTCAGCCAGGACGAGGCTCTGGAATGTGGCAGCCAGGAAGAGGCAGGGGTCAGTGGCCTCAAACAATCTCAGGTGCCTCCCCTCCACCTTCCAACCAAAAGGCCCAGGAAAGGGGGGGAACTTGGAGGAGGCAGCACTGGGCCTCATTAGGGAGGCTAATGTGGCCCTGAGAATCACCCCCGAAGTTGAAGAGGCCTATGGCTGCTTGGTAGCTGCTAGAATGCAGAAAATGGAGGAGGGCCAACGCCTCTTCTGTAAGGACATTATTTTTCAGGCCCTTAATAAGTGGTTGAGGGGCCAACTAACAGAAAACAGACACTTGAGCGAGCTCCCCCATCCTCCTCCTCCTTTTCCTGCCACAACTCCACCACCAGAGCCACAGCCTGCAAGGAAGCGTTTAAGGAAGGCAAGAAAGTGATGGCCTGGGTTCAGTCTGGTCTGACAGAAGACGCAGGCTGTGGTAGTACCACAGCCTGGGGACATATATGTCATCTGCTGCTGTTCCTGATCTCTCTGAGTCCTGGACCAGATTGGGCTCCCTATTATATGGACTTCTCAGGCTACCAATTTTGGTTTGCAAATTGTTGATGTCTGCCCTGGGGTCCAAAGGCTTCGCAAATTTTAGCAGTTTCTCCATCATTGCCTTCCTCTTTATTTTGTTATGAGCCAGAATAAATGGATATTTTTTTTTTCTCAAATACTTGCCTATGTGTTTTTCTTCAAATAGGACAGTTTGTTTGTGAGTAGGCAGGTTTCAAAAATACAATGTCAAATTAACAAGGGACACCAACACCAACCTCCTTGAGGTTAAAAATTCCAAGATAATAATGTTGTTGTGGTAACTTGACACACAAAAAAAAATATGGAGATCACTAGAAAATTATTTAAAAATTATCAAAAAAACAGGAGATCTTGATTAAAATAAAAAAAGGAAAAAAGATGACTATAAAAATAAAATTCTAAACATTATTATGCAGATCTGGCTTTAAAAATTAAAAAGATTATTCATGAGATCACGAGAAATAATAAAGAAATACGTTTGTCAGAGCTCTGTGTGAATATCAGCAGCAAAACGACTTCATTATTCTAGCATTATAAAGAAGAAAAGAATGCGCTGCATTAAAAGATCCAATAATTTGCAGCGTGACGAATGTGATATCTCCATTACGAATGCTATTTTTACCAGACCGATCGCTTTCGTCTCGTACTTGATTCTGAGCATGCGTGTTTTTTTTTCGCGTCGGAATTTCCGATAGGAACTTTTTCCTGGCGGAAAAATAGGGAACCTGCTCTCAATCTTTTGTTGGCGGAAATTCCGACAGCAAAAGTCCGATGGAGCATACACACGGTCGGAATTTCCGACCAAAAGCTCACTTTTCTTGTTGGAATTTTCGATCGTGTGTACGCGGCATAAGACTGAAAAATTCCTATAAAAAGAGAACCTGGTATCCTTATGAAATGATTACTGGAAATGTCTAACTACCTTTATTAGGCCCAGTTCACACCTGGGCCTAGCAGAAACGTGGGAAGAAATTAGTGTTTCTGCAAAAGTGTGAAATCTTGCCAAAACACGCAACATGCTTGCAGTGTTATTGGTTCTTAATGGCACCCAAAACATGGGTAGAAGTTTTGCGTTTTACCATGCTTTTTCTGCACACAAAAAAATGCAAAAAACGTGCTTCACTTAGTGCCAAAATTTGCTACATACAGTGGGTATAGAAAATAATCACCCCCCCACCCCCCTTAAAATAAAAAATGTTTTTGCTTTGCAGCCTGAAATGAAGACAGACACAGTTGTTGTTTTATCCAGCTGTATATTTATGCAGTGCAACTTATAACATCCAAGTGAAAGATATAACACCAACCTGTCAGAAAAAAAATCAAAAAATCAAAAACAGAATCACTAAATTGGAAAAAGGATCACCCTGTTGTGTCAGTATTTTTTTGAACCACCTTTTACTTTAATTGCAGCCTTTAGTCTGTTGGGATATGTCTCTACTAACTTTGCACATCTAGACATTTTGCAACATTTGCCCACTTTTTTTTGCAGAACTGCTCAAGTTTAGTTCAATTTAATGGTGATCGTTTGTGGACTGCAGTCTTCAAGTCAATCCACAGATCTTCAATGAGGTTTAAGTCTGGGCTCTGACTAGGCCATGCAAAGATATTCACCTTTTTCTCCTTCAACCACTGTGTGGTCATTTTTGCTGTGTGCTTTCGGTCATTGTCATGTTGGAAGGTAAACCTTCTTCTCATTGAAAACTTTCTGACAAAGGGCAGCAGATTTTCCTCAAGAATTTGACGGTATTTTGCCCCGTCCGTTTTTCTTCTATCCTGACATGTGCTCCAGTTCCTGCTGCAGAGAAACACCCCCATAACAGGATACTACTACCTCTATGCTTTACTGTAGGAATGGTGTTATTTGGATGGTGAGCTGTATTGGATTTTTACTAGACATATCGTTTGGTGTTGAGGCCAAATAATTCAATTTTAGTCTCATCTGACCATCACGCCTTTTTCCATGTGGTCTTAATTGTCATTCAAAGTGTGACAGTCCTGAAAGATGAAAATTGCCCTGCGCAGGAAGGGGGTAAAAGTGTGCGGTATTGAAGTGGTAAAATTGCTGCTCCCATCCAAACTGTTTTTTTTTTATTTGGTACTTGTTCTCCAGGGGGAAGCATCCAGCCCCCCATGACAAATGTTTGATAATCCTTTGTCTATTAGTCTAGAAGGTGGTCATTACTGTTTTTTTAACATACAACTCTTATTGACTTCAGTGGGTTTCAGATTTGGCACCTGGACCTCAGTGAAGTTCACTAAACCCTCCAATTGAACCCTGGTATGCTTGGCATCCTTATTCCAGACACTAAGCGCATTTTACTTCTCCTGAAAGATAAAGAGCATATTGCATGTTGTCTTAAGTATACTGATCTATATGTGGTCATATAATTTCTCTAATACTGCAATATTTTACAGCTACTGTATAGGAGTTCCACGTCAGTGCTGTCCTCTATATATACTGTATATTGGCTGCATATAGAGGAAAGTTACAGTCTAGTGATTTTTTTTTTGCCCATTATGGTCTAGAAACTTTAATTATACTTCAATACTTGGTTCATTACAATAACCCAAAGCCAAAAGATATGAGTTAAAATGTTTGTGTTGCCATGACCTTTGACTTCTAACCCCAATGTATGGGTTGCTGTGTTTGCATCATATATAATGAAATACATTTAAGCACAAGAGCTATTTATTTATTTTTTTATAGAACACTATCATTTAAGCTACACGCTATCTCCTGGCCAGTGCAACAAACTGCTTGCCTGAAAAGAAGACCCTGAGAAATTGATTTTACTTTTGAAAATAGAGCAGTCCCTGTTGCTAAAAAAATTGACACAGCAAGAGTATGATAAAGGTATGTCACTAAGAGGGTTTAATAACAATACCTTTAAAGATAAGCAACAGGCTTTTTTTGCAAACCAAGAAGACAGAATAATAATTTCAGTCAATGTCATAATAATTCTATGAATCACTATAGGGCTGTATATCATCTAAAACCTAAACTAAGGTTGAATCTGCTTGTATTATGCCCTCCCTGGTCCACAAACCCCCAATCAACATGCTAATGCTTTTTGAAAAAAATAAAATAAATCCAATTTCATCACATATCTAATTTTAAACCATGTGAGTCTCTAAGCAATGCAGGCAGATCATGGTGGGTGAGAAGGGCCTGCTATATTAGCCAAGATGGTTGTTCTACCTACTTTAATGTGAAAGCAGACCATAAGGGCATTACATGTTTAAATAATGTCATTTTAGGCACTTAGATCTTTGTCTTTTTCTATAATCCATGACCATGTACCAGAAATACAATTACTAGAATCACTCCCTTGCCACATCTATAAATATACTTTGAAACAAAGAGGGAAAAATAACCACTAGGTTGAACTTAAAGGCAAGTTGGACCACAGCATTTATATAAAATCCATATTTTATTTGTAGAAAAAGATATAAAATAAAATAAAATAATATACATAGAATGATATCAGCTAAAAACATTCATATATACAGGGAGTCGAGCCACTAAGGACCCAGTACTTTAAATATGTTGTTGTTGTTACATGATTTCAGGTAAGTGAGCCCCTGTGCGTCAACGTGTTTCACCGTCCCGCGTCTTCAGGACACACAAAGGGAGACAAACAGGGAACAGGTCTCACATAAGTAATAAGAATATATACTGATAGTGGTTTATGTTCTGGGATGTAATGGATTACATGAAATCACTCAAGATCTAAAATCAGTGGGATCTTCAACCAGAGAACTGGTGAACTTGGAGAATTCCTAAAAGTGTTTTTTTAAAAGCTTTATTATTTTAAAGGCAGGTAAAATAGAAGAACGGTTCAGCGAAATACACAGAATAAGCAAATAATGTGGCAGAAGTGAACTGAATAATAAAACAAAAGAAACCTAACAAAACTATTTAAATTGACAATGTATTTGTGAGTTGAGTGTGGAAGTAAGACTCATTTGTGTCCCTGTTCCAGCAAAAAGTAATTTGCAATTAATTTGTTATATTTGGGTTGTATGTGAATGTTGGCTAAACAGCTTTTCTTTTTGTTAGTGATATAAAAAAGCATGTACTGTATATTTATTTTATTTTTATTTTTTACTTATTTATTATAACGTTGGCACTCACATTTTTATAACTAAAATACATATATATATATATATATATATATATATATATATATATATTAGGGATGCACCAATACCACTTTTTTAACACTGAGTACGAGTACCGATACTGATACCTATCGTCTAGGAAATGTAGGTGGGGGGTTGGTTTGGTGGGGGGGGGGGGTGTTAGGGAGTGGGGTGAGTGCAGGGGGAGTAGAGGGGTTAGTGAGGGCAGGGAAGTTGAGGGTGGGGTGAAATAGGGATTGTGGGGTGGAAGAGTTGGGATGGAAATAATGTGATCGTTGGGGGAAGATGGTTGGGATGGGAGGGTCATGGGGGAGACATGGGGGCAGAGGTGACAGCTGGTGGAGGAAATGAGGATGCAACACAGGGAGGGCACAGTACAGGGGGTTAGGAGGGCAGGGTTCAGTCACAGAGCATGCAGAGTGCAGGGTTTAGGGCCCAATACATGCAGAGTGCAGGGCCCATTACATGCAGAGTGCAGGGCCCATTACATGCAGAGTGCAGGGTTAAGACACAGACAAAACATACAGAGTGAGGGGTTTAGGGCACATTACATGCAGAGTGCAGGGTTCAGGCACATTACATGCAGAGTGCAGGGTTCAGGCACATTACATGCAGAGTGCAGGGCTCAGGCACATTACATGCAGGGTTCAGGTACATTACATGCAGAGTGCAGGGTTTAGGGCACATTACATGCAGAGTGCAGGGTTCAGTTCTCCTTCACCACTCCTTTCCACTGTATTCTGATCTCCCATCCATCCCTCCTCAGCTCTGACTCGTGCTCACACCTCCTCTACTGCCTTCATCTTCTCCCCCCTCCCTTAAATGCTACATTGTGCACATGCCTTACCGATCTTTGTGCTAATGTAAAGTACCTGGTCGGCTCTTGCACAGACATCCTCGACTGCAAGCGCTGCCTCTCTGCAGACAGATCATCCAGGGGCGTCGTCATCCAGGCATCAGGGTCAGGTCAGAGAAAGTTCAGCCTACCTTCTGAGGCCCCCTCCCGCACCTGACCATATTAGCTGGGACGCCAGCATCTCCCTTGTCACTGCACCAGGGAGACAAGCCATCACAAAGCCCCGATCCTAGCACAGATGTAGCTGACACGCTGATACTGATGTGTCCAGTTAAGGTCACTTCCGGTATCGGGTTAGGGTATCGGAGCATTTTAGCGAGTACCGATACTCGCAAAAATGCCTAGTATCAGCACCGATACCGATACCAGTATCGGTATCGGTGCAACCCTAATATATATATATACACAAAATGACAGTTGAAGTGGTTGGTTTACTGATTGACTGATCGGTTGCCTGGTTGGTTTGAGTTAAACTAAATTCTCTTTTTAGACCCTTTCTCTTGAGGTTCACTGTGATTTAACTTAACTGACATATTCATTGTTTCTATTCCTTGATTCTATACATGCTATGCTCAGCTTCTGCAAGTTATGTGATATTTTTATTCATGAACCATACCTCTTATGTATGCAATATAACCAGTGAACATTGTGAGAACAGTTCTGGGATTACTATTTTTAAATGTGGTTTTTGCGATTTTAAAGAAACATTGTCAGTCTGTAAAAAAAGTTATACCGGAAGTTCCCTGTAATGCCTTGTACACACAATCGGAATTTCCGATGGAAAAAGTCAGACGGAATTTTTTCATCGAATATTCCGACCGTGTGTATGCCCCATCTGACTTTTTTCCGTCGGAATTTAGAAAGAGAATTCTGTCTGGAAATTCCGATAGTCTGTATGGAACTCCGACGGAGAAAAAAACATGCATGCTCAGAATCAAGTCGACGCATGCTCGGAAGCATTGAACTTCATTTTTCTCGGCTCAACGTTATTATAGTTATTCACGGTAGTGCATAAACATGGAATACCTTTGAACATTCAATAAACAAATATCAATTTACAGGTCTTCTGTGATTATTAAGTGCAGGGTACAAAAACTGACCAACATACAATACTCCAGTTGAAGATGCAACTACATATATAAACAGGGAGTACTGCATGGCATGACCAAAGGTAATGTACAACCACACGTCTACCCTGGGGTAAGGGTTAGAGGGCTAGCCAGCCATCTGCCCCAAATTTTATGAAAAGTTTTGTTTCTTTTCCGGATCTCAAATGTGAGTCTATACAATGGTAAGGAATCATTGGTCAATTTCAACCAGGTGGAATTTAAAGGTGTCTGCGATCAATTCCAGGATAGCAAAATGGACTTTTTCCCATAGAAATACAGAATGCAGAGAAGTTTTTTGGCATGAGAAGGTATAGGCGGGTCACCAAAGATGCCCAGAAGGCAGTTTTTGGGGTGCAAAATATTTGGGAGAGGAAATTAAGGAACCTATCTCCACCAAAAAATTCTGGACTATAGGACAGGACCAGAAACAATGTAAGAAGTCCGTGGTTTGACCACATCTTTTGAAACAATTGGCTGTGGGGGACAATCCCATTCATTGCAACCTGGCAGGGGTAATAAGAGATAAATTAAATATATAACGTGTATTATACAGTCCCTGGAGGCTTTCACTGAAGATTTGTATGTGTCACTGAATTCTGACCCATCGTCTTCTGTAAATGGAATGTCCATAGATGTCCATTTGGTCTGGGCCATTCAAAATCTAGGATTACAGTCAGTCGTCAGGGTAGCATAGTAAATGGAGACAAGTTTAGAAGGTTCTGGGTGTCATAGTAGTTTCTCTAAAGGAGGTATGGTTATAGGGTTATCAAGAGAGCCAAACTGAGCACGAACATCATGACGGAGTTCATAATAAAAAAACAAGTAGGAGCGTAGCAGGCCAAAGTCAGTGCACAGCTGTTGAAAAGATTTAAAATGTTGTGCGTCATATAGGTGACAAGCCCATGTCTCTTATATCCCACTCCATCCAAGTACTGCACTCTCCTTAATACCCTTTGATATTCAACTCTTCCACAGAGTCAGCCTCCAGTTTTCCATATTGTATTGCATTTACAGAAAATGACAACATTTTTAATAACATTCAATTACAATATGACTTGTGTAGCAATTGTATATGCTTGTAAGTGGGGTGCAGCGTGGTGCTGCAGCAATAACAGACACAGTCCAAGCGCAATGTAAAGAACTTGTATTGAAGTAATACAAAGAGTTTACAATAACCCCAGTGGGAAGACAGCCCAACCGGGAACACTCACGGGTCTCAACAGCGTGTAGAGTGCAAGTTTCAGCCGATCTAACAGCATCATTTAGGAGGGGCAGAATGCGCCCTGGATGTCTCATGCCCCAAAGGGAAGATGTCCAGAGAAGTTGCGAACTCTATGCTTTCCCTCCTCATCTGGATCGTCTGGAACCATTCCCTGCCACTAGTTCTGTCCCTAACGGACTGAGTACCTGTCCCTACTCTACCCACTCGCAAATGTACAGCAAGCCTAGGAGCCAGGGCATAAATAGGTTCTGCCTGACCCAAGATGGCTGAAAAAAATCAGAGGAGGTGTCCAATTGGATAGCTTCGACAGTGACCCAGGAAACCATAGAGGAGTCATGTTTCTCTTAACTTCCTCTCCGATTACAATGCCATTGCGGACAAGCGCCATCTACAGTGAAGAAAGTAGACTGCACCTGCCTATATGCTATATTCATTTTTTTTTATTTGCTTTTTTTTTTACGAACGGAAATGGAGTTAGCCTTTAAAGCTAAACTCCAAGCAAATACCCAAATATACATTTGTAATAAACATATAGGATCTGTTTTACCCACCAGAGGATTAGTAATTCTGTACATCCTATCTTGAGATTTACTCAAGGCTTCCAGATAGCACAGCTAAGTTTGTAACCTGAATATTCTCTACTCCAATTAAGCAATGCAGCAAAGTAGCTTGCCCTATCCCTCAGACTATGATTGAACAGTGAGGGAGCAACAGCAGACTACTGGCATCATCCCTCTGCTCGCTGTGCCCTCTACACCTGTCAGCATAGTCTCTGTTAGCACATACTGTATACATGTAGCCCAGCTTAAAGTGTTACTAAACCCAGGATCATGCATTCACTACACTTGGTCTCCCACAGTACACAGAACATGGAAATGCAATAGTTTTAGTAAATATAAACTGCTAAATACCTTTTCTTATCAGAAGTTAGAGCAGTCTTGTGCCTTCTATCAGTGTCTGGTTAAAGCTTGTAGGAGGAGTTTTCATTCTCCCTTGATTGTTATATGAGGCTACAAGACCCCTGACTCCCTGTCTGGACAGTGCTCATTGGTTCTGTGCAGATCACATGCACCCTCCTAAGAAAAAAAATCTCTCTAGCAAAACACACCAAACTGAGCATTTGCAACTTGTCCCCAAGCCTCTGTTCTATCAGGAGATGGATTGGAAACAGTGGAAGAAGGGGGGGATCAGAGAAGACAGGATCAAACAGCCTTTTTACAATGCAGAGTATTAACCCCTTATGTGAGTATAACAAGCATGCTTTACTGCATATACAGACTGATTTTACTGTTGTGGGTTTAGTAATACTTTAACTGACTCCTGGTACTGCCCCTACCCACACTCTGTCTGAATAATGTTGTGCAGGGTTTAGAGGAGGCTGATAACAAAAATTACTTGCATACAGAACTGCATTAATTTGTTTCTATCTCCCTGCAGTTCAACTTAATCAGCCACAAACACTTTTAAAATGCTGGTTTCTTAACATAAGACATGTTTTTTCCTGATTTCTCTATATTCTGGCTTGAAAATATGCTGGGGCAGGAATTTATGTACATGGAACGCATTCCAGCACCCGCAGACAAACAGTGTTGCTGTTTAGCAGACACACAGGGCTGCCATTATTTCCAAAGCGCCATTCGCACACACCTACAAATACAGCATGTTTTCCAGTGCAACGGCATCATGCTATTTCCATGCAACTGCAATTTTAAAAAGATACGGCAGCCAATTCAATTGAATGGTCTGTTGTGCCCACGCAAATCCGAGCTGCACCAATTGCAGAGGTGTGAACGTAGTCCTAAAGGATACAAAAGCGGTATTTGCAATGTTTTGGTCTACCCAATAAAGAACTGGCTTGCACAGTGAAATCTAGCAAATTTACCAGATTATGCTAAGTATGTTCTCTAATTCTTACAGTGAACATTTCCAAAAATGGTAAATAATCTATAGATATTATAGTAGAATTTAACAGATTATTACTGACCTGCAATTTTCTCAAAATACAGATTGCAATTATCAGCCTATTGACTCCTTTATTATGTGTTCAACTGAAGCCTGCGTCCTTAGCCTGGTTTGTCTGCAAATTTCAGATTCATATTTCTGCTTTTAAAGGAACTGTCAGCATTTACCAAGATGATTGATGAGATATTAAAAAAAAAATATCAGATTTATTTTGCTAAGATTTGATGGATTGCCATGAGTTAAGGAAAACTAATATGACACTTCATCATGAACTAGAATAAGTGCATTAGCGAATATGTGTAACAAGATAACTGCTTACATTTTAAAAGGACACTAACCTCAAAAAATGTGTTTAGATGTATGTATGTACAGTATGCATAAAGATTACATACACTGCACACAATGTTTATCTCTTGGTACAATGTAGCAGAACACCAAATTAGTCACTATGATCAGCTGTAGACACATTTCATTCAATTTCTCACAACTGGACATGCAAAGGGAAGTTTCTTTGCTTCCGTCCTTCAGAGAGGACACACCTAATGAGGCAGAAGTAACTTTCTAAGTGATCTGCAGCCAGGTGAGCTACCTCCACTGTCAGAACTTGCATGCAAGCAGTCGGGCCGGAACCTACTAGCACACAGGGGTTGATTTATTAAAACTGTAAAGTGCCAAATCTGGTGTAGCTCTGCATGTTAGCCAATCATCTTCTAACTTCAGCTTGTTCAATTAAGCTTTGACAACTAAAACCTGGAAGCTGATTGGTTTCTATGCAGAGCTGCACCACATTTTGCACTGTACAGTTTCAGTAAATCAACCCCATGGCTTACCTGGAAGATCCAGCTCCTATGGGGAGCACATCCCCAAATGTTACCTAAGTACTCCAGTCCCTGTGGGGTAGCCTGGGTGTGCATCCTGGTTGGAAGCTGTGTGACTCTTGTGTAACATCATTTATAAATGGGCCCTTGAAAGTATGTCTAAAGACATTTTTTTTTTGTTTAGTTTACAATATAGTGGAGAAGAGTTAGAACTCCCAATAAAGAAAAATGAAGAAAAAAATCCCCAAAATTTTAGTTGCTATGAAAACAGAAATATTTAAATAGGGACATTTATTTTGGTGACTACTGTTAAAAGAGATTCACCTCACTTTGGAGAGATTTCTTTTTACTTTCTGTGGAGTTTACAGGACAAGATGTGAAGGAAAATCTCTTTAATGGGACACAGATGATAAAAATAACTTGACAGGGATTTTAGCCATCCCCTCCAAAAACGAAAAAAAGGTTTTGGCTTTATATAGAACAAATCTTCTGCACAATTAAGTCATTTTCAAGACTATTTTAGACATTGTCTTGACCAATGTTTTAGTTTGTAGGATTTATGATACAATATGTTAGCCTTGATTAAGTCATTGATTTAACCCATTGGGAGTGATCTATTATGCAAAGTTAAAGCGTTTGTTACCCCCCCCCCCCCCCCAAAATAAAAAATGGATCCCGATCCCTTAAAGCATGCTTTATAGCACAGTGCTTTTGCTGTGTATTTTGGCCCCATGTTTTACCTGAAATACCTGGCTGATCCTGACAGTTTCTACGCTCCCCTCTGTATGCTGACTCTGATATATCAGGGCTGCTGAGCACCGTTGTCAGCGTACGTGCCTCTGTCATGCGTTGCTATCTGAAGCTCTCCTCTGTCTCCCTCTGTCCTCCTCCTCCCTCCCCTCTGTGCCTGTCAGCTCTCACTAGTGCTGCTATGCTCCTCTCCCTGCTGTTTCAAAACTAGATGACCTTTATATCATCATTAAAAGCTGTATCCTAGTGCCCAAGGCCGCTGATAGGGCAGCTCAGCCAGCCCTGCTGTACTGGGCCCGGCCCTATCAGCTCATCAGGGGGCCTGGATAGCTTTATAGTGCATTTCTTCTTAAAAAATAAATAAAATAAAAATAGGGCTCACTAAATTACACACACGCTCCTACTTGCTTAGGTGGTGCATACATATATTTTCTCGGTCCCCATCAGGGGCTCATGAGGTGAAAGCTGTGTAGGGACTATTTTTTCATTTTCGGGGTATACCATCCTGCGCCCAGTATGATTCTCTAGTATTCCGGCCACTGCTCTCCTTTGCTCGGTGGAGTGATCTGTACAGACCCGTGCCACTGTCTCAGAGACTGATGTGACACAGCTGACAGGGAGGGAGTGGTAATGCTAATCCTGGCGGAGGTGGCGGGTAGCGTGTAGCGCGGCAGGAAAAAAAGTGAGTTGAGGTGTTAAAATCACCCATTGTAATAGAATCATCCACATCCTAACAGTGCCTTATGATTTTCAGCATAGGACAACCATTGGCACAGGAGGTGCTCGATGGCTCTATCAAAGTGTGTCACATGCTGTTGTGTGCTGACTTTGTTACTTTATGGCTGTACTGTGTGTTACAGATTGTACCACTGTACAGCCATAGCAAAGTCAGCACCCAACAGCATGTGACACACTTTGACAGAGCCATAGAGCACCTTCTGTGCTGTGTCAATGATTATCCTAATGCTATAAAGCCTCATGCACACAGGATGCTTTAAAAAAGATCCTCCTCTTGGCAGCAGCCTTTTGCCAGAAAAAAACGCCTGACGCTTGTAAAAGTGTCTAACACTTTTACAAGCATTTAGGCTCATTTACAGGCACAAAGCACTTGGGCATTTATTTTATTGGCCAAAATAATAAGTTATTCTGGTCACTGAAATGAATTATCGCTCAAGCAGTAAACGTGCCTAATGGTAACATGCGTTTAGGAGCATTTGCATGCCTCAAGCATTTTTTTGGTCAAAAAACTGCTGCTCCTGGACACACTGGCCATGTTTTTTTTTTTCCTGCTTGTAAACGCCCCTGCCACTAAAAATTCTATGTGTGCATAGACACAGGATAACAGAAAGAGGTGCTTGGAAGCAGTAAAAAAAATGTGTGCATGAGGCCTAAAGATCACAAGGCACTGTGAGATGCTACTGTACACTTGTGTTTTTGGAGCAGTAAAAATGCACAGCTGAGCTGCATTTTTACAGCGCCCAACCACTTCCCTTTAACCACAGCATTTTATATCAGAGCTGGGCCTTGCTGCAAGCATGTCTTTTTAAACACATACACACATTTCCAGCTGTGGTCAGCAGCCAGGAGTGTGTGTATTTGTAAAAGCAACTGTCAGGTTTCATGTGGAAGTGATACGAGCAGGGATGAGCCGAACACCCCCCTGTTCGGTTCGCACCAGAACCTGCGAACAGACAAAATGTTCGTGTAAACTTTAGAACCCTATTAAATACAATGGACGCGAACGTTCGAAATCTAAAGTGTTAATTATAAAGGCTAATATGCAAGTTATTGTCCTAAAAAGTGTTTGGGGACCGGGGTCCTGCCCCAGGGGACATGTATCAATGCAAAAAGAAGTTTTAAAAACGGCCGTTTTTTCGGGAGCAGTGATTTTAATAATGCTTAAAATGAAAAAATAAAAGTGAAATATTCCTTTAAATTTCATACCTGGGGGGTGTGTATGATATGCATGTAAAGTGGCGCATGTTTCCCGTGCTTAGAACCGTCCCTGCAAAAAATGTCATTTTTGAAAGAAAAAAATGCATTTAAAACTGACTCGCGGCTATTAATGAATTGTCGGCTCCCGGCAATACATACAAAAGTCATTGATAAAAATAAAAAATAAAGCGTGGGGGTTCCCCAGAATTCAATTACCGGGCCCTTCAGGTCTGGAATGGATATTAAGGGGAACCCCGCCGCAAATTAAAAAAAAAATTGACGTGGGGTTCCCCCAAATATCCATTCCAGGCCCTTCAGATCTGGCATGGATTTTAAGGGGAACTCCACCCCAAATGTAAAAAAAAAATGGCGTGGAGTCCCCCTAAAAATCCATACCAGACCCCTTATCCGAGCACGCAACCTGGCCGGCCGCAGGGGAAAAGGGGGGGACGAGAGAGCGGCCCCCCCTCCCTCCTGAACCGTACCAAGCCACATGCCCTCAACATGGAGAGGATGTCCTGGTGGTCTGCGGGCGGGGGGCTTATCTGAATCTGGAAGACCCCTTTAACAAAGGGGACCCCCAGATCCTGCCCCCCCTATGTGAATTGGTAAGGGGTACATTGTACCCCTACCATTTCACGAAGAAAGCATAAAAAAATGTTAAAAAAAACACACAAACACCTTAAAAAAGTCCTTTATTAAAAAAAAAAAAAAAAACATTCCAGCGGTGAAATCCAGTGTCCCGCGGCGATCCCGATGTCCAGCGCTGTCCTTCATTGGTTGTGCCTGAGCGGACCTGATGGGGAACTCCCTCTCAGTATTTTAAATGTATAGACCCGCCCCTTCTAAAGTTCCCCATCAGGTCCACTCAGCGGACCAGATGCGGAACATGAGAAGGGGCGGGTCTATACATGTATTACCAAAGTGAGAGCAGTTCCCCATCAGGTCCGCCCCCTCGGTATGTCGGACCCGCCTACGTCATTGGCTTGAGCGGGGAACTTCCTTCACTATGTAAATTTAAATTACACAGTGAAGGAAGTTCCCCGCTCAAGCCAATGACGTAGGCGGGTCCGACATACCGAGGGGGCGGACCTGATGGGGAACTGCTCTCACTTTGGCTATACATGTATAGATCCGCCCCTTCTCATGTTCCGCATCTGGTCCGCTGAGCGGACCTGATGGGGAACTTTAGAAGGGGCGGGTCTATACATTTAAAATACTGAGAGGGAGTTCCCCATCAGGTCCGCTCAGGCACAACCAATGAAGGACAGCGCTGGACATCGGGATCGCCGCGGGACACTGGATTTCACCGCTGGAATGTTTTTTTTTTTTTTTTTTTAAATAAAGGACTTTTTCAAGGTGTTTGTGTGTTTTTTTTAAACATTTTTTTACGCTTTCTTCGTGAAATGGTAGGGGTACAATGTACCCCTTACCAATTCACATGGGGGGGGGCGGGATCTGGGGGTCCCCTTTGTTAAAGGGGTCTTCCAGATTCCGATAAGCCCCCCGCCCGCAGACCCCCACAACCACCGGGCAAGGGTTGTGGGGATGAGGCCCTTGTCCCCATCAACATGGGGACATCCTCCCCATGTTGAGGGCATGTGGCTTGGTACGGTTCAGGAGGGAGGGGGGGGCCGCTCTCTCGTCCCCCCTTTTCCCCTGCGGCCGGCCAGGTTGCGTGCTCGGATAAGGGGTCTGGTATGGATTTTTAGGGGGACTCCACGCCATTTTTTTTTTAAATTTGGGGTGGAGTTCCCCTTAAAATCCATGCCAGATCTGAAGGGCCTGGAATGGATATTTAGGGGAACCCCACGTCAATTTTTTTTTAAATTTGCGGCGGGGTTCCCCTTAATATCCATTCCAGACCTGAAGGGCCTGGTAATTGAATTCTGGGGAACCCCCACGCTTTTTTTTTTTTTTATCAATGACTTTTGTATGTATTGCCGGGAGCCGACAATTCATTAATAGCCGCGAGTCAGTTTTAAATGCATTTTTTTCTTTCAAAAATGACATTTTTTGCAGGGACAGTTCTAAGCACGGGAAACATGCACCACTTTACATGCATATCATACACACCCCCCAGGTACGAAATTTAAAGGAATATTTCACTTTTATTGTTTATTGTTTTATTGTTTCATTTTAAGCATTATTAAAATCACTGCTCCCGAAAAAACGGCCGTTTTTAAAACTTCTTTTTGCATTGATACATGTCCCCTGGGGCAGGACCCGGGTCCCCAAACACTTTTTAGGACAATAACTTGCATATAAGCCTTTATAATTAGCACTTTAGATTTCTCCCATAGATTTTTCGAATTTGCCGCGAACACCCCAATTTGTTAGCTGTTCGGCGAACGGGCGAACAGGCAATGTTCGAGTCGAACTCGAAGCTCATCCCTAGATACGAGCAGTTCTGAAGTCACCTTTCACTTCCACAACTGTTGCATCATATTCCCCCCCTCAATTTTTGGGGAGGGGCCAGGGGTGGGATCGGGGCGGGGTTAAAGGGGGCCCCGTCAGGTAGGCTGTACAGGGCCCCATGATTTCTAACAGCGGCCCTGCTAGTGCCTATGCTTTATTTAAAAAAACAATTTCTACCTGTTTTAACAGTGTCTTCCAGCGATCATATGACTCCAGGCTCTCTGCTCCTCGCCTCCCCGGCTGACGTCAGCAGGGGAATCTCAGCCCCGCCCATGGAGATATCAGACGGGGAGATCTGAGAACCTGGAGTCACGTGATCGCTGGAAAACACTGTTAAAACAGGTAGAAGTTGGCTTTTTTTTTAAAAAGCACAGGCACTAGGATACAGGTTTTTATGTGACAGAGGGGATGAGACAATGATCAGTTAGTGGCTTAGCAACCACTTTAAGGGAATTTGGTTCCGTGCATGTGTTAGGAATTTAAAATTCAAACCCGAGCAAAACATTTCTTAGCATAGCGCGTGGGGAAGAGATAGATCTTCTTCTGACAGGTAGTTATAGGTATGAGAGACAGCAGGAAAATCGTCCTAATTTGTCACTTCCTACTATTACAAACCTTCCCCTCAGTAGATTTTTCTAAATCTCTCAGTCTAGTACACAGTGGGTTTGATTTACTAAAACTGGAGAATGCAAAATCTGGTGCAGCTCTGCATAGAAATGAATCAGATTCCAGGTTTTTAGTCAGTGCTAAGGTAAATTATTCCAATGAGGGCATGAACAGCAATAGGTGGCACCCTATTCAAAATTAAAAACATTATTTGGATGCAGTTCTACTTTAGATAATAAGAACCTTACCTGCACACTTAAGCAAATTCATTTTTCTTTGGAAAATCATCCATAATGAACACTTGAAATATTTTGTAGAAATTTAGAGCCCATTTGTTTGGCAATAAAACTAATGACAAATGGGAGTGATATCAAATATCAAGGAATCAACGTTTGCTATGGAATTTAATCTTACCTTAGTGAATGAGGTGAATCTCTTCTACCTGCCATCATCCAATCATGTGCAAGCAAAATGCTTTTTTTTTTTTTCTTTTTCTTGCTTGTGATTGAGTATTCTTTGCAAAGTGCAAATCCCCTTGCAAAATGCAAATTCCCTTTGCAAATTGAACAGTCTATTTGTCTTCAGTAAATCAACTCCATTATATATAGTTAACAAATGATTAAATAATACATTGGGGGTTATTTACAAAAGGCAAATCCACTTTGCACTACAAGTGCACTTGGAAGTACAGTCGCTGTAGATCCGAGGGAGACATGCAAGGAAAATAAAAAACAGCATTTTAGCTTGCACATGATTGGATAATAACATCAGCAGAGCTTCCCCTCATTTCAGATCTACCCCTCAGATTTACAGTGACTGCACTTCCAAGTGCACTTTCAGTGCAATTTCAAGTGCACTTTAGTTTGCACTTGTAGTGCATGCAAAGTGGATTTGCCTTTCGTAAATAACCCCCATTGTGATATTTGTTTGGGAAAAATCTGGTGTTTACGTGGATAGCCCTTTTTTTTTTTTTTTGCACTTGTTTCTTTGCTGAAAGCCCAGTACCGAATGCCTCATGATGTTATATGAACCTCACTTATAATTTGTGGCTATTTGGGAAAGATTGTTTAAGAGATGCGTCTCCCATTCTTGTGGTTTGGTATCTGAGCAGATCTTGGCAATGAAAGTCGAGGACAGGTGATACTGCACATATATGGTTACCTTTGTACTGGTTGATGGCATTGCTTGTGATGATCTGTAAAGCCCTGTACACACGATCAGTTTTACTGATGAAAACATCCGATGGAAAAAAAAACGATAACAAATTACTAGGGTTGTCCCGATACCGATACTAGTATCGGTATCGGGACCGATACCAAGCATTTGCGCGAGTACTTGTACTCGCGCAAATGCTCCCGATGCTTCACCCGATCCTTTTTTTTTTTTTTTTTGTGGCCGGAGAGGGCGGGAGGAGTCAGTGGCTGGGGAGGGCAGGAGAGAGGGCGGGGGAGTGCGGGCGGAGTCTGGCCGGAGAGGGCGGGAGGAGTCAGTGGCTGGGGAGGGCGGGAGAGGAAAGTGCGGGCGGAGTCTGGCTGAAGAGGGCGGGCACAGTCGGTGGACGGAGTCCGCGGGCGGAGAGCGAGTCCCTCACCTGCAGTTGAACCTGGTAAGCTGGCAGGGGTTCAGGGCGCAGCCGCATCAGGATCGGTGACCGGTGCTGTCACATTCGGTCGCCGTCAGCGGCTGAACGTCCCCACGCCCATCTTGGTACACCCTGCACTCGGCTGCAGTAAGCAGCAGCAGACATCTTGTTACACCCAGCCGAGTGCAGGGTGTACCAAGATGGGCGTTGCAGCAGTTTTTTTTTTTCTTAAATCCTGTGTCATTTTTCCCCCCACCCCCCGCAGCATTTCAGTGCCAGCCACCTATCAGTACCCACAAGTGCTACCTATCAGTGGAATCAGTGCCATCTACCAGTGCCACCTATCAGGTGGCACTGGTAGATGCCACTGATTGCACTGATAGGTGGCACTTATGGGCACTGATTGCACTGATAGGTGGCACTTGTGGGCACTGATAGATGGCACTGATTGCACTGATAGTGCAATCAGTGCCATCTATCAGTGCAATCAGTGCCATCTATCAGTGCCCACAAGTGCCACCTATCAGTGCAATCAGTGCCCACAAGTGCCACCTTTCAGTGCAATCAGTGCCATCTATCAGTGCAATCAGTGCCATCTATCAGTGCCCACAAGTGCCACCTATCAGTGCAATCAGTGCCCACAAGTGCCACCTTTCAGTGCAATCAGTGCCATCTATCAGTGCCCACAAGTGCCACCTATCAGTGCCACCTATCACTGCCCACAAGTGCCACCTATCAGTGCCCATAAGTGCCATCTATCAGTGCCATAAGTGCCACCTATCAGTGCCCATAAGTGCCACCTATCAGTGCCCATAAGTGCCCACAAGTGCCACCTTTCAGTGCAATCAGTGCCACCTATCAGTGCCCACAAGTGCCACCTATCACTGCCCACAAGTGCCATCTATCAGTGCCCATAAATGCCACCTATCAGTGCCCCCAAGTGCCACCTATCAGTGCCACCTATCACTGCCCACAAGTGCCACCTATCAGTGCCCATAAGTGCCATCGATCCGTGCCCATAAGTGCCACCTATCAGTCCCCATCTTTCAAACTGTCACATGACATTGAAAAAAAGTATCGGTAATCGGTATCGGCGAGTACTTGAAAAAAGTATCGGTACTTGTACTCGGTCTTAAAAAAGTGGTATCGGGACAACCCTACAAATTACTATCGTCTGTGGGGAACTCCATCGGATAAAAAACCCACGCATGCTCAGAATCAAGTCGACGCATGCTCAGAAGCATTGGACTTCATTTTTCTTGGCTCGTCTGAGTGTTTTACGTCACGGCGTTTGGGACAATCGGTTTTTTGACTGATGGTGTTTAGGCAAGACTGATGGAAGTCAGCTTCATCGGATTTCCGATGGAAAAATCCATCGGTTTAAAATCCATAGGAAATCCGATCGTGTGTACAGGGCTTTAGAGTATGCGTACACCTTTATCAATGATAAACATTTAAAAATACTGGCTTGCTTATTATTGCTTGCATATGTTTTACAAACAGAAATAGAAAAAGAGATGATCCTCCCTATGTGCGTTAATTACCATATTGTAAATCCAAATGTCAGTCTAGTCAGAATTTCTGCATCAAAATTAATATATCTACAGAACACAGTAAGTCATTATGGTCAAAAGGTTGTAGATACAATATAATAATACAATAAAAACGCTCACTGCTATTTTAATTAGAGAATTATATTTTTCTTTGGATATGTTTATTTTGGTCAGTTTATATGCTTTGTCTTCTACAAAGCATATAAACTCCAATGAAAATAAGAGCCTAAGGTAAAGGAAGCTTTAGTATTTCCTTTTTTTTATTTCCTATTTTTTATTTATTTTTTACCTTATATAGGAAATAAAAATCCCTTCTATAGAATGAACATTTTTCTTCTGATTTTCTATACCAGCAGAGCTTGCCTGTTCCTGTAATTCAGTTAGCTGTACATCAGGATAAGCTGGAGGAGGAAATTTAGAGGTTAGTTGCTGGCGATATTAACCTACCGTTCTCAAAAGTGCTCCCTAAGTATCCACAGCTTTCCCTATCTTGCCTCAAGTTCAAATGCTACCTATGTGATGGAACACAAGGCTTAAAGAGGAAGTAAACCCTGATGGGTTTTACTTCCTTCCTTTGCCCCTACAAAGTAAAAGAATAATGTGCTAGTATGCATAGCATACTAGCACATTATGTGACACTTACCTGCAAACGAAGCCCACGCCATCCCCGCTGCAAGCGGCATCCATGTTCGCCGCTAGGGTGACCACATTTCCAAACTACCATTCAGGGACACTCCCCCTTCCCAAAAATCAGCTTGTGCTGTAACGAATCACAGCACAGTGATTGGACACAAGAGGCGGGATTTATGATTTCTCCAATCACAAGCAGGGGGCGGGGATTGTGCTCCTTCAGGCATTCCCGGCCAGGACAAGTACTGTCAGTGAGTAAAGCAGTGATGAAGCAGCCATTTTTGGGGGCATCTGATTGGCCCGGGGGGTAGCTGTGTCAGTTTCATTCGGGGACACTGTATTGTCCTGGAATGAAGGTGCCCAGGACAGACCTGCAAAATGCGGGACTGTAACTGGCCGGAGCCACGTGACGTCACTACCGACACTCCCGTGGCACTCGCTCGTGAAGAAATGGCACGGGGGCCGTTTCTTCACAGCGCATGCGCCAATGACATCATTGGCGCAAAACGTAGTAATATATCTCCTAAACAGCACACATTTAGGAGATAGTTACAGTACCTATAGGTAAGCCTTATCATAGGCTTACCTATAGGTACAACTTCCACAAAGAGGTTTACAACCTCTTTAAAGACCTTTAACAACATTGCAAACTATTTAAAAAACAGCTCCTCCATTACATATGTACTTCTATATGAGCCTATCTTAAAGAAGAACATTATTAACATACTTGCAGGCTACTCAGCGACCAGCAACGGTTGAAATTATGGTCAGGAGTATGTAATGTTAGGCTCAGTTCACACCTAAACCGGCCGCAGATCGCACAGCAATGCTGTCCGTCCCTGTTCTCCATTTCAGGGAATCAGGGCAGAATCTTTGCCTGAATATGGCCCTGAAACAGAGGCAAAGACGCACAACATTTCTGTGCAGTGCCTTCCGCAGCCGCCCCGGAGACCTGTGAACCATAGAGAGCCGGTCACATTCTCCTGCTATGCGAATTGGATGTGGAGAAACTTGCATCCAATTCGCATAGGTGTGAACCCAGCCTAATGTGTAAATGCATGGGCTTTGGTGTCAATGTGAGAAAGAATGACCAGGTATTGGTGGTCAGTGAGAAGAAAAAATACCCCAGTGTCAGTGCTCAATGAGAAGGAGAAGTGGGCCAACATTAGAGGGCAAAAAAATATACACATACACACAATATGTCATGTCTTGGAAGTCCGTTACCTAGTCCAGGAACAGTTATTCCAGTACCCATGAACCGCGGGTTGGATCCATGGGATCCCAGAATTTATTTAAATTTTCTATTCACAAAACCTATTCTGGGGACAACTGTGTAAAAGAAGTGCAAGGACCTTGACATATTGCTGGTGTGTCCCTAATTACATTTAGCATGGTTGGCTTTGAGGATGTAAATAACCTGAGCTCTGTTTGCATTTTTATGAGTTGATTGCTTGTGCCTGTTACTGTGAAGGAGATTCCAGAAATTAGCTAGGGAAGGACAATCACTAAATTATGGATATGTATCTTACCCAATCGATTCCTGAGAAGTTTTTTTCAGAGTTATAGTTTGGGAAGATAATAAATATTGGAGGCACTGTTGCTTAGCTTCAGTCTGAAGTGGGTGTCTGTTTTGCAGGATCTCTATTTGGGCTTTACCTCAGTCTGGGGCAGTGCTGGAGTCCTAGGACTTTAGTTACCAACTGGAATGGATATCTGAACAGTGCTGGGCTTACAAAGAATCTTCTTGCTAAACAATGTGGCAGAGGAGCTGTGCAGAAGCTACCGCTGGACATTGTAAGAGGGATTCATCACCCATCATTCAAGGTATCTTTGACTGCTCCAAAGAGTTTATTAGAAAAAGTTTATTAGCCACTGCAACGCATGGAAGGCTGCTCTTACGGGATTGTAGATCTGTCTGGCTGCTCTCACAAGGTCAGAAAATACCAAGGGGCTGCTCTCAAAATACTTGTCCTATTTTTGGGCATCCTGCACTCCTAAACCCCATCTCCTAGAATTCAGTTCAGAAATAAAAGGTAAAAAGACTAAAGTGACTAGCACCCAACCTATTTTTTCTTCGCCGTACACCAAGAACCAGACCCTGAGACAAAAAAGTTAGCTTGCCACAAGACATAAGAAGCCATCCTGCACCATTCCAAATGTAGGAGTGTTTGGTCCAAATGTAAGCAAAGGTTTTTCGGATGTTATTTTCAGCAAGTCGGCAGGCAGTGGGTATCGTAATAGATTTTGGATTTACAACATGGGACCTTTTTGGGGATTTTTTTTTTTTTATAACAAGGAACTTGGCAACTTTTGTGTGCCTTTAATTCCAACTGACTTTTTCTTATTTCAAATGAGTGGGGGTAGTAACTGGAAGGCTTCCAGATTTTTAAGCCCCCCTCCTACAGACCCCTACCACCACCAGGCTAGTGTTGTAGGGAGAAGGCCCTTGTCCTCATCAACGTTGGGATTGGGTACTTAGGCACCCCCCATGCTGAGGGCATGAGGCCTGATATGGTTCAGGAGAGGTGGCCTGGGGGACCAATGTTGCATGCTCGGATTAAGGGTTTGGTATAGATTTTTAAGGGGACCTCATGCATGTTTTAGCATGAGGTGCTCCCATAATTCATATGGTCTGGCATTCTTGCTGTAGGATGCGCTACAGCAAAAGTGACATTTGCAAAGGAAAAACTGTACACAGACCCCTCCAAAGGTCCCCTAAAATATATAGTAGTCTCTTGGAGGCATCTGTGTGTTCCTTTGTAAGAGTCAATGCACCACTTTACATCACAGAGATGCTCCCCTTCCCATACAGGATCAGGACAGCCCCTCTAGATATATTATATAAAGGAATTTGGCATTTTATTATTTCCCTGTAAACATTAAAAAAAAACACTGCTCCTGACCGAATATAATTTTTTAATTTTTATTCTTTTTTTGCATTGGTTCCCCAGGGCAGTCTCCATCCAACCCAACCCCCAACCCCCCCCCCCCCCCTCACACTCCACTCTTAAAAGATATAGCCTTACATCGAATAGATCTCCTTTTACTTCTTGTTATGTCTCTGGGAAAGGAAATTAAGTGAAATCCACCCAATACGGACAGCTAAAAGAAGACCTGTAATGCCCTGTACACACGATCGGATTTACGATGGAATAAAATCCAATGGATTTTTCCGTCGGAATTCCGATGAAGCTGACTTCCATCAGTCTTGCATACACACCATCAGACAAAATTCCGACCGTCCAAAACGCGGTGACGTAAAACACTCCGACGTGCCGAGAAAAATTAACTTAAATGCTTCTGAGCATGCGTCGACTTGATTCTGAACATGCGTGGGTTTTTTCTCCGATGGAATTCCAAACAGACGATCGGAATTTCCTATCGTTTTTTTTTCCATCGGTAAAATTTAAAACATGTTCTATTTTTTTACACCGATGGAAAAAAGACCGATGGGACCCACACACGATCGTTTTTTCCGATGAAAAAAGTCCAATAGAGGTCCAAATCAATATGTACTTCATCCAAAAAAAGGTTTGCCTTTGCACAAACTTTAAGACTGCAATAGTCAAGGTTAGGTATGTTCTGCTACCTAGCTAAAGAATTCACATAACAGAAAGAGCAATAAAAAGCATGTTTCACCAGTGCTGACTTCATTTGTTATAACTACGGTAAGGTTAATTTAGAATTTGTTCACAAATAAAGTCAAATTATTAGCTACATATCCAGCATAGAATTTGTGTATCATTTTGGTTTCAGCTGTGGATACTTTTTTTGTTTTGAAGCAAGCCTAACTTTTTATGTCATTGCACCTGCATGTCTAATGTTGTGTTTCTCAGGAGACACTTTTAAGACAGGTGTGAGAAAGATCTCAAGGCAAGCATCTACCAGCAATTATTTCTACAGAATACAAGAAAAATGGCTCAATGTGAAACCTAATACACCTGACTGATTTATGTTTTCACAAGGTAATCAACCTGCAGGACCACAACTGAAAATAAGCACATGTGCATTATTCTTCCTGTATATATGATGAACACATTATTGTATATTAGTCTACAGTTTTCTACTTTCAAAACTTTTCATGGTACATTTATTTCAAAGTTACTTTTGATTCTATTTTAGACATGTGAAAGAAATATATTCAGGGGTATACACAAGGGTTTCTGATTGCTTGCTTCTGAATGATTAGATCCTGGGGAGATCATTTTTTTAACTTGGTAAGTTCTTCACTGCTCTATGTAAGCTTCCTATAGGTGGTAATGTGCAGCTACTGAGTTATATTTTCACCATCTAGAAAAAAAAAACTGTTCGGTTGAAACTTTCAAACATGTTAAATATCTGTAATAAGCATAGCTTTTTCTTCAGTGTGATCATTTATATTACATAAACTATAAAGCTGCCCAAAATATAAGAATCTAACTGTATAATCTCTGTACAACCTCATTTAGATTTGCAAAAAATATAAAGTGAAACTGAAGGGCTAGCTAAAGAATATATTCAATTTGTAACCAATCAGGCAGACCCTTGCAATACTTAGTGGTTGAAAACAAATAAGAAAGATTGTATATGGATATGAGTACATATGCTACACTAAAAATGTTGTATCATGAGATAATCCTCTACAGTAGGGATGAGCTCGGTGTTCGAGTCGAACATAGGTTCGACTCGAACATCGGCTGTTCGCGCGTTCGGCGAACAACGAACGATTTGGGCCGTTCGCGCTAAATTCGAGTGACGCGAACGGCCCACAATACACTGCGCCATCGCAGTGTAATCCCGGCGCTGTGATTTGCCAAGCATGCACTGTGACCCTGCATGCTTGGCCAATCACAGCGCCGGCAGCGAGGAGAGCAATGATTGGCCACAGGCAGGATGCCTGTGGCCAATTATAGCTGAGGGGGTTTAGTACACGCCCCACACTATAAAAGGCCGCCAGCGCGGCGGCCTTGTGTAGTGTGTTCCGGAGCAGGGAAAGTGAAGGATAGGCAGGGACAGTGTCAAATCTTGTCAAATCTATTCTTTGCTAAACCTTGTGTGTAGGGACAGAGAAGGATAGGCAGGGAGAGTGTCAGTGTCATATTCTTTGCTAAACCTTGTGTGTAGGGAGAGAGAAGGATAGGCAGGGAGAGTGTCAGTGTCATATACTTTGATAAACCTTGTGTGCAGGGAGAGAGAAGGATAGGCAGGGGACAGTGTCAGTGTCATATTCTTTGCTAAACCTTGTGTGCAGGGAGAGAGAAGGATAGGCAGGGAGAGTGTCAGTGTCATATACTTTGATAAACCTTGTGTACAGGGAGAGGGAAGGATAGGCAGGGGACAGTGTCAGTGTCATTGTTGCTAAGCCTCCTGCACATTATACACCTGAAGTTAGCCTGTATTGCTGCTTTTTCCTGGTGTGTTACACCAACAGGATTTTGCGGCACTTACAGTGGGCGGAGTGTGCCTCCTGACCATATTACACCTTAACTTAGCCTGTATTGCTGCTTTTTCCTGGTGTGTTACACCAACAGGATTTTGCGGCACTTACAGCGGGCGGAGTGTACCTCCTGACCATATTACACCTTAACTTAGCCTGTATTGCTGCTTTTTCCTGGTGTGTTACACCAACAGGATTTTGCGGCACTTACAGCGGGTGGAGTGTGCCTTCTGACCATATTACACCTGAACTTAGCCTGTATTGCTGCTTTTTCCTGGTGTGTTACACCAACAGGATTTTGCGGCACTTACAGCGGGCGGAGTGTGCCTCCTGACCATATTACACCTTAACTTAGCCTGTATTGCTGCTTCGGCCATTTCCCTGCAGGCCATTAGAATGTCTGGAAGGCAAACAAGGAGAGGCAGACAGTCAGGAGCCAATAAAAGAGGGCAAGCAGGCTCTGTGTCTAGAGACAACAGTGCTGGTCGTGGACGCGGTGCATCGCCATGAGCACGTGGCCATGGGACATGCTTGTCCTTATTTTCGGCAGCTGGACGTGTTGAGCCGCATCATGCCGAAGACTTGGTAGAGTGGATGACCAAGCCCTCCTCATCCTCTCTCACCCAGGCTCAGGGTACTGGCAAAGCAGCTGCCAAAGCGTCCTCTTCCCTGGTATCAATGTCATCATCAGTCACTCCTTCCCTAGACCAACCATGTCCTCCTGAGGAGTCCCCCGAACTGTTTGAGCACAGTGTTGGGTACATGCTCCAGGAGGATGCCCAGCGTTTTGAAGGGTTTGATGATGATACCCAGCTAGAGGAAGGCAGTAGCGTGAGAGCAGAGAGAGGGGATGCTCAAGAAGGACACCAATCTGGCAGTCATGTTCCAGCAGCTGCAGCATACTGCCAGATTGGCTCCAGTGATGAGGAGGGAGGGGATGATGAGGTCACTGACTCCACGTGGGTGCCTAATAGGAGAGAGGAGGAGGAGGAGGAGGAGGATGAGGAGGCACATCTCCAATGAGGCAGGATGCCCTCGGGGGGCCAGCGTAAGGGCAGCACACCAACGGAATCACACCGCAGAGCTCCGCCTGTGCAGGGCGCTGCCTCTGCCCATTATTCAAAAAGTTCTTTGGTGTGGGCCTTTTTTGAGTCGAGTGCATCAGATCGCACAGCTGCTGTTTGCAACATATGTCTCAAGCGTATATCGCGTGGCCAAAACATCACCCGCTTGGGCACCACATGCTTGACCAGACATATGTTGACCTGCCATGCAGCTCGTTGGCAAGCCTACCTTAAAGACCCACACCAAAGAACAAAGCTGACCTCTTCTTGCACCGCATCAGCTGAGATCTCCAACCCCACTATACCTTCAGTCCTCTCTGAAACCTGCTCTGAGAGGAATGAAGGTGTAGAATTAGGTGTGTCACAGCCAAGTACTTGCGGGCACTCAACTGCTGCCTTTTCAGTTGGTAGACTCAGCCCCCTTCCGTGAGTTTGTGCAATGTGCGGTTCCTCAGTGGCAGGTTCCCAAACGCCCCTTTTTCTCACGGAAGGCGATTCCGGCTCTCTACCGGCATGTGGAAGGCAATGTCTTGGCCTCGCTGGACAGGGCGGTCAGCGGTAAGGTGCATATTACCTCTGACTCATGGTCCAGCAGGCATGGACAGGGACGTTACCTTTCTTTCACAGCCCATTGGGTCACTCTTTTGGCAGCTGGGAAGGATGCAGGACAAGGTGCAGTAGTGTTGGAGGTTGTTCCACCGCCACGCCTCCAAAATGCTACTACTGGTTGTGACACACCTCTGTCCTCCACCCCCTCCTCTTCTTCTTCCGCCGTGGCCTCTTCCTGTGCTTTGTCCTCGGAACCAGCGGTGCTCCGTAGGCGTTCAAGGGGCTACGCAAGTATGCAGGCAAAAAGATGCCATGCCGTGCTTGCGCTGGTGTGTTTGGGGGACAGGAGCCACACTGGGGCAGAGGTTCTGTCTGCTCTGCAGGGGCAGGCCGAGAGGTGGTTGACGCCACGCCAGCTTAAGCCAGGAATGGTAGTTTGCGACAATGGCACCAACCTCCTCTCTGCTCTCCGACAGGGACAACTGACCCATGTGCCCTGTGTGGCTCACGTCCTTAACCTGGTGGTGCAGCGGTTCTTGGGCAGGTACCCGGGCTTACAGGATGTCCTGAGGCAGGCCAGGAAAGTCTGTGTGCATTTCCGCAGATCTTATAATGCCAGTGCTCGCCTGGCTGAGCTGCAAAAGGAGTTGAACCTGCCCAAGAACCGCCTTATATGTGACATGCCCACCAGGTGGAACTCAACGTTGGCCATGCTGCAGCGGCTGCACACACAGCAGAGGGCCATCAATGAGTACCTGTGCGACTACGGCACCAGGACAGGGTCAGGGGAGCTCGGGTTTATGATCAGGGATGCATGCACTGTCCTGGCACCATTTGAGGAGGCCACGAGGATGGTGAGCAGTGACAGTGCATGCATCAGTGACACTGTACCTCTTGTCCACCTGTTGGAACATACGCTGCGTGGAATAATGGACAGGGCACTTGAGGCAGAACAGAGGCAGGAAGAGGAGGACTTCCTTGCCTCTCAAGGCCCCCTTTACCCAGACAGTGTTCCTTCTGTCTCACCTATCGCACAGGAAGAAGAGGAGGAGGAGGAGGAGGAGGATTGTGTCAGCATGGAGGTGAAGCCTGGCACTCAGCATCATCAGCAGCAGTCTTTTAGGGATGATTTACAGTCCCAAGAAACCAGTGGACTTGTACGTGGCAAGGAGGAGGTGGCTGCGGATCATGTCGTCCTTAGTGACCCAGAGGACTCCGGACCGAATGCCTCAGCTAACCTACACTGCATGGCCTCCCTGATCCTGCAAAGTCTGCGGAAGGATCCTCGTATTCTTCGGATCAAGGAGAGGGACCATTACTGGCTGGCCACTCTCCTTGATCCACGGTACAAGGGTAAGGTTGCGGACCTTATCTTACCGTCGCAGAGGGAGCAGAGGATGAGACAACTCCGGGAGGCCTTGCAGAAAGGTCTGTGCAACGCGTTCCCAGATACTGGGAGGTTACAAACTCCTGGTCCTGGACAACGAGTTGCTGAGGCTTCGGTCAGTCAAAGAAGGAGCGGTGGGGAAGGTGGCCGTCTGACCGATGCGTTCAGACAATTCTTTAGTCCGCAGCCCCAAGGTATGATCGGTTCCAGCAACCATCGCCAGCGTCTGATATACATGGTGCAGGAATACCTAGGGGCAAGGTCAGACTTGGACACCTTCCCCACCGAAAATCCTCTGGCTTACTGGGTCTTGAGGATGGATCACTGGCCAGAGCTTGCACAGTATGCAATTGAGCTACTGGCCTGTCCTGCATCCAGCGTTCTTTCAGAACGCACATTCAGTGCTGCTGGAGGATTTGTCACGGATCACAGGGTGCGCCTGTCCACCGACTCTGTTGATCGACTGACCTTCATAAAGATGAACCAGTCTTGGATCACCACCAGCTACCAAACACCTGAAGCTGATATAACAGACTAATTTATTTTCAAATGTCACATCCCTTCAAGACTGATGCTGATGCTGAGAGACTGTCCTGTTATGTTGACTGACTATCCTCCTCCTCCTCAATGATCCGATTGATGATGATAGCTTGGAAGAACATTTTTGTTTCTGGGTGCCGCCACCAGTGGCTAAGGCCCAATTTTTCAGCCCCTGTTTAACAGGGGTGTGTTATTACAATTTTTTATGCAATGCTTTGCAGAAGGGCTCATTCCTGCACTCCAACTAGAGTATCTGGGAGTGGTTGCAGTGTCGTGGCACCAGCACCAGTGGCTAAGGCCCAATTTTTCAGCCCCTGTTTAACAGGGGCGTGTAATTACAATTTTTGATGCAATACTTTGCAACAGGGCTCATTGCTGTGCTCCAAGTACAGTATCTGTGAGGGGTTGCAGTGTTGTGGCACCAGTGCCTAAGGCCCAATTTTTCTGCCCCTGTTTAACAGGGGCATGTAATTACAATTCTTGATCTAATAATTCACAGCAGGACCCATTCCTGAGCCCACCAAGACTAACTGTGAGGCCTTACAGTGTTGTGTCAACACCACCACCACCACCACCACCAAAGGCCCAATTTTTCAGCCCCTGTTTAACAGGGGTGTGTAATTACAATTTTTGATGCAATACTTTGCAACAGGGCTCATTGCTGTGCTCCAAGTACAGTATCTGTGAGGGGTTGCAGTGTTGTGGCACCAGTGCCGAAGGCCCAATTTTTATGCCCCTGTTTAACAGGGGCATGTAATTACAATTCTTGATCTAATAATTCACAGCAGGGCCCATTCCTGCGCCCACCAAGACTAACTGTGAGGCCTTACAGTGTTGTGTCAACACCACCACCACCACCACCACCAAAGGCCCAATTTTTCAGCCCCTGTTCAACAGGGGCATGCAATTACAATTTTTGATCTAATAATTCACAGCAGGGCCCATTCATGTGCCCACCAAGAGTAACTGTGAGGGCTCAGAGTGTTGTGACAACACCAACATGTAAGGGGCAAATTTCAGCTGAGTATATACGGCAGGCCCCTACTTTCAAACATCCAACTTACAAACGACTCCTCCTTGCAAACGGAAGGATACAACAGGAAGTGAGAGGAAATCTACCCCTAGGAAGGCAAATTCTCTCCTGTAAGAGTTAATATGGGAAAAAAAGTGTCTCCTCTCCACTGATGCTTTATCACCAATTCTTGTTTCAATAAAAACCCCAAATTTTCAAAAAACATTTGTCATTAGGACGGAAAGTGAGGTGAACTGTTCTGAACAGGTGCACACTGCACAGACAGCAAAACAAATGTTACAGGGGTAATAACCCTTCCCTATGTTTTCCAAAAAGCTTAAAAATAGATTTTCTTTCTCGTACATCACGGGACACAGAGCGACATAGTCATTACTAATGGGTTATATAGATACCGTCAGGTGCTGGCACTGGCAACTTCCAAAACCGGAAGTACCCTCCCCTATATAAGCCCCTCCCATCCGGGAGCACCTCAGTTTTTTGCCAGTGTCTAAGGTGTTGGCCAAGAAGAAACATGTGTTTTTCACTGAGCTTGCGTACAGGTTCTTTTGGGCCTCAGTAAGCTATTCCGGATCCGACCAAAAAAGCTTCATAGCTAAACGGTCGGTACCCGGGCCTTGCAGAGAAGAGCAAGGTTTTGCCTGTAATGCTTCTCTTAGGAGAGCTGGACCCTGGGATCCAGAGCTCTGGTCATACCCACGACCAAGATGTTTTCTGTGCAGGGTGCTATACAGGTCCAGGGGAGTGGAATCCTTGGGAACCCGGTCCCTGAAGGTTTGATTACAATGCCTGCCGTGATAGGTGAAGTTTGGGCTTTTGTGGACCAAACAAAGTCCTGCGGCGGGGAACAGGTAAGTGGGGGCCCCCAGGAACTTGGTTCTATTGGGGGACCCCCAAGCCTAATTTGTCTTTCTGTCTGTTACCTAATGGTATTCCCGCAAAATTCTGTGCATGCCTGTAACTACTAAAAAAATGTAATAATTTTTAATGGTGGTCAAGAAAAAAAAAAAGAAAAAATTTTTTTTTTTATATATATTTAATATATTAGACTGCGGTACCTGTGTTTGTCCACTAGAGGCCGCTGTGGAATGTTTTCTTGTCATGTGGACTAGCTTCTTCTCAGCAGAGCAAAGTCCAGGCAGATGGTGAGTTCTCTTATAGGAAACTGCTTCCTCTGCCATGTTGCAGTGCTCGTCCATCCCCCGGCCTGCGGCAAAGAGGGGCCCTGGCTCCTGTCCCTTGTTACCATATTTGAAATTAGCGCCGAAGGCGCACGTGCCCGCGCGCGTGCACGCGCCTCTATATATAGAGGTGAGCCGGGAAAGGGGGCGGAGCCTGGGGGATGACGCTCTGTGCGCGCCGCAGCGCTTCTGCGCATGTGCGGGCGTCCCAGCAGTTTAAAAAAAAAAAAAAAACACAATATTGTAGTGAGCTGGCTATGAAGTACAGAGACAGAGCTGGCAACATTTAAAGGCATACAGCAAGCGGTTGATACAGGCATCCCCTAGAAAGGCACATTAGTAGACACCAACTGTGATATAGCAGCAATTGTGCTAGACTATTCTCAGTAAAAGTGGTGTATTACGGCTGGAATACCTCAGCTTTAGGCTTAGGAATATGCCGTCCAGAAGCTCCGGAACTGAATCTTCCAGGAAGCGAAGGGGGTCTCATCGGGCTCGGAGGATCTTGGGCATACTCCTGCTGCACCAGTCTCCCCTGAAGTTCAGAGGTAAGTGACCGTAGAGACCCCGCAGGGTACTTGGTACTGTGGCTGTCCTCAGTTCACCTGCTCCCGTGTATGTAACAGAGGAGGTTTTTTCCTCAGCTCTGGGAGGATTAGAGAGAGATTGTCAACATTTATCGCTGCCTCCCTGTCAGGGAAAGCACGCCCGATCTCCGTCTCCTCCTTCAGAGTGCCTGTTAGCAGAGCAACAGTCCCATACAGGGATCAACCTGCCTGAAGGGGATCAGGATGAGGTTGATTCTGTTATAGAGGAATCAACAGTGGGGGAACCTTTTCTCAGCATCTTAAGCTGAAAGATTATGGGTTCAGTCTCTGACTAACATGGTCCGATCAGCATTTAAAAATGCACCTTGCGGAACCATCAACCACTACTGTATCCTCGTTGGGGTCGCTAGAAGCCCCCAGACTGTTTGTTCTTTTCCACTTCACCCTTTACTGAAAGGGCTCATTTACCAGGATTGGGAACGTCCTGAGAAAATATTTATTCCCCCAAGAGATTTCCGGTGGTCTATCCCATGGAGGATAAGTTCATCAAAAAAAAAAAAATGGAAGGTCCCTACAGTGGACGCAGCCATCTCTTGTATGTATAAATCACTGACATGTCCAGTGGATAATGTCCAAATGTTCAAGAACCCAATAGATAAAAGATTGGAGTCCTTATGAAAATCTGCTTGGTGATACAACCAGCAGTAGCAGCTATTGGGGTCTGCTAAGCAGTGAAGGATCAGTTGAAACAGGTCTTGAGGGACTTGACAGATCAGCAGGCTTTGCCCTAGCTGATCTACCTAGAGCCTTAGGCTTTGCGGTTGACGCCATAGAGGATTCAGTCCATCAGGCCTCCTGCCTTACGCTGTCTATAGTACATATGCGTAGGCTCCTATGGCTCAAAAACTGGTCTGCTGAAGCTCCCTGTAAAGAATGGCTGGTTAGCGTCCCATTTCATGGTGAACGCTTATTCAGGGAAAACCTGGACAAATATATCCAGAAAATTTCCAGCGGTAAAAATACGCTCTTACCGGTTAAAAGCAGAGTTAGAGGTCCCTCTTTAAGAGGCCTGCTTCTCCAGTCCCTGGGGCATCGGCTGTGTAACAGTTCCGACGGCCTCCTCGGTCAAATCCCGGGGGTAAAAAACAGGGACAGTAGCAGGGTAATGAGAAACCCTGGGTCAGGGGAGGTACAAAACCTCCCCCAAAGTTAAATTCATTGAAGCCCCCACTCAGTCGGGTGGGGGGAGGACTCCAGTTGTTCGCAAGAGACCTGGCGGGACACGATCAAGACAGATAGGTGCTCTCCGCAGTAGGTTTGGGATACAGTTTGGAGTTAAAAGACTCTCCTCCTTCCCATTTTTGAGGTCAAACGTGCCAAGGGATCCCCGGAAGAGAGAGTCCCTCCTGTTGGCACTAGAACAACTATTGCTCCAAGGAGTAATTATGGAGGTTCCCCTGGAAGAATGAGGGTTCGAGTTTTACTCAAACCTCTTTACAGTCCCGAAGCAAACGCGGTCGGGAGGCCCATATTAATTCTAAAAGGGCTATACAAATTCCTGTATATCAGGACTTTCCGATGGAGTCGATCCGATCGGTGGCCACTGCCCTACAAGGGGAGGATTGGTTAGCCACGATCGACATCAAAGATGCTTATTTGCACATTCCCATCTTTCCAGTCCACCAAAAATTTCTACGCTTTGCAGTAGAAGGGCGCCATTTTCAGTTCAGAGCCTTACCCTTCGGTTTGGCCACAGCACCACGAGTGTTTACAAAAATTCTGGCTCTTTATTGGCCAATCTAAGAACACAAGGTGTAATGATAATGGCATATCTGGATGACTTGTTGCTGATAGACCACTCAGTGAAAAAACTAGACGTGGTCGTTCACAAGACGATCAAGTATCTGGAATCTCACGGTTGGATTATCAACCGAGACAAGTCAGCCCTAAAAACCAGTCAAAAGTCTGGAATACTTGGGGCTAAGGTTGGATTCAGGCCAGAGAAAAATATTCTTGCCTCGAGGAAAGGTGTTGTCTTTGAAAGATTTGATCCACTTAGTGGGTACAAAAAAGACAGCCGTCCATACGCCTGTATATGAGGCTGCTGGGAAAAATGGTGGCATCATTTGAAGCAGTACCCTACGGTCAATTCCATTCAAGGAATTTGCAAGGGGCCATACTGTCAGCCTGGAACAAAAAAGTTCAGGCCCTAGACTTACAATGTCCTTGTCCCCTTCCGTTCGCAAGAGCCTCCGTTGGTGGTGGGTTCCCCAGAATCTGGAAAAAAGGAAATCCTTCAGTCCGATTTCTTGGAAGGTGGTCACTACAGATGCCAGCCTTATAGGCTGGGGAGCAGTACTGGAGCAATAGTCTCTCCAGGGCAGATGGTCGGATGCAGAAAAGGCCCTGCCCATCAATCTCTTAGAGATACGAGCAGCCCGGTATGCCCTAGTAGCATGGACATCCAAACTCCAAGGGTCCCCTGTCAGAATTCAATCAGACAAATGCCACAGCAGTGGCATATATCAATCATCAGGGGGGCACCAGGAGTCGTGCAGCCCAGAGGGAAGTAAATTACATCCTGAAATGGGCAGGAAAAATATGTCCCAGCCATATCTGCGGTATTCATTCCAGGAGTGGAGAATTGGAAGGCGGACTTTCTAAGTCGCCAGCAATTAGGCCCAGAGGAAGGGTCCCTTCACCCCGAGGTTTTCTGGACAATATGTCAGCGGTGGGGAACATCGGATGTAGATCTTCTAGCATCCAGATTCAACGCAAAGGGGGATAGGTTTGTCTCTCGGACAAGGGATCCCCTAGCTTGCGGCTCGGATGCCCTAGTGTTCCCTGGGGATCAGTTCAAGCTGATATATGCATTCACACCGCCACAATGGTTACCTCGATTACTCCGCAGAATCAGGGTAGAAAAGAAACCAGTGATTCCGGTGGCTCCAGCGTGGCCCCGAAGAGCGTGGTACGCGGAGATTGTAAAATTTCAGTGGGGAGTCCTTGGACTCTCCCACGTCGTCCGGCTTTCGCAAGGACCGATATACCACCCTTCCTTACCAGCCCTAGGTTTGACGGCCTGGCTATTGAAGCCCACATTCTAAAAAAGAGAGGGCTCTCTAATGCTGTGGTATCTACCATGATCAATGCCAGGAAGCCGGTATCCAGGCAGATCTACTATAGAATCTGGAAGGCGTACATCGCGTGGTGTGAGGCCAAGAAATGGCATCCACATAAGTACGTAATAGGTAGGATTCTGGACTTCCTACAGTGGGCTGTAGATAGGAAGCTTGCCTTGAGTACTATCAAGGGTCAGATTTCGGCCTTGTCAATATTTTTTCAAAGGCCCTTGGCTTCGCATTCACTAGTCAAAGCCTTTATACAAGGAGTGATGCGTATTAGGCCTCCGGTTAATATTCCCATATGTCCATGGGATCTAAACTTGGTTCTGTCGGTTCTACAGAAACAACCATTTGAACCATTACAGCATATTTCCTTGGTGCTTCTCACCAGGAAATAGATTTTTCTAGTAGCCATTTGTTCGGCTAAAAGAGTATCGGAATTAGCAGCTATGTCCTGTAAGGAGCCATATCTGGTTATCCATAAGGACAGAGTAGTGTTACGTCCTCATCCAGCCTTTCTTCCTAAGGTGGTATCGAGGTTTCATTTGAACCAAGATGTGGTTCTTCCTTCTTTTTTCCCCAAACCTACTTCGGTAGAGGAAAAGTTATTGCATTCTTTGGATGTAGTAAGAGCAGTTAAAGCTTATCTAAAAGCCACTGCTCAGATTCGCAGAACGGATACTTTGTTTATTCTGCCGGAAGGCACCAGAAAGGGTCAGGCAGCGTCAAAGTCTACTTTAGCCAAGTGGATTCGACAGGTCATTATGCAAGCTTATGGCTTGAGAAGGAGACCGCCTCCGTTCAAAGTTAGAGCGCACTCCACGAGAGCAGTTGGAACTTCATGGGCAGTGCATCACCAGGCCTCCCTGGCTCAAATCTGTAAGGCCGCAACATGGTCTTCGGTACACACGTTTACTAGGTCCTACCAGGTGGACGTTAGAAGTCAGGAGGATGTCGCCTTTGGGCGCAGTGTGTTGCAGGCCGCAAAAGATCCTCATGTCTGATAGCGCTCAGCTTATATATGGTGTATCCCCCCCCCTCATTTGGCATTGCTTTAGGACATCCCATTAGTAATGACTATGTCGCTCTGTGTCCCGTGATGTACGAGAAAGAAAATAGGATTTTTATAACAGCTTACCTGTAAAATCCTTTTCTTGGAGTACATCACGGGACACAGAGCTCCCGCCCCTCTTTAGGGACACTTATTGCTTTGCTACAAAACTGAGGTGCTCCCGGATGGGAGGGGCTTATATAGGGGAGGGTACTTCCGGTTTTGGAAGTTGCCAGTGCCAGCACCTGACGGTATCTATATAACCCATTAGTAATGACTATGTCGCTCTGTGTCCCGTGATGTACTCCAAGAAAAGGATTTTACAGGTAAGCTGTTATAAAAATCCTATTTTTTGCCTGGAGCTACACTTAAACAATGTACCTGTTCAAAATTACAAACAGATTCTACATAAGAACAAACCTACAGTCCCTGTCTTGTATGCACCGCCTGTATACGGCTGTTCAGAGTATATAGGGGAGGGGTGTGTGATGGGGTAGCTATGCCATTTTTCTTAAAGATTTTCATCCATATTACCGGGACCAGACATTACATTAAAGCCGCAAGCAGTTTTAAATGGCTTTTTTTCCTTTAGAAATGTAATTTTGTGCAGGGACAGTTCTAAACACGGGAAACACGTGGCACTTCACAGGCATACTTTAGACACCCCCCAGGTACGATATTTAAAGGAATATTTCACTTTTTTTTTCACTTTATGCATCATTAAAATGACTGCTCCAGAAAAACTGACGTTTTTAAAACTTCTTTTTGCATTGATACATGTCCCCTGGTGCAGAACCCGGGTTCCCAAACCCTTTTTAGGACAATAACATGCATAATAGTCGTTATAATTAGCACTTTAGATTTCGAACGTTCGCATCCATTGTATTTTATAGGGTTCTAAAGTTCGTGCGAACTTTCGGTCCGTTCGCGGGTTCTGGTGCGAACCGAACCCGGGGGTGTTCGGCTCATCACTATTCTACAGCAGTGTTTCTCAACCTTTTACGGTGACGTACCCCTGCAGGTCTAAAAAACATTCCTAAGTACCCCTGTCTGGAGAAAGTAATTTCTATTGTTTGGGTGTCATGGTTTCTGTGTGTGTGTGTGTGTATAATGTCAGTATGTGTTTGTGATGATTTCTGTGTGCGTTTGAGATGGTTTTTGTTTGTGTGCAATATCATTGTATGTGTGCATGGTGCAATGACAGATACACATACAGTATCTCACAAAAGTGAGGACACCCCTCACATTTATGTAAATATTTTATTATATCTTTTCATGCGACAGCACTGAAGAGATTACACTTTACTACAATGTAAAGTAGTGAGTGTACAGCTTGTATAACAGTGTAAATTTGCTGTCCCCTCAAAATAACTCAACACACAGCCATTATTGTCTAAACTGCTGGCAACAAAAGTGAGTGAGTACACCCCTAAGTGAAAATGTACAAACTGGGCCCAATTAGCTATTTTCCCTCCCCGTGTCATGTGACTCGATAGTGTTACAAGGTCTCAGTTGTGAATGGGGAGCAGGTGTGTTAAATTTGGTGTTATCACTCTCACTCTCTTATACTGGTCACTGGAAGTTCAACATGGCACCTAATGGCAAAAAAATGTCTGAGGATCTGAAAAAATGAATTTTTGCCCTACATAAAGATGGCATAGGCTATAAGAAAATTGCCAAGACCATGAAACTGAGCTGCAGCTCGGTGGCCAAGACCATACAGCGGTTTAACAGGACAGGTTGCACTCAGAACAGGCTTTGCCATGGTCAACCAAAGAAGTTGAGTGCACGTGCTCAGCGTCATATTCAGAAGTTGTCCTTGCGAAATAGACGTGTGAGTGCTGCCAGCCCTGCTGCAGAGGTTAAAGGGGTGGGGGGGGTCAGCCTGCCAGTCCTCAGACCATATGCCGCACGCTGCATCAAATTGGTCTGCATGGCTGTTGTCTCAGAAGGAAGCCTCTGCTAAAGATAATGCACAAGGAAGCCTGCAAACAGTTTGCTGAAGACAAGCAGACTAAGGACATGGATTACTGGAACCATGTCCTGTGGTCTGATGAGACCAGGATAAATGTATTTGGTTCAGATAGTGTCAAGCATGTGTGGCGGCAACCAGGTGAGGAGTACAAAGACAAGTGTGTCTTGCCTACATTCAAGCATGGTGGTGAGAGTGTCATGGTCTGGGGCCGCATGAGTGCTGCCGGTACTGGGGAGCTACAGTTCATTGAGGGAACCATGAATGCCAACATGTACTGTGACATACTGAAGCAGAGCATGATCTCCTCCCTTTGTAGACTGGGCCGCAGGGCAGTATTCCAACATGATAACGACCCCAAGCACACCTCCAAGACAACAACTGCCTTGCTAAAGAAGCTGAGGGTAAAGTTAATGGACTGGCCAAGCATGTCTCCAGACGTAAACCCTATTGAGCATCTGTGGGGCATCCTCAAACAGAAGGTGGAGGAGTGCAAAGTCTCTAACATCCACCAGCTCCGTGATGTCTACATGGAGGTGTGGAAGAGGACTCCAGTAGCAACCTGTAAATCTCTGATGAACTCAATGCTCACGAGGGTTAAGGCAGTGCTGGAAAATAATGGTGGACACACAAAATATTAACACTTTGGGCACAATTTGGACACTTTCCCTTAGGGGCGTACTCACTTTTGTTGCCAGCGGTTTAGACATTAATGGCTGTCTGTTGAGTTATTTTGAGGGGACAGCACATTTACACTGTTATACAAGCTGTACACTCACTACTTTACATTGTAGCAAAGTGTCAGTTCTTCAGTGTTGTCACATGAAAAGGTATAATAAAATATTTACAAAAATGTGAGGGGTGTACTCACTTTTGTGAGATACGGTATACTAATAGGCGGCACTGATGAGGCTGCACTGATGAGGCTGCACTGATGAGGCTGAACTGATAGGGGGCACTGATGAGACTGCACTTATAGGAGGCACTGATGGGTACTGGTGAGACTGCCCTGATAGGGGGCACTGATGAGGCTGCACTGATAGGAGGCACTGATGGGCACTGAAAGGCTGCACCGATGAGGCTGCACTGATAGGTACTGAAGAGGCTGTATTAATAGGGGGCACTAATGAGGCTGCACTGAGGTAGCACTGATAGGCTGCACTGAAGAGGCTGCACTGATGAGGCTGCACTGATAGGGGACACTGGTGAGGCTGCACTGAGGCGGCACTGATGAGGCTGCACTGATAGGCAGCACTAATAGGCTGCACTGATGGGCACTGATAGGTGGCACTGAAGAGGCTGCACTGATATGAGACACTGATAGGCTGCACTGATAGGAGGCACTGATAGCGGGGCATTCTGGGATGTTTAGTTCCTGAGCAGACACAGGGAAGTGACAGGCAGGACTCACGTGACCTTTTTTCCCTGTCTGCAGTGTGTAGGATTGCACAGTGGAGAGGAGACCAAGGAGCCACAGCAGGCATCATCTGCATGGGTTCTTCGTACATTGCAGGAGATCCGAGGCACGCTGGAGAGGGAGAGGAGCTGGGAGATGGGAGAATGTGGAGCCGCCTACTGACCGTAAAGACCGCCCTCCGTTTGTATGCCACAGGGGTATGTGTACCACGGGTTGAGAAACCCTGATCTACAGTACTTGTTCAATATGTTCACTGAATTGCATCAGTAACAAGGCACTGGATTGCATCCAGTTTTTCAGCTAGTGGCCCAGTGTTTTCCAGGCTAATTCTCAGTGTTGGTCCTTTTCTCCTCTTTTAGAAGCGTACATTAAGGATTCTGTTGGATAAACCCCTTTTTATATTGAAATTGTTTACAGATAACATTTCAAAAGCATTTAAAGGGGCACACGTCCCTCACACCCCTTCCCCCCCAGCAATGTATAATTACTCATACTTACTGTAACGGGAGGGCTTGTGGAACCCACAATCTCTTGGAAAGTATGAGATACCCTTGCTTCAGCTCCCCATGCAACTCTTATGTCTAAATCACCCTATGTCCATTAGGGGCATAGGGTGACTGAGAAAATATATATTGGACTACTTAAAATGGGACAGTAATATTCATTAACAATATCTCTCAAGAAATATGAAGATGTTATCCCCTGTGTGCTTTGAGGTCTATGCCCAGGAAGTATAACTCCTTATTTGGACATTCCAGGAAGTTCAATTTAAGAGTCATTAGATCTCATTGTTGCTTGTGCTAATTGACCCTGCAATGGTGTGAAGGTGTATTTGTGATAATGTTGATTGTGTCTTCTGACACAGACGGCAAGTCTAGCCTAAAGGTGATGTCATCAGCTGCTGTAAGGGATTAGTTAATTAGCTCATACAGGTGTATTTTCAGAGTAATATGAGCAGGATATGTATGCACCTCCTCTTTTACGGTATATAAGCCTGTAGCCTCTCAATACAGATTGTCATTCCTGCTTGAACCTCATACAGAGCGTTGTCTCGTATTTGGGGGACAATTATTCATATGGGGTCTTATTCGACTGGTTGGAGTGTCTGGTAGCTGTCTTGTGTTTGGGAATGGAATATCCTAAACGACTTTAACCCCTTTCATACACGGGGTGTCGTTTCATTGGTGGCAGGCAGTGGGATGATTCCCACAGCAAGGATAACTACAAGAGGACACAGGACAATGGAAGCACACTATGAACGGCTAAAGCTCTCTACCCTCAAGGACTTACCGGAGAACCGGGGCCGACCGGCCAACAACCGTAAGAAGAGGGACATTATCGCAGAACTAGTCGAAATGGATAGAGCCGAAAAAACCAACATAACCGGAAGGCCCAGCGTAACAGACAGGGCACCCGAAGAGGCAAGTTTTGATCAGGCTGTTAAAATAAGACTGGCACAGTATGGTCCTAACCCTCCAGTGGAGATCATAGACCTAGTTATAGCGGCTGTGGACGCACATTGGATACAGCAAAGAGGTGCTGCAGCAGCAGAATTCACAGCAGCAACAACTGAAAGGAGAGGAGAGGTACAGATACCAGCCGCTATGGAAGAGGAATTCAGAAGGAGGTTGCAAGAGATGCAGATACAGCATAGAGGACCAGTATCAGAGCAGGTCTTGCTGGGATGGTCTGATTCTATCCGCTGCGAACTCTAGAAGAAAGCACTAGCCCTCGAGCAGCAACACCAGGGAAAAGTTCTCTCCTCCATCCATGTAAGGTACTGGTCGCAGTATGATGTACGAATGCTGTTATTGGGGGAACAACCGAAGCAGAAGTGGACAGCTGAGTTAAGCAGGCTGATCCGGGCAGAGATGCAGTTGGACGAGAGCTACAGAGCCCTCCGGTGGTATGTAGCCCAAGAGTGCCCATGGTCAGCGGATGACAGCCCCACGGAAGGCTTTGACTATGATGGCCTGGGATTGTTGTATTGGAGGATGTCCAGGGACCCTGACTTTGGGAGTGATCGGGAGTGGCGTTTGGAGGAAATAATAGAGCACATAGACTGAAGACTGAATGTCTCAGAAGGGCACTGGGCAGAGGAAGATTTGGAGTTTCTGGTCGTTCAGGAATGTGAGCTGGAGATCGCCTACAGACAGCTGCTAGACTCTGCTCAGCAGCAGGGTGGGGCTCCCATTGCCTGGGACTATCAGGAAATACCAGTTGACAACTCTGAAATCCTGGCTGAAGAATTAGCAGTGGAAAATCTGAAGATTGCCATCCCCAAAGCTGAAGTGCTGACTGACCTTGATGATCCTGTTTCTGCTTGGGATGATATTGGATGGAGGAATGTACCTGTCCAGCAGCATGTCAGAGAATCGGCAGTGGAAAATCTGGAGATTGCCATCCCTAAAGCCGAAGTGGATGATGTGGAGTCCCCAGTAGAAGTGCTGGCAACAGGGCAGAGTGCTACCAAACTCTACCCAGCAATGGCAACAACTGTGGAGTTTCGGGGAGCTGGGGCAGTTGGCTCATCTCCCCAGCCACAGATTACAGAATGTATGGACTTAATGGACTGTTCAGAGGATGTTATAGATTATGCATCGCCTGCTCAAGTACTGGCAGCAGGACAGAGTACTGCAGACCCCTGCTCTACACCCGTGGCAGTTTTGGAGGCCCGAAGTGAGGAGGTGATGGTTCCTCTTTCCCAGTGGATTTCAGAGATGCACGGAGGAGAAGCAACCATTTTCCCTCCCCAACAGTTAGCCGGAGCAGATGGTGTGGAGTTTCCAGCAGAAGTGCTGGCAACAGGCAGAGTGCTACCAACCTCTGCCCAGCACCGGAAACAACTGTGGAGTTCCAGGGAGCCAGGCCAGTTGGCCCCTCTCTCCAGCGACAAGCTGAGGGGGTAAAGCTTTTACTCCCAGCTGAATCACTGGCAGCAGGGCAGAATGCTACTGGCCTCTGCACACAACTGCAGCTTGAGCTGATATCGGGGGATGGGACTGTGGTCTCCACTCACAGCAACCCAGCAGAAGAGCTGGCAACAGAGCAGAGTGCTGCTGGCCTCTGCTCTCAACTAACAGAAGAGGGAGTTCCTGTGGTAGTGGATGGGACTTCAGTCTTCACTGACACAACCCCAGAAAATGGTGCGACACTAAGACAGGAGGATGTCAGCCTTGCTTTGCAAGCACTAGGGGATTTTCACCTACCACAAGTGGATGGGACTTCAGTCTCCACTTGTATACCCCAGGGATGCTGGACAGTTGGCCCAGATCCCCAACAGCATGACGGACTGAGCCCAGTCACCCTGTCTTCTCTCCAGTGGCTGAAAGTACTCCAGGGAGAAGGGCCAGTCCAGGCCTCTCCCCAGCGGCGGGTATGTTCTCTGAGAGAGGCAGAGGTTGGCTGGGTGAGTAATGCTTTGTTTGGAGCAATTTGTTTGGGGTACTGTGTGGATACCGGCATTGGGGGAATGGAACTATGGACTAACTTCGGAGTCAACCCGTCTGGGGTCTCCTCCTGTGTTAGTCTCCTGCCGAAAGGGGAGAGATGTAACGGGAGGGCCCGTGGAACCCAGAATCTCTTGGAAAGTATGAGATACGCTTGCTTCAGCTCCCCATGCACCTCATGTCTAAATCACCCTGTGTCCATTAGGGGCATAGGGTGACTGAGAAAATATATCTTGGCCTACTTAAAATGGGACAGTAATATTCATTAACAATATCTCTCAAGAAATATGAAGATGTTATACCCTGTGTGCTGTGAGGTCTATGCCCAGGAAGTATAACTCCTTATTTGGGCATTCCAAGAAGTTCAATTTAAGAGTCATTAGATCTCATTGTTGCTTGTGCTAATTGACCCTGCAATGATGTGAAGGTGTATTTGTGATAATGTTGATTGTGTCTTTTGACACAGACGGCAAGTCTAGCCTAAAGGTGATGTCTGAGTCATCAGCTGCTGTAAGGGATTAGTTAATTAGCCCATGTTAATTAGGTCTGGTCACAGGTGTATTTTCAGAGTAATATGAGCAGGATATGTATGCACCTCCTCTTTTACGGTATATAAGCCTGTGGCCTCTCAATAAAGATTGTCATTCCTGCTTCGTCTCGTATTTGGGGGAGAATTATTCATATGGGGTCTTATTCGGCTGGTTGGAGTGTCTGGTAGCTGCCTCAGATTAGATTGTTTAGATTATCCTAAATGGCTTTAACCCCTTTCATACATGGGGTGTTGTTACACTTACCATCCATGATCCTTTGTCAGAGCCTTTGCTCCTTTGCTCCAATGCAACGTGGGTTTCTGGTTTTGAGGAGTATGTAACCTCCACCATGTGACAGTGCTCTAGCCTAAGCAGTGGGTCGCCAGGCCAAAACGCTCTCACATGAGGAGCAATGAATTCATCCACCCAAGTGAGCTGTGATACTATCCATTATCAGAGTTAACCCAGGGTAGTGAATGGTCACAGTAACTGTGGGTTTGATTTACTAATGGCAAAGATACTGTGTACTGCAAGCACACTTGCTACAGAGCTTAGTAAAGGAGGTAAAGCTTCACTTTGCAAAGAATACCCAATCACATGCAAAGAAAATAAAAAAAATAATTTTTGCTTGTTCATCATTGGATGATAGAAATCAGCAGAGCTTCCCCTCAATTTAAAGCTTCCCCTCAGATCTAGAGAAAATGCTCTTGCAGTGCACAGTATATTTGCCTTTAGTAAATCAACCTCATTGTCTCTTTAAAAACAATTAAGCCCCGTACACACGATCGGTTTAACTGATGAAAACCGTCCGATGGATGGTTTTCATCAGACAAACCGATCGTGTATGGTACCCATCGGTTGGAAAAAATAGAACTTGTTTTAAAATTTTCCGATGGATAAAAAACCGATGGGAATTTCCGATCGTCTATGGGCAAGTCCATCGGTTCAAAAACCCACGCATGCTCAGACTGAATTAGGAGACGGGAGCGCTCGTTCTTGTAAAACTAGCGTTCCTAATGGAGAGAGCACATTCGTCATTCTGCAAGTTATTGCTTCGTTTAATACAGCGCATGTGTTTTTGCTTTTGAACGGTCTTTTAAATGTCATTTTGGCAGCAGAACTTTCTCATGAGTTCTGACAAACGTATGTCTTTCTTTTATCTTGTGATTTGAGGAATAATTATTAAAATTCTTCAAGGCCGACCTCACAAATTCCCCCCTTTTTTTTTTGGTCTTTAATTTTGTTGTGCATTTTCTGTCAATTTCTCAATTTCTCAGAACAACATAATATTTTATTTTTCACAAATCATGGAGGTTGGTGTCCCTTGTTATTAATTACACATTGTATTTATGCAATCTTATTGCTACTTCCCCAAAAAAACACATCAGGCATGTAGGTTTGCTGAAATCAAATTTCCCTTTATTTCGGAAATAAACAAAACAAAAACCGAAGGGCAACTATTCCCAAATTAGCAGAGAATATAAAGTCATTAGATCCCAAATGCAGACCTGACTATGATCAATAATAAAATCAACAACAGCATGAAATCAGGAGCAGCAGCCAAAGACATACATCATCCCAAGCTGTGGTACTCCATCAACCTTCAATTTCTGGATGAGCAGCTCTAGGCCAGGGAATCACCTCCTGCTCTTCCTTGTAGCCTTCCTTCCACGCCTCTCTGCAGCGTTCTCTCCACGGCCCCGTCCACGCACCCTTGCAGGCTGGGCCACTGTGGGTGGTGATGTGGCAGGAGGAGGAGGAGAAGGAGGAGAGGGATTGGGCTGATGTGAGATATGGGTGGCCTCAGTCAGCTGTCCCCTCGCCCCCATGTGTACGGCCATATAGATGAGATGCTCACAGAGGGCCCATTGTCCCGCCTCCATTCTGAGCAGCTTATCCGCCAGATAGGTGCTAAACCCCTCCGTAGGGTTGAGGGGGGCCCTCATAATGGCAGCAGCCACCTGAATCATCTTTAGTGACTCCTCCTCCACTTGTGTCATCCGCCGTTGTTTTGGCTGTCTGACGTGGAGGGGAGCCACTTGGGAGACGGTGCTGCCACTAGGCCTGGGGACCTGCTAAGTACCACTGGGCCCTGCCTCCTCCTGCCTGTCACACTCCTGACCCTCTTCCTCCTGGCTTGCCTCATCCTGTTTATAAAATAAAATGAAAAATTATATTATTTGAGGAATCGATCACACACAATTTTGAACTCAGTACTGTTTTTTTTTGAGGGGGGGGGATGGGATCCTTTATGGCTAATCAAAACAGTTCAACTCAATATTACTTAGTGGACAATAATTATGATCAAAAATACTATACCGGGCTGAAGATGTGAAGATCTGGCTCTTCTAGCTCGGGAGGCTCCTCCTCCGCCTCTGCAGGGGTGGAGGGAAGGGTGGAAGGAACGCTGGAGGGAAGAGTGGAAGGAAGGGTTGAGGGAAGGCTGGAAATAGATTCCCTGGCCTCGATCTGGTCATCCAGAAATTGGAGATGTCTGTAGTACCACAGCTTGGGCTTTACTACATCGTCGGCTGCTGCTCCTGATCTCTTTGACTGGCGCACTTCCTTGTATTTTTTTTTATAAGAATTGCGCAGGTTGTTGATTTTATTATTGATCATTGTGTAGTCTGCATCTGGGATCCATGGCTTCATATCCTCTGCTAATTTGGTAATAGTTGCCCGTCGTACATCACTTTTGTGATACGCAGGGTGTTTGAGCTCCCACAGGTTGCGCTGTTCCTTATACTTTTCGATAAAAATCAGCATCAGCTCCGGCTCTCTTAGTTTATGCATCTATTTGGATCAGCAAGTACAAAAAAGTAAAAAAAAATAAAAGGATCAGAATTGTTTCTCCTCAACTTATCACAATATTGCCCTTTACAATCATGACCCATTAATATGCCACTGCAGGCCCGAGTTCCCTTCTTACCTTAGTTCACTTCGTTGGTTCACTTCCGGTCGTCCTTACTCCGCGCATCCTAATAACTTCTTCCCCCTTTTTATACCCTGCGCATGCGTGTAACTCCGCCCTCGGACTTTTTCCGCATTTCCCCGCCCCTTAACGATCGGCGCACAGTGTGAGACGGCGACATGTCGCAGACACAGGTGGCTTCTTTAGTAGAAATTACCGACGAGGAAAGCCCGGAGGCGGAAACGTCCCGATCCTGTAAAAAAAGATACAAGGCGACTAATATGTCTTTTTCCGAGATGGCGGAGATGGTGGACATTCTGCGGAGGAAGGATTACGACGGCAAGCATGGCCCATACGACACCCCTAATCTCCGGAAGTCACAAATTATGGACAAAGTGGCAAAGAGTCTCTATAAAAAATATGGGGTCAGGAGATCCAAGGAACAACTCCGTAAAAGGTGGTCAGACCTCAAGATCAGGGAGCCGGAGCAGTATAAGAAGCTTTTAAAAAGCATAGAAAAAAGTAAGTTTATTTTACTGTGTTCTTTCACATTGTAATATGTATTCTTCCATGTTTTGCAACATGTGCTTGGCTTGACTGGGTTCACATTTTTAAATCTCATCTTTTATGTTAAGTGGAGAGTCCACTTATTTGCAAAATGTGTTGACAAAAAACTTGCTGCTCTTCCCCCAAACATGTTTGGCACATATGCACGTAAACTACATGTGGGCATGCCTCATTTTACTTCAACAATGTTTATCTACACATTGTTGGCTAGATGATGTGTTGTAAGGAAAACTAGAATGTGAATGAAAGGATAATCTGTATTCTGGGTAAAGGAGATGACACTCCAGCAGTTGTGTACTCTTTTTTGTTCTTCATCAAGATACTATACTCTGGGCCACATGACCAAATTTCTTAACAGTGTCACACACAGGTGGGCCAGTGGATACCTTGGTGGTTATCCAAGTGTATTTGTGAGTGTCCTCAAAAAAGGGATTTTTATAACAGCTTACCTGTAAAATCCTTTTCTTGGAGTACATCACGGGACACAGAGCGACTTAGTCATTACTAATGGGTTATATAGATTACCTTCAGGTGCTGGCACTGGCCACTTCCAAACCGGAAGTACCCTCCCCTATATAAGCCCCTCCCATCCGGGAGCACCTCAGTTTTGTAGCCAAGCAATAAGTGTCCCAAAAAGAGGGGTGGGAGCTCTGTGTCCCGTGATGTACTCCAAGAAAAGGATTTTACAGGTAAGCTGTTATAAAAATCCCTCATTCTTTTTCGTACATCACGGGACACAGAGCGACTTAGTCATTACTAATGGGACGTCCCAAAGCAATGCCAAATGAGGGGAGGGATACATAAGCTGGGCACCATCAGGCATGAGGATCTTTTGCGGCCTGCAACACACTGCACCCAAAGGCGACATCCTCCTGACTTCTAACGTCTACCTGGTAGAATCTAGTAAACGTGTGCACCGAAGACCATGTTGCGGCCTTACATACTTGAGCCAGGGAGGCCTGGTGATGCACTGCCCATGAAGTTCCAACTGCTCTTGTGGAGTGCGCCCTAACTTTGAACGGAGGCGGTCTCTTTCTCAAGCCATAGGCTTGTATTATGACCTGTCGAATCCACTTGGCTAAAGTAGATTTTGATGCTGCCTGACCCTTTTTAGGGCCTTCCGGCAGAATAAACAAAGTATCCGTTCTGCGAATCTGAGCAGTGGCTTTTAGATAAGCTTTAACTGCTCTTACTACATCCAAAGAATGTAATAACTTTTCCTCTACCGAGCTAGGTTTGGGGAAAAAAGAAGGAAGAACCACATCTTGGTTCAAATGAAACCTCGATACCACCTTGGGAAGAAAGGCTGGATGAGGACGTAATACTACTCTGTCCTTATGGACAGCCAGATATGGCTCCTTACAGGACAAGGCGGCTAATTCCGATACTCTTTTAGCCGAACAAACGGCTACTAAGAAAATCAATTTCCTGATGAGAAGAACCAAGGAAATGTGTTGCAATGGTTCAAACGGTTGTTTCTGTAGAACCGACAGAACCAGGTTTAAGTCCCAAGGACATATGGGAATACTAACCGGAGGGCTAATACGCATCACTCCTTGTATGAAAGCTTTGACTAGTGAATGCGAAGCCAAGGGCCTTTGAAAAAATATTGACAAGGCCGAAATCTGACCCTTGATAGTACTCAAGGCCAGCTTCCTATCTACAGCCCACTGTAGGAAGTCCAAAATCCTCCCTATCACGTACTTACGTGGATGCCATTTCTTGGCCTCACACCACGTAATGTACGCTTTCCAGATCCTATAATAGATCTGCCTGGATACCGGCTTCCTGGCATTGATCATGGTAGATACCACAGAATTAGAGAGCCCTCTCTTTTTCAGAATGTGGGCTTCAATAGCCAGGCCGTCAAACCTAGGGCTGGTAAGGAAGGGTGGTATATCGGTCCCTGCGACAGCAGGTCCGGACGATGTGGGAGGGTCCAAGGACTCCTCACTGACATTTTTTCAATCTCCGCGTACCATGCCCTTCGGGGCCACGCTGGAGCCACCAGAATCGCTGGTTTCTTTTCTACCCTGATTCTGCGGAGTAATCGCGGTAACAATTGTGGCGGTGGGAATGCATATATCAGCTTGAACTGATCCCAAGGGAACACTAGGGCATCCGAGCCGCAAGCTAGAGGATCCCTTGTGCGAGACACAAATCTGTCCACCTTTGCGTTGAATCTGGATGCTAGCAGATCTACATCCGGTGTTCCCCACCGCTGGCATATTGCCTGGAAAACCTCGGGGTGAAGAGACCATTCCCCCGGGCATAATTGCTGGCGACTTAAAAAGTCCGCTCTCCAATTTTCCACTCCTGGGATGAAAACCGCAGATATGGCTGGGACATATTTTTCTGCCCACTCCAGGATGCAATTTGCTTCCCTCTGGGCTGCACGACTCCTGGTGCCACCCTGGTGATTGATATATGCCACTGCTGTGGCATTGTCTGATTGAATTCTGACAGGGGACCCTTGGAGTTTGGATGTCCATGCTACTAGGGCATACCGGGCTGCTCGTATCTCTAAGAGATTGATGGGCAGGGCCTTTTCTGCTTCTGACCACTTGCCCTGGAGAGACCATTGCTCCAGTACTGCCCCCCAGCCTATGAGGCTGGCATCTGTAGTGACTACCTTCCAAGAAACCAGACTGAAGGGTTTCCCTTTTTCCAGATTCTGGGGCACCAACCACCAATGGAGGCTCTTGCGAACAGAAGGGGACAGGGACATTGGTAAGTCTAAAGCCTGAACTTTTTTGTTCCAGGCTGACAGTATGGCCCTTTGCAAATTCCTTGAATGGAATTGACCGTAGGGTACCGCTTCGAATGAAGCCACCATTTTTCCCAGCAGCCTCATGCAGAGGCGTATGGATGGTTTTCTTTTTGTACCCACTAAGTGGGTCAAATCTTTTAAAGACGACACCTTCTCTGGAGGTAAGAAAATCTTTCTCTGATTTGAATCCAGCCTTAGCCCTAAGTATTCCAGACTTTTGACTGGTCTTAGAGCTGACTTGTCCCGGTTGATAATCCAACCGTGATATTCCAGATACTTGATTGTCTTGTGAATAGCTACTTCCAGCTTTTCCACTGAGTGGTCTATTAGTAGCAGGTCGTCTAGATATGCCATTATCGTTACACCTTGTGTTCTTAGATTGGCCAATAATGGGGCCAGAATTTTTGTGAACACTCGTGGTGCTGTGGCCAGACCGAAAGGTAAGGCTCTGAACTGAAAATGGCGCCCTTCTACTGCAAAGCGTAGAAATTTCTGGTGGGCCGGATAGATGGGAATATGCAGATAAGCATCCCTTATGTCGATCGAGGCTAACCATTCCTGCCCTTGTAGGGCGGTGGCCACCGATCGGATCGACTCCATCCGAAAAGTCCTGATATTTAGGAACTTGTTTAGCCCTTTTAGATTTAATATGGGCCTCACGTCCCCATTTGGTTTGGGGACTGTGAAAAGGTTTGAGTAAAACCCGAATCCGCTTTCTTCCAGGGGAACCTTCATGATTACACCTTGGAGCAATAGTTGTTCTAGTGCCAGAAGGAGGGATCCTCTCTTCTGGGGATCTCTTGGCACGTTTGACCTCATAAATTGGGCAGGAGGAGTGCCTTTTAACTCCAGCTTGTATCCCAGACTTACTGCGGAGAGCACCCATCTGTCTCTGATGGTGTCCCGCCAGGTCTCTGTGAACAACTGAAGCCTTCCCCCCACCCGATTGAGTGGGGGCAACACTTCATGACTTGGGGGGAGGTTTTGTACCTCTCTTGATCCAGGGATTCTTGTTACCCTGTGATTGTCCCTGATTTCTGCCCCCTGAATTTGACCGCGGAGGCCGTCGGAACTGCTTCACAGCCGATGTGCCCGGGACTGGAGAAGTAGGCCTCTTAAAAGAAGGACTTCTACTTTTGTTCTTAACCGGTAAGAGTGAACTTTTACCGGCAGAAATTTTCTGGATATATTTGTCCAGATCTTCTCCAAATAAGCGTTCTCCATGAAATGGGAAGCTAACCAGCAGTTTCTTACAGGGAGCTTCAGCAGACCAGTTTTTGAGCCACAGAAGCCTACGCATATGTACTATAGACAGCGTAAAGCGGGAGGCCTGTTGGATTGTATCCTTTATGGCGTCCACCGCAAAACACAAGGCTCTAGGCAGGTCAGCTAGGGCAAGAGCCTGCTGATCTGGTAAGTCCCTTAAGACTTGTTTCAACTGATCTTTCACTGCTTGGCAGACTCCAATCGCTGCTACCGCAGGTTGTGTCACCATGCTTGCTGTAGAGAAAGCAGATTTTAGTAAAGACTCCAATTTTTTATCTATTGGGTCTTTGAACATTGGAACATTATCTACTGGACATGTCAGTGATTTGTTCACAGAAGAGATGGCTGCGTCCACTGTAGGGACCCTCCATTTTTTTATGAACTTATCCTCCATGGGATAGATCACCGGAAATCTCTTGGGGGGAGCAAATATTTTATCAGGATGCTCCCAATCCTGGTAAATAAGCCCTTCTAATAAGGGGTGGATTGGGAAGGAACAGACAGCCTGGGGAGCTTTTAGCGACCCCAGCGAGGAAACCGTAGTGGATGGTGGTTCCGCCAGAGGCATTTTAAATGCTGATCGGACCATGTTAGTCAGAGACTGAACCCATAATCTTTCAGCCTGAGATGCTGAGAAAGGTTCTTCCACTGTTGATTCCTCCATAACTGAATCAACCTCATCCTGATCCCCTTCAGGTAGGTCGATCCCTGTGTGGGGCTGTTCCTCTACTAACAGGCACTCTGAAGGAGGAGACGGAGATCGGACGTGCTTTCCCTGTGACAGGGAAGCAGCGATCAATGCTGTTAATCTCTCTTCCAATCCTCCCAGAGTTGAGGATAAAACCTCCTCTGTTATATATACAGGAGCAGGTGGACTGGGGACAGCCGCAGCACCAGGCACTCCTGCAGGGTTTCTACGGCTACTGACCTCTGAATTCTCAGGGGAGATTGGTGCAGTACAAGCATGCCCAATATCCTCAGAGCCCGATGGAGACCCCTTTGGCTTCCTGGAAGATCTATTTCCGGAGCCTCTGGACGACATATCCTTTAAGCACAAAGCTGAGGTATTCCCGTCGTCATACACCAATTTTGCTGGTAATAGTCTAACAAAGTTGCTGCTATATACCAGCTGGTGTCCACTAAAGTGCCTTTCTATGGGGATGCCTGCATCAACCGCCTCTGTGTGCCACTGTTTGTTGCTAGCTCTGTTTGCATCCAGCTGACACTTGTACTGTGTCTTTATACAAGCTGGGACGCCTGCACATGCGCAGAAGCGCCGTGGCGCGCATCGAGCGTCATCCACCCGCCCCGCCCCTTTTTTTTCATAGGAGGCGCGTGCACACGCCCGCGCGCGCGCCATTGGCGCCCTTTTCAAAACCAAACAGGGACTAGGAGCCAGGGCCCTTTTTGCCGGAGGGCCTGTGCGGTGGATGAGCGCAGCAACAGGGCAGAGGAAGTGGATTCCCACAGAGAAACTTACCAACTGCCTATCACGGCAGGCATTGTAATTAAACCTTCAGGGACCGGGTTCCCAAGGATTCCACTCCCCTGGACCTGTATAGCACCCTGCACAGACAACATCTTGGTCGTGGGTATGACCAGAGCTCTGGATCCCAGGGTCCAGCCCTCCTAAGAGAGGCATTACAGGCAAAACCTTGCTCTTCCGCTGCAAGGCCCGGGTACCGACCGTTTAGCTATGAAGCTTTTTTTGGTGGGATCCGGAACAGCTTACTAAGGCCCAAAAGAACCTGTACGCAAGCCCAGTGAAAACACATGTTACTCTTTGGCCAACACCTTAGACACTGGCAAAAAACTGAGGTGCTCCCGGATGGGAGGGGCTTATATAGGGGAGGGTACTTCCGGTTTGGAAGTGGCCAGTGCCAGCACCTGAAGGTAATCTATATAACCCATTAGTAATGACTAAGTCGCTCTGTGTCCCGTGATGTACGAAAAAGAAAATAACATGTTGCTTTGTTGAGTTTGCAAGATCACATATGTTCATGTTGGAACTCAGGGCCAAATATCAATTGTACCCCACTTCCAAACATTGAGAATCCCTTTGCAGGCCTTTAAAAAGTCTGTGTGCTAAAGTATACATAATTTTTTAAATTCCCATAGGGGAGAGGAGACTGGGAGGACACCATGCTCATGAGACGAGGAACCCAACACCACAGAAACTCCCCGAAGATCCCAAAGCAGACCAAGATCAGCAGGTTCAGGAAGCGGAGGTGGAGGAAGCGGAGGTGGAGGAAGGGGAGGTGGAGGAAGGAGAGGTGGAGCTTATCAGCACAACAGGTCAGGGTCTGTCACCACAACTTCAAGGTAAATACAGATGTAGGCCTGCCTAGTTTAAAAATGTTGGTTTCTTTTTAGGGACTGAACGTGGGGGTGTGTCAGGAAGTCCAAATCCGCCATTCTCGAGTGCCATCGCCAAAATAATCATTCAGGAAATCATGGAATGCAGTAGCGAAATGGACATTATGAGAAAGAGAATGATTGTGATTGAGCAAAAATATAAAAACATGATAGATATTTTGGGGAGAATAGTGTGAACCCCCCCCCCTTTTTGTGTGTTTTGTTATGCGTCTGAAATTATCTCTGGGATTTCCACCAGCCCAAATGTGAAGATGCACACACTGACTCAACATGTGCTATCTGCCGTCACAGGATATCTATGTCCCTGTTTTGGGGGTACAACCTCTTCCTCCCTCCTCAAGTAGGTGAGAGGAAGGGTTTTCACCCCCAAAGCACGTCCATTGATCCCCCATGATGGCAGATAGCACATGTTTACCTTAGCCATGGGATCATGTTGAAGATACCCATTTGAGCCCCAAAAATAAAGTGTGGTTCTTCACATTTGGGATGGATCAGGGGTAACATCACCCCATCTCCTGTTTGTATTTTTCACTGTGTTATTTTCTTCCTTTTTTTGCAAAAAAAAATGGCTTTCGACCCATGCATGTTTCTGCAAATAAAGCCGCACCACAAAAAAAAAGGCTATTATTTCGAAAAGAATAAAAAAATGTGGTGCAATCAATAAAAAGATTTGGGAAGTGTAAAAAAGGTGTGCCTTGTTCTTTCTATGCTCAAGAGCAGTTCTGAAGATGCCAAAACAGTGTTTTTCCCTCTGAGTTTTGAGGCTATTTACTAAGGACAAATACACTTGGCACTACTAGAACCTGGGAGACACATAAACCCAAAATACAAGAATGACAACACAAGTTTGTAGGAATTCAAATTTTTTGCTTTATTTTAAAAAGGTAAAATCCTCGGTCAGATGTGGTCTGGCATTGCGATGGCCCCCCTACCCGTGAAGTACTCTACGTATTTCTGGCGTACTTCACGGGCACTTTGGGGGGCCAAGCCAGTACGGGCAGTGCTGAGGCCGGTCAGATTAATCAGTTCTGATGGACCGGCCTCAGGCCCAAACGATGAGACATAATTTGTCGCAAATTTGCGTAGAAAATTGTGCAACAAGCAGCAGCAGTAGACGATGTGGTTCAGTTTATAATCCGCCAAATGTATCGCTGTCTGGAACAGGCGGAACCGGCTGGCCATTATCCCGAAGGCATTCTCCACAACTCTCCGGGCTCTGGCCAGCCGGTAATTAAAAACCCTGCTCTCCGGGGTGAGGGTGCGTTGGGGAAACGGCCACATCAGGTGTGGTCCTAGTCCAAAAGCCTCATCCGCAATGAAAATGAGCGGGAGCCCTTCAACGTTCTCTGCATCCGGAGGCAGTGCAAGACCCCCAGCCTGCAGACGGTGAGCGAACTCCGTCTCCGCAAATGATCCGCCATCGGACATCCGGCCGTTCTTCCCCACGTCCACATATAGGAACTCGTACCGTGCCGACACCACCGCCATTAACACTAGGCTATTAAAACCTTTATAGTTGAAATAGTATGACCCCGAACGGGGTGGCGGCACTATGTGGACGTGCTTCCCATCAATTGCCCCTCCGCAGTTGGGGAAATCCCACCGCTGGGCAAATTGGGAGGCCACAGTCAGCCATTCCTGTGGTGTGCTAGGGAACTGTGGAGTCAAACAAAAAGAAGACATTAGTACGGTTTAGGTTTACAGTGCAAGCAGATTACACACAAAAACATTTGTGACCAACATCATTCTAACATTATTATTTAAGGGAGTTTTTCCGACCAATAAACAAAGGCCCACTTAGCAGATGCCTCACCCCCGCTGAGTGGACATTCTAAAATAATCTAAGGGGGGGCTAAGGTGATTGTGGGGGATCAAAAAAAACGCTCTACCACTCTGCTGAGCTTGATTGAGAACTAAAAATTGTTTAACATCTTTAGGGGGGGGGAGGGAGGGTTGTCAAACTACGAGGGCTATGACCCCCCAAAAATGAAAAGGAAAATAGAAGGCTAGCTGGGTTTGCGCCCACGATAGCATGCTGGAGAGGTTAGTGAAGGGAAATAGGCATGTAGGGCCCAAAAAGGGCTTTACAGGTTAAAAAAAGGCATGGGGAAAATGGGGACATTACCAGGATATTACAAACAGGCATATTTGTGTTAGGAGGAAAAAAAAAAGAAGAAGATTCAAAAACAATCAAAACATATAATGTGAGGTTAAAGGAGCAAAATTACCTTCATATAGTCCTTCTGCAGGACCTGAATGATGGCCGAACACGTCTCAGGGATAATGATCCCGAGAGCCTGGGGGGAGATGCCTGTTGAGAACTTGAGGTCCTGCAAGCTTCTCCCAGTCGCCAGGTATCTCAACGTGGCAATAAGCCTCTGCTCAGCAGTGATGGCCTGGCGCATCACAGTGTCCTGCCTCGTGATATAGGGGGACAGCAAATCCAACAGACGGTGAAATACGGGGTCCGTCATCCTGAGATAATTCCTGAAATCATCAGGGTTATTCTCATGGATTTCCCGCAGCAGAGGCATATGAGAGAATTGGTCCCGCTGGAGCAACCAATTCTTAGTCCATGAACTCCTCCTCACCCTGTTCACAGACTGAACTCGGGTTACAGTGTTAACTGCAACACCAAGCCCAAAGCCAGCACGAGCTCGAGAACGAGAACGCACTTCAAACATGGTTTTAAACCGGTCGGCTGGTCAGAACGCACTCAAACAGAACGCAACGTGGAACAGCAAGGCCTGAAAAGAACGATCTGAAAAACAGTAAACTAACGGCCAAGAAGGCACTGCAAGGCAGTAACGACCTGACTGCATGCACTGAATCACAAATACAAACCCACAAGCACAAACTGAACACCAGGAAACGATCTGCAAAGCACGGAGACTGAAAAGCGCGAATCGGCTCTCACCAAACTTTTACTAGCACGCGGTAACACGAAATCAGCAAAAGCAGCCCAAGGGGTGGCGCCATTAGATTTGTTCGGCCCTTTTATAGCGCGTCGTACGTTTTGAACGTGCCGTCGTTTTCTTGCCGTCGGTTTTTTGACTGATGGTGTGTGGCCAAGACTGATGAAAAACAGTTTCATCGGATTTCCGATGGTCAAATCCATCGGACGAAAATCCATAGGTTATCCGATCGTGTGTACAGGGCTTAACACAACTACCCTTAGGGCATATTCATACCACAATGCTGTGTGCTGGAGCATATGTGTTGCAAAGAACCTCAACAAAACAAATAAAAAGTGCAAATAAACTAGTGGCAGTGGTTAGGCTTGCATAAATCCTCTTATAATTAAAAATAATAAGCTGGAAACTATATAGATATAACAACAAACTAAATCAAAGTCCTTGCAGCCCTTAAAGTGGTTATGAACCCTTTTCAACCACTTTTACCTACAGGTAAGCCTATATTAAGGCTTTTCCTGTAGGTGCTTGAAATATCTCCTAAACCTCCACAGTTTAGGAGATATTTACAAAAGATACGGGCGCCGATGTCTACGGCGCATGCGCCGTAGACAGTGGCGCAGGCGCACTTTAGAAACCTTTAGAAACGGCGATCGTGCCGTTTCTAAAGGAGAGCGTGTCGTGACTAGCGGCTCCCGCGCACATGCACGGGAGTGACGTCATCGCGGCTTCGGCCAATTACAGAGCCGGAGCCGCAATACCTGGAAGGAAGATGGATGCTTTGTGGAACAGGGGACATCGGTGACATCGCGGGCTTCGGTTTCAGGTAAGTGACACGATGCATAGTAGCCCATTATGCTTTACCTTTGCAGGGAAACAAAGAGGAAGTAAAACCCATCAGGGTTTACTTCCTCTTTAAAGTGATACTATAGATTCACGTTTAAAAAAAAACATGTCATACTTACCTCCACTGTGCAGTTCGTTTTGCACAGAGTGGCCCCGATCGTCCTCTTCTGGGGTCCCACGGCGGCTCTCGCGCCTCCTCCCCACAATAGATAACCCCCTCTGGGAAGCTCTCTCCCGAAGGGGGTTACCTTGCGGGTGCATTCCCGTGTCATACACTCGGCGTACAGCTATGAATAAGCACTGAACTACAGTGTGAAACGTGTCAGCTTGCATCTGTTTTTTTGCTGTGGCATGTATTTTGGTGATTTGATTTTACAATAAAATAAACAATTTTCTTAAATTTCCGCATATTTATATGCATTGCCTGCACTCGCAGCTTTGGATTCAGTGAGAGGTGCAGCAGTAGGGATGAGCTTCGCGTTCGCGTCGAACACACGTTCGACTCGAACATGGGCCGTTCGATCGTTCGACGAAGAACGAACTTTATGGTCCGTTCGCGCTAAATTCGTGTTGCGCGACACGGCCCATAATTCACTGCGGCATCGCAGTGCTTTGCTGGCTGATGATTGGCCAAGCATGCACTATGACCCGCATGCTTGGCCAATCACAGCACGGAAAAAACGGAGAGCCGTAATTGGCCAAAGCCAGGGTGGCTTTGGCCAATTATGGCTCAGGGGGTTTAGTACACGCCCCACACTATATAAGGCCGCCTAGAAGTCGGCCTTGTGTAGTGTGTTGGCGTTTGTGAAAGAGGCAGTTTCAGAGAAATAGACAGTGTCATTTATATTGAGTTAGATAGAGCAGGCAGGCGAGTCAGTTAGCTGCTGTTACAGTGTGTAGAGGATATATATGCATCCTAGGTGTTGTGTATATATATTTATACACTGTATTGAGTTTAGATAGATCCGTTCCTGTTAGTCTCTATACTGTGACAGGCAGGCAGGTGATTGTGCTAGCTGCAGACAGTCAGGCCCCTTTCACACTGGGGCGGTTTGCAGGCGCTATTGTGCTAAAAATAGCGCCTGCAAACCGAGCCTAAACAGCGGCTGCTGTCTCTCCAATGTGAAAGCCCGAGGGCTTTCACACTGGAGCGGTGCGCTAACAGGACGTGAAAAAAGTCCTGCTAGCCGCATTTTTGGAGCGGTGAGAGGAGCGGTGTGTTTACCGCTCCTTCCCATTGACTTTTTTTCACGTCCTGTTAGCGCACCGCTCCAGTGTGAAAGCCCTCGGGCTTTCACATTGGAGAGACAGCAGCCGCTGTTCAGGCTCGGTTTGCAGGCGCTATTTTTAGCACAATAGCGCCTGCAAACCGCCCCAGTGTGAAAGGGGCCTTGGTGTACTACTGTGTCCATTGCATAGCGATCACCTAAAGCTCACCTGGATACAGTTATTCTCTATACTGTGACAGGCAGGCCGGTGATTCTGCTAGCTGCAGACAGTCAGTGTTTCACTTAGTGTACTACTGCGTGCTTTGCATAGCATTCACCTAAAGCAGTGGTTCTCAACTCCAGTCCTCAGGGCCCACCAACAGGCCAGGTTTGCAAGATAACTGGAATGCATCACAGGTGATATAATTTGCTGCTCAGGGATTGCAGTATTCTAGACTGCATCTCACCAAGGTAATACTTAAAATCTGGCCTGTTAGTGTGTCCTGAGGAAGAAATTTTTGATGCAATACTTTGCAACAGGGCTCATTGCTGCGCTCTAAGTACACTATCTGTGAGGGGATGCAGTGTTGTGGCACCAGCACCAGTGCCTAAGGCCCAATTTTTCAGCCCCTGTTCAACAGGGGCATGCAATTACAATTCTTGATCTAATATTTCACAGCAGGGCCCATTTCTGCACCCACCAAGAGTAACTGTGAGGGCTTACAGTGTTGTGGCACCAGCACCACCACCAAAGGCCCAATTTTTCCTACCACTGTTCAACAATGGCATGTAATTACAATTCCTGATATAATAGTTCACAGCAGGGCGTTCCAGCGCCCACCAAGAGTAACTGTGAGGGCTCACAGTGTTGTGGCAACACCAACATCTAAGGGGCAAATTTCTGCAGACTATATATGGCAGGCCCCTACTTTCAAACATCCAACTTACAAACGACTCCTACTTGCAAACGGAAGGAGACAACAGGAAGTGAGAGGAAATCTACCCCTAGGAAGGCAAATTCTCTCCTGTAAGAGTTAATATGGGAAAAAGGTGTCTCCTCTTCACTGATGCTTTATCACCAATCCTTGTTTCAATAAAAAAAAACAAATTTTCCAAAAACATTTGTCATTGGGATGGAAAGTGAGGTGAAATGTTCTGAACAGGTGCTCAGACAGCAAAACAAATGTTACAGGGGTGATAACCCTTCCCTATGTTCTCCAAAAAGCTTAAAAATAGATTTTTTGGCTGGAGCTACACTTAAAAAATGTACCTGTTCCAAATTACAAACAGATTGTACTTAAGAACAAACCTACAGTCGTGTCTTTTTTGCACCGCCTGTATACTGCTGTTCAGAGTATATAGGGCCTGTTTTTATTTTGGGTGCTAGGTTCCCGTTAATATCCATACAAGACCCAAAGGGGCTGGTAATGGGCTGGGGTAGGGGTGAGTGATGGGGTAGCCATGCCATTTTTCTCAATGATTTTCATCCATATTGCCGGGACCAGACATTACATTAAAGCCGCAAGTAGTTTTAGATGACTTTTTTTCCTTTAGAAATGTCATTTTGTGCAGGGACAGTTCTAAACAAGGGAAACACATGCCACTTCACCGGCGTACTTTAGACACCCCCCAGGTACGATATTTAAAGGAATATTTCACTTTTTTTTTTCACTTTATGCATCATTAAAATCACTGCTCCCGAAAAAACTACAGTTTTAAAAGATTATTTTTACATTGATACATGTCCCCTCGGGCAGGACCTGGGTCCCCAAACCCTTTTTAGGACAATAACATGCATATTAGGAGTTATAATTAGCACTTTAGATTTCGAACGTTCGCGTCCATTGTATTTAATAGGGTTCTAAAGTTTGTGCGAACGTTCGGTCGAACCGAACGGGGGGGTGTTCGGCTCATCCCTATTCAGCAGACATATCTGAGCGGTAACTCTTCTCCTCTACTCGGCATACATAGCCGCCAAGTGTATGACTCGGCCCCACCCCCCAGTGGCCCCCCCGGTGGCCGTGTCATTGGAATAATTTACAGCAGTGGGAGCTAATGGCTGCGCTGCGCTGCTATCAATCTATCCAATAAAGGGCCAAGAAGCCGTGGGGAGAACGACGCGGGGTCACGCCCACGGAAGTTCGGGGCTCAGGTAAGTAAAACGGGGGGCTCATGGGGGCCGGACAGTGCAAGGTGTTTTTCCACCTTAATGCATAGGATGCATTAAGGTGAAAAACACAAGGCTTTACAACCCCTTTAAACCCCATGGGAAGCAGACATCTGCAGCAGATAAAGCAGTGGACACTTGCTCTTTGTGGCTGGAACCCAGTCTCAGGGGTTGATTTACTAACACAAAGGGCCCATTCACACCACATAGGGTTCAGTGCTTTTTTTATGTTTTAAAGAGCAGAGAAAGTAGGTTAGATGGGTTCCAATGGCATAGTTAACACCAGCCCCGTGAGTGCAGCTTTTCAGTTCCATAAAAAAAAAAAATACAACATGCTGCTTTTTTCCTGCACAGAACCGTACTAAATATACACATGCAGAAATGCATTCCGGAACAGATCTGGAGGATGTTTTTGCGGTGTGTCACCACAAAAATAGACTGTGCACTTTTCAAGTGTGGTTGCAGTCATTTTCCTTAGAGCTTAGTGAATGTGGGGAAGCTTCACTTTGTAAGGAATACCCAATCAGGTGCAAGGAAAATATTTACTAAGCTCCTGGGAAAATGAGTGCAACTGCACTTGCAAAGTGTATAGACTATTTGCCTTTAGTAAATCAGCCCCATTGATTAGTTGGTAAGAAAGCATGAATTACCAGTAACACTAATTTGAGTCCTCTTGCTTCCTTACAGAAAGGAGAAAGCTTATAGCAGGGACTTTAGTTTTGGTGACTCTGGTGACAACTAGGGATTTCCTCACTGTGGAGGGATTTCCTTCTACTTTCTCGTTTGGCTATGAGACAGTAAGTTATGGGAAATCTCCTCATGGGACACAGATGGAAAAAAAATGACAGGGTTGTAACCTACAAAAAACAGGGGCCCTCCACCCGTGCCATATCCATTTATATTGTACCAGTAGGAATTTGCAGGAACATGTCCTGCCAGTATATGAACTTTAATGGCACCCTCATGAGATGGACACAAATGTTTATAAAAGTATAACAATCTTTAATTAGTATTAAAAAAAAATGCCATTGTATATGCAAAATATAGCATATAGTATCATAAGGTATCATGTAGTACATGAACCCCAATTTGGACCAGAACACAAACACTTCTTTCTTGTGGAGTATATCCTATAGGCTGAGGTGTTCAGGTCCTTATCTGCTGGTCAACATGTTTCTCTAGATGTGTAGCTTCCTCAGGACCATACTATATGGGGTATAGGGGGAACGTGTTAATTGATGTATAAACATCATAGGGGTTGTAACCTGTTTCTACTCCATCAAGAATGAATGAATGAATTTAACTTTAACAAAATGAAAACTTTGCAAAGTGAATGGTGGTACATAAGGTAAATATGTGTTTGCTTGAAACACCCAATTGCATTCAAGGGAAAAAAATGTAAAAGACATGATCCTACTAAAAAACGATTGGTTGATGTAAGTGAACACAGTTGCATCATATTTACTCAAGCTTCTTAGGGTGTTTTAAAACCACTACCTATAACCATTTAAAGAATATGTTATCCCAACATTTTGTATTCCTAATATGTGCCTTGTGTTTAAAAAGTATCCTGTTCTCTCTGTATGGCTCCCTTTGTGTGAAGTATCTGGTGATCCCTGCAGTCCCCCTGCCCTCTTATTTCAAACTGACTACGCTAGGCATGAGAGCGCATACATTTCAGCTTGGTCAGTTTTCTGGCTGTACTGGGAGAACAGCCTGCCTGTCATCCAATGATTGGACATGTGCTGACACTCCCCCTTGGACAGCTATTCACTGGGAAGATCAGTGCTGTTTCTCTACCCACACCTCTTTATATCCCTTATGTAGCTGAGAACAGAGATTATGTGATTACTCATAAAAAATAAGGGTATTTATAATGATTTTTTTATATACATACACACATTTTGGCATTTCATTTCTGTTTTAAATTGAATGGGTTGTTTTATAAGGTAAGGGTTTACATATACTTTGACACTTCTACATATTTTCTTTGCAATCAGAGATCAGTAAACATGCAATATAATAGTTGGTTTGTTACCTGCCACACTTATAAACTCAGAAAAAGAAATCGCCATTGCTCCCAAGCCCCCCATTCCTTGAAAATATGCTAGTTGCCTGGTTGTCAGTCTGATTCAATAATACTTTGCTTCACTAACCCAGAAAAAGAATGCAGGTCAAGAATTTGGAATTCACCTTGGCTTTCTTATCTACAAGCTTATTATAGGTCAGATAATATTTGTGCCAGAGGCAGCCAGGTAAATAGCCTTTTTAATAGGAGGTTGGCAATGTCGACCTAGGTATTTCTCTCAGTAGAGGCCCCTTTTAAGAAAATTGCACCCACTACAAAAATGAGGACTGCACAATTCAACTTTTAAGAACACGTTTTATTTTGTTCTGTATGTTTTTCCAGTAATGTTTTTTCTCATTTGAGAATAACAGATCAATTGAAATCAGCCCTACATGTGAAGAAAATCAGTATAACAGTAATAAGTAAAATTTAGCTCAATCTTCAGTTCAATTTTAAGTAACATAATAAAAGCTTGTATTGATGATAGCTCTCCTTTAATAACCCAGCCTAACCTTTATCCTTGTCATTAAAATGATCAATTGCAATTCACAGTTTGTTCATATTTAATATTTGATTAATAGAAAGGTTGAAACATTTGCTGTGGCCTTAAAAAAACAGGCCTTTCAGATACGAAATAAATTGATTTATCTTACCTTTGAACACATGGGCAAGGCCTGAATGCATATTTTATTGTACATTTTAGACAAGGTCACAGTGTTAAGAAAACTGCCTTTTAATACTGAAAAAAAAAGTCAATGTATTATCTGTAACATTTCTAACAAAATTAATATATAAAAAGGTTCTTCATTCTCTTTAGAATTGGTCACTCTTATTTTAACATGTATACATTTGTACTTAGTGTTGATGTGGCAGCAAGGGATGAGCGAAATGTTCAGTTCCCTGGAAGTTCTGCAAATCTTGAATATAGTTCTAAATCCTATTGAAGTATATGGGAGGCAAATATTGTCATTTTAATGGGCCTTTCCATTGAAGCTTTTGTTTTAAAAATTGGCATGGGTAGCTGAGCACTGCCATGATGGACATGTAACAATGCAAAAAAAAATTATAATATTGTTTAACAGGGAAAAGGTCTTTTAATGCAGCTTAAAGGACAAAATTTTAATTACACAAATCCTTGAAATAACATACTCTTTACCCTGGGTAGGGAATATCCGGGGTCCCCCTTATTTTAAGATGGGCTTTCAGATTCATATAAACCCTCATACCCCCACAAACTCCCACATCTTCTTGGGGAACAAGTGTGGTAACGAGGAACAGTTTTTTTTGCCCCCACCTTCCCTTGCAAGGTAACCTCCAAATGTGAAAAGGCATATGGCCTTGTATGGTTTTGGAAGAGGAGAAGCATACGCTCACTGCCCTCTCTTTCCTATCTGCCCAGGCTGCATACCTGGCAAAGGGGTCTGGTTTGAATTCTAGGTAGAGCTGCACACTGTTTTTTTTCTCTTAATTTAAATATGTACTATAACTAACAAATAAAAAACAAAAATGTGAAAAAACAGTGTTGGGTTTCCCTTAAAATTCAAAACAGACCCTTATCCAGTCATGCACCCTGGGTGGCTAGGAAAGGGAGGGCATTGAGTGTGCTCTCCCCTTCCTGAACCACACCAGGCCAAATGCTTTTCAATACTGGGTGGATACCATGAAAAGTGTGGTAGGCAGCGCATTCCCATATTTAGAGGACAAGGGCCTCTTCTCTACATCCAGTCCCCAAGAGGATGTGGGGGTTTAAGGGAGGCTTATAAGAATCAGGAAGCCCCTATTAAAGAGAGATTTTTTATTTGGTATTTAAGGTGGTGGTAAAGCTTTTTTTTTTTTTAAATAAAATATTAATACCTGGTATTATTATTGGTACTGCACAGAGCAGGCACAAACCTCCTCTTCTGGGGTCCCCCGCTGGTGATCTTGGTTCCTCCTCTTCTGTGTCTGCCCCATAGAAATCTGCATGCTTTCTAGGGGGCACACATATGGGCTTGATCCCAAGCCGGGCTGTGTGCATCTATAGACACATACAGAGTGTCTCAGCTCCACCCCCACTCCATCCTCATAGGATTTGACTGACAGCAGCAGGAGCCAGTGGCGCCTGTTGCTGCCAAGTCTCCTTTGAGAAGAGAGAGAAGGAAGAAGAGCTGCTACAGACAGGCACAGCACTGGCTTAATGCAGAAAATGCATTAAGGTAAAAAAATCTTTTTGCCTTTAGAACCACTTTAACAACCATCGTCAAAGTTTTATCAAAACAGTATTAAAGGTGCATGCGCGGCAGCACCTGGAATGGACGCTTAGTCCGAGAGCTCCGTCCCACTCCAGCTGTCTGAAGCCCTCTAGCGATGCGGGCGTCCACGCTATCGGGTCGGCTCCAACCCTCGCAGACAGCGCACACCTCACAGATTCTCCAGATGTCCCGATGTCCACGGGGACCGCCAGGAGAGACCTCAGAAGCCAATTTGGAGCTGACAACCCGCGGATCACAGATCCCAAGATGGCGGCCGCTCCACCACTGCTAGCTCCAGCCCGCCTCACCAACATACAGGCTGCTTCTCCTGCTAATCTGCATCCCTTGGGCTCACATGTGAGTACACCTCCACTGGGTCCTGTGTCCCCTGCATCCACAGAATCCCTACTTGGAGGATCTGGGTCTCTCTCCTATGGAGGCAGGCCCTTCACAGTCATAGAAGCTAGTACAGCCCAAGGATTTGGGCTTAGCACAGCCAGAAGCTGTAGCAGACTTATTTCATAGATTTGCTGACCTACTTGACTGTGGTTTGCACAACACTGCTAATAAGATTACTACTGACATTAAAGCTGACCTCCAGACCTTAGGATCCCGCATAGAAGTCATGGAAAATAAACTAGATTCCACAATCTCCAAAACAAACAAAAATATAGATTGCATCCAAGTTCTGCAAGATCAACTAGAGACAGCGATGGCTAAAATAGACGACCTAGAAAACAGAAATAGGAGATACAACTTCAGGGTGTGGGAGCTCCCAGAAACCAATAAAGATATTCCTGATACAATACTTGCTTTCACTAAGGAATTGATCCCTGATATCCCACAGCACAGATTGGAGCTAGATCGGGCTCATAGGGCCCTTAACCCCCCACGCTAGGACCATAGTGGTAAAACCACATTTCTATGCTGTTAAGGAAGAAGTGATGTGTAGATCTCGCTCTCTGTCCAAACTTTCTTTTCAGGGCCATGAGCTCCAGATATTTGCAGATTTGTCCCCCTCTACGATTCAGAAATGTAGAGCCCTCAAACCTCTGCTCAAGATTTTAACAGAAAAAGAAATCAAGGATTGCTCAACACTAGTCTTGCTGAAGCAAATATAAAAGTCAGTCAGCTTCCAGCTCTCCATGACTGTGATGACGTCAACGCGCTTCGCAACAAAAAGTAACGAAGCTTCGTCTGGACGCCGCTCAAGCGATTCCCCATCGAGTTGGAATGTGGAGAGCCAGAAGCTGACTGATGGCTCCAAACAGCTTTGCGGACTTGCTACAAACCACGAGGAACATCCCGCAAATACCGTGGAGTTTATCCGGGTGGTACGGCCTCACTATTTTCCTGTCTCCCCATGTGGCTAGGAACAGCCCGAGACATATTAGAAGGACTGCACAATCATGGCCATGAAAGCAGAAAGCAGCTGCCTGAGAAGCAACAGGACCCGGTAATGTAGGAATATTGCCTTGCTTCATGCTTTGCCCTTGATCTGCCGTACTCAATCACAACTGCCAGTACCTATAGATCTATGTGTTAACCTGATACACCATTGGTTCTCTGATTGGGATTATATATCATTGTGATCGGCACTTCAATGCATTGTTTGTTATTCAAGCGATTGGCCCTGCACCTGTCTGATGTGTATGTGTCTGCATGCTGTGTTGTGGTGGATATAGAGACTGAATGAGAACGATATACACACAGACAGTGAATTTGTGGCTAAAGGCTTGCAATCTGCTAGCAATTAGCAGCTTACCCACCGGTGCCCCCTTTGCATCTTTTCTTTTGTTGGTGACCAGCATTAGCTGTAGAAAACATGATCTTCGGACTACAGGATAAAAATAAGTGACAGAAGTTGACTTCATTGACTTTCACCTGACTACAATTAATGCACCACGATACGAGACTGGATACACTGACTCCTAGCCTGGAATTCATCCCATTAGTCTGAGTACCAGATATTTGCCTTTTTCAGTTTATCCACAGTTCTTCCACACCCCTGGGGGGCCATACACACACAGATTCCCTAGATAAAATGCGCATTCAGAGTGTTCACACTCAGTAAGGGGAGTTTTTCCGCCTGCAGTCACTGTGTGTATGGTGATTTTGGCGTCCGGACCTTTTGTTGTTTTATGTTTGTTATTTGTTCTTACTTGTCTACATGTTCATTGTCTGTGTACCACACTTCATCCCTGTAGTGTGGTACTTTACCTACTGTAACCAGTGAAGATAAGTCTACATTGCTCAGTATTCTGAGCCATACTTTCCTATTTGTGACCTGAATAAACTTCATTGTATTTTTATCAGCCTCCATTACTGCCCTTTGCTGCCTTGGTAGCCATCTTTTCTTTAGGGTGTTCTCATCTGAAATCTCCCTTACCCTTTTTTATGTCCAGTTTGCTTGGCTATGGCAGCAACACCCGATGAGGGTGAGTGGCATTGGGTCTGAAGTAATCTATTCACAGGTAGGTATGTCGTCAGGGACCCGTCTTCCCTTTGTTTTGTATTTGTATATTCAGCGGATGTAACCTCAGGGGAGATATGTTGCATGTATGGTGGGAATGTCCCAAAATAAGGAGTTTCTGAAACAAAATCTTCTCCCTGATCCATAAGGTCGCAAATGTCCCAGTACAGAAATCTCCTCATATCGCCCTTCTTAACTTCCCGGTAGAGTCTGCCTCCAAGAGTATGCAACGCCTTATCTGCTTCATTCTTCTGGGAGCCAAACTTAAATTAGCCAAGTCTTGGAAAAAACTGTTTCTGTCTTGCTAGCCAAAAGAAAAATCTCAGCTCAAGAGAAAATAGCAGTGGACCGCATAGAGAAATTTGAAACAGTATGGGAACCTTGGGCAACCTTTATAAATGTTCCTCTACATCCATGACCTGTTGCACACTCCTTCTCGCCTGTGAGTGCACTTTTCTAGTCGATCGCTCTTATCTTAATCTTTTTTGGTAATCTTTCTTTTCTCTCCTCTTCTTCTCGTATTCTTTTCTTTGACGGCTGTCGGCCCTCACCTTCTCAGATTTCACTAATATTGGTGTATGGTTGTTCTCCGGAAGCTGGTAATCTATCTCCAACATTGTCTCTTTAAAGTTAGAAATATATTTCACTTTTTTGATTTTGGGTTTACTTGCCTTGTTACATAACTACTGAACAATAGAAAGGTCTTCTTGTGATGACCGAGACATATTGGGGGAGTTATCCTGGCCACAGTTTGATCCCATTAGGGGTGGCTCATGTCTTAGTAATGTACACTAACTGTAATAATGTTTTCTATACTCCTATGACAATATTGGGACACGTTGGCCGACGTAGGACCATCTGTACTATTCATGCTTTTGTACTCTGTTTTATAAAATTAATAAAAATATTGAAACAAAACAGTATTAAATCATTTTAATAATTTACATGAGAAATATCTACATACTGTATATTTAAAAAAGCTAACAAATTCGTCAGACTCCCATCATGGGTATATAGTAGGAAAAAATATTGTGCATTATTGTCTCTAATAACGACCTTATTTATATCCAAAAAGATCACAATGCCACTATACTGCTCCAGTATCTGTATTTCTCATAGCGATTAATACGATTATTTCAATATCTCTGTCTTTGCAATATATAAATAGATCACTTCTTGTCCTGCTAACAATGTTTTACCAGACAGCAAATGAGGGAAACTCTCCAACAGAAACATTACAGAAATAAAAATAATTCATTATTCATTAATAGCGTATGGAGAGGCTAAATGCCTTGTTAAAGTTTTATTTATTTCTGTGACCCTGTTGCAAATTTTCCCTCGCTTCCTTTTGTGGTGAACCCATTGTCAGCGGAAGAGGAAGTGAAGGAAAATATCCATAATGAAGCATCAGACAGGGTTAAAAACCTAAGGGGAGTAATTCTTATGCATGCTATCCAAAACTAGAATAAAAACGGGTTTGATTGGACTTTACACCAAATACACAACGAATTTAGTGGGATATGTTTGCTTGTTTTAAATAAATCAATATAATTACAACATCTAACGAAGCATTATAATGTATTTTGCCAACAGTTGGTTGTTTTTTCAGTTTAGATGAGTGATGTATAGGGATAGACTGTGACTCTAATCACACTATCAGAAATCAAATTGACCAAAATGGAGCATGACAAGCAAATAATAACTTTTTTCTAACCTTCTATCGAAAAAACCTCCACATAACAATTGCACTAATAAAAATGTTCTGCTTTGATTTCACTTTTTATAGTTAGGTGATATAATGAAAAGTTGCCTAATTTAAAATAGCATATCAACATGAACATAAAAACATAATTTGGACATATCATCACGTATTAAATCCCAGCACACCAGGCTGATGGGAAGCTTGTTGTTAAAATACAAAATAAGCATGATACCACAGGGGAATTTTAGCTGCAAGAAATTTCATGTACTAAATCATGAACCAAAAAAAAAAAAAAAACTTGAAATCAGCTGACAATCCAGCAGGGAACATGTTTTGCTCTAATGATGTTTTGTTGAATCTTGTAAAATATGTGAACACCCAACATGCTTGTTAACTTTACAAAATGTCAGTTTTCTAAGATGGCAGAAGTCCCAATTAGTTTTTCTAAATATAGTCTAGAAGTTAGTTGCATGGAAACAATGCTGGCAAACAGCAGGGGTCATACTTAGAAAGTATCCTGAGATATTAGGCATATTTTCAACTTTTAGTGTTTCATGGGCAGAAGGTAAGAACCTTGATTGACAGGGAAGGAAAGTGAGGATTATAAATTATTCATTCTGCATGTGATCATTAGCTTTATAACCACAAACATTACAAAGTGTGTTTCCTAAAATAACTGATGTGCAAAAAAAAAAATGGATATGCATTCCCTGAATAATATATATTTAAAAAAAAAAAATACTTGATTTTTTTCAGTGTGTGAAAATATTTTCAATGTCTATATTTCCACAGTAATAGCATTTCACTATACCAGATTTCTAAACCAGGTGAGAGGTTTTGTTATCTCTATAGGATGGGCTATACTGTTCTTTACTACTGCTTTAGTTACATTGATCATCCTGCATAGAGATAAGGCAGCCCATAGACGAGTCATTTTTTTTTTTTTCCGTTCAATCAAAGGGTTGGAGGAGAAGAAAAATAACTTGATTTCCCCATCCAAACACTCAATGTAGATGGAAGAATCCCCCCCCCCTCCCCTGCTGAGCTATTGTATTTTGACATTGGAGGATCAGAATCCACTGATCAGCAATACGGGGATCAAGTGGACTGTATATGGCTGGCTTAGGAATGATGATTGTCAGTCACATTTATCAAAACATACATTTTTGCTGGTCAGGAAGCAAACTCGTAGTAATATGATACTTATGTTGTGAATAAATATGATTTTTGATGGTTAAAGTTACCTTGTCACTAAGATCATAAAGTGCAGCCAGCAAAAGAATATACTGAACACGTATCTTTGCAGCAGCTTGGGAGCCTATTTTTCGCTGTCTTGCAGCTCCTCTGCTATCCAAAACTTGTGGGTGTGTTGGATAGCATGTCTTCCGCTGCGTGCTGTGGTTCCCCTTGCTGAATGCGGTGCTTCCAAATAAGACATGTCCCCTATTTGGCGCTGTAGTGATGTCATATCTTGTGAGAGGAACCACAACACCAAAAAGGGGACACACCATCTGACATACTTATCTGACACATTTTGTGCTCCTAGGAACAGGGGAAGGAAGAAGTTAGAAATTGAGGGGCATTTACCAGATTAGGAGATTCAGCTGTACCAGTGGTGTGAAAGTGAATGGACCTGTGTTCTCCTCACATATCCAGTTGTGTGAATGGGGAATTTAACATACGTTCACTATATTTTAGTGAATGGCTCTTCATGACTACTTAGAAGAGTTAGAATAAAGAAGTCTGAAAGGAATAACAAAATACTAGCTCGAAGCCTTTGCTGCACAAAGGCTGATGGGAGAATAGTACATAACCCTCAAAGTGTGTTGGCTGTCAATTCTTGATTGATACAATAACACCCCTCAGTTCGGTTTGCACCAAAACTCTTGAATATCGCACAAGTTTGGACCTGAACCACAAACCCTTTTAAAGTCTATAGGACCTGATCTTGAAAAATCAAAAAGCGGCCATTCTGAAGGCTTAAATGCAAGTTATTGGCCAAAAAAAGGGTATAGGGGCCCGGGTACTGCCCTGGGGGACATGTATCAATGCAAATAGTTATTTTTTTTATGCAGCGCTTACCCCCATTTAAGGGACCGGCTTGTTTTGTTTTGGGTCATGCAAACTACCTCCAAGGCTTCCGTTGTCATGGTATAGAAAGTCTCTAGAAAAAGTCAATGTCCACACAAATGTAAAACCTAAACAGGAAGGCTTTATTTTCCTCTTTTTGCTGTGGGAACTTGTAGAGAAAGTAGGAAATGAGAGAAGTATAGGGGAAGGTTCAGGCATGCAACACTAAAGGCACAACGTCGCCACTCAAGCCTGAGTGGGTATTGCTCACCCGGATAGTCCCGTTCACTGGTCCTAGCAGCCGGGATGACGCACGGATCAACTTTAGCTGAGAATTTAGGGATGCGATCAGGAATCCTCTGCCACAGGATTATCAAAGTCCCAAACCTCCCAGCCAAGCAATAGAGAGAACCTTTATGCCAGATCAGTGTATTGCAGGGCTTGTAGTAATGGATCCCTCCTTAGGTGAGTCTCCAGGCCTCCTCCCGAGACAGCAGTACCGTCGCCAGTCTCCTCTGGGGCAGATCCTCCCCTGGCCTCCACTCCTAAGAGTGGGCTTCCCACAGGTGGGCAGCTTGGAATCCTTTCCAAAGGAATAGGCCCCAACCAGCAGAGCTGGGCCTACCAGGAAGCGATGCAGCCTTGTGCTGAAGGTGCCCGGGGCTGGAACACACACACGCACCCCGTGCCATGCGGGCCACGAGGCGCGCACACAGGACCCCAGTTAATGGCGTCTGCCCCATATGTACCCTTTCCCAGCATGCACAGTGGGTTCGCCACGCCCACTGTATGGCTGCTGAGAGAGGACACCCAATGTGCTGTGATACCCCTGTATTTCAACCTGGGCCGGTGGTGGCAGTGCCACCTACAGGCAAACAGGGAACACAAATGCCAGGCAGTGTCACACCCAGAGCAGAAGCAAATTTCAACACAATTATCCAGGTCTGAGCCCTACTACTGGCTCAGACTACCCCTAAACTTACACATAGCGTCCCAACCATTTGAGAAGGGTGCTACATTTAAAAGATAATTTTTAACCACTTCAGCCCCGGACCATTTGGGTGGTCAAAGACCAGGCCACGTTTTGCGATTCGGCACTGTGTCGCTTTAACTGACAATTGCGCGGTCGTGCGACGTGGCTCCCAAACAAAATTGACGTCCTTTTTTTCCCACAAATAGAGCTTTCTTTTGGTGGTATTTAATCACCTCTGCGTTTTTTATTTTTTGCGCTATAAACAAAAATAGAGCGACAATTTTGAAAAAAAACACAATATTTTTTACTTTTTGCTATAATAAATATCCCCAAAAAATATATAAAAAAACATTTTTTTTTCTCAGTTTAGGCCGATACGTATTCTTCTACATATTTTTGGTAAAAAAAATCACAATAAGCATTTATTGATTGGTTTGCGCAAAAGTTATAGCGTTTACAAAATAGAGGATAGTTTTATGGCATTTTTTGTAATTTTTTTTTTTACTAGTAATGGCGGCAATCAGTGATTTTTGGGACCATTGTCATTTTCACAGCGATCAGTGCTATAAAAATGCACTGTTACTGTGAAAATGACACTGGCAGTGAAGGGGTTAACCACTAGGTGGCGCTGTAGGGGTTAAGTGTTCCCTGCATAGTGTTTCTTACTGTAGGGGGGATGGGCTCTGTGTCACATGACACCGATCTCCGCTCCGAGTACACGGAGCCGAGATCAGTGTCATTGTCACTAGTCAGAGCGGGAGATGCTTGTTTACACAAGCATCTCCCCGCTCTATACCTCCGTGAGACAATCGTGGGGATCCCCGCTGCGATCGAGTCCGCGGGCAACCGCTTTCCAAATTACGGGGAAGGCGGCAGGGTTGCAAGCGCACCAGCGGCGGCGCGCTCGCGACCACAAGGCAGGCATTTGAAGGGCCACGTACAGGTACGTGATTATGCCTGTCCGTGCCATTCTATCAACTTATATCTACATGGACCAGTCCTTAAGTGGTTAAAGGAGCAGTGATTTTAATGATGCTTAAAGTGAAACAATAAAAATGAAAAATTTAAATATAGTGCATGGGGGGTCCCCTTAGTCAATAAAGTGGTGCATCTGTACCATGTATAGAACCTGCTGCAGCAAAACTGACATATACAAAGAAGAAAAATTACATTTAAATAGGTTTTCACTGCAAGCATTCTTTATTTTGTAAACAACGGCGTAGGGAGCCAGTCTGTATGATGAGGCCACAACTTGCCGTGCACTCAGAACAAGATTAGAGTCTTTTTGGATAGATTCTGGTGTCTCTTCGACAGACTTTGGATGGAAATAACAAAGTTTTGCACCACAGTGATCAAGCCTTATGTTAAGAAGCCAAATTATAGAACACTTTTAGCAAAGGGAAAGCGATACCAACTGTGAATTAGAGTGCTGCACACCCCTGATCAGATTTGGAGAAAGAAAAAGGCACCCCTAGGGGCTTTGAATTGCAGCAATGAGTGAAAATAAATTAAATGGAAATATAAAAAAGTATAAAGTTTATTGGATGAAATAACGTACATAGTAGAAAAAACCATCTGATAGAAATCAGGACATGAGCTCCAAAAACAACGATAAAAGCATATATACATATAAGTGTACAACCCATATGAATTCATACGACAATGTGATAATTGATTTATGTGCAAAACACCAACGCGTTTTGACCTTTGTAGTAGTGGAGGTCTTCTTCGGGGGGAAAAAAGGTTTGCAAGCATAGATTATATAATGTAATATATACATATAAATGAAACTTGTTAAAGGAAAAACAAACAAAAAAAAGGCATATATGTACAATTCTCTTGTATATACAATCATGGTTAGTGACAGTAATTAAAATACGTACCAAGATGAATGTCGAGAGCTGGGACTAGTAATCAGCCATTGACCCCGCCACCAGAAGCAGGCCCTCCCAAAGGACCATACAGGAAAAAGGGGAGGTCAGATGGAAAAATGGACCAGGCTGTGGAGTAAACGGACCATCCCCAGGCCTACGAGAGGTCGAAGCCAGCGACCCCACACTGGACAGAACGGGGTAGGGGGGGGACCAGCGAGAGGCGGGCAGGGCGAGGAGGGACGTAGGAAAGCCGGGCCAGCCTGAACGAAGGCACACTGCCAGACAAGGGATGAATAGCCCTAAAGGAAAATATACCAATAGTAAAAAAAGTTGCAACCTAAAAATAGTCTACAGCAAGTGAGGGCGCAACGACTGCAAAAAACATGTTTAATGCCCAGCATAAAATAATAAAGGAATGGTATATAATATACATGAAGAGATATAAATGTAAAGTAATCAGTCCGTATGGTTTGCACAGTCTCTCAGGTCTGTATGCACACAAAGTTCATGGAAGGTTAAAAGATCCAAAGTACACAGGGCTGCCCTCATAGGTGAACAGAAACCATGTTCAGGGAACTGCAAAAAAACAAGAAGACAAGGCGCCTCTGGGTGTAGTAGTTTTTAACACAGGCTTTAATGGTAAATACAATAGGTAAACTCACATTTTGTAGATGTAAAAAAGGCGTAGCAGAAATGATAGGAGTATGTCAAGACTGTCATGCTTGACATACTAATTTCTGCTATGCCTTTTTTACATCTACAAATAGTGAGTTTACCTATTGTATTTACCATTAAAGCCTGTGTTAAAAACTACTGCACCCAGAGGCACCTTCTCTTCTTGTTTTTTTTTTCTAAAAATAGTCTACAGGAGGGCAAAAGCAAAAATTAAGTGGGATAGGATAAAGAGGAAGGTGGAGAAATGATTAAGGAGTGGGGTATGGTGTAGATGGATTATTGGAAATAGACAAGTTTGGGGACAAAGTAAGAGCCTAATGAGTAAAAATAGACAAAGTGATGCAGAAAAAGAAAATATAATAAGAACACATCAAACCTGATGAAAAGTGAAAGGGAGAGTGTGAGTGTTGTGTCATGGTGGGGCCAAGATAAGTGATGGAATGTGTGGGTGATGAGGGCGTTGTGAAATATGCTTATGTGGAAAAAAGACTGGATGTGTGAAAGATCAGTGATGTGCTATAATTAAACCTATGTAACGAACAAAGTTGGGAAGATATGAAAAAATTTTATGAAACATGCATGTCAGGTGAAATGGTGAGGGTACTGGTGGGAATGGGAAAAGAATGTAAAAGAGTGAGAAAAAAAAAAAAGGAAAGAGGGGTTACCTGGACTATCGGGGTAGATTAAATAAATCGTTTAGCAACCGAATTAGAAATGTAGAGAAATTTGCTAGAAGATTCCCCTAGATAGGTATGCGGCTTGTAATACCTGCAGTCCCGGGGATCTACATTAAAATGTAAAGAAGAAATGTTTGACCATATTGATTTAAAAACAAAGTATCAAGCTAAAAGTCTATTCAAGCAGCCATAAAGAAAGTCAGGCCATTACTTACTTGTTAGACCAAATATCAGATTATCCCTCCGCCCAAGCCACAATAGGAGCTCTGAAGTAAAAGCTCCCTGGGGCTGTACTATATATAGGGGTAGGGGTCCTAAACTGGGCATGCTTGGGGCCCTTCCTCCCCCCAAAAGACATGCCATCACCATACCATTATGCGGCCTCCCTGGCGTTCCGGAAGGACCGCAGTCCCTGGCCACCGCCATCACTGCCGCCGTCAAGAACGACGTGACGTCATCGTGTACCGTGCACACCGCGCGCGCATGTGCGGCACAGCAGACAATGTCCGGAAATGATCGTGGGACGCCGCCGGCAGGCTAGGAGCTCCCTCTACCGCCCAAAAGGTAAATGGCCGTTGTGGAGCATAAGGGAAAAATACGAGACTAGGCTCGAAAAAAAAACCCTGCCTGCCGTGAGGCGTGGGGGGGGACCAAAACCCCACAGCACTCCCTGCCATGATTGGACCCAGGGTGCCCGACAGGGCAGCGTGGTCACTGGCGAAAACCCGACCAAGCAGGCGACAAACACCTATGGAAGAGTAAATAATAATTAATAGGATATACCAATTGGATTAACAGATTACCAAATTGGATTAACAAAATGATTAAACATATTGCTTTGTACATTGTTGGTTAACATAATGTTAATGCATAGTTATAATTTAATTATAGAGGACAAAAAACATGAAATAAATTGTACATAGACCCAGCAATTAAGAAAAGCAACCTCATAGCATTACTCGGATATGTATAGGGAAAAGGACAATAGAGTATAGAGAGAAGAGGGAAGTTCTTTTGTCTGCAAGAATGCTTCAACAACACTCTTTATCTACTGTGTCTTTCCCAATACAAAACCCTTTAGGAAGGGAGCGAATGAAATGGATTCATTCAAGCCTGGGTAAGCAGTAGCTTGTAGCCTGAAGATCCACTTCTGCTCACACTCACCAGTGTGGTCAGAGTCAGCATCCGTGATTCGTTTTTTATTATCTTGTTCTAGGGAACCGCAAATGTTCCGACTTTTTTTTTGTCTATGCCGACCTTTTTGGAAAGAGTCCCGTTCTTGTTGACCCTGAATCGGACCCTGTGATCTTGGGAGATCAGAGTTCGATTTGGGATCTCTAGTCTGTTACAGTTTTTTAACTGTTTGTGTATTATTGGTCTGCCATTTGTAAGCACGTCCCTCCGAGAAGGTTATTTGATCTCTGCAAAATTTAATTTCCTTTTTGTGTAGAATATTTGTGTTGTAGATGGATAAATTCTCTTTCAATTTGATTTGTAACTTGGAGAAAAGTGCATGATCCTTGAAAGGTATCAGTGCCAATTCCAAGTTGTTAATATCACTGTCAAGAGAGTCAGGATAAGCATAATTTCTCGAGAGCATGTCTTTAAATTCTCCTCCCATTAATTTTTACATTCTTGGCTAATGTGTTCTACATTAGGGAAAATTTGTATGCGTAACCCGTAAGGGTTAATCGATTCCCTCATATATCGATCAAAATTTTTATATGCCAAAAGAGAGCAGACTTTTTTTCTAAGATTCGACCCAGTTTCTGGAATATAGAACGTAATTGGGTGTTTGTTTGATCACCCGTTTCATAATTGGTTTCATAACCGGACATGAGATTGATTCATTCATTACCCTGGAAGACACTCATATTTAGAATTTAAGAATAAGTTACAGAGATGAAACAAAAAAACACTGGGTAAATACTAGACTTGTGCACAACGGAAAAATTCGTTCCGTTTCGGTTCGTTTCTTTCCGGTCCTGTTGATTCGTAATCATTCGTAATTTTGCTAGACGGGATTTTTCGTGTTCGGACTCATTCGTATTTTTGCAAGCGACATTTTTCGTTGAATTTTTTGTTGCTTTATAATTCGTACTTTCGGTAGAGTACGTTGTTTTTCGTTGATTCTGGACACAACTCCTACTTTCGTAACTTTTTTTGGGTTCGTACTTTCGGTAGAGTACGTTGTTTTTCGTTGATTCTGGACACAACTCCTACTTTCGTAACTTTTTTTGGGTTCGTTGATTCGTAATTTTCCGTGTCTCTCTCACAACGACGCTGCCTATTATGCCTAATGTGCTTCGAATGGATTTGTACTTTTCTAAATACATTGCGGTTATTTGTAACGATTGGAAATCTCGTATTTTACTTTCGTTTTTTACATGCGGCTATAGCCTCTGCCCCTGTACACCATTTTGAGAGGGTTCAGCACGGTGAGGGAGAAGCAGAGAGCAGAGAAGAGTGTTATTGTGCTTCGAATGGATTCGAAATCTCGTATTTTACTTTCGTTTTTTACATGCGGCTATAACCTCCGCCCCTGTACACCATTTTGAGAGGGAGTTCAGCACGGTGTGGGAGAAGCAGAGAGCAGAGCAGAGTGAGTGTTATTGTGCTTCGTATGGATTCGTACATTCGTAACTTTTTCATAACGAATTATGCCAAAGACATTCGGGCATTCGCTATTTGCGGTATAATTTATTTCGGATTCGGTCTTATTCGTAATTGCTTTGTTCGGAAATTCGAATGCTTCCGAATGTCCGAAAGTTGCTAAATTCGGACGAATTTCAATTCGTTACAAAACGAATTGCACAAGCCTAGTAAATACAATATACACAGCTCATTTCCTGCATCCACAGGAATCAAAACTGGGGAATGGGTGTTTAACCACACAAAAAAATTTTGAGCAAAGGGAAAGCAATACCAACTGTGAATTAGAGTGCTGCACACCCCTGATCAGATCTGGGAAGGTTCAGACGTAGGGATGAGCCGAACAGCCCCCAAACACACACCGGTTCGGTTCGCAACAGAACCTGCGAACGGACCGAAAGTTCGGGCAAACTTTAGAACCCTATTAAATACAATGGACGTGAATGTTCGAAATCAAAAGTGCTAATTATCAAGGCTAATATGCAAGTTATTGTCCTAAAAAGTGTTTGGGGACCTGGGTCCTGCCCCAGGGGACATGTATCAATGCAAAAAAAAAGTTTTAAAAACAGCCGTTTTTCGGGAGCAGTGATTTCAATGATGCTTAAAGTGAAAAAAAAAGTGAAATATTCCTTTAAATATCGTACCTGGGGGGTGTCTAAAGTATGCCTGTGAAGTGGCACATGTTTCCCGTGTTTAGAACTGTCCCTGTGCAAAGTTACATTTCTAAAGGAAAAAAAGTCATCTAAAACTACTTGCGGCTTTAATGTAATGTCTAGTCCCAGCAATATGAATGAAAATCATTGAGAAAAATGGCATGGGTAACCCCCCCCCCCCCCAGCCCACTACCAGCCCCTTTGGGTGTTGAATGGATATTAAGGGGGATCACGCACCCAAATTTAAAAAAGGCCCTATATACTCTGAACAGCAGTATACAGGCGGTGCAAACAAGACATGGACTTTAGGTTTGTTCTTACGTGGAATCTGTTTGTAATTTGGAACAGGTAAATTTTTTAAGTGTAGCTCCAGCCAAAAAATCTATTTTTAAGCTTTTTGGAAAACATAGGGAAGGGTTATCACCCCTGTAACATTTGTTTTGCTGTCTGTGCAGTGTGCACCTGTTCAGAACATTTCACCTCAGTTTCCGTCCCAATGACAAATGTTTTTTGAAAATTTGCGGTTTTTATTGAAACAAGGATTGGTGATAAAGCATCAGTGGAGAGGAGACACTTTTTTCCCATATTAACTCTTATGCCGCGTACACACGATCATTTTTTACGTCGTGAAAAATGACATTTTTTGTTTTCAACAAGAAAAACGACCGTGTGTGGTCTTTTTGTCATTTTTCACGACGTGAAAAACGGCATTAAAAACGACGAGAAAAATTAGAACATGTTCTAATTTTTCTCGTCGTTTTTCCTGACATTTCTTCCGCGGCAGTGTTTCCCATAGGGAAACACTGCCGCGGAGCCCATAGACGATCGTTTTTCTCGTCATTTTAAAAAATGACGAGAAAAATGACCGTGTGTGGGGAACAAGCTGTTCCCTCATTTAAAATGTCATTATTCACAGCGTTTTTTTAACCGCTGTGAATAATGATCGTGTGTACGCGGCATTACAGGAGAGAATTTCCCTTCCTAGGGGTAGATTTCCTCTCACTTCCTTTTGTCTCCTTCCGTTTGCAAGTAGGAGTCGTTTGTAAGTTGGATGTTTGAAAGTAGGGGCCTGCCGTATATACTCTACAGAAATTTGGCCCTTAGGTGTCGGTGTTGCCACAACACTGTAAGCCCTCACAGTTACTCTTGGTGGGCACAGGAATGGGCCCTGCTGTGAATTATTAAATCAAGAATTGTAATTACATGCCCCTGTTAAACAGGGGCATAAAAATTGGGCCTTAGGCACTGGTGCCACAACACTGCAATCCCTCACAGATACTGTACTTGGAGCGCAGCAATGAGCCCTGCTGCAAAGTATTGCATCAAAAATTGTAATTACACGCCCCTGTTAAACAGGGGCTGAAAAATTGGGCCTTAGCCACTGGTGGCAGTGCCCAGAACCAAAAATGTTCTTACAAGCTATCAACATGATCAATGAGGAGGAAGAGGATAGTCACTCAGCATAACAGGATAGTCACCCAGCATCAGCATAGGCAATCTTGAAGGGATCTGACATTTCAAAAATAATTATTCAGTTACATCAGCATCAGGTGCTTGGTAGCTGGTGGTGATCCAAGACTGATTCATTTTTATGAAGGTCAGTCGATCGACTGAGTCGGTTGACAGGCGCACCCTGTGATCGGTTACAAAGCCTCCAGCAGCACAGAAAGAACGCTGGATGCAAGACAGCCCATCACCTCAATTGCATACTGTGCAAGCTCTGGCCAGTGATCCATCCTCAAGACCCAGTAACCCAGAGGATTTTCGGTGGGAAAGGTGTCCAAGTCTGATCTTGCCCCTAGGTATTCCTGCATTATGTAAACCAGACGCTGGCGATGGTTGCTGGAAGCGATCAAACCTTGTGGCTGCGTACTAAAAAATTGTCTGAACGCATCGGTGAGACGGCTACCTTCTCCACCGCTCCTTCTTTGACTGTCCGAAGCCTCAGCAACACGTTGTCCAGGACCAGGAATTTGTAACCTCCCAGTCTCTGGGAACGCGTTGCACAGACCTTTCTGCAAGGCCTCCCGAAGATGCTTCATCCTCTGCTCCCTCAGCGGCGGCAAGATAAGGTCCGCAACCTTACCCTTGTAACGTGGATCAAGGAGGGTTGCCAGCCAGCAATGATCCCTCTCCTTGATCGCACGAATACGAGGATCCCTCCGCAGGCTTTGCAGGATCAAGGAGGCCATGCAGCGTAGGTTTGCTGAGGCATTTGGTCCAGAGTCCTCTGGGTCACTCAGGACGACATGATCCACAGCCACCTCCTCCCAGCCACGTACAAGTCCATGGGTGTCTTGGGACTGTAATTGATCCTTGAAGACTGCTGCTGATGCTGAGTGCTAGGCTCCACCTCCATGCTGACACAATCCTCCTCCTCCTCTTCCTGTGTGATAGCCGGGCCAGCAGGAACACTGTCTGGATAAAGGGGGCCTTGAGAGGTAAGGAAGTCCTCCTCTTCCTACCTCTGTTCTGCCTCAAGTGCCCTGTCCATTATTCCACGCAGCGTGTGCTCCAACAGGTGGACAAGAGGGACAGTTTCACTGATGCATGCACTGTCACTGCTCACCATCCTCGTGGCCTCCTCAAATGGTGCCAGGACAGTGCATGCATTCCTTATCATGGCCCACTGGCGTGGGGAAAAAAATCCAAGCTCCCCTGACCCTGTCCTGGTGCCATATTGCAACAGATACTCATTGATGGTCCTCTGCTGCGTGTGCAGCCACTGCAGCATGGCCAACGTAGAGTTCCACCTGGTGGGCATGTCACAGATTAGGCGGTCCTTGGGCAGGTTGGATTCCTTTTGCAGGTCAGCCAGCCGAGCACTGGCATTATATGACCGGCAGAAATGCCCACAGAGTTTCCTGGCCTGCTTCAGGACCTCCTGTAAGCCCTGGTGCATGCCCAAGAACCGCTGCACCACCAAGTTAAGGACGTGAGCCAAACAGGGCACATGGGTCAGTTGTCCCTGTCGGAGGGCGGAAAGGAGGTTGGTGCCATTGTCGCAAACCACCTTTCCTGGCTTAAGCTGGCGTGCCGTCAACCACCTCTGAGCCTGCCCCTGCAGAGCTGACAGAATCTCTGCCCCAGTGTGGCTCCTGTCCCCCAAGCACACCAGCTCAAGCACTGCATGGCATCTTTTTGCCTGCGTACTTGCGTATTCCATTGAACGCCTACGGAGCACTGCTGGTTCCGAGGACAAAGCACAGGTAGAGGCCATGGAGGAAGAAGAGGATGGGGTGGAGGAGAGAGGTGTGTCAGAATCACCAGTAGTAACATTTTGGAGGCGTGGTGGTGGACCAACCTCCAACACTACTGCACCTTGTCCTGCATCCTTCCCAGCTGCGAGCAGAGTCACCCAATGCGCAGTGAAAGATAGGTAACGTCCCTGTCCATGCCTGCTGGACCATGAGTCAGCGGTAATATGCACCTTACCCCTGACCGCCCTGTCCAGCAAGGCCAAGACATTGCCTTCCATATGCTGGTAGAGAGCCGGAATCGCCTTCCGTGAGAAAAAGTGGCGTTTGGGAACCTGCCACTGAGGAACCGCACATTCCACAAACTCACGGAAGGGGGCAGAGTCTACCAACTGAAAAGGCAGCAGTTGAAGTGCTAGAAATTTAGCCAAGCTAGCATTCAACCGCTGGGCATGTGGATGGCTGGGAGCGAACTTCTTTCGGCGGTGCAGCAGCTGGGGCAGGGAAATTTGCCTGGTACAATCTGACGTTGGTGTACCAATAGCAGATTGTCCGCAAGTACTTGGCTGTGACACATCTAATTCTACACCTTCATTTCTCTCAGTGCAGGTTTCAGATAGGACTGAAGGTATAGTGGGGTTGGAGATCCCAGCTGATGAGGAGCAAGGAGAGGTCCGCTTTGTTCTTTGGTGTGGGTCTTTTAGGTAGGCTTATCAACGAACTGCATGGCAGGTCGACATATGTCTGGTCAAGCACGTGGTGCCCAAGCGGCTGATGTTTTGGCCACGTGAGATACGCCTGAGACATATGTTACAAATGGCAATGGTGCGATCTGCTGCACATGTCTGAAAAAAGTCCCACACCAAAGAACTTTTGGAATAACGCGCAGACACAGCAGTGGCCTTCACATGCGGAGCTCTGCGGTGTTATGCAGTCGGTGTGCTGCCCTTAAGATGGCACTGGAGGGCATCCTGCCTCGTTGGAGATGTGCCTCCTCCTCCTCCTCCTCTCTCCTATCAGGCACCCACATGGAGTCAGTGACCTCATCATCCCCTCCCTCCTCATCACTGGAGCAAATCTGGCAGTATGCTGCAGCTGGGGGAACATGGCTGCCAGATAGCTGTCCTTGTTGGGCACCCCCTCTCTCTGGGCTCATGTTACTACCCCCTCTCTCTTGGCTCACGTTACTGCCTTCCTCTAGCTGGGTTCCATCATCGGAGCCTTCAAAATGCTGGGCATCCTCCTGAAGCATGTACCCAACACTGTGGTCAAACAGTTCGGGGGACTCCTCAGGAGGACATGGTGGGGCTAGGGAAGGAGTGACTGATGCCATTGAGCCGAGGGAAGAGGCCGCTTTGGCAGCTGCTTTGCCAGACAAAGTTCCCTGAGCCTGTCTGTACTGATAATACAGCTACCAGATTTAACTGCCTGCCGTGGTATTAGTATGGGAAAAGCAGCAATTGTCTTCAGTTAGTTTTAGGTGAAAACTGTGCAGAGGCCACAGTACACTAACTGAAAATACTTGCAGCTCTCTGCCTGTGGTTTTATTATGAGAACACCACTATTAGTCACTAACTGTATTTAGGTAAGCTTTAGGTGAACGCTATGCAAGGCACACAGTACACCAAGTAAAACACTGACTGCAGCTAGCACAATCACCTGCTTGCCTGTCACAGTATAGAGAATAACAGGAACGGATCTAGCTAAACTGAATACAGTGTATAAATATATATACAACACCCAGGATGCATATATATCCTCTACACGCTGTAACTGCAGCTAACTGACTCGCCTGCCTGCTCTATCTAACTCAATATAAATGAAACTGTCCCTCTCTCTCTGTAAGCTCTCTCTGTAACCAACAACGTAACACACTACACAAGGCTGCCGCGGAGGCGGCCTTATATAGTGTGGGGCGTGTACTAAACCCCCTAAGCCATAATTGCCCAAAGCCACCCTGGCTTTGGCCAATTACGGCTCTCTGCTCAGATGGCGCTGTGATTGGCCAAGCATGCGGGTCATAGTGTATGCTTGGCCAATCATCAGCTAGCAATGCACTGCGATGCCGCAGTGAATTATGGGCTGTGACGCGCCACTCGAATTTGTCGCGAACGGCCCATAATGTTCGCAATTCGACGAACAACCGAACAGGCGATTTAAGAGTTGAACATGGGTTCGACTCGAACTCGAAGCTCATCCCTATTCAAAAGCAATACTGTTGGAATTTTTAAATCTCATTAACATCAATTCACTTAACCTGAAATTCACAATGGTACACAATAAAAGTACTCTGACTTTTCTCAATGTTCAAGTCTTGACCACTCCTCATGGAAAGCTAGGCAGCACCTTGTTTCGGAAAGCTACGGCTGGAAACACGGTGCTTCATGCCGATAGCTTCCATCCTACGGCATTAAAGGATTCGCAGAAACTGCTTCAATGAGGATACATTTAAGGAAGAAGTAGGAAAACTACAAGACAGACTCCTGGAAAGGGGCTATAGTAGGTCCTGCCTAAGGAAGGCATATAACAAAGTGGCCGCAAAATCTCATAACGATCTTCTTTTTATCATCAAGTCTAAACAGACTAGACAAAGTGACACCACCAGGATCATTATGCGTTTCTCTAGGCAAGAAAAACAGATTAGAGAAATCATCAAACGCCATTGGTCTATCCCAGGGGTCCTCAAACTACGGCCCGCGGGCCGCATACAGCCCGCCAAGATGATTTACCCAGCCTACGGCACTGACTGCCCCTTTCATAAGATCGCAGCACTCCCCCTCCCCTCTGCTACATTATTCACACAAGACGCGAAGCATGACAGGTCCAGACAAAGGGTGGGACTTTTCGAGTTAAGAAGCGGGTAATTGGTTACTAGGCAGCGGGGCGGTCCCAGCAATCAATCATCCGCGCTTTGTCTGGACCTGTCATGCTTCGCGTCTTGTGTGAATAAGGTAGGGGAGGGGAGAGTGCTGCGGAGGGGAAGTGCCGCGATCTTATGGAAAAGACAGTGTAATATCGCTGGGGGACTCTGTGATGGGGGGATCTGTGATGGGTGGCTTTGTGATTGGGAGGAGTCCGTGATGGGGGATCTGTGATTGGGGGGGATCTGTGATGGGGGCTTTGTGATGGGTTGATCTGTGATGGGGCTTTATGATTGGGGGACATCTGTGATGGGGGGGCTTTGTAATGGGGGAGTCTGTGGTAGGAGGGATCTGTGATGGGGGCTCTGTGATGGGGAGCTTTGTGATTGGGGGGAGTCTGTGACGGAGAGGAGTCTGTAATGGAGAGGAGTCTGTAATGGAGAGGAGTCTGTGATGGAGAGGAGTCTGTGATGGAGAGGAGTCTGTGATGGAGAGGAGTCTGTGATGGGGGATCTGTGATGAAGAGGAGTCTGTGATGGGGGGATCTGTGATGGAGAGGAGTCTGATGGAGGGATCTGTGATGGAGAGGAGTCTGTGATGGGGGGATCTGTGATGGGGGAGAGTCTGTCATGGAGAGGAATCTATGAAGGGGGATCTGTGATGGAGAGGAGTCTGTGATGGGGGGATCTGTGATGGGGAGGAGTCTGTGATGGGGGGAGTCTGTCATGGAGAGGAATCTGTGAAGGGGGATCTGTGATGGAGAGGAGTCTGTGATGGGGGGATCTGTAATGGAGAGGAGTCTGTGATGGGCGGAATCTGTGATGGGGGAGAGTCTGTCATGGAGAGGAATCTGTGAAGAGGGATCTGTGATGGAGTGGCGTCTGTGATGGGGGGATCTGTGATGGAGAGGAGTCTGTGATGGGGGGATCTGTGATGGAGAGGAGTCTGTGATGGAGGGATCTGTGATGGAGAGGAGTCTGTGATGGGGGGGATCTGTGATGGAGAGGAGTCTGTGATGGGGGGGGGAATCTGTGATAGAGAGGAGTCTGTGATGGAGAGGAGTCTGTGATGGGGGGATCTGTGATGGAGAGGAGTCTGATGAAGGGATCTGTGATGGAGAGGAGTCTGTGATGGGGGGGATCTGTGATGGAGAGGAGTCTGTGATGGGGGATCTGTGATGGAGAGGAGTCTGTGATGGGGGGATCTGTGATGGAGAGGAGTCTGATGGAGGGATCTGTGATGGAGAGGAGTCTGTGATGGGGGATCTGTGATGGAGAGGTGTCTGATGGAGGGATCTGTGATGGAGAGGAGCCTGTGATGGGGGGATCTGTGATGGAGAGCAGTCTGATCGAGAGATCTGTGATGGAGAGGAGTCTGTGATGGGGGGATCTGTGATGGAGAGGAGTCTGATGGAGGGATCTGTGATGGAGAGGAGTCTGTGATGGGGGGGGGGATCTGTGATGGAGAGGAGTCTGTGATGGGGGGATCTGTGACGGATAGGAGTCTGTGATGGGGGGGGATCTGTGATGGAGAGGAGTCTGATGGAGGGATCTGTGATGGAGAGGAGCCTGTGATGGGGGGATCTGTGATGGAGAGGAGTCTGATGGAGAGGAGTCTGTGATGGAGAGGAGTCTGTGATGGGGGGGATCTGTGATGGAGAGGAGTCTATGATGGGGGGCTCTTTAATGGAGAGGAGTCTGTGATAAAGAGGGGTCTGTGATGAGGGGGTCTTTCATGGATAGGAGTCTGTGATTGGGGGGATCATTCATGGAGAGGAGTTTGTGATGGGGGGGATCTGTGACAGGGAGGGGGGGAGTCTGTGATGAAGGGATTCTGTGAAATACTAATAAGTTTATGTTGATTAAAACTGTTTTTTGTGCACTACAAAAAAAATATGTGCAGTGTGCAAAGGAATTTGTTTATATTTTTTTCAAACTATAGTCCGGCCCCCCAACAGTCTGAGGGACCGTGAACTGGCCCCCTGTTTAAAAAGTTTGAGGACCCCTGGTCTATCCTAACAGATGACCCTAAGACAAAAAAATTAATCATGACGTTCCGTCTATTACTTTCAAAAGAGCTATGTCATTGAAGGACAAACTAGTCCAGAGCGAGTTTAAAGGGGTCCTCCCCAAGAAATACTGCCCGACACGTGGCACTTTCCCGTGCGGCCACTGTTCACATTGTCCCCTCATGTGAAAAGAGAAATCTTTTTTGCTATTGAATGGCGAGACTTTTCGACCTCTTCATTTCGCAAACTGCCAGACTCGTGGTCTAGTATATTTAATGCTATGCGAATGCAACGCATTTTACATAGGTAAGACCAAACAAGAGTTTTGGCATTGTATTGCGAAACACGTTTATCACATGCAGATTGGTAATCGGTATCTATCCCTGGGTAGACATGTGGTCTTTAAACACAACTATAAGATGCCAAAGATTTCCTTCGTCGCCATTGATCGAGTACACATACCGATCAGGGGCGGCGATTGGATTTGGTAATCTGTTAATCCAATTGGTATATCCTATTAATTATTATTTACTCTTCCATAGGTGTTTGTCGCCTGCTGGGTCGGGTTTTCGCCAGTGACCACGCTGCCGACTGTCGGGCACGCTGGGTCCAATCATGGCAGGGAGTGCTGTGGGGTTTTGGTTCCACCCCCACGCCTCACTGCAGGCAGGGTTTTTTTTTGAGCCTAGTCTCGTATTTTTCCCTTATGCTCCACAACGGCCATTTACCTTTTGGCCGCTAGAGGGAGCTTCTAGCCTGCCGGCGGCGTCCTGTGATCATTTCCGGACGTTGTCTGCTGTGCCGCGCATGCATGCGCGGTACGTGATGACGTCACATCATTCTTGACGGTGGCAGTGACGACAGTGGCAGGGGAATCCTGTCCTTCCGGAACGCCGGGGAGGACGCACAACGGCCGCCATAATGGCGGCGATTCGGGCCCCCGGGGGGGAGCGATATGGCGATGGTGTGTCTTTTAAGGGGGAGGAAGGGTGGAGCCGGGCCCCAGGCATGCCCACTTTAGGACCCCTACCCCTACATATAGTACAGCCCCAGGGAGCTTTTACTTCAGAGCTCCTATGGTGGCTTGGGCGGAGGGATAATCTGATATTTGGTCTAACAAGTAAGTAATGGCCTGACTTTCTTTATGGCTGCTTGAATAGACTTTTAGCTTGATCCTTTGTTTTTAAATCAATATGGTCAAACATTTCTTCTTTACATTTTAATGTAGATCCCCGGGACTGCAGGTATTACAAGCCGCATACCTATCTAGGGGAATCTTCTAGGAAATCTCTCTACATTTCTAATTAGGTTGCTAAGCGATTTATTTCATCTACCCCGATAGTCCAGGTAACCCCCTTTTCCCTTTTTTTATTTTTATTTTTTCTCACTCTTTTCCATTCTTTCCCCATTCCCACCAGTACCCTCACCATTACACCTGACACGCAGGTTTAATTTTTTATATCTTCCCAACTTTGTTCGTTACATAGGTTTAATTATAGCACATCACTGATCTTTCACACATCCAGTCTTTTTTCCACATAAGCATATTTCACAACGCCCTCATCACCCACACATTCCATCACTTATCTTGGCCCCACCATGACACAACACTCACACTCTCCCTTTCACTTTTCATCAGGTTTAATGTGTTCTTATTATATTTTCTTTTTCTCCATCACTTTGTCTATTTTTACTCATTAGGCTCTTACTTTGTCCCCACACTTGTCTATTTTCAATAATCCATCTACACCATACCCCACTCCTTAATCATTTCTCCACCTTCCCCTTTATCCTATCCCACTTAATTTTTGCTTTTGCCCTCCTGTAGACTATTTTTACTATTGGTATATTTTTCTTTAGGGCTATTCGTCCCTTGTCTGGCGGTGTGCCTTTGTTCCGGCTGGCCCGGCTTTCCTCCGTCCCTCCTCGCCCTACCCGCCTCTCGCTGGCCCCCCCTACCCCCTTCTGTCCAGTGTGAGGTCACTGGCTGCGACCTCTAGTAGGCCTGGGGATGGTCCGTTTACTCCACAGTATGGTCCATTTTTCCATCTGACCTCCCCTTTTTCCTGTATGGTCCTTTGGGAGGACCTGCTTCTGGTGGCGGGGGTCGATGGCTGATCACTAGTCCCAGCTCTCGACATTCATCTTGGTACGTGTTTTGATTACTGTCACTAACCATGATTGTATATACAAGAGAATTGTACATACAGTCAGGTCCATAAATATTGGGACATCGACACAATTCTAATCTTTTTGGCTCTATACACCACCACAATGGATTTGAAATGAAACGAACAAGATGTGCTTTAACTGCAGACTTTCAGCGTTAATTTGAGGGTATTTACATCCAAATCAGGTGAACAGTATAGGAATTATAACAGTTTGTATATGTGCCTCCCACTTTTTAAGGGACCAAAAGTAATGGGACAGATTAACAATCATAAATCAAACTTTCACTTTTTAATACTTGGTTGCAAAACCTTTGCAGTCAATTACAGCCTGAAGTCTGGAACGCATAGACATCACCAGACGCTGGGTTTCATCCCTGGTGATGCTCTGCCAGGCCTCTACTGCAACTGTCTTCAGTTCCTGCTTGTTCTTGGGGCATTTTCCCTTCAGTTTTGTCTTTAGCAAGTGAAATGCATGCTCAATCGGATTCAGGTCAGGTGATTGACTTGGCCATTGCATAACATTCCACTTCTTTCCCTTAAAAAACTCTTTGGTTGCTTTCGCAGTATGCTTCGTGTCATTGCCGTCCAATGAGTTCTGAAACATTTGGCTGAATATGAGCAGATAATATTGCCCGAAACACTTCAGAATTCATCCTGCTGCTTTTGTCAGCAGTCACATCATCAATAAATACAAGAGAACCAGTTCCATTGGCAGCCATACATGCCCACGCCATGACACTACCACCACCATGCTTCACTAATGAGGTGGTATTCTTTGGATCATGAGCAGTTCCTTTCCTTCTTCATACTCTTCTCTTCCCATCACTCTGGTACAAGTTGATCTTGGTCTCATCTGTCCATAGGATGTTGTTCCTGTGAAGGCTTTTTTAGATGTTGTTTGGAAAACTCTAATCTGGCCTTCCTGTTTTTGAGGCTCACCAATGGTTTACATCTTGTGGTGAACCCTCTCTATTCACTCTGGTGAAGTCTTCTCTTGATTGTTGATTTTGACACACATAAACCTACCTCCTGGAGAGTGTTCTTGATCTAGCCAACTGTTGTGAAGGGTGTTTTCTTCACCAGGGAAATAATTCTTCGGTCATCCACCACAGTTGTTTTCCGTGGTCTTCCGGGTCTTTTGGTGTTGCTGAGCTCACCGGTGCATTCTTTCTTTTTAAGGATGTTCCAAACAGTTGATTTGGCCACACCTAATGTTTTTGCTATCTCTCTGATGGGTTTGTTTTGTTTTTTCAGCCTAATGATGGCTTACTTCACTGATAGTGACAGCTCTTTGGATCTCATATTGAGAGTTGACAGCAACAGATTCCAAATGCAAATAGCACACTTGAAATGAACTCTGGACCCTTTATCTGCTCCTTGTAAATGGGATTATGGGGGAATAACACACACCTGACCACACACCTGCCCATGGAACAGCTGAGCAGCCAATTGTCCCATTACTTTTGGTCCCTTAAAAAGTGGGAGGCACATATACAAACTGTTGTAATTCCTACACTGTTCACCTAATTTGAATGTAAATACCCTCAAATGAAAAAAATAAAGCACATCTTGTTTGTTTCATTTTAAATCCATTGTGGTGGTGTATAGAGCCAGAAAGATTAGAATTGTGTCGATGTCCCAATATGCCTTTTTGTTGTTTGTTTTTCCATTAAGAAGTTTCATTTATGTGTATATATTTCATTATAGAATCTATGCTTGCAAACTTTTTTCTCCCTGAAGAAGACCTCCACTACTACAAAGGTCGAAACGCGTTGGGATTTTGCGCATAAATAAATTATCCCATTGTCGTATGAATTCATATGGGTTGTACCCTTATATGTATATATGCTTTTATCGTGGTTTTTGGAGCTCATGTCCTGATTTCTATCAGATGGTTTTTTATACTATGTACGTTATTTCATCCAATAGACTTTATACTTTTTTATATTTCCATTTAATTTATTTTCACTCATTGCTGCAATTCAAAGCCCCTAGGGGTACCTTTTTCCTTCTCCAATTATAGAACACTTAGGCCAATACTAAAAAATTTTTAGACAAAGTCTGGTGTCTCTTCCGCAGACTTTGGATAGAAGTAACAGGTGTGCAAAAATTGTGCTTTGGTTGTTGTGGTGCCTTCACACCATAACCCTATAGGGGTACTCTTGAACAAAAAAATCTGTTTATTTTTCTTAACAAAACATAACCTCAAAAGAGAAGTTTCAAAATAAATTTACAAAACTAATTTGGAAATTGCTTTATTCGCTCATCTCACCATCTTCTTCCTCTTCTACTCCTTGTATATACAATACATTATTACACCTTATTAGAACTTCTCCAAGATGTCTAGACAATGCCCCATCAGTATACTCTTCTGTATTGGCAAGCTGCATATTCGTGTAGCCATCCACAGAAACCAGGTATCCCTTGTATTCCATACCCCACTTCAGTTTCATCATTACTGTCTGTCACCATTACTGGCTTACCAGTAGGGCCATTAAGGAATGGTTTGGGTTTAGTGGCAAATTTATTCTGTCGCTGAAGCCGCCGCTAATCTACAGACCAGTGAAAGGAAGAAAAAATTTACCCGTGGAATACTCTGAGAACACACCACCAAAGAGAGCAAGAAATGGCTAGAGGTGCTCTTGATAAAAGCAAGAATTGGCCTTTCTGTAAAAAATTGAAAGTATATGCACCTGTCAAACAGGTGCAGAAAAATTGGGCTTTGGGTGTTGGTGGTGCCTTCAAACTGTAACCCTATAGAGGTACCATTGAATAAAGCAAGAGTTGGCCTTGCTGTAAAAAAAATTAATGATATGCACCTACCAAACAGGTGTGGAAAAATTGGTCCTTGAGTGTTAATTGTGCCCATAAAACCTATACCAAAAAATGACTTCAAGTTAAAATCAACACCCACAAAGCTAGGCAGCCTAGACAGTATTGCAGAGATTCCAGGTCCCAAAAACATTTAATCAGCGACATCAGGGGCTTGATAGCTGTTGCTAATCCAGGACTGATTTATTTTGACAAAGGTCAGTCGTTCAACGGAGTCTGTGGACAGACACGCTCTTTTATCTGTCACAAACCCTCCGGCAGCACTGAATGCCCAATCGAAAGCACGCTGGATGCAGGGCATTAAATATAGAACATATTTTCTGGGTGGCTAGAGTCTGAGAGAGGGACTATCTTTCTAGTGGACTAAATTCTGAAGTTTAACTGGACAAACATGAGCGTTTCGCACTGCATAGGTGGTCTGAGCGTACCCGGGGGGGGGGGTATTTTTGTTTTAGGGATTTTTTTTCTTTTTTTTTCTTTCTTGTTTTAGTTATGTTTGCTGTTGTACGTCTGAGCCTGGGTATGCCCAATAGGCTCTGTTTTGTACCTAAATTTAATTACTGCAATAAAAATAATAAAAAAATAAAATAAAATATAGAACATACTGGTAACAAAGGAGATCCAGAAAATAAAATGTCATAGTGACAGAGCATAATATAAATCTACCATAAAGCAGGTAAGTAAGAATCTAATGGTGGATAATTACCTGCACATATTTTATTGATAGTTATGTATTAACCATTTATTTTCCAACATATTATTACATCTCATATTAGGCATATATTCCAGTCCACTTTTTGTGCTGTTCCCTGTTGATGGCGGCGATGTTTGCTTTGTTTTGGGAGCTGCGATGTGTATAAAGGGAGTTTTTTTTGTCTCCCGCTGTCCCAACCTGCTCTTTGAACGGGTGGGGCCACCTACACATCGGCGTCATGTCCATACGCCAATCACATGATGTCCGCGCACCTGCAGCATCAGTGCTGTTGGGTGTATTGTGTCATCTGGATGTTTCAGGGTGGCGTTTGCGCATGTGTACTTTCCGTTGGCGGTGGGCACCTCCTGCACTCGCTTGTCAGCCATCCATACAGGGCGTTGGGGCGGAGCCTCCTGAGCTCTTCTTGCGGCTTAAATCAGAGGTTTGGCATGGCGTTGATCTCTTTTCCTTTCACTGAGGATACACACATTTGTGGAAGCTCTCTGCCAAGACCCATCACCTATATATTATATATGTACTCTACTCAGGTATACTTATGTGCTTCCACATGGCTCACCTGGACCACTCACTCTGAGCCTGTTTTTGACATCACAGGTCCTAACACACACTTTCACTTGACTCATTTTCTTTTTTCTTCCTTTGCCAGTTTCTTTCACTGTCACTTTTGCCAGTTTTCTGTATCTTTTTACCACTCTTCCCCTTAGTCTCCATGTCCCTACCATCATTAGCTTAGGTTGTTTAATCTATACATTTACATATATGTTGTTATATACTTATGCTTACTCTGTTACTGTAGACAATTGTGATACATATACTTATGTTCAAAGCTGTTATCCCCTATGGACAATGTGAGACCTCTAGGGACACATATTTTCTATCTGTGCCATGCTCACCCTCCAGTTGGTCCTTGGTGGGGTCTTGCTTGGCTCCGCCTCCTCAGCTCCTGGGTGAGACAATTGTCACTGCGGTCCTTTAGGAATTGCACATTCAGTGTTCTGGTCTTGCCTAGTGGTGAGTATGGGGTACCTTGTACCAAGGCCCCTCTTACCATGTGTTTATACAATCTATATTATGCCATACACCCAACTTTATTTTTCCATCGTAGGTACATTTCACATGCATCCACCCCTGAAGAAGTGAGCTGTGTCTCGCGAAATGCGCCAGGCACACCAGATGCCTGTGTGTTTTATGACTGCAATTTTATCCATGTACTATTATTTACATGTATCTTTTTCGGCTTTGAATTTGTGCATGATTTTTATGCATGTATTATCTCTATTTGAATAAACCTTTATACTATATTTACTGCTGCTATGCTTATTGGCCTAACTGTGCTCACCTCACTCAAAGTCCCAGGGCTAATTTCTCTTTTGGTGGACCAGACACTAGCAGAAACCAAACAAAGGCCTGACAGCAGGGCAGAGGAGGAGAGTACAGGCATATATATTGACCATGGAAACTTGTTATCAATATGACTTATTTGACATTATGTACTCATACTCTTACTTTGCCATTTTTTTCACCTCTGAAGAAGACTCGTCAAAATGCATTAGGTATTTTGCAATGTATATAGTTACACTAATACCTACCTTGTTTTACTCTTTACGCCGCAATATGTGTATGTCTAGTGAGATGTTTTTTACTCTGTATGCACTAATAAACATTTTTTTTTTACATTTTTAAATCCTATCTGATGTTTCTTAGACAGTACCTACATAGTCCCAACCCTAAAGGGTATCCTTTCTTCACTTTATATTAGGGATGATAGCAAAGCGCTAATGCAAGCCAGAGTTTCCTATCCTTTGACCAACAGAAGCCTCAAAACAACCTTTTCCATGAGACTGTAACCTGCCAGAGTCTAGAAAAATGTTACATAAATTCCTCTTTAAGGTTTCCTCATGATATTTCATGCTGTGCTCCCTCTGCGAGGACAGGGTGAGCTCTGAGACTTTCCCCTAACAGTGGTCAAGGAGGGTTGCCAACCAATAATGATCCTTCTCCTTGATGCCACAAATTCTCAGGTCCTTTTCCAGGCTTTAAAGAATAAGGAAGCCCATGCACCGCATGTTTGTGGAGGCATGAGAAGCAGAGTCCTCGGGGTCACTGAGGATTACACTATTTGTAACTGCCTCCTCTCAGCCCCGTACTACTCCCAAGGTTTCTGGTGACTAAAAATAATGTCTTAAGGTTTGATGTATGTATTCCTCTGCTTCAATACCTCCAAAACTGCCAGAATCCTCCTCCTCTTTTCTCTGATCCTTTGTGTGTTCTGTGGCGTCACAAGAATGGTGTCTGCATAAAGCGTGCCTTGAGAGGAAAGGAAGTCCTCCTCTTTCTCCCACGGCTCTGCCTCATGTGTCCGGTCCATAATGCCATGCAGAGTAGGCTCCAGCAGGAACACAAGAGGGATAGTGTCACTGATGCATGCATTGTCACGGCTCACCATCCTTGTCGCCTCGTCAAATGGTGACAGTACAGTGTATGCATCATTTATCAGCAGCCATTGGCATTGGGAAAAAAAGCTGAGATGAGCCTGTCCTTGTGACATACCCACACAGGTACTCGTTGATGGCCCTCTGCTGCATGTGCAGCTCCCGTAGCATTGCCAAAGTTGAGTTCCACCACCACTGCTTGTCATAAATCAGGCGGTTTATGGGCAGGTAGAATTCCCCCTGACTTTCAGCCAACCGAACACTGGCTGTGTATGACCGCCTGAAATGGCTACAGCCTCTCCTGGCCTGCCTTAGAGGATCTTGTAAACCTGAATACCTGTTTAAAAAACACTGCACCACCAAATTGGGGACATGTGCCAGGCATTGCACATGTTTCAACTTTCCCTGTCGAAAGGCGGACAGAAGGTTAGTGTCATTACCGCACATCACCATTCCTGGCTTAAGCTTCTATGGTAAGAACTACCTCTAGGCCTGCCCCTGCAGAGCTGAAAGAATCTCTGCTCTGGTGTGGCTCCTGCCCTCTAGACAGACCAGCTGAAGCACTGCATGGCATCTTCTAGCCTGACTTGTTGAATAGGAGGGAGGGAATGGGCTGTCATTTACCACTGTGTATACGCCACACGGGGGCTACTAAGATGTGATAGGGAGGAAATGCTCAGCATAGAAACTCACTGAAAGCTGAGCATGTGCAGAGATGCCACCACAGCTGCAAAAAAGGGGGAGATAGAGAGCAGGAGGCTCAACCAGGTTTTTTTGCAGAATACAGAAAAATAATCTCATAGTGTATGAGTGAGGATGAACAGAATATAATACACAATTTATTGATAGCTTTTTAGGATGTGGGTTTTGTGACATTTTTTATTTTTTTGCTATTTTTTGTTCGGCAAAAGTGTAGTTATGCTTTAAGCTGTTGTGATTGTGCAGTTACGCTTTAAGTTGTTGTGATTGTGTATAATAGAAGACTGTGTGAGTTAACAAAAGAGTATAATAGTGAAAGTGTGGCAATGAGAAGTGTTTGTCACATAAATCGTCCAGCATGCTGGCAGAATTATGTATGAGCGGTTAATATTATTCAGAAAATGAGTTGCATGGGTTGGGACTCCAATTCTTAGCCTCAAAGATTACTGTAACAACTAAAATATCTCAAGTGAATAATTTATACTGATAGATCTATGGATATATGACCTAAATGCTTTGTCTGTGTTGATCTGTATGCATATAGTGGATGAGACTGAAATTTCTAGCCATCTGCTAAAACAATGTATTTAGGAAAGGATGCTTCAAAATAGACAAGAAACAATTACTTACAAAACGCACTGTACTGTAATAATTAGATTATGAGTCACAACCTCATTATCAAAGAAATAAGGAAAAATAACGTTGAACAAAGCTGTGACAAATGTGAAAAAATGTATAACACATTTCATGTATTCTGTTTCTTTTTAATCTAGTTTAATAGCAAAAGCAATTTTGTTAGATTGGTTTAGTTATAAGTAAACATTCTGTAAAATAATTGGGTTTACATTCTTCAGTGATTTCCTATTATATATGGGTCAAATTTAGATTCCTTTGACAATAACACATTGGATTTCAAATTACAACGGAACAGGCACTCAAGGCCCATAATAATTTCTTCTGCCTTAAAGGCACACAAACATTTTTCTTTGGCATTTAAAGTGGTTGTAAACCCAACCACACAACTTGCACCTACAGGTAAGCCTAGATTAAGGCTTACCTGTAGGTGCAAGAAATATCTCCTTAACCTACACGGTTAAGGAGATATTAGCTGAAAACACTGCACCGATGTCTACGGCGCATGCGAGCCGTAGACAACGGTGCAGGCGCACTAGCGGGCCGGCTTCATGAATGCGATCATGCCGGTTTTCTGAATGGGAGCATGCCAGCCCCCGCGCACTTGCGTGTGACGTCATCGCCGCTCCAGCCAATTACTGCACCGGAGCGGCGGTACCCGGAAGATGGTCGGAGTGGACATGGCGGCAGCAGTGGAGGGGGACGAGGAGTGCTTCGGGGGCTTCGATCTGAGGTAAGTGCCACATAGCATACTAGCTCATTATGCCTTTTTCTTGCAGGTGTTATTTATTTTTATTTTTTGAAAAGTGGGTTTACAACCACTTTAAAGACTGATATAAAACACTATTTTGATTACCGTATGTACTCGAGTATAAGCCGACCCGAGTATAAGCCGAGGTACCTAATGTTACCACAAAAAACTGGGAAAACTTACTGACTCGAGTATAAGCCGAGGGTCAACAATGCCTCACTGTTCCCATCCTTACTGTGCCCATCCTCACTGTTCCTCACTGTTCCCATCCTCACTGTTCCTCACTGTTCCCATCCTCACTGTTCCTATCCTCACTGTTCCTCACTGTTCCTATCCTCACTGTTCCTATCCTCACTGTTCCCTAGCTCATTGTTTAAATTTAACATTGTAAATAGTACCTGAAAAAAAGTTGAGAGGCTGCGGCGTCCATCGTTTAAATCTCGCGGTCTCTTCCTGGTCCCTTCCGTGATAGGCGATTCTCAGCAGACACTCTCCGCCTATCACGAACGTTCTCTCATCCTCACCCATCCCAGCAGACACTGTGTTCGGTGTTCCGCCAATCACAGACGTCTGCTGGGAAACTGAGGATGAGAGAACGTTCGTGATAGGCAGAGAGTGTCTGCTGAGAATCGCCTATCACGGAAGGGACCAGGAAGAGACCGCGAGATTTAAATGATGGACGCCGCAGCCTCTCAACTTTTTTTCAGGTACTATTTACAATGTTAAATTTCGCTGACTCGAGTATAAGCCAAGGGGGGGACTTTCAGCCCAAAAAAAAGGGCTGAAAATCTCGGCTTATACTCGAGTATATAGGGTAAGTCGTCATCGTTTATTAGAAATGTTGTTCTCATGTGTGGTTTTGGACCAACGAATGTACTTGATTGGTAAATTTCTATTGTGCACAACAGTCTATTTTGATCTTTAGTGTATCATGAGGCAAAACTTTTTCATCGTTTTTAATAAAACAGGTAAGGATTGGAGCCAATGACAGTGTGATGCTGTCTGTGTCCCTGCTGAGATTCCCCTCGATTTGTTCTGGAGATCAAACTCACTCATAGGAAAAGTGATTGGAGAGCCAAACCTTTACTGTGTCACCAGAAAAGGAGATGAGGAAAAATCTTCTAATAGGGAAACATGTGCTGGTGACTACTCCATAAGCAGAGATTTTCCCTCCCTTTGTGTTGATTTTCCCCAAACTTTCCCAATCATATACAAAAAAAAAAAAAAAAAAGAGGAAAAAAAGCCCAATAGGTTTTTAATCTTTCCTACTCAAGCTAAAGCTTAAAAGAATGTTTTGACATGTGATATACTTTAGGAGAGAAGTATGACCAAAGCTTTGGCCATACTGCTCTTGTGGGTCACAGGAGTACAATTACTTTTGCTCTCCTGTGGCCAAGTGTCAGCTGATAGCGGGCTACTGCCTACTATCAACTGATGAAGCAGAGCCGCTCCAGGCTCTGGAAGGATCCCAACAATATTGTTGGGATGCAACTAGCTGTCTGATTAACATCTGGCTCTGCCTCTCAGTGCACGGCTGGGAGCTGGAGCTAGCTGTACCTGCCCCCTCCCAAGCCTGGAATTCTAGTGGGTGCTGGATGGGCAGTTGAAGGAACAAGAGTTGCAGGATCAGCAGTCATATGACCACTCAGTTCTTGGTCTTTAAACCAACGTAAAACATCTGCAGTATAAGACTGATGCTGAAGCATAGAGGTGAATATAGATTTTTTTTTGTTTGTTTTTTTACAAACCCATACTTCTCCTTTTTATTGAATTCATAGCTATACCTTAATACTCAGTCACTAGGTGGCACACATACCAAGCTTCTTAACTTTTTTCTCCATAAAAGAGAGAAGGGTCAGACAGGCCCTGCTTGCAGAAGGATTTTCAGCAAGAAAATATCTGTGCAATAATAATAATGACACACCTGTAGTCTAGGGGTATCTTTTTTATGCTTTATTGCAGAAATAAACTTGGATGGGGTGAAGGGATACCCCAGAATTTGCTAAAGTGACTCCTTTGAAGACAATTTTTTTGCACTTATATGCACAAAAATTACTCTCTACTGGCTGAAATGTGACTATGACTTACTTTAAAGAACTAAGAATTACACACAATCACTAAGGCATAGCACCTAGGTCATTTACTCACAATGCCACAGGATCATCGGCTGCCTTCTTACAATATCCACTGGGCCCACTTAAGTGTGGGAGGCACCGACTCACACTACCACAGGACAGATGGACACAACGCCCCCAACTTCCACCTGATACTCTTCAGTGAGTTCCCCAGACCCAAAGAAAACCTCCCAGACCAGATTTTGCAAATAGACTCCCAAAGTTAAGCTCCAGCTGGGACCTTGATGACTCCTGAACAGCACCTCCATGCGCCTGCACTCAGGGACAGACCCTCCACAGACAGGGGTCTCCTCTCCTGGACCCGGGTTCTACTCCCTCTGCTCCTCATACTTTTTATAGGCTCTCCGTGATCCACCTACTGGACACACCTCCCCAGGGATTGGCTGTATCTACAAAAATATTTAAGCTGCTTCTCTATTCTTACTTCCACTATGCTTCTAGAATATTCTAGAATGCAGGGGGAAACCAATCAGATCAGCAGCCTGTGAAACACTGAGCAGACCAGAGCAATTAACCCCTGCTCCACTGACTACAGAGGAGCTAAACTAAATTTACTTAGGAACTGGGAGGGTGGTACACCATAGCTTTCAACTGTCCCTGATTTTAAGGGACTGTCCCTGATTTGGAACAAATTCCCTCTGTCTCTCTTTCCTCCTCATTTGCCCCTCATTTTGATCTGATCTATATAGTTAAAATGCACTATTTATCTTCCAAAAATTGTTTCCCAGTACTAAACCTTTCATCCAAATTCCAAATTGCTGCATTTGTAAATATCAAAAGCCAGAATAAAGGAATAGTAGTATTTTTTTTTAAAAAAGGACTTTGGGTTTAGCTAATTATTTTTTTCTACAATTCTCCTTTAAGGGGCATGGCAGGGGGTGTGTCCTATGTTTGGGAGGTATGGCTACACTCATATGCCCTAATATACTTGTTCTAATGTAGAGCTTTAGGTAGCATGAGCTTTAGCTCTTACAATTTGCATGTATAGCCATGGATCTGTGTGGACATTTTTTTTTGAAAAGCCATAAATAGTAAACATGTACTTGTACTTGAACTTGTACTTGTGACAGATTGGATTCAGTTTTGCACCAAATACAGTTCAGTGTTTTGCAGATTAGGAAGCAAGAAACACACTGCTCATGGTGCCAGAAGCCAGTCTGCATTAACAAGTGAAAGACATGCCAGTTCAGCTTTCTCATTACTCCCATACAGAAAATGCTTGCCTCTTTCACTAGTTCAATAGTACTTAAAGCGTATGTTACCCCAACATTTCATATTCCTGATATGTGCCTGCTGTACCATGTACTTGTATGATAAAGTATCCTGTTCTCTTTGTATTGCTTCCTTTATGTGAAACCCCTTGTGTTCTTGCCAGTCCCTCTGCTTTCCTATTAAAAACTGTCCACACTAAAGCAGGAGAGCACAGCGTGGTCAGTTCTCTAGCTATGCTGGGTACTCAGCCTGCTCTACTCCAATGATCAGACTTGTCCTGACACGCCACTGCCACACAATTATTCACCGGGAAGCTCAGTGTGCTGATACTTATCCTCTTATGCAGCTGAGAACAGAGAGAATGGGATCACTTTTAAATAAAATGGAAAAAAAAGGTATTTATAATGTTTTTTTATAGCTATACATCCATGTAGTGGACCCCCAAAATTGGAGTAGCTGTGCCTTAAATTTAAGGGCAGCCTGAGCAATAGTTTGGCTCAGGTTTTCTGATTCTTTAGATTGGACTCTGCTCTGCTGTGTGTTACCTGGGTGTATAGTTCCCCTTGACCTCCGGGTGGCGCTGTTGCCCAGGTCTTGGGTCGAACCACAGGTGGAATTGTAGCGTGATTGGGTGTCCTCTCTTGGCAGCCGTGCAGTGGGCGTGGTCTACCTGCTATGCAAGCCGGGAGAGGGTACATAAGGGGCAGACGCCATTAGGCGGGGAGATTGGCCGGGGGATTCCAAGGGGGACCCCTGGTGGCGAGAGTCGCGCCCTTTGGCCCTGCTGGCCAAGGGTGCATGAATTGGTCGAGAGGTCTCGGGCGCCTTCAGCCCGAGGCTATGGTGTTCCGGGTAGGCCCAGTACCTTCAACTGGGTCTGCAACTAAACCATCGGAGTCCCAGGGTACCCGTGGGAGGGTGGCCCGCTCTGAAAGAGAGGAAACCAGGGGAGGACCTGTCCGCAGGATCGGTGAAGGAAGTCACTGTCTCAGGAGAGGCCTGGTTGCCTATCAGAGGGATAGATTCCAAGAGTTGCACAATAGCTCCTGTGATGTGCCCCACTGCCACTTATGGTCTCTAAAAGTTGCAGGCGCTAGAGAGTTCTAGATTCAGGAACTAAAGGATTCTGTGGCAGAGGATCTCCTGAACTTGTCTTTGAAGGGGACAAAATCTAAAGTAACTGTTCGTGCTTCACTCCGGCTGCTAGAACCATGAGAGGGATCTATCCGGGTGAGCAATACCCACTCAGGCTTGAGTGGAGATGAGGGTAAATGGGTGCCGCGTGCCTGAACCTACTTCCCTACCCAACTCTATCTCTATCTTCAACTTTTTCCCACTAAGTTCCAAGCAAGAACAATAAACTCGTCTGTTAGAGTTGAAAACAGTCTGGACATTGGCCTTCTTTTAGGAAAGAGAATAGGCTTTTCCCTACACTCTAGGGACGAGAACCAACGGAGGGAGGTAACTCGCTGCAGGACCCGAAAATTGTATGAACACCGCTCAACCTCTTATACCAGGAGGATACGGGCATGTGGCATGGTGTGCCCTACTCTGCAGGTGGAGGTAAGCAGGAGAAAAAGGGTCTGTGTGCTACATACATGTTTTGCTTTTCATTTCTATTTTAAACTGAATGGGTTGTTTTACAAGGTCCATATTCTTTCCAGGCCATTGCCGTTTTTCTGTTGGATTTAGGACAGGCTTTTTATCTCTGCTTATGATGTAAGTGTTCTAATTTTTTTATAAAATTCACCATATTCGTTTTTTCACTATGTGGAGGCTTTTTGTGTTTTTATGGTCCTTTGGAATGCACGAAGTTATTGATTAAGCGGCAATCCTATCGTGAGGTGGTGATGTGAGGTCCTTCGAATCGCTTCCGTAATCATGTTTGGATTACACATGCTTTGTTGACTCAGTACCACAGCATCTGAGTCCATACATTCTGGTTAGCGCAATACCCGGTCTTTCGATGGTGGATATTCATGTATGGGTGTTTCATATGGACTATCAACATTGTCATCCACAATTACTCTGATCACATTGGAACTTTTCACCTGGGATTTTTTGTATATGAACTGATTTTTTCCTTTTTGATATTTGGCACTTTGCACTTTATTATCATATGATATATAGTTTATGAAAATATTACTGTGTATTCACGTATGTTTAAGCGCTGCACTTTCTATTTATATGTTTTAGACATGTGCAATGTGTTTCGGTCCAAATACAAATTCGGACAAATTTTGGGTTATTTGCATATTCGGATGTAGTATAGTAATGAAAAGTAATGAATTCCATTGAAATACGTTAAAATTGATTTTGTTAAATCGTTTTCTAAGAAATTCCAACTTTTCAGAACAATTACAATTCATGATCGACCGATATGAATTCTGTGTGAAGAAATAGCTGGTTGTTAATCAGCAGGCTGGGAAGCCAGCCGCCCGCTTCCTTAACCACTTAATGACCGAGTCTCTTTCTGAGATTTGTTGTTTACAAGTTAAAAACATTTTTTTTGCTAGAAAATTACTTAGAACCCCCAAACATTTTACTATTTTTTCTAACACTCTAGACAATAAAATGGCGGTCATTGCAATACTTTCTGTCACACCGTATTTGCGCAGCGGTCTTACAAGCGCACTTTTTTTGGAAAAAATACACTTTTTTTTTAATTAAAAAATAAGACAACAGTAAAGTTAGCCCACTTTTTTTTATATTGTGAAAGATTGTAATTACACGCCCCTGTTAAACAGGGGCTGAAAAATTGGGCCTTAGCCACTGGTGGCGGCACCCATAAACAAAAATGATCTTCCAAGCTATCATCATCAATCGTATCATTGAGGACTCGGAGGAGGAGGATAGCCAGTCAACATAACAGCACAGGCACTCAGCATCAACATCAGTCTTGAAGGGATGTGACATGTTAAAATCAATTAGTCTGTTATATCAGCATCAGGTGTGTGGTAGCTGGTGGTGATCCAAGACTGGTTCATCTTGATGAAAGTCAGTCGATCAACCGAGTCGGTGGACAGGCGCACCCTGTGATCCATGACAAATCCTCCAGCAGCACTGAATGTGCGTTCCGAAAGAACGCTGGATGCAGGACAGGCCAGTAGCTCAATTGCATACTGTGCAAGCTCTGGCCAGTGATCCATCCTCAAGACCCAGTAAGCCAGAGGATTTTCGGTGGGGAAGGTGTCCAAGTCTGACCTTGCCCCTAGATATTCCTGCACCATGTTTATCAGACGCTGGCGATGGTTGCTGGAACCGATCATACTTTGGGGCTGCGGACTAAAGAATTGTCTGAACGCATCGGTCAGACGGCCACCTTCCCCACCGCTCCTTCTTTGACTGGCCGAAGCCTCAGCAACTCGTTGTCCAGGACCAGGAGTTTGTAACCTCCCAGTCTCTGGGAACGCGTTGCACAGACCTTTCTGCAAGGCCTCCCGGAGTTGTCTCATCCTCTGCTCCCTCTGCGACGGTAACATAAGGTCCGCAACCTTACCCTTGTACCGTGGATCAAGGAGAGTGGCCAGCCAGTAATGGTCCCTCTCCTTGATCCGAAGAATACGAGGATCCTTCCGCAGACTTTGCAGGATCAGGGAGGCCATGCAGCGTAGGTTTGCTGAGGCATTCGGTCCGGAGTCCTCTGGGTCACTAAGGACGACATGATCCGCAGCCACCTCCTCCCAGCCACGTACAAGTCCACTGGTTTCTTGGGACTGTAAATCATCCCTAAAAGACTGCTGCTGATGATGCTGAGTGCCAGGCTTCACCTCCATGCTGACACAATCCTCCTCCTCCTCCTCCTCCTCCTCCTGTGCGATGGGTGGGACAGAAGGAACACTGTCTGGGTAAAGGGGGCCTTGAGAGGCAAGGAAGTCCTCCTCTTCCTGCCTCTGTTCTGCCTCAAGTGCCCTGTCCATTATTCCACGCAGGGTGTGCTCCAACAGGTGGACAAGAGGTACAGTGTCACTGATGCATGCACTGTCACTGCCCACCATCCTCGTGGCCTCCTCAAATGGTGCCAGGACAGTGCATGCATCCCTGATCATGCCCCACTGGCGTGGAGAAAAAAAACCAAGCTCCCCTGACCCTGTCCTGGTGCCGTAGTCGCACAGGTACTCATTGATGGCCCTCTGCTGCGTGTGCAGCCGCTGCAGCATGGCCAACGTTGAGTTCCACCTGGTGGGCATGTCACATATAAGGCGGTTCTTGGGCAGGTTCAACTCCTTTTGCAGCTCAGCCAGGCGAGCACTGGCATTATAAGATCTGCGGAAATGCACACAGACTTTCCTGGCCTGCCTCAGGACATCCTGTAAGCCCGGGTACCTGCCCAAGAACCGCTGCACCACCAGGTTAAGGACGTGAGCCACACAGGGCACATGGGTCAGTTGTCCCTGTCGGAGGGCGGAGAGGAGGTTGGTGCCATTGTCGCAAACCACCATTCCTGGCTTAAGCTGGCGTGGCGTCAACCACCTCTCGGCCTGGCCCTGCAGAGCAGACAGGACCTCTGCCCCAGTGTGGCTTCTGTCCCCCAAACACACCAGCGCAAGCACGGCATGGCATCTTTTTGCCTGCGTACTTGCGTAGCCCCTTGAACGGCTACGGAGCACCGCTGGTTCAGAGGACAAACCACAGGAAGAGGCCATGGAGGAAGAAGAAGAGGAGGGGGTGGAGGAGAGAGGTGTGTCACAACCAGTAGTAGCATTTTGGAGGCGTGGCGGTGGAACAACCTCCAACACTACTGCACCTTGTCCTGCATCCTTCCCAGCTGCCAAAAGAGTGACCCAATGGGCCGTGAAAGAAAGGTAACGTCCCTGTCCATGCCTGCTGGACCATGAGTCAGCGGTAATATGCACCTTACCACTGACCGCCCTGTCCAGCGAGGCCAAGACATTGCCTTCCACATGCCGGTAGAGAGCCGGAATAGCCTTCCGTGAGAAAAAGTGGCGTTTGGGAAGCTGCCAGTGAGGAACCGCACATTGCACAAACTCACGGAAGGGGGCCGAGTCTACCAACTGAAAAGGCAGCAGTTGAAGCGCTAGCAATTTAGCCAAGCTAGCATTCAACCGCTGGGCATGTGGATGGCTGGGAGTGAACTTCTTTCGACGGTCCAGCAGCTGGGGCAGGGAAATTTGCCTGCTAGAATCGGACGTCGGTGTACTGCTAGCAGAGTGGCCGCAACTACTTGGCTGTGACACACCTAATTCTACACCTTCATTCCTCTCAGTGCATGTTTCAGACAGGACTGAAGTTATAGTGGGGTTGGAGATCCCAGCTGATGCGGTGCAAGGAGAGGTCCGCTTTGTTCTTTGGTGTGGGTCTTTGAGGTAGGCTTGCCAACGAGCTGCATGGCAGGTCAACATATGTCTGGTCAGGCATGTGGTACCCAAGCGGCTGATGTTTTGGCCACGCGATATACGCTTGAGACATATGTTGCAAACAGCAGCTGTGCGATCTGATGCACTAGCCTCAAAAAAGGCCCACACCAAAGAACTTTTTGAATGACGGGCAGAGGCAGCGCCCTGCACAGGTGGAGCTCTGCGGTGTGATTCCGTCGGTGTACTGCCCTTACGCTGGCCACCAAAGGGCATCCTGCCTCGTTGGAGATGTGCCTCCTCCTCATCCTCCTCCTCCTCCTCTCTCCTATTAGGCACCCACGTGGAGTCAGTGACCTCATCATCCCCTCCCTCCTCATCACTGGAGCCAATCTGGCAGTATGCTGCAGCTGCTGGAACATGACTGCCAGATTGGTGTCCTTCTTGAGCATCCCCTCTGTCTGCTCTCACGCTACTGCCTTCCTGTAGCTGGGTTTCATCATCAGACCCTTCGAAACGCTGGGCATCCTCCTGGAGCATGTACCCAACACTGTGCTCAAACAGTTCGGGGGACTCCTCAGGAGGAGGACATGGTGGGTCTAGGGAAGGAGTGACTGATGATGAGTCTGACATTGATACCAGGGAAGAGGACGCTTTGGCAGCTGCTTTGCCAGTACCCTGAGCCTGGGTGAGAGAGGATGAGGAGGAGGAGGAGGGCTTGGTCATCCACTCTACCAAGTCTTCGGCATGATGTGGCTCAACATGTCCAGCTGCCGAAAAGAAGGACAAGCGTGTCCCATGGCCATGTGCTGATGACAATGCACCGCGTCCACGACCAGCACTGTTGCCCCCAGACACAGAGCCTGCTTGCCCTCTTTTATTGCCTCCTGACTGTCTGCCTCTCCTTGTTTGCCTTCCAGACATTCTAATAGATGGCCTGCAGGGAGATGGGAAAAAAGCAATAAGGGCTACCTTCAGGTGTCCTTCTCTGTCCCTTTACTTAAGGATTTCTAAATATGGTTGAGGATGATTGCTTTCGCACAGAATAGCACAACGACAATTTCCCTGACTGTCCAAAAAACAAAGATTTCAAAGATGGTTGATGAGGAATGCTTTAGCACAGTATAGCACAAGGAGAATTTCCCTCACTGTCCTTCCCTGTCCCTAGAAACAAGGATTATCACAGTGAAAGAAACTGACACTCTTCCTACCTATAGTTTTCTGTCCCTAGAAAAAATGTTTTTTTAAAGCTGATTGATGATCAATGCTTTAGCACACTATAGCACAAGGAGAATTTCCCTCACTGTCCTTCCCTGTCCCTAGAAACAAGGATTATCACAGTGAAAGAAACTGACACTCTTCCTACCTATAGTTTTCTGTCCCTAGAAAAAATGTTTTTTTAAAGCTGATTGATGATCAATGCTTTAGCACACTATAGCACAAGGAGAATTTCCCTCACTGTCCTTCCCTGTCCCTAGAAACAAGGATTATCACAGTGAAAGAAACTGACACTCTTCCTACCTATAGTTTTCTGTCCCTAGAAAAAATGTTTTTTTAAAGACGGTTGATGATCAATGCTTTAGCACACTATAGCACAAGGAGAATTTCCCTCACTGTCCTTCCCTGTCCCTAGAAACAAGGATTATCACAGTGAAAGAAACTGACACTCTTCCTACCTATAGTTTTCTGTCCCTAGAAAAAATGTTTTTTTAAAGCTGATTGATGATCAATGCTTTAGCACACTATAGCACAAGGAGAATTTCCCTCACTGTCCTTCCCTGTCCCTAGAAACAAGGATTATCACAGTGAAAGAAACTGACACTCTTCCTACCTATAGTTTTCTGTCCCTAGAAAAAATGTTTTTTTAAAGCTGATTGATGATCAATGCTTTAGCACACTATAGCACAAGTAGAATTTCCCTCACTGTCCTTCCCTGTCCCTAGAAACAAGGATTATCACAGTGAAAGAAACTGACACTCTTCCTACCTATAGTTTTCTGTCCCTAGAAAAAATGTTTTTTTAAAGATGGTTGATGATCAATGCTTTAGCACACTATAGCACAAGTAGAATTTCCCTCACTGTCCTTCCCTGTCCCTAGAAACAAGGATTATCACAGTGAAAGAAACTGACACTCTTCCTACCTATAGTTTTCTGTCCCTAGAAAAAATGTTTTTTTAAAGATGGTTGATGATCAATGCTTTAGCACACTATAGCACAAGGAGAATTTCCCTCACTGTCCTTCCCTGTCCCTAGAAACAAGGATTATCACAGTGAAAGAAACTGACACTCTTCCTACCTATAGTTTTCTGTCCCTAGAAAAAATGTTTTTTTAAAGCTGATTGATGATCAATGCTTTAGCACACTATAGCACAAGGAGAATTTCCCTCACTGTCCTTCCCTGTCCCTAGAAACAAGGATTATCACAGTGAAAGAAACTGACACTCTTCCTACCTATAGTTTTCTGTCCCTAGAAAAAATGTGTTTTTAAAGCTGATTGATGATCAATGCTTTAGCACACTATAGCACAAGGAGAATTTCCCTCACTGTCCTTCCCTGTCCCTAGAAACAAGGATTATCACAGTGAAAGAAACTGACACTCTTCCTACCTATAGTTTTCTGTCCCTAGAAAAAATGTTTTTTTAAAGCTGATTGATGATCAATGCTTTAGCACACTATAGCACAAGTAGAATTTCCCTCACTGTCCTTCCCTGTCCCTAGAAACAAGGATTATCACAGTGAAAGAAACTGACACTCTTCCTACCTATAGTTTTCTGTCCCTAGAAAAAATGTTTTTTTAAAGACGGTTGATGATCAATACTTTAGCACACTATAGCACATGAGAATTTCCCTCACTGTCCTTCCCTGTCCCTAGAAACAAGGATTATCACAGTGAAAGAAACTGACACTCTTCCTACCTATAGTTTTCTGTCCCTAGAAAAAATGTTTTTTTAAAGCTGATTGATGATCAATGCTTTAGCACACTATAGCACAAGGAGAATTTCCCTCACTGTCCTTCCCTGCCCCTAGAAACAAGGATTATCACAGTGAAAGAAACTGACACTCTTCCTACCTATAGTTTTCTGTCCCTAGAAAAAATGTTTTTTTAAAGCTGATGATGATCAATGCTTTAGCACACTATAGCACAAGTAGAATTTCCCTCACTGTCCTTCCCTGTCCCTAGAAACAAGGATTATCACAGTGAAAGAAACTGACACTCTTCCTACCTATAGTTTTCTGTCCCTAGAAAAAATGTTTTTTTAAAGACGGTTGATGATCAATGCTTTAGCACACTATAGCACAAGGAGAATTTCCCTCACTGTCCTTCCCTGTCCCTAGAAACAAGGATTATCACAGTGAAAGAAACTGACACTCTTCCTACCTATAGTTTTCTGTCCCTAGAAAAAATGTTTTTTTAAAGCTGATTGATGATCAATGCTTTAGCACACTATAGCACAAGGAGAATTTCCCTCACTGTCCTTCCCTGTCCCTAGAAACAAGGATTATCACAGTGAAAGAAACTGACACTCTTCCTACCTATAGTTTTCTGTCCCTAGAAAAAATGTTTTTTTAAAGCTGATTGATGATCAATGCTTTAGCACACTATAGCACAAGGAGAATTTCCCTCACTGTCCTTCCCTGTCCCTAGAAACAAGGATTATCACAGTGAAAGAAACTGACACTCTTCCTACCTATAGTTTTCTGTCCCTAGAAAAAATGTTTTTTTAAAGACGGTTGATGATCAATGCTTTAGCACACTATAGCACAAGGAGAATTTCCCTCACTGTCCTTCCCTGTCCCTAGAAACAAGGATTATCACAGTGAAAGAAACTGACACTCTTCCTACCTATAGTTTTCTGTCCCTAGAAAAAATGTTTTTTTAAAGACGGTTGATGATCAATGCTTTAGCACACTATAGCACAAGGAGAATTTCCCTCACTGTCCTTCCCTGTCCCTAGAAACAAGGATTATCACAGTGAAAGAAACTGACACTCTTCCTACCTATAGTTTTCTGTCCCTAGAAAAAATGTTTTTTTAAAGCTGATTGATGATCAATGCTTTAGCACACTATAGCACAAGGAGAATTTCCCTCACTGTCCTTCCCTGTCCCTAGAAACAAGGATTATCACAGTGAAAGAAACTGACACTCTTCCTACCTATAGTTTTCTGTCCCTAGAAAAAATGTTTTTTTAAAGCTGATTGATGATCAATGCTTTAGCACACTATAGCACAAGTAGAATTTCCCTCACTGTCCTTCCCTGTCCCTAGAAACAAGGATTATCACAGTGAAAGAAACTGACACTCTTCCTACCTATAGTTTTCTGTCCCTAGAAAAAATGTTTTTTTAAAGATGGTTGATGATCAATGCTTTAGCACACTATAGCACAAGGAGAATTTCCCTCACTGTCCTTCCCTGTCCCTAGAAACAAGGATTATCACAGTGAAAGAAACTGACACTCTTCCTACCTATAGTTTTCTGTCCCTAGATAAAATGTTTTTTTAAAGCTGATTGATGATCAATGCTTTAGCACACTATAGCACAAGTAGAATTTCCCTCACTGTCCTTCCCTGTCCCTAGAAACAAGGATTATCACAGTGAAAGAAACTGACACTCTTCCTACCTATAGTTTTCTGTCCCTAGAAAAAATGTTTTTTTAAAGATGGTTGATGATCAATGCTTTAGCACACTATAGCACAAGGAGAATTTCCCTCACTGTCCTTCCATGTCCCTAGAAACAAGGATTATCACAGTGAAAGAAACTGACACTCTTCCTACCTATAGTTTTCTGTCCCTAGAAAAAATGTTTTTTTAAAGACGGTTGATGATCAATGCTTTAGCACACTATAGCACAAGGAGAATTTCCCTCACTGTCCTTCCCTGTCCCTAGAAACAAGGATTATCACAGTGAAAGAAACTGACACTCTTCCTACCTATAGTTTTCTGTCCCTAGAAAAAATGTTTTTTTAAAGCTGATTGATGATCAATGCTTTAGCACACTATAGCACAAGTAGAATTTCCCTCACTGTCCTTCCCTGTCCCTAGAAACAAGGATTATCACAGTGAAAGAAACTGACACTCTTCCTACCTATAGTTTTCTGTCCCTAGAAAAAATGTTTTTTTAAAGATGGTTGATGATCAATGCTTTAGCACACTATAGCACAAGGAGAATTTCCCTCACTGTCCTTCCCTGTCCCTAGAAACAAGGATTATCACAGTGAAAGAAACTGACACTCTTCCTACCTATAGTTTTCTGTCCCTAGAAAAAATGTTTTTTTAAAGCTGATTGATGATCAATGCTTTAGCACACTATAGCACAAGTAGAATTTCCCTCACTGTCCTTCCCTGTCCCTAGAAACAAGGATTATCACAGTGAAAGAAACTGACACTCTTCCTACCTATAGTTTTCTGTCCCTAGAAAAAATGTTTTTTTAAAGATGGTTGATGATCAATGCTTTAGCACACTATAGCACAAGGAGAATTTCCCTCACTGTCCTTCCCTGTCCCTAGAAACAAGGATTATCACAGTGAAAGAAACTGACACTCTTCCTACCTATAGTTTTCTGTCCCTAGAAAAAATGTTTTTTTAAAGACGGTTGATGATCAATGCTTTAGCACACTATAGCACAAGGAGAATTTCCCTCACTGTCCTTCCCTGTCCCTAGAAACAAGGATTATCACAGTAAAACACACTGACACTCTCCCTACCTATAGTTTTCTGTCCCTAGAAAAAATGATTTTTTAAAGATGGTTGATGATCAATGCTTTAGCACACTATAGCACAAGGAGAATTTCCCTCACTGTCCTTCCCTGTCCCTAGAAACAAGGATTCGCACAGTAAAACACACTGACACTCTCCCTACCTATCCTTCTCTTTCCCTAAACTAAAGGAATCCAGGTTAAGCAAGAAAAAAAAAATGTCACTGTCCCTGCCTATGCTTCTCTTTCCCTGCTCCGGAACACACTACACTAGGCCGCCGTGCTGGCGGCCTTTTATAGTGTGGGGCGTGTACTAAACACCCTCAGCAATAATTGGCCACAGGCATCCTGCCTGTGGCCAATCATTGCTCTCCTCGCTGCCGGCGCTGTGATTGGCCAAGCATGCGGGGTCACAGTGCATGCTTGGCCAATCACAGCGCCTGGATGACACTGCGATGGCGTAGTGCATTGTGGGCCGTTCACGTCACTCGAATTAGGCGCGAACGGCCCAAATCGTTCGATCTTCGTCGAACGATCGAACAGCCGATGTTCGAGTCGAACGTATGTTCGACTCGAACACCGAGCTCATCCCTAATTACAACATATGATTGGGTAAACAGCTCACCAGATCCAAGGTGGGTAGTCTCCACCTCCAGGTCAACCTACCACGTTCGCTATACGGTTCGCACCTCCCAGGAAGCAAACCATGATAGGCCGAGCCGGAGATGGACCCAAGCGACTGCCAATAACTTTTGTTCAAAAAGCCTGCCATGAGAAAGTGGGTTGGAGACGACGTGCGGCGTTCAACGCCCACACCACATCTCAACGCCCACCCAAACATACCATGCAGCAGTATACATAATAAATAATATGCAATATATAAAAACAAATATGTGTGGCTAAAACGCCACTTACATACACGGTACAACTCGCATTGTATCCAATCCGGGACAAATAGTATCATGCAAACGATGAGTAGAAACAGGAAGTGTCATGTAACCAAAGCGAGGCTTGGAAAGCCTTGCTTCCTGTATGTAAAACACTCATCTGTCACTAAAAAGTCTACCAAGCCTCTCTCTCACAAAGAGGCCTGGAGCGCATGGACACTCTACGATGAGTAGAAACAGGAAGTGTCATGTAACCAAAGCGAGGCTTGGAAAGCCTCGCTTCCTGTATGTAAACACTCATCTGTCACTAAAAAGTCTGCCAAGCCTCTCTCTCACAAAGAGGCCTGGAACGCATGGACACCGGCAAGTAATATCAAACAGGCTAAAAAGACCTTAAAGTAACAGCACCATCTTGTGGTAAATAAAGAAAAGTGCTGGAATAAAATTATCTAAAAGTCTACCAGGTCAATGGATCTGTAGACAGTACATAAAATAACCTGAACACCAAAATAAACTACAAATATGGGGAGCACTTAAGACACCCTAGAGAAAATAAATAAAAAATGGACCAGAACCTAAAAGAGGGCGCACACAAAGTCAAGTACAAGGAGATTCGCATACGGGCACATAGCGAAAAATCTTATTAATCCACAGAAAGAAGGGAAGGGCACTCAAGCCTTATTAAAGAATGAATTGATATCCCATTCAACATTCATTCCGTGGGGGGCATAGGTGCGAAGCTCATAGATCCAGTACGTTTCAAGTCGGGATACTCCCCGAATCCTAGATTCTCCCCTCCAATGTGAAACGTACTGATCTATGGCTAAAAACTGAGTGCCTGTGGTGTTTCATGGTGATCATGGTGTTTAAGATAGTGTCGCGGGACACTATGATTGGTTTTCCCATTTTTTATGTTGGCAATATGCTCATTCACCCTTATAGTGAAGGTTCGGATCGTATGTCCCACATATTGTTTTTTGCACAGGCATGTCAGCAAGTAAACAATGTATTGCGTGGCGCAAGTAGTGAAACACTTCATATGGTAAGTCTTAAGTGTAGCCGTAGACTGGGAGGTCTCACTCTTGCGTCTCCTACTAATGTTATGTGCGCAAACATTGCACTTGCGACACGGAAAATAGCCCTTGCAATTTTGAAAAAAAGAGATACGTTTAGGAGGGTCTATAACATTTGGTGCGATGTAACCCTGGACAGACCGGGTACCTCTAAAGATCACCCCTGCCCGTTCAGGTAGCACCGCACCTAAAAGTCCATTGCTTCTAAGGACATTCCAGTGTTTCTTCAGTATTTCTTTTACCTGGCGAGACTGCACAGAGTAAGTAGTGAAGAAAGACCACTTAACCACTTAACGACCGCTCACTGTACATATACGTCAGCACAATGGCACCGACAGGCACAATCACGTACAGTGTACGTGATTGCCTTTGTACAGTTGGGGGGTCCAATCGGACCCCCCTTCTGTACAGTGAGCAGTCGGAATTCGTCTGGGAGCGATCCGAGATGGGGGGGCGACCGTTCGATTCCGGCCACCCCCCGCGATCGCTCCCGGCGAATGAGAATGCCCCCTCTGCCTGTGTAATGTAAACACAGGCAGAGGAAGCAGGAGGAAGTGATGTCATCTCTTGTGCGGCGCTCACATATACAGAGCGCCGTACAAGAGAAGACATCAAGGTTAGTGCACAAACACTACACTAACACCAGCACACATAGGCACATAAATCGCCCCCCCAGATCACCCCCCAGCCCCCAGTCACAGTGTCACTGATTGCAGTGACCATTTATTTACTGATCACTGCAATCAGTGACATTTGTGACTGTAAAAGTGTCACTACAGTTTAGTTTTAGGTCCAGTGTAGCCCCCTAACCCCCCCTAATAAAGGTTTAACCCCTTGATCACCCCCCCAGATAACCCTTTCACCCCCTAGCACCGCCGTCGCTAAGCGATCATTTTTCTGATTGCTGTCTTAGCGTCGGTGATGCAGATCGGTAGCCAGTAATTTTTTTTAGGTTCGTCGCAGGTTTTTATAGCGTCGGGTACCCCCATAAATTATCTAATAAAGGTTTAACCCCCTTGATCGCCCCCCAGGTAACCCTTTCACCCCCTATCACCACTGTCGCTAAGCGATCATTTTTCTGATCGCTGTCTTAGCGTCAGTGATGCAGATCGGTAGCCAGTATTTTTTTTTTAGGTTCGCCGCAGGTTTTAATAGCGTCAGGTACCCCCATAAATGATCTAATAAAGGTTTAACCCCCTTGATCGCCCCCCAGGTAACCCTTTCACCCCCTATCACCACTGTTGCTAAGCGATCATTTTTCTGATCGCTGTCTTAGCGTCGGTGATGCAGATCGGTAGCCAGTAATTTTTTTTAGGTTCGCCGCAGGTTTTTATAGCTTCAGGTACCCCCATAAATTATCTAATAAAGGTTTAACCCCCTTGATCGCCCCCAGGTAACCCTTTCACCCCCTATCACCACTGTCGCTAAGCGATCATTTTTCTGATCGCTGTCTTAGCGTCGGTGATGCAGATCGGTAGCCAGTAATTTTTTTTAGTTTCGCCGCAGGTTTTTATAGCGTCAGGTACCCCCATATATTATCTAAAAAAGGTTTTAACCCCCTAATTGCCCCTAGTTAACCCTTTCACCAGTGATCATCATATAAGTGTTACGGGTGACGCTGGTTAGTTAGTTTGCTTTTTATAGTGTCAGGGCACCCGCCGTATATAACCCAATAGAGGTTTAACCCCCTGATCGCCCGGCGGGTGATATCAATTAGGTTTTAGCGTCAGAGAGGGTCTACGTCACACCCCAGGCAGCGTCAGGTTAGTGCCAGTAACGCTAACACCCACGCGTGAAGCATACACCCTCCTTAGTGGTATAGTATCTGAACAGATCAATATCTGATCTGATCAGATCTATACTAGCGTCCCCAGCAGTTTAGGGTTCCCAAAAACGCAGTGTTAGCGGGATCAGCCCAGATACCTGCTAGCACCTGCGTTTTGCCCCTCCGTCCAGCCCAGGCCACCCAAGTGCAGTATCGATCGATCACTGTCACTTGCAAAACACAACACACATAACTGCAGCGTTTGCAGAGACAGGCCTGATCCCTGCGACTCCAGTGCTGTAGGAGGTGATTTCACCACCACAGTTAAAAAAAAAAAGCAAATATGCCGAAGCATTGGGGCAGCAGGGGCGGAGGAGTGATTTTGCTCCTAATGCCGCGTACATACGGTCGAAATTCCGACGGAGGCTTGCCCGTGGAAAAGTCCGACCATGTGTGTGCGGCATAACTTTTTTGCGGGAGGATGCCCCCATGCTTCGGTATATATAAATGGTGCATGTATGCCCATCATTAGAAGTGGGTGGATGAAGGGCGGTATTCTAATGGTGGGCATACCCACCCGATCAATCTCTTTTTTCATTCAGCCAACTGGCTGCATGAAAAAAAAAAAATTACAATACATGTCCAACAAGGACCAGCAACGTACTGGTATGTTGCTGGACTTTGAATGGTTATACCAGATTGATGCCTGCGGGTTTAGGTATCATCTTGGTATCATTCTTTTCAGCAGGCGGCCGGCTTTCATGTAAAAGCAATCCTAGTGGCTAATTAGCCTCTGGACTGCTTTTACAAGCAGTGGGAGGGAATGTCCCCCCCCCCGGATATAAAAAGCGCGCCATTGGGAAATTGGGAAAGCATTTTATCACACCGATTTTGGTGTGGTCAGATGCTTTGAGGGCAGAGGAAAGATCTAGGGTCTAGACCCCAGTTTTTTCAAAAAAAGAGTACCTGTCACTACCTATTGCTATCATAGGGGATATTTACATTCCCTGAGATAACAATAAAAATGATAAAAATAAATAAATATGGAAGGAACAATTTAAAAATAAAATAAAAAAGCAAAATTAATAATACAAAAAAAAAACCCTGTCCTGCCCTGCTCTTGCTCAATGGCGAACGCAAGCGTCGGTCTGGCGTCATATGTAAACAGCAATTGCACCATGCATGTGAGGTATCACCGCGAAGGTCAGATCGAGAGCAGTAATTTTAGCAGACCTCCTCTGTAAATCTAACGGGGTAACCTGTAAAGGCTTTTAAAGGCTTTTAAAATGTATGTAGTTTGTCGCCAAAGCGCGTTTGTGCGAAATTTTAAAGCATGTCGTGTTTGGTATCTATGTACTCGGCCTAAGATCATCTTTTTTATTTCATCAAACATTTGGGCAATATAGTGTGTTTTAGTGCATTAAAATTAAAAAAAGTGTATTTTTTCCCCAAAAAATGCGTTTGAAAAATCGCTGCGCAAATACTGTGTAGAAAAAAAAATGCAACACCCACCATTTTATTCTGTAGGGCCTTTGCTTTAAAAATATATATAATGTTTGGGGGTTCAACATAATTTTCTTGCAAAAAAAATATGTTTTCATGTAAACAAAAAGTGTCAAAAAGGGCTTTGTCTTCAAGTGGTTAGAAGAGTGGATGTAAGCTTCCTAATGTTGTGTATAAAATGCCAGAACAGTTCAAAACCCCCCCAAATGACCCCATTTTGGAAAGTAGACACCCCAAGCTATATACTGAGAGGCATGTCGAGTCCATGGAATATTTTATATGTTGACACAAGTTGCGGAAAAAATAAAAATTTTTTTTTTTTTGCACAAAGTTGTCACTAAATGATATATTGCTCAAGCATGCCATGGGCATATGTGGAATTACACCCCAAAATACATTCTGTTGCTTCTCCTGAGTACGGGGATACCACATGTGTGAGACTTTTTGGGAGCCTAGCCGCGTACGGGACCCCAAAAACCAATCACCGCCTTCAGGCTTTCTAAGGGTGTAAATTTTTGATTTCACTTCTCACTTCCTATCACAGTTTCGGAGACCATGGAATGCCCAGATGGCACAAAACCCCCCAAATGACCCCATTTTGGAAAGTAGACACCCCAAGCTATTTGCTGAGAGGTATTGTGAGTATTTTGCAGATCTCGCTTTTTGTCACAAAGTTTTGAAAATTGAAAAAAAATTAAATAATAATTTCTTTCTTCATTTTCAAAAACAAATTTGTGCCTAGAAATCCTGAAGGCGGTGCTTGGTTTTCGGGGTCCCGTACGCGGCTAGGCTCCTAAAAAGTCCCACACATGTGGTATCCCCATACTCAGGAGAAGCAGCAGAATGTATTTTGGGGTGCAATTCCACATATAACCATGGCATGTGTGAGCAATATATCATTTAGTGACAACTTTTTGTAATTTTTTTTTTTTTTTGTCATTATTCAATCACTTGGGACAAAAAAAAATATTCAATGGGCTCAACATGCCTCTCAGCAATTTCCTTGGGGTGTCTACTTTCCAAAATGGGGTCATTTGGGGGGGTTTTGTACTGTCCTGCCATTTTAGCACCTCAAGAAATGAGATAGGCAGTCATAAATTTAAAGCTGTGTAAATTCCAGAAAATGTACCCTAGTTTGTAAACGCTATAACTTTTGCGCAAACCAATAAATATACGCTTATTGATTTTTTTTTTACTAAAGACATGTGGCTGAATACATTTTGGCCTAAATGTATGACTAAAATTGAGTTTATTCGATTTTTCTTATAACAAAAAGTAGAAAATATCATTTTTTTTCAAAATTTTCGGTCTTTTTCCGTTTATATCGCAAAAAATAAAAATCACAGAGGCAATCAAATACCATTAAAAGAAAGCTCTATTTGTGGGAAGAAAAGGACGCAAATTTCGTTCGGGTACAACATTGCATGTCCGCACAATTTACAGTTAAAGCAGCACAGTGCAAAATTCTGAAATCACCTCTGGTCCTCTAGCTACCAAATGGTCCGGGGCTTAAGTGGTTAAACTTCTCATTAGTAGCTTTGGGGGGACCAACCACAAGTAGGGAGTCCAGATCGATCCGCTGGATCCGATCGATCTCCTCATGGAGATCTCCGGGTGAATAGCCTTTATCGATAAAATGGCCCCTCAGGACAGCTGCTTGTGAAACAAAATCACTGACTTTAGAGCAGTTCCTCCGCAACCGGAGGAACTGGCTCTTTGGCACTGACTTAAGCCATTGTGAATGATGGCAGCTGTCTCGAGGGATGTAACCGTTATGATCGGTAGGCTTGAAAAATGTGGAGAATTCCAACCGGTTGTCAACCACTTTGATTTCCAAATCCAAAAAATGGACTGATGTAGAACTAGCTTCATGGCTCAGCCTAATACCACGTTCATTGGCATTAAGCGAGACCATAAAATCATCTAGAGATGCTTGGCTGCCATTCCATAGGAGGAGGATGTCATCTATATAACGAGCCCAGAGAACCAATTCTGGTCTCTTATGGGAATAGATGACATCCTCCTCCCACTTGGCCATGAATAAATTGGCCAGGCTGGGGGCAAATTTTTCCCCCATCGCAACACCCTTGGTTTGTAGGTGTAAACTGTCCTGAAACCAAAAGTAATTGTGGGTAGTAGCGAATCTCAGAAGTTGCATGATGAAATTACGCTGCACATTGGGTATGCTAACACTCTGAGACAGGTAATATTCAACAGCCTAAAATCCCAAATCATGGGGTATACATGTGTAGAGGGCAGCCACATCTGCAGTGGCCAGAATCATGCCATTCTGGAAGTCCAATGTTTGTAGCAACCTGATGGTATCACCTGTGTCCTTCAAAAAGGAAGGCATAACCCTGACCAAAGGCTGAAGATGAAAATCAATATATTTTCCTATTCTAGCAGTAATCGAGTCTATCCCGCTAACTATAGGACGATCAGGGGGATTCACTGGGTCCTTATGAACCTTAGGCAGGTAATAGATAGCGGGAATCCTCGGTGCTACCGGAACCAGAAAACTTTTTTCCTTCTTGTCCAAAAGGGACAACGCAAAACCCTCATCCACTAGTTCCACAAGAGCTTTCTTATATTTCAAGGTTGGGTCTGATGGAATGACCTTATAGGTATCTGTATCACCAAGAATCTTATTAATTTCCCTGATATACATACTCTTATCAAGCACGACAATGGCACCCCCTTTGTCTGCTGGACGGATGATTAAATCCTTTTGTTCACATAATTGTTTCAAACCTAATTTAATCTTAGAATTTGTATGCGTCCTCTTAGGTGGTAACTTCTCCAAGTCCTGGAGCACTAAGTTGCGAAAAATGTTAATCGCAGGTGCTACAAAACCAGGTGGATTGAATAGGGAAGGATTCGACAACCCAGTGTGTACATTTGTGTCCATGGGGGTGGGAACAGCAATGGAGACATTGGATGGATTCAAGAAGTGTCTCTGTATATTGAGCTTACGAACAAACTTATGGACATCAATAAAGGTAGAGAACCTATTCATGTTCCGTGGAGGAACATATTTAAGTCCCTTGTCTAAGACCAGGTTCTCTTCGTCCGTTAAGTTTGTTGAGCTCAAATTAAAGACACCCGAGCCTATCTTGTTCTGGGCCTTTTTGCTCTGGACCCTCCAACCTCCTCTGACACCTCTTTTCCTTCTGGGCTTCCAAGGTAGTCTGGAACCGCCCTGTGAAAACCCGAAGGATGGGATGGGCCGGAGGGGTATTGGTTATAGTTGTATAGGGACCTGGACAACAGATCAATGTCTCTGTCTCGGTCATTATAGGAATCATAGTACTCCTCCCTCGTATAATCATCATAGAAGGGAAGAGGCCTATTGTAGGGGCGAGAAGGGGTCCGGAATTGACCATCATGTCCACCACGCCTTGGGGCTTCGTGGTAATCACGCCATTTCGCCCCTGGTCTCCTTGGACTCTCATAATGATAAGAGTCCCTGGGACACCCATAGTTAGATGGAAAAGAGTCTCTAGACTGACCCCTTTGAGGACCTTTCCCTCTACTCCTAGGGCCCCTCCCCCTGGGTTGGGAAGGATAAGCCACCTGAGTATTGGTAACTCGTGTTTTGGGTCTGGAGTCTAGAGTTTTATTAGAGGGGCCTGTCCCAAGGGGTTTGGGATTAGGGGGTGGCCGTACTGAGGTGTTCTGAGCCACAGGTTTAAAGGTTAATGTTCGATCCAAATTCCGGCCATCAGATTGAATCACCTTCATCTCTGGATTCTAACTGGCCGAGGCCAGAGATGCTTGAATCAATTTTTGCCACCCAAAAACAAGATTAGACCTGTAATCTATAATGTCTCTATTATATTTCTTATGCTTCTTGAGTCTCTGTTCCTTTTCCTCCTTTTCTAGGTGGCTTTTTAGAGTGGTTGAAAGAGAGATGTACTCTAAAGAGGTTTTATGTGGAGTAAATATTTCTTTAAGCTCTCTTATCTCCCTGTCGATAAAAAGAAGTCAAGATTGATATCTATCTATCAAAAAAATCAAAAGTTTGGTCCCGGCATTGTTAAAATATCGAAACCAAGAATCTATATCAGACTCTCCTTGTTGAGGAAACACATCCCAGCGGAGACCCCTAGGAACTATATTTTCTTTCACATACTGTTCCAGAAAGGCCGTATCCCACTGGAGGTGTAACTCTGTGGTTATCAGATTTTTAAGTCTGAGAAACAAACCACTGAGTTCGGTGTCAGATCCGGTGGTACTGAAAACACAGTCAGTGTTAAAAGACCTGGATGTTCTATAATCAAACACACCCATGGTAAAGTGTCGTACAAAAATATACGTGAAAACAGCTGCAATATAAAATAGTCAAAAACGTGCATATAAAGAGAGAAAATACTGCGCTAATCTAATAGTGAATAAAAATAAAGCTGCTACATAAAATGTGACTAAAATTAATAAACATGGAATGAAGATGTAGCGCTAAGTGAAGAAATGAAGCCCAATAATTTGGGCCTCCAATCAAACCAAAGTGATAAATAATATCAATATAATGAGTCCATACAGTGTCCATAGAAAATTTTCGTGTTGTGAAGAAAGAACATGTAGCACTGAAGGGTCATCACATAACTCTTGTAGAAAAAGAGAGGTAGAATACTCTTACCGGAACGTTAGACCTGTGGTTTAGGCAGGTCAAATAGGCATACGAAATCCCAGTGGCACTCCTCATCAGTTTGTCTGGAAACTGGATCAGATGGGTCCCCAATGTAGACTGTCCGGTAGGCTCCCTGACTTGACAGCAGACTCTGGGTTTCACACCGATCCAGGTGGTCCTCCGATGGAACTGGAACCGCCACTCAGCAAGGCTGCCCTCTACACATGTATACCCCATGATTTGGGATTTGAGGCTGTTGAATATTACCTCTCTCAGAGTGTTAGCATACCCAATGTGCAGTGTAATTTCATCATGCAACTTCTAAGATTCGCTACTACCCACAATTACTTTTGGTTTCAGAACAGTTTCTACCTACAAACCAAGGGTGTTGCGATGGGGGCAAAATTTGCCCCCAGCCTGGTCAATTTATTCATGGCCAAGTGGGAGGAGGATGTCATCTATGCCCATAAGAGACCAGAATTGGTTCTCTGGGCTCGTTATATAGATGACATCCTCCTCCTATGGAATGGCAGCTAAGCATCTCTAGATGATTTTTTGGTCTCGCTTAACGCCAACGAACGTGGTATTAGGCTGAGCCATGAAGCTAGTTCTACATCAGTCCATTTTTTGGATTTGGAAATCAAAGTGGTTGACAACCGGTTGGAATTCTCCACGTTTTTCAAGCCTACCGATTGTAACGGTTACATCCCTCGAGACAGCTGCCATCATTCACAATGGCTTAAGTCAGTGCCAAAGAGCCAGTTCCTCCGGTTGCGGAGGAACTGCTCTAAAGTCAGTGATTTTTTTCACAAGCAGCTGTCCTGAGGGGCCGTTTTAACGATAAAGGCTATTCACCCGGAGATCTCGATGAGGAGATCGATCGGATCCAGCGGATCGATCGGGACTCCCTACTTGTGGTTGGTCCCCCCAAAGCTACTAATGAGAAGTTTAAGTGGTCTTTCTTCACTACTTACTCTGTGCAGTCTCGCCAGGTAAAAGAAATACTGAAGAAATACTGGAATGTCCTTAGAAGCGATGGACTTTTAGGTGCGGTGCTACCTGAACGGGCAGGGGTGATCTTTAGAGGTGCCCGGTCTGTCCAGGGTGACATCGCACCAAATGTTATAGACCCTCCTAAACATAAAATCTTTTTTTTTTTTAAATTGCAAGGGCTATTTTCCGTGTCGCAAGTGCAATGTTTGCGCACATAACATTAGTGGGAGACGCAAGAGTGAGACCTCCCAGTCTACGGCTACACTTAAGACTTACCATATGAAGTGTTTCACTACTTGCGCCACGCAATACATTGTTTACTTGCTGACATGCCCGTGCAAAAAACAATATGTGGGACGTACGATCCGAACCTTCACTATAAGGGTGAATGAGCATATTGCCAACATAAAAAATGGGAAAAACAATCATAGTGTCCCACGACACTATCTTGAACACTATGATCGAGACCCCACAGGCACTCAGTTTTTAGCCATAGATCAGTACGTTTCACATTGGAGGGGAGAATCTAGGATTCGGGGAGTATCCAGACTTGAAACGTACTGGATCTATGAGCTTCGCACCTATGCCCCCCACGGAATGAATGTTGAATGGGATATCAATTCATTAATAAGGCTTGAGTGCCCTTCCCTTCTTTCCGTGAATTAATAAAAATTTTCGCTATGTGTGCGTATGCGAATCTCTTTGTACTTGGCTTTGTGTATGCCCTCTTTTAGGTTCTGGTCCATTTTTTATTTATTTTCTCTAGGGTGTCTTAAGTGCTCCCCATATTTGTAGTTTATTTTGGTGTTCAGGTTATTTTATGTACTGTCTACAGATCCATTGACCTGGTAGACTTTTAGATAATTTTATTCCAGCACTTTTCTTTATTTACCACAAGATGGTGCTGTTACTTTAAGGTCTTTTTAGCTTGTTTGATATTACTTGCCGGTGTCCATGCGCTCCAGGCCTCTTTGTGAGAGAGAGGCTTGGCAGACATTTTAGTGACAGATGAGTGTTTACATACAGGAAGCGAGGCTTTCCAAGCCTCGCTTTGGTTACATGACACTTCCTGTTTCTACTCATCGTAGAGTGTCCATGCGCTCCAGGCCTCTTTGTGAGAGAGAGGCTTGGTAGACTTTTTAGTGACAGGTGAGTGTTTTACATACAGGAAGTGAGGCTTTCCAAGCCTCGCTTTGGTTACATGACACTTCCTGTTTCTACTCATCGTTTGCATGATACTATTTGTCCCGGATTGGATACAATGCGAGTTGTACCGTGTATGTAAGTGGCGTTTTAGCCACACATATTTGTTTTTATATATTGCATATTATTTATTATGTATACTGCTGCATGGCATGTTTGGGTGGGCGTTGAGATGTGGTGTGGGCGTTGAACGCCGCACGTCATCTCCAACCCACTTTCTCATGGCGGGCTTTTTGAACAAAGGTTATTGGCAGTCTGTCACGTACCTGACGATGACGAGCCCGGTTAGCAGAGGGAGGCCTCCCTTACGGCTCCCACCGGCGGCCCCTGGTGGTATAACAGGAAGCACGGAGGTGGAAGGGGTACGAGTGCCTGGCAGGATCAAGAACTACCGCAGGTGATCAGAAACCAGCAGGTGAGGAGGCAGGAACCAGGAACTACAGCAGGTGAGTGGACAGGAACCAGGAACTACAGCAGGTGAGTAGACAGGAACCAGGAACTCAGAAGATGACCCGGACCGGGAGGCACAGCAGGTAGACTGGAACCACTGGGCAGCAGCAGATGAACAGGAACCAGCAGATGAGCAGACAGGAACCAGCAGATGAGCAGACAGGAACCAGGAACTGCAGCAGGTGAGTAGACAGGAACCAGGAACTCAGAAGATGACCCGGACCGGGAGGCACAGCAGGTAGACTGGAACCACCGGGCAGCAGCAGGTGAACAGGAACCAGCAGATGAGCAGACAGGAACCAGCAGATGAGCAGACAGGAACCAGCAGATGAGCAGACAGGAACCAGGAACTCAGCAGATGACCCGGACCGGGAGGCACAGCAGGTAAACTGGAACCACTAGGCAGCAGCAGGTGAACAAGAGCCAAGGTCAGGCAGGATCGTCAGACAAGCCGGGGTCGGGTAAACTGGCAGGCAGCGAGGCACAAAAGGATCAGGCAATACCGAAGTCAGAAAACAGGCCGATGGTCAGGTACAGGCAGATAGCAGGAGGGTCACAGGAAGCCGGGTCAGATACAGGTAAACAAGGCAGATCAGGTCACTTGGGATGAACGCTGTAGAGCAGACAGCAGGGACTGTCTGCAAGTGAGGAGTTTAAATAGCCCTTCGGGCGTCACCTGCGGGGGCGGGAACCAGGAAGTCCAGGGCGTCTGTTCCTGACAGGGTTTCCATGACACAGTCGCTTGGGTCCATCTCCGGCTTGGCCTATCGTGGTTTGCTTCCTGGGAGGTGCGAACCGTATAGCGAACGTAGTAGGTTGACCTGGAGGGGGAGACTACCCACCTTGGATCTGGTGAGCTGTTTACCCAATCATAAGTTGCAATCAATTATCTGTCTGATTGGTTGAAAACCTTGTTAGATTGTATTTGTTCACTATATATATTTCTGCAGTGGAAGAGGTTGGTTGATGCCCCTGTTGAAGAACATTTGTTCGAAACGCATAGGACTTGGTACACTACCTCATTCACTGCCCCTTTTTAAACGTTTTTATTGTTTGTGATCACTTTTATGTTGGTTGAATAAACCCTCATTGACCTGCACCATTGGAGCATTCCTTCCCTTCTTTTCTCCTCACATGGGTGGTTGATCAAGTAATACCTTAGTTTGGCCACTGGTTACTAATATTCACCGTGGTAGAGTCTCCTTGCTGAGTGGCGGTTCCAGTTCCATTGGAGGACCACCTGGATCGGTGTGAAACCCAGAGTCTGCTGTCAAGTCGGGGAGCCTACCGGACAGTCTACATTGTTGACCCATCTGATCCAGTTTCCAGACTAACTGATGAGGAGTGCCACTGGGATTTCGTATGCCCATTTGACCTGCCTAAACCACAGGTCTACAAGAGTTATGTGATGACCCTTCAGTGCTACATGTTCTTTCTTCACAACACGAAAATTTTCTATGGACACTGTATGGACTCATTATATTGATATTATTTATCACTTTGGTTTGATTGGAGGCCCAAATTATTGGGCTTAATTTCTTCACTGCTACATCTTCATTCCATGTTTATTAATTTTAGTCACATTTTATGTAGCAGCTTTATTTTTATTCACTATTTTAGATCAGCGCAGTATTTTCTCTCTTTATATTGTCTGGTTACTGACTAGGTGCCATCTCATGGAGGTTCAAGACTTTTTAAGGCCACAAATTGAATATGTTTACTGGAAAACATCTTTTCTCTTATACTTCCTCAATTTTTATGATTGGCTGTGGACTCATGTACTGTTAATTTTTTTGCTACACCATTTAACTTTGACCTTAATATGCCTCAGTCTCATGTGATTTTTAGTTGGAACGTGAGAGCACTGAGTACTGGAGTGAAACGGAAGGTGGTCCTGCACACAGCGAAACAAGTGGGTTCCTCTGTGATTTGTTTACAGGAAACTCACTTCCCGCCTGAGCATTCATCTCAATTCTCCACACATTTATTCCACCAGTTTCACTCCACCTACTTCTCCTACTCTAGGGTAGTGAGTACATTAGTCTCGAGTACGGTTTCTTTTTCATGCACACTTTCGGTTGTTGACCCGTATGGTCGCTATGTGTTTTTGCTTTGTAATCTGGAGGGCCTAGAATGCATATTAGCTAATATTTACATCCCTACTCCTTTCTCCGCAGGGGTCCTTAGGATATTCGCCAGCTTTCTAGCTCATCACCCCAATATTCCTACATTTGTTGTAGGTGACTTCAATAATTATATTGATGATGGGTTGGACAAGTTTTCTGCTTCCTCTACAAACCAGTCGGCTGTAGGAACTCATACTCCTTTCGCTAGACTTCTGGCAGAGGTGGGCTTGAGGGATGTTTGGCGTGTAAAAAATACAAGTACCAGGATCTACTCCTGATATTCGGCCACCCAGAGTCCTTTCACGGATTGATCTTGGTCTTTGTACTGAGGAAATGGTTCCCCTAATCTCCCGGTCTCAGTACGAGCTGAGGACTGTTTCTGACCACTCTCCCTTTTGGGTGCAGGTTGCGACCTTGGGTGTTCTCAAGCAGTCCTAATTGGAAAATGAATCCATTCTGGTTATCCCTCTTTACAGATCCCGATCCCATTTTATCTAGCTTATCTAATTAAATTCCCATTAATAGGGATACAGTGGCTTCCGGTATGTTTTGGGATGCCCTTCAGGCCTTTTTAAGGGGTCAATTTATTATAACTATTTCCTCTATAAAATCTAAGAACAAAACCTGGGAAAATTTTGTGTTGCAGGAGGTTAGGAAAGCAGAATCTGCCTATATTAATTCCCCGTCAGATAGCACTGAAAGAGCGTGGATGGAGACGCAGAATATGGCCAGACAGATGTCACTAACGAAAGTGGAGAACAAGAGATTCTTTTTACAACAAAGTTTCTTTGAGGAAGGGGAAAACACGGGCCACATGTTGGCTATGTTGGCCAGGTCTCAGAGGGGTTGGAGGGGTTCTAGGCTTGGCGGGTATTTTCTATATCTCACGATTATACACTCAAAATATACTAAAATCTTTTTCTGAAATCCAAGTTGAATTTGTACTATCTAGGCAACAATGTTATAAATATCTGCAACTCCGCCATGCCCTTCAAACACAGGCTCACCAGTCCAGTATGGGAAGCCAACCTGCCGCAGCTGCGGCGGCTGGTCGGAAAGGGGTTAATGATATATTTAGCAGACCAAAAGGGTGTAAATAAGATAAGTTAATTGTTAGAGTTTACATAAACTTAATAGTAAGTATCTGAGACATATTATGGAAAGAAGATCTTCACATGTACAGTATAAAAAAAATTCTCTATAGTTTTTTTTTTTTTTTATATATATTCTGATAGCTGATAAAGACAGCTGGCCTATATACTAAAATAGTAATGTAGCATTAAACAGTATCCTTATTTATATTATCTTTATAATCCATACACATACACTAATTAGTAGTCCTGTATTCTATTTTTAATAAAATCACTTCTTAGTTTGCCTCCTTGAAATTTCCTCTGAGCTCCCAAATCTCTCCTTTTTCTTCTCACGTCTGTTTGTTTGGAACAAGCAGTGCACGTTGGTTGCAGTAATGTGCACTGCTCTATGCACACAACAAATCCCATACTCCATAGTCCATCTCAGAAGTAAGCAAAAAAAGGTAACTAAGTTCCAACATACAGCCGGATCATGGAGAATGAACGTAGACAACCTCTAACAAAAAGTCAGATCACAGTAGCAAATAAAAAAATGAGTCAAAAGACAAGAAAGGATAGATGTTACCCAAACAGACCATCCACATATCCCATGCTGCATGAAATTACTTGTGCTTGCCTAGTCAGTATGCTTTGCATTGTTCATACACTAGAAATGGGCCGAACATCCCCTGTTTGGTTTGCAGCAGAACTCCCGAGAGAGGAAAAGTTCAGCCTCGAACCACGAACTCTATTGAGGTCTGTGAGAGTCGAACATGAGGAATTAAAAGTCCTCACTTTGAAGGCTTACATGCAAGTAATTGGCCATAAAAAGGATATGAAGGTCCGGGTACTGCCCGGGGGAACATGTACCAATGCAATTATTTTTTTTAAATATTGTTTTTAAAGGAGCAGTGATCTTAATGATGCTTAAAGTGAAACAATAAAAATTAAAAATGTCTTTAACCACTTCCATACCGGGCCATTGTAAAATGACGCCAGCAGGAACCCTCTCTCCCTCCCGGATGGACGTCATATGACGTCCTGGGCTTTGTGGGGGGATATCTGAATGATTCCTGCAGCTAGAGGCATCATTCAGATATCTTTCTCTTCTGCCGGCGATTCTGCACACCATAAGAATGATCATAGCGGCAGTTCCGCCGCTTGATCATTCTTATAGGTGGCGGGAGGGGACATCCCCCCTCCCGCCGCCATCCGGTGCTTCTCCTGGCTCTCCCATGCCATCGGGGACCCGGAGAAAGAATCGTCTGGCGCCGGTGGTTGGTCACATGATGAGCATAGAGATGACTGGTGACCAGATGGTGACCAGTCATCTCTATGACCGTCGGAGGCCCGGGCGCAATGTGATGACGTCACGCCCGGGTTCCCAAAGGTAAACAAAGCCGCGATTACGGCTGAAAGCATGAGATCAGTGATTTATTTTTCCAGCCTGGAGGAGAGATGTGGGGTCTTATTGACCCCGCATCTCTCCATAAAGAGGACCTGTCACACACCATTCCTATTACAAGGGATGTTTACATTTCTTGCAATAGGAATAAAAGTGATCAAAATTTTTTTTTTTTTAAAAAGTGTAAAAAAAGAAATAAAATAAAAAAATAATAATAAAACTTTTTAAAACTACCCTGTCCACAATAGCTCACGCTCAGAAGCGAACGCACATGTAAGTCCCGCCCACATATGTAAATGCCGTTCAAACCACATATGTGAGGTATCGCCGCTTGCGTTATAGCGCGTGCAACAATTCTAGCACTAGACCTCCTCTGTAACTCTAACCTGGTAACCTGTAAAAAATTTCAAAGCGTCGCCTATGGAGATTTTTAAGTACCGAGGTTTGGCACCATTCCATGAGTGTGCGCAATTTAAAAGCGTGAGATGTTAGGTATCTATTTACTCGGCGTAACATAATCTTTCATATTTTACAAAAAAATTGGGCTAACTTTACTGTTTTGTTATTTTGTTTATTCATGAAACCATTTTTTTTACAAAAAAAAGGCGTTTGAAAAATTATTGCGCAAATACCGTGCAAGATAAAAAGTTGCAACGACCGAAATTTTATTCCCTAGGGTGTCTGCTAAAAAAACATATATAATGTTTGGGGGTTCTGAGTAATTTTCTAGAAAAGGAATGATGATTTGTACATGTAGGAGAGAAGTGCCAGAATAGGCCCTGTATGGAAGTGGTATAAAAAGCCCTGTATTGAAAGGGTTAAATACGGTGCCTGGGGGTCCTCTTAGTCTGGCTGAAAAGTGGCGCATCTGAAGCATGTAAAGAACATGCTGCAGCAAAAATTGTATTTCTAAAAAAAATTAAAATAAATAATGAGTCAAATCACATTTAAATTGATTTGCAGTTGCAATTGCCGCCACCTGGCTATTTAAAAAAAAGAAAGAAAAAAAACACATGGGCCCCCCTCCCCAGTCCAAACCAGGCCCTTTGCGTCTGGTATGGATTTTAAGGGGAACCCCACATTAAAATTTAAAAAAATAAAATGGTGTGGGGTCCCCCCCAAAATCCAAACCAGACCCTTATCTGAGCATTCTGCCCTGCAAGTCAGGACATGGAGAGAATGAGCGAGCACCCCACCAAGCCACATGCCCTCAACATGGGTGGGTGGGTGCTTGTGCCCATGTTATGCCCATGTCGATGGTGTGCCCATGTTGATGGGGACAAGGGCATCTTCCCGACAACCCTGGGCTTTGGTTGTGGGCCCTGCGGATAGGGGGCTTATCAGAAACTGAAAACCCCCTTTAATAAGGAGGCCCCCAGATCCCGCCCCCCCCCATGTAAATGAGTACATTGTTACCCTAGCCATTCACGAAAAAAGTGTAAAAAATAAATAAAAACTGTTTTTGACAATTCCTTTATTCCTTAAAAGATCCGCCGTCAATGAAGGCTGACCGCCTACTGCAGGCTCTGCCATTTGACAGTACTTATATAGGTAGGGGTGGAGCCACCCAGCGACATCACCTGGTGGCCCCACCCCCTTATGATGTAACCGATCAGTGCATGCTGAGGCTTGCTGAGGGGGCACCTGCACTAAAGGAGGAGTGAACAGTGCTGGTATGAGACTCCAGAAAAGGAAGTGAGGGAACGTTCTGTACAATACCATAGCAGGTAAGTAAAACAAATAAATAAACTTTACAATATCTTTAAGAGTATATGCTTGAATATAATTTTTTAATTTTTCAACCAGAGTTTAGAATCACTTTAAGTAGAGTGAAGTGAACATGTGTTCATCCAACCATGTGAAGGAGAGGCTACATTTTTTAAAAGAGATTGATTGGATTTTTAATGAATATGGCTTGACTTGACTTCACTGCACCTCATTATACTCTTCAGAAAATAAAGCTAAATGTTGTTTCAGTTATGCTGGTATTTGTATCCTGGACACCACTACAATTTACTGAATTGGTCTGTGGATGGAGCTATATATACTTGTGGGCCTGGAAGTAGAACTGTTGGGGTTTATAAAGCCGTGTACACACGATCGGTTTTACTGATGAAAACAGTCCGATGGATTTTTTTCATTGGACAAACCGATCGTGTATGGGCCCGATCGGTCTTTTTTCCATCGGTGTCAAAAAATAGAACATGTTTTACATTTTTCCGATGGATAAAAAAACCGATAGCAAGTTCCGATCGTCTATGGGCAAGTCCATCGGTTAAAAAACCCACGCATGCTCAGAATCAAATCGACGCATGCTCAGAAGCATTAACCACTTAACGACCGCTCACTGTATATATACGTCGGCAGAATGGCACGGACAGGCACAATCACGTACCTGTATGTGCCTGCATTCGTATAGTTGGGGGGTCCCATTGGACCCCCCTTCTATACAGTGAGCGGTGGTTCTCGGTGCGGGAGCGATCCGTGATGAGGGGACGGCCATTCATTTCTGGCCACCCCCTCGTGATCGCTCCCGGCGAATGAGAATCTTCCTCTGCCTGTGTAATGTAAACACAGGCAGAGGAAGTGATGTCATCTCTCCATGCGGCGGTCTTTTTGATCCGGCGCGAGGAGAGAAGACATCTCACAGTAAGTGCACCAACACTACACTGACACCAGTACACGTAGGCACACTTACACCCCCCAGTCACCCCCAGATCACCCCCCAGATCACCCCCAGTACCCCCAGTCACAGTGCATCGTTTGCAGTGGTCATTTTTTTACTGATCACTGCAATCAGTGTCATTTGTAACAGTAAAAAGTTGCAGGCCAGTTAGGTTTAGGCCCCTTTAGGTCCAGGGTAGCCCCCTAAACCCCCCTAATAAAGGTTTAACCCCTTGATCGCCCCCAGGTAACCCTTTCACCCCCTAACGCCAGCGTCACTAAGCGATCGTATTTCTGATCGCTATATTTAGTGCCGGTGGTGCCCTAGATAGCCAGTTATTTATTTTTAGGTTCGCCGCAGGTTTTTATAGGTCAGGTACCCCCATATATTATTTTAACCCCCTGATTGCCCCTAGAGTTAACCCTTTCACCAGTGATCACCGTATAAGTGTCACTGGTGACACTGGTTAGCCAGTTAGTTATTTAGGCTACCCGTCAGGTTTTTATATAGCGTCAGGTACCCCATATATAACCTAATAAAGGTTTTAACCCCCTGATTGCCCCTAGTTAACCCTTTCACCAGTGATCACCATATAAGTTTTACGGGTGACGCTGGTTGGTTAGTTTGCTTTTTATAGCATCAGGGCACCCGCCGTATATAACCCAATAAAGGTTTAACCCCCTGATCGCCCGGCGGCTGATATCAATTAGGTTTTAACGCCAGAGAGGGTCTGCGTCACCCCAGGCAGCGTTAGGTTAGTGCCAGTAACGCTAACACTCACGCGCAAAGCATACACCTCCCTCTGATCAGATCTATACTAGCGTTCCCAGCGGTTTAGGGTTCCCAAAAACGCAGTGTTAGCGGGATCAGCCCAGATACCTGCTAGCACCTGCGTTTAGCCCCTCCGCCCAGCCCAGCCCACCCAAGTGCAGTATCGATCGATCACTGTAACTTACCAAACACAACCCACATAACTGCAGCGTTCGCAGAGACAGTCCTGATCCCTGCGATCGCTAACAGTTTTTTTTTAAGCGTTTGATACATTTGCTGACAGTCAGATGCTTTTTTTACCTGTGAATCTTACTAGTGTACCCCTAAATTTAGAGCCCAAAATGGCAAATCGAAGGTACACTAGTAAAGAGGCCTACGAGATTCTGAGCATGACAGATAGTGAAGAGGAGGTCACGCATCTGTCAGATTCAGGCTCAGAATATCTTCCCGTAGAAGACAGTGAAGTCAGCGGCTCCATGTCAGATAGCTCTGACGACGAAGATGAGGTCCCTGCTAAGGTCAGGCGTACCCGATCCCGATCTTCTAAGGTTGTTGAGGAGCAAGAACCACAGGGCTCTCGTATCATGGAGCAAAGTAGTACTAGCGCCGCTATTCCTTCTGGTGAATTGGCAAGCACCAGTGGCCTAGTACAGCCTGGGCATACATCCAGCACTGCAGTATCACGTGGTGACGTGGCAAGTCCCAAAAGTGCAGTTCAAGCTGGCTAGGTGGCAAGCACAATTAGTGTCCCGCTGCCACCAAGAAGAAGACAAAGGCAGGCCCGTCGTGCCCATAGTGCCCTTCCTGCAGAATTCGCCTATCCTGATTGGGTCCCCACCACTTCTGCAGAACCCGTACTTCCCCCATTCACTGCCCAACCCGGTATTCAGGTGGAAACAGCTGATTTTATGCCAATTGATTTTTATTCACTGTTTTTCACGGAAGATCTCTATAGATCTATTGTGGACCAGAGTAATTTATATGCTGGTCAATTCATCGCCGCTAGTCCCCAGTTGCCTTCCATTGCCAAAGATTGGAAACCAATTACGGTTTCCGAATTTAAGACCTTTCTGGGCCTTTCCCTCAACATGGGCACACATAAATTCCCATCATTGCGTGCTTATTGGTCCACGCACCCAATTGACCACATGCCCGTGTTCTCTGCCTCCATGCCCAGGAAATGATACAAGCAGATCTTGCGGTTCATGCATTTCAACGACAATGAACTTTGTCGTCCACGTGGAGACCCTGAATACGACCGGCTCTACAAAATTCGGCCCCTCATAAACCACTTCAACAAACGTTTTGCAGCCTTGTTTATTCCCGATCAAGTTGTCTGCGTTGATGAGTCCCTGATTAAATTTTCTGGCTGCTTGGCTTTCAAGCAGTACCTTCCCAGCAAGCGTGCCAGATACGGGGTCAAGCTCTATAAGTTCTGTGACAGGGCAACAGGCTATGTATGGAGCTTTACGGTTTATGAGGGAAAAGATAGTCAGGTTGAGCCGGTCAACTGCCCAGATTACATAGGGAGCGCTGGCAAGATAGTGTGGAACTTGGTGTCACCCTTATTCGGAAAGGGGCACCACTTGTTTGTGGACAATTATTACACGAGCGTGCCACTGTTTAGTCACTTGTTTGATCATCAGATTGGAGCATGTGGCACCGTGCGACCTAATCGCTGGGGCTTTCCCCAGAGGCTTGTAGATTCCCGTCTTAGGCTGGGGGAGAGAGCCTGCTTGAAGTGTAATAACTTGCTCGCTATGAAGTGGAGGGACAATAAGAATGTTTTCCTTCTTACCTCCCTTCATGTAGACACGACAGTCCAAATTCGTACGGCGACTGGTGTTGTGGAGAAACCCCTCTGTGTCCACGAATATAACAAAAATATGGGAGGGGTGGACCTCAACGACCAGTTGTTGGCGCTGTATCTAATTGACCGTAAGGCAAGATGCTGGTACAAAAAAGTGTCTCTATCCTTATTCCAATTGGCTTTGCTGAACGCTCATGTGCTATACAGAGCTTCAGGCGGGACGTTATCTCTCCTAAAATTCCAGGATGAGATAGTCACAGAACTCCTGTATCCAGGTGGTTCTGCACCTCACCATCCCCAACCAAATGCAGTAAGCCGGCTGCATGAGAGGCATTATCCGTATGTCCTCGAGAGTACCCCTACCCAACGAGCCCCCCAAAAAAGATGTTGTGTCTGTAGCAAGCGCGGATTTAGGCTTGACACCCGTTATTTTTGTCCACGCTGTCCTTACAATCCTGGTCTTTGCATTGGTAAATGTTTTGAACGCTTCCACTCAAAAGTGAAGTTTTAGCGTAGGGTACAGCATTGCACAGAACAGGACACACTTACACAGGGTCTCCCAAGATGCCATCGCATTTTGAGAGACCTGAACCATTACAGTTGTTAAAGTTACAAAAAAAAGTGTAAAAAAAAAAAAAAAAAAAACGTAAAAACAAAAAACACAAAAAATATATTAAATAAAAAAAAAAAAAATAGTTGTCGTTTTATTGTTCTCTCTCTCTCTCTCTCTCTCTCTCTCTCTATTTTCTCTCTATTGTTCTGCTCTTTTTTACTGTATTCTATTCTGCAATGTTTTGTCATGCTTGCTTTTCAGGTATGTAATTTTTTGTTTTCAGGTGCGCCATTCAGCTGCAGCACGGAATTATTTATCTTGACAGCAACAGCGTTTGCTCCCACGATACATAAAGCCATGACTCCAGTGCTGTAGGAGGTGATTTCACCACCACAGTTAAAAAAAAGAGCATATATGCCGAAGCATAGGGGCGGAGGAGCGATTTTGCTCCTAATGCCGCATACATACGGTCGAAATCCCGACGGAGGCTTGCCCGTGGAAAAGTCTGACCGTTTGTACGCAGCATAACCTTTTATGCCGCGTACATACGGTCAAAATTCCGACGGAGGCTTGCCCGTGGAAATGTCCGACCGTGTGTACGCGGCTTAACTTTTTTGCGGGAGGATGCCCCCATGCTTCGGCATATATATATACATTTTAGGCACAGGTTGCGTTAAAAAAATTGTTTTATTTTTTACTAGGTTTTTTTTTGGTATTTGCTTTTCAGGTATGGTATGGTAAGGTCTTACTGTTATACTGTAATGTTACTTTGTTTTAATGTTAACCATCATTTGCTTAGCAGGTACGCCATTCAGTTGCAGCGCGGATCTATTTATCTTGACAGCAACAGCGTTTGCTCCCACGATACATAAAGCCGTGACTCCAACGCTGTAGGAGGTGATTTCACCACCACAGTTAAAAAAAAAGAGCATATATGCCGAAGCATGGGGGCAGCAGGGGCGGAGGAGCGATTTTGCTCCTAATGCCGCGTACATACGGTCGAAATTCCGACGGAGGCTTGCCCGTGGAAAAGTCTGACCGTGTGTACGCAGCATAACCTTTTATGCCGCGTACATACGGTCGAAATTCCGACGGAGCCTTGCCCGTGGAAATGTCCGACCGTGTGTACGCGGCATAACTTTTTTGCGGGAGGATGCCCCCATGCTTCGGCATATATAAATGGTGCATGTATGCCCATCATTAGAAGTGGGTGGATGAAGGGAGGTATTCTAATGGTGGGCATACCCACCGATCAATCTCTTTTTTTCGTTCAGCCAACAGGCTGCATGAAAAAAAAGATTACAATACATGTCCAACAAGGACCAGCAACGTACTGATATGTTGCTGGAGTTTGAATGGTTATACCAGAATGATGCCTGCCAGTTTAGGTATCATCTTGGTATCATTCTTTTCAGCCAGCGGCCGGCTTTCATGTAAAAGCAATCCTAGCAGATAATTAGCCTCTAGACTGTTTTTACAAGCAGTGGGAGGGAATGTCCCCCCCCCCGGATATAAACAGCGCCATTGGGAAAGCATTTTATCACACCGATCTTGGTGTGGGCATATGCTTTGAGGGCAGAGGAAAGATCTAGGGTCTAACCCCCCAATTTTTTTCAAAAAAAGAGTACCTGTCACTACCTATTGCTATCATAGGGGATATTTACATTCCCTGAGATAACAATAAAAATGGTAAAAAAAAAATAAAAAATATGGAAGGAACAGTTTAAAAATAAAATAAAAAAACTAAATAAATAATAATTAAAAAAAAGCACCCCTGTCCCCCCCTGCTCTTGCGCAAAGGCGAACGCAAGCGTCGGTCTAGCGTCATATGTAAACAGCAATTGCACCATGCATGTGAGGTATCACCGCAAAGGTCAGATCAAGGGCAGTAATTTTAGCAGTAGACCTCCTCTGTAAATCTAATGTGGTAACCTGTAAAGGCTTTTAAAGGCTTTTAAAAATGTATGTAGTTTGTCGCCGCTGCGCGTTTGTGCGCAATTTTAAAGCATGTCGTGTTTGGTATCCATGTACTCCGCCTAAGATCCTCTTTTTTATTTCATCAAACATTTGGGCAATATAGTGTGTTTAGTGCATTAAAAATAAAAAAAGTGTGTTTTTTCCCCAAAAAATGCGTTTGAAAAATCGCTGCGCAAATACTGTGTGGAAAAAAACACCCACTATTTTAATCTGTAGGGCATTTGCTTTAAAAAAATGTATAATGTTTGGGGGTTCAACGTAATTTTCTTGCAAAAAAAAAAATGTTTTCATGTAAACAAAAAGTGTCAGAAAGGGCTTTGTCTTCAACTGGTTAGAAGAGTGGATGATGTGTGACATAAGCTTCCTAATGTTGTGCATAAAATGCCAGGACAGTTCAAACCCCCCCAAATGACCCCATTTTGGAAAGTAGACACCCCAAGCTATTTGCTGAGAGGCATGTTGAGCCCATTGAATATTTTTTTTTGTCCCAAGTGATTGAATAATGACAAAAAAATAAAAATGTACAAAAAGTTGTCACTAAATGATATATTGCTCAAACGTGCTATGGTTATATGTGGAATTGCACCCCAAAATACATTCTGTTTCTTCTCCTGAGTATGGGGACACCACATGTGTGAGACATTTTTGGAGCCTAGCTGCGTACAGGACCCCGAAAACCAAGCACCGCCTTCAGGATTTCTAAGGGCGTAAATTTTTGATTTCACTCCTCACTGCCTATCACAGTTTCGGAGGCCATGGAATGCCCAGATGGCACAAACCCCCCCCAAATGACCCCATTTTGGAAAGTAGACACCCCAAGCTATTTGCTGAGAGGTATGTTGAGTATTTTGCAGATCTCGCTTTTTGTCACAAAGTTTTGAAAATTGAAAAAAAAAAAAATAAATTCTTTCTTCATTTTCAAAAGCAAATGAGAGCTGTAAAATACTCACCATGCCTCTCAGCAAATAGCTTGGGGTGTCTACTTTCAAAATGGGGTCATTTGTGGGGGTTTTGTGCTATCTTGGCATTTTATGGCCTTCAAAACTGTGATAGGTAGTGAGGAGTAAAATCAAAAATTTACGCCCTTAGAAATCCTGAAGGCGGTGCTTGGTTTTCGGGGCCCCGTACGCGGCTAGGCTCTCAAAAAGTCCCACACATGGGGTATCCCCGTACTCAGGAGAAGCAGCAAAATGTATTGTGGGGTGCAATTCCACATATAACCATGGCATGTTTGAGCAATATATCATTTAGTGGCAACTTTTTGTACATTTTCTTTTTTTTCTTTTTGTCATTATTCAATCACTTGGGACAAAAAAAATATTCAATGGGCTCAACATGCCTCTCAGCAAATAGCTTGGGGTGTCTACTTTCCAAAATGGGGTCATTTGGGGGGGTTTTGTGCTATCTTGGCATTTTATGGCCTTCAAAACTGTGATAGGTAGTGATAGGTAGTGAGGAGTGAAATCAAAAATTTATGCCCTTAGAAATCTTGAAGGCGGTGCTTGGTTTTTTGGGGTCCCGTATGCGGCTAGGCTCCCAAAAAGTCCCACACATGTGGTATCCCGGTACTCAGGAGAAGCAGCAGAATGTATTTTGGGGTGCAATTCCACATATAACTATGGCATGTTTGAGAAATATATCATTTAGTGACAACTTTTTGTATTTTTTTTTTCTTTTTGTCATTATTCAATCATTTGGGACAAAAAAAAATATTCAATGGGCTCAACATGCCTCTCAGCAAATAGGTTGGGGTGTCTACTTTCCATGGGGTCATTTGGGGGGTTTTGTGCTATTTTGGCATTTTATGGAAGAATGTATTTTGGGGTGTAATTTCACATATGCCCATGGCATGTGTGAGCAATATATCATTTAGTGACAACTTTGTGCAAAAAAAAAAAGTTTGTCATATTCCCACAACTTGTGGCAAAATAAAAAATATTCCATGGACTCAACATGCCTCTCAGTAAATAGCTTGGGGTGTCTACTTTCCAAAATTGGGTCATTTGGGGGGGTTTTGTGCTATTTTGGCATTTTATGGCCTTCGAAACTGTGATAGGTAGTGAGGAGTGAAATCAAAAATTTGTGCCCTTAGAAATCTTGAAGGAGGTGCTTGGTTTTTGAGGCCCCGTACGCGGCTAGGCTCTCAAAAAGTCCCATACATGTGGTATCCCCGTACTCAGGAGAAGCAGCAAAATGTATTTTGGGGTGCAATTCCACATATAACTATGGCATGTTTGAGCAATATATCATTTAGTGACAACTTTTTGTAAATTTTTTTTTTCTTTTTGTCATTATTCAATCATTTGGGACAAAAAAAAAATATTCAATGGGCTCAACATGCCTCTCAGCAAATAGCTTGGGGTGTCTACTTTCCATGGGGTCATTTGGGGGGGTTTTGTGCTATTTTGGCATTTTATGGCCTTCAAAACTGTGATAGGTAGTGAGGAGTAAAATCAAAAATGTGCGCTCTTAGAAATCCTGAAGGCGGTGCTTGGTTTTCGGGGTCCCGTACGTGGCTAGGCTCCTAAAAAGTCCCACAAATGTGGTATCCCGGTACTCAGGAGAAGCAGCAAAATGTATTTTGGGGTGCAATTCCACATATAACCATGGCATGTGTGAGCAATATATCATTTTTTTTATTTTTTTTAGTCATTATTCAATCACTTGGGACAAAAAAAAAAAAAAAAATTCAATGGGCTCAACATGCCTCTCAGCAATTTCCTTGGGGTGTGTACTTTCCAAAATGGGGTCATTTGGGGGGGGGGGTTTGTACTGCCCTGCCATTTTAGCACCTCAAGAAATGAGATAGGCAGTCATAAATTAAAAGCTGTGTAAATTCCAGAAAATGTACCCTAGTTTGTAGACGCTATAACTTTTGCGCAAACCAATAAATATACGCTTATTGACATTTTTTTTACTAAAGACATGTGGCTGAATACATTTTGGCCTAAATGTATGACTAAAATTGAGTTTATTTGATTTTTCTTATAACAAAAAGTAGAAAATATCATTTTTTTTCAACATTTTCAGTCTTTTTCCGTTTATATCGCAAAAAAAAACAATCGCAGAGGCAATCAAATACCATTAAAAGAAAGCTCTATTTGTGGGAAGAAAAGGACGCAAATTTCGTTTGGGTACAACATTGCATGTCCGTACAATTTCCAGTTAAAGCAGCGCAGTGCCAAATTCTGAAAACACCTCTGGTCTTTAAGCTGCATAATGGTCGGGGGCTTAAGTGGTTAAACTTCATTTTTCTCGGCTCATCGGAGTGTTTTACGTCACGGCGTTTGGAACGATCGGTTTTTTGACTGATGGTGTGTAGGCAAGACTGATGGAAGTCAGCTTCATCGGATTTCCGATGGAAAAATCCATTGGTTTAAAATCCATAGGAAATCCGATCGTGTGTACAGGGCTTTAGAGTTTAGTCAAAGGACCTTTGAGCCTCTTTGGCTCATGAACCACCCAGGAAGCTCATGTTTGGATGTGCTCTGCAACTTTCTATGTAATATATTGGTGCCATATAACCACAGGAAATTTATAGATACATCCATCTACATTGTTTACGAAAAGCACAGTATTTTAAAACTATTGCCTTAAAAACAAAAATAATAAGCTTTTTGCTCAAGGAAACAGTTTAACAATAGAATATGTTGCATATAACAATCTAGAGAATATAGATGGCATGTTATGCACAGATCTTATTATTCTCCTATTTATGTATTATATTTTTGCATACGCAGTGCTTTGTCAGATCATATTTTCTGGGTGCTCATTTACGCTATATACAATGTTACAGCTACCTGTCATTGCATTTAATGTATTATCTCTGCTATTTAATGCTTTAAAGCTTTCTACCCCCAAAAAAAGCTATTTCTTCCAATTACCATTATGTAGGTCATATATGAAACCAGCAACTTCCCATGTCAATCAAGGTTCACCTTCTGCATTTTATAAAAACATTTAAGTATCTTTGTTTTTTGCTTTAGAATGTTGTGGCTACTTTGTTTAATATGTTTAACATTGTCTCAGTGGGATTCATGATAGTGGTATCGTAAAGCATGGCTCGATCTGGAGAGAGCTGCACCCCCCCAGACTTCAGTTGTGGCCCCCCAGTGGCGTATCTAAGGTATGGCAGATATGGCAAGTGCCATGGGCCCCATGGGGGGGGCAAAAAAGCCGCCCCCGCACATAAAAAAAAACTCCCGCCTCTCGCGACCGCCTCCCACACTAATATAGCCCCCGGTGGCTGGTCTGCCGGAACGCGGCGCTGACACGGCACTTCCCAATATACTAAGCTGCCCGTCTTTTACTGGGGAGGGGAGCACCCCCATGACGGCCGATGACTGGCCAGACCGGGTCCACATGGGTAACTGGTGGAGGCGGAGCCTAATACTCTGCCTACCCTCCTCTGCGCAGCATCATCTTACTTCCAGAAAGGGGTCTGTGATGTCTGTGACATTAGGAGGAGGAAGAGAAGAGAGAGAAGGAAATTTGGATGATGGGAACCCCCAGCCAGCGGCAAAGATAGCAGGCCAGGTACTACTTTTAAGTCATCTGCATATGATGGCACAAGTGGCTGCATATGATGGGCACAAGTGGCGGCATATGATGGCACAAGTGGCGGCATATGATGGCACAAGTGGTGGCATATGATGGCACAAGTCGCTGCATATGATGGCACAAGTGGCTTCATATGATGGGCACAAGTGGCTTTATATGATGGGCACAAGTGGCTGCATATGATGGCACAAGTGACTGCATATGATGGCACAAGTGACTGCATATGATGGGCACAAGTGGTGGCATATGATGGCACAATTGGCTGCATATGATGGCACAAGTGGCTTCATATGATGGATACAAATGGTGGCATATGATGGCACAAGTGGCTGCATATGATGACTCAAGTGGTAGCATATGATGGCACAAGTGGCGGCATATGATGGCACAAGTGGCGGCATATGATGGCACAAGTGGCTGCATATGATGGGCACAAGTGGTGGCATATGATGGCACAAGTGGCTGCATGTGATGGCACAAGTGGCGGCATATTATGGCACAAGTGGTGGCATATGATGGCACAAGTGGCTGCATATTATGGGCACAAGTGGTGGCATATGATGGCACAAGTGGTGGCATATGATGGCACAAGTGGCGGCATATGATGGGCACAAGTGGCAGCATTTGATGGCACATGTGGCTGCATATGATGGCACAAGTGGCTGCATATGATAGGACATAGGTTGCTGCATTTGATGGGCACAAGTGGCGGAATTAAATGGCACAAGTGGCGGCATATGATGGCATAAGTGGTGGCATATGATGGCACAGGTGGCTGCATATGATGGCACAAGTGGTGGCATATGATGGCACAAGTGGCGGCATATGATGGGCACAAGTGGCTGCATATGATGGGCACAAGTGGCTGCATATGATGGCCACAAGTGGTGGCATATGATAGGGCAAAAGTGGCGGCATATTATGGGCACAAGTGGCTGCATATGATGGGCACAAGTGGCTGCATATGATAGGCCACAAATGGTGGCATATGATAGGGCACAAGTGGTGGCATATGATAGGGCACAAGTGGCTGCATATGATAGGGCACAAGTGGCTGCATATGATAGGGCACAAGTGGCTGCATATGATAGGGCACAAGTGGCTGCATATGATAGGGTACAAGTGGTGGCATATGATGGCACAAGTGGCTGCATATGATGGCACAAGTGGCTGCATATAATGGCACAGTGGCTGAATTTGATGTTTTTCTTTTTCAGTATTTTTCAGGTTGTTTGCGCCCCCCCAAAGATTTTGAGCACCAGCCGCCACTGATAAAGGGATTTGTGCAACAAGCTCATTAAACAGTCCACATTCAGTGAAAGTTCATGTACTGCCCGAGAGCCTGGGGCCCCATAAGAGGCTCTGTAAGACTGCAACACATACAGTCTAGCACGGGCAGCGGCTTTAATAAGACCTCCCCATCGGCCCTTCCTTCCCTCACCATCCACCCCATGGGATTGTACTGTACATTACATCACCTGGGATGGTCGAGAAGAGAGGAGGGGCCAGCGGGGAGCAGCGCACCATGAGAGGTCTTATTATTACAGGCATCAGGTGAGGCTGTGTACTTTTTATTTTTTTCAGGAGTCTAGAGACACCAGGGCATCCACCATCGGGGAGGGGCAGCCAGTACAGATGTGGGGGGCCTGGGCCCCAACAGGACCACAGGAGGCCCCATGATGCTCTCCTAGTCCCCCCCACAATGTCCCCCTGTGTCCTCACCCCCACATGGTATCCTCCCCCACAGCATCCTTGTGTCCCCTGTCCACACTGCATCCCTCTGTGTCCTCACCGCACTACATCCCTCTGTCTGTCCCCAGTATCCCTTCCTGTCCTCATCACACTGTTGCTGCCTATACATCAGTAGCAGCATGATGGCTGTGAAGAAGCCTGATTTAATATATTCAGGGGGTCAAAATAATGTGATTGAGAACTATCAACTCTGATAAACAGTAGATGTTTTTTGTTATAAGAGAAACTCTGTTGGGAGTAACTAATAGATTAATATGTGAAAATCCTCTTACATGCTTACTAGATGTAATTGGGACTCTTTCAATGGTATTTTTAAGAGGGCATAAGTCATCAGGTAAAGTTGTCTCAAGCAAATACTCCCACAAAGCATTTTTCTTTTCATTCGGCTGAAATCTAGTGGACAAATTTTGAATTCCGTCCTTTATGAAGGTAGGTTTCTGCTCAATGTGTCAGGAAAATGTTTGAAGTCGAGCACCCTGGTCCAGTTGTAAAGAGTGGAATAGGTTCCATTAAGCATCTACTCTCTATTGCATATTTGCATTTTTCATAAAAAGCAAAAAATAAGAATGTCAAGCCTCGTACACACGGCCGAGTTTCTCGTCGTTAAAAACACGTCGTTTTTTTCGACGAGATTCTTGTTAACCTTGACGAGTTTCTCGTCAAGCTTTCCATGCGTACACACTGACAATTCCAAATTTCCTCGTTGTTCAGCGTGGTCACGTCCAGCACGTACGACGGCAGTATAAAGGGGAAGATCGATTTCCCTGGCGCCACCCCTTGGGCTGCTTTTGCTGATCTTGTGTTACCGCGTGTGAAGTAAAAGTTTGGGAAGAGACGATTCGTGCTTTTCAGTCTTCGTGCTTTTCAGTTCGTTTTCTGCGGTTCAGTTTGTGCTTGTGGGTTCGTATCTTGTCTTTCAGGGCGTGTAGGCAGGTCGTATCTGTATTACAGTGCGTTCTTGCCCGTTCGTTTCTGATTTTCAGTTCGTTCTTCATAGGCCTTGCTGTTCTAAAGTGCGTTCTGTTCTGTACGTTCTGATCAGACGACCGTTTCCTAGCCATGCCGCGGGTACGTTCTCGTCGTCGAGTTTGTGCTGTGCGGGCGCTTGGTGTTGGTCTGCTTGTTTTGGACCAAGACCAGTCCATGAACGGGGTGAGGAGGAGTTCATGGACCAAGAATTGGTTGCTCCAGCGGGACCAATTCTGCCATATGCCTCTGCTGCGGGAGATCGTCGAGAATAATCCTGAGGACTACAGGAATTTTCTCCGGATGTCTGACCCCGTTTTTCAGCATCTGTTGGCTTTGGTGTCCCCCTATATTACCAGGCAGGACACCGTTATGCGGGAAGCCATCAGTGCTGAGCAGAGGCTCATCGCCACGTTACGTTACCTGGCGACAGGGAGAAGGCTTCAGGACTTGAAGTTCACGACAAGCATCTCCCCCCAGGCTCTGGGCCTCATAATCCCAGACACCTGTTCTGCCATTATACAAGTCCTGCAGGAGGACTATATTAGGGTAAGTTTTCTCCATTAACATCACATTTTATGTATTTCATGTATGCTAATGTATTGTATTTCTTTCATCCTTCCCTAATTACCATGATTGTAATATGCTGAGAATGTCCCCTTTGTCCTCATGCATGCTGGAAGCTTTTAAATGCCCCTTTTTTCTCCTACATGCATATTTCCCTTCACTAACCTCTCCATCAGTGGTGACTGCTGCTCCAAATGTTTGGGGGGCCACCCCCAAATTAGATATATAAACGTCCTCCTTTTTTGCGACTGTGCCTATTAAACGCCACCAGTTGCCGCCTCCAATGCAGCCATTTTGTCCCCTCCAATGCAGCCATTTTGTCCCCTCCAATGCAGCCATTTTGCCCCTTCCAATGCAGCCATTTTGCCCCTTCCAATGCAGCCATTTTGCCCCCTCCAATGCAGACATTTTGCCCCTTCCAATGCAGCCATTTTGTCCCCTCCAATGCAGCCATTTTGTCCCCTCCAATGCAGCCATTTTGTCCCCTCCAATGCAGCCATTTTGCCCCTTCCAATGCAGCCATTTTGCTCCTTCCAATGCAGCCATTTTGCCCCTTCCAATGCAGCCAGTTCCCCACCAGCCCTGCACTTACCTTCTTCTGGTCCGCGCCATCCTTCTTCTGTCCTTGATGTCTTTTCCTGCCCTCGATGTTGCATCAGCCAATCATGTTACCGTTAAACAGACTTGGTGAACATGATTGCCAGAGCAGCCTGTCAGTGTTTACCCAAGGAATGCCCCCCCCTGCGTCCCCTATTTAACTTTTAGCAAGCCAATTACATCCCTCAGGCTGTAATCGCCAAGCCTATTTGCCCCCCTGTTTCTGATATGCAATTTTCACCCCATAAATGCCGCAGTTATTCATATGGCCGTCGCTCAACAGGGGGCCATCCACCTGAATAGTGGGCGGCATTGAAAATACATAGGTTAATGCAAGGCATGAACCTATGTATTGTTCTGAGTGACGGGCGCAGGAGAGAGGGGGCAGTGCTCCAGCGCCCACTCTGGACGCACCGCCACTGCAATGCTATCCTGTGGCCGAACACATCTCCCCCCCCCCAAATTTGTTTAGAATGGACCATCAGAGGGGGTCATGAATATGAAACTTGAGCCTTCCATTATACTTAGTCAAAACACATTAAACTGAGATTTTGATTGACGTTGGCCTCGAATGTATTTTCTTATAATCTGCTTGCAATGTTATGTTTTAAATTTCTAATTTTTTTTCATCTTGTTTGACTCCCCAGCTTCCTTCCACGCCACAGGAATGGCAGATTGTGGCATCGGAGTTTGCCCCGCGGTGGGACTTCCCCAACTGCGGTGGTGCCATTGACGGGAAGCACGTCCGCATCGTGCCGCCACCCCGTTCTGGGTCCTACTACTACAATTACAAGGGGTTTCATAGCATTGTGCTGATGACGGTGGTGTCAGCATGGTATGAATTCCTCTATGTGGATGTAGGGAAGAATGGCCGGATGTCCGATGGGGGATCCTTCATCCAGACGGAGTTTGCCCTCCGTCTCCAGAGTGACGACCTTGCATTGCCACCGGATGCAGGGAATGTTGAAGGACTCCCCTTTGTTTTTTTGGCTGATGAAGCCTTCGGACTCGGACCACACCTCATGAGGCCATTTCCACAGAGGACCCTGACCCCAGAGAAGAGGGTGTTCAATTACCGGCTGGCCAGGGGCCGAAGAGTCGTTGAAAATGCCTTTGGGATAATGGCCAGCCGGTTCCGCCTTTTTATGACTCCAATCCACTTGGCGGAGTACAAGATAAACTATGTCGTTTTATGCTGCTGTGTGCTCCATAATTTTCTGTGCCGAAAATCAAGTAATTATATGGCCTCAGTATTGCCTGAGGCAGGACTTTCATATGCCAATCCCCTGCCGGGCCTCGAATCTGCCCGTCCTGGCTTGCCCCCCCCAAAATGCCCGTGAGGTTCAGGATAAATATATGGAATTTTTCACGGGTAGGGGGGCAATTCCTATGCCAGGCCATGAGTAAAGATTGGTGCATAAAGAAATCATTAAAAATCATTTTTTATCTTGTAACTTTGTTTCCTGTCTCCTAGTTTGTCTTAGTGCATTTGTAGTGACAAGTTTTTTTTTCCTTTAGTAAATAACAACCATTTCACTATGAACCACAAAAATATACCCAAATAAGGTTAGAGCGTATTTGAAAAAGAAGCTACACTTTGTTTGTTTTCAAAAATTTTACTCTGTGCACATTCACACACATGGTAAATACTTTTTTTTTTTTTTTTTTTTGGCTGGCCACAAACCGGCAATTTTTTTTTAATGAAAATACAAAACCATCAGTTGCATTCCAAAAAGTACAACATTGGATACCTCTGGGCAATATGAGACATTCACTTACACAAAATATGTCTCTATCTGGCCGTCCTAATATGGGGTATTGGCACCCCTGGCCAAGCCAAAAATTGAATATGCACACAATTTGAAGTCATTTCCAATAGGGATTTGAGACTCCTGATCCCTATTGTCAACATGTGCTATCTGCCATCAGGGGTGATCAATGGACGTGTTTTGTGGGTGCAACCCCTTCTTCAGTTCACCTACTTGAGATACGAGGAAGGGGTTGCACCCCCAAAAGCCGTACATGGATATCCCCTGATGGCAGATGGCACATGTTGACACACTGTGTGCATATTCAATTTTTGGCTGGTTTGATTGTCTAAAAGAGAATAAAAGGGGGAAGAACAATCTGTAAACAAAAATGGGGGTTTTGATGCCTTATTCAATTCTCCCCAAAACATCTAGGATGTCTTTAAAGGTTTGATCCATCACATGAATTCTTTGTTTAATTCTGTCCAGTTCTGTGCTACATTCCATCACTTGCTGTATGATTCGTAGGGCACTGTCAGCAGAGAAACGCGTACTTTCTTTCACCACAACATTTACATCCCCTAAAAACAAAATAAAAAGGTATTATAACTCTGCAGGCCTACATCTCTTACCTGAAGCTGTGGTGACAGATACTGACCTGTTGTGGTGACCAGTTCCACCACGTCATCCACTTCTCCTTCCTGCACTTCTCCTTCCTCCACCTCTTCAACTTCCTCAACATCCTTAGGTTGTGGGTCTTTGTGAGGTTGGGGTTGTTTCGAAGCTGTGGGGTTCCTGTGCTCCCCGGAGTGTTCTCCTCCCAGTCTTCTCTCCCCTATGAGAATCAAACAAAAGGTCTATTTATCACACTGAAATTCTCTATGAAAACTAAAAACAGGCTAAATTGCTTGGAAGTGGGGTACAAGTGTCTGTTTGTGTGGAATTTTCACATGAAGACATTATTTCTTCCCAAAAATATGTTTAGTATTCACCTTTGGCTGTCAATTTTGAGACATGGAGGCACCACAAAAATTCACTGATGCACCTGTGTGGGACACCCAAAAAAGGCGGTTCTGGTGGGCCACACTATAGTGCTCAAAAGTACAGATGTGGAACCAGCTGCTGAGTGTCCTCTCCTTTACACTGATTAAAGTTTGCATTTCATTCTCTTTACAAACACATCATCTAGCCAACAATGTAAGAACAACAATTGAATCAAAACAGGCAGATGTCTAATTTAATTTAACCCTGTAAAATCTCCAAAAAACAAGGATAGTGGGCGAACGATGTGTCTGTAATGAACGATTACTGTGCCCAACCAAGTTCAAACTATGACATTTTGTAAGGTAGTACAATAGAAAAATGCAATAACATGGAGCAACATGTAAGTTTTGAAATACAATAATAGGAAAAATGTGGAAAAAGTACTTACTTTTTCCTAGCATTCTCTTAATGCTCCTTAACTGCTCCGGCTCCCTCAGTTTGAGGTCAGACCACCTCTTTCTGAGCTGCTCATTTGAGCGTTTCACCCCGAAATTCTTCTTCAGACTCTTCACGACTTTCTTTATGATTTTGGCCTTCCTTCTATTAGGTTTGCTATACGGCCCATGCTTTGCGTCATAATCCGACTTTAGCAATATGTCCACCATCTCCGCATAAGACATATTAGATGCCTTGAATCTCCTCCCTGGTCGTGACGTTTCCTCAGTCTCCGGGCTTGTCTCCTCCTCGTTATTTGAGGAATTATCAGACACCTGCTGTGAATCCGCCATATCTGTCTGCGCGCCGAAAGAGAAGGGGCGGGGAAAATATGTTAGTTAGAACGTCATGGGCGGGCGACGTGTGCGGAGCGACGTGTGCGGAGTTTTACGCATGCGTGGTGTGTATATATAGCAAACACACATGTGACTATACTACGTTCGGTGTGCGGAGAGAGGAGTTCAAGTGACGGACGTGCGAACGAAGGTATGTGATTTTGTGACTTTGATAAATTGGTGGCCTATACTGTCTTGAGAATGTTGGAGGATATATATGGTGAATAAGATTTTAAGGAGGTTAGACTGTTTGCCTCACATTATTTATTTAAATTTTTTTTGGACTTGCAGACCCAAAATGAATGTCTTTATAAGTGACAAGGAATTCCTTGTGGAATTTATAGACCGGGTAAGGGAGCTGCCCGCTCTGTGGGAAACAAAAAACCCCATCCATAAAAAAAAGGGGTACGAAAAGCAGCGCTGGAGAGCCTGCTCCCATTTGTGCATACCAAGGTGCCCACAGCCACAGCAAAACAGGTGGACACTAAAATTGGGAGCTTGAGAGGCACATACAGGACTGAACGCTCTAAGGTCCTGGCTTCTCAGAGGTCAGGAGCAGCAGCAGATGATGTGTATGTCCCGAATTTGTGGTACTACAGCAGGATGTCCTTTCTGGATGACCACATTGAGGCAAGGCCATCACTGTCCACTCTTCCCCCCAGACTTCCCTGCAGCCAACCTGAGCCTTCTCTGGAGCAAGAGGAGGCAGCCATCCTGGATGAACCTGATTTGGCCATCTGGAGCCAGGTATAGTATTTAATGCAAATGTATTGGGATAAACTTAATGATGGAAAAAAAAAGTCAAGATGAAAATCATAAACTATTTGCGGTTCCAAAAGTGAAATCAAGATCTCGAGACATTAGTCTGCCCTAAATTGGGTGCTAAATAGTCAATCTGATGTAGTCCTAAAAAAAATTACTTTTTTTTCTTGATTTACATTCAAATTGCTACATTCATGATCTGAAAGTTGTATGAAAATAATAAACCAAAATATTAAACTACTGTATGTCCCTTTTTCATACACAGGATGAAATCAGCCATGAGGAGGGTCTGGAAACTGTCAGGCAGGAGGAGGCAGGGCCCAGTGGCAGCCAGGAGGTGGCAGGGCCCAGTGGCAGCCAGAAGGTGACAGGGCCCAGTGGCAGACAGGAGGTGGCCGGCCCGAGGAGAAGCACTAGATCTCAGGTGCCTCCCATCCGCCTTCCAAAAAGAAGCAGGAGGGACAGGACCACTAGTGAGGCAGCAATGGCCCTTATTAGAGAGGCACATGCCACCCTCCAGGAGCCCACATCCCCTGAAGAGGCCATTGCCGGCCTAGTTGAGGCAAAGTTCAAGGTGATGAGCATGGAGCAACGCCTCCTATGCGAGCCCCTGCTCATCACCTTGCTGAACAAGGGGGTGATGGAGAGAATTTCCCCCAATACGGCCATATGTGAGGTGGCACAGCTATCACAACCTCAACCTCCTCCTCCACCTCCACCTTCTTCTTCTGCCCCACCACCTTCTCCTCCACCTCCTCCTCCACCTTCTTCTTCTGCCCCATCCCCTTCTCCTCCACCTCCTCCTCCACCTTCTTCTTCTGCGCCACCCCCTTCTCCTCCACCTCCTCCTCCTCCTGACAGGAGTACCCCTCCAGTGGCCCAGCCTCCAGCCACACGAAGAAGGAAGGCTGCAGGGAAGGCTTCAGGGAAGGCTGCCAAGAAGACGAGGAAGTGATGGCCTTGCTTCATTGTGGTCGGACAGAAGGCAGCCTGTTGTAGTACCACACACTTGGGACATATATATCACCTGCTGCTGTTCCTGACCTCTGGGAGGCCAGCATCAGATTGTGCTCAGAACTGTTGGCCTTCTCAAGCTCCCAATTTTAGTGTCCACACAGGGTTGATGTGTGCTCTGGGGTCCCTGGGATGCACAAATGGCAGCAGGTTCTCCAGCGCTGCCTTCTCTTTATTTTGGTAAAAACATGAATAAATGTTTTTTTGGTTTAAGTTCATACTTGACTATGTTTTTTTTTCAAATTTTTAATTTAGCTTTGGAGTAAGCAGATACATTTGACACCAAATAAAAGGGACATATAACAACCCCAAATAAAAAAAAAAAATATTTAAAAAATATAGGGTGTAAACTTGACACAAAAAAAAATTCAAATATACAATGGGAGATCACTATCAAAACATTGACAAATTACAATTAACATCTGTTTCAAAAATATAAAACATTAAAATATTCAGAAGATCTTGCACGATATAATACACCTAAATCTAATTAAGAGCAGCATGAAAAATCTTAAAAAAAGATAGTCATAACTCTGTGTGAATATCAGCAGCAAAACAAGTTCATTCGTTTAGATTAATATAACATTCTAAAGAAGATTTCAATGCACAACATTTAAACGATGCAATAATTTACAGCGTGACGAATGTGCTATCTCCATTACGAAGGCTTGATTTAGCAGAAGATGCGCTCCCGTCTCATACTTCATTCTGAGCATGCGCGCTTTTGGAAGAGTCGTAAAAGCATACACACAAACCATTTTCTCGTCACAAAACAGGCCGACGAGAAACACGACGAGGAAATCTTGAATCCTGACGAGAAAATAGAGAGCAGGTTCTCTATTTTCTCGTCGAGATTCACAGCAGTTTTCTCGTCGTAAAACCATACACACGAACGGTTTTCTCGACAATAAAGCTCTCGCGGCACTTTTCTTGCCGGTTTTGGACGAGAAACTCGGCCGTGTGTACGAGGCTTTAAACTGTGCTTCAAAAAAAGGGAAAATAGGAACTGCTACAGCTGCTCAACCATCTCCATCCCTATACGAACCAAAACCAAAGAGAGGCGCCCTGGGACTTTGTATGAGGTGGAAGAGATAGGCACATGTAAGGCAAGGAGAAATTGTGATGTAATCTATTTTATTTGTAAGAGATATGTCTGTACATCAAAGGAGGAGACAACAATGAGTGTGTGTCACCAGGCATAGTGGCCGTGATGTACAGCAAAAGTACAGAACATAGATAAAAAAACAAGCAACAATACATCCATATAACAATGATAAAAGGTAAATGTACATATACAGAAAGACCAGTGAGTAAATTGCACACAATATAAAAGTACATGAATTCATGTGAGGTACACATAGTGTTGGCATATATGGTAATTGAAGTACAGTGGCACAGATACTGGGTAAATCAGATGGATGGGGCATCAGGTAAGTCCTACGCGTTTCGCAAGCTCTACTCGCTCATCAGGGGCAGATGCACAATCATCATATCTGTTATGAGGTAGAACAAATAATAAAGAGAATGAATATATGGCAACATTGTAGTGGAAGGTGTGGGGGATGGTGAGGGGGTCAAGCCAAGGGTTAACCTTGTACTCACCAAAGTCTGGACCAACAAATCCAAGCACCACGTACCAAAAAACGGCGGCAAACCCAAAGTGCGGCTCGGGAGCTGAGGGGGCAAGGCATACGAACAACGCCCCACGGGAAATCCGGATAGGCTGTGCGGTCTGTGGGAAATACCCAGACAGCAATTGCTGGGCACCCCAGAAAACCAACAGTGTGTCTGAAAGAAATTAGGAATATATCTAAAAACATGTATATAACACAAAACATGGCGGTTTGTAAATGATGCTGTATGTCAAAACGCAAATGCAAGAAAGGTCTAAAGGTAATGATAAGTACAAAAAAAAAAAAATCCATATAGTATGAATGTGGAGTGGCTATGCTGGATACATGGCGTGTATTATGACCGAAAGCAATAAATAAACAATATAAAATGAACCAAGAAGGGGGGGGGGTAAGCTGCATAATCAGGGGCAGTCTAGACATAATGCGCATGTGAAATAGATACAGTAAACCATATTATGTGTGTTTGGCTATTGGGCTACAGCTGGGTCCAAGTGATATTTCACTATGGAACCCTGGTATTGTAGGCAAACCAAGTGTGGTACTGATATAATCCACAAACAAGGTGGATACAATGCGCATATATGGAGGAGGGTAGAAACGTAATGTCAATGAAAAACCCAATATGACTGAAACAGTCATGAGTGGGGAGGCTACCTTGTTGCAGAAATCTGGGGGAAACACAGCCATAGGAAGGTGTCCAGCACGCCAGATGGAAAGACCGCAAATGCTGGTCCAACCGCACAGCCATCCGGATATAAACCCGGGGCGAGTCCGATGGCTCCGCCCCCAACATCATGTGCGGATGTGCGCAACCCAGCGTCATGAGGGCGCTGGTAGCATTACATCTGGGATGTCCCACACAGCCCGCAGCGGCGGCGTCAGAGACGCTGCATCAGCGGGCGTGAAAAAGACATGATGCCGTTGCGTGGGTGGCCCCGCCCATCCCGAGGGATGGGCGGGGACAGCAGGAGGTCAGTGAAACCTCCCTTTCACGCAACGCAGCCCCCGAGCCAAAAACCGAAAATGCCAGCGCCCGTGGAAACAGGGAGGAGAGGACAAGTGGCCCAGAGAGTACCCACAGTGCAATATGAAAAAGGCAACTGGCCAAACAATAACTGTACTAGAAATGACAAATAATAAAAAAATAAACTGTGCTTCTGCTTTCAAAGATTTATGCAGCAGGTTTCTTTTTTTTATTTGCCCTGTACACGTTCAGGCTGCGCTCTTGCAACTCTAAGCTTAATTTGGCCAACTGTTGAAGAGAATAGCACATAAGTGCAAATACAATAAAACATTTGTGCAGGTTATCTTTTCCAATAGGCATTCATACACACACCTTTCATTCTTGTCCCAAGAGGTTTTGTGCTTTGCTTCTTTAAAACAATGAACTACTCTGTAGCAGTGGCGTAGCGTGGGTTGTCAGCGCCCGGGGCAAGGCAAGAAATTTGCGCCCCCTAACCTGCGGACTTTCCACTACACTACACACTGACCACTAACCCGCACACCACTACACTGCACACTGACCACTACACACTGACCACTAACCCGCACACCACTACACTGCACACTGACCACTAACCCGCACACCACTACACTGCACACTGACCACTACACACTGACCACTAACCCGCACACCACTACACTGCACACTGACCACTACACACTGACCACTAACCCGCACACCACTACACTGCACACTGACCACTAACCCGCACACCACTACACTGCACACTGACCACTACACACTGACCACTAACCCGCACACCACTACACTGCACACTGACCACTACACACTGACCACTAACCTGCACACCACTACACTGCACACTGACCACTAACCCGCACACCACTACACTGCACACTGACCACTACACACTGACCACTAACCCGCACACCACTACACTGCACACTGACCACTACACACTGACCACTAACCCGCACACCACTACACTGCACACTGACCACTAACCCGCACACCACTACACACTGACCACTAACCCGCACACCACTACACTGCACACTGACCACTACACACTGACCACTAACCCGCACACCACTACACTGCACACTGACCACTAACCCGCACACCACTACACACTGACCACTAACCCGCACACCACTACACTGCACACTGACCACTACACACTGACCACTAACCCGCACACCACTACACTGCACACTGACCACTAACCCGCACACCACTACACACTGACCACTACCCTGCACACCACTACACTGCATGCTGACCCACTTGACCATTACACTAACCCACCCAACACCTACACTAACCCACCCGACACCTACTTCCTGCACTACTCACATTAAACTGACCCACCTGACACCAACACTGACTATTACACTGACTGACACATACACTGACCCCCGACACCTACCTGACATATACACTGACCCCCCGACCTTACACCTACACTGAAATATGTAAAATGAGGTACAGCGCTAAATGAATAAATAAATGAATGTCAAGAGGTGTAACGTGAAGAATTGGTGAAAAGGAAAACTAATGCAGAGTCTCCAATTTCTTAAATTCATATGAGTGCACGTAATTTTCAATTGAATGAAATTAAGACATAAAAATTAGTGAAGGAGGAAAAATATTGCACTGCGGGACAAAAGGACAGGTTGAAGTTGGAACACAAGTGGAGGCAGCTCCTCTAATAGGCCCTGAATATATACCTATATGAAGTGAGTGTGAGTAGAAGGAAGAGGGCGCCAGCCTTCTGGAGGTAAAAGAACAGATATGCGTAGAGAAAAAACACCACAATAAAAAATGATTGGGGGGAAAAACAACTCACTTTAGGATGTGAAGAAGGTGCTTATCGTCTGAGGAGCAGTGGGTCTTGCTCGGGCTCTGTGGTGGAGGACAGTGCGGTGGCTACACTGGCGGATATGAGTGAGACAGATGCCTGTGGTGTGATGGTATGGAGTCTGCAGGAGGGATGTCAAGCTGCTCAGGTGGATATTGGCGGCTGCCAATAAGATGTCACCGGCTGCAGATGGAGTGTACCAGCGGCTCCATCCTTGGATACGGTCACCATAGTATCCAAGGATGGAGCCGCTGTGTACACTCAATCTGCAGCTGTCAACATCCCAGGTGGGCATATTTATTGTTATGGGGCACACTGATGGGCACAATTTATGTTAAGGGACACGCTGATTGGCATATTTTCAGTGTGCACCTCAGAGTGATGCATTACATCAGGTGTGCCCATCAGAGTGCCCCTTACATCAGGTGTCTCCATTACATCAGGTGTGCCCATCAGAGTGCCCCTTACATCAGGTGTCTCCATTACATCAGGTGTGCCCATCAGAGTGCTCCTTTACATTAGGTGCCCCAAAATAATGCCACCTTACATCAGTTGTCTGCATCAGCATGTCCCTTTAATAAAATAAGGGGCATGCTGATGGGCACATTTTATGTTAAGGGGCACACCAAAATATGTCAATCAGCGTGCCCCTTAACATAAAATGTGCCCATCAGTGTGCCCTTTAACATTAAATATGCCCATCTGGGATGTTGACAGCTGCAGATTGAGTGTAAACAGCGGCTCCATCCTTGGATACTATGGTGACAGTATCCAATATCCACCTGAGCTGCTGGACATCCCTCCTGCAGACTCCATACCATCACACCACAGGCATCTGTCTCACTCATACCCGCCAGTGTAGCCACCGCACTGTCCTCCGTCACAGAGCCCGAGCAACAGCAACAATTTTTTTTTTTTTAGCAGCAGCCCCCCCCCCCTGCTTCTCAACCTGCCCTGCTCCCCAAGTGTCCCGCAGCTCAATGTCGAAAAGTTGGGAGGCATGTATGTAATGTATCCCCTCAAGGCATTCAGCATGTAAGGGGTTAAATGATTAATCCTACTATATAATGCATCCCCTCAGGGCATTCGACATGCCAAATACCTCATCATTTAACCCCTTACATGCTGAAAGCCTGAGGGGATGCATTACATAGCAGGATTAACCATTTAACCCCTTACATGCTGAAAGCCCTGAGGGGATACATCATGTAACTGAGCTCAGTAAATTATTAATCCGATCCCTGCAGGAGGGGGGGGGGCGGCTTGGAGGGGGCTTTTGGCATCAGGTATGTAATGTAACTGTCTGTACTTAGGCCCGCAGACATGCTGCGTGTGTGGTGGCTGGCTGGCTGGCTGACTGACTGGCAATGCTGCTAACACTTGGCATGGCGGTGGCGTGACTCCGGTCTAACTGCTGCTGACCCGCGGCTGCTCCGAGTCCCATCTGAGATGTCTCCCTGCCTCCCTCAGACTCACTCACCTCCTTTTTTTGTAGTCCAGATCGAGATCGGTATGCCCTAGTGCCGAGTTCCCAGTCCCAGATGAAGTCCACTGCCAGATCCGGTGTCTTGTCGCGCGGTCAGGAGGAGGGAGGTGGAGAAGATAGCGGCGGCTTACAGAAGCGCGGGCGCCACCCGCGTTCAAGGACTGGCCAGCCCCCCTGCAGCACATGACTACATTCGCCCAATCACAGGGCGCCAGCTTCCGCAATATGGCGGCCGGGACACAGTGGATGGAATTTTTACGTACTTGAGAAAAGTGACACACTGGTGCGGGATTTCGCGCCCCCCCCAATGTTGCGCCCGGTGCGGCGTCCCCCCCTGCCCCCCCCCACGCTACGCCTCTGCTCTGTAGATCTATCATACTGCAGAGATAGATCAAAAAAGAAGATGCCACCCAACTTGTACTGAGAACTCTTCAGATTTTTAAAAGCTGTGCCTCTAGGGAGATAGTGCAGGCTTGCAGTTCTCTGTTGTTTTTTGGAGATGATTGATAGAGTACATACAATTTATCCAAAAGGTCTGTAAATCCATTAATCCCTGAAATTTGTTTGACTGTATCTCTAACTGACAATTCTAATCTGTGATTAGTACAGTGCCATAGAATAATTGAAGGACATTTCTCCTTCACAAATTTACCAACTCTGGTCTTATTTGCTAGTGTTACAGCTGTGCCATTAAATATAATACTTATAAAATGTTTTTTTTTGTAGTTTTCCAACATCCCATGAGAATATAGGCAGTAAAGAAGAGATGTGCAAATTCTTTTTGCATTAATGCTGTCAACTTTGTGACGCCATGCAGTTTTGAAGCCATCAGTTCCAAAAACATTTATCTTGGTCTCATCACTCCAGAGTACAGAGTCCCAGTAGTCTTCTTCTTTTTCAGCATGGGCTCTGGGAAATTCTAGGCAGGCTTTTTTGTGCATGGGCTTTTGGAGAGGTTTCCTTCATGGATGACACCCATGTTTGCCATTCCTCTGCAGTGAACGCCATATTGTATCACTGGAAACAATCACAGCAGTTCGACTTTCTACCTTTTTAGCTAACTGCAGTGAACTTGCATGGTGATTTTTTCAACCCTTCTCATCAGAAGACGCTCCTGTCGAGGTGTTAACTTCCGAGGACAGCCTGAACATCTCTGTGAGACATTTATCTAAGAAAGCCTCCATTTGCATATGTGTATACAAGCTTAGTGTCTTTACATATGGAGCTCTTGAGACAAGTTCGTCCGCCGCGGAGCACCCCATAATGGACTGCGAGATCACAGTGCATTGACGGTTGCTGATCCGCCAAAGCATGCACCTGACCTGCATGCTTTGGCCAATCACAGCGCAATGTGCTGTGAGAGCCATGATTGGCCAAAGGCAGGGTGTGTCTTTGGCCAATCATGGCTCAGGGGTTAAGTCCACACCCCACACTATAAAAGGCTGCTGCTTACACAGCAGCCGTATATAGTGAATGAAGTATATAGTGCAGTCCGTGTAATAAATATAATACAGTTCAGAGTATACCTGTATAGTGCAGTCAGTGTAGTACCGTATATATAATATAGTTCAGAGTATATACTGCAGTCCGTGCGGTATATATAATACAGTTCAGAGTATATACTGCAGTCCGTGTGGCATATAATACAGTTCAGAGTATATAATGCAGTCAGTGTAGTATATATAATACAGTTCAGAGTATATAGTGCAGTCCGTGTAGTATATATAATACAGTTCAGAGTATATAGTGCAGTCTGTGTAGTATATATAATACAGTTCAGAGTATATAGTGCAGTCCTTGTATTATATATAATACAGTGGAGAGTATATAGTGCAGTCAGTGTAGTATATATAATACAGTTCAGGGTATATAGTGCAGTGCAGAGTATATAATACTGTGTATTGGAGTGGTTAAGGGGAACCCTATGACAGAATTAAGAAAAAAACAGAGTGGGGTCCCCCCCAAAATCCATACCAGGCTCTTTGGGTCTGGTATAGGTTTTAAGGGGAACTCCACGCCAAAATAAAAAAAATGTGTGCCCCCCCCCCCAAAATCCATACCAGGCCTCATGTGATGTCAGAGGGAGGCCCCGCCCTTGCCTATATAAGAGCTGTCAAATAAAAAAGACAGCAGTCGCCGAGAGACCTCCCATGGAGGCTTGATTTTTTGTTTTTTCTATTTTTGGGGTCCATTGGGCAGTGTGACTGACGATGGATTTATGTCGCAAGAAACTTTTTGTTTTTTTTTTAATAAAGGAATTGTCAAAAACTGTCTCTTTTTACTTTTTGGCACTTTTTTTGGTGCATGGGTAGGGGTACAATGTACTTGATACCCATTCACATAGGGTGGGCCGGGATGTGGGGGCCCTCTTGTTAAAAGGGGCTTCCAGATTCTGATAAGTCCCCCGCCCGCAGACCTTGACAACCAATGGCCAGGGTTGTCGGAAAGAGGCCCTTGTCCCCATCAACATGGGGACAAGGTACTTTGTGGTGGGAGGGCGCAAAGAACACCCCAAAGCACCCACCCCCCATATCCTGACCTCCAGGCTGAATACTTGGATAAGGGTCTGGTATGGACTGGAGGGGACCCCACGCCGTTTTTTTCCTAGATTTTTCATCTATATTGCCGGGAGTCGGCAATACATTCCTTTAGAAATGACATTATTGCTGCGGCACTGTTCTACATATCATAGAGATGCATCACTTTACAGGCAGACTAAGATATTTAACGGAATATTGCATTATTATTGTTTCACTTTAAGCATTATTAAAATCACTGCTCCTGAAAAAATTATCGTTTTAAAAACTTTTTCTTTGCATTGATACATATCCCATAGGACAGTACCCGGATCACCGTACACTTTTTATGGCAATAACTTGCATATAAGCCTTTAAAATTTGATATTGATTTTTCATATTCGCGTTCCATAGACTTTAATAGGGTTTGCATGTTCGCTAGAACTTTTTGCCTGTTGGAGGTGTTCTGGTGCGAACCGAGAACAAACAGGGGGGGGGGGGGTGGTGTTCGGGTCATCCCTAGTGTGGATGTCTCCAGATGACTTAACTTCACAGAGGCTAATAATTTGTTTGACTAAGGGGCAGGGTAGGACTAGGTAGGAGGGCCAGTACAAAAAATATATGTTGGGCTGCTGGCCCCAAGTGGAGATGCTCCTGCATTCTGGCCTCAATCAGAGCAAGGCTGATGCAAAATTGGGAATGTAATGTGCTCAATTGCTAAAAGTAGTTGAATGATGGCATTTTGTATTTTATTTAGGCAAGTCAATATTTTCCAAGAGAATTAGTCATTTTTTTAAGCTCATAAAGTGCTTCTTCATTTACCATTCATCCCTTATAATCCATTGCTTGTAGTGTGTGTGTGTGTATATACAGTTGCAATAAAAAGTATGTGAACCCTTTTGGAATGATATGGATTTCTGCACAAATTGGTCATAAAATGTGATCTGATCTTCATCGAAGTCACTACAATAGACAATCACAGTCTGCTTAAACTAATAACACACAAAGAATTAAATGTTACCATGTTTTTATTGAACACACCATGTAAACATTCACAGTGCAGGTGGAAAAAGTATGTAAACCCCTAGACTAATGAGATCTCCAAGAGCTAATTGGAGTGAGGTGTAAGCCAACTGGAGTCAAATCAATGAGACTAGATTGGAGGTGTTGGTTACAGCTGCCCTGCCCTATAAAAAACACACACCAGTTCTGGGTTTGCTTTTCACAAGAAGCAGTGCCTGATGTGAATGATGTCTCGCACAAAAGAGCTCTCAGAAGACCTACGGTTAAGAATTGTTGACTTGCATAAAGCTGGAAAGGGTTATACAATTATCTCCAAAAGCCTTGCTGTTCATCAGTCCACGGTAAGACAAATTGTCTATAAATGGAGAAAGTTCAGCACTGCTGCTAGTCTCCCTAGGAGTTGGCGTCCTGTAAAGATGACTGCAAGAGCACAGCGCAGACTGCTCAATGAGGTGAAGAAGAATCCTAGAGTGTCAGCTAAAGACTTACAAAAGTCTCTGGCATATGCTAACATCCCTGTTAGCGAATCTACGATCCGTAAAACACTAAACAAGAATGGATTTCATGGGAGGATACCACAGAGGAAGCCACTGCTGTCCAAAAAAAACATTGCTGCACGTTTACAGTTTGCACAAGAGCACCTGGATGTTCCACAGCAGTACTGGCAAAATATTCTGTGGACAGATGAAACCAAAGTTGAGTTGTTTGGAAGAAACACACAACACTATGTGTGGAGAAAAAGAGGCACAGCACACCAACATCGAAACCTCATCCCAACTGTGAAGTATGGTGGTGTGGGCATCATGGTTTGGGGCTGCTTTGCTGCATCAGGGCCTGGGCGGATTGCTATCATCCAAGGAAAAATTAATTCCCAAGTTTATCAAGACATTTTGTAGGAGAACTTAAGGCCATCTGTCCACCAGCTGAAGCTCAACAGAAGATGGGTGTTACAACAGGACAACGACACAAAGCATGGAAGTAAATCAAAAACAGAATGGCTTAAACAGAAGAAAATACGCCTTCTGGAGTGGCCCAGTCAGAGTCCTGACCTCAACCCGATTGAGATGTTGTGTCATGACCTCAAGAAAGCGATTCACACCAGACATTCTAAGAATATTGCTGAACTGAAACAGTTCTGTTAAGAGGAATGGTCAAGAATTACTCCTGACCGTTGTGCACGTCTGATCTGCAACTACAGGAAATGTTTGGTTGAAGTTATTGCTGCCAAAGGAGGTTCAACCAGTTATTAAATCCAAGGGTTCACATACTTTTTCCACCTGCACTGTGAATGTTTACATGGTGTGTTCAATAAAAACATGGTAACATTTAATTCTTTGTGTGTTATTAGTTTAAGCAGACTGTGGTTGTCTATTGTTGTGACTTAGATGGAGATCAGATCACATTTTATGACCAATTTGTGCAGAAATCCATATCATTCCAAAAGGGTTCACATACTTTTTATTGCAACTGTATATATATATATATATATATATATATATATATATATGTATGTAGCGGCCTCACTCTCTCTTTAGCTTTATCAGTTATACGGCTGTTGTCTAGGGGTACCTGGGAGAGAGAGTGCAGGAACACTACGCCAAGCTCTCACCTCGTATGTGTATGAGGGTTGAGCAAAGTCACTTAAATTACCTTCGGGTCTGTTCTCTGCATACGGAGCCTCTGTTTGTTCCGTGGAGATGTGTCTACCAGTAATAGAGCCCCACACCATTAAAAGTCCAACACTCTTTTATTTCTCCATTTGCCAGGATGAACACAATCAGTTGAACTCTTGTAACAGACAGACAGGGGTGTGGATGTGAGTAGGCCCAGGCACAAATGAACTCTCCTATTCCTTTTGCATGCGAATAGGCTTGGTGCACGGTCTCTGCCACCGACTGTGAAGTTGGTAGCTGCCACCTACCGAGTGAACTGTTGCAGCCCCTGCCACAGGCCTGAATGTAACGGTCTCTGCCACCGACCTTAGAACATGGACCACCTTCCGTGTGAATACAGCCCCTGTTTGGAAAGGACATACATCCCAACGGTCTCTGGAGGCCCTGTCCCGGCACTGGCAATATGCTGCACCAGATCTACGGGAAGGTCACCTGCACGGTCCGTTACGCCTGGATTCAGGTATCCGATACTGTGGGCACCTTAGGAAGATTCCTCCCGGGCGGGACCCAGTGGAAGAAGCTGGGCCCCAGGCCTGAATGATGTACCTCACCCCAGACTGAGGGTGTCTGGGGTGACTCCCGAACTCCACGTGTCCAGGCCTAGGCCGCCTGGACACCGACCATGGACAGCAGCCCTCAGGCTGAAGGTGCCTGGGGCTCGGACCCCGTGGCGAAGATGTCCGCCCCCTTTATACCCTCTCCCAGCAAGCACGGCGGGTTCCCCGCCCCGCCGTACAACCGCTGCGAGAGGTCACAAAGGGTACGGCACTGCAGTGATGGTTCAACCCCCGGCCCAAAGTGACAGCGTGTCATGGATATGCAGTAGTGTTTGTCTGTCAGCTTACCTTCCTTCCCATGTGTTCATCTTAGAGGCCTGAACCCTTTCACCTGGCTTCCTTTATAATCTCCTCCCAGCCTGACTCCACCCCAGGCCCTATCACAGAACACTATATTAACCTGTGCACTGCAAGCCTGCTTTGCTGATCAACGTGTTTGTTAGGCATTGTGTGTTTGGGTTCCTGCCTGCCGTGTGCTACGTCTGTCTCTCTGTTACGTTATTGGCTTGTTCCCGACTATCCCTGTCTGCTCGTGACCCTTGACCTTCGGCTTGTCTTTCGTTATCCTTGTCTGCTTGTGGCCCTTGACTTTCAGCTTGTTATTCGTTACTCTTACATCTCGTGCTGCTGCTTCCCCTCTTGTCCCCTTATCCTACGGGGCGTGAGCTAGGAGACTCTAGGGGCCGCGACCTGGACCCAGCCTGCAGCATAACATCCTCACTACTAGAGGCTCTGGAGAAGACCTGCTGGGTCTTAGACTCCGCGCCCTGGGGAATCTTGGCTCTAGCTTCCCATAGGATCCCGGTTGTGCTCCTCTAGTCCGGCTTTCCACAACCACCCAGTTTCCTATCCGCAGCAGTCAGCCATAGGGTTCACTACCTTGCGGTGCACTCCTGTCCCCCTACGGTGTGCATCTGTCACCTGGCCACAGGTGACCTGACAGTTTGATCAGCCATGAACCCGGCTGACATCCCGCTCCCCGCGGATGATCCATTGCAGGGCATAGTTTGCAGACTTGAATCCCAGGAATCGAATCAGACTCAGGTGATGCGATTCCTCCAGGATCTGGCTTCTCGCTTCGAGCAGCTTCAGGCCTCCTTGGGAACCCTGAATCCGCAACCTCAAATACAACCAGCGGCTGCACCTATTGCACCAGTCGCAGCCACACACTCACTACAACTGCCAGCTCCGTACCGTTTCTCTGGGGACTCCAAGGCTTGCAGGGGGTTCCTTAGCCAATGCACGATTCATTTTGAGCTCCAGCCCCAAAACTTCCTGTCTGATCAGGCTAAGGTAGCCTATATCATTTCCCTCCTCTCTGGTGAAGATTTAGCCTGGGCAGCCCCTCTGTGGGAACTGAATGATCCAGTGGTTTCTAGCCTGTCTGGCTTCTTGAAACTTTTTCAGAATATCTTCGAAGAACCGGCTCGTGTCTCTTCAGCGGCCAGCGCCCTTTTACGTCTCCGCCAAGAGTCTGCTTCTGTGGGACAGTATGCCCTTCATTTCCGCATACTGTCGGCTGAGTTGAGCTGGAACAATGAGGCCTTAGTCGCAACCTTTTTGCATGGCCTGTCTGATAGAGTGAAGGATGAATTAACAGGAAGAACCATCCCCACTGATCTGGCCGGCGTTATCTCCTTGTGTAACCAGATCGATATTCTCTTTCAGGAGAGGACCTTAGAAAAGCAACGCCAGCACTCCTTGGTTCTTAGTCAGCCTGAGCTCCCCTCTCTTCGACCCGTAGAGCATCTCCTACCAGCTGAGGAACCCATGCAGCTGGGTCGGACCAGGCTATCCCCCGAGGAACGTGCTAGGCGCAGAACTCTTGGTCTGTGTCTTTACTGTGGGGGCAAAGGTCATTTTCGTGACACTTGCTCTCTTTGTCCAGAAAAACGTTCAGGTCCACTTCATCTGGAAAGTGGAGTATTGGACCCAGAAATATCACCTTCCCCTTCTCGTCTTCTGCTTTCTGTGTTCCTTCATGTTGGTGCTTCTTCTCATTCGGTCTCAGCATATCTGGATTCCGGAGCCGCTGGTAATTTCATGGACTGGGAAATCGCATCGTCCATGAGACTTACTCTTTTGCCCCTCACCACGCCATTGGTGGTCTTGGCGATTGATGGTACTGTTCTCCCAGGGGGACCTATCCGCTTTCAGACCCTCCCTGTTAAGATGTCGGTAGGGACACTCCACCAGGAGTGGATATCCTTCCTTATCTTACCCAAGGCCTCAACGCCTATAATTTTGGGTCTCCCATGGTTACAGCTCCATTCTCCTAATGTGGACTGGACTACTGGACAGATCCTGGCTTGGGGTCCCTCCTGTTCCTCGTCCTGCCTACCCAAGGTTGCCCCCTGTGAACCTGAGCCGGTCATTCATTCCAGGTTGCATAACCATTTAAATTTCTCTGTCCCTAACCACCCTTGGACGCACAGCCAGGCTAGCTTGTCTACAAGTCCTGCAGTCGCTACGTCTTGCAATGCGATTCAGGTAGTCGCTACACCTGACTCAGCTATTCACTCTGCCTCTGTACTAGTTATGCCAGTCCAGCCCATGCCCAGTGAGCCTCCTACTTTTTCTTGTTCAGGACATTCTGCTTGTCCTTCAGCTATTCAGCTTGACTCCGGCGACATGTCAGCTTCTAACCAACCTGACTTCAGGGTTCCACTGACATCTGCCCAGTCTGATGGTCCTGTGCAAGATGACCAGTTCCCCTTTAAGGGTCTAGGGGACCCTCCTCAGATTCCTGTTGATCCTCTCATGCCCTTGCTTATTCCTAGAGAGCCTTTGGTCCTCAATAGATCTTCTTGTCATCTCCCTACCTCGTTTTCGGTCTCTGAGGATAATCTTAAGTACGAGGTTAGACAAGTTCTGGATTCTCGGCTCTGCAGAGGCATTCTTCAGTACCTTGTGCATTGGAGAGGTTTTGGTCCTGAGGAGGTGTCTTGGATCGCTGCATCTGATGTCGCTGCACTTCATCTGTTGAGGAGGTTCCATCAGAGATTTCCCTTTAAGCCTGGGCCCAGGCGGGGGAGGGCCCATAAGAGGGAGGGTACTGTCATGGATATGCAGTAGTGTTTGTCTGTCAGCTTACCTTCCTTCCCATGTGTTCATCTTAGAGGCCTGAACCCTTTCACCTGGCTTCCTTTATAATCTCCTCCCAGCCTGACTCCACCCCAGGACCTATCACAGAACACTATATTAACCTGTGCACTGCAAGCCTGCTTTGCTGATCAACGTGTTTGTTAGGCATTGTGTGTTTGGGTTCCTGCCTGCCGTGTGCTACGTTTGTCTCTCTGTTATGTTATTGGCTTGTGTCCGACTATCCCTGTCTGCTCGTGACCCTTGACCTTCGGCTTGTCTTTCGTTATCCTTGTCTGCTTGTGGCCCTTGACTTTCAGCTTGTTATTCATTACTCTTACATCTCGTGCTGCTGCTTCCCCTCTTGTCCCCTTATCCTACGGGGCGTGAGCTAGGAGACTCTAGGGGCCGCGACCTGGACCCAGCCTGCAGCATAACATCCTCACCACTAGAGGCTCTGGAGAAGACCTGCTGGGTCTTAGACTCCGCGCCCTGGGGAATCTTGGCTCTAGCTTCCCATAGGATCCTGGTTGTGCTCCTCTGGTCCCGCTTTCCACAACCACCCAGTTTCCTATCCGCAGCAGTCAGCCATAGGGTTCACTACCTTGCGGTGCACTCCTGTCCCCCTATGGTGTGCATCTGTCACCTGGCCACAGGTGACCTGACACAGCGCCACCTGCTGGGCCGCAGGGAACTAGACATCACTGATGTCTTCACCCAAATTAACCATTCTGAAAAGTACATACCCGCTACACTCTCCCCCTGCTTATTTGACACTGGTCCCCAGTGTCTGGATCAAACTATGCCCAAAAGAGGCTGACATAGCCCGATCCAGAAACCGACTAAAAAATTTTAAAAATATAAAAAGTTTTGAAAAAAAACTTACTAAAACAGTTGTGCCTGAACCTGACATGAAAGGGGAGGGAAGGGAAACAAACAACTGTTAACAACAACAAAACATTTTTGCAAATCACACATTCACATTAACATTTTTCCCCACCCATCCTAACTAAGACCCGCCCCATTCTCAGCGGTCTTGATGGGACGCTCTCCTGCAGAGGGGAAAAGAAACGTTAAACACACATATCCCTGACACAGATGTTCGTGTGAGAACGAAAAAACTTCTCCGCAGAGAAATCATTTCCTTCTATAAGTGTGTGTGTGAACAGTGAATATCGGTGCGCAACACTGCCACCTGGTGACAGCGTCGCGGTAACTGCACTTGTTGAAAACTTTTCCCCCCATCTTCTTCTGTGGCTCTAACTACCCCAAAGTCCATGATCACTCTGCGGGATGGAAGAATAAAGAACAAACAACGGCAACAGTCCTTCAATTCCTCCAAAGAGCACAAACACCCGTTAAACTCGGGTACAGTCACTGGGTTTCCGGAAAAAAAACAACAACACCGGAAAGTTCAACAGCAGTAGAATAAAGCAAGAACGGAGTCTTTTTTTTTATCCTACAGATAGAATTTTGGGTGCAGAAAGACAAGGGGTTTTAAGTGCTGGTCCATTGTCTCTAAATGGTATTCGAAATCCTCCCCTTCTTTGCGTCGAATCAATACCTTGTCTGCGTGGATGTGCCGACCCAGCATCCATTCTGCCTTGCAGTCCTTGAACCGTTGAGATGCTTTGGCGGAACACACAAGGTACCTGCGGGCGTGTGGGACCTGAATGTGTGTCCACACGAAATCGTTGTACCAGCGTTCCTGGCAGACTTCCACTTCATATAAAAGTTCCTTGGGTAAGTAAGTTGGCAAATTTTTGGCAGAAGAGGCGTTGTAGTCTCGCCAGCGGAGGCATAGTAGTGCAGTCTCCCTCACCCGGTAAGACGATAGCGTCCGGGTGGCGAGGTGCCTTGATCACCTCCATTCTGGGCATAGGCGCCCGCAGCAACAGTCTCTTTTCCCCGGTGCTAGATGCAGGTGGCACCGGAGGTAGAAGGGCAGGCTGGGGACGGGATCCCTCCTCAGGCGCTGGTGCCTCCACCTTTGGTGTACTATCCCCTGTAGACATGGGTGGATCCCTGACTCTGCGGGACGAGGAGAGAGGGATCTTGTCCCAGCCCTTCTTAGCAAAAAGTTTGTCTATGATGACGTCGTCTCCCAGATCGGAGAGCGACTCCAGGTCGGAGGTGTCACACTCCTCCGCGGGCAGGTGGTTTGTAGTGGAGACTGAATCGCTACCTCCCGCGGGCACACAGGGCCGTGAATCCCCGACACCTCCGCCCCAACACCAAGTCCCTCCGCCCGGCTTACCTCGACCCAAAGTTGAGAAGGGATGTCCGAGACTCTTCCGACCGGATCCATCCGGGCCGGGCGTAGGCGGGCAAGATGATCCACCGCGACCTCTGCACGGGACTACCAGACCGGTCTTCCTCTTCAGCGGTGGACGCTGGGAAACAGTGCTGACCAAGTCAGCATCCTCGGATTTCTCCCGTATCTCAGTGATCGCGACCTCCCCTGCGGTCGCTGCAGTGCGCACAGGGATGGCTGTCAAAGCAGTGATTCCTCCTTCCTGAGTGGTGTTGCCTGTTGTGCGGTTGAGGTGGATGGTCCTGGGTTTCTCGATAGGTGGTTCCACCTCAAATAAGAACTTTCCGTAGGCCTCGCTGCGCCCAAATGGCTTCAGCTGACACACCAGTCCCGAACAGCCGGGACAAATCAAACCCAGGGCCTCAACGTCCATGCATGAGTACAGGGCGAATCGTCCCCGCGACTTTAGCCGGATCCCCGTATCGGTTATCGGAGCAGCAGTAGTCAAACTCGTGGTAGGAGGATGAAGTGGAATCCACGATGCATTACCGAACATGGTGACTCTCTGCTGATCCATTGCGCACTGCATGGTTGGCGTCAAAGTCCCCACGTGTAGTCCTTCACACGATTGGACTCCTCCCCCTGTTGCGCCCCAGTTCGCGGGCTTTCTACTTGCCTGGGTCACGCCCACGAACTGAGCAGGGAGGGTGTGCCTCGTGGCGCAGTGGCCAATATGGCCGACCTACTCTGAGCTCTTTCGGGCAGACATAGTTATATAGTTACATAGTTAGTCAGGTTGAAAAAAGACAAAGTCCATCCAGTTCAACCATAAAAAAAGAAAAATATATCGTACAATCCCATATACCCAATTCTATACCCACAGTTGCTCCATAGGAAGGCAAAAAACCCCAGCAGAGCATGATCCAATTTGCTACAGCAGGGGAAAAAATTCCTTCCTAATCCCCCGAGAGGCAATCGGATTTACCCTGGATCAACTTTACCTTTAAATGTTAGTACTCAGTTATATTCTGTACATTTAGGAAAGTATCCAGGCCTTTCTTAAAGCAATCTACTGAGCTGGCCAGAACCACCTCTGGAGGGAGTCTGTTCCACATTTTCACAGCTCTTACTGTGAAGAAACCTTTCCATATTTGGAGATGAAATCTTTTTTCCTCTAGACGTAAAGAGTGCCCCCTTGTCTTTTGTGTTGACCGTAAAGTGAATAACTCAACACCAAGTTCACTATATGGACCCCTTATATATTTGTACATGTTAATCATATCCCCCCTTATTCTCCTCTTCTCAAGAGTGAATAAATTCAGTTCCTTTAATCTTTCCTCATAGCTGAGCTCCTCCATGCCTCTTATCAGTTTGGTTGCCCTTCTCTGCACTTTTTCCAGTTCCCCGATATCCTTTTTGAGAACTGGTGCCCAAAACTGAACTGCATATTCCAGATGAGGACACGTTCAAACTCTGACAACTTCAGCTCCATCGTAGCACGAACACATCCCGGACCCGGAGCCCCCACGTGTAGCGACCTCACTCTCTCTCTATCAGTTATACGGCTGTTGTCTAGGGGTACCTGGGAGAGAGAGTGCAGGAACACTACGCCAAGCTCTCACCTCGTATGTGTATGAGGGTTGAGCAAAGTCACTTAAATTACCTTCGGGTCTGTTCTCTGCATACGGAACCTCTGTTTGTTCCGTGGAGATGTGTCTACCAGTAATAGAGCCCCACACCATTAAAAGTCCAACACTCTTTTATTTCTCCATTTGCCAGGATGAACATAATCAGTTGAACTCTTGTAACAGACAGACAGGGGTGTGGGTGCGAGTAGGCCCAGGCACAAATGAACTCTCCTATTCCTTTTGCGTGCGAATAGGTTTGGCGCACGGTCTCTGCCACCGAACGTGAAGTTGGTAGCTGCCACCTACCGAGTGAACTGTTGCAGCCCCTGCCACAGGCCTGAATGTAACGGTCTCTGCCACCGACCTTAGAACATGGACCACCTTCCGTGTGAATACAGCCCCTGTTTGGAAAGGACATCCATCCCGACGGTCTCCAGAGGCCCTGTCCCGGCACTGGCAATATGCTGCACCAGATCTACGGGAAGGTCACCTGCATGGTCCGTTACGCCTGGATTCAGGTAGCCAATACTGTAGGCACCTTAGGACGATTCCTCCCGGACAGGACCCAGTGGAAGAAGCTGGGCCCCAGGCCTTAATGCTGGGCCCCAGGCCTTAATGATGTACCTCACCCCAGACTGGGGTGACTCCCGAACTCCACGTGTCCAGGCCTAGGCCGCCTGGACACCGACCGCGGACAGCAGCCCTCAGGCTGAAGGTGCCTGGGGCTCAGACCCCCCTTTATACCCTCTCCCAGCAAGCATGGCGGGTTCCCCGCCCCGCCGTACAACCGATGTGAGAGGTCACAAAGTGTACGGCACTGCAGTGATGGTTCAACCCCGGCCCAAAGTGACAGCTCCACCTGCTGGGCTGCAGGGAACTAGACATCACTGATGTCTTCACCCGAATTAACCATTCTGAAAAGTACATACCCGCTACATATATATATATATATATATATATATATATATATATAGCGCTATACCTGCAGGAGCCGCTGGTGAATGGAGGTATCTCCCACCCTGCACAACCAGGCACAGAATTTTCCACCACATGCTGGAGACAAGAATCAGTCCTTGCAGCTTTGTTTTTGTATTTTATTAGGGGAATTGAACTTGGGTGGGGTTGAGGGTATTATGGGATGGACACTTGATCAAAATAACAGAACTCTTCAGGGACACAACTATATATAGCATGTATATACACTTCTTTTTCTACCTCCAGCACAATCTTGCTTGTAGAACAACAACTCCCAGGACCAGCTGGCACTGTTTGTTTGATTCAAAAAAAGCTCAGTTAGATCTTGTAGAAAATGCTGCAGCCCCTTTGGTAGTGTAGCAAAAAGTAGTCCCAGTGCCCAACTGTCCTCCTGTGGCTACTGATTCCAGCACCACGTCCTCAGGCACTGCCAGCTCACCTGGCTGCACCTGGCCCTTTCACTAGCCCTCCTGGCTAAGACTCCACAGTCCTCCCAGACTGACTCTGCATTCATCCCAGAGTGCTTGCACCCAGTCCTCTCAGGCATGCCTCTCAGTCCTCTGACTGTAACACTCACCAGCCCCCCTGGCTGTCTTTCTCCCTGGAGATTTGCCCGGCAGTGAATTCCTGCTGTCCTCCACTTGCTCTCTTTCCTCTGGTCAGGATACTTCTGTTTGTCATGAAGAAGGTCCCTTCCACACCTGAGCCCAGGCCTGAGGTCACCCCCACCAGACTAGGGGGCACCCTCAAGGGCCACCGACAGCCTAACACTCCATCTCCAGCTTCCACCAGAACTCCACTGCCCCCAGCTGGGCTAACCCCGAGAAGCTGAGGGGGCCTGCCCCCTGCCAAACCATCTGTTGGGGATTGGTCAGGGCCCTCAGAATTCTCCAGGCAGCTCCTCCTTGCCTCCACTCCCATTCTTCTAGAATCTTCTGTAAGTTTCTAGAAGTAGGGGGAGGTATTAGAGACGCTGTCTGTGAGTCATACCAGCCTCCCTGAGTCCCTCCCCTGACCCAGATATCACAAAACACAGGCTTGACTGCCAGCCTGACCATCTACCTACACTAACAGAAACACTATCACTCTAGAAACACAGCTAGGGGGAGAGAGAGAGAGAGACAGAGACCCTATCACTGGAAACAATTCATCAGTGACAGGATCCTTGAGAAGTTACATACTTTTTTCCTATGGTATCACTCCTTCACTATCTAGACCTCGCTGTTACCTCACTAGAAACTGATATTCCACAGCATTACAGGCCAATGAAGGACTGCATGCCTCACACCTTTCACCCAACTGATATGGCCATAAACAGCCTGATTCAATGCCAGATTAGGACTGCACCATTTAGTGCTTTGCTAGGTGAAGATATTGAGCACTTATCACAATTGGAAATGAGCATAATTGCTCACAGAGATACAATATTTTATCTAGTTTGAAAATCTCAACATGAACTGACTGATGTTTTTGTGATAACTGTGCGTGCAAGGTTTTAGTTTATCGGGCAAAACACTTAGTTGACAGTGGTGGATCAATATGCTACAGATGATGGGCAGAGATTGGTTATTCTTGGAAACATGTAAAAAGCTAGTCCTACTAGAAAGTCACTGTGTTTGAAAGAGTGAATAATGAAATGTTTATCTGTAGTGAACCTGAAATTCTATTTATAATTGCAGCTCCTAATCCATGTAAAAGTGGAAGGTTGAAGAGTGGAATAATACAAGTGGTTAGGTAATAATCACTAAAAGGGGCCTCATGCCAAAAAACAGCAGCCCCAAAGCAGGTAAAATTATCCAGAGTTCTGACTTTTTTGGCCCTACTTCTGACAATGGATCACACAAGAGCAGTTTGTTCTGCTAAAGCAGGTCCAGGCTCTGGATCAATCCTGACTTTACAGTCTTGATACACTGAGATGCCGGGAGCGGCAGCTGGCTCAACCTCAGCTGCTGACAGTGGCGGATCCAAGGGGGGGGGCAACAGGGCAATTGCCCCCCCCCCCCAGACCATCTGTCACACTCACTTTTTTTGCGCCTGATATTCCGAACTTTGGGGACCCGGTACTGGCCGGTCGTAGGACCCCTGGACCACAAACTTGGCACACATGTAGCCCGAAGTCTCTTCTACAAGTGTGCAAAGTTTGGTGTCTGGGGGACCTACGGCCGGGGAGCACTGATTTTTTAAATCCGGGCACCCCTCCCATAGACTCCAATGTTAAATGGTCACTTCTCCGGTGATTTAGCGGACCCGGTACCGGCCGGTCGTAGGTCCCCAGGACCCCAAACTTGGCACACATGTAGCCCCATGTCTCCTCTATAAGTTTGAAAAGTTTGGTGTCTGGGAGAAGCGATTTTTCAAAGCCGGGCACTCCTTCCATAGACTTCCATGTTAAACATCAGTCTAGTCATGGGCACAGTGAGGCATGGGCACAGTGAGGCAAAGTGAGGCAAGTATAAGCCTAGGACACCCTAGGCTTATACTTGAGTCAATAAGTTATCCCAGTTTTTTGGGGTAAAATTAGGTGCCTCGGCTTATATTCGGGTCGGTTTATACTCGAGTATATACAGTACTTGTTCTGCGGCTGCCGCTGCCTCTCTGAGTCTCTCTCTCAGTTTCTCACATCAGCCGATCAGCGGCGCTGAGAGAAAGACTCGTCTAATGTAGTTACGCGGCGCACTGACACGATACCAGGAGCGGAGGAGGAGGTGGGTGGAGCCTCTTCCCTGCACTCGCTGCTAACGCCTGGGCCGCTTGGCGTCTAGCAACGAGTGACGTCAGTGAGTCACGTCAGGCCGCTCTGCGGGCAGGTGCAATAGCGTGCAGCTCCACAGACGGGTAAGAAAGCGGGCGGCTCCGCTTGCGGCGCGGTTTGTTGTCGGGGGGCGGCGCGGTTCGTGGGCAGACCGTGCTGCTCAGTGTGTTGGCAGTGCAGGTGAGAGTGAGAGAGCAGGCTCAGTGTGGCAGCTGGCCAATCAGCTAGCCGGGAGCGGGGGAGCAGAGAGATGAGATCATCTCTCACCGCCCGTGCCTGCCCTGCCTTCCTGCAGCGACTTCCGCCCTCACTGTGCAGGCAGCAGAGAGATTACATTATCTGGGACACAGCAAGAGACAACCAAAACTACACCTTAGCAGGCAAGTTAGTGACAATCCGCAAGGTGTGTCAGGTGACGTGGCAAGTGATAATCCGCAAATTGTGTCAGGTGACGTGGCAAATGACAATCTGCATCTGGTGGCAGGCAAGTGACAATCAGCAAGGTGTGTCAGGTGACGTGGCAAGTGACAATCCGCAAATTGTGTCAGGTGACGTGGCAAATGACAATCTGCATCTGGTGGCAGGCAAGTGACAATCAGCAAGGTGTGGCAGGTGACGTGGCAAGTGACAATCCGCAAGGTGTGGCAAGTGATGTGGGAAGTGACAATCTACAAGGTGTGGCAAGTGACACGCTCAGGGCTCCCACTAATTGCAGGCGACGGTGGCAAGTGACACACTCGGGGCTCCCACTGATTCTGCATTGAACTAATTAATTTCATATTACAATGTAATAATAGAAATAATGCGCTTCAATCATCCTGACACCATAACAACCATGGTGCCGGGATGATTGAAGCGCCAACACCAACCATTTCCCCGATAAATTTCCCACAAAAAAAACATTTTTGGCAGTGCCCCTCCCGAGAAAAGACTCTGGATCCGCCCCTGGCTGCTGAGAGCATGACCCAAACAATCCCGCCCCTTTACAGCCCAGCGCTCCAGTGAGTGCTGGAGTAGTAGAGCATAGAGTGGTGACTGACAGTCAACGGCTCTCTGCTCAGAGTGGAGGGTAGAACTAAGCGATTAGCAGTGTTTGATCATTCAGTTCTTAGTGCAGAGCCAGCAGAGGACAGATGCAGCATCGGACCAGTGCTGCATTCACCTAGTTGAGTATAAATGTTTATTTTTTATAATCCCAAGCTTCTCTTTTATAGAACCTATTGAAATCTGTGGTGAGTTCCAGTACAATGATGAGCAAGCAAGGATCAGAGTGTGAGAATCATTCCTTTTGCTTTTCGATTGAAGATTTTTTTCCATGTGTAGCGGGGTCCTAAATTTAGGGGAAGTTTTTGAGTGGTAGTTGTGCTCAAACACTCCAATTGTCAGGATTCTGTCAACCATTTTATCCACAGGGAGAGTATTGGTGTGTAGTTCCCTGTGGCCTGCAGGTGGCGCTGCCATGGTAGGCCAGGGTTGAACCGCTGATACGGTGCTGTGCCTTGTGTGTCCCCTCTCAGCAGCCGTACCGTGGGTGTGGCATGCCTGCTGTGCATGCTGGGAGAGGATATAAAAGGGGCAGACGCTGCCTGTTTGGGCTTCTGTCCGTTCTGTCATGGTCGGGAGTCCTACCCCAGGAGTGTGTTCCTGTCCGCCCTGGGCACCTTTGGCCCAGGGGCAGAGGTCAGTGAATCAGTCCCAGCCCAGGCACCTTTAGTCCTGGCCAGGGCCGCCATCAGGGGGGTACAGGCAGTACACCTGTAAGGGGCCCGGATGGCCCCCCCTTTTTTTTGTAAGGGCCCCAGAGGTCCTTTAGGGGCCTGGAGTTCCCCAGGGCCCCGAATGTCAACCCCCCTTATTTAAAAAGAAAATTATAATTTTTTTATTATTAATTTTTTTATTTAATTCGTTTTTTTATTTATTTATTTAAATTTTTTTTATTTTTTTTTGTAAGGGGCCCAGAGGTCCATAGAGGCCCGGAGGTCCCCAGGGCCCTGGATGGAAACCTCCCTTTTTTTATTATTTTTTTATTATTTTTTTTATTATAAATTTTTTTATTGAATTTTTTTTTTTTTTTTTTTGTAAGAGGCCCAGAGATCCCCAGGGCCCCGGATGGAAACCTCCCTTTTTCTTTTTTTTTTTTTGTTCTTCTGCTTCTTCTCAATTGGTGGCACCCCCCCGCTTCTCAATTTGCGGCAGCCCCCCCGCTTCCCAATTCGTGGCGGCAGCACCCCCCCCCCCGGTTCTCCTCGGCTCCAGGGAGCCCATGCCTGAAGCTGTGTAAGGGGCCCCAAAATTCCTGATGGCTGCCCTGGTCCTGGGGCTGCAGCAAAGGCCTTGGGCCCAGCACTTTCGGCTGGAGCCCATCAAGGATCGAGGAATCCCAGGGTGCCACCTTGCGAGGGGACCTGTATCTTAGACGAGGAGGCCGGGGGAGGAGCTGTTCCGAGGGACCGGTGAGAAGTCACGGTGAAGGAAGGGTCCCGGTAACTCTCTGGAGGGATGTCTTCTCCTTACATAGAGGCCAAGTTTTGAAGCACCAAGTTCACCAGGTCTGTGGCAGAGACCAAGTTCACCCAGTCTGTGGCAGAGACTGTGAGTTTAAGTTGGAGTACCATTTGGCTGCTAGTCCTAGAACAGAGGCAGCCCAGAGCATGTGGGGATGCCATCCTCCAGCACACAGCACACTGAACACTGAGTGTGACTCACCTCAGTTCTCTCTTCCTGCAGCCCGATATAGAGATGCGAGGGGGAGCCATTACAAGTGAAGTTGGTGGAGACAGTGCGGGGTCCCAGTGTGAGGAATTCGTTCCCACACATCAGCACTCAGCAGTCACTAACTAGAACCCTCATCAGGAAGAGGAGTGCCCCTCCCCCCAGCACTGCCAGGCTGTCCTATGCTCACACTGGTGTTCAGACTGACACAGAGGAGAGAAGGGAGGAGAGAATTCTGGCACTTCGGTGCCCCCACTGATGCAGGCGCCCGGGTGAAAAGCACCCTTGCCTAAGATCGGCCCTGCCACTGCCTCCCCTGGCTGGGAGGAGGGGGTGGCTCAGGCTGCTGCGGCTGACAGCCAGGAGATCGTGCCACACTCTCCATATCCATCCCTGTGCGGGAGGCGGCCGCGGGCCTGCGGCAGTGCGGCTGAATGATGCTTGGCAAGTTGGCTGGTGGAGTCGCAGGGCAGGTGGGCCCCCAGCCAAGTGGGGCCCCCGGGCAACTGCCCAGCTTGCCCATTCGAAAAGACGGCCCTGGTCCCAGGCACCTTTAGTCCTGGGGCTGCAGCAAAGGGCAACCTTTTCCTATCAGAGACTGTTATTTTGCAAAGAGAAAATAAACTCTGCATTGGAGTTGCAGCTGGTGTGGACATTCAAGTTACTGGGGAGAACAAGGACTTATCTCTGTCATTTATAGAGGTGAGAAACATTCTCTGACTTTCTGACTGTGGAGAACCATCAACAACACCGCTCAACCTCCTTACACGGGAGGGTACGGGCTTGTGGCGTGGTGTGCCCTCTCTGCCTGCAAGGAGCCAAAACCAGGTAAAGGGGGGTCTGTGCACTACACATGGGGGCTCGAGTCCGGGATTTACACAGCAGAAGAAGCCCAGAGTTTGAACTTTGTTCCCCTGTGGAGTTCCTTGGAGGTCGGCCATATTTGAAAGAAAAGTGATATCGCCACGAGGAGAGCCCAAGCTGCGTAGTTCGTGGGCGTGCCTAAAGTGAGAAAGCCTGTGAACATTGCAGAAGATGGGAGGAGCCTCGCCATGTGATGAGTTGCATGTGGTGACTTTGGTGCAGAAAGGACAGTGCCCGATGAATCGGCAAGCGGGTAACATGGCGTCTAATGCCTCATGGATTCGGGTCACTTCAACCATGAATATGACCTTGTTTGCTGTTTCTGTTACCGACACGGGGATCCGACTGAAGCCTCGGGGTTGCTTCGCTCTCTATGTCTGGAGGGAGGCGGAGGCCCTTGGAGTGGTTTATCCCGGATGCCAGGGACTGGTGGTGCATCTTAGGCCCTTTGGAAGATGTGAGCAGTGCAAGGTGGAGCAGCCTACTGAAAAGCCTCGGGCCTTCCGTCTGAACTGCCTTACAGGTGCCACCACTTTGGAAGAAGGAACCAGAGCTTCCACAGTCACCCCTACGCGCACTGTTGAGACTTCGGAGGAAGTCGTTGATGAAAATGTTCCGGTCATTGAGGAACCGGAGACGGAGAAACCGGAGGATGTTGCCTCGGTAGTTACTGAATCCTCGCTCCCACCACCCAGGAGGAAGGTCGGCTATGTTAAAGCTTCCTGCGGTGTTGGAAGAGTCACACCCCAGCGCTTGCCCGGATCGGATGTGTCCATAGGAAAAAGTTCCGGACATCCTGCTTCAGCTACAAGCCGAGGTAAGCCGGGGAAAGGGATCTTGGCTAAGGTCCGAAGTGTCGGGAATGATTGGGTCAGGGACCCCAGAGCCCTTGAACTTGTCAGAGGCGGTGATTCCTCGTCTACGAGAAGATACTTGCCAGTGGAGTAATGTGATACTTCCGACCTGAAGTCAGTCTCCGATCCAGGGGATGATGTGGCCATAGACGAACTGTTTGAGCGGAAGGGTTGGGATAAGATGCCACTGTCCTCGTCCCGTAGGAAAAGGGACCCACCCATGGTCACTGGGGATGATACACACCGGGAGGAGGCCCAGGAGCCTGAGGAGGAATCTGTCCCATTGTCTGCCCTTCCACCATTGGAGATACCTGCACCTGTTGCCGGGATGGGGCGAGTGTCATTGCGGGCCCCTATGTCTGGTCCGGAGGCAGTGAAAGTGCCTCGACACCCGGATACCATAGTTCTACCAGGAATGGGAGATCGCGCAACCATGCCTCCGTTATCCAGGATGCAGCAGTTGTTCAACCAGAAAGTTGCAGCTGGATATGGGTGGGAATACCCGTACTTGCCAAAAGAGTTGCTATTTGAAGTAGAGGCCTATAGAGATCGGTGGTACGCAGACTTTCTCTGGACTTATCTAAAGGTACCCCAGGCCCGTAGGTACTACTCCTGTTCTGCCACAGCCACTAAGCAGTACAAAGAATGTAGAAAGTCCTGGATGCTTGGCAGGCATATCCACGCTGACAAAGTGGTTATCCATCGTAAGGATAAGGACAATGTTGAGTATCATATAGACACTTTTGACAGGAACTGGAAACCACTAGTGTTGCCGCATTCACAGTACTACCTTTAAGAGACTGGACTCTTTGTGTTTGCCCTTTGTTGTATTCCGGAGTATACTCTCCAGGAGCCCAAGAAAATTTGCCCTTGCTGATGGGGTATTCTACTTTGTTGGAAGAGCAGGAGCTGTTGTTTTTTCTTTCTCCTCTCACAAAGCCTGAAAGACAGTGACTTTTGGGGTAGAAATAGTTCAGGGCCACAGTCGGGTTCAAGAAGAAGAGGATTCGTCTTCAAGAGGAAAATAAAGTTTTTCTTCAGGACAAGTGTCTTGACGGTAGCACTTCCACTAGGTGGCGGTGTTGCGTAACTCTTGCATTGCATTTCAAATGTAATTTACTTGTTAGAAGGAAAAGGTTTTTCCTTCGGGGAGAATCTTTTCTCTTTTACTGTACATAAGTTAGAATGTCAAATTATTGGTTGTGTGTTTTTATCTTCCCTCTTCAGGTGGACACCAAGCAAATCACTGAGCATGGGGTGGATTTAGCTATTGCAGTTGGGGAGGGGAATGTAAATGATAAAATGTGTTTTATGTGACATTGAGAATGGGATGTACACATTTTGGTTTCTCCTACTCTTTCTTCATCTCTTCAATTTAACTCCCTTTTCCCCATGTTTAAGTTCCGGCACAAACAAACATATTTTTCAAATTAGTTTTTTTGTAGATAGTTTCTGGAATAGGCCTATGTTGACTCAGGCTTGAGAGGCATAAGTTTGCTCCAGACACTGGGAACCAGTGTCTATTTAGTGGGGGGAGTGTGTAGTGGGGTCCTAAATTTAGGGGAAGTGTTTGAGTGGTAGTTGTGCTCAAACACTCCAATTGTCAGGATTCTGTCAACCATTATATCCACAGGGAGAGTATTGGTGTGTAGTTCCCTGTGGCCTGCAGGTGACGCTGCCATGGTAGGCCAGGGTTGAACTGTTGATACAGTGCTGTGCCTTGTGTGTCCCCTCTCAGCAAACATACCGTGGGTGTGGCAGGCCTACTGTGCATGCTGGGAGAGGATATAAAAGGGGCAGACGCTGCCTGTTCGGGGTTCTGTTCATTCTGTCGTGGTCGGGGGTCCTACCCCAGGAGTGTGTTCCTGTCCGCCCTGGTCACCTTTGGCCCAGGGGCAGAGGTTGGTGAATCAGTCCCAGACACCTTTAGTCCTGGGGCTGCAGCAAAGGCCTTGGGCCCAGCACCTTCGGCTGGAGCCCATCAAGGATCGAGGAATCCCAGGGTGCCGCCTTGCGAGGGGACCCGTATCTTAGACGAGGAGGCCGGGGGAGGAACTGTTCCGAGGGACCGGTGAGAAATCACGGTGAAGGAAGGGTCCCGGTAACTCTCTGGAGGGATGTCTTCTCCTTACATAGAGGCCAAGTTTTGAAGCACCAAGTTCACCAGGTCTGTGGCAGAGACCAAGTTCACCAAGTCTGTGGCAGAGACTGTGAGTTTAAGTTGGAGTACCATTTGGCTGCTAGTCCCTTCCTAGGGAGACTATCCATTTTGAATGAGCCTACTTGAGAAGCCGAGCAGTGAAGTTATTGTGTTTGTGCCTGGACCTCTCCCACACCTTATGCTGCCCTGTCCTTTACTCCAACCTTTTCCTATCAGAGACTGTTATTTTGCAAAGAGAAAATAAACTCTGCGTTGGAGTTGCAGCTGGTGTGGACATTCAAGTTACTGGGGAGAACAAGGACTTGTTTCTGTCATTCATAGAGGTGAGAAACATTCTCTGACTTTCTGACTGTGGAGACCCATCAACAACACCGCTCAACCTCCTTACACGGGAGGGTACGGGCTTGTGCCGTGGTGTGCCCTCTCTGCCTGCGAGGAGCCAAAACCAGGTAAAGGGGGGTCTGTGTGCTACCCATGTTTTTTCCAAAAAGTGGAAAATTGTCTTAATCTGTGAAAATTGGTTTTCATACTATTTAGGATTACAGTAATCAATATTTACATGTTGTAATATCTAATAAATTAATAAAAAATCTAAATATGTATCATATATAAATATAGGTGTATTTTTATTTCGTGCAAACGCATTGTGCACTAAAGCTGTAGCCAAAAGGAAAGTACCGTATTTATCGGCGTATAACATGCACTTTTTTCCCCTTAAAATCAGGTGAAAATCGTGGGTGCGTGTTATACGCCGATACCCACATATCCCCGTCGATCTCCGCTGACTGTGAGCGGAGCGGAGCGATCGCCGCCGAGATACACATAGCCGAGTGTACTCAGCTTTTCTCGGCTCCGGTCACAGTCCCGCCATTGGACCTGTGTTATGTCCATCATAGGGCGGGACTCGGCGTGACTGTGAGCAGAGCCGAGTACACTTGGCTATGTGTATCTCGGCTCCGCCCAGTCCCTGCGTTCTCGGCGGCGTTCGCCCCGCTCTGCCCTGTCTCGGCGGCGATCTCGGCGGCGCCAAATTTCAATTCGGTCAAGGCTGCAATGGACACTGGGGGGCAAGGCTGCAATGAACACTGGGGGGCAAGGCTGCAATGGACACTGACAAGGCTGCAATGGACACTGACAAGGCTGCAATGGACACTGACAAGGCTGCAATGGACACTGGGGCAAGGCTGCAAATGACACTGATAAGGCTGCATTTAAATCTAAGTTTTTTTTCCTTAAACTTCCCTCCTAAAAGTTTTTTTCCCTAAAATTCCCTCCTAAACTTGGGGTGCGTGTTATATGCCGGCGCGTGTTATACGCCGATAAATACAGTATATGAAGGCAAGTGTTGTACATGACTGATTCAAGGCTGGACCATTGCTTCAAAAGCTAGCACCCAGAATGAATCCCAAGGCACAAAGGTTACAAACTGTGCCTTCAAAGTATTCTTCTATTCTATCTGTGGTAGACCAAGGATTTATTCTAACCTTTGTGACTTACATTCCTATTTGTCTTACCTAAAGTCTCAGTGGAAATTAGACTCAATCACAAAACACTACAAAATACACTGTAACTAACAATAACAAAACAATTTTTTGATAAAAAATCTAGAAACAACTATGTTTTAAAACTTACATCAGTTATCTTGCTTAAAGCAGTTTCCATCAAGAAGGGATTGAGTGTCTAAAGTAGAATTTGCTGAGATGTGATTGGCAAGGGAATGCAATTTGATGGAAACTTCTATCCGGCAGAATGTGTTCTGAAGGAATTCATAAGCAAAGACCAAAGACAAGATACCTATAATCCCCACATTTTCTCTTTCTATCAAAATCTTATCAAACTTTAATAAATATACAAAAGGCCCTTTCTCTATAGACACAACAATAATTTCAAAGAAAAAAACAGGGTTGAAAAAAAGAATGTGTCAGCTTATATATTTCATTCTAATGAATGCAGGCAAATCAAGACTGATTCTTTAAACTAATATGTTTTGCTGTATTACTAATTCACAAAATAGTTATGAATTTCTTCACAAAGAATGAACAAAAACTCCCATGTTGGAAGTGTTGTGGTCTAAATGAAATAAGGCAGCCAGTGCAAATCCCCTTGTCACTGTGCTTCTGTGTTCCAAGGTGTTGGTGTGTTTTTATTTACACTTTTTTACACTTTCTTCGTGAAATGGTAGGGGTACAATGTACCCCTTACCAATTCACAAAGCGGGGGCCGGGATCTTGGGGTCCCCTTTGTTAAAGGGGTCTTCCAGATTCCGAAAAGTCCCCCGCCCGCAGACCCCCACAACCACCGGGCAAGGGTTGTGGGGATGAGGCCCTTGTCCCCATCAACATGGGGACATCCTCCCCATGTTGAGAGCATGTGGCCTGGTACGGTTCAGGAGGGAGGGGGGGGCGCTCTCTCGTCCCCCCTCTTCCCCTGCGGCCGGCCAGGTTGTGTGCTCAGATAAGGGTCTGGTGTGGATTTTTGGGGGGACTCCACGACATTTTTTTTTTAATTTGGGGTGGAGTTCCCCTTAAAATCCATGCCAGATCTGAAGGGCCTGGCATGGATATTTAGGGGGAACCACACGCCATATTTTTTTTTAATTTGTGGCGGGGTTCCCCTTAATATCCATTCCAGACCTGAAGGGCCTGGTAATTGAATTTGGGGGAACCCCCACGCTTTTTTTTTTTTTTTATCAATGACTTTTCTATGTATTGATAAAAGCCGACAATTCATTAATAGCCACGAGTGAGTTTTAAATGACTTTTTTTCCTTCAAAAATGACATTTTATGCAGGGACAGTTCTAAGCACGGGAAACATGCGCCACTTTACATGCATATCATACACACCCCCCATGTACGAAATTTAAAGGAAAATTTCACTTTTATTTTTTCATTTTAAGCATTATTAAAATCACTGCTCCCGTAAAAACGTAAATTTCTTTAACTTTTTTTTGCATTAATACATGTACCCTGGGGCAGGACCCGGGTCCCCAAACACTTTTTAGGACAATAAATTGCATATTAGCCTTTATAATTAGCACTTTAGATTTCGAACGTTCGAGTCCATTGTATTTAATAGGGTTCTAAAGTTCACGCGAACATTCTGTCTGTTCGCAGGTTCTGGTGCGAACCGAACGGGGGTGTTCGGCTCATCCCTGGTCTGTTGTACCATGTACTTGTATGAGAAAGTATCCTGTGCTCTTTGTATTGCTTCCTTTGTGTGAAATACCTGGTGATCCTGCCAGTCCCTCTACATTCCTATTAAAAACTGACCACACTAAGCAGGAGCACACACTGTGGTCAGTTCTGTAACTGTGCTGGGAACTCAGTGTACTCTCTTCCAATTATCAGACTTGTCCTGACAGCCATTCAATGGGAAGCTCAGTGTAATGCTGCTTCTCCTCCTCCCAGCTCTTATGCAGCTGAGAACAGAGGGAATGTGATCAAAAAGGTATTTATAATGTACTTTTATATATCTACAAAAATGTTTTGCCTTTCACTTCTATTTTAAACTGAATGGGTTGTTTTACAAGGTGATCGTTTACTATAACTAAATCCATTAGCTCCTAAAAACTGTCTAAACCCAAATACAACTAAATTTTTTTACTGTTAACCAACTGGAAACCCATGGAGTGCCCGTACATAGGATTTTTCAAAGACTTTTAATAGTATACAATAAATTTTCCTATTTGCTTAAAATCTATGTCTTACAAATAAACATGTAACCACTTTAATACCGGGCACATTCACCCCCTTCCTGTCCAGGCCAATTTTCAGCTTTCAACGCTGTCACACTTACAATAACATTTGCGCAGTCTTGCAGCACTGCACCCATATGAAATTTTTACACAAATAGAGCTTTCTTTTGGTGGTATTTAATCACCACTGGGTTTTTTTTCCCCCTCAGTAAAAAAAGACCAACAATTTAAAAAAGTTTCTGTTATAAAATTCTGCAAATAAATAATCTTTCTTCATACATTTAGGCCAAACTGTATTCTGCTACATTAATTTGGTAATAAATAAAGCTTTGCCCAATCAGGCCGTAGAATTCACTGTGCAGCGCAGGATGTTCGTCTGGGCGAAACACCCTGCAAGTTCAGGTGTTTATGGCCAAACCATTTGCCCATCCCTATTTGGACGTTATCCACACTATCAAAATGGTAATATAAAGGGAGAAATGAGGCTGGTGTGGACTGTGTGGGCACCATATGTGAACTATTTTATTTATATATATATATATATATATATAATATAATATAATATAATATATATATTCTATATAAGGTGGATAACACAACTATCAAAATGGTGTTCTTTCTCATGTTCAAATCCTAAATCACGATTTCATGAACAATTGACTTGGTAATTCCCATTTCCTCTGCAATTATTCTGATAGTGAGCCGTCGGTCACGGTTGAGAACAGATCTCACTGCATCCACGTTGTGTTCTGTTTTTGACTAACAGCTCACTATTAAAATGGTTGCAGAGGAAATGGCAATTACCAAGTCAATTGTTCATGAAACCTTGCTCAGGATTTGAACATGAGAAAGGATTTTGGTAGTGTAGATAATGTCCAAAGAGCCACTACTAGAGTTGAGCGGACACCTGGATGTTCGGGTTCGACGGGTTCGGCCGAACTTTGAAAAAAAGTTCGGGTTCGGGACCGAACTTTAACCCGAACCCCATTGAAGTCAATGGGAACCCGGACTTCTAAGGACTAAAAAGGCTCTAAAAAAGTAATGGAAAGGTCTAGAGGGCTGCAAATGGCAGCAAAATGTTGTTAAGAGCATGGCAAGTGCTCTGCAAACAAATGTGGATAGGGAAATAACTTAAAATAACATAAAAAAAATAAAAATAAAAATAATAATCTTGACCTAGGAGGACGAGGTCCATATGGAGTAGGAGGTTGAGGTGGCGGTGGATGTGGCTGTGTAGGTGGAAGCGGCGGTGGAGGAGGACGAGGTAGCCAACACTGGTTCAAAAATACAACAATGGCTGGGTAAGGCCGGTGATGTGTCGAATTCTGTCCCCCGTCAAATAGTGTCCACCCTGTACTGCGCTTGCTCAGTATGTAGGACAAGGGGATTTCGAAAATCTCCCAGGACGAACGGCGCCTGCGTGGTGAGTTCAGGTGAAGGCCACACCATCCGTGGTTCAAGCCGAGCCAAGTGAGGCCGTGCCCGAAGCGTGGCGATCGAACCGAGCCCGTGAGGGGCCCTGTTACTATGTGCTACCGTATGTCCACTTGGATGGTGGGGCTTGAACCTGCACTCACAGCGCAGGCGCCGTTCATCTTCCGAGATTTTGTGAATCTCCTTGTCCTCTGTACTGCGCAAGCGCTGCGCCTTCGCAGTATGGGCCGGACACAATCCGATGGCCGGACAGTTTTTGTCACAACACCGGTATACATGTCTATTCTGCACAAGGTACGGACAAGTCCTGTGGGATCCATGCCTGGTTAATATTAATGAACGTGAGCTTGTCCACATTGGCTCTGGACAGGCGGCTGCGCTTGTCTGTGATAACGCCCCCCTGCCGTGCTAAATACACGTTCAGATAATACACTGGCTGCAGGGCAGGCCAGCACCTCCAAGGCATAAAGGGCAAGCTCAGGCCATGTGCCCAATTTGGAGACCCAGAAGTTAAAGGGGGCAGACCCGTCATCCAGTACGTGTAGGCCTGTGGACACATACTGCTCAACCAGGTTGGTGAAATGCTGCCTCCTGCTAAGACGTTCCATCTCAGCTGGTGGTGCTGGTTGTTGTGGCGTGCTGACAAAGCTTTTCCACATTTCAGCCATGCTAACCCTGCCTTCTGAGGTGCTGCCGGTGCCCCGGCTGCGTTGGCGACCTCTTCCTCCTCCTCTGCCTTCGCCTTGTGCTTCCACCGTACGCCCGCTGTCAGGTGGGAATGCCACCAGCAGCGCGTCTACCAGCGTGCGCTTGTACTCGCGCATCTTACGATCCCGCTCCAGTGAGGGAATTAAGGACGGTACGTTGTCCTTGTAACGGGGATCCAGCAGGGTGGCCACCCAGTAATCAGCACCAGTTAAAATGTGGGCAACTCGGCGGTCATTGCGGAAACACTGCAGCATGTAATCGCTCATGTGTGCCAGGCTGCCCAGAGGCAAAGAAAAGCTGTCCTCTGTGGGAGGTGTATCGTCTGTGTCCTCTGTATCCCCCCAGCCACGCACCAGTGATGGCCACGATCTGGTCTGGGTGCCACCCTGCTGTGAAAATGGCTCCTCCTCCTCCTCCATCTCCTCCTCCACCTCGTCATCCTCCAGAACTGTGCCCTTTCTGCCGGACAATTGTGTACCTGGCGTTTGTTGGTGCAGGAACCCACCCTCGTAGCCACTTGTGAAAGACTGCCCTGAAAGCCTTTGAAATGATCCCGCTTCCTCCTCCTCCTCATCCTGCTGTGCCACATCCTCTTCCATCATCGCCCGAAGCGTTTTTTCAAGGAGGCATAGAACTGGGATAGTAACGCTAAGAACGGCGTCATTGGCACTGGACATGTTGGTGGAGTACTCGAAACAGCGCAACAAGGCACACAGGTCTCGCATGGAGGCCCAGTTATTGGTGGTGAAGTGGTGCTGTTCCGCAGAGCGACTCACGCGTGATTGCTGCAGCTGAAACTCCACTATCGCCTGCTGCTGCTCGCACAGTCTGGCCAGCATGTGCAAGGTGGAGTTCCACCTTGTGGGCACGTCACATATGAGGCGGTGAGCGGGAAGGCCGAAGTTACGCTGCAGCGCTGACAGGCGAGCAGCAGCAGGGTGAGAACGCCAAAAGTGTGCACACACAGCCCGCACTTTCTGCAGCAGCTCTGGCATATTGGGGTAATTTTTAAGGAACCTCTGGACCACCAAGTTCAGCACATGCGCCAGGCAAGGGATGTGCGTCAAACCGGCTAGGCCCAGAGCTGCTACGAGATTTCGCCCATTATCGCACACCACCAGGCCGGGCTTGAGGCTCACTGACAGCAACCACTCATTGGTCTGTTGTTCCATGTCCCTCCACAACTCCTGCGCGGTGTGGGGTTTTTCCCCCAAACAGGAAAGTTTTAAAACTGCCTGCTGTCGTTTACCCCTGGCTGTGCTGAAGTTGGTGGTGAAGGTGTTACGCTGACCGGATGAGGAGGCAGTAGAGGATGAGGAAGCGGAGTAGGAGGAGTTAGCAACTGGAGGCAAACTGAAGCGCCCTGCAATCCTCGGTGGTGGAAGGACATGCGCCAAACTGCTATCTGCCTCAGGCCCAGCCGCCACTGCATTTACCCAGTGTGCTGTTAGGGAGATATAACGTCCCTGACCGTGCTTACTGGTCCACGCATCCGTAGTTAGGTGGACCTTGCCACAGATGGCGTTGCACAGTGCACACCTGATTTTGTCCCCCACTTGGTTGTGCAGGGAAGGGATGGCTCGCCTGGAAAAATAGTGGCGGCTGGGCACGACGTACTGTGGGACAGCCAATGCCATCAGGCTTTTAAAACTCTGCGTCTCCACCATACGGAATGACAGCATTTCAAAGGCCAGAAGTTTTGAAATGCTGGCATTCAGGGCCAGGGATCGCGGGTGGCTAGGGGGGTACTTCCTCTTCCGCTCCAATGTTTGGGAGATAGAGAGCTGAACGCTTCCATGGGACATTGTGGAGATGGTCGGTGACCCAGGTGGTAGTGTTGCTGGCAGATCCTCTGTTTGCGGGGTGGTAGGTGCCACTGTAACTACAGAGGTGGATGAAGAGGCCGAGACTGCAGCAGAAGAGGAAGCAGGAGGAGCCAGAGACCTTTCTTGGTTTTTGAGGTGTCTACTCCACTGCAGCTCGTGCTTTGCACTTAGATGCCTGGTCATGCAGGTTGTGCTCAGGTTGAGAACGTTTATGCCTCGCTTCAGCCTCTGATTGCACAGCCTGCAAACCACTTGTGTCTTGTCATCAGCACATTGTGTGAAGAACTGCCACGCTAGGGAACTCCTTGGACCTGGCTTTGGTGTGCTCTGTCCCTTGCTGCGTTGGGCAGTAGCAGACATACTGTCTAGGGGATGGACGCTCCGCTTTTGCACCCTGCTCCCTCTTCTGCTGTGCTGGTGGCTCTGTGCGACCACCGCCTCTTCCTCCAAACTACACTGGTCACCTGCATAACGTTCATTCCATGTGGGGTCGAGGACCTCATCGTCCTCCACATCATCTTCCACCCAGTCTTCACCCCTGCCCTCCTTGTCTGTCTGCACAATTGCGAAAGCAGCAGCAGTTGGCACCTGTGTTTCGTCATCATCCGAGACGTACTGCGATGGTCCTCCCATGTACTCATCATGAAATATAAGTGGTTGGGCATCGGTGCACTCAATCTCTTCCACTTCTGGGGCAGGGCTAGGTGGATGGCCCTGGGAAACCCTGCTAACAGAGTCATCGAAAAGCAGGAGAGACTGCTGCATGATTTGGGGCTCAGACTGCTTGGCTGATTTGCAAGGGGGTGAGGTGAAAGACTGATGGACATGGGTTTCAGGTGCTAACTCTGATCTTTCATCAGAAGAGTGGGTGGGAGACAATGTGAAGGAACCCGAGGCACTGCCAGCAACCCAATCTACTATCGCCTGTACTTGTCCTGGCCTAAACATTCGTACAGCCTCATTAGGCGCGACAAAATACCGCCGCAGGCTCGGTCGCCTACTCGCACCTGAGGAAGGTGTTTCACTTGTGCGTGTATCTGGCACAGATCCACCACATCCTCTCCCTGCAACAGGAGCTCCACCAGCAGCACCACGACCGGGGCCACCATGTCCCTTTGACCATCTCCTCATATTTTCCAAATTTAGGATGTTGCCCTAAATGGGTGTTTTTGGAAGAGCAGAACACACCCACAGTACGTAACCGCTGAATCGCACAGCTACAGAACTGCAGAAAATGCTATTAAAAAAAATGTTGTTTTTTTAGTATAGCACAGTAGGAGAAAACTATATAGAAATTGTTTATTTCACACACCTCCACATATGTATAACACACTGCAAACTATTTTTTGTGGCCCTGAATGGCTCTTTTTGCAAGCGTACATTAAAGTGCGGGTCTTTTTTTGCACGAGCAAAATAAAATGCAAATTTTTTATTTTTTTTTGCCCTATGGGTCTTTTGGAAAAGAGCACAATAAAGTGCCTTTTTTTTCCCCTAAAAGTTAGATTTTCTCTGACACTGGGCTCATGGCAGTGTAAAAAGACTGCACTGCAACACAAACAGGTAAACCTATGCAGATTGCTGATTTTAATCTCTGAATCTGGATTCCTATATAATATTCTCTCTCCCTGAAAGCACCAACACAGGAACCTGGCCCTACACTACACTATCTCTCCATCTTTTCCCTCAGATTGCAGAATCAGGACTACCTCATGTATTTTTCTATCTCTCCCTAAAAGCAGCAGCAGCAGACTAGATCCTCTCCTTATCTATTCTGAAGCAGAGTGACGTGTGTGCTGTGTGCCTCTAGCTTATATAGAAGCTGGGTCACATGTTGCACTGACCAATCACAGCCATGCCATTAGTAGGCATGGCTATGATGGCCTCTAAGGGCACACCAGCTAATCAAAAGGTGATTGGCTAGCCCCTGAAGCATTTCTAAATGCGTAATTAGATTGCCGAACCCGAACCCGGACTTTTGCGCAAAGTCCGGGTTCGGGTTCGGGAAAAAGCTAAAGTTCGGTACGGACCCGAACTTTACAGTTCGGGTTCGCTCAACACTAGCCACTACGCATGCTCTGAACGCCATCCCACTTGAAGACTTCCAGTGATGAAGCTATGAAAAATTGAAAAACCGCTGGCGGCATTGTATACTCTCAAAAGGTGCATACTTTGAAGGAGACAATGTTCAATTGTAAAATTTTTCAATATAATAATTTTAAAATATAATTCTCATTACTTTCTGGACACACCTCGTATATACGTTTTGCTTTAAAGCAGTGTACTGTGGGTGATTAATAGACATGTGCACACTGAAATATTTCGTTTCGGAATTTCGTTTTCGTCCGAAAAATGAATTTATTTAGTTACTCCCGAAATTTGTTTTTATTTATTTTGTTTTTCGTAAAAAAATGCATTCGTCCGAAAAGCCGAATTAAAGCGGGATTCCACCTGCGATTTTTTTTTTTTTTTTTTTAAGTCAGCAGCTACAAACACTGTAGCTGCTGACTTTTAATATGGCACTTACCTGTCCTAGGCGCCCGCGATGTCAGCCCCCCGAGGCCGACCCCTCGATCGTGGAGGGTCCAGGCGCCGCCATCCTCAGTAAGGGATACAGGCAGTGAAGCCTTACGACTTCACTGCCCGTTTCCTATTGCGCATGCGCGAATCTCGCGCTGATTTGTTAATGGGCGGCTGCTTTCTGGGATACATACAGTTACCAGAAGGCAGGGCGCCACATTCCCCAGAAGACACCGCGACGGAGGACGAGGAAGAAGACTTTGCCGCGGTGGATGAAGAGGCAGATCTGCAAGTTCCGCATAGCAACCGCCCTTTCTGGTGAGTAAAAATGTATTTATTTTTTCTATTTTATTTTTTCTATTTATTTAATGTATTTTCGTGTATTTTTTTTTTTTTTTTAGGGTGGAACACCACTTTAATTACGGTCGAATCTGTCATTGAAGGCTTATTGTGTCTGACGAAAGTTCTAAGAAGATTCGACGGAGCAGCTAAACTGTACGACGCTGCAATCGTACATTTCCGGTCAAATGTTCCGCCCACAAGCTATAGTAGAATTCTAATGTTGTATGACTAGTAATAATTATATTTATTAATTATTATTACTAGTCAACCAACATTAGAATTCTTCTATAGCTTATGGGCTGAGCATTTCACCATAAATGTCCGCTCGCTGCGATTGTATGTTTTTAGCTGCTTCGTCGAATCTTCATGTCTCTATATCTTTTCTCTTTATGTCAAATCTTTTCTCTCATTGTCGAATCATCTTGGACTAATAGAGTTAAAGGGGTTGTAAAGAGAATGTTTTTTTTTTTTTTTTAAATAACAAACATATTATACTTGCCTCCACTTTGCAGCTCGTTTTGCACAGAGTGGCCCCGAACCGGGTCTTCTGGGGTCCCTCGATGGCTGTCTCGGCTCCTGCCTGCAAGAACTGAACACCTTCATGTGAGCTTGCATGGTGGTAAGTTCTTGCGGGCATGCTCCTGTGATACAGCCGGCAGCTATAGCCGCTCACTGTATCACTTGGCCCCGCCCCCGGTGCGCCGTGTCATTGGATGTGATTGACAGCAGCGCGAGCCAATGGTTAGCGCTGCTTTCAATCCATCCACTCTAGCCAATCAACGACCAGGCTGAGCGGCGAAGAGGACATCGGGGGCGAGCGCAACAGGTGAACAGGCACAGGTAAGTAAAACGGGGGGGCTGGGGGGGCCGGTATTGTCGGATGTTTTTTCACCCTAATGCATAGGATGCATTAAGGTGAAAAAACGTGTACCTTTAGTGTCCCTTTTAAGGTTAGGCACATTTGACCAAAGGTTCGATAGACACAGATTGTTATTGTCAACGTCATGTCGAATCTCCTATCTATATCGAACTGTTGTCGCAACGAAAACGAAAATATAGCATTAGTTTATGTTGGATCTTTCAGATTTCAGATTCTGCGCTTTCGCTATCGTTTGTTAAAACTTTTGTTTTGTTAAAACGATAACAAAAATACCAGAAATTCGGACGAAAATGCATTCGGATGAAAAATGAATGCCCATGTCTAGTGATTAATAGTAAAGGTGATACTCAGACAATGCAATGGTTGTTATGGCATTATACTAATAGGACTTTGGGAAGTATTACCAATATTCATGGGTCCACGTTATTATAACAAACACAGCAGACAAAGTTTATGGTAAAATATACTTCTGCACTTTTTGGATTATAAAAGTTAAAACCCTTTTCTTGTTCATACATCACGGGACACAGAGCAGCATAGTCATTACTATGTGGGTTATATAGAATTACCTTCAGGTGCTGGCACTGGCAACTTCCAAACAGGAAGTACCCTCCCCTATATAAGCCCCTCCCATCCGGGAGTACCTCAGTTTTTTGCCAGTGTCTAAGGTGTTGGCCAAGGTTAACATGTATTCATCTGGGCTTGTGTACAGGTTCTCTGGGCCTTAGCAAGCTATTCCGGATCCGACCAAAAAAGCTTCATAGCTAAACGGTCGGTACCCGGGCCTTGCAGAGAAGAGCAGGGTTTTGCCTGTAATGCCTCTCTTAGGAGGGCTGGACCCTGGGATCCAGAGCTCTGGTCATACCCAAAACCAAGAGGCTATCTGTGCAGGGTGCTATACAGGTCCAGGGGAGTGGAATCCTTGGGAACCCGGTCCCTGAAGGTCTAGTACAATGCCTGCCGTGAGAGGTGAAGTTTGGGCTTCTGTGGACCAAACAAAGTCCTGCGGCGGGGAAAAGGTAAGTGGGGGCCCCTCAGGAACTTGGTTCTATTGAGGGGACCCCCAAGCCTAATATGTCTTTCTGCCTGTTACCTAAAGGGTATTCCCGCTAATAGCTGTATATGCCTAAATCCTAGAAATGTTTTTTCATAAGGGAAGTTTTAAAAAAACTGTAAACCTGGAAATGTTTTTCATAAAGGAGGTTTTAAAAAAAAAAGACAAAAGTGCGGTACCTGTGTTTGTCCACTAGAGGCCGCTGTGGAACGTCTTTTTTCTTGGGACTATTCCTTCCATGGTGAAAGTCCAGGCAGATGAGTGAGCTCTCTATCAGGGAAGCTGCATTCCTCTGTCATGCTGCCAAGTAGTTTCCTTCCATCCCCGAGTCCTGGTGAAACAGGGACCCTGGCTCTTCTCCCTACATGGCGCCAAGAGCGCACACGTGCACGCGTGTGCGCGCGCACACATGCTTTCTTTTTATAAGGTTTAGCTTCAAAAAAGGGGGCGGAGCCTGGCGGACGACGCGCTCTGTGCGCCCAGCGCTTCTGCGCATGTGCGGGCGTCCCAGCAAGATAAAAGGACTCAGTCCACGCTGCTTGCTATGGACACAGAGCATGAAAAGGAGCTGGTAGCATGGTATAGGGGCTTACAGCGGGCGGTTGATACAGGCATCCCCAGAAAGACGCATTAGTAGACACCCACTGATGTACATAGCAGCAAATTGTATTAGACTATTTCAGTAAGGGGTGTATTGCGGCTGGAATACCTCAGCTTTGAACTAAGGAATATGCCGCCTAAAAAACTCCGAGATATACCTCTCAGGAAGTGTAGGGGGTCTCCATCGGGCTCTGAGGATCTGGAGCAGTCATCTGCACCCTCCTCCCCTGAGAAATCAGAGGTTAATACCCATAAGGAACCCCCGGGAGTGCCAGGTACTGCGGCTGTCCTCAGTCCACCTGCTCCTGCATATATAACAGAGGAGGTTTTTTCCTCAACTCTGGAGGGATTGGAGCAGAGATTGGCTGCATTGATCGCTTCTTCTCTACAGGAAAGAAAGCGTGCCAGATCTCCATCACCTCCATTAGAGTGCCTGTTGGCAGAGCAACAGTCCCAGGAAGGGACCGACCTACCTGAAGGGGATCAGGAGGAGGTTAGCTCTGTTTTTGAGGAATCGACAGTAGATGAACCATTTTCAGCATCACAGACTGAAAGATTGTGGGTCCAGACCCTAACTGACATGGTTCGATCTGCATTTAAAATGCCTCTTGTTGAACCATCAACTACTGCTGTCTCCTCATTGGGGTCGCTAAAAGCTCCCCAGGTTAATTGCTCCTTTCCAATACATCCATTATTGGAAGGACTTATATACCAGGACTGGGAACATCCTGATAAACTATTTGTTCCGCCTAAAAGGTTTCCGGTGATCTATCCCATGGAGGAAAAGTTCACCCAGAGATGGAATGTTCCTACGGTGGATGCAGCCATCTCTTCTGTGAACAAATCACTGACATGTCCAGTAGATAATGTTCAAATGTTCAAAGATCCAGTGGATAAAAAATTGGAATCTTTATTAAAATCTGCTTTTTCCACAGCAGGGGCTGTTACACAGCCAGCAGTGGCAGCTATTGGAGTCTGCCAAGCTTTAAAGGATCAAATGAAAATGGTCCTGAGGGATTTGCCAGACCAACAGGCCCAGGCTCTGGCTGATCTGCCTAGAGCATTATGCTTTGCGGTTGACACCATCAAGGATTCTATCCATCAGGCCTCCCGCCTCACGCTGTCTTTGGTACATATGCGTAGGCTTCTGTGGCTCAAAAACTGGTCTGCTGAAGCTCCCTGTAAGAAGCTCTTAGTTAGCTTCCCATTTCATGGGGAACGCCTTTTTGGCGAAGACCTGGATAAGTATATCCAGAAGATTTCCAGTGGTAAAAGTACTCTCTTACCGAGTAAGAAGAGGTCTAGGGATCCATCTTTTAAGAGGACTACCTCTCCTATCCCTGCGACGTCTGCTACTAAGCAGTTCCGACGGCCTCCTCGGTCAAACTCAGGAGGTAAAAATCAGGGACAGCCACAGGGTAATAAAAAGCCCTGGATCCGAAGAGGTACTAAACCAGCCTCCAAGTCAAGCCTATGAAGGGCTGCCCCCACTCAAACGGGTGGGGGGAAGACTTCAGTTGTTCGCAGAGACCTGGCGGGAGACGATCAAAGACAGATGGGTGCTCTCCGCAGTAACTCTGGGATACAAGTTGGAGTTAAAAGAGTCTCCTCCGTCCCATTTTATGTGGTCAGGCATGCCAAGAGACCCTCTGAAAAGACGGTCTCTCCTATTGGCGTTAGAACAACTATTGCTCCAAGGAGTAATTATGGAGGTTCCTATGGAAGAGTGGGGGTTGGGTTTCTACTCAAACCTTTTCACAGTCCCGAAGCCAAACGGGGACATAAGACCCATATTGGACCTAAAGAGTCTAAACAAATTTCTAAACGTCCGGTCTTTCCGGATGGAGTCGATCCGATCGGTCACCGCTGCCCTACAAGGGGAGGAATGGTTAGCCTCGATCGACATCAAAGATGCTTACTTGCATGTTCCCATCTTTCCAGGTCATCAAAAATTCCTACGCTTTGCAGTAGAAGGGCGCCATTTTCAGTTCAGAGCCTTACCATTCGGTCTGGCCACAGCACCACGAGTGTTCACAAAAATTCTGGCCCCACTGTTGGCCGATCTAAGAACACGGGGTGTAACGATAATGGCATACCTAGACGACCTGTTGTTGATGGACCACTCAGTTGCCAAGCTAGAAGTGGTAATTGTCGATACAATCAAGTATCTAGAATCTCACGGTTGGGTCATCAACCTGGACAAGTCAGCCCTACAGCCAGTGAAAAACCTGGTATATCTAGGGCTACGGCTGGATTCAGACCAGAGGAAGATTTTCTTACCTCTAGACAAGGTATCCTCTTTGAGGGGCTTGGTCCGTCTGCTTTGTGCAAAAAGACAGCCGTCCATACGCCTGTGCATGAGGCTGCTAGGAAAGATGGTAGCATCATTCGAAGCTGTGCCATACGCCCAATTCCACTCAAGGAATTTACAAAGGGCCATATTGTCAGCCTGGAACGGAAAAGTTCAGGCTCTAGACTTCCCGATGGCTTTGTCCCCTTCCGTTCGGAAGAGTCTCTGCTGGTGGTTGATCCCCCAGAATCTCCAGAAGGGAAAACCCTTCAGCCCGATATCTTGGAAGGTGGTCACTACAGATGCCAGCCTTACAGGCTGGGGGGCAGTACTGGAGCAATGGTCTCTCCAGGGCAGATGGTCAAATGTAGTAAAAACCCTGCCCATCAATCTCTTAGAGATACGAGCAGCCCGGTACGCCCTAGTAGCCTGGACATCCAGACTCCAAGGGTCCCCTGTCAGAATTCAATCAGACAATGCCACAGCAGTGGCATATATAAATCATCAGGGAGGCACCAGGAGTCGTGCAGCCCAGAGGGAAGTAAGTCACATCCTGGAATGGGCAGAAAAGCATGTCCCATGTATATCAGCTGTCTTCATTCCAGGGGTGGAGAATTGGAAGGCGGACTTTCTGAGTCGCCAACAGTTATGCCCAGGGGAATGGTCCCTTCATCCCGAGGTCTTCCGAGCAATATGTCAGCGGTGGGGAACACCGGATGTAGATCTGCTAGCATCCAGATTCAACGCAAAGGTGGACAGATTTGTCTCCCGGACAAGGGATCCCCTCGCTTGCGGCTCGGATGCTCTGGTGTTCCCTTGGGATCAGTTCAGACTGATATATGCATTCCCTCCGCTACAATTGTTGCCTCGACTCCTTCGCAGAGTCAGGTTGGAGAAGAAGCCGGTGATCCTGGTGGCTCCAGCGTGGCCCCGAAGGGCCTGGTACGCGGAGATCATCAAAATGTCTGTGGGGAGTCCTTGGACCCTTCCACGTCGTCCGGACCTGCTTTCGCAAGGACGATATACCACCCTTCCTTACTAACTCTAAGTTTAACGGCCTGGCTATTGAGTCCCACATCCTAAAGAAGAGAGGTCTCTCTAACTCTGTGGTATCAACTATAATCAATGCCAGGAAGCCTGTATCCAGGCAGATCTACTATAGAGTTTGGAAGGCGTACATCACTTGGTGCGAGGCCAGAAAATGGCATCCACGTAAGTACGTTATAGGCAGAATTCTGGACTTCCTGCAGTGGGCTGTAGACAGGAAGTTTGCCTTAAGTACTATCAAGGGCCAGGTTTCGGCCTTGTCAATACTATTTCAAAGGCCCCTGGCTATGCATTCACTTGTCAAATCCTTTATGCAAGGTGTGACTCGTATTATTCCACCGATTAAGGCTCCCATATGCCCATGGGATCTAAATTTGGTTCTGTCGGTTCTGCAGAAGCAGCCATTTGAACCTTTGCGGCACATTTCCTTGGTTCTACTCACCAGGAAATTGATATTTTTAGTAGCCATATGCTCGGCTAGAAGAGTGTCGGAATTAGCCGCCATGTCCTGTAAAGAGCCATATCTGGTTATCCATAAGGACAGAGTAGTATTACGTCCTCACCCAGCCTTTCTTCCTAAGGTGGTATCGAGGTTTCACTTGAACCAGGATGTGGTTCTTCCTTCTTTTTTCCCCAAACCAAGCTCGGTAGAGGAAAAGTTATTGCATTCTTTGGATGTAGTAAGAGCAGTTAAAGCTTATCTAAAAGCCACTGCTCAGATTCGTAGAACGGATTCTCTGTTTGTTCTGCCGGAAGGCCCCAGAAAGGGTCAGGCAGCATCAAAATCTACTTTAGCCAAGTGGATTCGACAGGTCATAATACAAGCCTATGGCTTGAAAAGTAGACCGCCTCCGTTCAAAGTTAGGGCGCACTCCACGAGAGCAGTTGGAACTTCATGGGCAGTGCATCACCAGGCCTCCCTGGCGCAAATTTGTAAGGCCGCAACATGGTCTTCAGTACACACGTTTACTAGGTTCTACCAGGTGGACGTGAGAAGTCAGGAGGATGTCGCCTTTGGGCGCAGTGTGTTGCAGGCCGCAAAAGATCCTCATGCCTGATGGCGCCCAGCTTATGTATGGTGTATCCCCCCCCCTCATGTGGCATTGCTTTGGGACGTCCCACATAGTAATGACTATGCTGCTCTGTGTCCCGTGATGTATGAACAAGAAAGTAGGATTTTTAAAACAGCTTACCTGTAAAATCCTTTTCTTGGAGTACATCACGGGACACAGAGCTCCCACCCCTCTTTTGGGGACACGTATTGCTTTGCTACAAAACTGAGGTACTCCCGGATGGGAGGGGCTTATATAGGGGAGGGTACTTCCTGTTTGGAAGTTGCCAGTGCCAGCACCTGAAGGTAATTCTATATAACCCACATAGTAATGACTATGCTGCTCTGTGTCCCGTGATGTACTCCAAGAAAAGGATTTTACAGGTAAGCTGTTTTAAAAATCCTACTTTTGTGTTCTTTTTTGGCTTTGGATGGAAATTAAAACTCCCAATCCATTGTAATTTTATGGCTCTCCAAAGGAATGCTTTATTCTAATAAAACTTCACAAAACTCTGGAATTTGCCTATATCTAAACTTACTGAGGAATTCAAGCTTTAGTAAACAGAAATGCCTCATTTACTGCTCAGAGGTTTCTGAATTTACATCTAATGCCGCGTACACACGATCAAAATTTCCGACAACAAAACCGTGAATTTTTTTCCGACGGATGCTGGCTCAAACTTGTCTTGCATGCACAAATGTTGCTCGGAAATTCCAAACGTCAAGAACGCGGAGACGTACAACACTACGACGAGCCGAGAAAAATTAAGTACAATGATTCCGAGCATGCGTCGAATTGATCCCGAGCCTGCGTAGAATTTTTGTGCGTCGGAATTGGATACACACGATCTGAATTTCCGACAAGAACTTTTGTTGTCGGAAAAATTAAGAACCTGCTCTCAAACATTTGTTGTCGGAAATTCCGACAGCAAATGCCTGATGGAGCCTACACGCGGTCAGAATATCCGACCAAAAGCTCACATCGAACATTTGTTGTCAGAAATTCCGATCGTGTGTACGCGGCATAAGATTTTTTTTTTCTCCGAATGTATAAACACTATAGTTTTGTCGATATTCAGTCAACAGATTCTCCAAAAACTTGCTGAAATATTCTATAGCTTGCTAGTGATTTTACTTGAAATCTAACAGCCATACAATAATTTTGTCTGACACCATCCACAGTATTTTAGAATAGATGCAGCTAATAATTGTAGTGTTTCCAAGTTATTAGCTAGCTAGCAGTGGTTGCTATCCAGCTAATGGTGACATGTTCTGACATTTACAAGCACTGACTGCAACAGTTTTGAGTATAATTTTGACAATAGTGACAACTGGGGTTGTGTATGGGTCAGTTCTAACATGCTGAATGTTTTACATATATGTACCTGCATTTTGACAATTCTCTGTGATCATTTACCAATTGTTCTTTGCATCAAAATGGGAATTACTATTGAAAGCATATCCAAACCCAAAAACAAAACGGTTATATATTGTAGTTTACCCGTCTATACAGTAGATATGGTGGCTGCATTATTTTCCTTTATTCAGGTTGTTATTCTTTTTTTTTCATGGTGATTTTATTAACACAATTTGTATCCTAGGTTGATAACACTCACTCATAGCATTGTATGTATTAGACATGTGCACTGCCAAAAAATTTGTTAGTTTTCGTTTTCGTTTCATTCGTTTTTGTTTTTTTTTGTTTTTCGGGTCATTCGTTATGATCGCAATTAGTATATTCGTACATTCGTAAATTTATACATTCGTAAATTCGTACATCCTTAAATATATACATTCGTAAATTTGTAAATTCGTACATTCGGAAATTTGTAAATTCGCACATTTGGAAATTTGGAAATTCGTACATTTGGAAATTTGGAAATTCTAAATTCGAAAATTCGAAAATCTGAAAAAATAACTATTAAATTTTAGGTATTGTAATTTCCTTTCAAATTTGCCTGTTAGCGAACGTAACAAATACAAATTTATCCAAAGTTACGCATAACCTGAAATAACAAATGCCACATCTAACTAAACAAATGGAACGGAACAAATTAATAATAAATAATAACAAAAAGTTTTTATTATTATTATTGTTATTTATTATTATTATTAATTCATTACATTCCATTCGTTTAGATACAGCATTCATTATTACGGAAAACAATTCGTAACTTTGTTAAGTTCACTAACAGACAAATTTGAAAGGAAATTCCAATACCTATAATTTAATAGTTAGTAATAGTTAAGTTATTATTAGTTCATTATTATTTCAGATTTCCGAATTTACTAATTTACGAATTTACAAATTTACGAATGTACGAATTTAAGCATTTACGAATGTACGAATTTATGAATGTCCGAATGTACAAATTTATGAATGTACGAATTTTCGAATATTTGAATTTACGAATATTCGTTAAAATTTGTTAAACAGGTTTTCGTTAATTCGGATATTTCCGAATTAACCAATTTGTCGAAATTCGTTAAAAAACTAATTCGGAACGAAACGAATTGCACATGTCTAGTATGTATGGACGAGTAGAGTTGTCACCCTAGGCTGCTCTTCTAATTAGGACTACAAGCGCCTTGCATTGTAGTTCACAGAAAATAGCTGGGAAAGCTGACAACATTGTTTGAGATATTAGTTTAGTGCACAGAAAAAGGATTTCTGACAGAATTAACAGGATTAATAGATATTTATCTGTACTTTTGGAAAATATACATAGCCTTAGGTTTCATTCATGTGGGCATAAGCACCCTGGGTGGGTTCAGCCTGTGCATACACACAAATGTCAGATTAGGAGCAGCCACTGTCTCCCAATTGACAGCTATGGGAAAGCCTGTACGAGGATGCACAAAACACCTGTGCATCTCTGTGTGCCCCGTGTGCAGTGGCGGCCCGTGCATGGTGGGCGCATGGGTGCCACCCCCCTATCCCTGCCGCCGCCTCCCTATCCATGCGCCCAGCAGCCCCTTTCAGGATGCTGGACGCATGGACTCCTATAGCGGTTGTGGGAGGGGGTGTTTTTTTTTTTAAGCACCTGATTAGAGCCAGAGGCAGAGAGTGCGCCCTGATCCCACCCAATTGTGTGACCATAGCAAATTAATTTTTGCAATTTTCACAACACAGTTCCTCCCCGCCAATCAGGAGGCAGGTCAGAAAGACCTGTCGATTGGCCAAAGTGGCAGGCAATCCTATTGGATGCCCAGCACTTTGGCGGAAGAGGAGACACAGAGCAGAGGAAGCATGAGGAGCGTCTGCCGCTGCTGCGTCTGCCGCCGCTACTGCCCACACTGGAAGTGACACAGGAGGAGAGGAAATCACAGCCCGGTAAGTGCCGGGGGGGGGGGGGTGCTGTCAGTGTGTCGCAAGCCCTTACTGTGATGCTGATCTACAGTATATACCATATCTGTGTTGCTGAGATGCTGATCTATATACCCTTTCTGTGAGGCTGATCTATATACCCTTTCTCTGATGCTGACACGCTGATCAACTGATCTATATATCCTATCTGTGATGCTGATCCATATACCATACATGTGATGCTGAGATGTTGATCTATGTACCCTTTCTGTGATGCTGATCTATATACCATATCTGTGATGCTGATCTATATACCCTATCTGTGATGCTGATCTATATACGGTATCTGTAATGCTGATCTATATACCGTATCTGTAATGCTGAGCTATATACAGTATCTGTAATGCTGATCTATATACCGTATCTGTAATGCTGACCTATATACCCTGATCTGTGACGCTGAGCTGTATACTCTGTCCTGTGATGCTGAGCTGTATACTCTGTCCTGTGACGCTGAGCTGTATACTCTGTCCTGTGACGCTGAGCTGTATACTCTGTCCTGTGACGCTGAGCTGTATACTCTGTCCTGTGACGCTGAGCTGTATACTCTGTCCTGTGATGCTGATCTGTATACTCTGTCCTGTGATGCTGGGGCTCTATACTCTGTCCTGTGATACTGAGCTGTATACTCTGTCTTGTGATGCTTGGGCTGTACATTGTACCCCTACCCATTCACCAAAAAGTCAAAACCACAATACACAAAGAAAAAAAAAAGTGTCCCACGATATCCATATATCTTCAATCATGCCGCCCACCGGACCCGAAAAATAGAAAAAAAAGCTCCGCCTTGATGGGAGGCGTCTCGCCGACTGCTGTCTCGTGGCTGTCACAGCTATTACATAAGCAAGGGTGGGGCCACAACTGAGTGACCCTTTTGAAGTCATGTGCCGTCAGAGGGGGGGGTCATCCGGTTATGTCAGCGGGTGGCCCCCCTGCCTATATAACAGCTGTCACAGCGAAAATACAGCAGTCACCGGGTGGTCTCCCATGGAGGCAGAGTTTTTTCAGTTTTTTTTTCTATTTTATGGGGTCCATCGGGCAGTGTGATTGACGATGGATGTACATCGCGGGACACTTTTTTTTTTTTTATAAAGGATTTTTTTTCTATGGGGTACAATGTACCCCATTCACATAGGGGGTGGCATGGGATCTGGGGGCCCCCTAGTTAAAGGGGGCTTCCAGATTCTGATAAGCCCACCGCCCGCAGACCCCCACAACCAATGGCCAGGGTTGTGGGGACGAGGCCCTTGTCCCCATCAACATGGGGACAAGGTGCATTGGGGGGAGGGCAAGCGGTCTGGTATGGTTCAGGAGGGGGGTTGCTCGCCCGCCCCCCCTTTTTCCTGGCCTGCCAGGCTGCTTGCTCGGATAAGGGTCTGGTATGGATTTTGGGGGGACCCCACGCCATTTTTAAAAAAAAAATCTAGTTTTTCCTTGATTTTTATCTATATTGCCGGGACCCGGCAAAACATTACAGCCGCAAGCAATTTTACATGAAATTTCTTTCTTTAGAAATTAAATTTTGCTGCAGGACTGTAAAAACACATGAGACAGATGCACAACTTTACAGGCAGACTAAGGGGACCCCCCAGGCACAATATTTAAGGGAATATTTATTTTTTATTGTTTCACTTAAAGCTTTATTAAAATCACTGCTCCTGAAAAAATGCAGTTTTAAAAGCTTTTTTTTGCATTGATACATGTCCCCTGGGGCAGGACCCGGATCCCCATACACTTTTTATGGCAATAACTTGCATATTAGCCTTTAAAATTAACACTTTTGATTTTTCACGTTCGTGTCCCGAAGACTTTAACAGCGTTCTCATGTTTACACAAATTTTTGGGTTGTTCGCATGTTCTGGTGCGAACCGAACCGGGGGATGTTCGGCCAATCCCTGGTTGCCACCCGTCCGGGATTCTCCCGGACTGTCTGTGTTTTGAATCACGTGTCCAGGTTTCAGACTGCCTGAAACCCGGACACATTATTCAGGCTGGACTGTGGCTCCCCCAACTTAAGCATGCCTGGGCACAGCCTAATCACCCAGTGCGGTGCAGATTCTTCCTGCTGCCCAGATTGAACACACTCATGCTCCCCAACTAACCAAGTACCACGACTGCCAAGTGCATAGGCTCACTCCCTCCCTTCTCTCTCCTGCTTCTGAGCAAGTGAGTATACTAAGGTAAGGGGGGCACAGATGTAAGAAGTGCTCTGCAGGCTTTGATGTGAGGAGGGCTTTGGGAACCATGATAAAAGGGGGAATGCTGGGAATTCTGAGTAAGTGGAGGCTTTGGTGAGCAGAAACCTCTTTACATTAGAGTTCCATTTTACACCAGAGTCCACAGTGTTCCCCCTTCAAAAAATTAATAAATTGCCATGTGCCGCTAAAGTATTCGGGTTTGGCATGAAGAACAGGTGGCAACCCTATTACCAGCACAGCCAGAGAACTGAGCCTAGCATGGTCAGTTTTTAATAGGAAAGCAGAGGAACTGGCAGGAACACCAGGGATTTCACACAAAGGAAGCAATACAAAGAGAATGGAATATGTTTTCAGACAAGTAAAGTACACGGTACAGCGGGCACATATCAGGAATATGAAATTTTACATGTACATACAGTATTCTTTAAGGTATAATACAACAAAAATTTAGCTGAGCTGGGGAAAAAGAGAAGTTGCTCCATTGACTGAAACTAGAGAGAATGGGCAGTTTTTTCCCTTCCCTTATGTTTTTGGTAATTAATCTGCATGTATAGTCACAATGTTTGTGTCATAATATTTATATTGTTTAATAAAATAACCGTCTTTATTTTAGAATAACTAATATAAATATAGTATCTCTTTCTAATGCTTTAAATCTTTTATTGTTTTATAACATTTAAAATAAAATTTACCAAAAAAACTGAAATGCTAAACAAAAATGCCAGTGTTTTCCAAAATTCAGCCTCCTCTTTGATATCAGTTAGAAATAACATATTCCTGGCCAGGTTTAATGCCGCCCGACATAGTGGCTGGCTTTATTCTAAAGGTTTACAGACGTCATACCAAACCTTCAGGAAAATGATGACTTTGTTCTCCTGATCTTTGACAGTAGGGTTCTTAATTGGTGAATTTAATCTCCTGAGTATTGCTGTTTCACCCAATGTGCCATCTTTTTCCTTGTACTTTGTTCTCTGCGACCAGAGATAATCAAGGATTTTCACCCACTGACTGTAATTTGCCAGCGAGGTTGGTGAAACTAGTGGGATACCAGACATACAGTGATGGGCTAGTTCTTGCTAACTCCAGAAACAATGATTAATCATACCAGGTCAATTATTCATCGCTCAGAAAAACATCACAGAGACAGAAAACCCTGTGACATGCCACTAGCAGCTAAATCAAAGCTGGATAAAGACAATTTTATAATGCCAGGCATATCAGTTTTGAAATCACATTATTTTTAGAGATGCTTGAAACTATTATGAAGACATTCTAATGTCATGAAAAAAAAAAACACCTGGCGTTTATGTTATCAGAGAAAAAAATGCATGAATTCACATGCATTCAAGCAACAAATATTACATTTTTTTATTTTATAATGACATTTTGTTTGGTAAGTTGTTTTCATTGCAAAATAGTTTTTTAGATTTGTTGTAAATATACACCACATGTACCACAATACCTTTATGCTACCAGTGTAAGAATTCCTGCTATTTATTGTAATGATACACTGTAGAATGTAACAGAAATACAGGTATGTTGGCGAGTTTCTGCCATCTGAATAGTATACTCATAAGTCAATCAGGAAGTGTGAGATCAGTAGAGGAAAGTACAAGTAGAAAATGAAGGAGAAACCAGTAGTCCAACTCCTTCTCCCAACATGTGCCTGATTAAGTGCCAATTCCCACTAACAGTATTTACAAAAAAAAATATGGAATAATATACTGTGCCAGCCAAAAAAAATATAATAATGTGAGCTGCCAACACAACAACTAGACAAATTGTGAACAAAACATAAAAATTAAAAGTGTGGCGCTAATGATATATTAAGTGAATAGTAACACTCAAAAAATATAATAATGAAACTTATTCCAAAGAACAACACTGGAACAAATATGCAATTCCAAAAAATCGCATGAAGTGCAAATCATGTAACTAAAAAAATGAAGTGATAACTAGGGATGAGCTGAACACCCCACGGTTCGGTTCGCACCAGAACCTGCGAACGAACCGAATGTTCGCACGAACTTTAGAACCCTATTAAATACAATGGACACGAGCGTTCGAAATCAAAAGTGCTAAATATAACGGCTAATATGCAAGTTATTGTCCTAAAAAGGGGTTTGGGGAACCGGGTCCTGCCCCAGGGGCCATGTATCAATGCAAAAAGAAGTTTTAAAAACTGAGTTTTTTTCGGGAGCAGTGATTTTAATGATGCATAAAGTGAAAAAAAAAGAGTAAAATCTTCCTTTAAATATCGTACCTGGGGGGGTGTCTAAAGCATGCCTGTGAAGTGGAACGTGTTTCCCGTGTTTAGAACTGTCCCTGCACAAAATCACATTTCTAAAGGAAAAAAAGTCATTTAAAACTGCTTGCGGCTTTAATGTAATGTCTGGTCCCAGAAATATGGATGAAAATCATTGAGAAAAATGGCATGGGTACCCTCCCCCCCCAGCCCACTACCAGCCCCTTTGGGTCTTGTATGGATATTAAGGGTAACCCCACACACAAATTTAAAAAAGGCCCTATATACTCTGAACAGAAGTATACAGGCGGTGCAAATAGGACAGGGACTGTAGGTTTGTTCTTAATTAGAATCTGTTTATAATTTGGAACAGGTACATTTTTTAAATGTAGCTCCAGCCAAAAAAATCTATTTTTAAGCTTTTTGGAAAACATAGGGAAGGGTTATCACCCCTGTAACATTTGTTTTGCTGTCTGTGCACCTGTTTAGAACATTTCACCTCACTTTCCGTCCCAATGACAAATGTTTTTTGAAAATTTGAGGTTTTTATTGAAACAAGGATTGGTGATAAAGCATCAGTGGAGAGGAGACACCTTTTTCCCATATTAACTCTTACAGGAGAGAATTTCCCTTTCTAGTGGTAGATTTCCTCTCACTTCCCGTTGTCTCCTTTCGTTTGCAAGTAGGAGTCGTTTGTAAGTTGGATGTTTGAAAGTAGAGGCCTGCCATATATACTCTGCAGAAATTTGGCCCTTAGGTGTTGGTGTTGCCACAACACTAAGCCCTCACAGTTACTCTTGGTGGGCGCAGGAATGGGCCCTGCTGTGAATCATTAGATCAAGAATTGTAATTACATGCCCCTGTTGAACAGGGACATAAAAATTGGGCTTTTGGTGGTGGTGGTGGTGGTGTTGCCACAACATATTAGATATATTAGATCAAGAATTGTAATTACATGACATTGTTGAACAGTGGTAGGAAAAATTGGGCTTTTGGTGGTGGTGTAAGTCCTCACAGTTACTCTTGGTGGGCACAGGAATGGACCCAGCTGTTAAATATTAGATCAAGAATTGTAATTACATGACATTGTTGAACAGTGGTAGGGCCTTTGGTGGTGGTGGTGCTGGTGCCACAACACTGTAAGCCCTCACAGTTACCTTTGGTGGCCGCAGGAATGGGCCCTGCTGTGAATTATTAGATCAAGAATTGTAATTACATGCCCCTGTTGAACAGGGGCATAAAAATTTTGCCTTAGGCACTGGTGCCACAACACTGCAACCCCTCACAGATACTGTACTTGGAGCCCTGTTGCAAAGCATTGCATCAAAAATTGTAAATACACGCCCCTGTTGAACAGGGGCTGAAAAATTGGGCCTTAGCCACTGGTGGCGGTGCCCAGAACCAAAAATTTTCTTTCAAGCTATCAGCATGATTATTGAGGAGGAAGAGGATAGTCACTCAGCATAACAGGATAGTCACTCAGCATCAGCATAGGCAGTCTTGAAGGGATCTGACATTTCCCAAAAAATTATTCAGTTACATCAGCATCAGGTGCTTGGTAGCTGGTGGTGATCCAAGACTGATTCATTTTTATGAAGGTCAGTCGATCGTCCGAGTCGGTGGACAGGCGCACCCTGTGATCGGTTACAAAGCCTATAGCAGCACTGAATGTGCGTTCCGAAAGAACGCTGGATGCAGGATAGGCCAGTACCTCAATTGCATACTGTGCAAGCTCTGGCCAGTGATCCATTCTCAAGGCCCAGTAACCCAGAGGATTTTTGGTGGGAAAGGTGTCCAAGTCTGATCTTGCCCCTAGGTATTCCTGCACCATGTAAACCAGACGCTGGCGATGGTTGCTGGAAGCGATCATACCTTGGGGCTGCGTACTAAAAAATTGTCTGAACGCATCGGTCAGGCGGCCACCTTCTCCACTGCTCCTTCTTTGACTGACCGGAGCATCAGCAACACTGTAACGCAGAGCGCTCCGGGTGTCCCATCCATCCCGGAGCGCCCGCGGCGTCTGTCCCCCTGCAGCGCTCCGGTCGGCTCCTCTGACCGTGAGCGCTGCTCTGATGCTGGCGGGGATGCGATCCATGCGGCGGCACCTGTCCGCCCACTCATCGCATCCCATCCTGCTCACCGGCCTCCTCCCCCTGCTCCGTCCCGGCGCGCGCGGTCCCGCTGCTCTCTAGGGCGTGCGCGCGCCGGTCTTCTTAAATTTAAAGGGCCAGTGCACCATTGATTGGTGCCTGGTCCAATTACTGTGTCACACTCCAAAACACTTAAAAACCCACTCCCCCTTCCTGTCCTTGCTGGATCTTGTTGCCTTAGTGCCCTGAGAAAGCGTTTTGTACTTGCTTTTCCAGTGTATCTGACCTTCTGTCGTTGCCCCTGACTACGTACCATTGCCGCCTGCCCTGACCTTCCGCTACGTCTGACCTTGCCTCTGCCTAGTCCCAGTGTACTGTGCCTATCTCAGCTGCCAGAGAAGTCGAGCCGCTACTGGGGGACATGACCTGGTTGCTACCGCCGCAGCAAGTCCATCCCGCCTTGCGGCGGGCTCTGGTGAAAACCGGTAGCTGCTTAGAACCGGTCCTCCAGTGTGACCCGTGCCTTCGCCTCTCTGGCACAGAGGATCCACCTCCTGTGTCCTCACTAGCCGCCAGTCCGGGCCCTGACAGTAGATCCGGCCACATCAAGGATTGTCTGGCCGCACGAGAGATACCCTCTTCCTTGACGGAACTCATCCATTTAGCTACCCGCATCGATATGCGTTACGTCGAAAGACGCCAAGAGCTTCGCCAGGAGAAAGATCTTGTTCGCACCAGGCGTTATCCGCGCCTGGCTCCTCTCTTTCTGAATCCAATGCATCCTGTTACCGTGCCTCCCGCCGAGGAGGCCATGCAAGTGGACCGGTCTCGCCTGACCCTACAAGAGAGGTCTCGTCGTAGGAACGAGAACTTATGCCTTTATTGTGCGAGCTCTGATCACTTCCTAAAAGACTGCCCTATTCGTCCTCCGCGTCAGGGAAACGCCCGCACCTAGTGAACGTGGGAGAGGCGTTACTGGGTGTGAATTCTTCCTCTCCACGTCTGACTATTCCTGTGCGGATTTCTCCTTCTGCTGGCTCCCTCTTCCCTGCGGTGGCCTTCCTGGACTCTGGTTCTGCAGGAAACTTTATTGAAGCCTCTTTCATCAACAGGTTCAACATTCCTGTTACCCGTCTCATCAAACCCTTCTTCATTTCCTCTGTAAATGGAGAGAATTTGGATTGTACCGTGCGTTACCGCACCGAACCCCTGCTCATGTCCGTTGGTGTTCTTCACCAAGAAAGATTGAATTCTTTGTTTTGCCGAACTGTACTTCTGACATCCTTCTTGGCCTACCCTGGCTCCAGCGTCACACTCCTACCCTCGACTGGACCACTGGGGACATCAAATCCTGGGGTGACTCCTGTCACAAACATTGCCTTAAGTCTGTACCGACCTGTCAAGTCCCCATCACTACTCCTTTGCCTGGCCTTCCAAAGGCCTATCAGGACTTTTCTGATGTCTTTTTCAAAAAACAGGCGGAGGTCTTACCACCACATAGACCCTATGACTGCCCCATTGACTTGCTCCCAGGTACTACACCACCCCGTGGCAGAATTTACCCTCTCTCCTCTCCTGAAACCAAGGCCATGACTGAATACATTCAGGAGAACCTCAAGAGAGGTTTTATTAGGAAATCATCTTCTCCAGCCGGAGCGGGCTTCTTCTTCGTGGCCAAGAAGGATGGATCTCTACGCCCTTGCATAGACTATCGTGGTCTCAATAAAATCACTATTAAAAACCGCTACCCTCTGCCTCTCATCTCGGAGCTCTTTGACCGTCTGCGCGGAGCAAAAGTTTTTTCTAAATTGGACCTCAGGGGCGCTTATAACCTCATCAGAATCCGTAAAGGAGATGAATGGAAAACCGCATTTAACACCAGAGACGGTCACTTTGAATATCTCGTCATGCCGTTCGGACTTTGCAACGCCCCTGCAGTCTTTCAAGATTTTGTCAACAAAATCTTCCGGGACCTACTGTATACCTGTGTGGTTGTCTATCTTGACGACATCCTAATCTTCTCTGCCAACCTTAAGGAACATCGGCTCCATGTCCGTCAAGTGCTCCAGCGCCTCCGCGTAAATCATCTTTACGCTAAATTTGAAAAATGCCTTTTTGAGCGCAGCAGTCTTCCTTTCCTAGGTTATCTGGTCTCTGGACAAGGTCTTCAAATGGACCCTGACAAACTCTCCGCAGTCTTGGGTTGGCCACGCCCCTCTGGACTTCGGGCTATCCAACGCTTCCTTGGTTTCGCCAACTACTATCGTCAGTTCATACCCCACTTCTCCACCATCGTTGCTCCTATAGGGGCACTGACCAAAAAAGACGCGAATCCTAGGTCCTGGCCGCCTCAAGCGGAGGAAGCTTTACTCGCCTTAAGACCGCCTTCTCCTCTGCACCTGTCCTGTCTCGGCCAGATCCTCTAAAGCCCTTCTTCCTTGAAGTCGACGCCTCCTCGGTAGGAGCCGGAGCTGTGCTTCTTCTAAAAAACGCTAAAGGGAAAAACGTCACTTGTGGTTTTTTCTCTAAAACTTTCTCCCCTCCGGAAAAAAACTATTCCATAGGTGACCGTGAACTGTTGGCCATCAAGTTGGCATTAGAAGAGTGGAGACATCTCCTGGAAGGATCCCTTCACCCTATCTCCATCTACACTGACCATAAAAATTTGTCCTACCTTCAGTCCGCTCAGCGCCTAAATCCTCGCCAGGCCAGGTGGTCATTGTTCTTTGCCCGCTTCAACTTCCAGATCCATTTTCGGCCCGCAGACAAAAATGTCAGGGCTGATGCTTTGTCCCGTTTCTCCGATACCTCTGAAACCGAGACTCCTCCTCAACACATCATACCCCCTGAGTGTCTGATTTCCTCTGCTCCCGCTTCTCTCGTGCCAATTCCTCCAGGAAAGACTTTCGTTCCTCCACGCCTTCGGCTTCAGATACTCAAGTGGGGCCATTCCTCCCATCTAGCCGGTCACGCTGGGATCAAAAAATCCATACAATTGATTGCCAGACACTATTGGTGGCCTACCCAGGAGGAAGATGTGACTGACTTTGTACGGGCCTGCACTATCTGTGCACGTGACAAGACGCCTCGCCAGAAGCCTGCAGGTCTTCTCCTTCCCCTACCTGTGCCTGAACAACCATGGTCCCACATCGCCATGGATTTCATCACGGACCTCCCTTTGTCTCGTAGTAACACTGTCATCTGGGTGATCGTTGACCGCTTTTCTAAAATGGCTCATTTTGTCCCGCTCCCTGGTCTGCCTACTGCACCTCAGTTGGCGAAGCATTTTTTTCTTCAAATTTTCCGCCTCCATGGGCTGCCCTCACATATCGTCTCGGATAGAGGTGTTCAATTCATCTCAAAATTTTGGAGAGCTCTCTGTACTCAACTAAAAATTAAGTTGAATTTTTCTTCTGCTTATCACCCGCAGTCCAATGGACAGGTGGAGAGAGTTAACCAGGTCCTTGGCGACTACGTACGACATTTTGTCTCCGCCCGTCAAGACGATTGGGTCGACCTATTGCCCTGGGCAGAATTCTCATACAATTTCAAGAACTCTGAATCTTCCTCCAAGTCGCCTTTCTTTGTGGTCTACGGCCGTCACCCATTGCCCCCCCTCCCCATTCTCACGTCTTCTGGAGTTCCGGCCGTGGATGAATTTACTCAGGACTTTGCCTCTATCTGGAAAGAGACTCAAAAGTCGCTCTCACTGGCCTCTGCCCGCATGAAGAGACATGCAGATAAAAAAAGAAGAATCCCTCCTGTCTATGCCCCTGGTGACAAAGTGTGGCTCTCCTCCAAATATGTTCGGTTTCGGGTACCTAGCTACAAGCTGGGCCCTCGTTACCTCGGGCCATTTAAAATCAAAAACCAAATCAATTCTGTTTCTTACAAGCTCCACCTTCCTCCTTCTCTTCGTATTCCCAACTCTTTTCATGTGTCTCTTCTTAAACCCCTCATTCTTAACCGATTTTCCCCTAAGGTCACTGCTCCTGCTCTTGTCTCTGGTTCTTCTGATGTCTTCTCGGTGAAAGAGATCCTCGCCTCCAAGGTCATCCGAGGTAAAAAATGTTTTTTAGTGGATTGGGAGAACTGTGGTCCTGAGGAAAGGTCCTGGGAACCTGAGGCCAACATTTTAGATAAAGAGCTCATCCGAAGATTCTTGGGTTCCAAGAAGAGGGGGAGACCTAAGGGGGGGGTACTGTAACGCCGAGCGCTCCGGGTGTCCCATCCATCCCGGAGCGCCCACGGCGTCTGTCGCCCTGCAGCGCTACGGTCGGCTCCTCTGACCGTGAGCGCTGCTCTGATGCTGGCGGGGATGCGATCCATGCGGCGGCACCTGTCCGCCCGCGGATCGCATCCCATCCTGCTCACCGGCCTCCTCCCCCTGCTCCGTCCCGGCGCGCGCGGTCCCGCTGCTCTCTAGGGCGCGCGCGCGCCGGTCTTCTTAAATTTAAAGGGCCAGTGCACCATTGATTGGTGCCTGGTCCAATTACTGTGTCACACTCCAAAACACTTAAAAACCCACTCCCCCTTCCTGTCCTTGCCGGATCTTGTTGCCTTAGTGCCCTGAGAAAGCGTTTTGTACTTGCCTTTCCAGTGTATCTGACCTTCTGCCGTTGCCCCTGACTACGTACCATTGCCGCCTGCCCTGACCTTCCGCTACGTCTGACCTTGCCTCTGCCTAGTCCCAGTGTACCGTGCCTCTCTCAGCTGCCAGAGAAGTCGAGCCGCTACTGGGGGACACGACCTGGTTGCTACCGCCGCAGCAAGTCCATCCCGCCTTGCGGCGGGCTCTGGTGAAAACCGGTAGCTACTTAGAACCGGTCCTCCAGTGCAACCCGTGCCTTCGCCTCTCTGGCACAGAGGATCCACCTCCTGTGTCCTCACTAGCCGCCAGTCCGGGCCCTGACAAACACGTTGTCCAGGACCAGGAATTTGTAACCTCCAAGTCTCTGGGAAGCGTTGCAAAGACCTTTCTGCAAGGCCTCCTGAAGATGCTTCATCCTCTGCTCCCTCTGCGACGGGAAGATAAGGTCCACAACCTTACCCTTGTAACGTGGATCAAGGAGGGTTGCCAGCCAGTAATGATCCCTCTCCTTGATCGCACAAATACGAGGATCCTTGCGCAGGCTTTGCAGGATCAGGGTGGCCATGCAGCGTAGGTTTGCTGAGGCATTCGGTGCAGAGTCCTCTGGGTTACTGAGGACGACATGATACGCAGCCACCTCCTCCCAGCCACGTACAAGTCCATGGGTGTCTTGGGACTGTAATTGATCCCTTGAAGACTGCTGCTGATGCTGAGTGCTAGGCTCCACCTCCATGCTGACACAATACTCCTCCTCCTCCTCCTCGTCATCTTCCGGTGTGATAGCCGGGCCAGCAGGAACACTGTCTGGATAAAGGGGGCCTTGAGAGGTAAGGAAGTCCTCCTCTTCCTGCCTCTGTTCTGCCTCAAGTGCCCTGTCCATTTTTCCAAGCAGCGTGTGCTCCAACAGGTGGACAAGAGGGACAGTGTCACTGATGCATGTACTGTCACTGCTCACCATCCTTGTGGCCTCCTCAAATGCTGCCAGGACAGTGCATGCATCCCTGATCATGGCACACTGGCGTGGGGAAAAAATCCAAGCTCCCGTGACCCTGTCCTGGTGCCATATTGCAACAGATACTCATTGATGGCCCTCTGCTGCATGTGCAGCCGCTGCAGCATGGCCAACGTAGAGTTCCCCCTGGTGGGCATGTCACAGATTAGGCGGTTCTTGGGCAGGAAGTAATACTTTTGCAGGTCAGCCAGCCGAGCACTGGCATTATATGACCGGCGGAAATGCCCACAGAGTTTCCTGGCCTGCTTCAGGACCTCCTGTAAGCCCAGGTACCTGCCCAAGAACCGCTGCACCACCAAGTTAAGGACGTGAGCCAAACAGGGCACATGGGTCAGTTTTCCCTGTCGGAGGGCGGAGAGGAAGTTGGTGCCATTGTCGGAAACCACCTTTCCTGGCTTAAGCTGGCGTGGCGTCAACCACCTCTGAGCCTGCCCCTGCAGAGCTGACAGAATGTCTGCCCCAGTGTGGCTCCTGTCCCCCAAGCACACCAGCCCAAGCACCGCATGGCATCTTTTTGCCTGCGTACTTGCGTAGCCCCTTGAATGCCTACAGAGCACCGCTGGTTCAGAGGACAAAGCACAGGTAGAGGCCATGGAGGAAGAAGAAGAACAGGAGGGGGTGGAGGCGAGAGGTGTGTCAGAATCACCAGTAGTAACATTTTGGGTCCTCAGTCATCCATTCTAGCTGCTGCCCGGTATATCTGATGCTGAGAGCCAGCCAGAGGGGGTTGTGGATTGTAATGGCATTGTCCTCCACTGCCTGAGCAAAAGCCATTGTCTGCAGAGAGCTTCCAAAGCATCAGAGGGATCTTATTGTAAAAAGGTAACACTACCTGGTCCCAATCGGACACTGTCCGTAAGTTTCATCGCACATTCGGACAGGAGCGATTACTTTTTTCCATCCTGGATTGAAGCTTGTGGTTCCCGTTTGAATTGTTGCTGAGGATTTGCTGTTCACAGTGGCTTACCCTTGCCTGGTTGACCCTTTGAACGTATGTTTTTGGGGTCCACTCTCCGGTAAGCCTTTTCTACAATCGATTGGTGGTGGTCACTTCACGTCAAGTTTTTTTGGGAGCACTATTATTTTGATTGTCATTCACCATTTAATATTCATTTATTATATTGTCATTTAATGTATGTAATGTATGTGACAGTATTTTTTTGATGATTTTCAATGTTATATAATTCTCATCACGGTGGATTGTTTGATTTAATTTTCATCACGGTGGATTATCTGAACATTTTCACATATCTGTGTTAGATGTCATGTTGATTGTTTAATCACATATCACTGTTTATACTGCACTTGATCAAAGTGCAGTCCTCATTTAGTTTAGCGCTACACTTTTTTGTTTTTGTAACATTTTGGAGGCGTGGCGGCGGAACAACCTCCAACACTACTGCACCTTGTCCTGCATCCTTCCCAGCTGCCAGGAGAGTCACCCAATGCGCCGCGAAAGATAGGTAACGTCCCTGTCCATGCCTGCTGGACCATGAGTCAGCAGTAATATGCATCTTACCGCTGACCGCCCTGTCCAGCGAGGCCTAGACATTGCCTTCCACATGCCGGTAGAGAGCCGGAATCACCTTCCGTGAGAAAAAGTGGCATTTGGGAACCTGCCACTGAGGAACTGCACATTCAACAAACTCACGGAAGGGGTCAACCAACTGAAAAGGCAGCAGTTGAAGTGCTAGCAATTTAGCCAAGCTAGCATTCAACCGCTGGACATGTGGATGGCTGGGAGCGAACTTCTTTTGGCGGTGCAGCAGCTGGGGCAGGGAAATTTGCCTGGTACAATCGGACATCAGTGTACCGAAAGGAGATTGCCCGCAAGTACTTGGCTGTGACTGTGACACATCTAATTCTACAACTTCATTCCTCTCAGTGCAGGTTTCAGAGAGGACTGAAGGTATAGTGGGGTTGGAGATCCCAGCTGAGGAGGAGCAAGGAGAGGTCCGCTTTGTTCTTTGGTGTGGGACTTTTAGGTACGCCTGCCAACGGACTGCATGGCAGGTCGACATATGTCTGGTCAAGCACGTGGTGCCCAAGCGGCTGATGTTTTGGCCACGTGAGATACGCTTCAGACATATGTTGCAAATGGCAATGGTGCGATGTGCTGCACACGTCTGAAAAAAGGCCCACGCCAAAGATCTTTTGGAATAACGCGCAGAGACAGCAGCGCCCTGCACATGCAGAGCTCTGCGGTGTGATGCAGTCAGTGTGCTGCCCTTAAGTTGGTCCCTGGAGGGCATCCTGCCTCGTTGGAGATGTGCCTCCTCCTCCTCCTCCTCTCTCCTATAAGGCACCCATGTGGAGTCAGTGACCTCATCATCCCCTCCCTCCTCATCACTGGAGCAAATCTGGCAGTATGCTGCAGCTGGGGGAACATGACTGCCAGATAGCTTTCCTTGTTGGGCACCCCCTCTCTCTGGGCTCACGTTACTACCCCCTCTCTCTGGGCTCACGTTACTGCCTTCCTCTAGCTGGGTTCCATCATCGGACCCTTCAAAACGCTGGGCATTCTCCTGGAGCATGTACCCAACACTGTGGTCAAACAGTTCAGGGGACTCCTCAGGAGGACATGATGGGGCTAGGGAAGGAGTGACTGATGCCATTGAGCCAAGGGAAGAGGCCACTTTGGCAGCTGCTTTGCCAGACAAAGTACCCTGAGCCTGGGTGAGAGTGGATGAGGAGGATGAGGACGGCTTGGTCATCCACTCTACCAAATCATGGGCATGTTGCGGCTCAACATGGCCAGCTGCCGAAAAGAAGGACAAGCGTGTCCCACAGCCACGTGCTGATGAGGATGCACCGTGTCCACGACCAGCACTGTTGCCTCTAGACACAGAGCCTGCTTGCCCTCCTTTATTGCCTCATGACTGTCTGTCTCTCTTTGTTTGCCTTCCAGACATACCAATGGCCTGCAGTGAGATGTAGCCGCAAAAGATGGGATGTGTGTATATATATATATATATCTCTGTATATACAGTCAAGTCCATAAATATTGGGACATTGACACAATTCTAATCTTTTTGGCTGTATACGCCACCACAATGGATTTGAAATGAAACGAACAAGATGTGCTTTAACTGCAGACTTTCAGCTTTAATTTGAGGGTATTTACATCCAAATCAGGTGAACGGTGAAAGCATTACAACAGTTTGTATATGTGCCTCCCACTTTTTAAGGGACCAAAAGTAATGGGACAATTGGCTGCTCAGCTGTTCCATGGCCAGGTGTGTGTTATTCCCTCATTATGCCATTTACAAGGAGCAGATAAAAGGTCCAGAGTTCATTTCAAGTGTGCTATTTGTATTTGGAATCTGTTGCTGTCAACTCTCAATATGAGATCCAAAGAACTGTCACTATCAGTGAAGCAAGCCATCATTAGGCTGAAAAAACAAAACAAACCCATCAGAGAGATAGCAAAAACATTAGGTGTGGCCAAATCAACTGTTTGGAACATCCTTAAAAAGAAAGAACGCACCGGTGAGCTCAGCAACGCCAAAAGACACGGAAGACCTCGGAAAACAACTGTGGTGGATGACCGAAGAATTCTTTCCCTGGTGAAGAAAACACCCTTCACAACAGTTGGCCAGATCAAGAACACTCTCCGGGAGGTAGGTGTATGTGTTCCAAAGTCAACAATCAAGAGAAGACTTCACCAGAGTGAATACAGAGGGTTCACCACAAGATGTAAACCATTGGTGAGCCTCAAAAACAGGAAGGCCAGATTAGAGTTTGCCAAACAACATCTAAAAAAGCCTTCACAGTTCTGGAACAACATCCTAGGGACAGATGAGACCAAGATCAACTTGTACCAGAGTGATGGGAAGAGAAGAGTATGGAGAAGGAAAGGAACTGCTCATGATCCAAAGCATACCACCTCATCAGTGAAGCATGGTGGTGGTAGTGTCATGGCTTGGGCATGTATGGCTGCCAATGGAACTGGTTCTCTTGTATTTATTGATGATGTGACTGCTGACAAAAGCAGCAGGATGAATTCTGAAGTGTTTTGGGTAATATTATCTGCTCATATTCAGCTAAATGCTTCAGAACCCATTGGATGGCGCTTCACAGTGCAGATGGACAATGACCCGAAGCATACTACGAATACAACCAAAGAGTTTTTTAAGGGAAAAAAGTGGAATGTTATGCAATGGCCAAGTCAATCACCTGACCTGAATCTGATTGAGCATGCATTTCACTTGCTGAAGACAAAAATGAAGGGAAAATGCCCCAAGAACAAGCAGGAAATGAAGACAGTTGCAGTAGAGGCCTGGCAGAGCATCACCAGAGATGAAACCCAGCGTCTGGTGATGTCTATGCATTCTAGACTTCAGGCTGTAATTGACTGCAAAGGATTTGCAACCATTTTTAAAAAGTGAAAGTTTGATTTATGATTGTTAATCTGTCCCATTACTTTTGGTCCCTTAAAAAGTGGGAGGCACATATACAAACTGTTGTAAATCCTACACCGTTCACCTGATTTGGATGCAAATACCCTCAAAGTAAAGCTGAAAGTCGGCAGTTAAAGCACATCTTGTTTGTTTCATTTCAAATCCATTGTGGTGGTGTATAGAGCAAAAACGATTAGATTTGTGTCGATGTCCCAATATTTATGGACCTGACTGTACATATATAATGCAGCTATCAGACTCAACTGCTTGCTGTGGTATTAGTATGAGAAAAGCAGCAAAGGTCTTCAGTTAGTTTTAGGTGAACACTGTGCAGAGGACACAGTACACTAACTGAAAATACTAGCAGCTCTCTGCCTGTGGTTTTAATACGAGAACACCACAAATTTTATTCAGGTTCCTTTAAGTGAACGCTCTGCAAAGGACAGAAGTACTGCAGTACACTACATGAAATTAATGCAGCACTGTGGTTTTATTATGAGAACACCACTAACTGTATTCAGGTAAGCTTTAGGTGAACGCTATGCAAAGCACACAGTACACTAAGTGAAACTCTGCTGCAGCTAGCACAATCACCTGCCTGCCTGTCACAGTATAGAGAACAGCAGTAATGGATATAGCTAAACTAAATACAGTGTATAAATATATATACAACACCTAGGAAGCATATATATCCACTACACACTGTAACAGCAGCTAACTGCCCCTCTACCTGCTCTATCTAACTCAATATAAATGACACTGTCTCTCTCTCTGTAACTCTCTCTTTCACAAACGCCAACACACTACACAAGGCCGAACCAGGTGGCCTTATATAGTGTGGGGCGTGTACCTACTCCTCTGAGCCATGATTGGCCAAAGCCACCCTGGCTTTGGCCAATTACGGCTCTCCGGTTATTACCGCGCTGTGATTGGCCAAAGCATGCGGGTCATAGTGCATGCTTGGCCAATCATCAGCCAGCAATGCACTACGATGCCGCAGTGAATTATGGGCCATGACGCGCCACTCGAATTTGGCGCGAACGACCCATAATGTTCGATCTTCGTTAAACAATCGAACAGCCGATGTTGGAGTCGAACATGGGTTCGACTCGAACACGAAGCTCATCCCTAGTGACCACCTATGCTGTATATCTCACCTATATTGCAAGATATCTGGGTTCTGATAATCATGTTGTGTAATTCTTCTACTCTGTGGACTGTGACTTCATCTACATGGACTATCTAATTATTATCTTAATGGTCTTGGGACTGTTTTTTTTTGGTCTAAATCGACTATTGGAAGTTGACCAATTTTGAGATATTTTTTTACATATACTTTTCCCTTGTATGTCACTTTAAATGCACTGTTTGATTTCACAGGTTTTTTTCATTATATGTATGAGTGTTTATAATTGTATATGCACTTTCATAGCCTTTCCTTCACGGCTTATTTTCACAGGTTATCACTTCAATTTTTCAGTTACATGATTTGCACGTCATGAGATTTTTTGGAATTGCATATTTGTTCCATTGTTGTCCTTTGGAATAAGTTTCATTATTATATTTTTTGAGTGTTACTATTCACTTAATATATCATTAGCGCCAAACTTTTAATTTAAATTTTTTAGCATTTACAAATGGCTGGTATTAAAGAGTGTATGCATGGCTTGTACGGCATTCAGGGTTTATTATGGTCAGGATTAAAATTATAGACAAACCTCTGCCTCAAAGCAAGCACCATCTGTGATGTTGTCTCTTTAGCTAACCTATGGTGCTTTGGGAATCCTATGTCATGTAAAAAAAAAAGTGTTTGGCATTATGCAGTAAGTCACTTTATTCCACTTCCACAATGTGGATGAATTGCTGGGTTCATGAACCCTCCAGGAGGCAAACTGCTGCTTCCTTTGCATTACACTCATGCTGTCCCAGCATTAGTATACAGTATACTGAGATAGGGGTAGAGCTGAAAATTTAAAAAAAGCAGTCCTTGAGTTCCACTTTACAAGCTCTGTCAGTTTTTTTACCATCTGTGTCCTACTGGGAATATATTACTTCATATCCTATCCTAACTTTAATCCCTTCCCGACCAGCCGCCGCAGTTTTTACTGCGGCAGGTTGGCTCCCCTGGGTAAAACTACGTTACCTTACGACGTTTTGCCTCAGGTTCTCTCAGGGTAGAGGAGACTGATCATGTGTTCATACTAAGTATGAACACCGATCTCTCTCTCCTCCTAGTCATTCCCTTCCCCCCATAGTTAGAACACACCTAGGGAACACAGTTAACCCCTTGATCGCCCCTAGTGATAACCCCTTCACTGCCAGTGACATTTATACAATAATCAGTGCATTTTTATAACACTGATCGCTGTATAATTGTCACTGGTCCCAAAAAGTGTCAACAGTGTCCGATAAAAATCGCTGATCACCGCCATTGCTAGTAATAAAAAAAAAAAAAAAATCCATAAATCCCCTATTTTGTAGGTGCTATAATTTTTGCGCAAACCAATTAATATACGCCAATTGCGTTTTTTTTTACCAAAAATATGTAGAAGAATACATATCGGCCTAAACTGAGGATTTTTTTTTTTTTTTTAAATGGGATATTTATTATAGCAAAAAGTAAAAGATATTGTGTTTTTTTTCTAAATTGTCACTCTTCTTTTGTTTATAGCGCAAAAAATAAAAACCGCAGAGGTGATCAAATACCACCAAAAGAAAGTTCTATTTGTGGGAAAAAAAGGATGTTAATTTTGTTTGGGTACAGTGTTGCACGACCACACAATTGTCAGTTAAAATGACGCAGTGCCGTATCGCAAAAAAATGGCCTGGTCATTGAGCAGCCAAATCTTCCGGGGCTGAAGTGGTTACTGGCATCCCATTCTTAGTCCGTAGGGTTCAATATTGAGTTGGCCCACCCTTTGCAGGTATAACAGCTTCAACTCTTATGGGAAGGCTGTCCACAAGGTTTAGGAGTGTGTCTATGGGAATGTTTGACCATTTTTCCAGAATCACATTTGTGAGGTTAGGCACTGAAGTTGGACGAGAAGGCCTGGCTCGCAGTCTCTGCCTTAATTCATCCCAAAGGTGTTCTATCGGGTTGAGGTCAGGACTCTGTGCAGGTCAGTCATGTTCCTCCACCCTAAACTCGCTCATTTACAGTATGTCTTTATGGACCTTGTTTGTGTCATAAATGCCCCCCCCCCCCCCGTGCCTGTCAGGAGGTAATGTGATTTGAGCCGCATGTGTGCAGCTCAGATCACATTTATGGTCTGCTCTGTGTGCCACAGTAATGTGACTCTGGCATGCACGGGGTGATGTCTCATTGGCCCAGCCAATCAAGCGGCTGAAGATGCCAAACCCGCAAGGAAAAGCAGGTGAAGATGGAAGTGTTGGGGTCGGGGAGAGCCCCAAAAGCACATCGCTGGAAGGCTCCATTTGTGGGTAAGTCTGTCATACTGTACTAGTATGTGGCGCATACTAGTACATTATAACTTAAACCTGCAGGGGGACCATTTCATTTATTTTCATATTGAGACTTTACTACCACTTTAACTAATCTTCAGGCCTAAAATTATGTTTTAACCACTTCAACACCTGGCTATCTCTGATATATATGGAAAAATCTAAATATTTTGCTAGAAAATTACTTAGAACCTAGAGAATAAAGAGTGGGCAATTCTTTATGTTACATAGTATTTGTGCAGCGATTTTTGAAACACAACTTTAAAAAAAATATATACACTTTAGTGAATTTGATTACACAATATAATACCCAATTGTATGGTAAAATATAAAAGATGATGTTTTACGCCGAGTAAATAGATACCTAACATATCACACTTTAAATTTGTGAATACTCGTGGAAAAGCACCAAACTATGGTACTTAAATATCTCCACAGGTGATGCTTTATAAGCCTTTACAGGTTACAAGTTTTCACTATAACCTTCACAGCAATACCTCACATGCGTGGTGCGAACATCGTTTACATATGTGTGCACTACCTACCTACGCGTTCCCCTTTGCACGTGAGCACGGGGGGGGGGGGGGAGCTTTCAAATATTTCGTCTTTTTTTCTTTTTTTTTTCATTTTACACTGTCTCTTTATTTATTTATTTATTTTGCAACAACTTTATTGCTATCACAAAGGATAAATAATATCCCTTGTAATAGCTTGGCCAATGACAGTTACTTATTACTGAGACATTTGGGGACTATTAGACCCTAGATCTCTCCTCTGCCCATAAAAGCATCTGATCTTTTTGATCAGATGCTGTCATGGGCCGGTTTACATTAGATCAAAACGGGAAGGGATAAAATATTTGTTACTTCCGGTTTCTTAGACCATAGAGATGATTGGGAACATTAAAGTCCTCGGTCATCTCTATGGTAAGCCGGTAGAATTGACAGAATCAGTCCCAGGCTGGTAAGGTGGCTTAAGGCTTAAGAGGGGGCAACCCCTTCCACTGCATTTTTAGCCACTAGGATTGCTTTTACATTGTATAGCATCGCTAGCTGAAAAAAATGACACCAGGGTCATAGCACAGGCGCCGCCCCCTATCCATGCATCCAGACCTCTGATCTACAAACAGGGCGCCAGTCCATGAATTCCAATGGGGGGGTTCTTTTTTTAAGCATTGGGTTTGGAGCCAGAGGCTCTAATAGGCTTCAAAAAAGGGTGGGCTCGGGTCGCAGGGGACTCCGCTCCGAGCCCACCCAGTTGTGTGAGAATAGCAAATTAATATTTCAGATTCTCACACTGTTTCTCCTCCCGGCCAATCAGGAAGCGGGTTGTGAGACCCGTTTCCCAATTGGCCAAAAGGAGAAGCAATCTTATTGGCCAAGGGAGAGGAGGAGGAGAAGGAAACGCAAGGCCGGAGGAGATGCATGGCTGGGGGAGAAGCAGGGGAAGAACGACCCACCCACCAGCCACCACTGTGACTCCAGGGATGGCTCACCATCCAGCATGCGGCTCAGCCATCCAGCACTCCCCGGCTCAGACAGGGAAGGGAGAAGGAGGGGAGAGCGGAGTATGGGCAGGACATCTGCAGATAAGGAGGCCGTCCGTCTTCTGCAGCAGCGGGGGATGAGTTCCCGGTGTTCCCCACGTTCATGTCCATCTCCCCCCATGGGGGGGTTGCATTGGTTTGCTGCCCCTCCAGAATTATTGAGCACCAGTCGCCACTGGGCTCCGTTATAACCGCTTCAACCAGAGGATGTACAGATATGTCCTTTCAGGGGAAGGGGTTAAACATGTGTGAAAAATAATTTGCGCTAACCTGTGACCATTAAATGATGATAAATAAGTGAGCAAAATATAAAACAACACTACATGAATGACTCAAATTATGTGATGAATAAATAAACACAAAAGATGTGAGACACAACTGATTGTGAAACACAAAATAAATGAATTTGATAATAATAAGTTGAATCCATTAGTGAATAAACAAAACAATGTACATTCTAAATACCAGTGCTCTGTGAAAAAGAAGTCCATATGGTGAGATGTTGCATCCAAAAAATAAACGTGTTGATCCACCACCAATCAGAAGAAATTCCTCCTTACCAACTACCTGTAGTCACGATCCCCCATGACAGAGGATCAATGAGTGCATGAAGTAAACCATCTCTCCGCAGAACAGCAATCACAATGCGTTATTCCTTGGATTCCTTGCATTAAAAGTATATAAGGTTTATTAAAACAATAGATATGCACTTACACTTATGTAGATAAAATAGGCCTTTAAGTCTGGTGTCCTGGCCGGTGCACATACAACAAACACCCGTCCTACTGGGAACCGTGTGAAGCACGAGGTGACGTCAGCGCGTTATTCAAGGGCGGAGCGACGCGCTGACGTCACCTCGCGCTTCACACGGTTCCCAGTAGGACGGGTGTCTGTTGTATGTGCACCGGCCGGCACACCAGACTGTGGAGCCTATATTATTTTATATTATTTTTTCCATAGCGGGTGTATCTGTTGATGGTTGTCGGGAGTTATTGCCAAGGAGTAAAGCATTGTAATTGCTCATCACATTATTTGAGTCATTCATTTAGTGTTGTTTTATATTTTATATTTTGCTCACTTATTTATCATCATTTAATGGTCACAGGTTAGCGCGATTTATTTTCTTTCCCACATTATCCTCTTGTACTTTTTGGTTTACATGGTAATCGGAGCTCCAGTAGCTGTGATATTGTGCAGTTATTGGGCTCTTTTTTTTTTTTTGTCTTTTAGTGCAGTTTTCTTCCATTTTCCATGTGTGAAAAATACACAACAACTCTGGCACCAAAAAAGTTAAAGGGTTAGTTCACCTTTTTAGAAAAAAATGGAAGATGAACTAGCACCCTACACCATCCTGATCCCCCCAGTTCCTGTTGCACTTACCTCTGTGGGCGATACGCAGTACAGTACAGTGGTCCTGGGGTTTGAAATCTGCACTATTCTTCTTCTTTCCCTAGGAATACCAGGACAGATCAGGGTGGATCTGATTGGTCAGTGCAGTCACATGCCAGTGATGATAATCAAAACTGCTCTGATCCATCCTATCAACCAGATCGGTTGAAGGTCACATGGCTGTGGGGAGCTTTACAATAATATAAAATAACTTGCATACTGGCATGTTTTGAATTAATTTTCTCAATTATATATATATATATATATATATATATATATACACACACCTTACGTATGTATAGAACAGTATATTGTAACTTCAATAAGAGTGTAGTAAAATATATATATGCTCATATCTTATTTTATGTTTTTAGTTGAAACGTACAGTATCTCTTTGTATTTGCAATATGCCTGTCCGCTGCCTATTTGCCAACGAGAAACAAAGGTAACTTTGCCCATGTTTTATGATTTTTAACTCAGTTGGGATGCTTCTCTAGTCAGTTTCAACTGCTGAGAAGTATTTGATGAAAATCTTAAAAGCAATTGAGTGGTCTAAACTATCGACTTTTATCCATTTTATCAGCAACTATTTGCTCTTTGAAGATTTTACCTGGGAGGCTTTAAATTGCCATTGCTATTCTATATTAAGATAAAATTTTAAGTTTTCAAGGACATAGTGTTCTACCGTTACTCTGCTGAAAAGTTACTGAGCAAGTTAGTTACCAAACACACCATAAATCCTCTGTGTCAATTACACTGAGAAACTCCAAATAAAACATAGATCAATCCACTCTGTTTAGCCCTCCTCGGAGAAACATACAGAGCGACTTGTTGGGCTTTCAAAAAGACAAAATTCATGCTGTTCAACATTAAACATGGTTCGTTTTAGCAACCGGGGAATTTATTTTTGAAACGATACTGATAAATTAAACATGTAAATGGTATACCACAAATGGTTCAAAGGTCTGCAGGGCAGATTTTATATCAAAAGATTTATTTTAGTTTTTAAATGCAAAGAAATATTTATTCAAAAGAAAAAAGAAAAGAAAAACACAAGGCTTGCTGCAGCTCTTGTAGAATATTTAAAGGTCAATAAGAAACCACCTAAAGTGCATATTTAAATCTAGCCTACCTCAATAGTCAAAAATGATTAACGATTAAAATAACTTAAAACTACACTACACTTAGATGTAAAATGACATCTTGAGATTCATGCAGGGATCATATTCTGGCTGAACAGTACTTTATTATGCAGGTATTGCTGTACTGCACAAGTACATCCCCTCCCTGTAATCTGGTGATCCTAGAAAGCACCTGTTGGGGATTAGGGGTGTGAATGTGAATGTTTGATCCAGCCGTCAAACATTTAGGACGTTTGGCATGGACAAACATGACAGCTTCTTGCTGTCAATGGTTGGTAAAGAAACAGCAGGTGTCTGCCCGCTGATGTCACCCATCCCATTCACTAACATGCTTTAAAAAAAAGGCCTGGATTCTTTCCTAAATGTACATAATATAACTGCGTACTAACATTTATAGGTGTAGCGCCCTCACTCCCTCCGTTTCGTCTAGGGGTATTCTGTATGTGAGAGTAAGATGCGCTACGGCCCATGTCCTCCCCATAGCAGTGGGTGAGGTGAAGGCCAGTATCAATTCTTTTCCTCGGGCCTGTGTGTTTCAGTTAATGACCAAGTCTTGCTGTGCTGACACTTCCCTTTGCTCCCATTAACCAGAGTACCACACACCGATTAGGGTCCAACTTCTTGTTTTATTGTCACACTCACAATCAAACAGTTCTTTGCCAGCCAACTGGTTGAGACCCAATAACAGTTCAATACGGTGGGGTGAGCAGGTCGAGGCACTATCCTGATTGTACGCTAAACCACTGTGGTTTCACCAGCGGTTACTATAGCCTTGGCTAGAGAGAATATAGAACTTGTGAGTCTCTACCAGCGACTCAATAGAATGGAGATGGGAGTACCTTCGCTGCGTTGTGGCCCCTGTCAGGGGGAGATGTCCCTCCAAGGGATTTACCGAAGGCCCATCCGTCACCGGGTTGATGCTGCTCCGGACTCTCTGGACGGGTGACCTCTCCGGCCTCCTCACCTCAGACATGGGCCCCATCCACCTCAGGGACCCTCGGACTCCTCCGCCCTTGCGGGACCCAGTCAAAGTCACTGGGCCCCAGGCCTCCGGTTTAGTACCTCACCCCAGGCTGAAGGTGCCTGGGATGGACGCCAACTCCGCTCCGGCCAGGCCTAGGGCGCCTGGGCCGGAACTCCGAACCGCCCGCACCCAGGCCGAAGGTGCCTGGGCGCGTCATGCAGGAAAAGACCTTGTGGTGAGGGCGTCTCTCCCCTTTATCTCCTCCCGTGACGCCACGGGGGGTTCTCCGCCCTCGCCGTACCATCGCCAGAAAGGGACAAAAAGGCCAGCACTGCGGCAGTGAATCTACCTTAGACCTGTGGGAACCCCGCCACCCACAGGCCAAGGAGAATAGTACACCACCAAGTCCTCCACGAATTTACAAGGGTCCAAATCCTTTCATTGATTTAAACACACCTGGGTCATACTACCACCCAGGTGTATCCCCCTAAATTTAAACCCCCGCTACACACTCCCCTCAGTAATTTGACGCTGGTCCCCAGCGTCTGGTGCAAGCCCATGTCTCCAGAGAGTGGTAACATGTGCCTGACCCCAGAGGCCATCCTTCAAATTTGAATCCTAATTGTGCCAAGACCTGCTCAAGGGAAGGGGAAACATGAAATAATAAACTTTTGCAATAAAACCCTCTGAACATATACACATATACAATCCCTCCCATCACTGTCTAAGAACCACCTCATACTCAGCAGTCTTGACAGAGGAATCTCCTGCAGAAGGGAAACAAAAAAACACAACATCCAAACACATTTGTGTAAATTTGGAATGAATGAGTCTATCAGCCGAGAGACTCACTCGCTCCAAAGAGTAAAGTGATGAAAGTGTGAAGAAACAAACGTTGCGCAACACTGCCACCTGGTGACAGTGCCGCGGTAATGACACTTGGTCGAATCTTCCTTCTTCTGGTGTCCCTACTCTGATTCTACCCCAAAGTCTTTATCTCTGACGTGTGAAGAAAGAGAGAACAAACAGAACAGCTCTCACTTCTCCAAGGAGTAGAAAAAGCCCAAACACAAAAAAAACTAGGGCACAGTTCTGATGTTCTGGCAAGGATACTTCCAGAAAGTTCAACAGCAGAGAAAAAAAACATGCAGGAGAGACCCTTTTCTTTTCTTTCTCTCTCTGTCTCTCCTCACAGATAGAATTTTGGATCCGGCAAAAACAGGAGTCTTAGGTGCTGATCGAAAGTTTCCACCGAATAATCGATGTCCTCTCCATCCTTCCTGCAGATGCGCACCTTGTCTGCATGGATATGGCAGCCCCACATCCACTCTGCTCTGTAGTCTCTGAACTGTTTGGACACTGAGGGTGAACAAGCCAAATACCGACGGGCATGAGGCACTTTAAGCTTCTCCCAAACAAACTCATCATACCACCGCTGCCGAAGGACTTCAACCTCAAAAAGTAAGTCCCGAGGCAAGTAAGGATATTCCCATCCGTGCTCCCGAGCAACACTCTGGCAGAAAAGCCACTGCAGTCGAGCCAAAGGAGGCATCGTAGCTCGCTCCCCTTCTCCTGGCGAAACAATGGCATCTGGATGCCAAGGTACTTTCACAACCTCTGATGGCTTTGCTCTTGGGGCCCGTAGTGATACGCGTTGTGTCCCCACCACCAAAACAGGTGATGCTGCGGATTGTGGAAGGGCAATTGGAGGACTAGGCTTCCTCGTAGACTCCGGGGCTTCCGCCCGGGGCGTGCTATCTCCTATGGACATAGGCGAATCTCGTGGTACACGTAACACAGGTAATGGGCGTTTGTCCCAGCCCTTGCGGTGAAAAAGTTTGTCTATTTCACCGTCATCCCCACAGTCCGACAGCAATTCTAGGTCGGAGGTGTCATACATCTCTGCGGGAAGGTAGTCTCTAGTAGACGTGGAACTACCCTCCCTGGCGGGCTCCACCGACTGTGGTCTCCCGACACCTCCAACCACCACCACAGTCCCAGCCCCTGGCTCACCTTGACCTTTCGTAGAACTGGGATGTCCAGGACTCTTCCAACCGGATCCATCCAGGCCCGGCAAGCGACGGGGTGAAGTTCGACCACGACCACAGGACGCCTGTACCAGGCCGAATATCCTCTTCGGAGGTGGGAGCAGGGAATCTGTGGTGACTGAAGCAGCATCCTCGGATTTTTCTTTCTCAGTCTCTGGTTGGGCAGTCACATCGCCCTGGTCAGTGCGTACGGGGACCTCCGCAAAGGCCTGGATCTCCCCTTCCGGAGTAGCGGTACCTGTGAGGCAGTTGAGGCGAAGGGACCAGGGCCTTACTGTGGATGGCTCCACCTCGAATAGGAATTCTCTGCATGCTTCACAACGCCCGAATGGCTTCAGGTGGACCACCAGTCCCGGGACAGATCACGCCGAGGGCCTCCGTGTCTCTGCAGGAATACAGAGCCAACTGCCCTCGGGGCCTGAGTCTTATCCCCGTGTCTGTAAGGGGAGCAGCAAAGGTAGTCATCTTCGTGGGGTAGGGAACCGGAATCCATGGGGAGCTTGAGGCCATCCCGACTGTCTGCTGCTCCATCACGCACTGACCACGCGCCAAAGTCTCCACGTGTGTCCCTCCACATGGCCAGACTCCTCCCACAACTTGCACGTTTTCGCGGGCTTCCATCAAACTCCGCCCACGAACTGTGTAGTCACGGGGTGCCTCATGGCGCAGTGCAGTAAAAGCCCCCACATGTAGTACCTCACACGGCTGGACTTCTCCCTCTTCTCGCTCTTCCGCATGGGCCTTTCCCATCTTAGGGTCATGTCCACGACTTTGAGCAGGGATGCACTTTGGCCGATCACATGGCCGACCCACTCGGAACTCCTCCGGGCAGCAAAGTCCAAACACAGCCGTTCTCAGTTCCATGGTTAAAACACACATCATCCTGGACTCACGAGCCCCCACGTGTAGCGCCCTCACTCCCTCCGTTTCGTCTAGGGGTATTCTGTATGTGAGAGTAAGATGCGCTACGGCCCATGTCCTCCCCATAGCAGTGGGTGAGGTGAAGGCCAGTATCAATTCTTTTCCTCGTGCCTGTGTGTTTCAGTTAATGACCAAGTCTTGCTGTGCTGACACTTCCCTTTGCTCCCATTAACCAGAGTACCACACACCGATTAGGGTCCAACTTCTTGTTTTATTGTCACACTCACAATCAAACAGTTCTTTGCCAGCCAACTGGTTGAGACCCAATAACAGTTCAATACGGTGGGGTGAGCAGGTCGAGGCACTATCCTGATTGTACGCTAAACCACTGTGGTTTCACCAGCGGTTACTATAGCCTTGGCTAGAGAGAACTTAGAACTTGTGAGTCTCTACCAGCAACTCAATAGAATGTAGATGGGACTACCTTCGCTGCGTTGTGGCCCCTGTCAGGGGGAGATGTCCCTCCAAGGGAGTTACCAAAGGCCCATCTGTCACCGGGTTGATGCTGCTCCGGACTCTCCGGACGGGTGACCTCTCTGGCCTCCTCACCTCAGACATGGGCCCCATCCACCTCAGGGACCCTCGGACTCCTCCGCCCTTGCGAGACCCAGTCCTCCGGTTTAGTACCTCACCCCAGGCTGAAGGTGCCTGGGATGGACACCAACTCCGCTCCGGCCAGGCCTAGGGCGCCTGGGCCGGAACTCCGAACCGCCCGCACCCAGGCCGAAGGTGCCTGGGCGCGTTATGCAGGAAAAGACCTCATGGTGAGGGCGTCTCTCCCCTTTATCTCCTCCCGTGACGCCACAGCGGGTTCTCCGCCCTCGCCGTACCATCGCCAGAAAGGGACAAAAAGGCCAGCACTGCGGCCGTGAATCTTCTTTAGACCTGTGGGAACCCCGCCACCCACAGGCCAAGGAGAATAGTACACCACCATGTCCTCCACGAATTTACAAGGGTCCACATCTTTTCATTGATTTAAATACACCTGGGTCATACTACCACCCAGGTGTATCCCCCTAAATTTAAACCCCCGCTACAAAGGTAAGGTTGATCGAGGCAAAATCCAATTGCCTTTCAGGGGATCAAGAAATTATTATTTATCCAAATTGGATCATGCTTTGCTGGGGTTTTTCACCTTCCTCTGAATCAACTGTGGGTATAGAATTGTGTATATAAGATTGCATGATTTTTTTTTTTTTTGGTTGAACTAGATGGACTTTTTTTAACCTGACTATGTAAGTAAACACAACTACTATGTAAGTAACATGACCTGGCAATCCCAGGAATATCGGTGGTTCCTGGGATTAGACCTGTGGGAACCCCACCACCCACAGGCCAAGGAGAATAGTACACCACCAAGTCCTCCACGAATTTACAAGGGTCCAAATCTTTTCATTGATTTAAACACACCTGGGTCATACTACCACCCAGGTGTATCCCCCTAAATTTAAACCCCCGCTACATAGGTAAGGTTGATCGAGGCAAAATCCAATTGCCTTTCAGGGGATCAGGAAATTATTATTTATCCAAATTGGATCATGCTTTGCTGGGGTTTTTGACCTTCCTCTGAATCAACTGTGGGTATAGAATTGTGTATATAAGATTGCATGATTTTTTTTATTTATTTTTTTGGTTGAACTAGATGGACTTTTTTCAACCTGACTATGTAAGTAAACACAACTACTATGTAAGTAACATGACCTGGCAATCCCAGGAATATCGGTGGTTCCTAAGGATGCAATGAGTGCAGGCACCTGCCACGTCTTCAGCAACCACTGAAGTCACATAGTCCTATTTGCTTACATGGTCAGGAATCCCTAATAATGTAAGGAACAGTTATGGGGGTAACACCTAAATATGGCCACATGGACATCCTTAAGGACCTGGTATGAATTTCGGAGGAGGAGGTGTTACATGATGTTTTTTACAAAGTAAAACAAGCTGGCCCAGGGAGCTGTCATTTACTGGCATTTAACCAGCATTTTTTGTAAATGTCAGTGTTGCTGTAGTAGGTTGCATACATCCTGCAGATGCTCCACTTCACAGGCAGGTTTAAGGTATCCCTCAGGCAGGTTATTTAAAGGAATTTGTCATGTTAATGTGTCACTTTAGGCATTATTTAGGCACTAATAACGTAAATTCTCAGGACTGAAATAATTTTATTTATTTTTTTAATATGGCCACATGGACATCCTTAGGGTCATGGCATAAATTTCGGAGGAGGAGGTGTTACATGATGTTTTTTACAAAGTAAAACAAGCTGGCAGGGAGCTGTCATTTACTGGCATTTAAACAGCATTTTTTTTTTAAATGTCATGCCGCGTACACACGACCGCTTTTCATGTCAAGAAAAAAAACGTCGATTTTCTCGACGTTATTTTTCTTGTTTCCTCTGAAGCATGCCTTGCCAACACACGATCGTGAAAAAAACTGATCTAGCAAAGCGCGGTGACGTCCAACACGTACGACGGCACTATAAAGGGGAAGTTTCATTCTGTTTGCGCCACCCTTTTGGCTGCTTTTGCTGATTTCGTGTTTCCGCGTGTTAGTAAAAGTTTGGGAAGAGACGATTCGCGCTTTTCAGTCTTCGTGCTTTAAAGATCGTTTTCGGGAGTTCAGTTTGTGCTTGTGGGTTCGTATCTGGCTTTCAGTGCGTGTAGTGAGTTCGTATCTGTTTTTGCAGTGCGTTCTTGTCCGCGCGTTACTGTTTTTCAGCTCGTTCTTCATAGGCCTTGCTGTTCTTCAGTGCGTTCTTTTAGTTCGTTCTGATTAGACGACCAATTCTAAGCCATGTTGCGCGTACGTTCTTGTCGCCGAGATCGTGCTGTGCTTGCTAATGGGCTTGTTGCTATGTCCCAGATCCGGTCCATGAGGAGGGTGAGGAGGAGTTCATGGACCAAGAATTGGTTGCTCCAGAGGGACCAATTATGTCATATGCCTCTGCTGCGGGAGATCCGGGAGAATAACCCTGATGATTTCAGGAATTTTCTTAGGATGTCTGACCCCGTTTTTTAGCAGCTCTTGGCTTTGGTGTCCCCCTATATCACCAGGCAGGACACCGTTATGCGGGAAGCCATTACTGCTGAGCAGAGGCTCATCGCCACGTTGCGATACCTTGCGACTGGGAGAAGCTTGCAGGACCTCAAGTTCTCGACAGGCATCTCCCCCCAGGCTCTGGGCGTCATTATCCCAGAGACCTGCTCTGCCATTATCCAGGTCCTTCAGGAGGACTATCTTAAGGTAAGTTTTCTCCTTTATAAACATTACAATCTATGTTTTTTTATGCTTGATAATGTATAGTATATTTTGAACTGTCTCTAATTACCATGATTTGAATATGCTGTGAATGTCCCCTTTGTCCCCCTGCATGTTGTAAGCTTTGAATGTTCTATGTTTTTGGGCTACATGCATATTTTTTGGTCAAGCAATCTCCAGCATTAGATCCTGGGCCCAAACACACCTAGCCTAGTCAATCCTCATTTTTGTTTTGTACGCTCCATTGTAGTGCTTAGATTGCCTGATTCCCACCCCCCCCCCCCCCCTAATTTTTTAAGTTTGTCTAATCTACCCAAATAAATTACATCGTACTATAGATTTTAAATATGATGTCCCCAACTCATCTCAAACCCTCCACCCTCTCCGAATTTCTCAGGTCCATCAGAGTGGGTGATGTTTTTGTTGCTTATTTTTCTATCTTATTCAAGCGCACCTCCATCCTAAATTTTGTGGGTCCGCTCATTGTAACCCTCCCCCGGTGTCAAAATTGACACCTTTCAGGGGGGAGGGGGGTGAAGATACCTGTTTAAGACAGGTATATTCACCCACATCCGGGAGTCATCTCTGCGGCAAATCTGCCTGAGCCAAGTCACTTCCCGCAGAAGACCCATAGTGTTCTTGGAAACACTTGTCTCACAGAACACAGGAGGACCAGTCTGAACTGCGCAGCGCTTCTCGTGCATGTGCGTTTGGGAACCGGGCAGTGAAGCCGCAAGGCTTCTCTTCCTGGTTCCCTCACCAAGGATGGCAAAGGGGGCAGCAGAGTGACGAGCAATTGTTCGTCCTCTGCTGCGGACGTTGCTGGACTCCAGGACAGGTAAGTGTACAATTAGCAAACCTCTGCAGCTGCTGTAGCTGGAGCTGCTGTGTTATTTTATATTATTTGGGCTGCGTAGCTCCGCTCTAAAATCCTCCTTCCAAATTAATGCTATCCTGATGTTTTGCCCAGAGTGTTTTGTGCTAACATGCTTGCAATGTATAGGTAGTAAAGTATATATTTGTTTTTTTTTCCTTTGACTCCACAGTTACCATCTACGCCACAGGAATGGCAGAATGTGGCATCTGATTTTTCTCAGCGGTGGAACTTTCCCAACTGTGGAGGAGCCATTGATGGCAAGCACGTCCGCATCGTGCCACCAGCCCATTCTGGGTCTTTTTTTTGGAATTACAAAGGCTTCCACAGTATTGTGCTCATGGCGGTGGTGTCTGCAAACTATGAATTCCTATTTGTTGATGTTGGGAAAAATGGGCGGATGTCTGACGGTGGTGTTTTCGCCCAGACCGAGTTTGCAGACCGGCTTCTTTCAGACGACCTGGCATTGCCACCTGCTGAAGATAATGAACATGGCCTCCCTTTTGTGTTCCTGGCAGATGAGGCTTTTGCGCTTGGACCACATTTGATGAGGCCTTTTCCCCAAAGGTCCCTCACCCCTGAGAGGAGGGTGTTTAATTATCGTCTGGCCAGAGGGCGAAGGGTGGTGGAAAACGCCTTTGGCATCATGGCCAGTCGCTTCCGGCTTTTTCTGACTGCAATAAACATGGTGGAGTATAAATGGAACCATTTGGTCATGTGTTGTTGCATACTGCACAATTTTTTAATCAAACACTCCACAAATTATCTTACTACACTTGACCTTCAGGGCACACAGGGTTTGGATGGACCATTGCCAGCCCAGTTAGCTGGCCCTACAGGCTTGGCCCCCCAAAGCGGCCGTGATGTGCGGCAACGCTATGTCGAATATTTTATGGGTAGGGGGGCCATTGCAATGCCTGATCAGTTTTAAATCAATGTTGTTCATAATAAAAAATAATATCTTGAAAACATCTTGTTTGCTTTTCTTTTGTTGTATTTGTTCTTTCTTCTAGGTCAGTGATGGTGAACCTTGCCACTCCAGATGTTTTTCAACTCCATTTTCCATGATGCTCAACTACACTGCAGAGTGCCTGAGCAACATTAGAAATGTAGTTCCAAACCATCTGGGTTGCCAACGTTCACCATCACTGTCCTCGGTTATACTAGTGCAGTTGTAGTCCCATGTTTTTTCCTAACAAGTAAATTACAAGCATTTATAGAGTCTAAACACACACATTTTTGTTGGGGGGGGGGGGTCAACATTGATATAAGAAGCCACACATTGTTTACTGTTTAAAAAACTTTATGAGTATAAAATTGGTAAGGTTTGTATCAAAATATAACCCCAATTTTTGGAGGAATTTCAAAAATATTTGCTTTTTACAACTCAGTACAAAACTGTACAACACGAACAATATCCCTTTATAGAAATAAAACATTTCCCCCCCAAAAAAAATTTAAAAAAAAAAAAATATATACAAGTTTTAAACACTCCCAAGAATATGCTAAATTTTTAGTAATTTTTTCTCCATCATTTTGTTTGTTTGGTACATCTGGACCAGGTTGTGTTTGATGGTTTCAACCTCCCGAGAGCAGACCCTCACTTCTTGAAGCAACATCTGGGCAGTGGCTCTGGTGAAGGTTGCTGTTGCCGCAGGCATTAAAGTCCCTTTAAGTTGTGAAAAGAAAATGTCTTACTAAATATACAGGCAAACATCTATTACGTGAGGCTGTGGTGTATGACACTGACCTGGTGAGTTGCCATTTCCCTCTTCTGCCACATCCTGCAGTTGTGGGTCTTGAGTTGGTGGTGCCGGGTTTGCAGCCTCGTGTCTCTTAGCTCTTTGAAGCCCTAGGAGATATAACCAAAAGGTCGACTTGTGTAACTAAATATATTTAGGCGTGAAAGAGGAATATTAATCATTCTTGGGAAGTGTGTTACAATTGTATTACTGATAATTTTGGAGAAGATGAACACATGATTGTATCCATTTCCCAAGATGGTAAATTAATCTCTTTAGGTCATGTTTCACACATGGAAACACACCAGGTGTCCACTGGATCACCTGTGTGTGACACCATCAAAAGGTTGTTCTTGTGGCCCACACTTGTGCTAATGAGTCCAGATGTGTAAGCAGCTGCTGAGCATATACTCTTGTAAACGTACACTGAATCTAGTTACATTAGCCAAATATAATTACCAACAACTACACAAACATGTTTATAATTACTTCTCACATAAACATTTCATGATGTCCTGTTTCATGTTCTTGGGCACAAGAATCCAACGTTGAAATCCTCGTTCAATACCACCCAAACGATGTTTTGGTGGAATACATTGCTAAAAACATTCGAACATGCCTATTATTTTGTGATTGATAAAATGTCGTGCGAACAATGATGAATCGTGGCAAAAGCTTGTGATTGAGTGAACGTTTGAACGACCATTTATACGATCGATTCGTGTTGCCAAAAACATGAAACATGACATTTTTCACTGTAATACATACATTATTTAAAAAGCACATGCAACACCACGTTATTAGGCAAAATCACATTTAATGTTAATCTACTTACTTTTTTGATGACTTTTTTAATCTTTTTATATTGATCCGGCCCCACGCAACTTAATGTCCGACCATCGTTTCCGGATCTGTTCCCGCGACCTGCGAACACCAAATTTCTGCCATAGCACTTTGACCACTTTATCCATGATCTTGGACTTCACTTGATTTGGCTTTTTGTAGGGCCCATGTTTGGCGTCGTAATCATCCCGGAGCAATATGGTGACCATCTCCACCATCTCCTCAAAGCTCATGTTAGTGGCTTTATACCTTCTGTGTCGGGGCCTGCTTTCTTCCCCACTTTCCACATCATGTTGGTGATTCGCCGACATGTTTACACTCTCCGTCATTAAGGAGTAGCGAGAAGGGGCGGGGAAAGTAGTGTAACGAACGTCAGGGGCGGGAAAGCATGCGGAGCGTCACGCATGCGCACTGTATATAACTCCAAAAAACATCGTTGAAAGCGACGTTCAGTGAGTGGAAGAAGGTCGGAGGAGACGAACGTGTAGATCGTGGGTACGTAACATTTTTCTTACTTGATATGGCTGTGTCCAGGAGCATTAAACCTATAAACATTCATTCACTGTATGTTCGGGGCCGGAGTTGGGCAATATGCATGTAACTTGGCGCTTGCTTCCCGTGCTGTTAGTACTGGCCGTGCACAAAGTGTCATTTTTGAATTGGGACTATAAACTTTGAAAAGTCAATCGCGGCTCTAAATGAATTCTTGCCTCCCGGCAAATGGCAAGACATTGAAAACTGATTTGTACCTGAAAAAAAAAAACGTGGGGTTCCCCCAAATTCGAGTTGCAGGCCCTTCAGGTCTGTCAAGGATTTTAAGGGGAACTCCACCCCCAAATCATGAAAAAAAAGGGCGTGGAGTCCCCCCCAAATACCACAACAGACCCTTTATCCGAGCACGCAACCTGGCCGGCCGCAGGGGAAGAGGGGGGGACGAGAGCGGCCCCCCCTCCCTCCTGAACCATACCAGGCCACATGCCCTCAACATGGGGAGGATGTCCCCATGTTGATGGGGACAAGGGCCTCATCCCCACAACCCTTGCCCGGTGGTTGTGGGGGTCTGCGGGCGGGGGGCTTATCGGAATCTGGAAGACCCCTTTAACAAAGGGGACCCCCAGATCCCGGCCCCCCCTATGTGAATTGGTAAGGGGTACATTGTACCTCTACCATTTCACAATGAAAGCGTACAAAATGTAAAAAATTACAATTTGACAATTCCTTTAATTTTTAGTTTGTCTTTCTTCCATCTTCTTCCTTCTTCTTCTTTTCTCGCTCCGTGTTTCTTCCTCCATCTTCCTCTTCCTCTTCATCTTCCTTCGGTGTTCTCGTCCGCATCTTGCTCCGGGTTCTTCTTTCTCCGGCTGCTCCGTTTGAATTGGAGGTTCCCGCTGTGGGACGCTCAGTTCATCAGTTCTCCTCTTGGTCCGGCGACCCCGCCCCCCTCTGACGCACAGAGATTTCACAGGTACTTTCCCCGTGCAGTCAGAGGGGGGCGGGTCCCCCGGCTCGCAGCGGACCTAGAGGAGAACTGCCTAACTTTGCGTCACACAACGGGAAACTCAAATTCAAACGGAGCAGCGGGAGAACAAAGAAGAAGCCGAAGCAAGATGCGGACGAGAAGCCCGAAGCAAGAAGGAAGATGAAGATGAAGAGGAAGATGGAGGAAGAAACTCCAATGCAGAAAAGAAGAAGGAAGAAGATGGTTGAAAAACAAAACCAATAATAAAAGGAATTGTCAAAAACCGTGTAGTGTCATTTTTCAGATAATGCCATTTTTTAAGGTGAAATGGTAGGGGTACAATGTCCCCCATTAACATTTCACATAGGGGGGGCGGGATCTGGGGGGCCCCTTTGTTAAAGGGGTCTTCCAGATTCCGATAAGCCCCCCGCCCGCAGACCCCCACAACCACCGGGCAAGGGTTGTGGGGATGAGGCCCTTGTCCTCATCAACATGGAGACATCCTCCCCATGTTGAGGGCATGTGGCCTGGTACGGTTCAGGAGGGAGGGGGGGCCGCTCTCTCGTCCCCCCCTTTTCCCCTGCGGCCGGCCAGGTTGCGTGCTCGGATAAGGGTCTGTTATGGATTGGGGGGGGACTCCACGCCATTTTTTAATGGAATTTGTGGGGGAGTTCCCCTTAAAATCCTTGACAGACCTGATATGGATATTTGGGGGAACCACAATGCTTTCCCAATGTTTGTATCAATGACTTTTCTATGTATTGCAATTGACAGGAGACAACAATTAATTATACCCAGGAGTGAATTTAGGGTTAATTAAAATTTAATAAAATATGACACTTGGTGCAGGGACAGTTCGAGGTACTCCTTTATTTTTGGGGAGTCCTTTTATTCACCCTATTTACAGGGCTTAATTTACTTAAATGTGGTTTGGGTTCGGGTAAAGTCAGGTCACGAACTCTAGCTTTTTACAAAGTTAGCTAAAAAGAGCTCACCACAAACATCCAGGTGTCCACTCAACTCTATGATGACTGATCAATTGCTACGTTAGTGGCCTATATATGGTTAGAAAGATTTGGAGTAGTCCTGACTGACATTCCTTTTTTGGTTTTTGGTTTTGAATTGCACAGATAATGAAGGCATTTAAGGACCCCGATTTTATGCTGGAATTCCTCCAAAGATGGAAAAATCTTCCAATTTTATGGGAGACTAAAAATAAAAATAATAAAAATAAAGAAGCCAGGAAGAGAGCACTGGAGACCTTGCTGGAATTTGTGAAAACTCAGATCCCCACAGCAACACTACAGGATCTGAAGAACAAAATTGGGACCATTAGGGGCACATACCGGGCTCAAAGGAATAAAGTTCAAAAATCCCTGCGGTCAGGAGCAGGTGCAGAGGACCGATACATACCAAATCTGTGGTACTATCAGCACCTGAGTTTCCTTGATGAACATCCAGCCTTCCACCCAGAACGACCTCCAGTCTTCCTTGCAGCCAACCCTCCAGCCAACCCTCCAGCCAACCCTCCAGCCAACCCTCCAGCCAACCCTCCAGCATTCCATGCAGCCAAGCCTCCAGCCAAGTTGAGGTCTCTTTGGAGGAACAACCTCAAGTCCTGGAGGAGCCGGATTTAAATATTTGGAGCCAGGTATAATATTTCACAAAATATTTAGAGTAATAAAAGTTGAATGTTGTAAACGTTTCAAAAAAAGTGTGTAAAATGTTAACAGTTTAAAAAAAGTGTCTGACATATCAATAGACAGCAGTGGCCACAAATTAAGGGCACCAAAAATATATATACTGGTGTCAGAATGATTGACTTTAATATTTAGTAGCATTCAATTACCAAATGTCATGAGGTGACAAATGTGTGTGAAAGATGAAGGCAAAACTAACTCGATGTACCTTTTTTTTACAGGATGAGGAGGCAGGCCCCAGTGGGACCCAGGAAGAGGCAGGCCCCAGTGGGACCCAGGAAGAGGCAGGCCCCAGTGGGACCCAGCACAACACCAGGCCCCAGATCCCTCTGCTGCGGATTCCTGCCAAAAGATCTAGGAGGCTGGTTCAAATGGAGGAGGAGACACAGGCCCTAATTAGGGAGGCTACTGCTGCACTCCGAGAGCCCCCCACCGCTGCAGAGGGATTTGCTGCCCTTATTGGGGAGAAACTGCCACAAATGGGACTGGACCAGAGGCTGAAGTGTGAAACACTTATATTGAAGGTGGTCAATATGGGCCTGTTGAACAAACTAAAGGAGTTCACAGATGTTGTGGACCTTTCCTATTTTTTTGCCCAAGTTCCTGACCCACTCCATGCTCCTGCCCCACTCCATGCTCCTGCCCCACTCCATGCTCCTGTCCCAGGCCCTGCTCCCGTCCCAGTCCCTGCTCCTGTTCCAGACCCTGCTCCTGCTCCAGTCCCTCCTCCACGGACACAGCCTCCAAGGAAGGCTGCAGGGAAGGTCAAACAAAAAAGAGGAAAATGAACCCAGGATATGTGCCTCACATGGGGCTAGTTTTGGTCTTCAGATGCTTTGGTGTTTGCTGTGGTGATCTGGGTGTGCACTAATTTCAGCAGGGTCTCCAGTGCTGTCTTCCTGGCTTCTTGATTTGTAGTTTTACATATGGTTTTGTTTTGGCTTACCTTTTAATTTGTTATTAGGCCATAATAAATTGGAATTTTTTTTGAAGATACAAAATTAACATGTGTTTTTCTTCTAAGTAGCCAGTTTGTAAGTGAGTAGGCAGGGACAGTGGATAAAAAATTGAGAAATTAACAAGGGACACTAACCTCATTGAGGCAAAATTAGAATAAAGAATAATGTTGTGGTACCTTGACACACTCCAAAATAGCAAATAATATGTAAAAACAGTCTAAAATCTAAGACCACAAATTAAAGCAAAAATAAATAAATTATAAAAATAAATTTTAAAAGTTTTGGGTATTTAGGGAGATCTGGCTCCCCAAAATAGAGATTAATCATGATAAAACAATAAATCATAAAGACCAAAGATTGTCCTAACTCTGGGAGAATATCAGCAGCAAGAGAATTGGAATATTGCAGCATTAGAACGAAGAAAAGAATGCGCTGCATTAAACGATGTAATAATTTCATGCATGACGAATGTGCCATCTCCATTCCGAACAGTAGTTTTACCAGAACGAGCGCTCCCTTCTCCTCACTTGCTTCTGATCATGCGCGCTTTTTTAACGTCGTTAAAGCCTACACACGATCATTTTTCATGATGAAAAAAACGACGACCTGAAAAACGGCGTGAAAATTTAGAACATGTTCTAATTTTTCTCGTCGTTTTTTCTGCCGTTTTTCTCAACGAGAAAAACGACATAAAGCCCACAGACGATCGTTTTTCTCGGCGAAAAAAAAAAATGCCGTTTTTCACGTCGAGAAAAGCGGTCGTGTGTACGCGGCATTAGTGTTGCTGTAGTACAGGGTTAGGCAACCTGGGGCCCTCCAGCTGTTGCTGAACTACAAGTCCCATCATGCCTCTGAGAGTAATTGTAATTGCCAGCCTTGCAATGCCTCATGAGAAATGTAGTTCCACAACAGCTGGAGGGCCCCAGGTTGCCTACCCCTGCTGTAGTAGGTTGTATACATCCTACAGATGCGCCACTTCACAGGCAGGTTTAGGGAATCCCTCAGGCAGGTTATTTAAAGGAATTGGGCATTTTTAATGTGTCACTTTAGGCATTATTTAGTCACTAATAAAGTCAATTATTTTTTTAATTAGTACATGCACCCCAGTTCAGTGCCCAGCACCTCATGCCACTTGTTTGACAATTCACCAAACCCTATTTGAACCGAAACCAGATACATTTAGCTCAGCACTACTCCTCTCGTGCACACGCTCATCAATGCCCAGGGCCAGAAAGGGCCACATTCAGGTGAAAGTCAGCATTATTGTGGAACCCCGCCTTATGTACTGTCCCATGTTACTACACACCTTGCTCAATGTATGTTGCCCATGCCCTCTACACCAGTCCAGTGTAACTCTGCCACCTCATTCTCATTGACAGAATGTCGAAAAAGAAATGGAGGTCCATGCTTTTCACTAACAGCATTTCTGCTTCATCTCAGTGTCTTAATCTGTATTCTTAAGCTGGTCATACATGGGTCCGTTTTTTTTTTTTTTTTTCATCCGGCAGGTGTGTTGCAGTGCTGTGCCATTTATTTCAAATAAGCACTCCAGGGCTGCCCTAGCACAATGCAGGTTAACGCACAACACATGGTGTGTTAACATGTAGCAATGCAGTGAAAAAAATGTAAAGGGCTAAATGCTATTCTTTTTGAGCTAGTCAAGCTCCAAGTGTGGAAGCTGATCAAAGACAGTGCAAATGAAATTCGCTTTCAAGCTAGCCTGCAAAAATCTAAGAGCCATTTGCTTATGCTTCTGGATCAGTGTGGAGCTGCGTGCAGGCAGCCTGTGTTAGTGACTGGATATGCAGCGACTGTATGAACTCACCCACACATCTGAATGTTTACAGGGGTACAAAGATGGGTGTGCAGTCCCGAACACATTGTGTTTGGGGTCACACACTTAGTTTTTTTATGTGGGGGCACCCTCCCAGAGAAGGATGCTAGATAAATCTAGATTTTGGTTTCACAGGTTTGATTATTTCCCCTTACCTCTGTGAGAAGCTTGCAAAGCTTAGGGTGGGAATGTCAAATACCTGGCCTGAATATTTACTAACAGGTTATGGAAGAAGTGGAAAAGAGTTGTTAGTGTTGGTGCGATGATTATATATAGGAATTTCTAAATGTCCCAAGACCTTGTAGAAGCCCTCAGTTCAAAATTCTGGAAAAAGCTTCTGGACATTAAGAGTGAATGGAGCCTTGGGCACTTCATCTTTAAAGACAGGGTAATGATCAAAAAGGCCAGGTGGAGAGACCAGGTCTGGTCAGCCAACATCTGGGGTCCGGAAGACTTTTACAGATAGTCTGGACACTGCTTCTTCTTTGTTGTTCTTGCTGCAGTACAAAATAAGTAATCATTGGACTGAACTGTTGATCAAGGTACGGGGGAAGCGGTCTTCAGAAAACCTTGCTGTCTGAAGGGAATTCTGCAGAAAATATCTCCTGCACTTGTCAGTGAACTGAATTTGACACCGGAAAAAATTGATGGTTGCGGTTAAATTTTTCCAGGTTTTCTTTCATCGTTGTTTTTTTTTGCCTATTGGACTTTGGCCTGCAGAGCCAATGGGCGAAGTTAACAATATGAACCTATATCTAATAGAAACTAAATAGCATTGCAGTATGCTATGCAGGATGTGATTATGATATGCAGGATATATATATTTAGCTATTATAGTTGGGGTTTAGGATGTGTTTTTCTGTTTTATTCCAGAGCAAATGTTGCTAATTGCCTTAAATTAAAATACTGGTCTGAATTCATGCTATTATGGGTATTAACAGAAAGGTTAAAATGTATGGCCATAGACTTTGCTGATGATTGCTGTGGCTGATCATGTGGAGGGCCATCTCCATGGGGACGATGCTCCAGCCCTTAGTTACTGTGTTGCTGAGTTGTTTGCCTTATAGGATACACTTTGTTGAAGATGATTGCACTCAAGTTCTATGTACACTAATCGTGTTTATGATTGTTTCTACCTAGCTAAAAGTAGGGCTTTGCATAACTAGGTTGTATATATGTATATATTTATTTATATATGTATTTGTTGTAAGAGTTTAGTAGCCGGACGGCTATCTACTTGGCCTGTCGCCAGTCTCCCAATATGTTGTACAAAATTATTGCCTTTAATCTTTGCACTTTGACTAAAAAAATCTTTATTATGTAGAATGCCACATACTCTCTTTGGTACCTTGTTATTTCCCCCCTCGCCCCATCCTTTGTTTTATTTGGGAAAGGCAACATCAGCTTTTTTTTTCGTGTTACTTGGCCCATGAGAAGAGGGTGTGTATTTCCCGCTACTCAAAAGTAGTGGATGTAACTGAAGTTCAGTGTTCAATAGCTGCAAAAACTGTCAGTGTTCACCTTACACATATAGTAAATAAATAATAAAAGTGATCTCGCGCTAAAGATAAATACAACAATATACACTGTGACACATATGAATAGTGTGAATAATATCAAATAAAGTGCAAGAAACTAAGTAAAGTGCAATAGTACTAAATGCATCAGGGACTGTCTGGCTCAGACTGTGCTATCTTTACAAGAAGAAAAGGGTCCTCTGGCAAATGTTACTGAGCATTTTGGGGTACCCCATGCTCCAATACCTCTCCTGTTTACAAATTAAACAAATCACAAAAAGACAAATCCCTGGACTGTTTATTGGAGCTGAAATTAATGGACTGTTGATTGGTTGACTGGCGGAGTCTGTACTGTATAGGAAAGAACCAGCTAAAGGCAGTAGGTCTTGCGGCTATAGTATAGTTGCATACTATACCTATAGTATAGTTGCATACTATATTACTATTTTGTAGCGATATAGTATGCAACTAACAGCCCTGCCCCTAGCAATAGTCTATAAGTTATGCACATACCTGCCCAAGTTCTATGGATATCTTTGCTCTGTGGCTGCTTCGAGCTGCACTGCTTCTCCACAGAAGGAGCAGCCAGTCGCCAGGCCCACTGTTACGTGGTGAGGGGCAAAGGGTGTTATTATCCCTGTATAAGCTCAGACACAAAACTTACATAGGGTTTAGACCCATGATTGTGGTGGAGAATTGGGATGGTGGAAAGCACAGTGAAGCTAAGCATCAATGTGTCAGTGTTAGGTTTTCAAGAGTACCCTTCACCTTGTCCTGAGTCGCCAAAATTAACGATCTATTTATTGTAAATGTCACATAACCATGTGCTCACTAAACACACTTAATAGTTTCCCTTTAAATATATGTGGTTAAGGTGATTGTCTGCAACACTTTTTTATTTGCTGTGAAGCCTCGTACACACGACCGAGTTTCTCTTCCAAAACCGGCAAGAAATGTGGCGCGAGAGCTTTTTTGTAGAGAAAAACGTTCGTGTGTATAGTTTTACGACAAGAAAATTGCCGAGAATCTCGACGAGAAAATAGAGAACCTGCTCTCTATTTTCTCGTCAGGATTCCAGATTTCCTCGTCGTGTTTCTCGTCGGGCTGTTTTGTGACGAGAAAATGGTTTGTGTGTATGCTTTTACGACTCTTCCAAAAGCGCGCATGCTCACAAGCAACTATGAGACGGGAGCGCATCTTCTGGTAAAACAAGCCTTCGTAATGGAGAGAGCACATTCGTCACGCTCAAAAATATTGCATCGTTTAAATGTTCTGCATTGAAATCTTCGTTAGAATGTTACATTAATCAAAACGAGTGACCTTCTTTTGCTGCTGATATTCACACAGAGTTATGCCTTTTTTTTAACCTTTTTCATGCTGCTCTTAAGAAGATTTATGTGTATTATATCGTGCAAGTTTTTAGGAATAATTTAAATGGTAATATTTTTAAAAATGATGTTAATTATAATTTTGCAATGTTTTGATAGTGATCTCCCATTTATTTTGGAATCTATATTAGTTAAATTTCCCACCATGTTTTTTTGATAATCAGATTTAGTTATTATTTTGGGGGGGGGTGATATCTGTCCCTTTTATTGTCAGTCAAATGTATCTGCTTACTCCAAAGCTAGATTTTAAATTTTTACAAATACACATAGTCAAGTATGAACTTAAACAAAAATCACATTTATTCATGTTTAGAAATAAAATAAAGAGAAGGCAGCGCTGGAGAACCTGCTGCCATTTGTGCATCCCAGGGACCCCAGAGCACACAGCAACCCTGTGTGGACACTAAAATTGGGAGCTTGAGAAGGCCAACATTTCTGAACACAATCTGATGCTGGCCTCCCAGAGGTCAGGAACAGCAGCAGGTGAGATATATGTCCCAAGTCTGTGGTACTACAACAGGCTGCCTTCTGTCCGAACACAATGAAGCAAGGCCATCACTTCCTCTTCTTCCTGGCAACCTTCCCTGCAACCTTCCCTGAAGCCTTCCCTGAAGCCTTCCTTCTTCATTTGGCTGGAGGCTGGCCCACTGGAGGGGTACTCCTGTCAGGAGGAGGAGGAGGAGATGTAGCAGAAGGGGGTGGGGCAGAAGAAGAAGGTGGAGGTGTAGCAGAAGGGGGTGGGGCAGAAGAAGAAGGTGGAGGTGTAGCAGAAGGGGGTGGGGCAGAAGAAGAAGGTGGAGGTGTAGCAGAAGGGGGTGGGGCAGAAGAAGAAGGTGGAGGTGTAGCAGAAGGGGGTGGAGCAGAAGAAGAAAGTGGAGGTGTAGCAGAAGGGGGTGGGGCAGAAGAAGAAGGTGGAGGTGTAGCAGAAGGGGGTGGGGCAGAAGAAGAAGGTGGAGGTGTAGCAGAAGGGGGTGGGGCAGAAGAAGAAGGGGGAGGTGTAGCAGAAGGGGGTGGGGCAGAAGAAGAAGGTGGAGGTGTAGCAGAAGGGGGTGGGGCAGAAGAAGAAGGGGGAGGTGGAGGTTGAGGTTGGGTCAGTTGTGCCACCTCACATATGGTGGTATTGGGGGTAATTTTCTCCATCACCCCCTTGTTGAGCAAGGTGATGAGCAGGGGCTCGCATAGGAGGCGTTGCTCCATGCTCATCACCTTGAACTTAGCCTCCACTAGGCCGGCAATGGCCTCTTCAGGGGATGTGGGCTCCTGGAGGGTGGCATGGGCCTCACGAATAAGGGCCATTGCTGCCTCACTCGTGCTCCTGTCCCTCCTGCCTCTTTTGTGAAGCTGGATGGGAGGCACCTGGGATCTGGTGCTTCTCCTTTGCCCTGCCACCTCCTGTCTGCCACTGGGCCCTGCCACCTCCTGTCTGCCACTGGGCCCTGCCACCTCCTGGCTGCCACTGGGCCCTGCCACCTCCTGGCTGCCACTGGGCCCTTCCTCCTCCTGCCTGACAGTTTCCAGACCCTCCTCCTGGCTGATTTCATCCTGTGTATGAAAAAGGGACATAGTTTAATATGTTAGTTTAATCTTTGCATCAAACTTTGTAATCCTGATTGAAACAATTAGAATGTAAATCCATAAATCCTTGCTTTAAATTTACCACTACATCAGATTGACTATTTAGCACCCAATTAAGTGCAGAATAATGTCTACAGATCTTGATTTCACTTGTGGAATCCAAAATATTTTATGTTTGTCATCTTGACATATTTGTCAAACATTAAGTTTATCCCAATACATTTTCTATAAATACTATACCTGGCTCCAGATGGCCAAATCAGGATCATCCAGGATGGCTGCCTCCTCTTGCTCCAGAGAAGGCTCAGGTTGGCTGCAGGGAAGTCTGGGGGGAAGAGTGGAGAGTGATGGCCTTGTCTCAATGTGGTCATCCAGGAAGGACATCCTGTTGTAGTACCACAAAATCGGGACATACACATCATCTGCTGCTGCTCCTGACCTCTGAGAAGCCAGGACCTTAGAGCGTTCAGTCCTGTAGGTACCTCTCAAGCTCCCAATTTTAGTGTCCACTTGTTTTGCTGTGGCTGTGGGCACCTTGGTCTGCACAAATGGGAGCAGCTTCTCCAGCGCTGCTTTTCTCACCCCTCTTTTTTTGTGGATGGGGTTTTTCGTCTCCCACAGAGCCGGCAGCTCCCTTACCCGGTCAATAAATTCCGCCAGGAACTCTTTGTCGCTAATAAAGACATTCATATTGTATCTGCAAGTTAAATAAATTATATATAACTAATGTGAGGCAAACAGTCTAACCTCCTTAACATCCTAGTCACCATATATATCCTCCAACATTCTCAAGACAGTATAGGCCAACAATTTGTACAAGTCACAAAATCACATACCTTCATTCGCACGTCCATCACTTGAACTCCTCTCTCCGCACACCGAACGTACTATAGTCACATGTGTGTTTGCTATATACACACCACGCATGCGTCAAAATACGAACACGTCGCTCCGCACACGTCGCCCGCCCATGACGTTCTAACTAACATCTTTTCCCCGCCCCTTCTCTTTCGGCGCGCAGACAGATATGGCGGAGTTACAGCAGGTGTCTGATAATTCCGCAACTAACGAGGAGGAGACAAGCCCGGAGACCGAGGAAATGTCACGATCAAGGAGGAGATTCAAGGCATCGAATATGTCTTTTGCGGAGATGGCGGAGATGGTGGACATCTTGGTCAAGGCTGATTATGATGCCAAGCATGGGCCGTATAGCAAACCAAATAGAAGGAAGGCCAAAATCCTCACTAAAGTTGTGAAGAGTCTGAAGGCGAATTTCGGGGTGAAACGCTCAAATGAGCAGCTCAGAAAGAGGTGGTCAGACCTCAAACTGAGGGAGCCAGAGCAGTTTAGGAGCATAAAGAGAATGCTCGCTAAAAGTAAGTAAAATGTAGACTTTTCTGCTATTAATCTTTTTCTAAACTTACATGTTGCTCTTTATTTTGGTTTCTCATATTGGACTCCCTTCCAAAATGTAATATTTTGAACTTGGTTGGGCACAGTAATCGTTTGTTACGTTACCGACACTTCGTTCGGCCACTATCCGCGGTTTTGGCTTATTTTAGAGCCACAAAAGTAATTAGACATCTGCCATTTTTGCTCAAATATTGTGGCGAAATTTTTAGGCTAGATGATGTGTTTGTAAAGAGAATGAAATGCTAACTTTTATCAGTGTAAAGGAGAGGACACTCAGCAGCTGCTTCCACATCTGTACTTTGGAGCACTATAGTGTGGGCCACCAGACCCGCCTTTTTTGGGTGTCCCACACAGGTGCATCAGAGAATTTTTGTGGTGCCTCTATGTCAAATAAATTACATCCAAAGGTGAATACTAAACATATTCTTGGTCATAAATAATGCATTCTTCTTTAAATTCCGCCCAAACACACACTTGTACCACACTTCCAAGCAATTTAGCCTGTTTTTATTTTAACATTGAGATTTACAGTGTGATAAATAGACCTTTTGTTTGATTCTCATAGGGGAGAGAAGACTGGGAGGAGAACACTCCAGGGAGCACATGCACCCCACAACTTCCAAGCAACCCCAAACTCCCAAAGACCCACAACCGAAAGATGTGCAGGAAGTTGAGGTGGAGGAAGGAGAAGTGCAGGAAGGAGAGGTGGATGACGTTGTGGATCTGGTCACCACAACAGGTCAGTATCTGTCACCACAGCTTCAGGTAAGAGATGTAGGCCTGCAGAGTTATAATACCTTTTGTTTTTAGGGGATATAAATGTTGTGAAGGATAGTACACGGTTCTCTGCTGACAGTGCCCTCCGCCTCATCCAGCAAGTGATGGAATGTAGCACGGAACTGGACCTTATTAAACAAAGAATCCATGTGATGGAACAAACATTTAAAGACATTCTCGATGTTTTGGGGAGAATTCAATAAGCCATCCAAACACATTTGTTTTTACATGTTTGTTTTTGCAACTTTTCAAATTTTTTTGACAATCAAACCAGCCAAAAATTGAATCTGCACACAGTGTGTCAACATGTGCTATCTGCCATCAGGGGATATCCATGTACGTCTTTTGGGGGTGCAACCCCTTCCTCGTATCTAAAGTCGGTGAACTGAGGAAGGGGTTGCACCCCCAAAACACGTCCATTGATCACCCCTGATGGCAGATAGCACATGTTGACAATAGGGATCAGGATTGTAAACTTCCTAGATGAAAAAAATCCCAAATGTGTGCATATTCAATTTTTGGCTGGGCAAGGGGTTGCAGGACCCCATATTAGGACGGGCACATAGAGACATAGTTTGTGTAAGTGAATGTCTCAGATTGCTCAGAGGTATCCAATGTTGTAATTTTTGGAATGCAACTGTTATTTTTGTATTTTCATAATCAAAAAATTGCCGGGTTGGGGCCAGGCCAACCCAAAAAAACAGAAAAAACTAAAAATGGTGAGAATGTGCACAGAGTAAAATATTTGACCACAAACAACGTGTAGCTTCTTTTTATAATACCCTCTAAGCTTATTTGGTTATTTTGTAAGGTTACATAGTGAAATGGTTGTTATTTACTAAAGTTAAATACACTTGGCACTACAAATGCACAAAGACAAACTAGGAGACAGGAAAGAACAAATAATTAAAGGTTTAAACAAGCTTTTTATTGGGATCCTTAGACATAGGCTGGCATAGGAATTGCCCCCCTACCCGTGAAATACTCCATGTATTTGTACCGAACCTCACGGGCATTTTGGGAGGGCAAGCCAGGACGGGCAGATTCCAGGCCCGGCAGGGGATTTGCAGGGGAAAGTCCAGCCTCTGGCAAAACTGAGGCCATATAGGAATTTGATTTTTGGCTCAGAAAGTTGTGTAGCACACAGCAGCATAATACGACATAGTTTATTTTGTAGTCCGCCAAGTGTATTGAAGTCATAAAAAGGCGGAACCGGCTGGCCATTATGCCAAAGGCATTTTCGACAACTCTTCGGCCCCTGGCCAGCCGGTAATTGAACACCCTCTTCTCTGGGGTCAGGGTCCTCTGGGGAAATGGCCTCATAAGATGCCGTCCGAGTCCGAAGGCTTCATCAGCCAAGAAAACAAAGGGGAGTCCTTCAATATTCCCTGCATCCGGTGGCAATGCAAGGTCGTCACTCTGGAGACGGAGGGCAAACTCCGTCTGGATGAAGGATCCCCCATCGGACATCCGGCCATTCTTCCCTACATCAACATAGAGGAATTCATACCGTGCTGACACCACCGCCATCAGCACAATGCTATGAAACCTCTTGTAATTGTAGTAGTAGGACCCAGAACGGGGTGGCGGCACGATGCGGACGTGCTTACCGTCTATGGCACCACCGCAGTTGGGGAAGTCCCACCGCGTGGCAAACTCCGATGCCACAGTCTGCCATTCCTGTGGCGTGGAAGGAAGCTGTGGAGTGAAACAAGATGAAATAATATTAGAATACCAAAGTCAGACATTACAAGGAAATTCGATAAAAAATAAGTAAAGGCCAACATCAATCGAATTCTACGTTTATTAAGGTGTTTAAAATAAGTATAAGGGAAGGCTCATTTATCAGATTCATCACCCCCTCCGATGGGCCATTACTAAATTATTTTGGGGGGGGGAGATGTGTTTGGCCACAGGATAGCATTGCAGTGGCGGTGCGTCCAGAGTGGGCGCTGGAGCACTGCCCCCTCTCTCCTGTGCCCATCACTCAGAACAATACATAGGTTCATGCATTGCATTAACCTATGTATTGTCTATGCCGCCCACTATTCAGGTGGATGGCCTCTTGTAAAGCGACCGACATATGAATAATTGCGGCATTTAGGGGGTTCAAATTGCATAGCAGAAACAGGTAGTAAAATAGTCTTGCACATTACAACCTGAGGGATGTAATTGGCTTCCGAAAAGTAAAATAGGGGAAGCAGGGGGGGGGCATTCCTTGGGGAAACACTGGCAGGCTGCTCTGCCAATCATGTTCACCAAGTCTGTTTAATGGTAACATGATTGGCTGATGCAACATCAAGGGAAGGAGAAGACATCAAGGACAGAAGAAGGATGGCGCTGACCACAAGAAGGTAAGTGCAGGGCTGGGGGGAAACTGGCTGCATTAGAGGGGACTAAATGGCTGCATTGGAGTGAACAAAATGGCTGCATTAGAGGGGACAACTGGGGGCGTTTAATAGGCACCAGAGCAAAAAAGGAGGAAGTTTATTTCCTAAATTCGAGTTTGAACCCCCAAACATTTGGAGCAACAGGCGCCCCTGCTGGAAAAGTTAGTGAAGGGAAATATTTATGGAGGAGAAAAAAGGGGCAATCTAAAGCTTCCAGCATGCATGGGGACAAAGGGGATCATTCTCAGCATATTACAATCATGGTAATTAGGGAAGGATGAAAGAAATACAATACATTAGCATACATGTAATACATAAAATGTGATGTTAAGGGAGAAAACTTACCCTAATATAGTCCTCCTGCAGGACTTGTATAATGGCAGAACAGGTGTCTGGGATTATGAGGCCCAGAGCCTGGGGGGAGATGCCTGTCGTGAACTTCAAGTCCTGAAGACTTCTCCCTGTCGCCAGGTAACGTAACGTGGCGATGAGCCTCTGCTCAGCACTGATGGCTTCCCGCATAACGGTGTCCTACCTGGTAATATAGGGGGACACCAAAGCCAACAGTTCCTGAAAAACGGGGTCAGACATCCGCAGAAAATTCCTGTAGTCCTCAGGATTATTCTCGACGATCTCCCGCAGCAGAGACATATGGCAGAATTGGTCCCGCTGGAGCAACCAATTCTTGGTCCATGAACTCCTCCTCACACCATTCATGGACTGGTCTTGGTCCAAAACAAGCAGACCAACACCAAGCGCATGCACAGCACGAACTCGACGACAAGAACGTCCAGGCGACATGGCTAATAAGAAACGGTCGTCTTATCAGAACGTACAGAACAGAATGCACTTTAGAACAGCAAGGCCTATGAATAACGAACTGAAAATCAGAAACGAACAGGCAAGAACGCACTGTAAAACAGATACGACCTGCCTAGACGCCCTGAAAGTCAAGATACGAACCCACAAGCACAAACTGAACCGCAGAAAACGATCTGAAAAGTACGAAGACTGAAAAGCGCGAATCGTCTCTTCCCAAACTTTTACTTCACACGCGGTAACACGAGATCAGCAAAAGCAGCCCAAGGGGTGGCGCAAAGAAAAAAGATCTTCCCCTTTATAGTGCCGTCGTACAGGCTGGACGTGAGCGCAGAGAACAACGAGGAAATTGGGAAATGTCAGTGTGTACGCATAGAAAGCTTGACGAGAAAATCGACAAGCTTAACAAAAATCTCGTCTAAAAAAACAACGTGTTTTTTACGACGAGAAACTCGGTCGTGTGTACGAGGCCTCACAGTTAATTTTTCAGAGCTGGAGAAGAAAGGGATGGATCTCAGAAACCTTGTCTTAAAGCATTATCTGTTTTAAAAAAAATACTCAACTCCTTTTGATATACAAATTGTAACAAATTATCTTAAATCTAGTTGCATTTAAATTTCATTTTATTATAGTATGGGTTGACTGACCAATTTTCCTTTCATTTTTTATCCTACAGTTTGAAGTGTTTTTGCAATTACCGTATTTATCGGCGTATAACACGCACTTTTTTCCCCTTAAAATCAGGGGAAAATCGTGGGTGCGTGTTATACGCCGATACTCCGTCGAATTCCCCTGCTAAAAACGAGCGAGAGGAGCGAGCGGAGCCGAAGCCGAAGTACAATCGGCTTTACTCGGCTCCTCTCGCAGTCCCGCCCATCTCTGACTGCGCCGCTGACGGAGAAAGCCGAGTGTACTTCGCCTAGTCTCGGCTCCTCTCGCAGTCCTGCCTGTGACTGTGAGCAGACACGAGTCTAGGCGAAGTACACTCGGCTTTCTCCGTCAGCGGCGCAGTCAGTGGAGTTGGGCGGAACTGCGAGAGGAGCCGAGTCCAGCCGAAGTACACTCGGCCCCGCTCGCTCCTCTCCACAGAAATCGGCGCCAAATTTTAAAGACCGCCGGGACTGACACGATCGCAAAGGCACTGGGCACGGCTGCAGACTGACAGATGAACACTGGGCACGGCTGCAGATGGACAGATGGACACTGGGCAAGGCTACAGATGGACACTGGGCACGGCTGCAGATGGACAGATGGACACTGGGCAAGGCTGCAGATGGACAGATGGACACTGGGCACGGCTGCAGATGGACAGATGGACACTGGGCACGGCTGCAGATGGACACTGGGCACGGCTGCAGATGGACAGATGGACACTGGGCACGGCTGCAGATGGACACTGGGCACGGCTGCAGATGGACAGATGGACACTGGGCAAGGCTACAGATGGACACTGGGCACGGCTGCAGATGGACAGATGGACACTGGGCAAGGCTGCAGATGGACAGATGGACACTGGGCACGGCTGCAGATGGACAGATGGACACTGGGCACGGCTGCAGATGGACAGATGGACACTGGGCAAGGCTGCAGATGGACACTGGGCAAGGCTGCATGCTGCATTTAAATGTAAGTTTTTTTTCCTTGAATTTCCCTCCTAAAAGTTTTTTTCCTTAAAATTCCCTCCTAAACTTGGGGTGCGTGTTATACGCCGGTGCGTGATATACGCCGATAAATACGGTACTAATAAGGGGTATTTGCAATGACATAGTTTTATCTCAAAGGGTTTGATACACCTGCACAGAGAAAATATTATTTTGCACACAGGGACAGGTGTTAGAAAAGGACAAGTTAAAAAGAAATCATGTGGTTTTACTTTAATAATTAATAGATTTATTAATTACCTTCCGTTGATGAAAGCTTTTTTTTCTTCTCCTTGTCACTGCAGTATGTGTTCCTATAATAAAGGTAAAATTCTCATTTCATGATAGCCTTTTTTGTTATTTATTTCAGGATCGTAACCAAAAACAATATTTATGTACTGTTTGTAAAATACCCTGTAGATGATCCAGATTTACATTTACATCAAGAATTTACACAGGGGCGGACTGGGCCAGGTGGTAGAGTGGAGATTTCCCCCCCGGGCCGCTTTGATTTCCTGTAAAAGGGCCGCTATGCGGCCAGTTTAGAACTGCACATGTGCAGTTTCCGGACCCGGCCGAGTGCTACTGCGGGGGGTTTACAGGGCTCTATCGTGAATTGGCGGCCGAATTGCACTGAAAGAACACACTGATTCGGATCCCTCCATCCTGTGCTGCAGCTGCGCTGTGTCCTGTGACAGGGATGTTAGCTTCACCTGTCACAGGGCAGAGTGTGTTCCGTCTTGCAGAGTACAGCCCTCCCCCCTCCTCTCCACTAATGGGAGAACGATCAGCTCTGCCTTCTCCCGCCCCTCTCTCTTGTGACCGCCCACACTCGATGCAAGCCCGTGTGCTGTGTGAAGGAGATATGCGGGCGGGAAACTTTGAAGTCGGCAGCCGCAGTGTCCCATCCTAAACATGAAGACGCTGAGTGACTGAGCCAGTGAACCTCCTGCTGGGACTGCAAGTGAGTCAGCTGCCTGTTTTCAGACTCTCCCCCCCCCCTCTTCCTCCCTACTCCGTCTCTCCCTCAGCCTTATCATTTAACCTCTTACCTGCCAGGCACTTTCACTCCCTTCCTGCCCAGGACAGGTTTCAGCTTTCCCTTCTCTCACACTCTGAGCCCAGGTTCACATTGGAGCGATTTGGCATGCGATTTGACATGTCAAATTGCATGCCAAAACGGTGGCAATTGCCGGCGATGGCACCATCCGAATCGGTGCAACACTGCATCGATTCCATTTGCGGTGTCGCACCGATTCCCAAAAGTAGTTTCTGTACTACTTTTGGCAACTTCGGGGTACAATTTCAATAGACATCTGTGCATGAACCCGCACAGATGTCTCTGAAATCGCACCCCAAAGTTGGGACTGACAAGTGAGTCTGAAATCGTTCAATAGTTCAGCTGAACTCGCTCGATTTCATTCCCAATGTCAGTGTGAACCTGGGCTCTGAATGACAATTGCGCGGTCGAGCAACACTGAACCCATATTACATTGTTCTTTTTTTCACACAAATGGAGTTTTCATTTTGGTGGTATTTAATAACAACTGGGGTTTTTTATTTTTTGCTAAAACATGAAAAAATACTGTTTTTTTTGTTTGTTTTTTTGTTTTTTTTGTAAATACCTTGCCTTGTACAGATAATTAGGGCACTGATTACAGTGTAGCCTCAACAGTGCCCAGCAAATGACGCCAGTCTGTGCTGCCTTTCAGTGCCAACCATTAATGCCCATCATTGCTACCCATCAGTGCCCAACAGTACCGCCTATCGGTGCCCCCTATCAGTGAAGGAGAAAAATTACTTACAGTGCCTTAAAAAAGTATTCACTTTAGCTTGGTTAGACACATATGGAATATGTGAGAGGGCTGCGCATCCCAATTTTATTGCTGGACAAGGAGAGAAAGTTTCCCGTGGGACTTTTTAGCAGCAAGAAATAATTGAAATCATTATTTAATAAAAGTTTTATTTGATGAAAAGGCGCTTGGCCCTCGTAGATTAAAAATTAGTACATAAATTTATGAGCTCCGGTATTTACAAAGCCAGACACAGTGTGTACAAAGATAGTTCAAGTCATGTACAAAGGTGGACAAGATGAATAATAAGATCATACGTCTTGAATGCATGTGATGCACAGAAGAGAGCCCCAATGCATTTCGACCCATTATGGTCTTCCTCAAGGGGGTCTTATATTCTATGGAATGTCAATAAACAATATATTAGGATTAAAGCATACTTTAAGCCTCTCCCATTGGTTACAGCAAGTCATAAAATTAATACATAATATCTTTCATGGTAGTCAATATCAGTTAATGGAGGGACAGCAGAAAAAAAGGAATGCTATACATATATTTATTTCTAGAGAAATTTGTCTATTTACCTTCTTTGCCACATAGTATGGCTGAACCGAAGATTTTAAAAAGCTAGATTCCGTATGATCTCCCCAAGTTTCCCAAGAGAGGTCCATGCCGCCAAGGCGTCCGCCTCCCGCTCCAAGGTGGGTCCGCCCCACAGGCAACTCTGCTCACAGGGGGTCACGTACTTGAGATGGGCGCCCCAATTGCGGGCAAGAAAGCAGGTAGGGTGGGTGGGTAACTAAGTACCCTGTGCCGAGCACCTAGAATTTGTAATAATAATAAATTTCAATGTTACATATATGTTGCACTTTTTATTAGTTTATATTAGCTTCAAACAGGTGAGGCTAGAGCTCATAACTAATTCCTATTATTATTTACTATTATGTCAAAGGTATGCCCCAAGACACCAGCATTGATTGAATAACAGATGCTGGCAAATGTTTGTCATTGTATTTATGTTAAAGTAATGTTTTGTATAAAAAAATTTTTTTAAATAAATGATTATTATATAAAGGATTAAATAAAGAGTAATATACAGTATGTGTGAGTGAAGTGATGGGAAATAAAATAAGAGTGCAAAGTGGGGCATTGGTGACCTATATGTAGCGGGGTCCTCAAATAGATGGGATACACCTGGGCAATAGTGTGACCCAGGTGTATAATTGTGTTAGGATTCAGACCCCTTTTTTATCTCGTGGAGGATTGGAGGATGTAATATTCTCCTTTGCCTGTGGGTGGCGAGGTACCCACAGGCTTCAGGTAGAATCACCTTCGCAGTGCTCCCTGTTTTGTCCCTTCCCGGAGATGGTATGGCTGGGGCGGGGAACCCGCCGGGCCGTTGAAGGGAGGAGATAAAAGGGGGAGGCGGGTGAGCTTGTGGTTACAGACTCAGTGCATTCACAGAACACACCGGCCCGAGGAAACATCAGGAAGTGGCCTTCACCTCCCTACTACAATGGGGAGGACATGGGCCGTGGCGCATCTCACTCTCACAACCCCTAGACATGAGTTGGTGTGTAAAACCGATAAAGAAGAAGAGAGGGTGAGGCCGCTACACGTGGGGGCTCGTCAGTCCGGGATAGAGTGTGTTCTAAAGATGGACTTGAGAATGTCTACATTTGAACTTTGCTGCCCAGAGGAGTTCCGAGCAGATCGGCCATATTACTGGCCAAAGTGCGTCCCTGCTCGGAGTTGTGGAAATGACCCTAACACGGGAAAGGCCCATGCGGAGGAGCGGAAAAAGGGAGAGGTCCAGCCGTGTGACGTACTGCACGTGGGGACTGTTAACGCACTGCGCCACGAGGCACCCCATGGCGACATCGTTCGTGGGCGGAGTCAAGAGGAAGCCCGCGAAAATGTACAGCTCATGGGAGGAGTCTGGCCAAGTGTGGGGATACACGTGGAGACTCCGGCGCGGGGTCAGTGCATGATGGAGCAGCAGATAGTCGGGATGACCTCAAGTGCCCCGTGGGTTATGGTTCCTCACCCCACGAGAATGACTTCTTTTGCTGCCCCCATCACAGACACGGGGATAAGACTTAGGCCCAAGGCCGGTTGGCTCTGTACACTTGCAGAGACACGGAGGCCCTCGGTGTGATCTGTCCCGGCTGCTCGGGACTGGTGGTCACCCTGAAGCCATTCGGGCGATGTGAGGAGTGCAGAGAATTCCTTTTTGAGGTTGAGTCGTCCACAGCAAGGCCCCGGGCCCTTCGCCTCAACCACCTCACGGGTACTGCTACTCCAGAAGGGGAGATCAAGGCCTTTGTCGAGGTTCCTGTGCACGCTGACCAGGGCGATGGACTGCCCAACAGAGAAAAATCCGAGGATGCTGCCTCGGTCGCCACAAGTTCTCTGCTCCCACCACCGAAGAGGAAAGTTGGCCTAGTACAGGCATCCTGTGGAGGTGGTCGAGCTTCACCCCACTGCTTGCCTGGCCTGGATGGCGCCGGTCGAGAAGGAAGTCCCGGACATCCCAGTCTTCTACAAGGGTCAGGTGAGCCAGGGGCTGGGACTGTGGTGGTGGTTGGAGGTGTCGGGGGCCCATTGGAGGTGGAGACCCCCAGGGAGGTAGATTCTGTGTCCACCGGAAGATATCTGCCTGCGGAGATGTATGACACCTCCGACCTAGAGTCGCTGTCTGATTGCGGAGATGATGGCGAGATAGACGAACTGTTCAGCCGCAAGGGCTGGGATAGAGTGCCACTTCTTGCTTCCCGTGCGGTACGGGATTCACCGATGTACACAGGAGACAGCACGCCTCGGGTGGAAGACCCGCAGCTTACGAGGGAACCTACCCCTCCACCTGTGTCCTCATCTACTGTTACCTCACCTACTTTGGTTGTGGGGGCACCCCGCGCTTCTCTGAGAGCGCCGAAAGTCAGTTTCAGGGAGCTGGTAAAGGCACCTCGGCATCCGGAAGCTATTGTGCTGCCTGGAACTGGAGAGAAAGCCACTATGCCACCTTTGGCCCGCTTGCAGAGACCGTTTTGCCACAAAGTAGCTCGGGAATATGGGTGGGAGTATCCGTATCTACCCCGGGACTTGCTGTATGAGGTGGAAGTCTGGAGAACAAGATGGTATGACGAGTTTGTGTGGGACAAGTTGAAGGTGCCTCATGCTCGCAGGTACCTGGAATGTGTGCCGGCAGTGTCTAAGAGGTTTGAGGATTGCAAAGCTGAATGGAAATTGGGGCGCCATATCCATGCTGACAAGATAGTCATTTGCAGAAGAGAAGGAGAAGATGTCGAGTATTCGACAGAGGCATTTGACAAACACCTGAAACCCCTGTACCTGCCGGATCCAAAGTTTTACTTATAGGAGAAAAGAACTCCTGTTTATTTCCTTTGTGCACTTGAACTTTCTGGAAGAGCCATTCCCAGACACCCAGGACTGTGCCCTGCTTTTGTTTTTGTTTGGGCTTTTCTTTTTCTCGTTGGAGACTTGGGGACTGTTGTGTTTTCGTGTTTCCCCTTTTCTTCATGTGCCAAAGGCAAGGACATTTGGGAATAGTGGCAGAGTAGGGAAAAGCTGGAAGAACGAAGATTCGTTGAGTGTCATGACCGCGGCGTTGTCACCAGGTGGCAGTGTTGCGCAACAAATGTTTGAAAATGTTTCACACACACATCACCTTGCTTGTTGGAGTGAGTGGGTCTCTCGGCTGACGGGCCCACTCATCCCAAATGACACGAAATTATGGTAGGATGTTGTTTTTTTCTTTCCCCTGCAGGAGAATCGTCAATCAAGATCATTAAGAGTGGGTGGCTCTTAGACAGTGTGGGAGAGGGGTTGTGACTATGCAAATGTTTAAAGTGTTTTATGACATAAGTTGTTTTGTATGTTCCCCATTCCCTGAGCAGGTCTTGGCACTTGGGAAATTTAGAGGAACTGCTTCAGGGGTTTCACTCCATGCCACCACTTATGGGAGGCATGGGTGTGCACCTGACGCTGGGGACCAGCGTCAAATTACAGGGGGGAGTGTGTAGCGGGGTCCTCAAATAGATGGGATACACCTGGGCAATAGTGTGACCCAGGTGTATAATTGTGTTAGGATTCAGACCCCTTTTTTATCTTGTGGAGGATTGGAGGATGTAATATTCTCCTTTGCCTGTGGGTGGCGAGGTACCCACAGGCTTCAGGTAGAATCACCTTCGCAGTGCTCCCTGTTTTGTCCCTTCCCGGAGATGGTATGGCTGGGGCGGGGAACCCGCCGGGCCGTTGAAGGGAGGAGATAAAAGGGGGAGGCGGGTGAGCTTGTGGTTACAGACTCAGTGCATTCACAGAACACACCGGCCCGAGGAAACATCAGGAAGTGGCCTTCACCTCCCTACTACAATGGGGAGGACATGGGCCGTGGCGCATCTCACTCTCACAACCCCTAGACATGAGTTGGTGTGTAAAACCGATAAAGAAGAAGAGAGGGTGAGGCCGCTACATATAGGTGACGATTAATGAGTAAATTGATATTACTAAAAAATAGTTAGTGATTGTGAAAAATGAGAAAGCTAGTAGCTTATTAACCACTTGACAACTGGGCACTTAAACCCCCTTCCTAACCAGACGAATTTTCAGCTTTCGGTGCTCTCACATTTTGAATGACAATTACTCAGTCATACAACACTGTACCCATATGAAATTTTTGTCCTTTTTTTCACACAAATAGAGCTTTCTTTTGGTGGTATTTAATCACTGTTGGGTTTTTTATTTTTTGCGCTATAAGAGAAAAAAGACTGAAAATTTTGTAAAAAAATGATTTTTTCTTTGTTTCCGTTATAAAATTTTGCAAATTAGTATTTTTTCTTCATACATTTTGGCCAAAATTTATACTGCTACATATCTTTGGTAAAAATAAGTACAAATTGGTGGATATTTTTTGGTCTTTGTGAAAGTTATAGAGTCCACAAGCTATGGTGCCAATATCTGAAAATTGATCACACCTGAAGTACTGACGGCCTATCTCATTTCTTGAGACCCTAACATGCCAGAAAAGTACAAATACCCCCCAAATGACCCCTTTTTGGAAAGAAGACATTCCAAGGTATTTAGAAAGAGTCATTGTGAGTTTTTTGAAGTTGTCATTTTTTCCCACAATTCTTTGCAAAAATCAAGATTTTTTTTTTCTTTTTTTTTTTTCCACAAAATTGTCATATTAGCAGGTTATTTCTCACACACAGCATATGCATACCACAAATTACACCCCAAAACACATTCTGCTATTCCTCCCGAGTATGGCGATACCACGTGTGAGACTTTTACACAGCGTGGCCACATACAGAGGCCCAACATGCAGGGAGCACCTTCAGGCGTTCTGGAGCACCCAGGCCAATTCTGACATTTCTCTCCTACATGTAAAAATCATCATTTATTTGCTATAAAATTACATAGAACCCCAAAACATTATATATATGTTTTTTTAGCAAAGACCTTAAAGAATATAATGGTGGTCATTGCAACTTTTTATCTTGCACGGTATTTGCGCAGAAATTTTACTAACGCGTTTTTTACGGAAAAAAACTGTTTTGTGCCTAAAAGAAAAAAAAAACAGTAAAGTTAGCCCAGTGTTTTTGCATAATGTGAAAGATGAAGTTACGCCGAGTAAATAGATACCTAACATGTCACCCTTCAAAATTGCACACGCTCGTGGAATGGCGCCAAACTTCGCTACTTAAAAATCCCCATAGGCAACGCTTTAAATATTTTTACTGGTTATATGTTTTGAGTTACAGAGGAGGTCTAGGGCCAAAATTATTGCACTCGCTCTAACGTTCGCAACGATACCTCACATGTGTGGCTTGAACACCGTTTTCATATGTGGGCGGGGCTTACGTATGCTTTCACTTCTGCATGCGAGCTCGCGGGGGCAGGGGCGCTTTAAAAAAAATATATATATTTTATTGTTCATTTTACTTTATTTATTTTAGTTTGACATGTTTTTCCGCCCCAATTTTTTTTTTTAGCACTTTTATTCCTATTACAAGGAATGTAAACATCCCTTGTAATAGAAATATGGCATGACAGGTCCTCTTTACAGTGAGATATGGGTTCAATAAGACCCCACATCTCACCTCTAGGCTGGGAAGCCTAAAAAAAAAACAAAAAAAAAAACAATCTTGGCTTTGATCGTAGCGGTGAGTCGGTAGAAGCACCGGAGGGCAGCGGGAGGGGGGGCATCCCCTCTCACCTTCCGTAAGAGCGATCAAGCGGTGGAACAGCCTCTATGATTGTTCTTATGGTGTAGGGAATCGCCAGCTGAAAAAGCGAATATCTGAATGATGCCTGTAGCTGCTCCCATCATTCAGATATCTCCGCACAAAGTCAAGGACGTCATATGACGGCCGGCGGGCGGGAAGTGGTTATTGCAGAGTATTGCCGGGTATTGAGGAGTATTGCCGGGTATTGAGGAGTATTGCCGGGTATTGACGAGTATTGCCGGGTATTGACGAGTATTGCCGGGTATTGACGAGTATTGCCGGGTATTGCAGGGTATTGCGGAGTATTGTGGAGTATTGCAGGGTATTGTGGAGTATTGCAGGGTATTGTGGAGTATTGCCGGGTATTGTGGAGTATTGCCGGGTATTGTGGAGTATTGCCGGGTATTGTGGAGTATTGCTGAGTATTGCGGAGTATGGCAGGGTATGGGCAGGGTATTGCACAGTATGGGCAGGGTATTGCACAGGGTATTGCAGAGTATGGGCAGGGTATTGCACAGGGTGTATTGCAGAGTATGGGCAGAGTATGGGCAGAGTATTGCACAGGGTGTATTGCAGAGTATTGCACAGGGTGTATTGCAGAGTATTGCACAGGGTGTATTGCAGAGTATTGGCAGAGTATTGCACAGGGATGGCTGAGCAGGGATGGATGGATGGCTAGATCTGTGACTGCAATTGTCACAGATCCAGCCCACAGCTGACATGGGGGAGGGAGCGGACATGATCCGCTCCCTCCCCTCTCCTCTCACACTGTACCGATCGGTACAGAGAGGGGAGGGAGGAACCGGCGTCATCAAATGACGCCGGTCTGTTTACAAGTGATCGCTCCGTCATTTGACGGAGCGATCACGTGGTAAACGGCCGCGATTAGCGGCCATCTACCGTGATCCGTGATGCGCCGGGTCTTCCGGACCCGGCGGTCACGGACATATCCTGGAGCGCGCCCCGGGGGGCGCGCGGGAGCAAGATTCTGTGAGGACGTCCCTGGGACGTCCACTCAGGATAACTCGACCGCGCTGTGGACGTCTTTTGTACATGGCGCGGTCGGGAAGTGGTTAAAGTGATGTGATAAGAGAGTGTAAATAGTAGAGCGTGTCTAAATTACTTATATTTATTAAAAAAGCAAATATCATGTAGTATATTAAATGGTAATAATGTGGCAATAAATATAAAAGGTATATATAAAAGAGTTATACAAATTTGGTATGCTGAAAAGTGTAGGCTATAAAAAACCTATACTCACGTCACAGAGCCTGTGAGTCTATAAGTCTTGATAGAAACATTAAGGTTGGGGACCCTTCAAAAGAAATTGTATCTTGTAATAGTTAAAAAATCAAGTAAAGGTATTGGGTTTTTTGGGGTATTAGAAATTATACTAGCTTAGAGCAATAGCCTGCCGGCTGCATGCTTACCTCTCAGGAAATCAGAAGTCAGATGTGGTGTGCTTCACAGGAGGTCATCAGACACTTCCCATTGTGGTGTGTGATTTAAATACCCATCCTACCTGTCTGCTGATTTGCAGATCCTCCCTGATAGTGAACAGGTGCTATGCTTCTCCCCCCTGCCGTCCGCTTGGGGTTCCCTGTAAAGTGGCCCCCTCGTCATTCCAGTGGACAAAGTCCCGGCGCAGCCGTCACCGCCGAATGAAACCCATGGCATCCCCGAAGGCCAGGCGCGCATGCGCGGGACCGCGACGGCACCTGGATGGCGTCATCCGTCCTCGTGCATGCGCGACGCGCCCCCCGCGAATGCCCGGCGGTGAACATGGGATGGCACGGCACTGGAAAAGTGCCATCTAGTGGTGCAAGCACCCACCGTGAGCGCTATTGGAAGGGATGCAGATCGCATCCCTCCCCCAGTGCTGGAGAGCAGATCGCATGCGTGACAGGATACCCACAAGGAGCAGGGGGATGGAGGCCCGGCGGATGGAATGGACCCATGGTTTTTTATTTTTTGCTAAAACATGAAAAAATACTGGGTTTTTTTGTTTTTGTTTTGTTTTTACGTTTTTTTTTGTAAATACCTTGCCTTGTACAGATAATTAGGGCACTGATTACAGTGCAGCCCCAACAGTGCCCAGCAAATGATGCCAGTCCGTGCTGCCTTTCTTAGCCAACCTTTAATGCCCATCATTGCTACCCATCAGTGCCCAACAGTACCGCCTATCGGTGCCCCCTATCAGTGAGGGAGAAAAATTACTTACAGTGCCTTAAAAAAGTATTCATACCCCTTGAATTTTTTCACATGTTGTCATGTTACAACTAAAAATGTAAATGTATTTTATTGGGATTTTATGTGATAGACCAACACAAAGTGGCACATAATTGTTAAGTGGAAGGAAAATGATAAAAGGTTTTCAACATATTTTTTTTCAAATATGTGAAAAGTGTGTGTGGGGGGGGGGGGGGGCATTTGTATTCAGCCACTTCACAATTATGTGCCACTTTGTGTTGGTCTATCACATGAAATCCCAATAAAATACATTTACGTTTTTAGTTGTAACAAAATGTGGGAAATTTCAAGGGGTATAAATACTTTTTCAAGGCACTGTAAGTAATTTTTCTCCTTCACTGAAGTTCACTGATAGGGGGTCCCCTGCGAGGAGATGCCCCTGATCGGCTCTCCTCGCAGGCTGTCATTTACATGTGATTGGCTGTTATTGGACACAGCCAATCACATGGATAAAGAGCCGCGTCATCGGCTCTTTACCAAGATCGGGGTCATGCTGTCATTGCTGTTTCATATTTGTTTTGCTTTATAACATCAGTATCCGTTATAAAACCTGGAGGGCATGAATGGTGAGCTGATTCGGTGGTACAATGGGCCACCCGACTGGACTTGCCCCCCAGGCTTAAGGCTGCCAGCCCTCCCCTGAATTTACAGGAACTGGAGGCTTTTTGCCAAGAGGAATGGGCAGCTTTACCATCTGAGAAGATAAAGAGCCTCATCCAGAAATACCACAAAAGACTTCAAGCTGTCATTGATGTTAAAGGTGGCAATACACGGTATTAAGAACTGGGGTATGTAAACTTTTGATCAGGGTCATTTGGGTAGTTTCTGTTGCCAAAAAGATTTAAAAAGAGTAAACACAGTTGATTGATAATAAATGGTTTCAGCCAAACACTAACCATGAGTGAAAGAAATGTTTTTGTGTTATCATTCACATTTTCTGAAAAATGGACAAGAAATCATAAATTCTGCCAGGGTATGTAAACTTATGAGCACAACTGTATACTCTCAATAAGCTCTTTTGTAATACCAGTAGGATTGCTGCATTGTGGAATATATTTATTTATAATTATATATTCTATACAAACGAATGATTTCAGAAATGTAGGTATTAATAGTTTTTTTTTTATCAATTAACAAAATGGAAAGTAAATGAACAGAAGAGAGATCGAAACTAAATCAATATTTGGTATCACCACCCTTTGCCATCAAAACTTCATAAATTCTTCTAAGTACACTTTCACACAGTTTTTGAAGGAACCTGGCAGGTAGGTTGTGCCAAACATCTTGGAGAACCATAGATCTTCTGTGGATGTAGGCTGCCTCAAATCCTTATGTCTCTTCATGTAATCCCAGACAGACTTGATGATGTTGAGGTCAGTGCTCTGTGGGGACCAAACGATCACTTCCAGGACTCCTTGCTCTTCTTTACACTGAAGATAGTTCTTAATAACATTGGCTGTATGTTTGGAGTCGCTGTCCTGCTACTGCACCTCCCTGATGTATTTCTCAGCATTGAGGACCCCATTGATCCTGACCAACTCTTCAACTCCATTTGCAGAAATGCAGCTCCAAACTAGTAAAGAACCTCCACCATGCTTCACTGTTGCCTGCAGACACTCGTTATTGTACTGCTCTCCAGCCCTTCTGTGAACAAACTGCCTTTTGCTACAGCCAAATATTTCAAATTTTGCCTTATCAGTACAGAGCACCTGTTGCCATTTTTCTACACCCTAGTTCCTATGTTTTTATACATAGTTGAGTTGCTAAGACTTGTTTTCCACACGAGAGATATGGCTTTTGGCTGCAATTCTTCCATGAAGACCATTTCTGGCCAGATTTCTCAGGACAGTAGATGGGTGTGTAGGCAGGTTGCCTACTGTGTTCATTTAGCTAGGCTTGCCCAGGCTAGGGGGAAGGGGTTAATATGGCTTTGCCTTCCCTTCTCACTTTCATGGGCTTTTTTGGGGTCCAGCTTTCTGTCCTGTGAGATATAAAAGGTGGGCAGGTACGGTTGGGCAGCCGTTGTAAAGTTAGTTAGAGAAAGGATGAATTGCTTGTTAGGTATGCCATGCTGAACTTTCAGTAAAAGTTGTTTACTAGCATAAAGCCCGGTCTGAAGATACTCTAGGGGTGCATGTAGGGTCCTGGCAATTGTTAAGGGGTCTGAGTTCACAACAACACACTAGGTGTCTTGCAACATTATAACAACAAAATTAAGCAGCAACACTAAGGAGAGAAGATAGTTTTCACAAGGAAAAAGCCAGAAGCATTGCCACCAGTTGTTGGCATGGTACCAGGTTAGGTGACAGGTCCTCCAGTAGCCAGGGGGTCCAGTGTTATGGCTCCCTTACTAGTGGTCCATCTCCACTGCTCACTGGGAGTGGATTAGGGTTACGGAGACCTATGGCCTGATCACTAAGTATGGAGAGGCAAGAGATAAGTTGAGCACATATGGGGTCCACACTATGTGCTTAGCAGGACCCCATTCTGTTACTGGGAGTCAGGTAACAGAGGTACGCTGACTGGTGGAGTGGGCATAAGCTCTGCATGTCCCTCCTAATGCAACACAAAAATCTATTAGTGTTTGTACCAGTTCTATGCTGATGGCACTGCTGGACATCTTCTGATGTCAAAGGAAATTAGGCATGATGTTTCTTTCATCTGCTGCATTAAGTTTCCTTGGCTGACCACTGTGTCTATGGCCCTCAGCGTTGCCAGCTTCTTTGTGCATCTTCAAAAGATCTTGAACAGCACATCTTGAATCCCCAGTCTGATTTGAAATCTTTGCCTGGGAGAGACCTTGCTGATGCAATATAACTATCTTGTTGCCATGATGTATGACCTGTGACATGAAACTTCTTTGTAAAAAAATATATGTATGTATATATGTGTATATATATATATATATATATATATATATATATATATATATATATACACACATTTATGTGTGCACTATATTACCAAAGGTATTGGGACACCTGCCTTTACACGCACGTGAACTTTAATGGCACCCCAGTCTTCGTCCGTAGGGTCCAATATTGAGTTGACCCACTCTTTGCAGCGGCAACAGCTTCAACTCTTATAGGAAGGCTGTCCACAAGGTTTAGGAGTGTGTCTATGGGAATGTTTGACCATTCTTCCAGAAGCACATTTGTGAGGTCAGGCACTGATGTGGACAAGAAGGCCTGGCTTGCAGTCTCCGCTCTAATTCATCCCAAAGCAAGGTCCATAAAAGACATGGATGAGCGAGTTTGGGGTGGAGGAACTTGACTGGCCTGCACAGAGTCCTGACCTTAACCTGATGAACTAGAGCGGAGACTGCGAGCCAGGAATTCTCGTTCACATCAGTTACATAGTAGGTGAGGTTGAAAAAAGACACAAGTCCATCAAGTCCAACTTATGTGTGTGATTATATGTCAGTATTAAATTGTATATCCCTGTATGTTGCGGTCGTTCAGGTGCTTATCTAATAGTTTTTTGAAACTTTCGATACCCCCCGCTGAGACCACTGCCTGTGGAAGGGAATTCCACATCCTTGCTGCTCTTACAGTAAAGAACCCTCTACCTAGTTTAAGGTTAAACCTGTTTTCTTCTAATTTTAATGAGTGGCCACGTGTCTTGTTAAACTCCCTTCCGCAAAAAAGTTTTATCCCTATTGTGGGGTCACCAGAATGGTATTTGTAAATTGAAATCATATCCCCTCTCAAGCGTCTCTTTTCCAGAGAGAATAAGTTCAGTGCTTGCACCCTTTCATCATAACTTATGTCCTCCAGACCCTTTATTAGATTTGTTGCTCTTCTTTGTACTCGCTCTATTTCCAATGCTTCCTTCCTGAGGACTGGTGCACAGAACTGGACAGCATACTCCATATGCGGCTGGACCAGAGTCTTGTAGAGTGAGAGAATTATTGCTTTATCGCTATTATCCCTGGAGTTAATCCATGCCAATATTCTGTTTGCTTTGTTAGCAGCAGCTTGGCATTGCATGCCATTGCTGATCCTATTATCTAATAGGACCCCCGGGTCCCTTTCCATCCCTAGATTATCCCAGAGGTTCTCCTCCTAGTGTATGGATTGCATTCATATTTTTGCCACCCAAATGCATTATTTTACATTTTTCTACATTAAACCTCATTTGCCATGTAGTTGCCCACCTCATTAATTTGTTCAGATCTTCTAGCAAGATTTTCACATACTACGGAGAAGTTATTGCCCTGCTTATCTTAGTATTGTCTGCAAATACAGAGATTGAAATGTTTACCCCATCCTCCAGGTCGTTTATGAACAAATTAAATAGGATTGGTCCCAGCACAGAACCCTGTGGGACCCCACTACCCACCCCTGACCATTCCCCATTTATTACCACCCTCTGAACTCACCCTTGTAGCCAGTTTTCAATCCATGTACTCACCCTATGGTCCATGTCAACGGACCTTATTTTGTACAGTAAACGTTTATGGGGAACTGTGTCAAATGCTTTTGAAAAATCCAGATACACCACGTCTACGGGCCTTCCTTTATCTAGATGGTAACTCACCTCCTCATAGAAGGTTAATAGATTGGTTTGGCAAGAACGATTCTTCATGAATCCATGCTGATTACTGCTAATGATACTGTTTTCATTACTAAAATCTTGTATATAATTCCTTATCATCCCCTCCAAGAGCTTGCATACTTGCATACTATTGATGTTTGGTTAACTGGTCTGTAATTCCCAGGGATGTATTTTGTGCCCTTTTTAAATATTGGTGCTACATTGGCTTTTCTACAATAGGCTGGTACCATTATAGTCAGTAGACTGTCGGTAAAAGTTAGGAACAATGGTCTTGCAATTACTTGACTGAGTTCCCTAAGTACCCTCGGGTGCAAGCCATCCGATCCCTGTGATTTAATAATGTTAAGTTTCCGAAGTCTAATTCTAATTCTGTCCTCTGTTAGCCATGAGGGTGCTTCCTGTGATGGATAAACACTGCCGTTTTGGTTACTGAAGCCCCCGATTCCCTTGTGAAGACAGAGGAGAAGAATAAAATTCAATACCTTTGCCATATCCCCATCCTTTGTAACCAGATGTCCTTCCTCATTCTTTATGGGGCAAATATGGCCTGTCCTCCCTTTTTTACTGTTTACATACTTAAAGAATTTCTTGGGATTTCCTTTGCTCTCCTCCGCTATGTGTCTTTCGTGTTCTATCTTAGCCGCCCTAATTGCACCCTTACATTTCTTGTTGCATTCTTTATAGTCTGAATGCTGATGATGATCCCTCAACCTTGTATTCTTTGAAGGCCTTCTCTTTTGCTTTTACTGTATATGCATTTTTACATTGGCGTTAAGCCATCCAGGACTTTTGTTTGCTCTTTTAAAATGTATTACCCAATGGGATGCATTGGCTAATGCCCTTATTTAATATGTTTTTAAAGCGAACCCTTCTCTCCTCCATGTTCTTAGTTCCTAAGATTTTATCCCAATTTATATCTTCTAGCAAGTTTCTTAGTTTAGGGAAGTTGGCTCTTTTAAAATTCAGTGTCTTGTATTTCCCTTATGTTTCCTATTTGTGTGATTTATACTGAAACTAATTGACCTGTGATCGCTGTTTTCTAAATTGCCCCGTATTTCCACATCCGTGATCAGGTCTGTATTGTTGGTAATCAGTAGATCTAGTAACTTTATTTCTAGTTGGTGTGTCTACCATCTGACCCATGAAATTGTCCTGCAAGACATTTAGGAAGCGGCAAACCTTAGATGAATGCGTGGTTCCCTCCGCCCAGTCTATGCCTGGATAAATAAAATCCCCCATTATGATGACACTTCCCATCCTTGCTGCTAATCCAAATTGTGATAGGAGGTCCGCCTCCCCCTCCTTCCTCAGGTTAGGGGGCCTATAGCATACTCCAGTATTATTTCCCCCTTAGCTTCATCCCTTTGGAGCTTTACCCATAAGGATTCCACCTCCTCCCTTGCTCCCTTAGGGATGTCATCTCTCACATTCACTTGTACATTATTCTTGATATACAGGCATACCCCTCCTCCTTTTTATCCCTCTCTATCCCTGTGATAAAGGGTATACCCTTGAATAGTTGCCAGCCAATCATGAGAGCTGTTGAAATAAGTCCCTGAAATTCAAACAAAATCAAAATCCTCCTCTTACAACAGTATCTCTAGTTCACCCTTCTTGCCTGCCAGGCTCCTGGCATTGGTGAACATGCCACGTAGTTTAGACCAGTCACATACTATCCTTCTATTGGGTGTTCTGAGATTGCAACTAGAACTTGTTACTATACTTACCTTGGGTTTATGTGCTTTAGTCAACCTACCACTAATGCCCCCAATACTACCCTCTGGACTATGTTCCGAGCTGACTATCTTTACCTCTGGACCCTCCCCCTGTCACCTAGTTTAATAACCCCTGCAACTTTTTGGCTATCTTTACTCCCAGCACATCTGCACCCTCCTCATTTAGGTGCAGTCTGTCCCTTCTGTAGTACTGGTGACCGAATGAGAAGTGTGTGACCTCACAAATTTGCTTCTGGAAGAATGGTCAAACATTCCCATAGACACACTCCAAAGCCTTGCGGACAGCCTTCCCAGAACATTTGAAGCTGTTATAAAGGGTGGGCCAAATAAATATTGAACCCTACAGACTAAGACTGGGATGCCATTAAAGTTCATGTAGGTTTAAAGGCAGGTGTTCCAATACTTTTGGTAATATAGTGTGTCTAAATATATATATATTTATTTTTTATTTTATTTTTTAACCTTGGGAGCTCTTCGGAGCAGTAAAAGAATCCTGCAACAACTAGGTTACTTTGTCAACTTAAAGTGTATGTATAGCTTTGAAAATGTAAGGAAGAGTTAAAACCCGCCCGGGTTATTTATTTATTTATTTTCTTGTGCAATGGGAAAATCTCTTCTCACTTCCTATCCCAGAAATTGAATTGGAAACTAAAGGAGACCTCACAAAGAGAGGGGAATTTCCCTTTTAAACAGTTGACCCCAGAACAGATATCAACATTGGAAGATTTCTCTTACCACTTGTTCTAGGGACAACTCCAAAATGTTGTATTTACTCTCACTTTCTTTATCAGTGAAAACCTTCACTAGTTATAACACAGAGGTGAATCTCTCCAATGGGTACACAGGCAGCCATAAAAACAGAGGGTCTAACTCTTCCCAACTCTATCCAAACAAAGTTTTCCTTAGAGATACACTTTAAATATCAACTAAAGTGTTGAGGCCTGCTATGCTTTTCTAAAACTGCAATAAAACCAAGTTTCTCCTCCACGCCAGCCGCTTGTATACATTTGGTAGTTAATGTCTCAGCTGCCTATGATTGGCCCAGTACAGTGACAGTTTCCTGGTAGGATTGCTTAGTATGAACATTCCACTTAACAATGTCAGCAAGATTTTACCAATTCTATTCTATACTAAACATTTACAGATCTGTGTGACACATCTTTATAATAAAATATGCTATTTACAGTATATATTTTGCTTGTAAAGATGGGAATGGTATAACTACTAAAAAACAAAACATCTGCATTCCCAAACCCTCCATCTTTACATGCTGAAAAACAATAGGCTTACTTGTTAGAAAGCACACTTTCTTTCAAAAGTGTGAAACCACTGCAATGTAATCCATTAAGTCCCATTCACACATATGAGTTCTGCTTACACAACATGGCAATGCTCTGCTGTGTGGTGCATTTGGGTGCTATTCATTGTACATTACAGCCCATCACACAACTTGCTGCAGCACACCACAGGGCAAATACCATGCATTCTGGTGTATTGCATTGTTAAAAAAAAAGGGTTATATATGTAAATTTTTTCATCCATTGTGTAGCATTGGCAGCCCATTCATATACGGGCTGCCTTAGCACAACACATTAAAAGGGTACTTTAACATACCACAACAGGACACTTAACTATTATATTTTCCACAATGGAGTTTGCCTCCTTGGCAGGAACTACCTCCATCTAATCGTGTGGAGGTTTTAGGTTAATAGCAGGTAGGGTTAGTGATCAAAATATTAATCAAAGAGGGGATATTGTAAAGGAAATTTGTAAATTCTGTATAGAATTGTATTCTATTTTGTATGTGTAGCGCCCCTCCCAAATATTGGGAAGTTATGTTAAATTTAGGGGTAGTCTGAGCCAGTAGTTAGGCTCAGACCAGCTGATTGTTCTAAATTTTGCTTCTGCTCTAAGAGTGATGCTGCCTGGCAGTTGTGTTCCCTGTTTGCCTGTAGGTGGCATTGCCACCACCGGCCCAGGTTGAAATACAGGGCTATCACACCACATTGGGTGTCCTTTCTCGGCAGCCATGCGGTGGGCGTGGTTAGCCTGCTGTGCATGCTGGGAAGGGGTAAATAAGGGGCAGACGCCATTGATTGGGGTGGTTGGTGTGCGCGCCTTGTGGCCCGCATAGCACGGGGTGCTTGCGTGTGTTCCAGCCCCGGGCACCTTCAGCCCGAGGTTGCATCGATGCCCGGTAGGCCCAGCTCCGCTGGCTGGGGCCTACACCTTTGAAGAGGATCCCATGCTACCTATTTTCGGGAAGCCTACTCTTGAGGAGAGGAAAGCCAGGGGAGGACCTTTCCCTAGTAGAGACTGGCGATGGTACTTCTGTCTCGGGAGAGGCCTGGCAACCTACTCAAGGAGGGATCCAAGAACTTAAAGGCCCTGCAATACGCCAATCTGGCATAAAGGTTCTCTCTTATTGCTTGGCTAGGAGGTTTGGGACTTTGAAAATCCTGTGGCATAGGATTCCTGAACGCATCCTCAGATTCACCTCAGGGTCTGTAACAGAGACCGTTAAAGATAGATCCGTGCATCATTCCGGATGCTAGGACCGAAGGAAACTGAACTATCCGGGTGAGCAATACCCACTCAGGCTTGAGTGGCGACGTCGACAAAATTCTGTGTGCTTTAGTGCTGCGTGCCTGAACCTTCTCCTATACTTCTCTCGTTTCCTGCTTTCTCTACAAGTTCTCACAGCAAAAGGAAAAATAAAGCCTTCCTGTTTAGGTTTTACATTTGTGTGGACATTAACTTTTCTAAAGACTTTCTATACCCTGACAACAGAAGCCTCGGAGGGAGTTTGCATGACCCAAAACAAAACCAGACGGTCCCTTAAATGGGGGTAAGTGCTACATATGTAATGCACACTGCACTCATTGTGCACACGGCACTAATAATGTTTTCATTACATGTTTACAGGCATACCCCACTTTTAAGTGCACAATGGGACCAGAGCATGTATGTAAAACGAAAATGTACTTAAAGTGAAACAATACCTTTTTTCACTTCTAGGGTGTAGTGGGGGGTCAGGGGCTGTAGTGGGGGTGTCAGGAGCTGTAGTTGAGGTCTCAGGGGCTGTAGTGGGGGGTGTCAGGGGCACACTGGAACAGGGTGGGCTATGCTCTCGGAGCTTCAGCTCCTTCTACTGTGGCTGCAAAATGTCTGTACAGTACTTGTGAGGCACTTTACATACACTCACGGGTATGTCCTTACTCATGAGTGTATGTAAAGTTAGTGTACTTAAAACGGGGTATGCCTGTACATTCTTTTGAGTCGTGATTAGAATGAGCCTGCCTATGTTATGCCCCTTGTTACCATGAAAGTACAATTGTAACATTAATGTGATACCTACATAACCATGTGTATAAAAAAAAATTAATTGCATCAAACAAACAGAACAGTTATTTGGAAAGATGCTGAGCGTATCTTTTGTGTTTGTTCCCTACTGCAGTGATCATTCATTTGGAACTACTATTCAATATGAGGATAGGAGTTGCCTATCTTTACAATTTCCAGAACAAAATATATCTAAATCCTAAACCAAACTGTAATACAGTGGGGAAAATAATTATTTGATCCCCTGCAGATTTTGTAAGTTTGCTCGCTTACAAAGAAATGAAGGGTCTATAAATTCTTAAGTGTATTTTAAATTATAGAGACATAATTTTAACCAAAAATCTAGAAAAGACATGTAGCGGCCCTAACCCCCTCCCCTTCACCCGGTCTTGGCTCCTCGCAGGCAGAGAGGGCACACCCCTGCCACAAGCCCGTACCCTCCCGTATGAGGAGGTTGAGCGGTGTTGTTGATGGGTCTCCACAGTCAGAAAGTCAGAGAATGCTTCTCACCTCAAATAAATGACAGAGATAAGTCCTTGTTCCCCCTTAGTAACTTGAATGTCCACACCAGCTGCAACTCCAACTCAGAGTTTATTTTCTCTTTTGGTAAAATAACAGTCTCTGATAGGAAAAGGTTGGAATAAAGGACAGGACAGCATAAGATGTGGGACGGATCCAGGCACAAACACAATCACTTCACTGCTCGGCACCTCAAGCAGACTCAGCCCAAATGGATAGTCTCCCTAGATAGGGACTAGCAGCCAAATGGTACTCTAACTTAAACTCACAGTCTCTGCCACAGACTTGGTTGAATTTGGTCCCTGCCACAGACCTGGTTGAATTTGGTCTCTGCCACAGACCTGGTTGAATTTGGTCCCTGCCACAGACCTGGTGAAATTGGTCTCTGCCACAGACCTGGTGAACTTGATCTTCAAAACTTGGCCTCTATGTAAGGAGAAGACATCCCTCCAGAGAGTTACCGGGACCCTTCCTTCACCGTGACTTCTCACCGGTCCCTCGGAACAGTTCCTCCCCCGGCCTCCTCGTCTAAGATATGGGTCCCCTCGCAAGGCGACACCCTGGGATTCCTCGATCCTTGATGGGCTCCAGCCGAAGGTGCTGGGCCTAAGGCCTTTGCTGCAGTCCCAGGGCTGAAGGTGCCTGGGACTGATTCACCAACCTCCGCCCCTGGGCCAAAGGTGCCTAGGGCGGACAGGAACACACTCCTGGGGTAGGACCCCCGACCACTCCCAAAACCCCGAACAGACAGCGTCCGCCCCTTTTATATCCTCTCCCAGCATGCACAGCAGGCCTGCCACACCCACGGTACGGCTGCTGAGAGGGCACACACAAGGCGCAGCACTGTATCATCGGTTCAACCCTGGCCTACTATGGCAGCGCCACCTGCAGGCCACAGGGAACTACACACCAATACTCTCCCTGTGGATAAAATGGTTGACAGAATCCTGACAATTGGGGTGTTTGAGCACAACTACCACTCAAACACTTCCCCTAAATTTAGGACCCCGCTACAGACACATAAAACAAATGCTATAAATTATGTTGCAGTTCAGTGAGAAAAATAAGTATTTGATCCCCAAGCAAAACATGATTTAGTACTTGGTGGAGAAACCCGTGTTAGCAAGCACCGAGGTAAGTCGTTTCTTGTAGTTACCAGGTTTGCACACATCTCAGGAGGGATTTTGGTCCACTCTTCTTTACAGATCTTCTCTAAATCCTTAAGGCATCTTCGTTGTCTCTTGGCAACTCGAAGTTTCATCTCTCTCCCATACATTTTTTATAGACTTAGGGTCTGGAGACTGACTAGGCCACTCCATGACCTTAATGTGCTTCTTCTTGAGCCATTCCTTTGTTGCCTTGGTGGTATGTTTTGGGTCATTGTCATGCTGGAAGACCCATCCACAACCCATCTTCAGTGTTTTGTCTGAGGGAAGAAGGTTCTCATCCATGATTTTACAATACATGGCCCGGTCCATTTGCCCCTCAATGCGGCAAAGTCGGCCTGTACCTTTTAGCAGAGAAATCGTCATGTTTCCACCTCTGTGCTTGACTGTAGGAATGGTGTTCTTAGGGTCATAGTCACTAACTACAAGAAACGTCTTACCTCTGTGCTTGCCAACAAGGGTTTCTCCACCAAGTACTAAGTCATGTTTTTCTTGGGGATCAAATACTTATTTTACTCATTGAACTGCAACTCAATTTATAACATTTGTATCATGTGTTTTTTTTGGATTTTTGGTTGATATTCTGTCTCACGGGGCCCAGCGAAGGAAACTGGGCCCCAGGCCTCCAACCGAGTACCTCACCCCAGGCTGAAGGTGCCTGAGATGGAACACGAGCTCTGGACGTCCAGGCCTAGACCGCCTGGACACCTGCCACGAACCACAGCCCTCAGGCTGAAGGTGTCTGGGACTCGAACCCACCGTGACCAAGATGGCTGGCCCCTTTTATCCCCTCTCCCAGCAAGCACGGCGGGTTCCCCGCCCCGCCGTACAGGTGCCGCGAGAGGCCACAAAGGGTACGGCACTGCAGTGATGGTTCAACCCTGGCCCAAAGTGACACCGCCACCTACTGGGCCGCAGGGAACTATGCATCACCGGTGTCTTCACCAGTTTCAAACATGATAGAAAAGTACATACCCGCTACACTCTCCCCCTGGTTATTTGACACTGGTCCCCAGTGTCTGGAATAAACTATGCCCTCAAGGGTTGACACAGTCCAGTCCAGAAACCAACTGAAAATGTCAAAAACCCCAAAAATTTTGGAAAAAAAAAACTAACTACCTAGAGCAGTTGTGCCTGAGCCTGACATGTAAGGGAAGGGAAAGGAAACATATAAAAACTTAACAGTAAAACATCACAAAAGTCACATCATTGACATTTCCCCCCCCCCCACATCACTGACTAAGACCTGCCCCATTCTCAGTGGTCTTGATGGGATGTTCTCCTGCAGAGGGGAAAAAAAATGTTAAGCACACAAATTCCTGACACATATATTCGTGTGAGAATGAAAGAACCTCTCCGTAGAGAAACCCTTTCCTTCTAAAAGTGTATGTGTGAAAAGTGAATGCCGATGCACGACACTGCCACCTGGTGACAGCGTCGCGGTAACTGCACTTGTGGAGACCTCTTCTTCTTTGGCCCTCTCTACCCCAGAGTCCATGATCACTTGTTGGGGAATGAAGAACAGCAACAGGAACAGTCCTTCAATTCCTCCGAAGAGCACAAACACCCATTAGCTCGGGTACAGTCATTGAGTTCTCCCGGGAAACAAACAACAAACCCGGAGAGTTCAGCAACATTAATTGGCAAACAAAGTCTTTTATCTCCTACAGATAGAAACGAGGGTGCGGCAGGACAAGTGGTTTCAAATGCTGGTCCATAGTTTCTATATGGTATTCAACATCTTCCCCTTCCTTGCGTCGAAGGAAGGAAACTGGGCCCCTGGCCTCCAACTGAATACCTCACCCCAGGCTGAAGGTGCCTGAGATGGAACACGAGCTCCGGGCGTCCAGGCCTAGGCCGCCTGGACACCTGCCACGAACCACAGCCCTCAGGCTGAAGGTGCCTGGGACTCAAACCCCCCGTGACCAAGATGGCCAGCCCCTTTTATCCCCTCTCCCAGCAAGCACGGCGGGTTCCCCGCCCCGCCGTACAGGTGCCGCGAGAGGCCACAAAGGGTACGGCACTGCAGTGATGATTCAACCCCGGCCCAAAGTGACACCGCCACCTACTGGGCCGCAGGGAACTATGCATCACTGGTGTCTTCACCAGTTTCAAACATGATAGAAAAGTACATACCCGCTACACACCTATGATAAAAATTATAGACCCCTCATTTTTTAGTAAGTGGGCACATTTACAAAATCTGCAGAGGATCAAATCATTATTTTCCCCACTGTATATTGCAGCTTACTAAGCTTTGGTGTGGTTTACATTTTTTTTTTTTTTGTTTGTTTTTTTCAAGCATCTTTTGTAATTTTCACCCAATGATCTGGCAAATAACATACTTCCTGTCCCTGAATGGCTATGACCCTCAGTACTGGGACAGGGTCATCCAAAGCCCAGGGCAAGGGTGCAGAATTGCAGGAATGTAAGCTGCAATATATTGCATTTTTGTTCGTGTTTAGTTATCTCTTGAGTGTAAATGGTCCCTTAGACTCGTAGTGCTACTATAAAAACGCCAGCAAACTTGTCTAAATCCCACTACCGGATATATTGTGATGACACTGGCATGTTACAAAAATTCATACCTTAATTGGATCTTTTACGATTACCAAGACATCTGTGTGTGACCTAGTGGCATAATAGACCCAACCACCTTGGTAAACTGATTAACCCAGAAAGGATTTGCCACATTGTGTGGCACAACAGTTTTTCTGGTAGAAATAAGAATTTGTGGGCACTTTATTTCTGGGTTTTTTTGCGTTCAGAGGTCTTGGGTTGTTTCATTTTATTTTGAGTCTGGAGCTTAGCTTTAAAGAAATGGGAAAATAAATACTAGAAAATTCTATCTTACACCCACCTTGACTCGCTTAAACTTCTTTTTTATTTTTATTTTTTTATTTTTTTTACAGTATACTTAATTAAATGTCTTTTTAATCTGTTTATTCAGAAGACACATTCAGTAATTGAAGAATTCTTCACACAAGATAGTAGAACAATATAAATGGGGGATTGCTAATCTAATCAGCAGTACTTTGCCTTTTTTTTTCAGAAAACATAAATAGTCTAAAAAAATATTCCAGGAGGACCTCTTCAGCAGAATATTATGTGCCCATTCATTCTAACCACGGCTCGCAAGACGGGATTTCAAATATCCAGCTGGAATTTAACAACTCACAGCACCAGGCAACTGATGCCCATTTGCTCTACAGTCCAACAGCTGGGTCTCAAACTGCACAGCTGGTCTTCTGATTTGAATGGTAATCTTCCAGTTGCAAACTATGTAATATGGAAAAATATGTGTGCACAGAGGGTGATGAGCACTTCATCCCACTGCTTTTTACACTTAATGCACATAGTATACACTGTTGATTCATATTCTTAATATATTTTCCAGTCAATTTGCCTTGGCTGAATTGGGTACTATGTAGAGTGAAACCAATAGCGTGTAAATCTGACATCTCTCTGGGCTAATGATCCTTCTGGGTAATTAACGGCGATGACTTGCCTTCAAAACAGAGGAATACAGTACTCTTGAGCTTTTGTTGAGAAGCTTGATCATTTTTAAATTGGCTATTATGAATAGGTTTCAAACTAGGCTGAAAAAGTAATTTGGCATTAAAGTTGTTAGCTGAACATTTTGAAACATTCTTGAATGGTTTGGTTTATTGTCATCATTCTCAGTAGCAAATTCTGAAAATGATCATATCAAGGGTAGTTTATGTATATGTTTTTATTTTTTTTAGCTTTTTTTTGGCTCAAGATAGATTTGTTTGAAAGGCACGCTCCAGTCAAAATTGAACCTTGAATTGCAAACATGGATCACAGCCTACATGATTGGTAGTGTGATATTTCATCCAGGCATTGCTGCTGCACAGCAGTCAACCCCCTTGTTAGGTAATTTTATATTATGAGATTCACTTTTCGTGGTGCAAGAAAATCATTCTTTAAACATTGCCATTACATGTTCCTTTTTGTCTCTCACATACAGAAAAGCCTAAGGTTAAGGAAATTTCAGCATTAGGAAATTTCTTAGTGCGATCAATCAAAAGTGTTACACTTTAAAGTAGAACTAAACTCTAAAAAATATAAAACATTGCTAGGAGGTATATCTTAAAGCAGAGGTTCACCGGAATTTTTTTTTTTAAAAGCCAGCAGCTACAAATACTGCAGCTGCTGACTTACCTGTCCAGGTCACCCGCGACGTCGGCAGCCGAAGCCGAGCTTCAAGCCGAGGTTCAATTTTGGGTGAACCTCCGCTTTAAACATAAAGGGCCTTTGTATGTCTATTTTGCCAACAAAACCTTTTTATCCCTTGGTCCTAGCTATTGTTGTTGGACTTGTGTATGCTGCCTGCTGCACATTTGCAGTGCAAAGTACACTCCCAACCCATTCTCAGTATCTGTAAGATTCTGAGAATGAAGCTGGGTGCTCGTACGATGTAACTCTGACATCATCACAGACCACCTAGTAGCAAAAGTAAAATATGCCTGGTCCCACAGATGCAGAGGAGAATATGGCAATGGTTGGGATGGAGCAACAACAGAGATTGTGGAACTGTCAACTCTGGAGGAGGGCCAACCCAAAGATAAATCTGCTATAAATGTGCTAATATTCTGTCCATATTTACACAATATGGCAAAAGTTGCCTACCCTTGGGCATGCTACTTTTCTGAAATTTTTTCTGGTAATGTTTTTGTGTTGCTGTGTAGGAGGTTTACTGGATTTTTCAATTGCAGACTTGTATCCCTATAGGATTGAATTTTGAATGGGATGTAACACAATTGTGTGTGTGTGTGTATGTGTATATATATATATATATATATATATATATATATATATATATATATATATATATATTTTTTTTTTTTTTATTTGTCAAAATATGTGTGCATTTACTGTATATGTGAACATTTACCATGCAGTGTTTTAGTGTATAATAGCGCTTATACCTATACACTTTCTTTTCATTTACATTGGACTCATTGCCAACCTACCAGATTGAAATTTACTGACACAACACCTAAAATTTACTGGCACAGCCAAGTTTTTACTGACATTTCTAAAAGTTACAAAATTACAGTTTTAAGTGCAAATTTTAGTATTTAGGCTGCAAAGAAGTACAATATGCAATTAGTAATGTGATTTAAGGTAGATATCAAGGCAAAAAACATATTTTGTATTTTATATTCAATATAGTAAGTAAGTCGCTCAGGGACAGTACTCAGGGCAAGAAATTAGAATGGACGGCACACACACATGAAACTGACTCTCACAGTGACACTGACAGCAGTGTGCAGCAGCACAGATGATGATGACATCTCCCCGACACTTTTCACCATCACAGTGACAGTCTCTCTCCACGCCTGGTCCCTTTAGTCCAAACAGCACTGACAGTCCCGCTCCCGGCTTTCCTTGCTCCCGTCTTGCAGATCCGCACAGGAGGCTCCGTCTGCTCCGCCCAGCTCCTTTGCACATGACATCACACGACACACTCAGACACCGCCCCTGCCAGACCAGCCCCCTGCCGACGCTGCCCAAGCACACTGTAGCAGGCACTCAGATGGTCTCGGCCGGCTCCAGACCTGCGCACTTCCGAGACGTGCATCACACCCATATTTGTTACTGGCAACCTTTTCTTGTCACTGGCATTTACTGGCAGGAGAAAAGTGCTTGTTTTTTTACTGGCTGCCAGTAAAAATACTGATGGTTGGCAACACTGATTGGACTGTATTTTTGTAATTTGACATTATCAATAGGTATTGATTTTATTGCATCTATTCTTTTGTTACATTGTATTTTGTCTCTCATGGATTTTCAGTGCAAGCTTTGTGGCTTGGGGCAGCCACACAGATTGATTGCAGCTGAATAGATTACAGTAATTGCTTATTAGAGTATTTAAACCACATGTTGCCCGTAGACCCTCTGATGTGGCCCTCGACCTTCTGCTCTGGAATGGTGGGTTGGCAAGCCCAGATAGCAGCCTACCCACCATCCTAGAACATCAGTGTTGTGAATGGAGCTGGTGGTAGAGGAAGCAAGCAGCTGCGAAGCAGTCACATAAGCCGATGCTTCCTCTGTAGCGCCGGCTCCTGTCACAGGCAAAGTGATACCAAATGCACTCCACCTGAGACAGTAACAGCCAACAATACCTGAATGAAGGACTATTATTAAAGTTTATTACTAAAATCAGCGTTTATATATGGGCATATCTGTTCTGCAGTGGTTACTGGGTTGCTTTCAAACTGATCCACAGGTGCAGAGCAGTGCACCTTCAGATTACCTGCACTGAGCCATCGACTTCTGTTATTATCTGTGGGTTTGGTGCGCTTTCCGAAAGTGCACCACACCTGCAGGATATAATAGAAGTCTATGGCAAAGTGCAGCTAACCCGCAGGAAAGCACTGCGCTGCCGCGCTGGTAAACTGCAGCAGATCAGTGTAAAAGCAGCCTTAGGACCCTTTTTCACGATCAGTCCGATCGGATCCACCTGTCCATTTTTCAGGTCAGGTGGAACCAACCAGACCCTTCACTCACCTCTATGGAGCGGCAGATATAAATGGACTTGTATCTGTTTACATCCCCCTACCTCCAATCCGATCTGCTAAAAAAAACAGAAGGGTATCTACCCCCTTCTGTCTGGGCGAATTGGATCGGAGGACCATAGAGTAGAGCTAGCTGTGTCAGTGTCTGCTTTGCATATGCAGAGTGGACAAGGACCTGTCATCCGCCTGCTCGGCTCATTGTGACCCACAACTGGTTATCAAGTCGCTTAAGTGCCCCTCACTCTTCAAAAGGTTGGGCACCCCTAATTAAATTGATAGAATTTCTGTGTGTAATATGTTAAGATTATGAGCCAATTGATGCAAAACGCGTCCAGACTTGTTCTCTATCCTGTGTTTTGTTTGTTTGGACATGTTTTGTATTTTGCAATACATTTTTGGATCTTATACTTTCGGTGCACAGTCATCAAAGTTCTACATTTCATGCTACCTTTCTGCTCTAAGGATATGTGCAGTCTTATTGCACCTGTCATTTTTTTCTCCTCTCCCTTCAGTGCCCCTGTCACTTTTAGTATAGGTGATATTTAGGGGTCTATTTTTAAAACATTTGTGCTGTCTTTTGTTTTTTTCAGCTACCAGGAACAAGGAACGGCAGCTCTAGGTAAGCTTCAGGCAGACTGCACAATGAAGAAGAGGAGAAACAAGACTGCATCTAAGGGGCTCTATTTATAAAATATTTGTTGCACAAATGTCAGAAGCATTCATACATGGTGAAAGTAATGTGACTGTAATTTTTGTATGAGATTAATGCCCGTATCTTCAGCTCCAACTAGTGGCAAAAATGTGGTATAGTTTTCACATTGAAGTGTTTTAGAAAGCTTTACCACATTTTGGCTACTAGATGGAATTAAAGATACAGTACCGTATATACTCGAGTATAAGCCGAGTTTTTCAGCCCTTTTTTCAGGGCTGAAAGTATACCCCTCGGCTTATACTCGAGTCAGTACCTGTCAGTACCTGAAAATCTTGTTATTCCGCGGCCGGCGTCCATTGTTTAAATCTCGCGCCTTTCTCCCTGTCCCTTCCACGATAGGCGTTTCCAGCAAACACTGTGTTGAGTGTTGCGCCTATCATGGACGTTCTCTTGTCCGACGTCCGTGATTGGCGGAACACTGAGTGCCTGCTGGGAAACTGAGTCCGAGAATGAGAGGATCTCCGTGATAGGCGCAACACTCAACACAGTGTTTGCTGGAAACGCCTATCACGGAAGGGACAGGGAGAAAGGCGCGAGATTTAAACAATGAACGCCGGCCGCGGAATAAGAAGATTTTCAGGTACACTGACTGACTCGGGCACAGTGAGGTGGCAATGGGCACAGTGAGGTGGCAATGGGCACAGTGAGGTGGCACAGTGAGATGGCAATGGGCACAGTAAGGTTGGGCAATTGGCACAGTGAGGTGGCAATGAGCACATTTTCCCCCTCGGCTTATACTCGAGTCAATACGTTTTCCCAGTTTTTTGTGGTAAAAGTAGGTACCTCGGCTTATACTCGAGTATATACAGTAATTTCTTCATATTTAAATTTTCATCATATTTTGTTCAGCGTACACAAAAGAATTCTGATTGGATAAGCATTAAGTCTTTTTTCTACTTGATTCAATATGTAGTACAAATCCTTGCCAAACTTATGAAAGTTAGTAATAATAATCCTCACAGATAAAACAGGATTTAAGGTCAGTATTACTATGCCACCAGCAAGGAACCCAATTTTATATTCCTAAAGATCCGTTCTTATTCTTTTTATCTTTGGCTGATTTCTAATGTCACACACCAGGGTTTAATGTTTAAAATAAAAAGAGAAAGAGGACATTCCTGGTGTGTGCCACTGATGATTGAATAAGGGTCAGAACAAAGAGAAAGTCACACACTTGCTGCTGGTCATGAATACTGAGGAAGTCGCCAGACGAGAGGTTAAACTCACGATGATCAGAGATGTATTATTTAGAATACTGGGATCAGTCAGACAAAGCAACATGCGCAGAGACTTGTGTTTAACTAAACCTCCAGTAAACGTACAGATCCTTTATACTTACAAACAACATAATCAGCATACATTTAACGAGATAAGCCAAATGCAAGGAACGGCTAAATCTCTTCTCCGTGGGATACATATTTATTTTATCATAAAAAAAGCACAAGTTTCCTCCATCCATAGCAACGTTTCAGCAAAAGCATTTTAGTCACAAGTTGAGTTAAAATGAACACTTTTCAGTATGATCCTTTCCTCTGTAGCCTTATCAGTTAATGACAATTTATATTTATGCCTCAGACAATTTTTAATCTACAATGCAATGCTAGAATGGCACCATATATACAATCAAAAAGTGTGTTTGAATCAGTCAAAAGCTTATTAAACCTAGAGCAACAGCCACCACAAGCTATCTTCTGACAGGTCTAGAGCAGCATGTGATGCCTTCTGAGCTGGTGTATTTTGGCACTGGCAGTGAATTACAGCCCCCTAGGTTGTCAATTACAAAGACTGGCCCACCAACCTCCCTGAAGTCAGAGAAAGACCAGCAGTGGCTGAGGATGTTTTCTCTGTGCTAAGGTAACCTATTCACACGTCTACAGAGGTACCCTGTTTTACCAAAGGTACAGGGTTTGGGACTGAAATGGGTCCTGAATTGTATGGATTGGGTCTGATAAGAGGTCCACATTCTATGGATTGAGGCTGATCTGAAGTCTGAATTGCATGCATGCCTTGGGGCTTATCTAAGGTTCCGAACTGCGTGCATGCCTTGGGGCTGATTGGAGGTCTGAAGTGTATAGATTGGGGCTGATCGGAGGTCAGCCCCAAGGAGGTGTGTGTGTAACCCGGCACAACCCAGTTTCATCACTGCCCCCCTTTTTTTGTTCCCCAGTCTTTGATGGACAGCTGCCAGGACAAGAGAGGAAAAGATAAATTTGATTGGCCACCTTGGATCAACCCCCTCCCACCAGACACCAAAGGAGATTGTGACTGTATGGATTTGTTGGAAAAAAAAGGGATTTTTATAACAGCTTACCTGTAAAATCCTTTTCTTGGAGTACATCACGGGACACAGAGCGACTTAGTCATTACTAATGGGTTATATAGTTTACCTTCAGGTGTTGGCACTGGCCAATTCCAAACCGGAAGTACCCTCCCCTATATAAGCCCCTCCCACCCGGGAGCACCTCAGTTTTGTAGCCAAGCAATAAGTGTCCCAAAAAGAGGGGTGGGAGCTCTGTGTCCCGTGATGTACTCCAAGAAAAGGATTTTACAGGTAAGCTGTTATAAAAATCCCTTTTTCTTTTTCGTACATCACGGGACACAGAGCGACTTAGTCATTACTAATGGGACGTCCCAAAGCAATGCCAAATGAGGGGGGGGGTACATAAGCTGGGCGCCATCAGGCATGAGGATCTTTTGCGGCCTGCAACACACTGCGCCCAAAGGCGACATCCTCCTGACTTCTAACGTCTACCTGATAGAATCTAGTAAACGTGTGTACCGAAGACCATGTTGCGGCCTTACATACTTGAGCCAGGGAGGCCTGGTGATGCACTGCCCATGAAGTTCCAACCGCTCTTGTGGAGTGCGCCCTAACTTTGAACGGAGGCGGTCTCTTTCTCAAGCCATAGGCTTGTATTATGACCTGTCGAATCCACTTGGCTAAAGTAGATTTTGATGCTGCCTGACCCCTTCTGGGGCCTTCCGGCAGAACAAACAAGAATCCGTTCTGCGAATCTGAGCAGTGGCTTTTAGATAAGCTTTAACTGCTCTTACCACATCCAAAGAATGTAATAACTTTTCCTCTACTGAGCTAGGTTTGGGGAAAAAAGAAGGAAGAACCACATCTTGGTTCAAATGAAACCTCGATACCACCTTAGGAAGAAAGGCTGGATGAGGACGTAATACTACTCTGTCCTTATGGACAACCAGATATGGCTCCTTACAGGACATAGCTGCTAATTCCGACACTCTTTTAGCCGAACAAATGGCTACTAAGAAAACCAATTTCCTGGTGAGAAGAACCAAGGAAATGTGTTGTAATGGTTCAAACGGTTGTTTCTGTAGAACCGACAGAACCAGGTTTAAGTCCCAAGGACATATGGGAATACTAACCGGAGGGCTAATACGCATCACTCCTTGTATAAAGGCTTTGACTAGTGAATGCGAAGCCAAGGGCCTTTGAAAAAATATTGACAAGGCCGAAATCTGACCCTTGATAGTACTCAAGGCCAGCTTCCTATCTACAGCCCACTGTAGGAAGTCCAGAATCCTCCCTATCATGTACTTACGTGGATGCCATTTCTTGGTCTCACACCACGTAATGTACGCTTTCCAGATCCTATAATAGATCTGCCTGGATACCGGTTTCCTGGCATTGATCATGGTAGATACCACAGAATTAGAGAGCCCTCTCTTTTTCAGAATGTGGGCTTCAATAGCCAGGCCGTCAAACCTAGGGCTGGTAAGGAAGGGTGGTATATCGGTCCTTGCGACAGCAGGTCCGGACGAAGTGGGAGGGTCCAAGGACTCCTCACTGACATTTTTACAATCTCCGCGTACCATGCCCTTCGGGGCCACGCTGGAGCCACCAGAATCACTGGTTTCTTTTCTACCCTGATTCTGCGGAGTAATCGCGGTAACAATTGTGGCGGTGGGAATGCATATATCAGCTTGAACCGATCCCAAGGGAACACTAGGGCATCCGAGCCGCAAGCTAGGGGATCCCTTGTGCGAGACACAAACCTGTCCACCTTTGCGTTGAATCTGGATGCTAGCAGATCTACATCCGGTGTTCCCCACCGCTGGCATATTGCCTGGAAAACCTCGGGGTGAAGAGACCATTCCCCCGGGCATAATTGTTGGCGACTTAGAAAGTCCGCTCTCCAATTTTCCACTCCTGGGATGAAAACCGCGGATATGGCTGGGACATATCTTTCTGCCCACTCCAGGATGCAATTTGCTTCCTTCTGGGCTGCACGACTTTTGGTGCCACCCTGATGATTGATATATGCCACTGCCGTGGCATTGTCTGATTGAATTCTGACAGGGGACCCCTGGAGTTTGGATGTCCATGCTACTAGGGCATACCGGGCTGCTCGTATCTCTAAGAGATTGATGGGCAGGGCCTTTTCTGCTTCTGACCACCTGCCCTGGAGAGACCATTGCTCCAGCACTGCCCCCCAGCCGATGAGGCTGGCATCTGTAGTGACCACCTTCCAAGAAACCGGACTGAAGGGTTTCCCTCTTTCCAGATTCTGGGGCACCAACCACCAATGGAGGCTCTTGCGAACGGAAGGGGACAGGGACATTGGTAAGTCTAAAGCCTGAACTTTTTTGTTCCAGGCTGACAGTATGGCCCTTTGCAAATTCCTTGAATGGAATTGACCGTAGGGTACCGCTTCGAATGAAGCCACCATCTTTCCCAGCAGCCTCATGCAGAGACGTATGGATGGTTTTCTTTTTGTACCCACTAAGTGGGTCAAATTTCTTAAAGACGACACCTTCTCTGGAGGTAAGAAAATCTTTCTCTGATTTGAATCCAGCCTTAGCCCTAAGTATTCCAGACTTTTGACTGGTCTTAGAGCTGACTTGTCCCGGTTGATAATCCAACCGTGATATTCCAGATACTCGATTGTCTTGTGAATAGCTACTTCCAGCTTTTCCACTGAGTGGTCTATTAGTAGCAGGTCGTCTAGATATGCCATTATCGTTACACCCTGTGTTCTTAGATTGGCCAATAATGGGGCCAGAATTTTTGTGAACACTCGTGGTGCTGTGGCCAGACCGAAAGGTAAGGCTCTGAACTGAAAATGGCGCCCTTCTACTGCAAAGCGTAGAAATTTCTGATGGGCCGGAAAGATGGGAATATGCAGATAAGCATCCCTTATGTCGATCGAGGCTAGCCATTCCTGCCCTTGTAGGGCGGTGGCCACTGATCGGATCGACTCCATCCGAAAGGTCCTGATATTTAGGAACTTGTTTAGCCCTTTTAGATTTAATATGGGCCTCACGTCCCCATTTGGTTTGGGGACTGTGAAAAGGTTCGAGTAAAACCCGAATCCGCTTTCTTCCAGGGGAACCTTCATGATTACCCCTTGGAGCAATAGTTGTTCTAGTGCCAGAAGGAGGGATCCTCTCTTTTGGGGATCTCTTGGCACGTTTGACCTCATAAATTGGGCAGGAGGAGTGCCTTTTAACTCCAGCTTGTATCCCAGACTTACTGCGGAGAGCACCCATCTGTCTCTGATGGTGTCCCGCCAGGTCTCTGTGAACAACTGAAGTCTTCCCCCCACCCGATTGAGCGGGGGCAATACTTCATGCCTTAGGGGGAGGTTTTGTACCTCTCTTGATCCAGGGCTTCTTGTTACCCTGTGATTGTCCCTGATTTCTGCCCCCTGAATTTGACCGCGGAGGCCGTCGGAACTGCTTCACAGCCGATGTGCCCGGGACTGGAGAGGTAGGCCTCTTAAAAGAAGGACTTCTACCCTTGTTCTTAACCGGTAAGAGTGAACTTTTACCGGCAGAAATTTTCTGGATATATTTGTCCAGATCTTCTCCAAATAAGCGTTCTCCATGAAATGGGAAGCTAACCAGCAGTTTTTTACAGGGAGCTTCAGCAGACCAGTTTTTGAGCCACAGAAGCCTACGCATATGTACTATAGACAGCGTAAAGCGGGAGGCCTGTTGGATTGTATCCTTTATGGCGTCCACCGCAAAACACAAGGCTCTAGGCAGGTCAGCTAGGGCATGAGCCTGCTGATCTGGTAAGTCCCTTAAGACTTGTTTCAACTGATCTTTCACTGCTTGGCAGACTCCAATCGCTGCTACCGCAGGTTGTGTCACCATACTTGCTGTAGAGAAAGCAGATTTTAGTAAAGACTCCAATTTTTTATCTATTGGGTCTTTGAACATTGGAACATTATCTACTGGACATGTCAGTGATTTGTTAACAGAAGAGATGGCTGCGTCCACTATAGGGACCCTCCATTTTCTTATGAACTTATCCTCCATGGGATAGATCACCGGAAATCTCTTGGGGGGAGCAAATATTTTATCAGGATGCTCCCAATCCTGGTAAATAAGCCCTTCTAATAAAGGGTGGATTGGGAAGGAACAGACCGCCTGGGGAGCTTTTAGCGACCCCAGCGAGGAAACCGTAGTGGATGGTGGTTCCGCCAGAGGCATTTTAAATGCTGATCGGACCATGTTAGTCAGAGACTGAACCCATAATCTTTCAGCCTGAGAAGCTGAGAAAGGTTCTTCCACTGTTGATTCCTCTATAAGTGAATCAACCTCATCCTGATCCCCTTCAGGTAGGTCGATCTCTGTGTGGGGCTGTTCCTCCACTAACAGGCACTCTGAAGGAGGAGACGGAGATCGGACGCGCTTTCCCTGTGACAGGGAAGCAGCGATCAATGCTGTTAATCTCTCTTCCAATCCTCCCAGAGTTGAGGATAAAACCTCCTCTGTTATATATACAGGAGCTGGTGGACTGGGGACAGCCGCAGCACCAGGCATTCCTGCGGGGTTTCTACGGCTACTGACCTCTGCATTCTCAGGGGAGATTGGTGCAGTGCAAGCATGCCCAATATCCTCAGAGCCCGATGGAGACCCCTTTGGCTTCCTGGAAGATCTATTTCCGGAGCGTCTGGACGACATATCCTTTAAGCACAAAGCTGAGGTATTCCCGTCGTCATACACCAATTTTTGCTGGTAATAGTCTAACACAGGTGCTGCTATATACCAGCTGGTGTCCACTAAAGTGCCTTTCTATGGGGATGCCTGCATCAACCGCCTCTGTGTGCCACTGTTTGTTGCTAGCTCTGTTTGCATGCAGCTGACACTTGTACTGTGTCTTTTAACCATGCTGGGACGCCCGCACATGCGCAGAAGCGCCGCGGCGCGCATCGAGCGTCATCCACCCGCCCCGCCCCTTTTTTTTCATAGGAGGCGCGTGCACGCGCCCGCGCGCGCGCCCGTGCGCCAATGGCGCCCTTTTCGAAAACCAACAGAGGACTAGGAGCCAGGGCCCTTTTTGCCGGAGGGCCTGTGCGGTGGATGAACGCAGCAACAGGGCAGAGGAAGTGGATTCCCTCAGAGAAACTTACCAGCTGCCTGGATCTTTTGAGTTGAGAAAACCAAAGATCCACATTTACAAGAAAAATGGACTACAGCGGCCTCTAGTGGTTTAACACAGGTACCGCGGTCCCTGTTTTTTTTTTTTTTTCTTGACTACTATTAAAATTTTACATTTTCAGTAGTTATAGGCAAACACAGATATTTAGCGGGAATACCGTTAGGTAACAGACAGAAAGACAAATTAGGCTTGGGGGTCCCCCAATAGAACCAAGTTCCTGAGGGCCCCCACTTACCTGATCCCCGCCGCAGGACTTTGTTTGGTCCACAAAAGTCCAAACTTCACCTATCACGGCAGGCATTGTAATTAAACCTTCAGGGACCGGGTTCCCAAGGATTCCACTCCCCTGGACCTGTATAGCACCCTGCACAGACAGCGTCTTGGTCGTGGGTATGACCAGAGCTCTGGATCCCAGGGTCCAGCCCTCCTAAGAGAAGCATTACAGGCAAAACCTTGCTCTTCTGCTGCAAGGCCCGGGTACCGACCGTTTAGCTATGAAGCTTTTTTGGTGGGATCCGGAACAGCTTACTAAGGCCCAAAAGAACCTGTACGCAAGCCCAGTGAAAACACATGTTACTCTTTGGCCAACACCTTAGACACTGGCAAAAAACTGAGGTGCTCCCGGGTGGGAGGGGCTTATATAGGGGAGGGTACTTCCGGTTTGGAATTGGCCAGTGCCAACACCTGAAGGTAAACTATATAACCCATTAGTAATGACTAAGTCGCTCTGTGTCCCGTGATGTACGAAAAAGAAATAGACCATGCTTCAGATCTAGGGGGGGAACTCCTGAGGGCTTCCACTCGGTGCTGACCAGACTGTGCTGTGGACTGAGGGAGTGCTGTGTTGTTTCGTGAGCCAAAAAGCAGAGAGGGTGGCATAATGTTACAGAGCTGATGAAGAAGGCAAGGCCGTGCCTTCGAAATGCGTTCTGATTGGCCAGATAGCGTGTGGGCGGCTCTCCAGTTTGACAACACTGGACCACTCCCACCCTGAGACACACAGCCGACGGCTCCAGCTGCGGCTAACACACGGCACTTGTGGATCCCTCAATAGAGACTTCCTGGCGGTCCTCCTGTGACACTGCACATGGAAGCTCCCACCCGCTCTAGCACTCTGCAAGTGCTTCAACATTTTTCACGCAAGTTTTTAGTGTTGTTTTATACTTATATACTGAATAAATTCCTAAGCTGTTTAAAGGATTGGCAGGGTGGGGAGAGACTGTGCTGTGTTCTGCAGAGAGGAGAAAACCCCAGAGGGTCTGACAGGGACAGGGACTATGCACTTCACAGAAGGAAAAAAAACAGGCTTGAGAGGGGAGCCCCAGAGTGTGGTGTGACCTCTTACCTGGCCTTTGGTGTACGGACTGTTCACCTGAGAAAATTTATACAGCATCAGTGGTGAAGGGCTGTTTGTCCACCTTTTACCACAATTAAAGTGATAGTAAAGTCATTCTTTTTAAAAAAACAAAAAACAAACAGGTGTATATTTACCTGTTCTGTGCAATGGAATTTCACAGAGCAGGCAGAACCTCCTCTTCTCGGGTCCCCCGCCGGCACTCCTGGCTCCTCCTCTTCTCCGAATGCCCCTATAGCAAGCCGCTTGCTATGAGGGGCACTTGTATTCCTGTGTCTAAAGGCATGAACAGGGTGCCCCTCCGCTCTCTGGCAAGCCAGCTGACCTTGCAGTTTAGCATAGGAAATGTCACTGTGTAGTGAAGATGGCTGCAAAACGTATTAAAAAAAGTGAAGAAACCTTTTAAAGAACCCGTGTATAAATACAGTATACACACTGACAAAGACAGTCTGCACTAAAAAATAAAACAATGCATAAATATAGCATTAAATATACATTTATTGTTTTTTTTATGTAGTGCTACCCCCTTAGAAGATGCTGAATGATACTTGTCCTCTGGTGCTGCCTGGACCTTGCAAACTCCTCAACACCTTTGACACTCTAGGTTCAGACACGGTCATATCAACAAGGTTCACCAAACCAGTTACCAATATTACCCAGCACAGAGTAAGAAACCAAAATGGACACAATATTTTAATAACCACAGTGGTATTGAGTCCTTAACAATGGCTCAAGTTAACTCTTGGGGGGTCATAAACTATTTCCAGCCCTGCAATTTAAAGAGCAGCAGCCTTCAACCGTCATCTTTGATGTCCCTGGGCCGAGAGAGTGAGCCAGCCAGAAGCAGTCAAATATATAAGCTCTCCCTTAATACTGTGCTAGATCAGTTTATGGGAATTTGTAGTTCTGAAGGGGCTCTAAAATACTGTAAATGTTGACTGCGAGACTACAAGTCCAAAGATCCTCTACTCTGTCCAGGAAGAATACCTCTCCTCCTCTATAGACAGGAAGTGATGTGACAGTCTAGGTCCCGGGCATTAGGAGGGAACTAGCTAGTCTATGGCTCTGTTTGTTTATGTCCTCTTAATGCCATCTTGCAGTAGCCACCACCTGGCTACATTTAAATTGAATGTATTATTTAAATTGCAGCTTACCAGTTTTTAGATGTGATGGCTGAATTTGTTTTCCTTTTTAGGAATTCTATCCTTTATTTTTACCTGGTGATTTAATCTGTTGTTTTTCATCCTGCAGATGTGGCAGTTAGAGGGTTTAGAGTTAGACAAACCATTTAAGGACTGCCTACAATGATCTGCTTTTACTTATGTAAAACCTTCATCCAAAAGGAATAAAACTGTTTCTGCAACTGCTTAAAAAGTGTGGCTCCAATTTGTCAATTTATGAAAATCTGCTATTGCATCTAACATTTACCTCCCCCAGACTGACAATGCCGCTTTCCAAGGGTGTCTCTGCTGCTCCTTCATCCAAAGTATAGGCACTCTAATTCAGAAGGTGTGTTACTGGCTGTACAATGTAAACAAAACAAACAGGGACAAAAAAAAGAAAAGAAAACGAATGCAACCACATTATTTCATTTATTCTCCTCATTGGCTCAGATATAGCAGCAGGAGCCATTGGCTACCAGTGCTGTCAATCAGATCCAATGAGGAGGGAGCAGGGATTGGTACAGGGTCCTGCTCTGTGTGTCTTTTGGACACACAGAGCAGGGCTGGGGAGTGAGCATGCACTAGTGCCCCCATAGCAAGCGGCTTGAGCTGTCAGCGTGAGGAGAAAAAAAAAACGATTACCGATCCTTTATTTACATCATGTGATCAGCTGTAATTGGCTGACAGCTGATCACGTGGTAAGGGGCCGGGACCGGCCCCTTACACGGATCTGTGATCCATCGAGTCTCAGTGACTCGGTGATCACAGTGTGCGTTGCGCGTGCAAAGGGGCGGACGTCTATTGACCTCGTCCCGGATTTTCAGGCCCGCGCTGTAGCCATCATTTGACTATAGCACGGGCCTCTAGTGGTTAAAGCGGAGTTCCACCCAAAAATTGAACTTCTGCTTTTCGGAATCCTCCTTTAATACAGGTATTTGCTCCCACTTCCGGGTATTGATATCCGCGGATATCTACGCCACGTCTGGTGGCTCCTCCGTCCACTCGCTGTCTTCTGGGAGACACACAGGTCCCAGAAGACAGCAGGGACCATTCAGATCGTGCAGCGCGACTCGCGCATGCGCAGAAAGGAACCAGGAAGTGAAGCCGCAAGGCTTTACTTCCTGATCCCTTTACCGAAGATGGCGGCGGCAGCACCCGAGAGCCGAGGGACAGATCGGTTTTGGGTGCCGACATCACGGGCGCCCTGGACAGGTAAGTGTGCATATTTTAAAAGTCAGCAGCTGCAGTATTTGTAGCTGCTAACTTTTAAAAAAATAAAAATTTCAGCCGAACTCTGCTTTAACCTAAACACCCCACAGAGACCTATGTGGACAGGTGAGCAGAGGAGCAAACACCTGACAATATATCTCATGTGTCAGGTCCACCCCCTCTGCCTCCTCAGCACACAGACCAGCAAACTGTAAAATAACAACAATATAAACCCAAATAATATCCTATAGGGTGGCTCCCTGTGATAGTTCAAGGAAATTTATGCAAATTAGCAAAGGAAGTTGTGCAAAAAAAAGGGGAAAAAAGAGAATTGTTCCTTCAGTTCCGGATATCTTCAGCTAGCCCGTGTTCTTAGTAGTAAAGAAAATAGTAATCCAAAATATAAAAGGCAACAAAGATGAACTAAGCTGTGATTTATCCAAAGAAATGGTAAATGGTGTATATTCCTCCTTTATTGTGATACTATGGGTATCCTCAATTCTGATTATAAGACACCATAGGTGTATTGAACCCAAGTGCCTGCTGTATGTGGCCTGTGTAGCAGTAAATTCACATCCGTGGAACCACAAGTACCACCAGCCAGTCTGTACAAGTGTTATTCAGCAGTACTGTACTTATCTATCACAAGGGCTATACCCGTTCACCACTACGAACGTCAGATGAATGGATCAGATGAAAAGAGGGTTCCAGATGGAATTCTGTCTGTATCTTTGTTCAGCAGTAATGGCGGCGCCGCGCCACGCTGCAGCTCCCTGTGAACTAGATTTCAGGTACCTCCAGATGGTCCGGAACACACACTGGTTCGCTGTACTGGAGTAGCGATGCTGTCCTCAGAGATCCCTCTGGGTTTTGCTGTCTGGCTCTCCACTGTTTAGACCGCAGACTCTCAGCACTCCCTATTACACAGACCTCCCGCTGGCAGGGTCAGAATGGCGTCCAGAGAGAGAGAGAACTAGGCCGCACCAGCCCTTTTTATTTCCTCTCCCAGCAGGCTGTTCTGTGCACACAGCATTCTATTACCTGTAGTCCAGATTAGTCCTGCTGGCAGTGTCACTTCCTCCTCCCGAACTACACATTCCATGATGTATAAAGAGGGGGGTGGTGCTGCGCTGTTTAGTGAAATAAATTAAGTGAAATTCTTCTAAAACTTTGTGTAAGATAATAAAACAAATGCAAATAAACAATTATTGCAAAACGCACATAAAATAGCAAGATCTTCCAAGATGTGAAAAACGCACAATAAATAATCTTCAAGTGGTGACCATAAAATACTATCTTCTAAAATAGTAAACAATGTGCAACAGGTCTAAACACTGGGGCTGATTTACTAATAACAGTGCGCTGCGCTGGTTCTAACCTTAATTGGTGCACCAGGTAACTCCTTCACTTGGCGCAGGAACCAGCGGCGCACAGTTATAGTAAATACAAATGTCAGCGGTGCTCTATTGAAAATGAATGGTTCCCTATGGGAGCCAATTGTTTTGAATAGAGGTCGCCCGGGAAGTCGGAAGAAGCAGATCCGACTCGCGGGGCGACTCGTGTGTCGGCTGACACAGGGACAGCGCGACTTTGCGAGGCAACTTGGACACGACCTGAGCGTGAAGCAGCCGCTCAAGTCGTGTCCTAGAGGCGACTAGCTGGCCAAGAATGTCTCCAGCGCGATGGCATCGCGCTGGTTCTCGGCAGCCTCGCTGTCCCGTGTTTGGTACGAATCATGAAGGGGAACTCCACGCCAAATTTTAATGAAAAAACCGGCATAGGTTCCCCTTCAGGAGCATACCAGGCCCTTAGGTATGGATTTTAAGGGGAACCCCCTAAGCCAAAAAAACGGCGTAGGGGTTCCCCCAGGATCCATACCAGGCCCTTAGGTCTGGTATGGATTTAAAGGGAAACCCCCTAAGCCGAAAAAAACGGCGTGGGGGTCCCCCCCAAAATCCATACCAGACCCTTATCTGAGAACGCAACCTGGCAGGCCGCAGGGGAAGAGGGGGGGACAAGAGCGGCCCCCCCTCCCTCCTGAACCTTACCAGGCCGCATGCCCTCAACATGGGGGGGTGGGTGCTTTGGGGCAGGGGGGCGACCTGCGGCCCCCACACCCCAAAGCACCCTGCCCCCATGTTGATGGGTACAAGGGCCTCTTCCCGACAACCCTGGCCATTGGTTGTCGGGGTCTGTGGGCGGCGGGCTTTTCGGAATCCGGGAGCCCCCTTTAATAAGGGGGCCCCCAGATACCGGCCCCCCACCCTATGTGAATGAGTATGGGGTACATCGTACCCCTACCCATTCACCTGGTGGAAAAAAAGTCAATAAAAAACACAACACAGGTTTTTAAAGTAATTTATTAGGCAGCTCCTGGGGTCTTCCTGCCGGGCGCCCCGCTATCTTCTTCCAGCTCTTTTGCTAGCGGGGTCCCGGGCTTCCTCGTCGTCTTCGGGGGTCTTTCTGCCGGGCGCACCGCTATCTTCTTCCAGCTCTTTTGCTAGCGGGCCTCGGGCTTCATCATCGCCTTCTTCCCTCTTCTCTTCGCCCGATGTTGCCTCGTCGCTGTCTGCCGCTACAATGCTCTGGCAGCGGAGCGTGCCCACTTATATTGGCATGGGGCATGGTCACCGGGTGATGCCGCCGCTGACCCTGCCCCCGTATGATGTCACAGTCCCGAGGAATGATGGGACTGTGACGTGCTACGGGGCGGGGTCAGCGGTGGCATCACCCGGTGACCACGCCCATGCCATTATAAGTGGGCGCGCTCCGCGGCCAGAGCATTGTAACGGCGGACAGCGACGAGGCAACATCGGGCGAAGAGAAGAGGGAAGAAGGCGATGATGAAGCCCCGAACCACGCTAGCAAAAGAGCTGGAAGAAGATAGCGGGGCGCCCGGCAGAAGGCAGAAAGAACCGGAGATCGTGGAGAAGGCACCGGAGAGCGGGAGAAGAACCAGAGAGCGCGGAGACGACACCAGAGAACAGAGCAAGAGACCCCCGAAGTCGGAAGAAGGCGACGACGGAGCCCGGGACCCCGCTAGCAAAAGAGCTGGAAGAAGATAGCGGGGCGCCCGGCAGAAAGACCCCCGAAGACGACGAGGAAGCCCGGGACCCCGCTAGCAAAAGAGCTGGAAGAAGATAGCGGGGCGCCCGGCAGAAAGACCCCCGAAGACGACGAGGAAGCCCGGGACCCCGCTAGCAAAAGAGCTGGAAGAAGATAGCGGGCGCCCGGCAGGAAGATCCCCGGAGCTGCCTAATAAATTACTTTAAAAACCTGTGTTGTGTTTTTTATTAACTTTTTTTGCCACCAGGTGAATGGGTAGGGGTACGATGTACCCCATACTCATTCACATAGGGTGGGGGGCCGGGATCTGGGGCCCCCTTATTAAAGGGGGCCCCCGGATTCCGATAAGCCCCCCACCCGCAGACCCCGACAGTCAACGGCCAGGGTTGTTGGGAAGAGGCCCTTGTCCCCATCAACATGGGGACATCCTCCCCATGTTGAGGGCATGTGGCCTGGTACGGTTCAGGAGGGAGGGGGGCCGCTCTCTCGTCCCCACCTCTTCCCCTGCGGCCTGCCAGGTTGCGTGCTCGGATAAAGGGTCTGGTGTGGATTTTTAGGGGACCCCACGCTATTTTTTTTAAATTTGGCGGGGTTCCCCTTAAAATCCATACCAGACCTGAAGGGCCTGGTATGGATTTATAGGGGGACCCCCACGCTATTTTTTTTTAAGTTTGGTGGGAGTTCTCCTTAAAATCCATACCAGACCTGAAGGGCCTGGTATGGATTTTGGGGGGACCCCACGCCATTTTTTTTTAAATTTTGGTGGGGGGGTCCCCCTTTGAATCCATACTAGACCCAAGGGCCTGGTATGGACCTGGGGGGGGACCCCACGCTTTTTTTTTTTTTTTTTAGAGCCGGCAATGTTTATTTTTTTTACATCTCCTTTAACAACCAGCTATAAGCAGGTTAAAAAAAAATTGCCGCAAATTCGTGGTACTTGCGTTTTGGATGCGGGTCCATTGAATTCTATTACATCCAAAACACTGTTTTTGGCCTTGAAAAAAAAATCTGCAGTTGCGTTTAAACTCGTTTTTCACAAAGCCAAAGATTTCCACGTTTCAGACGCGGTACCGGCATTTAGACGCATTTTAGTTTAGAAGCGTTTTTAAAGGTGACCTATTTTTTTACATTGATAAACCCAAAAATTAGGGCAAATGAGGAAAAACCATTAAAAATATATATATATACCGGTATATCAAAAAAATAATGCAATTGCTTCCATTGCATTGTGGACAATCCACAACTTGGGGCAGGTGACGTGGCAAGTGGACAATCCACAACTTGGGGCAGCTGACGTGGCAAGTGGACAGTCCACAACTTGGGGCAGCTGACGTGGCAAGTGGACAATCCACAACTTGGGGCAAGTGACGTGGCAAGTGACACGCTAAATACAACTACACTGCTGCTCTCTCAGCTGCTGATACTCACTCTGGTCTCAAAAAATAGCTGAAATCGTTAATAATACTGTTTTTGGAGCTCAGGGCGGCTCCTTATCATGTTTCCTAACTAAACACATATAGACGCAAATCTGGTAAAACGCGGCATGCAAACGCCACAAAGCGCACCTTTCTAAACGCCGCTTTCAAACTTAGTTCTGAACACTTTGCAACAGCGTCCTGTGTACATGGGGCCTAAAAACACCAATGCCATTTACAGCTCAAAAACGCCATGGTGGCCATGATGCCATAGGCTAACACGGCTAACACGGAGAGACGTTTTAAAGCTGCAAAAAACGCTCAAACAAGCGGCTTGAAAAACGTCCGTGTGCATGTAGCCTTATATTAACCACTTGTGCACTGGCCACTTAAACCCCCTTCCTGCCCAGACCAATTTTCACATTTCAGCGCTGATGCACTTTGAATGACAATTGCGCGCTCATACAACACTGTAACTCAATGAAAATTTGTTATTTTTTTGGCACACAAATAGAGCTTTCTTTTGGTGCTATTTGATCACCTCTGCGGTTTTTTGTTTTCTATAAATACAAAAGATCGAGTTTAAAAAATAAAAAAATAGATATTTTAACCACTTCAGCACTGGGCCTATTCTGGCACTTCCCTCCTTCATGTAAAAATCATACATTTATGGCTATAAAATTACTTCAAAACCCCAAACATTATATATGGTTTTTTTAGCAGACACCCTAGGGAATAAGATGGGGGTCATTCCAAATTTTTATCTCGCTCGGTAATAAATTTTCAAACGCCTTTTTTTTTTAAATAAATGGTTTCATGAATGTAAAAAAATTACAAAACAGTAAAGTTAGCCCAATTTTTTGGGATAATGTGAAAGATGTTATTATGCTGAGTAAATAGATACCTAACATGTCACGCTTTAAAATTGCGCACACTCATGGAATAACACCAAACTTCAGTACTTAATAATCTCCCTAGGCGATGCTTTAAAATTTTTTACACGTTACCATTTTGGCATTACAGAGGAGGTCTAGTGCTAGAATTGTTGCACTCGTTCTAATGCATGCAGCAATACCTCACATGTGTGGTTTGAACGGCGTTTACATATGTGGGCGGGACTTACGTGTGTGTTCGCTTATGAGCGCGAGCTACCGGGGACATGGGTGTTTTTTCTTTTTTTTTTATTATTTTTATTTTTGTTTTTTCCTTTTTTGTTTTTTTTATTACTTTTTTTCCTATTACAAGGAATGTAAACATCCCTTGTAATAGGAATCTATTGTGACAGGTCCTCTTTATGGAGAGATGCAGGGTCAATAAGACCCCACATCTCTCCTCCAGGCTGGAAAGCATGAGATCAGTCAAAAAAATTCACCAATCTCATGCTGACAGCCGAGATCACGGCTTGGATTACATACGGGAACCCGGCGTGATGTCATAACGTCGCACCCTGGCCTCCGACGGTCATAGAGATGACTGGTGACCATCTGGTCCCCATTCATTGCTATGCTTCCCATCTGGCGCCGGCCAAATCGTTCTCCGAGCCCAAGATGGCACGGGAGAGCCCGGAGAAGCACCGGATGGCGGCGGGAGGGGGGGGCGTCCCCTCCCGCCGCCTATAAGAACGATCAAGCGGCGGAACTGCCGCTATGATAATTTTTATCGTGCACAGAATCGCTGGCTGAAAAGAATGATATCTGAATGACGCCTGCAACTGCAGGCATCATTCAGATGTCACTGCACAAAGCCAAGGACATCATTTGACGGTGGGCGGTAGGAAAGTGGTTAATATTTCGAAAATTTCGACAAAAGGTAATTTTACTCCTTCATTGATGTACACTGATGAGATTGCACTGATGGGCTGCACTGATGGGCACCGATAAGTTGGCAAGGGTGGGCACTGAGAGGTGGCATTGCTAGCTGGCACTGGTGGGCATTGAGAAGTGGCACTGCTAGGTGGCAATGATAATTGGCAGTGATGGGCACTGATAGGCAGCACTGCTAGGTGGCACTGATTGGCAGCAGTGGTGGGCATTGATAGGTGGCACTGGCAGGGGCTACTGATTGTCACAGATGACGCAGAATTGCCTCTTCCTCTTCGGGCCCGATGTCCCTTGCACATAAGCCGGTGATTGCCTTTTTTTATGCTCACGCTGTCAGCACAAGGAGAAAACAAAAACCATTACCTAGCTTTTGTTTACATCACGTGATCAGCTGTCATTGGCTGACAGCTGATCACATGGTAAAGGGCAGGGATCGGCCCCTTACTTGGATCTGTCATCACCCGAGTTTCAGTGACTCGGTGACCACAGCGCGTGCGCACGCAAAGGGGGCGACGTTTATTGAAGGACTCCCGGCAATTGAGGACCGTGCTGTGGCTGGCGATCAGATATAGCGCTGATCTCAAATGATTTAAGAGGGTCTAAATGGGCCATTGACATGCATCACAATTCAACTTAGGAATGTGTCTTTGCAAAGTTAAACTAAATGAAATCCTTTCTTATTTTTGCTTGGGGATAGAGTGCAGAGGGATTAAAAGTCTAGACAGTTTTTGGGGATGTCTGCACCCCTGATAGGGTGAAAAAAACTCCCAAATTTGGCCACTTTATCCTTCCAAATAATTCACTTCCTGTCACATAGCCACACCGGAAGTGAGGGGAAATCCCTACCAATGTCTTTCCTTGGGGACACACAGGTCAATCTAAATACTTTCCCCATTATGTACATTGCACTCCAGCATTTTGCGGGTTGCACCCCAAATTATTAGTTTTTTGGACTTTGGGTTTTATTTAATAAAGGCAAATCTACTTTGCACTACAAGTGCACTTGCTGGATATCCGAAAGGGAAACGCAAGCAAACAAAAAAAAACACCATCTTTGCTTTTACATGATTGGATGATCCCTCAGATTTTCAGCAGCTACATTTTTACTGCAGAGTGGATTTGTCTTTACTAAACCCCAAACTACCCAATGATTTGGGGTGTACACAACAAAGTCCTAGAGTGCAATTTGCTTAATGGGGACACTAGTTAGATTGATCTGTGTGTCCCCAAGAAAAGACATTGGTAGGGTTTTACCTTCACTTCCTGTTTAGCCGTGTGACAGGAAATGAAGCCAATTTTACTACAAGGGGACACAAAGCCCAACCTTTAAAAAAAAAAAAAAAAAAAAAAACACAAGCAGGGGTTCTAACACTTACTTTGTTTCCCTCAAAATGCCCACAATTAGAATTGTATTGCCTTGAGCTATTTTTAAGTGCAGTGCTCTAGATCAGTGCTTCAAGTACCCCCAAGTACCCCCAACAGGCCATGTTTGCAGGTTTTCCCTCATCCCGCACATGTGCTTTAAATCACAGTCAATGGTTTGGTATTTTGGCCAGCAATTCTGCTTGAGATAAATTCACAAAACATGTCCTGTTGGGGGTACTTGAGGACTGAGGCTGAGAGCCACTGCAGTAAAAAAGGAAAATTGAATACTTACCGCTCTGTATTTTTCATTTCCTGGTGACTCTCCATGGCAGCACACAATTCATGCATATGCTACCATGAAGGCACCAGGGTAGACAAATCACACCTGTTGTTTTGACATGCCAATCAGCTGTCACATTTGTTGCAAAGAAAACGCAAAACAAACCTCAAAACTTTGCATCAAATTTTATTGGTCAACAAAACAAAAGTGAAGCCAAAATAAAAAACATGGTCAATTTGAAACAGTTACAGACTCACAACATCTTGATAAAGATTTGGCTAAATAGTGCAGCACAGACAATTAAATCAAAGTGAACAAACGACAAACATTAACAACATCAAATATATTTCAGGGGAACATATCCCCCACACCAAAAAATACAATCCACAAAATAAACCAAACACCTGTTTTGCAAAGACATAACAAATAAAATGCATGTGTTACAAACTCGATAAGGACACCAAAATGTACATTTTGCCAGACAGACAGACACACACACACTTGCCTCTTTTCAGGGCAAGGGAGGGAATCCTAACTGTGAGCTTTATATAACCTATGTTTGTGAGCTAATGAGGCAATTGAAAACACATGCACGGTCCATGAAACACCCAAAATGCAAGTTCACCCAATGTAGAGACTGAACTTCAAAGTGGCTACTAGACATGTGCATTCGTTTTCGTCCGAATGCATTTTCGTCCGAATTTCAGCTATTTTCGTTATCGTTTTAACAAACAAAAACGAAAGCACAGAATCCGAAAACCGAAAGATCCGACATAAACAAATGCTTTATTTTCGTTTTCGTTGCTACAACAGTTCGATATAGATAGGAGATTCGACGTGACGCTGACAATAACAATCTGTGTCTATCGAACCTGTGGTCGAATGTGCCTAACCTTAACTCTATTAGTCCAAGATTATTCTACATAGGAGAGAAAAGATTTGACATTATAGAGAGAAAAGATTCGACATAGGAGAGAAAAGATTCGACATAGGAGAGAAAAGATTCGACATAGGAGAGAAAAGATTCGACATAGGAGAGAAAAGATTCGACATAGGAGAGAAAAGATTCGACATAGGAGAGAAAAGATTCGACATTATAGAGAGAAAATATTCAACATAGGAGAGAAAAGATTCGACATAGGAGAGAAAAGATTTGTTATTATAGAGAGAAAAGATTCGACATAGAGAGAAAAGATCACTGCTGTAATTGGGTGGGGGAAGTAAAATAAAAATAAAGTTGATGATGAATGTTATTGGCTGATTGTAACCAAAGAGGAGGAGCAGTAAAATAGCTAGAATGACGAAGATTCGACAAAGCATCGAGAGTTAGAAGATTCGACGGTGCAGCAAAACTGTACGACGCTGCAATCGTACATTTCCGGTCAAATGCATCCGCCCATAGGCTATAGAAGAATTCTAATGTTGGTCATACAACATTAGAATTCTTCTATAGCTTGTGGGCGGAACATTCGACCGGAAATGTATGATTGCAGCGTCGTACAGTTTCACTGCTCCGTCGAATCTTCTTTGAACATTCGACAGACACCATAAGCCTTCAATGACAGATTCAACCTTAATTAATTCAGATTTTCGGACGAATGCAATTTCTAACGAAAAACGAAATAAATAAAAACGAATTTCGGGAGTAACTAAATAAATTTATTTTTCGGACGAAAACGAAATTCCGAAACGAAATATTTCAGTGTGCACATGTCTAGTGGCTACACCTGTTAAGGATGTCCTTCAATTACTAACCCATGAAAACAGTCTCTGAACATGCCCCAAAATATCCAGGTGCTGTTCACACACAAAAAGCACCAAAAAAAAGTCCCTGGGCATGCGCATAACAACACAAATGCAGCTATCAGAAAATAACCCCCCCCCCCCTGTCCAAAATTAAGCACATCATCCAGCATGCTACAAAATTAGGGATGGGACAATCACCCCCCCCCCCTTACCAACAAATACCATTGCAGTCTATGGAAACTGACTTGTTAATTTTGCTAGTCCCCACTTGGCTGGCTTTTCTTCTTGTTATTGGCCTTAAAATGGGGGCCCAGGTCCCACCCTAAGGGACATATATCAATGTCACCAATTTGGACAACACCAAAAACAAAACAAAGAGAAGTGCCTTTAAATATGCCAAATTGCTTAAGAGCCATTTCACACCACATGCAGTCCATTGCGTTTTTATGCATCAAAAATGCATGGAAAGTTGGTTATATGGTTCTAAATGGCAGTGTTTGTTCCAGTGCGTTCCAGTTCCCCAAAAAAAGTAGAACATGCTGCATTTTACCTGCACTGGACTGTACTGGAACGCAGCAAAACGCATCATAAACGCACTGGAACACACCTAAATGCACCAAAAATGCACTGGAACACACTTGTCCTTCTCTTTGGTTAATAAAAAAGAGGGGTGAAAAAAAAGCACTGGACTGCATCAAAAACGTAACAAAAATGCACTGGAACGCATCAAAAACATGCATGCAGAAAAGCACCTGGAACGCATCAAAAACATGCATGCAGAAAAGCACCTGGAACGCATCCGGATTGCGTTTCTATGGTGTGAACTGGCCCTAGTTCACACCATAGAAACGCAGTCTGGATGCGTTCCAGGTGCTTTTCTGCATGCGCGTTTTTGACACGTTCCAGTGCATTTTTGTTAAGTTTTTGATGCAGTCCAGTGCTTTTTTTTCACCCCTCTTTTTTATTAACCAAAGAGAAGGACAAGTGTGTTCCAGTGCATTTTTAATGCGTTTTTGATGCAGTCCAGTGTTTTTTTCCCCCTCTTTTCACTTAGGACAAGTGTGTTGCAGTGTGTCTTTGGTGCATTTAGGTGCGGTCCGGTGCATTCCAGTGCGTTTTTGGTACATTCCGTTGCGTTTTTGATGTGTTTTACTGCGGTCCAGTACAGTTCTGTACCTAAAAAATGCAGCATGACCAATTTTTTTTTTCCTTTATGAAACGCACTGGAACGGACTGCAGTGGTGTGACCTATGCCATTGGCATTAATGTGATCAACTTTCTTTGCGTTTTTCATGCATCAAAAAAACGCACTGCACTGCATCCAGTGTGAACTGGCCCTAAATATCATACCTGGGGGGTGTCTATAGTATGCCTGTAAAGTAGCGCATGTTTTCCATGTTTATAACAGTTCGAGAGCAAAATTACATTTCTAAAGTAAAATAATAGTCATTTAAAAGTCCTCGCGGCTGTAATGAATTGCTGGTTCCCGTCAATACAGATAAAAGTCATTGAAAGTCTTTGATAGCACAAAAAAAAAAAGCGTGGGGGTCCCCCAAATTCAATTAACAGGCCCTTCAGGTCTGGAATGGATATTAAGGGGAACTCTGCCGCAAATTAAAAAAAAATGCGTGCGGTTCCCCCCAAAAATCCATACCAGACCCTTTATCCGAGCACGTAACCTGGCAGGCCGCAGGAAAAGAGGGGGGACGAGAGAGCGCCCCCCTCCTGAACCGTACCAGGCCACATGCCCTCAACATGGGGAGGATGTCCCCATGTTGATGGGGACAAGGTCCTCATCCCCACAACCCTTGCCCGGTGGTTGTGGGGGTCTGCGGGCAGGGGGCTTATCGGAATCTGGAAGACCCCTTTAACAAAGGGGACCCCCAGATCCCGGCCCCCCCTGTGTGAAATGGTAATGGGGTACAAATGTACCCCTACCATTTCACAAAGAAAGTGACAAAAATGTCAAAAATGACAAGAGCCGGTTTTTGACAATTCCTTTATTAATGTCTTTTCCTTTCTTCCATCTTCTTCTTCCATCTTCTTCTTCTTCCATCTTCTTCTGTTCTCCATTTGGGTTTCTTCCTCCATCTTGTTCTTCATCTTCATCTTCCTTCGGTCTTCTCGTCCGCATCTTGCTCCGGCGTCTTCCCATCTTCTTTCTTCGGCCGCTCCGTTTGAATTGGAGGTTCCCGTTGTGCGACGCTTCCGTTTTTCTTCTAATCTCCTCTAGGTCCACTGCCACCCGGTGACCCCGCCCCCCTCTGACGCACATGGATTTCACGGGGACTTTCCCCGTGGTGTCAGAGGGGGCGGAGCCACCGGGTGGCAGCGGACCAAGAGGAGAACTGAAGCGTCGCACAGCGGGAACCTCCAATTCAAACGGAGCGGCCGAAGAAGAAAGAAGAAGCCGGAGCAAGATGCGGACGAGAAGACCGAAGGAAGAAGGAAGATGAAGATGAAGATGAAGATAAAGATGAAGAGGAAGATGGAGGAAGAAACCCTAATGGAGAAAAGAAGAAGATGGAAGAAGATGGAAGAAAAGAGAAGACATTAATAAAGGAATTGTCTAAAACCGGCTCTTGTCATTTTTTACATTTTGACACTTTCTTTGTGAAATGGTAGGGGGTACATTTGTACCCCATTACCATTTCACACAGGGGGGGCGGGATCTGGGGGTTCCCTTTGTTAAAGGGGTCTTCCAGATTTCAATAAGCCCCCTGCCTGCAGACCCCCACATTCACCGGGCAAGGGTTGTGGGGATGAGGCCCTTGTCCCCATCAACATGGGGACATCCTCCCCATGTTGAGGGCATGTGGCCTGGTACGGTTCAGGAGGGAGGGGGGCGCTCTCTCGTCCCCCCTCTTTTCCTGCGGCTTGCCAGGTTGCGTGCTCGGATAAGGGTCTGGTGTGGATTTTTCGGGGGACTCCACGCCATTTTTTTTTTACATTTGGGGTGGAGTTCCCCTTAAAATCCATTCCAGATCTGAAGGGCCTGGTATGGATATTTGGGGGAACCGCACGCATTTTTTTTTTAATTTGCGGCGGGGTTCCCCTTAATATCCATTCCAGACCTGAAGGGCCTGGTAATGGAATTTGCTGTGACCCCCACGCTTTTTTTTTTGTTTTTATCAATGACTTTCAATGACTTTTCTCTATATTGCCGACAATTCATTACAGCCGCGGGTGCTTTTAAATGCCTTTTTTTTTCCTTTAGAAATTACATTTTGCTGGCGCACTGGCAAGTTCAGAGCTGCGCCTGTTCATCTTATGCAAATTGAGTTACGTGACTTGACATTTACTAAGATTTTGGCGGCGCAGTGTCTTGGCGCAAGAAAACAAGGAAAATTGCCGCGCTGAGCTAAAAAAAAAAAAAAACTCTTGCAGCTCGAATCGTACTTGCCGGCACAGCGGGCTGGTTTTGAAAAAGTTACTTTCTCACTCTATTTTGGGCATATTTGTTATTTGGGCAGTTGTCACTATACTTCTTCACATCACCCCATGTCACCCCCATTATATTCTCACTTCCAGCTTCTTTATATTTAGAGTTTAACATGCCGTGCGCCAGGTCCTTAGTGGCGCACTGAGCGCCTCCTCCCGTCCGCCGACAACACTATAGTAAATGGCAAATAGGGCTGCGCTACAGGCGCTAATGTTTTGTAAATACCAAAACAGCCATTGCGCGCGCAGATGCGCCGGTACTCATGGCGCAAACGTTTTGTAAATCAGCCCCACTGTGTCAAGAAATCAAGATTGTGCAAATCGCAAAATAAATAATGAACTGTGACAGTAAATCATAGACAATGAAATAAAAAATGTGAAATGCAAAGCATACGTACAACCAGTGCAAAAGATGCATAAACGCATAAATCAATCCGAGGGGATGTTGCACTTTAAAAAGTGCACGGTGCGACAGGTCTCTGAATATCCTCACGAGCTAGGATAATCAGGTGAATTGTAACATGCGTCTTTAAATTATAAATGTTGCAGGGCGATCGCACAGAAAATTGCAAAGCGATCGCACAAAAATTGCAGTATATGCGACTATATCAAGTGCAGGTAGAGTTCATTTGGTCAATCGTGAATGGTGAAAAAAGAAAGCAGTTCATTTATCCTGTGCAGGAAGTGCAGTGTACCAAAAAGTCACCACCACCGGAGTGCACCAGCACAGGAAGAGGTATCCGATATTCCCATCACACAACCACCCCCCCCCCCCCCGGCCCTCCTGCGTTCCATGCATCACTGCACTTCCTGCACAGGATAAATGAACTGCTTTCTTTTTTCACCATTCACGATTGACCAAATGAACTCTACCTGCACTTGATATAGTCGCATATACTGCAATTTTTGTGCGATTGCTTTGCAATTTTCTGTGCGATCTCCCTGCAACATTTATAATTTAAAGACGCATGTTACAATTCACCTGATTATCCTAGCTCGTGAGGATATTCAGAGACTTGTCGCACTGTGCACTTTTTAAAGTGCAACATCCCCTCAGATTGATTTATGCGTTTATGCATCTTTTGCACTGGTTGCACGTATGCTTTGCATTTCACATTTTTGATTTCATTGTCTACGATTTACTGTCACAGTTCATTATTTATTTTGCGATTTGCACAATCTTGATTTCTTGACACAGTGTTTAGACCTGTTGCACATTGTTTACTATTTTAGAAGATAGTATTTTATGGTCACCACTTGAAGATTATTTATTGTGCGTTTTTCACATCTTGGAAGATCTTGCTATTTTATGTGCGTTTTGCAATAATTGTTTATTTGCATTTGTTTTATTATCTTACACAAAGTTTTAGAAGAATTTCACTTAATTTATTTCACTAAACAGCGCAGCACCACCCCCCTCTTTATACACTTAATTTCCGTGGGTATGATCTGACCCCCCCTGGTGCTAGCAGTAGTTTTATATCACTAGCTAGCCCTCTCCATAGTAGCGCAGGAATACACCTAATTTTGTAACACATTCCATGATGCTTTGCTCTGGGTCTCCACACAGGAAGAAAATAAAAGAACACACATAGAGTCCAGCATGCACTAGAGGGAGCCAAACCCATATAACAAATAAGAAACTGTCTCTTAACTCATAAGCATAGTAGCTGACGTTGGCTACAAGTACATATTCCAAGTAATGGCCCGCAGTGCTGTCTGGGGTTCTCCGTATGTAATGATTCTCAAATACAAAAGATTGATATCATCACGCAAGATTACTAAAACATCATTGAATCTAGTAATCAAATATTGCACTCACATTAGTTCAATGAAAAAACACATATTGTACGATCAGTTTCTCAAAAAGCTTGTTCCTCCTCGCTACACATCCAGTTTAATGAAACACCGGAAGTGATGTCACTGGCTCCTCCCGACGCGTTGCGTCACGGGTCACGTGAGTTTTTCAAGGGATTATTATCAGGGTGTTTTTAGCGTACTATTTTTTTTTATTATATTACTCTTATGTTGTGTCAGAGCACTTTTGAATAGCTGCAGCTGAATTCATTTATTAGTTTTTTAATATATCTAGTTTTATATTCATATCAGCGCTTGAGTTAACCCACTTCATTTTTTTATACAAGTACATATTACATTACATGGCATAGGCTTCAGGATGTACACCCTTCTGCCCTCCTATTGAGTTTGAAGGGTGTTCTTTGCATGCTATGAAAGTAATAGATTACTGATAACGCAGATAAAGGCAAACATAGTGAACGTATCTGATTCTAGCACAGCAGCAGAGCGGGGAAGTGCATTAGTTCAGTAGTTTGACCTGTTAGCTAGAATTGCTCTACAATTCTATTTGTAAATTAAGGTGTAAGCATAGATTATTGGTATTAGATTTTAAAATGAATCAGCTGTCCTGCTAGCACGTATTTTACATGAAAAACTAAGCCCAGATAAGCAATATAAATTGCCATCCTGCAGATAAGATCAATGAATACCTGTGCCCACAGAGGGGGTCTTCAGAAGACCATGCTGCTCTCAGCAGTAAGTACAGGATTTAATGTATACTGTACCCAGCATGTAGGAAGAGACTTCAGCAACAGCAATTTGGTCCATACCTTATACTCTAATTTCTACACTTCCAGCATGTTTTTAGGAGATCTGTGCTGGAAAGAAGAAAATCAGTGGAAAGTTTGCTCCAGTGATAGACGACATCAAGATCCTGTCTTTGGAATTAATGTAGAAGCTTTGCTCAGGTCAGTATCCTGGTTTAAATATTCCCAGTGTCTGCTTTAGATCAGCTTATGCTCTACTGCATCCTGCTGCTATAATCTTGAGACTTGTGATTCCATTCATTATTTGCTGCTATTGGAACTCAAAATTAAATTCTATATAGGCAGTGTATGAGGTCCAGGAAAATGTCTTACTTATCGTGATTTTACTCCTCGTCACATTAGATTATCACGTAGCACCCTGGACATTGGTACTGTGGTCTTTCCTCAACCTCCGAAGCATGAGCTCTTGTTAGCCTGCGTGGACCACATAAAAGAATCACAGGATTGTGTGAGACCAACTCAGCTCCTTACCTTTGCCACTATTTTGTAGATTTGTGCCTTTTTCTTATTTTTATCATGTCTAAAATATTTCACAGATATGAATTTAATACAACATGCTTTCTTTACATTGGGTATGTATACAGTATATATTGCTTTGAAAAAATAAATCCCAGCACTGCATGCTCGTGTTTTCACTGTCCCTGACTTAAGTAATAACCATTTCAAGCTATCTACGAGCAGGTAGACAAGGAGGGAAGTGTGTCTCTCCTCAGATACATGAAGGTGCCATCATTTTCTCATGGTCAGGTAAGCTACTGTATGATAGTGATGCATAGGATTAGATCATGACAGGTCCCTCTCTTACAAGCCTTTAAAATTTGGGAACATAATTTCAAATGACCTTATACTAGCCATAAACAATTGATTAACAGACCTTAAAGTGTATGGTCTAAAGCAGTGTTTCTCAACCTTTTTTTAGTCAAGGCACCCTTTAAAAATTATGGACAGTCTCGAGAAACCTCATTCTAAAATGTAAAAACTATTCTAATAGTTTTACATAATGCAGCAACATGCACATTTAGGACACCCAACGTTAGAGGGGATTTATTCTTCAAGCAAATACCGTTTTGCAAACTGGTACTGACTTGTAATCCAATGTTTCGCTTATGTGACCCCAACGCTGATGGAGAGGGGCAGGGTAGGGTCAAACAATGATGCTATGCAGGCGACTGACATCCTTCTGATCAACTTACGATGCTATTGGTCATTAGGATGTTGGTGGCTAAAGGGTTGTAATGGTGCACAATGAAAACCTGTGACTTAGTGTAACTAAAAGGCAGCCTTCATCCACACGTCGGCTTGTATGCAATTTTTGGGCATTTTGCCAAGGCACTCCTGAAGAAACCTCAAGGCACCCTGGTTGAAAAAGGCTGGTCTGAAGAATGAAGAACTGCAAAAAAGAAGATTTTAAATAAAATAAGGTACATTCCGTATTGTCTTATTTAAATTGTGCAGATATTCGTTTAACGTGAAAGACAGCAACCATTCCCTGCCAGAGCCATTTTTGAGTTTTTGAAATCGTTTTAGGTCTAATGCCGCGTACACACGATCATTTTTCCCGTCGGGAAAAATGACATTTTTTCCTTTGGACGAGAAAAACGATCGTCTGTGGGCTTTTTGCCGTTTTTCCCGACGGGAAAAACTGCATTAATCACGATGAGAAAAATTAGAACATGTTCTAATTTTTCTCGTCGTTTTTCCTGACATTTCTTCCGCGGCAGTGTTTCCCATAGGGAAACACTGCCGCGGAGCCCATAGACGATCGTTTTTCTCGTCATTTTAAAAAATGACGAGAAAAATGACCGTGTGTGGGGAACAAGCTGTTCCCTCGTTTAAAATTTCATTATTCACGGCGGTTTTTAAACGGCCGTGAATAATGATCGTGTGTACGCGGCATAAAGATTAGTTAAAACCTCCAAGCAGTATAGATTTTGTTTTCTCAGTATCACTGCAATCAGTGTTCTCTCTCCCTCAGTGAGACCTCAGGTGTTAATAGTCTCAAACCATACAATCTATAAATCGTCCAGTTAAAAATTTGAACATTTGTTCACATCAGCAAGCATACAGTGAACTTTTTGGCCTAAAAGCAAAACGCTATGTGTGGCGGAAAACTAACACTGCACATCACCCTGGACACACCATCCCTAACGTGAAACATGGTGGTGGCAGCATCATGTTGTGTGGATGCTTTTCTTCAGCAGGGATAGGGAAGGTTGTCAGAGTTGATGGGAACATGGATGGAGCCAAATACAGGGCAATCTTAGAAGAAAACCTGTTATGCCGTGTACACACGATCAGTTTTACAGATGAAAACAGTCTGATGGACTTTTCCCATCGGACAAACCGATTGTGTATGGGCCCCATCGGTCTTTTTTTCCATCGGTGAGAAAAAATAGAACATGTTTTAAATTTATCCGATGGGAAAAAAAACGATAGCAAATTCCGATCGTCTGTGTGGAACTCAATCGGACAAAAAACCCACGCATGCTCAGAAGCATTGAACTTAATTTTTCTCGGCTTGTCGGAGTGTTTTACGTCACGGCGTTTGGGAAGGTCGGATTTTTGACTGATGGTGTGTAGGCAAGACTGATGGAAGTCAGCTTCATCGGATTTCCAATGGAAAAGTCCATCGGATTAGAATCCATAGGAAATCCGATCGTGTGTACAGGGCTTTAGAGTCTGCAAAAGACTTAAAACTGGGGCAGAGATTCACCTTCCAGCAGGACAAAGACCCTAAACCTAAAGCCAGAGCAACAATGGAATGGTTTAGATCAAAGCATATTCATGTGTTATGCCGCGTACACACGACCGTTTTTCATGACGAGAAAACTGACATTTTTTAGATTGGTCGGGAAAACCGATCGTGTGTATGCTCCATAGCAGTTTTCTCAACGAGAAAACTGCCCGCAAAAAAATTAGAACCTGCTCTATTTTTTCTCGTCGTTTTTCCCGTCGTTCTTTTTTTCATCACGAAAACCGCTCGTGTGTATGCTTTTCCGAGGGGAAAAAAAAATGTGAATGCTCAGAATCAAGTATGAGACGGGAACGCTCGTTCTGGTAAAACTAGCATTTGTAATGGAGATAGCACATTCGTCACGCTGTAACGGACTGAAAAGCACGAGGCTGAAAAGCGCGAATCGTCTCTCACCAAACTTTACTAAACACAAGATCAGCAAAAGCAGTCCAAAGGGTGGCGCCATTCGAATGGAACTTCCCCTTTATAGTGCCGTTGTAAGTGTTGTCATACGTGTTGTACATCACCGCGCTTTGCTCAAGCGTTTTTTTTCCTGAACGTGTGTATGCAAGGCAGGCTTGAGAGGAATCACGACGAATCACGTCAAGAAAAATGTTGTTTTTTTGCATGACAGGAAAAACGGTCTTGTGTACGCGGCATTAGAATGGCCCAGTCAAAGTCCAGACCTAAATCCAATTGAGAATATGTGGCAAGACTTGAAATTGCTGTTCAAAGATGCTCTCCATCCAATCTAACAGTGCTTCAGCTATTTTGCACAGAAGAATGGGCAAAAATGTCACTTTAGATATGCAAAGCTGGTAGAGACATACCCAAAAAGACTTGCAGCTGTATTTGCAGAGAAAGGTGGTTCTACAAAGTATTTGCATATTTATTTGTAAAAAATTTGGAAAACCATTTATCATTTTCCTTCCACTTCACAATTATCTGCCACTTTGTGTTGGTCTATCACATAAAATCCTAATAAAATACATTTACGTTTTTAGTTGTAACATGACAACATTTGGAAAATTTCAAGGGGTATTAATACCTTTTCAAGACACTGTAAATAATAAAAATCAACAATATAAAACATATGCTGCACATAAAATAAACTATATAACACATACATTGGCAGATCTCTGAATCAGTTCTGTAATTCCAAACATCCCTGTTGGGAGTAACCTTATATTAAAAAGTCTCTTTCTGTATCCAGAGCAGATATTGATATTGATTCATAGGGTATGCTTTAGGGCAGTGATTCTCAACTCCTGTCCTCAGGACCCACTGATGCCCTGTACACACGAGCGGAATTCCCGTCGGAAGAAACTTGGATGGTTTTTCCGACGGAATTCTGCTCAAGCCTGCCTTGCATACACACGGTCACACAAAAGTTCGGTGAGACGTAAAAGACTACGACAAGTCGTGAAAATAAAGTTCTATGCTTCTGAGCATGCGTCGATTTGTTTCCGAGCATGCGTCGGAATTTGGCGCGTCGGGATTTGTACACACGATCGGAAATTCCAATTGGATTTTTTCCAGACGGGAAAATAGAGAACCTGCTCTTTATCTTTTTCCGGCAGTTTTTCCATTGGAAAAAGTCTGATGGAGCATACACAGGGTCGGGATTCCCGACCAAAAGCTCTCATCTGACTTTTTCAGACGGGAAAACCGATCGTGTGTACGGGGCATAACAGGTCAGGTTTGCAAGATAACTGAAATATATCACAGGTGATATCATTTGCTACTCAGTGATTTCAGTATTCTAGTCTGCATCTCTCCAAGGTAATACCTAAAATCTGGCCTGCTGGTGGGTCCTAAGGACAGGAGTTGAGAACCACTGCTTTAGGGGAATACAGCGTATATTTTCTCTGTATCTAGGTGCCAACAAAATCAAACACTCTCAAATACGCAGTGAAGTGAACAGCCTTAGGTGATACACAGAGATTAAACAAATCCTACATAAGTTTTACTTGTTTATCTGCAGTCTTCTCTTCTCTGCGTCTATTCAAAAGGACAGAATCCTGTTTGTTTTGTGTTTTATTAAATACAGCTACCCGATGTACCAATAAATAATTAATGTACCTCAGTTGCAGAAAAATACAAGCTTTCTTTGATTTTGAGAACAAGGCCTTACCTTAGCCCTTGCCATATTTCTTAGAAAGCTTCATCACTTGCTGGCATATAGATTTGGGATGGAGAAACCAGTAAGACACAGGAAGGAGTTTACCACCTGACCTCATTAGCACACCTTCACTCATCAACTAAGTTTTCACAGCACCCGCAGCATTTCTCCACGTGTGCATTTGCCTGGCTTCCCCAGCGTCTCTTTAGATGTGCTCAGGCTGCATGCTAATCTTCCTGGGGCAGCATGCAGCCCACAGGACACCCCTGATGTAATTCAATGGCCTGCCTGATTGGATACAGAGTGATTGGATAGATGACGTGTCCTCCTATTATATCCTTTTGGTAAATTTAAGGAGATTGTACAGATTGCATAGTGTATGGCCCTCTTATAAACCTAGTTGTGCTTTCAGTGTCATTGTTAACAGCACGCCAAACACAGAAGCAAACACACATTTTGCCACATGAAAAAAAAAACAGGTGACAAACGCAGTAAAAAATTTGCAACTTACACCACGCCAAAATGTACTATGAGCTACTTTTGCCACTTGTAGCACAGCCCATTGAAATCAACGGGCTGCCCTGTTTGTCACTGGAAAAACGAGCCAAAAAACATGCGCTCCCACTCTTCTAGGTGTGAATGGGGCCTAAAAGTGAAATTGGTGCATTTACATAAGAACAATGAGGCTCCATTCACATCTGTGTAATTCCAAATGCATGGCAAACTGCACAGAAAATGCGCGCTTTGCCATGTGTTTCAGAAGAGCTACTTCGTGTTTGTGTTGTCATTACATGTTAAAGGCACCCCAAGTGTGGCAAACGCACAAAAAACTTCTATGCTCCACTCCAAAAAGAGTTCTAGAGCTTCTCTGGGGCGATTGTTGCATGTAGGGCAGACCATTCAAGTGAATGGGCTGCCCTATGAATGACAAGTGAAAACGCTCCAAAACAAACGTATGCGGGAATGTGAGTTTTTTTTCGCTACGTGATGTAAATGTAGCCTGACAACTGAGTGTCTCCGTCCACTCCCTCCTATGTACTTACTATAAAGATGACTATACAGTATGCAATCTGATTGTACAATTTCCTTTAGATTTACCAGAACTATTGAATAGGACAAAACACCTGAACAATACAATCATTTTGTATCAAATCAGACAGGCCCTTGTACTACATTTCTGATGGGAGATCTAAGACCCCTTTCGCACTGGGGCGTTTTTCACGTGCTTTTGGGCTAAAAATAGCATCTGAAAAATCCCTCCCCTGCATCCCCAGTGTGAAAACCCGAGTGCTTTCACACTGGGGCGGTGCTCTTGCAGGACGTTAGAAAATACACTGCTCCTGCCCATTGGAATGAATGAGCAACGCTGCCGAAGCGCCTGCAAAGCAGTTCGGCAGCAGCGCTACACGGGTGCATTTAACCCTTTATTCCGCTGCTAGCGGGGGTTAAAAGCGGCTGATTAGCGTCGCTAAGACGACCACAAAGCGCCGCTAAAACTAACAGCGTTTTACCGTCAACGCCCATCCCAGTGTGAAAGCAGCCTAAAGAAGATTGTACAATCAGATTGTATAGAAAGTGGGTGGAAGGTATTATTGTAATGAGGGAGGTGTGGTCCAGAGTGGTGAACACACCCTATCATGCCCTCTTCTGTGATTCAAGGAAGTGAAGGCTTCTGCGAGTTGATCTACAGGAAGTGAACGCTGAGAGAATCTACAGGAAGTGATGAAATCTGAAAATCATTTAAAAAATTTAAATAAACTGAAAATATTTTAAACCCTTCTGTGGATTAGGTAAGTGTGATAAAAGCACACTGGGATAGCTGGACCAGAAATGTCAGTGGAAAACGCTTTTATTTATTATGAAATGTGGAATTATGCCCGAAAAAGTGAACTTTTTCTGGATCAGTCATTATCACACAGGAGGGGGCGGAGAGTTGCAGTTACAGTGTGTGAGAGCTGATTGGAGGAAAGGGACACACCCCCTTCACACAGCAGTTAATGGGTTACTAAACCCTTGTGCAGTTGGTTTTGCACAGAGTGGCCCCGATCCTCCTCTTCTAGGGTCCCTCAGCGGCGCTCGTGGCTCCTCTTCTTTTTGAGTGCCCCATCAGAGAAGTGCTCTCCTTCGGGAAACCCATGCGGGCACGCTACCGTGTCCTGCTGCTGCGTCTATTGACACAGACAGCAGGACTCGGCCCCGCCCCCCGGGGTCATTGGTATTAATAGACAGCAGCGAGAGCCAATAGCTGCACTGCAATCGATCTAATCAGGACATCAGACAATGGCTAGAGCTGGTGTGCTCGTCCCCCGCTAGAGCTGGTGTGCTCGGTTCAGGTAAGTAAAACGGGGGGTCTGGGGGGCTGCTGCATAACAGAATGTTTTTTACCTTAATGCATTAAGATGAAAAAACATGAGGGTTTACAACCCCTTGAAGAAAGGATAGAGATGTGTTCTGAATAGACAAGCTGTATGCTGAGCTCTCTACCCCGTCACAAATTTATCTCATGTGTGGGGAAAACTTCTCAGAAGTGACTCATGCTGATAACAGAGGAACGAAGCACCAGAGCAAAACGACACTTAGAGCTTTGGAGATAGACAAGTAAACACTACAGATATAAAGTATGTGCTTTGATCAGATTTCATGACTGAAGTTTACAAAAACTTGCCAATCAGCCACAGTACATATACTGCAGCTGGCAGTACATGTATGTCATTTTGCCTTCTCGGGCTAAGGGGGGTGCTGTGCGCCCGCTGGGGTGTGCAGCGAGCCCCCCCCCCCACGTCTGCTGTGTCCACCGGATTCTGGTACTCTGGGCTTGGTGATCATATGATCGCTATGGATGAATTAATTCATAACAGCTTTGTTTCCTATGCTGTGGTGGATCCATGGCTATCACATGTGTAGCACTATGTCGAAAATGTTGCAGCGCTTTATATGGGAACTGAATCACTCATAACATTAAATGTTATTGAACAATAATAAAGTCCATATAAAAATTCTTGTGGAGATCACTGGTTCGGACACCGCCACCAACACCCAAACACACTGCTTCTTACCAAAAGGAAGATAAAAACTTGCACTACAATATATCAATAGCGGCTCTTCAACAGCAAAGGGTGTAGAGAAAAAGCAGCAGCTCCTTTAGTACAAGTCAGCAATCCTGGATGCCTCCCAAGATAGGATCCTCATCAGCATGAGCATAATCAGGCCCTTAATCGACTTCGTTAGCGGAGATCCCAGCAAAGAAAAGAAAACACTTCCATAGTGCAGACATCCTAAGAAGTAGTTTAATAAAGGATAAAGAAGTTGATACACTCACATTTATGAAATAAATATCAAGCAGATAAAAAACGGAAGAAACGTCCAGCGCTTCTAACCATAAAGATGACCGCTGTGTCCCAGTACAAGTGTTGCGTCACACGTCACAGGCTCCTCCCTACTAGTTTCGTCATCACTAACGTCTTCAGGGGCGTGGCCTCGCTATTGTGCATTTCCTGCAATTTGTGTCAGCTGCTTTTTATTCATCTATTTCATTGCTTTTTTGATTCCAGTGCAACAAAGTTACCTCTGTAGGGATTGCAGATGACAGGGTTCTCCGCTACTGTACAGCCAGGCACACAACAACTTCAGCTTTCATACAGACACAGTGAACAGTCCTTGAGGTTTGTTTTGTGTTTTTATTAGGGGGTAATAACTTGGATGAGGATAGGAATGTTGAAATGCCCAACTTGACAGTAACAAAACTAGGGACAGCTTCCTCCCTATTGTTGTGGAGATTTTTATGAAGATGTATTTAATATGTATTGTCATAGTGTCACCCAATGTTAGTACTTCCGCAACCCGCTCTAAAGAGCTGGCTGGGGCAGTCTTAGGCTGGTTGAATCCCGTCTGGTAGGGGAAAACGTCTTGAGGTTGGAGTGTGATGTTTGCAGGGTGCGGATATGTCCGCCGACGGGGGCCCTCTGTGCATTAGCACGGACGATCGTTGAGGAGGGGATATGCTCGCTCTGCAACGACATCATTGGTTATAGGCAGATGCGTGCTCTTGTCTCTGCTGTGTCTGATCAACATTGATTGGGATTCGTAGCACGCGTCTGCAGATAGCCTCCCTCCCCCATTCAATAATAGTGTAATCTGAATATGCGTTATTCTATGGAATAGCGCAGAATAAGGATTCCTATCAACGGTAATATGAGAGCGTTGTCAGAGCCGGGGAGGGCGTCCATGTTTTAAAGCAATACGGCTTTGTTTGCTGGGAGCATGCGCGCTTTCCCTGCCTGGACACGGCCATAGGACTTTAGCCATCATGCGTTATTGTATTCATTGTATGTATTGTATTGAATTGTATCCTTTAAGCTATATTTCTTGTGTGGTATTCATGTACTGGATTATATGGGACATCTTGTTAGAGGGATGTCCTTATATGGACTTTTGCTGTGTAAAGAGGACATCATGTGATGACCACTCCGATGGAGGTCACATGCTGTGATGACCACTCCCATGGGGGAGGTGATTGTCTGCTGGTGAGATCTTTTGATAATAAAAAGGAGCCTTGAGGCTCGAGCCGGCAGTCATGCTGGTATGCAGAGATGAGAACAGAGCTGGCTGTGTGATGCTTGCTTCTTGGAATGGATGGGACGGATGAACGGTGAGTGAATTTTAGCCTAAAGATAGCATTATTGCAAAAAGATGGAATCTAAAGTGTGTGCTTATTTAGCACAGGAAATATAGGCTGTATGCTCTGCATGGTACCTATATTTCCACGACACTATTTACATCTCCAATTGATTCCTCTTCCTTGGTCTGTACAGCTCTGATTGATCCCGCTGGCCCCATACACACTATTCGATTTTCTGCAGATTTTTGTCTTCAGATTTACCAAAACCATGTAGTGCAAGGGCCTGCCTGATTGCATACAAATTGAAACTCTTTTATATATATATATATATATATATATATATATATAAAAACACACTGGAGTAAAAGGAGAGGCTCTTTCAGGGCGCTTTGCAGGCGCTATTTTTAGCGCTATAGCGCATCAGTGTGAAAGTAGCCTTAAGGTTTGACCTCATATTATATGGTTTTTGTGCAGCTTCTTCAGCTTCTCCCCAATCCTCTTTCTAATTGTGACAGCGTTCCACAGATCTTCTTTCAGCACCTGCTGTCACAATTTGAAAAGTTTTCAGCTGTACGGGGCTACGTACCAACATCCTTTGCAGCGAACAGCTTGTATTCTCAATAAACTACCAGGGGCTCGTGAGTGCTCTAGTAATTAATTATTTCTTCCTGACATTCAGTAACTGTCTGGCTGTACAAGGTACAAGCAGACAGCTGCACAGACAGTCTGCAGGAGCTTGAGATTGCACCCATGATCTGCTGATTATAAAAAAACTAGTAATGCACATTTTTTTACCTGCAAAAAATGCATTTTTTTAAAAATATATATAGAAAGGTGAACTTATCCTTTAACCACTTCAGCCCCGGAAGGTTTTACCCCCTTCATGACCAGGCCATTTTTTGCAATATGGCACTGCGTTGCTTAACCTGGAAATTGCGTGGTCGCGCAACGCTGTACCCAAATAAAATTTATGTACTTTTTTCCCCACAAATAGAGCTTTCTTTTGGTGGTATTTGATCACCTCTGCAGTTTTTATATTTTGCGTTATAATCAAAAAGACCGAAAAGTTTGTAAACAAACAAACAATATTTTTTACTTTCTGCTATAAAACACACCCAATAATGTATATGTCTGTGTATGTATACATGTCTATGTGTACATGTCTGTGTGTGTGTATACATGTGTACATACATATACAGTGTCATATATACATGTGATGGGGGGCTGAGTGCGTCTAGGTGTGAGGGGGGCTGAGTGCGTCTAGGTGTGAGGGGGGCTGAGTGCGTACAAGTGTGAGGGGGGCTGAGTGCGTACAAGTGTGAGGGGGGCTGAGTGCGTACAGGTGTGAGGGGGGCTGAGTGCGTACAGGTGTGAGGGGGGGCTGAGTGCGTACAGGTGTGAGGGGGGGCTGAGTGCATACAGGTGTGAGGGGTGGGCTGAGTGCGTACAGGTGTGAGGGGTGGCTGAGTGCGTACAGGTGTGAAAGGGGGCTGAGTGCGTACAGATGTAAGGGGGGGCTGAGTGCGTACAGGTGTGAGGGGGGCTGGGTTTGTACAGGTGTGTGGGGCGCTAAGTGGGTACAGGTTTGAAGGGGGGGCTAAGTGGGTAAAGATGTAAGGGGGGGCTGAGTGCGTCCAGGTGTGAGGGGGGCTGAGTGCGTCCAGGTGTGAGGGGGGCTGAGTGCGTCCAGGTGTGAGGGGTGGGCTAAGTGCGTACAAGTGAGGGGGGCTGAGTGCGTCCAGGTGTGAGGGGGGCTGAGTGCGTCCAGGTGTGAGCGGGGCTGAGTGCGTCCAGGTGTGAGCTGAGTGCGTCCAGGTGTGAGCTGAGTGCGTCCAGGTGTGAGCTGAGTGCGTCCAGGTGTGAGCTGAGTGCGTCCAGGTGTGAGCTGAGTGCGTCCAGGTGTGAGGGGGGCTGAGTGCGTCCAGGTGTGAGGGGGGGGCTGAGTGCGTACAGGTGAGGGGGGGCTGAGTGCGTACAGGTGTGAGGGGGGGCTGAGTGCGTACAGGTGTGAGGGGGGGCTGAGTGCGTACAGGTGTGAGGGGGGGCTGAGTGCATACAGGTGTGAGGGGGGTTGAGTGCGTACAGGTGTAAGGGGGGGCTGAGTGCGTACATGTGTGAGGGGGGCTGAGTACATACAGGTGTGAGGGGTGCTAAGTGGGTACAGGAGTGAGGGGGGGCTAAGTGGGTAAAGGTGTAAGGGGGCTAAGTGGGTACAGGTGTGAGGGGGGCTGAGTGCGTACAGGTGTGAGGGGGCTGAGTGCGTCCAGGTGTGAGGGGTGGGCTAAGTGCGTCCAGGTGTGAGGGGGGCTGAGTGCGTCCAGGTGTGAGGGGGGCTGAGTGCGTACAGGTGTTAGGGGGGCTGAGTGCGTACAGGTGTGGGCTGAGTGCATACAGGTGTGAGGGGGGCTGAGTGCATACAGGTGTGAGGGGGGCTGAGTGCGTCCAGGTGTGAGGGGGGCTGAGTGCGTCCAGGTGTGAGGGGGGCTGAGTGCGTCTAGGTGTGAGGGGGGCTGAGTGCGTACAGGTGTGAGGGGTGGGCTGAGTGCGTACAGGTGTGAGGGGTGGGCTGAGTGCGTACAGGTGTGAGGGGTGGGCTGAGTGCGTACAGGTGTGAGGGGTGGGCTGAGTGCGTACAGGTGTGAGGGGTGGGCTGAGTGCGTACAGGTGTGAGGGGTGGGCTGAGTGCGTACAGGTGTGAGGGGTGGGCTGAGTGCGTACAGGTGTGAGGGGTGGGCTGAGTGCGTACAGGTGTAAGGGGGGGCTGAGTGCGTACAGGTGTAAGGGGGGGCTGAGTGCATACAGGTGTGAGGGGCGCTAAGTGGGTACAGGAGTGAGGGGGGGCTAAGTGGGTAAAGGTGTAGGGGGGCTGAGTGCGTCCAGGTGTGAGGGGTGGGCTAAGTGCGTCCAGGTGTGAGGGGTGGGCTAAGTGCGTCCAGGTGTGAGGGGGGCTGAGTGCGTCCAGGTGTGAGGGGGGCTGAGTGCGTCCAGGTGTGAGGGGGGCTGAGTGCGTCCAGGTGTGAGGGGGGCTGAGTGCGTCCAGGTGTTAGGGGGGCTGAGTGCGTACAGGTGTGGGCTGAGTGCATACAGGTGTGAGGGGGGCTGAGTGCGTCCAGGTGTGAGGGGGGCTGAGTGCGTCCAGGTGTGAGGGGGGCTGAGTGCGTCTAGGTGTGAGGGGGGCTGAGTGCGTACAGGTGTGAGGGGGGCTGAGTGCGTACAGGTGTGAGGGGTGGGCTGAGTGCGTACAGGTGTGAGGGGTGGGCTGAGTGCGTACAGGTGTGAGGGGTGGGCTGAGTGCGTACAGGTGTGAGGGGTGGGCTGAGTGCGTACAGGTGTGAGGGGTGGGCTGAGTGCGTACAGGTGTGAGGGGTGGGCTGAGTGCGTACAGGTGTGAGGGGTGGGCTGAGTGCGTACAGGTGTGAGGGGTGGCTGAGTGCGTACAGGTGTAAGGGGGGGCTGAGTGCGTACAGGTGTAAGGGGGGGCTGAGTGCGTACAGGTGTAAGGGGGGGCTGAGTGCATAGAGGTGTGAGGGGGGCTGAGTGCTTACAGGTGTGAGGGGGGCTGAGTACGTACAGGTGTGAGGGGCGCTAAGTGGGTACAGGTGTGAGGGGGGGGCTAAGTGGGTAAAGGTGTAAGGGGGGCTAAGTGGGTACAGGTGTGAGGGGGGGCTAAGTGGGTAAAGGTGTAAGGGGGGCTGAGTGCGTACCCATGTGAAAAATTATTCTCAACTATGAACTTTAATAAATCTAGAACCAGGCTGTTAAGCGTCTCAACTGCTAACTCACTTAAAGTAAACTTGGCTCATCTAACACAGCGCAAACACTGCCAAGCATCTGGCAGTAAGCAGTGAATGGTAGCAAGCAGTAACTACTACTGTATATAGTTTAATGTTGTTTTTAAAGTTTGCATGTGGCCCCCATGGGATAGGAAAACTTGTCCAAGTGGCCCTCAGGTCATTTGAGTTTGAGATCCCTGGGAAAGACGTATGAAATTTTCTTTTTTTTACTAATAATGGCGGCGATTTTTAGCGGGACTACGACATTGTGGCAGACAAATCTGAGACTGTGGCACCGGAGGGGGGAGCAGGCAAATGAGCGGAAATTCCACTTTTGGGTGGAACTTCGCTTTAACCACTTAAGCCCCGGACCATTTGGTAGCTAAAGGACCAGAGGTGAATTCAGAATTTTGCACTGCGCTGCTTTAACTGTAAATTGTGCGGACATGCAATGTTGTACCCAAACGAAATTTGCGTCCTTTTCTTCCCACAAATAGAGCTTTCTTTTAATGGTATTTGATTGCCTCTGCGATTTTAATTTTTTGCGATATAAACGGAAAAAGACCGAATATTTTGGAAAAAAATGATATTTTCTACTTTTTGTTATAAGAAAAATCGAATAAACTCAATTGTAGTCATACATTTAGGCCAAAATGTATTCAACCACATGTCTTTAGTAAAAAAAATGTCAATAAGCGTATATTTATTGGTTTGCGCAAAAGTTATAGCGTCTACAAACTAGGGTACATTTTCTGGAATTTACACAGCTTTTAATTTATGACTGCCTATCTCATTTCTTGAGGTGCTAAAATGGCAGGGCAGTACAAACCCCCCCCAAATGACCCCATTTTGGAAAGTAGACACCCCAAGGAAATTGCTGAGAGGCATGTTGAGCCAATTGAATATTTTTTTTTTTTGTCCCAAGTGATTGAATAATGACAAAAAAAAATAAAAAATTACAAAAAGTTGTCACTAAATGATATATTGCTCACACATGCCATGGTTATATGTGGAATTGCACCCCAAAATACATTCTGCTGCTTCTCCTGAGTACGGGGATACCACATGTGTGGGACTTTTTGGGAGCCTAGCCGTGTACGGGACCCCGGAAACCAATCACCGCCTTCAGGATTTCTAGGCGCAAATTTTGGATTTCACTCCTCACTACCTATCACAGTTTTGAAGGCCATAAAATGCCAAAATAGCACAAAACCCCCCCAAATGACCCCATTTTGGAAAGTAGACACCCCAAGCTGTTTGCTGAGAGGCATGGTGAGTATTTTACAGCTCTCATTTGTTTTTGAAAATGAAGAAAGAAATATATATATTTTTTTTTTCAATTTTCAAAACTTTGTGACAAAAAGCGAGATCTGCAAAATACTCACAATACCTCTCAGCAAATACCTTGGGGTGTCTACTTTCCAAAATGGGGTCATTTGGGGGGGTTTTGTGCCATCTGGGCATTCCATGGCCTCCGAAACTGTGATAGGCAGTGAGAAGTGAAATAAAAAATTTACACCCTTAGAAAGCCTGAAGGCGGTGATTGGTTTTTTGGGGTCCCGTACGCGGCTAGGCTCCCAAAAAGTCTCACACATGTGGTATCCCCGTACTCAGGAGAAGCAACAGAATGTATTTTGGGGTGTAATTCCACATATGCCCATGGCATGTTTGAGCAATATATCATTTAGTGACAACTTTGTGCAAAAAAAAAAAATAATTATTTTTTCCGCAACTTGTGTCAACATATAAAATATTCCATGGACTCGACATGCCTCTCAGTATATAGCTTGGGGTGTCTACTTTCCAAAATGGGGTCATTTGGGGGGGTTTTGAACTGTTCTGGCATTTTATACACAACATTAGGAAGCTTACATCCACTCTTCTAACCACTTGAAGACAAAGCCCTTTTTGACACTTTTTGTTTACATGAAAACATATTTTTTTTTGCAAGAAAATTATGTTGAACCCCCAAACATTATATATATTTTTAAAGCAAAGGCCCTACAGAATAAAATGGTGGGTGTTGCAATTTTTTTTTCTACACAGTATTTGCGCAGCGATTTTTCAAACGCATTTTTTGGGGAAAAAATACACTTTTTTTAATTTTAATGCACTAAAACACACTATATTGCCCAAATGTTTGATGAAATAAAAAAGATGATCTTAGGCCGAGTACATAGATACCAAACACGACATGCTTTAAAATTTCGGACAAACGCGCATTGGCGACAAACTACATACATTTTTAAAAGCCTTTAAAAGCCTTTACAGGTTACCCCGTTAGATTTACAGAGGAGGTCTACTGCTAAAATTACTGCTCTCGATCTGACCTTCGCGGTGATACCTCACATGCATGGTGCAATTGCTGTTTACATATGACACCAGACCGACGCTTGCGTTCGCCATTGGGCAAGAGCAGGGCAGGACAGGGGTGCTTTTTTTTATTATTAATTTTGCTTTTTTATTTTATTTTTAAATTGTTCCTTCCATATTTTTTTTTTTTTATCATTTTTATTGTTATCTCAGGGAATGTAAATATCCCCTATGATAGCAATAGGTAGTGACAGGTACTCTTTTTTTGAAAAAACTGGGGTCTAGACCCTAGATCTTTCCTCTGCCCTCAAAGCATCTGACCACCCCAAGATCAGTGTGATAAAATGCTTTCCCAATTTCCCAATGGCGCTTTTTATATCCGGGGGGGGGGACATTCCCTCCCACTGCTTGTAAAAGCAGTCCAGAGGCTAATTAGCCACTAGGATTGCTTTTACATGAAAGCCGGCCGCTGGCTGAAAAGAATGATACCAAGATGATACCTAAACCCACAGGCATCAATCTGGTATAACCATTCCAAGTCCAGCAACATACCAGTACGTTGCTGGTCCTTGTTGGACATGTATTGTAATCTTTTTTTTCATGCAGCCAGTTGGCTGAATGAAAAAAGAGATTGATCGGGTGGGTATGCCCACCATTAGAATACCGCCCTTCATCCACCAACTTCTAATGATGGGCATACATGCACCATTTATATATGCCGAAGCATGGGGGCATCCTCCCGCAAAAAAGTTATGCCGCACACACATGGTCGGACTTTTCCACGGGCAAGCCTCCGTCGGAATTTCGACCGCATGTACGCGGCATTAGGAGCAAAATCGCTCCTCCGCTCCTGCTGCCCCAATGCTTCGGCATATTTGCTTTTTTTTTTTAACTGTGGTGGTGAAATCACTTCCTACAGCACTGGAGTCGCAGGGATCAGGCCTGTCTCTGCGAACGCTGCAGTTATGTGTGTTGTGTTTTGCAAGTGACAGTGATCGATCGATACTGCACTTGGGTGGCCTGGGCTGGACGGAGGGGCAAAACGCAGGTGCTAGCAGGTATCTGGGCTGATCCCGCTAACACTGCGTTTTTGGGAACCCTAAACTGCTGGGGACGCTAGTATAGATCTGATCAGATCAGATATTGATCTGTTCAGATACTATACCACTAAGGAGGGTGTATGCTTCACGCGTGGGTGTTAGCGCTACTGGCACTAACCTGACGCTGCCTGGGGTGTGACGCAGACCCTCTCTGACGCTAAAACCTAATTGATATCACCCGCCGGGCGATCAGGGGGTTAAACCTTTATTGGGTTATATATACGGAGGGTGCCCTGACACTATAAAAAGCAAACTAACTAACCAGCGTCACCCGTAACACTTATATGATGATCACTGGTGAAAGGGTTAACTAGGGGCAATTAGGGGGTTAAAACCTTTATTAGATAATATATGGGGGTACCTGACGCTATAAAAACCTGCGGCGAACCTAAAAAAAATTACTGGCTACCGATCTGCATCACCGACGCTAAGACAGCGATCAGAAAAATGATCGCTTAGCGACAGTGGTGATAGGGGGTGAAAGGGTTACCTGGGGGCGATCAAGGGGGTTAAACCTTTATTAGATAATTTATGGGGGTACCTGACGCTATAAAAACCTGCGGCGAACCTAAAAAAAATTACTGGCTACCGATCTGCATCACCGACGCTAAGACAGCGATCAGAAAAATGATCGCTTAGCGACAGTGGTGATAAGGGGTGAAAGGGTTACCTGGGGGGCGATCAAGGGGGTTAAACCTTTATTAGGTAATGTATGGGGGTACTCGACGCTATAAAAACCTGCGGCGAACCTAAAAAAAATTACTGGCTACCGATCTGCATCACCGACGCTAAGACAGCGATCAGAAAAATGATCGCTTAGCGACGGCGGTGCTAGGGGGTGAAAGGGTTATCTGGGGGGTGATCAAGGGGTTAAACCTTTATTAGGGGGGGTTAGGGGGCTACACTGGACCTAAAACTAAATGTAGTGACACTTTTACAGTCACAAATGTCACTGATTGCAGTGATCAGTAAATAAATGGTCACTGCAATCAGTGACACTGTGACTGGGGGGGCGATTTATGTGCCTATGTGTGCTGGTGTTAGTGTAGTGTTTGTGCACTAACCTTGATGTCTTCTCTTGTACGGCGCTCGGTATATGTGAGCGCCGCACAAGAGATGACATCACTTCTTCCTGCTTCCTCTGCCTGTGTTTACATTACACAGGCAGAGGGGGCATTCTCATTCGCCGGGAGCGATCGCGGGGGGTGGCCGGAAGCGAACGGTCGCCCCCCCATCTCGGATCGGTCCCAGACGAATTCCGACCGCTCACTGTACAGAAGGGGGGTCCGATTGGACCCCCCAACTGTACAAAGGCAATCACGTATACTCTACGTGATTGTGCCTGTCGGTGCCATTGTGCCGATGTATATATACAGTGAGCGGTCGTTAAGTGGTTAAGGACGCGGCGGCTGGCTTCCCGACCCGCTCCTTAGCAACCGGCTATATACGGTGAATGGAAAGCAAACAAAAAAAGATGCAAATTGTGGCAACATACCAGGAAAAACGCCGAAAGGACAGCAGAAATGCTCAAAAGCAACATGCATAGATATTTTCTCTCCTATTTGTGGTGCTCTTTTTAGGGGTGAGCGGTCATAAAAAGGGGCGGGATGTTGGTGACATCAGCGCCCGTATATTAACAAAATATGGACGTGTCACCAAAAAATATATATTTATTTGGGGGTTATAAAAGGGACAAGTACAAAGGAGCTCCATGCTGGTATGAATTCAGTTCCTCGGTATACTGAAGCCTGGGAGTCACAATGAGTCGGTATTATGCCCACCACACCGCTCAGGAGGTGTCATCAATGACCACCCGCATCTTTGTTCCTTATAAATATGACGCCCCATACTGAGCCCTCCCCCCACCACTCTATTTCCGGGACCATGGAGGCGGCTGGCTCCCCGGTGCTGTACGTATTGGCGGCCCAGCTGTATGCGGTGTACTCCCAGCCCGCTCTGCCTCTGGTCATCAACACCTGGCCCTTCCGGAGCGCCACACAAGCAGGTGAACGCGGGGGCCGCACGAGCGCGCTTTACTCCCCCCTTTTGCGGAGAGACGGAAGCGCGCAGCCCTGCTAGGGTTGCGGGGAGACGGGAGCGCGCACTTCAAGGCTATTCCCCGCTGTGGGGAGATGGGAGCACGCATGGTTTACTCCTATCTGTCCCATTGTTGGGAGGCGGGGACGCGCATTTTTTGCTCTGCTGTGAAGAGACTGGGGCGTGCACGGAATTTAGGTGTCATGTGATAGTAGCTCACAGTCAGCTGACATTGCAGGACATGCTTCCCCAGCAACACAACTCTTATCAGGGCCATTCTTTGCAGGACATTCTTCCCCAGCAACACAACTCTTATCAGGGCCATTCACACTGCTGTGGGATGTTCGCATTGGCAGCCCATTAGGCCCCATTCACATAGTGGGAACTTGAGTTTTCTCTGCTGGTGATTTTCATGCAATTCTGCATGTCACACATATAGAGCAGCCCGTTCATTTTTATGGACTGCCCTATGTACATTTATCGAACAAAAAAAGCTCCGGATCAATTTTAGACAACAAACTTGACACCGTTTTTTAAGACGCATTTTGCTGCGTCGCAGGGCAGAATTGCACCATGCTTGGGGCACCATTTAGAATGAATGGCACAAAAATGCGCGTTGCCTGTTTTCCAGAGCTTGCCACACAGTTTGGAATTGCAGGCAGAATCGCAGTGACTGCGCCCACTATTCCAGATCTCCAAGTGTGAATGGGGCCAATAGGTCAAACAGCAGAATGCAGCATGAAACATATGTAGGTTTTCTGGCAGTGATACTAGTGAGCGTATTGCCATATTTTGGGCTGTAATGCAGATCCATCAGCGTGGTGCATTGGGGTGCCATTCAGAATGAACAGCATTGCATCGCAAAATTGCATGACCATACATTACTGCAACACAGTAGTGAGAATGGGCCCTTAACATGTGTAGCTTGTATGTGTAGCTTCCTTTAGGATGGTATTTGGGGAATCTGCCCTTTGTGTTGGCAGTTCACAGAGGAGCAGACATTGGGGAATTGCCTGGCACACAGTTGAGTGACACCACATCTCCCGGTTACTTTGCAGAAGCCAGTGGCAAATAGACTGTACACGTTGCAAGTGCAGTTTTGCTCTGCAAAGTCATTTGCTCCAGAGCTTATTAAATTAGGTGAAGCGTCACTTTACAAAGGATACCCAATTACATGCGAGGAGAATAAAAAATATAATTTTGCTTGCACATGATTGGCTGATGGAAGTCAGCAGAACGTCCCCTTCTTTAGTAAGCTCTGGAGCAAATTCCCTTGCAACTGCACTTGCAAAGTGCACAGTCTATTTGACTTTAGTAAATCAACCCCAGTGTGTTCCATGCTGTCAGGATAAGTCAGTGCATGTGTAAACCAAATTTTGGTATATACTGCATATATGAATATTTGCTTGGAAAAACACACACTTCAGGACTTCAGGCAGTTGCACAATCTGCACCTCTTCTGGGTGTGAATTTTTTTTTCTTCTTCTTTTAGATACAAATTGCATGTTTCTCCCATATCTGCTTATATAGGTAACATCTCTTCTATTCAGATAACTTTGAAGCAGTGGTTCACAACAACCAGGCCACAGCTTTCCTACTGTTGAGCTGCTGCTCCAGCCAGAATAGCTCTGAGCGTGGGTGGCCAGGCACCCGGGGAACATGCCACGCATCTTTTGTTTGGTGCCGCAGATCCTATCTGCCTACCAGCATTGCTGCTCTGTCTACAGGAAGTCCTCGAGTTACGAAAATCCGACTTGCGAACGATTCCTACTTAGGAACGTGAGGCTGCGTGACGTATCTGCCGTTCTGCACATGCGCGGCCACTTTTCGACAGTGGGCACATTCGACGGAACATCGGAAAATGACGTATCTGCCATTCTGCCCATGCTGTTCTGACTTACGAACATATTCGACTTAAAAACAAACCTACAGTCCCTAGCCCGTTCGTAACTCAGGGACTGCCTGTACAGGTTTCTGGCCTGGGCCTATATGCATAGCTCCCAACTGTCCTTGATTTCGAAGGACTGTCCCTGATTTGGAACAATGTCCCTCTGTCCCTCTTTCCTCCTCATTTGTCCCTCTTTCCTCCTCATTTGTTCCTCATTTTGGTCTGATCTATATAGTTGTATTTAAAATTAACTATTTATCTTTCAAAAAGTGTTTCCCAGTGCTAACCCATTTATCCAATTTCTAAATTGCTGCATTTGTAAATTTTAAAAGCAGGATTGGGCAGGTGATCTGTCTATCAAAGTGCCCGGACAAGGGGGAGGGGCTATATATGACTACGGGCGCGGCAGGGAACACAGCTATTGAAATGAAAGCTGTTATGTTCCCCCGTGCGCTGATCAACAAGACAGCGGTGGCAGGGGGGGGCTCTCTTTCCCTACACAGGTAGGCCACTGGGGACCTACACATGGCTGCATTTGGGGACACATGGCTGCATTTGCGGACACAAGACTGCATTTGGGGACACAAGACTACACAAGGCTGCATTTGGGGACACAAGGCTGCATTTGAGGACAGATGGCTGCACTGGCGGTCACAGGCTGCACTGGCGGTCACAGGCTGCACTGGCGGTCACAGGCTGCACTGGCGGTCACAGATGGCTGCATTTGAGGACAGATGGCTGCATTTGTGGACAGATGGCTGCATTTGGGAACACAGGCTGCATTGGCGGACACAGGCTGTATTGGTGGACAGTTTTGGACATGGATAAAGTTGTTGTTAATAATTATTTTTATAACTTAATTCTGCATAAACAATTAAAGTGTCATTTCATGAGATAATTTGAGGACGTGTTTAGGGACGGGGCATGGTAGGGATTGGGCCCGGCAACTGGTGGCGAGTAACCCTTGAGGTCTGGCTAGTAGCTCAGGATTTGAAATTTTGAGCCCTGCTATGCCTACATATGTTTGCTAGTAGGTGATCCTCATCCCCATCTCAAAATTTTGGGAGGTATGCCTATAGAATGTGGGCAGCTATGGATAGTTGCTGCCTCATTTGTCTCTACCTCCAGCAGGGCGTGCAGCCCCAGGTAGGTCAGCTGGCAGGAACAAGAATCCTGGCCTAAGTCACTAACACCTAAGCAAGTTAAAAGCAGTAGGAGAAGAGGGTTGAACAGGTAAGCGGTTTTAGAAAAGGTTTGCAGGGGTGAACAGTTTTAGAAGAATGTGGCGAGGGGTGTAGAAGTTAGCAGTGCTGGAAGAGGGTTGCAGGGGTGAGTGTTGTTGGAAAGGGTGAACCCCAGTGCTGGGGGTGCACACTTGCTGTGTCTTAAAACCTGGGTATTTGACTGTCGGGAAGCACCAATGTACCCTCTCCACCTGCATCAGCAGTTGTGATCGCACTGATTACAGGATCAGGCACAGAAACTGAGATCGTCAGCAGTAGCATGGGTGAGTGGAGGAGACCTACACTGAGTTGCACACACCTAGCACTGTTAAGTGATCTTCAGCTGGACAGATGTGTCACCTGCCTAGTACCTACTATACAGTGCCTTTAAAAAAAAAATCATACCCCTTGAAATTTTCCACATTTTGTCACAAGAGCCTCAGCTGTCCAGGGACTCTCCCTCATTTGCTGAGAACCTGGTTCTCGCTGCTGTCAATCACAGCTGGGGAGTCAATGAGGAGAGAGAGGGGGCGGGACTGAGCCACAGCTCTGTATGTGAATAGACAGAGCAGCAGCGGCTCAGGAGTTAGCCTGCCTGGGTACCCTCATAGAAAGCTGCTTGCTCTTGGGGCACTGGGCATGAGGGAGGGGCCAGGCGTGTCATTGGGGGACCGTGGTTGGTCTGTTCAATACCATGGCACAGAGCAGATAAATATAACATGTTTGTTATATTTTTTTTTATTTACTATCACTTTACTCTTCCTTGCAGTCATATAATGGTCACATGACTGCACGTTAGATCAACAGACATGCATAGCAGACACCAGGCAAACAAAAAATGTTTATACTCCTACAACAAAAGTGAAAGTGAAAGGAAAATGTGTCTGAGCAGTGCAGACAGACTTAAAAAGGTCACCATCTTTTTCCTTCCCTCTTCCTACGATCTTAGTCCCCAGTCACAGCGGTGCGTTTTGATCATTTCAAATCACATGACAAGTTGCATCCTATTGTCTGCAACTAAAGTGTTCAAATCGGTGCGACTCCAACTCCATCAGAGTTGCACCGATTTTAAAAGTAGTCCCTGCATAGCTCCCAACTGTCCCTGATTTGGAGGGACTGTCCCTGATGCAATGTCCCTCTGTCCCTCTTTCCCCCTCAATTGTCCCTCATTTTGGTCTGATCCTCATAGTTGGATATAAAATGCACTTTCTTTCAAAAAGTGTTTCCCACTGCTAAACATTTCATCCAAATTCTAAATTGCTGCATTTGCTAATTTTTAAAGCCAATATAAAAGAATAGTAGTGGTTAAAAAAAAGCTCTTGTGGATTTAATATACCGTATATACTCTAGTATAAGCCGACCCGAATATAAGCCGAGGCACCTAATTTTACCACAAAAAACTGGGAAAACGTATTGATTTGAGTATAAGCCTAGGGTGTCCATCTGCATGCCTCACTGCCTCACTGTGCCCATGCCTCACTGTGCCCAATCTCCCTACCTGATCTCCCGCGCTGTGTGACTAGACTGACATTTAACATGGGAGTCTATGGAAGGGGTGCTCAGCTTTGAAAAGTTTGTGCTCCCCGGCCGTAGGTCCCCTGGACAACAATCTTTGCACACTTATAGATGAAGAGTGGCGCTATATGTGTGCCAAGTTTGGGGTCCAGGGGACTTAGAGCCGGCCGGTACCGGGTCCCCAAAATTACTGGAGAAATTACCGTTTAACATAGGAGTCTATGGAGGGGGGGCCCGGCTTTAAAAAAATCGGTGCTCCCCGGCCCTAGGTCTCCCAGACAACAAACTTTGCACACTTGTAGAGGAAGAGTGGGGCGACATGTGTGTCAAGTTTGGGATCAGGCGCACAAAGGTGAAGGGTGAAGATGGACACAGACTCGAGTATAAGCCAAGGGGGGCATTTTCAGCACAAAAAATTGTGCTGAAAAACTCGGCTTATACTCGAGTATATACGGTAATCTTGTTTTTTGGTTAATTCACCTTTAACGCGGTGTGGCAGGGGGCGTGTCCTATATCTACATACATTTGCTACTAGGCGTCCCTCATTTCCATTTCAAAATGTTGGGAGGTATGGTTCCTGCACTACTTTTTACAAGTTTAGGTGCAACTTGCATTGACCTCTGTGCATGAAGTTGCACAGATGTCTTCAGAGTCACACCTGAAGTCGCATTGACATGCAACTTTGAAATCGTTCAACTTCAAGTAAGTCGCACAATTTTAAGTCGGATTCAGTGTGACCGAAGACTAAGAGCTCATAACATTTTACATATTTTGCCATCCTATACGTTTATTGTATGGATATAAACTTTTTTTTTTTTTTAAGCTGGATGCACACTTCTGCATTGTGGTAACGTGTGCAATGCATGATAATGTGCACAACATGTATTGTAGCGGCTCCAACGTAATAAAGCAAAGCACCTGGTCACTAGGAGTGTGTGGGAGACAGTAGAAGGCCGGTAAGCTTTCATACTAAGAGGGGGCAGTTAGAAGCAAGCAGGGAAAAGTGGAGCCACAAAGTTAAAGCAAGTACTAGTTTTCTATTGTGATCAGCAGAAACCAAGTTACAGGTCTACAAATATTTTCCTAACAAAAATCTGTTTTTCTCTTCAGCATGGAACGTCCTTGCTTCTGGCAGATCTGCTTTGGATGCAGTGGAGAAAGGCTGTACTCAGTGTGAAATTGATCAGTGTGATGGATCTGTAGGGTATGGTGGAAGTCCTGATGAAGCCGGAGAGACTACACTGGATGCTATGATTATGAATGGGTATCCTCTCATTATTTATGCAGATTTTAGAATATACTTTAATCCTATCAAATGGAATGGTTCAATGTGTGCCGTTACTCTAAGTTGCTGGCATTTATAATAAAATTCTGTTAGATCTTAGAGGTGGGTAGGCAGTTGGTAATGCTTTAGGGCTCGTTCATACTTGTGCAGATACACTAGAAAAAACGTAGGTCTCTGCAAGAGCACACAGAAAACAATTGTTTTCTTTGTGTCCTGTTTAAACTTGAACTCGGGTAAGGAGCGATGCGGAAATCTGCAACATATCTGCAGTTTTCCATCCCATGTTACAGCTCACCCACATCTCAGTTTCTACACCTGCACTTCACATCTACGATATATCTACTGGTTTAAGTTCAAAATTACTTATATGTTCTCATTAAGTTGATTTAAAATATAGATCTGCTGTTACTTCACTCCCTAAGTATGGAATTATATATTCATAATTTAAAACATATGGTATTCTCTAATATGTACTTTCTAGTTACCTGTAACTACTGTGTGGCTCAACATTGTCTGTATTTCAGAAGACTACTGTGATGGGAAGAGTCCTGCAACCTGCTGCCTGTACTATCCCATGCTAGTCCATCACTGTTCTTTTTAGGCTTTACATATAGCATTCAGTCTGTGTCTGTTAACACAAGTAAGGATGAGCTCAGGCGTGTTCAACTCCACGTGCCTGCGCCCGCCAGGAAGCTGACACTCCACAGCGCTAATCACAGGTAGTGTGACATTTCCCGATCTGTGCAGCCATGGATCGGGAAATGTCTCACTGCCTGTGATTAACGCTGCAGTGTGTCAGCTTCCTGGGGGGCACGTGGAGTTGCGAACACGCCTGAGCTCTTTCTTAAACGCAAGTATGATTTAGCAAGTGGTTTAGAAAGTCATCTTTCAAAGTTTGGGGCTCAGTCACACTATGTGTAGCGGTAACAAGTGTTCCCGCTCGCCATTTTCAAAGTGCAATTCTCTCACGATTCTTCTGAGGCAGCCTATTCACTTGAATGGGCTGACCTGTGTGTGTTTGGCTAAAAGGAGCCCCTTTCTTGGGCTAAAAGCTTTATGGGCTTCTTAACCCCTAGATGCCAACGTAACATGAATAGGTGGCCTCACTGCACTGCTCTTTGCCGTGGGGCCACATATTTGCGTATCTCCCTTTGTGCTGGGAGCATGCCGCACAGAGACCGGGGTCTCACCGAGAGCCCTGGGCCCTGTACTAATGATCAGGACCTGGTACTACTGACTCCGGGTCACCTGACTGCTGTGGTAGCCTTTGATTGGCTACCACAGTGATTGGTCACTGTGAAGCCTGTCCCTGTGTTTCTTTCTCTCTGTGAATGGAGAGGGAAAGTACATTGTATCTTTGTCTCCCCTTGCAGAGTGTGTGTGAAAAAAACATAAATAGATATTAAAAAAAATAAAGAAAAATTACCTAGATCAAAGTTTGATCTAGGTCAGTGCCAGGGTTAGTGTTTGGGTCAAGTAAGTGTCAAAGGTCAGCTTCAGTATATTTTGGGCAGGACTTTTTTTTTTTAGTTGGTGTCAGTGGGGTTGATTTACTAAAGGCAAATACACTTTGCACTACAAGTGCACTTGGAAGTGCAATCGCTGTAGATCGAGGGGGAAGATCTGAAACGAGGGGAAGCTCTGCTTATTTTCCCCTCCAATCATGTACAAGCGAAAAATACGTTTTTTTTTTCTTGCATGTCCCCCTCAGATCTACAGCGACTGCACTTCCAAGTGCACTTGTAGTGCAAAGTGGATTTGCCTTTAGTAAATAAATCCCACGGTGTTTTAGCAAAATACACAATATTGTTTCTGGGCTGTACTATGGGTACAAACAACTACTAACATACACATGTGGTATCGCTGTGATTGTCAGGAGCAGGAGAGTTATTTTGGGTTGTTCTTTGGTGGTAGGTTATGGTAGTAACAAAAAATATATCTAAATAATTTTTTTTTTTTTTTTTACTATTTTGGCCCAGTTTTGCTTTGATAATAAAAAAAATTCAGGAGATATCCATTACCATTTACCACCAAATGAAAGCCCAATTTGTGCTGATAAAAACGTGGTGTAATCTACCTGGATGCACGAAGTACTTGTGATGTGTACTTTACGAACGCATGCCAAAGTTTCAAAATTGTGCTTATGCATTACGATTTGTTTCACACTTAGGCGTGAAGGGGTTAAAGGTAAATTTTTCGGTGTTAATCACAACGAAATCACACTGTGTTCGTGCTCATTGTGTGTTTTGCAGTGAGTGCTGAGCAGTTTGGAGTCGCAGGCAGAATTGCAGCGATTCCACCCGTGATTTCAAATCTTGAAGTGTAAATGAAGCCTGTTTTTTTTTTTTTTCATATAATCTCATTGTGTGTTGGGTACATGTTTTAGAAGGTGCCCCTAAACATCTAATCCAGTGTTTCTCAACTCAAGTCCTCAAGGCGCCCCAACAGGTCATGTTTTCAGGATTTCCCTCAGATGAAATGGCTGTGTGGCAATTACTAAGGCAGTAAAACTGATCAAATCACCTGTGCAAGATAATGGAGAGCCTGAAAACATGACCTGTTGGGGCGCCTTGAGGACTGGAGTTGAGAAACACTGATCTAAACAATACAGTTTATTTGCTGCCTAAAGCTTTTGTTTTTGAGGTCCAATTCTGTTAAGCTTCCTTGTTCAAATTTTTTATTGAAAGAAAGAGCAATCAATCTCAACAGGATGCATCAGAAGGACATTTTCACCCAAGATAAGGGGCGGCAACAGTAGTATAGTAACTGATTGCAGAGGTAGGGACTCGGCTCTTTGTAGCAAAACATGCAATAGATAACAAAGCATAAAAAAAAAAACATTGTAAGGCTACTTTAACACTGGGGCGTTGGGGGCGTCGGCGGTTTACCGAAGTTCTTGCTGCGCTTTTCGGCCACTAGCGGGGCGCTTTTAACCCCTGCTATCGGCCGAAAAAGGGTTAAAAGCGCTGCTGCCCATTGATTTTAATGGGCAGGGGCGCCTTAGTAGTGGGTGGTGTATACACCGCTCCTACAGCGCTGCAAAGATGCGGCTTGCAGGACTTTTTTTACCATCCTGCCAGCTCACCGCTCCAGTGTGAAAGCCCTTGGCTCTTTCAAGGCGCTTAGCAGGCGCTATTTTTAGCGTTATAGCACCTGTAAAGTGCCTTGTGTGAAAACAGCCTAATGCCGCGTACACACAACCGTTTTTCATGACGAGAAAAATGCCATTTTTAAAAATGGTCGTAAAAACGGTGGTGTGTATGCTCCAGAGCATTTTTCTCGACGAGAAAAATGCCCGAAAAAAAATTAGAACCTGCTCTATTTTTTCTCGTCGTTTTTCACGTTCTTTTTAACGTCGTGAAAAACGGTCGTGTGTACTTTTACGAGGGGGAAAAAGAATGCGCATTCTCAGAATCAAGTATGAGACAGGAGTGCTCGTTCTGGTAAAACTAGCGTTCATAATGGAGATAGTACATTCGTCACGCTGTAACGGACTGAAAAGCATGAATCGTCTCTCACCAAACTTTATTAACATGAGGATCAGCAAAAGCGTCCCAAAGGGTGGCCCCATTGGAATGGAACTTCCCCTTTATAGTGCCGTCGTACGTGTTGTACGTCACCGCGCTTTTCTCGAACGTGTGTATGCAAGGCAGGCTTGAGAGGAAACACGAAAAATCACGTCGAGAAAAACATCGTTTTATTCCATGACATGAATAACGGTCGTGTGTACGCGGCATTAGACTAAATGGTGTGGGTTAGTTTGAGGACACTTGGGGGATTATTGGTAGGTGAAGCTCAGGAACCGATATGATTCCTATGAACAAAGGCCCTAGTCGGGGTTGTCCCGAGGTTCACCAACCAACAGGTGTTTGAGAGTTCTTATTCTGTGAGGCTGGGTTCACACTTGTCCGACAAACGCTCCGACATTGGGAGCTCATGTCGCATGACGTGTGAAAATCAATGTTTCCCTATGAGAGCTGTCTTAACTGGTCCGACACAAGTCGGTCCGACTTTGAAAATGCTGCCTGCACTACTTTGGTCCGACTTTGATCCTACTTCAGCCCATTGAATATCAATGAAGTCGGATCAAAGTAGGATCCTTGTCCTAACCATCCGACTTTTGACATCCGACATGGTGATTACAGCAGCAGTAAAAGGAATTTATCTCACACTGGGATTGTTTTGATTGGTCAAAGGACAAGTCAGACTAGCACAAAGTCGATCTAAGTAGTATCCTGTTCATGAAAGTCGGATGGATGTCGGACCAATGTAGGATCAATGTAGGACTGATGTCGCAGAGCAAAGTAGGATGAAAGTTGTATGACTGTCGTGTCGTACCAGTGTGAACCCAGCCTGATCCTACTTCAGCCCATTGAATATCATTGAAGTCGGCTCAAAGTAGGATCCTTGTCCTTACCATCCGACTTTTGACATCCGACATGGTGATTACAGCAGCAGTAAAAGGAATTTATCTCACGCTGGGATTGTTTTGATTGGTCAAAGGACAAGTCAGACTATCACAAAGTCGGATCAATGTAGTATCCTGTTCATGAAAGTCGGATGGATGTAGGACCAATGTAGGACTGATGTCGCAGAGCAAAGTAGGATGAAAGTCGTATGACTGTCGTGTAGTATCAGTGTGAACCCAGCCTGAGGCTGGGTTCACACTGGTACGACAAGACAGTCCTACAACTTTCATCCTACTTTGCTCTGCGACATCAGTCCTACATTGATCCTACATTGGTCCGACATCCATCCGACTTTCATGAACAGGATACTACTTATATCCGACTTTGTGCTAGTCTGACTTGTCCTTTGACCAATCAAAACAATCCCAGTGTGAGATAAATTCCTTTTGCTGCTGTAATCACCATGTCGGATGTCAAAAGTCGGATGGTCAGGACAAGGATCCTACTTTGATCCGACTTCAATGATATTCAATGGGCTGAAGTAGGATCAAAGTCAGACCAAAGTAGTGCAGGGAGCATTTTCAAAGTCGGACCGACTTGTGTCAGACCAGTTAAGACGGCTCTCATAGGGAAACATTGATTTTCACACGTCATGTGACATGAGCTCCCAATGTCGGAGCGTTTGTCGGACCAGTGTGAACCCAGCCTTAGGCTGGGTTCACACTTGTGCGACATGACAGCCGTCCTACTTTGGATCCGACTTTGCCCTGCGACATGAAGCCGACATATGTCCTACTTTCAATGAACGGGGATCCGACTTGGATCCCCGCCAATGCCAGGCACTGTGTTTGGTATGAATCTTGAGGGGGAACTCCACGCCAAATTTTCAATAAAAAACCGGCATGGGTTCCCCCTCCAGGAGCATACCAGGCCCTTCGGTCTGGTATGGATTTTAAGGGGAACCCCCTAAGCCGAAAAGACAGCGTGGGGGTCCCCCCAAAATCCAAACCAGACCCTTATCCGAGCACGCAACCTGGCAGGCCGCAGGAGAAGAGGGGGGGACCAGAGAGCGCCCCCCTCCCTCCTGAACCGTACCAGGCCGCATGCCCTCAACATGAGGGGTTTGGTGCTTTGGGGCAGGGGGGCGACCTGCAGCCCCCCCACCCCAAAGCACCCTGCCCCCATGTTGATGAGGACAGGGCCTCTTCCCGACAACCCTGGCCGTTGGTTGTCGGGGTCTGCGGGTGGGGGGCTTATCGGAATCCGGGAGCCCCCCTTTAATAAGGGGGCCCCCCACTCTATGTAAGTATGGGGTACATTGTACCCCTACCCATTCACCTGGTGGGGAAAAAAAATGTCAAGAAAAAAAACAACACAGGTTTTTAAAGTAATTTATTGCACAGCTCCGGGGGTCTTCTTCCGACTTCGGGGGTCTCCGGTGTCGTCTCCGCGCTCTCCGGTTCTTTTTTCCTTCCGCCGGGCCTCTGCTATCTTCTTCCAGCTCTTTTGCTAGCGGGGCCCTGTCTTCATCGCCTTCTTCTTCTCCCGATCTCCGGTTCTTTCTTCCGCCAGGCCTCCGCTATCTTCTTCCAGCTCTTTTACTAGCGGAGGCCCGGTCTTCCTGTCGTCTCGTCCGGCTCTCCGTTGTCCTTCTGCCGGCCCCTCCACTATCTTCTTCCAGCTCTTTTGCTAGTGGAGGGGCCGGTCTTCCTGTCGTCGGCGTCTTCTTCCCTCTTCTCCTTCTCGATGTTGACACGTCGCTTCCTCCCGCTCTAATGCTGGGTGTTGCGGTGCACGCCGATTGATATAGGCTTCTCATGACGTCACAGTCACATGCTCCCATGACATCAGTCGCATGCTCCGGGGCCACCTGGAGCTTGTAACTGTGACGTCATGAGAAGCCTATATCAATCGGCACGCTCCGCAACACCCAGCATTAGAGCGGGAGGAAGCGACGTGTCAACATCGAGAAGGATAAGAGGGAAGAAGACGCAGATGGGAAGACCGGCCCCTCCACTAGCAAAACTAGCGAAACAGCCTCCGCTATTAAAAGAGCTGGAAGAAGATAGCGGAGGCCGGGCGGAAGAAAGAACCGGAGAGCGGGAGAAGAAGGCGACGGAGAAGACCGGGCCCCGCTAGCAAAAGAGCTGAAAGAAGATAGCGGAGGCCCGGCGGAAGGAAGAAAGAACCGGAGAGCGCAGAGACGACACCAGAGACCCCCGAAGTCGAAAGAAGACCCCCGGAGCTGTGCAATAAATTACTTTAAACTGTGTTTTTTTTCTTGATATTTCTTTCCACCAGGTGAATGGGTAGGGGTACATACTCATTCACATAGGGTGGGGGGCCGAGATCTGGGGGCCCCCTTTTTAAAGGGGGCTCCCGGATTCCGATAAGCCCCCCGCCCGCAGACCCCGACAACCAACAGCCAGGGTTGTCGGGAAGAGGCCCTGTCCTCAACATGGGGGGCAGGGTGCTTTGGGGTGGGGGGCCCCAGGTCGCCCCCCTGCCCCAGAGTACCAAACACCCCATGTTGAGGGCATGCGGCCTGGTACGGTTCAGGAGGGGGGGGGCGCTCTCTCGACCCCCCCCCCCCCTCTTCCCCTGCGGCCTGCCAGGTTGCGTGCTCGGATAAGGGTCTGGTTTGGATTTTGGGGGGGGGACCCCCACGCCGTTTTTTCGGCGTAGGGGTTCCCCTTAAAATCCAGACCAGACTCAAGGGCCTGGTATGCTCCTGAAGGGGGAACCCATGCCGGTTTTTTATTTAAAATTTGGCGTGGAGTTCCCCCTCAAGAGCAGCAGAGTAGAAGTCGCATGCCAAAGTCGGATCATGCAAGACTGCGGTCCAACTTTGATCCGACTTCAATGATAGTCAATGGGCTGAAGTCGGATCAAAGTCGGACCAAAGTAGTACAGGGAGCATTTTCAAAGTCGGACCGACATGTGTCGGACCAGTTAAGAAGGCTCCCATAGGGAAACATTGATTCCCAATGTCGGAGCGTTTGTCGCCCCAGTGTGAACCCGGCCTTAAGCTTCATTCGTTAATGGGATGGTTCCCAAAGATGATCTGTGGCAATTAAAGCACATTTCTCCAAATTCATGTAAAAAGGATTTTTCAGTCCCCCACTTCAAGATCAGTAGACATGGCAAAAAATTCTCAGCCTGTAATATAAATATTAGCTGATACACTATTGTCCCCTGCTAAATAAGTAGTGATAAGCCAGCATATGCTGTGGTGAAATGGCCCAACATTCAGTGTCCACCTCCAAAGCCAGTGGTAGGTAAAGCCAATGCAAGTATATGGATCTCAGAGATAACTACGGTAAGTAACTCTTGGGTAGCTATAATAAACAAAACAGTTTTTGATAGTCTGACACTTTCAGTAATTTAAACATACACCCTGAAAGTAATTAGTATGAAAGCATTATACAGTTATGCTGAGCCTGTTCTTATGGACACCCTTTGTCATGTTCTCTACATTTTAGTAGCACTATGAAAGTTGGTGCTGTTGCCAGTCTAAGGAGAATAAAGAATGCCATTGGTGTGGCCAGAGCTGTGATGGAGCACACAAAGCACACATTTTTAGTGGGAGAATCGGGTAAGTTATCATCTTTGTTTCAGGAAAATATAGAGCTACATGTGATATGCCTTTATAGTAGAATTACAGCAAAAACTTTTTTTTCAGGGAGGGTTATCACCCCTGTCAGTTTTTTGCCCTTCTATATCACATTTTTTAAAATAATTTAGGTGTATTCGTTTTGAAAAACAGATTCTACATCAGTTTGATGTACCTTTTTTACTTCATGTCTTATAGCTATAACAAAGAGTGTTCACATTGGAAGATTTCCCCTTTATTACTGTTTTGGTAACAACTCAGCGTTTTTTTTTTTTTTTTTTTTTCATTTTCAGTCACTGGGACAAATAGAGAAGGTAAATCTTCTGAACAAGGACACTAACAGCAATAAAACCTGACAGGTGTTGTAATCCCTCGCCACTTTATCCACAGCTAAAAAAAGTTTGGGCTTTAGTTCTACTTTAAGAATTATCTTATGATTAGTTAGAAGTTATATCTGCCAGTAAAAGTATTTTCATTTTGTTTACCTGCTATTATAGTACAGCACTGTATAGTTTGTTCTGTTCAAATGTACTTTACATTTTCACAAGTAAATGCTACAGCCAGTAAATGTCCTGGCTATGTGTAAAGTACATTTGCTGCTTTTTAGACTCTACTACCACAAGGCTGGATAATGTTGCAGATAAATCTATACATATATTTTAAATGATCAAATATGTGTTCTATGTGAATTATTTTAAGGCCTCGTGCACACTGCGCATTTAGTGGACTGCTTGCATTCTGGGCATTTGTCTGGGGGCCCAAACTACTTTAGCCTAAGTTCACACTAAGGCCCCTTTCACACTGGGGCGGTTTTCAGGCGCTATTGTGCTAAAAATAGCGCCTGCAAACCAAGCCTAAACAGCAGCTGCTGTCTCTCCAATGTGAAAGCCCCAAGGGCTTTCACACTGGAGTGGTGCGCTAACAGGGCGTGAAAAAAAGTCCCGCTAGCCGCATTTTTGGAGCGGTGGGAGGAGCGTTGTTTACTGCTCCTTCCTATTGAAATGAATGGGAGACCGTGGTAATACCGCCCGCAAACCACGGCTGCAGCCACGGTTTGCGGGTGGTATTAACCCTTTTTCGGCCGCTAGCGGGGGTTAAAACCGCACCGCTAGAGGCCGAATACCTCAGCAATCCCGACGGTATAGCGCCACTAAAAATAGCGGCGCTATAACGCCACCGCACCCACCGCCCAAGTGTGAAACCAGCCTAAGGTAGTGTGCAATTTTGAGCTGCAGTGCAAATTGGTACTATTCGGAAACATTTTGAATGCAAGTTTTTACTACTGCAACACATCCCTGCTGTCAGCCAGCAGGGATCGGTCATTGGTTAAGGAGCTGGCACCAGGGGATTCTTCGCTGACGGCATAATCTAAGCAAAAGAGCTGACATTGATAAAAAAAAATACTTTAAATAAAGCGTTGGGATGATCTCCCCCAAACCCTTTTAGGTTCTTTGGGTCTTGCATGGAGTTTTAAGGGGGACCCAATGCCAAAAAAAAGCAAAACAATAAAGAAAAATGCGTGCACCCCCCCCCCTCCAAATTCATACCAAGCCCTTAGATTTGCTATGCATTTTAAGGGCAACCCCACCAAAAAAAGGTCAGTACCTTATTCAATCATGCAGGCCAGAAAAGGGGGGAACAAGCGCACCCCCCTCCTCCCCCTGAACCATATCTGGCAACATTCCCCCCAACAGGAAGGGGGGGCACTTGCACCATGTTGATGAGGACAAAGGCCTCTTCCCCACAACTCACTGAATGACAACACCACTCCCCCCTCTGCTAAGTAAACAAAGGGGCGGGGGGCATCCAATCATGTCACTAGGTGACCCCACCCACCCCCAAGACAACATTCAGAGATTGGGTGGTGGTTTCTTAATAGCTGATGACTCATCCTGCTACTGACAACAACCAGGACAAATCTCACTGTAAAACGAATCAAAAAAGCATGCAGATGCAGTCTATTGAAGTCTATGGATGACAAAAATGCATTGCATCGCACCAAGCTTGCACAGGACCCTTTTCAAAGTCGCAGTTGCACTGCATAAATGTGAACTGATCAGTAGAAACTGATGTTGTCTCACTTGTCATGTGATTCAATGCGATCCAACTTGCATTAGAAATCGCATCAGTGTGAACCGAGGCTAAATAGCAGTACCACTCAGTGCACCATCAAGCCCCATCCAGCCGCAGCAGTTGTCAGCCTCTCAATGACTTTGACAGGCTGGCGGCCTTTTATAAGAAAATATATATAAACCACTAAGCCCCCCCCCTCTCTTGAGCAACTAACACCTTTCAAATTACCCTAGTCTAGATTTTATCAGTTAAATATTTTTTTTAACAATTCTTTCAACTCTCTAAAACCCTCCAAATGCCCATCCATTGTAAAAAAACATGGCCAACCATCCTACATTGACAGTCATCGTATTGTAGTGATTTACTTATCTTCCTCCACATTTTCCTTAGGCTGAACCAATGTTGGCTCATATTTTTTCCACCCAGCAATATCCCACTGAATGTTTTTTATATAAATATTATTTAGAATTTTAAAGAATTATTTATTTTTTCTAGTTAAAGCGGAAGTAAACCCATCCATAAAACAGTTTCATTTCCGGCACATGCCGGAAATGTAACACTTCCATTGGTTGTGCTCTCAACCAAACTGTCAAACCATCCAATGGCTGGTGTCATAACTGATCACATGTGCAGCATCATGGCAGTTGTAGATTTAACAGAGGCAAAGATGGCAGCTTCCTTGGCTGAAAACAATAGGGGGGGGGGGGTTATTACACTTTAAATATTAATCTTTTAGCATTCAGCCGGGTACCTAGATACTGTACTTTCTAAACCGTTTTACTTGGTTACATACCTGTATGTCACACAAGAGCTGTCAGTGTCTCCTCTCAGAATGAAGAAATACATTGGACCAAAGACCTTCCAAAAGCATTTCAATAATTACATTAAGCATGAAGCAAAAAAAACACACCTACAGTTAGGTCCATATATATTTGAACACAGGCACAATTTTAGTTTTTTTCAGGTATTTACCAAAACATATTCAAGCTATAGTTATATAATGGATATGGGCTAAAATTGCACATACTCTGGTTTAATTTTAGGGTATGGACATCCAAATCAGAGGAAGAGTTTATGAATTACAGCTCTTAAGAATAGCCATCCCCCCTTTTTCAAGGGACCCAAAGTAATTGGACAATTGACAATTGAATCAAAAGCTGTTTCATGGCCAGGTGTGGGCTACTCCTTCGTTTTTTTTTTTCAGCAAATAAGCAGGTAAAAGGTCTGGAGTTGATTCTAAAGCTGGACACACACTATACAACTTTTTTGTCAGATTTCCCTTAGATTTACCTTCAACTATGTAGTGGAAGGGCCTAATCGATTGCATACAAATTGAAAGTGTTTAGGTTTGACCTCATATTATATGGTTTTGGTAAATTTAAAGGAAAAAATCTGTAGAAAATTGTATAGTGTGTATTCACTTTTATTGTGGTACTGTATTTGCATTTGGAATCTATTGCTATGAACCTACATTATGCGTTCAAAGAAGCTGTCCATGCAAGTAAAACAGGCTATTGTAAGGCTTAAAAAACGAAAAAAATCCATCAGAGATAGCAACATTAGGGGTGGCCAAATCAACAATTTGATACATTCTGAGGAAAGAAGAATGCACTGGTGAGCTCAGCAACATAAAAAGGACTGGCCGTCCACGGAAGACAACAGTGATGGATGATGGCAGGATCCTCTCTATGGCAAAGAAAAACCCATTCAAAACATCTAAACAAGTGAAGGACAATCTCCAGGAGGTGAGCATATCATTGTAAAAGTCTACTCTGAGGAGAAGACTTCAAGAGAGCAAATACAGAGGGTTCACCACAAGGGACAAACCATTCATAAGCCTGAAGAATAGAAAAGCCAAATTAGACTTTGCTAAAAAAACATCTAAAAAAGCCAGACCAGTTCTGGAAAAGCATTCTTTGGACGGATGAAACTAAAATTAATCTGTACCAGAATGATGGGAAGAAAAAAGTGTGGAGAAGGCTTGGAACAGCTCATGATCCAAAGCACACATCGTCATCTGTAAAACATGGTGGAGGCAGTGTAATGGCATGGGCATGCATGGCTTCCAGTGGTACTGGATCATTGGTGTTTAACCGCTTAAGCCCCGGACCATTTTGTAGCTAAAGGACCAGGCCCCTTTTTGTGATTCGGCACTGCGTCTCTTTAACTGACAATTGCGCGTTCGTGCGACGTGGCTCCCAAACAAAATTGGCGTCCCTTTTTTCCCCACAAATAGAGCTGTATTTTGGTGGTATTTAATTACCTCTGCGGTTTTAATTTTTTGCGCTATAAACAAAAATAGAGCGACAATTTTGAAAAAAATGCAATATTTTTTACTTTGTGCTATAATAAATATCCCCAAAAAATATATTAAAAAAACGTTTCCACAGTTTAGGTCGATACGTATTCTTCTACATATTTTTGGTTAAAAAAAATCGCACATAAGCGTTTATTGATTGGTTTGCGTAAAAGTTATAGCTTCTACAAAATAGGGGACTGTTTTGTCATTTTTATTTATTTTTTTAGTAGTTATGGCGGCGATCAGCGATTTTTATCGTGACTGCGACATTATGGCGGACACATCGGACACTTTTGACACCATTTTGGGACTATTGTCATTTTTACAGCGATCAGTGCTATAAAAATGCACTGATAACTGTAAAAATGACACTGGCAGTGAAGGGGTTAACCACTAGGTGGCACTGCAGGGGGTTAAGTGTTTCCTAGGGAGTGAATGTTACTGTGAGGGGGCGTGGCTACACATGACACGTCACTGATGACCGTTCCCGATCACGGGGAACGGTCATCAGTGACAGTGGATCGGGAACGGTCATCAGTGACAGTGTCACTAGGCAGAATATGGGAATGCCTTGTTTACAAAGGCATTCCCCTGTTCTGCTCTTGCCGACCGCAATCACGGGACTCCCAGGAACATCGAGTTCCCGGGACCCGCGGCCGCACTCGCTAGGCACGCGGCGGGCACGTGTGCCCGCAGGGCGGCAAATTTAAAGAGACGTACCTGTACGCCCATATGCCTGCCCGTGCCATTCTGCCGACGTACATCAGCGTGCAGGGGTCGGCAAGTGGTTAATGATAAGACAGAAGCAGCCGGATGAATTCTGCAGTGTTTAGAGATCTACGATCAGCCCAGATTCAGCCAAATGCAGCAAACCCAGGAGCTTTTGAAGGAAAAGAAGTGGAATATTCTGCAATGGCGGAGTAAATAACTTGATATCAACCCAATCGAGCATGCATTTCACTTGTTGAAGGCAAAACTAAAAGCAGAAAGACCCACAAACAAAGAACTGAAGACAGCAGCAGTTAGAGCCTGGCAAAACATCAGACAGAAGAAAAACAGTCTTTGGTAATGTCCATGGGTTCCAGACTTCAGGCAGTCATTGCCAATAAAGGATTCTCAACAAAATAATAAAAAAATTAACATTTTATTTATATTTGTCCAATTACATTTGAGCCCCTGAATATGTGTATAAAAATGGTTGCAGTTCCCAAAATTTGTACTTGATATTTATGTTCAACCCCTTGAATTAAAGGTGAAAGCCTGCACTTCAAATTCATTTGGATTTTTTGGTTGCTATTTTATTCTGCTGGCATACAGAGCCAAAAGTATGGCCTCGTACACAAGACCGAGTTTCTCCTCGTAAAAAACCTGTAGTTTTTCTCGACGAGATTCTTGTCAAGCTTGACGAGATTCTTGTCAAGCTTTCCTTGCATACACACTGTCAATTCCAAATCTCGTCGTTGTTCTGCGCGGTCACGTACAGCACGTACGACGGCAGTATAAAGGGGAAGATCGATTTCAATGGTGCCACCCCTTGGGCTGCTTTTGCTGATCTCGTGTTACCGTGTGTGAAGTAAAAGTTTGGGAAGAGACGATTCGCGCTTTTCAGTCTTTGTGCTTTCAGTTCGTTTTAGCGTGATGAATGTGCTATCTGCTTTACGAAGGCTTGTTTTACCAGAAGAAGCGCTCCCGTCTCATACTTGATTCTGAGCATGCGCGATTTTTGAAGACTCGGAAAAGCATACACACAAACGGTTTTCTCGTCGCAAAACAGGCCAACGAGAAACCCGACAAGAAAATCGAGAATCCTGACGAGAAAATAGAGCAGGTTCTCGTCGAGATTCCCGGCAGTTTTCTCGACGAAAAACCATACACACGAACGGTTTTCTCGGCAAGAAAGCTCTCTGCAGTTTTCTTGTAGTTTTTTGACGAGAAACTCGGTCGTGTGTATGAAGCTTTAGACAATTGTACTGGTGTCCAAATATATATGGACCTAACTATATATCACTATAAGAATATACTCTAAAACAATTTGGTGGTGTGTGTATATATACATTGTATGCTATAAATACATGAAAATTTGCACGGGTGACTTTTTTTAGTTTTGCTGGAAATGACTTGTTCTTTCACACTAGTAATTAATTTTTAAATGACTAAGGTTGAACTGAGCTCTGGTAGCTCCTTGACTTTTTATGAATTTGGAAACTAACCATCTACATAGATGTTTTACTGAAAGACTGATCATTATGTATGAGAAATAGCCATCCAAGGTAGTTAATAAAACGGTAATACATAATAACAAGGCTTAAAATTTCAAGTCCTGAGCCAGGCCTTAAGAGTTACTCGCCACCGGGGGCGTGTCCGGACGTGAGCGGCGAAAGACGTGGTTCTGAGGAGCTCCGCCAACAGCAATCCCTATCTAATGCCATCCGGAGCTTTTAGCCACGGCCCAAACCCCCAAAAACAGCTGTCCAGGCTCCGGTGTGTCCCCTGCATCTGCCTAACATCAAATTGGTCATCCTGACCGCCGGACAGCTCCGCTATACGGCCCGCGACCGCATCAGCTTGCCAGGGCCCTGCCGCCATCTTGCGGCCTACGCGATCCCCGCACCCTCGGCGCTCGAGTTCCGCGGTCCGCCCGGCGGGCGGCGACGGCAATCCTCCACATCAGTGGAGGACCTTCCCCACGCAGACCGGCGCAGAGTCGCCGGAGAGCCACCGGGGGCCCGCGACAGCATCAGCTTACCAGAGCCCCGCCGCCATCTTGCGGCCTACGCGATCCCCGCATCCTCGGCGCTCGGGTGCTGCGGTCCACCCGGCGGGGGGCGACGGCAATCCGCCACACTAGAGGAGGACCTTCCCCGCGCTGACCGGCGCTGAGTCGCCGGAGAGTCACCGGGGGCCCGCGACCGCATCAGCTTGCCAGAGCCCCGCCGCCATCTTGCGGCCTACGCGATCTCCGCATCCTCGGCGCTCGAGTGCTGCGATCCACCCGGCGGGCGGCGACGGCAATCCGCCACACCAGAGGAGGACCTTCCCCGTGCTGACCGGCGCTGAGTCGCCGGAGAGCCACCGTTGGCCTGCGACCGCATCAGCCTACCAGAGCCCCGCCGCCATCTTGCGGCCTACGCGATCCCTGCATCCTCAGCGCTCGAGTGCTGCGGTCCACCCGGCGGGCGGCGACGGCAATCCGCCACACCAGAGGAGGACCTTCCCCGCGCAGACCGGCGCTGAATCACTGGAGAGCCACCGGGGACAACTTGTGAGGCACATCGCAGCTGAAACACAGGTGAGAGGTGGCCATCTTGCTACACCCCCGGAGCCCACAGTAGCCTCCCCACCCCTTGTTAGCCTGCGGGACTACAGCATCATCTGGCCCACACAGGGGGTATTCTCGGCCGGGGATTTGGGATCTCCTCAGTCCAGTGTTTACCCTGGGGATCGCCAGGACCCTGTCCCCACAGTCTATTGTGGCGGCCATCTTGCTGCACCCAACAGCAGTGTAGCTAGGACTCCACAGGCTCCTATAAGACACTCTGCAGAAATCCTAGTACTACCCAGTAAATCTACCTATCAACAATAGTCCCCATCATAGGACCCCTATATTTTCTGCCTCAAGAGACACTGCTGTACTCATCACTCCAAAGAGCGGCCATCTTGCTACACCCACACTCCATTAACCAGCTCTCCCTGGCTCCTAATTGCTTAACCCTTAATCTGATGGCCCCGCAGCCCCCTCATCAAGAAGTACATACCAACATTGCAGACATGTAATGAATCATTTACCGGGGACATACGGGACAGGATGAGCTAAAAGACACAATCAAATCTTAGAGGGGACGCATGCGCGGCGCGATGCAGATCACCAACTTTAATTAAACATTCCATCAGATCAGCGAGGATTTAACCCACACTGCATTGTTTAACCTCCACAAACTACCATATATTTTTTATAATCCAACTTGCAGTTCATACTAGTGCATGCCGTCGGGCAAGAAGGCGTACAATCGCCGTGCGCAACAGCACTCTTTGGTCACATACTCATTACGCAACAAGGAACATAGAAAGATGGCCCAGATGGGCGCTGGTTCTCCTCCGGTACAGTCTCCTACAGCTTCCAATATTCCTCAGCAGAAATCTGCTTCCACACATAACAATAGTGATCTCTCCTCTCAGATCACAAAATCAGATCTGGACTTCAGCTTAACCAAAATCTACGAAAAACTTGTAGACAAGATACAGTGTGAACTCCAAAAAACAACAAATACACTCACACAAGAAATAGCAACCCTGGGAGGTCGCACCGATATTCTAGAAACCAAACACGACGAGCTCTCACTTGCACACAACGATCTTAGAAAGGACTTTGAACTTTTAGCTGAAAACTACACATACTTACAATCGCAAGTAGAAGATTTGGACAACCGCAACAGAAGGAACAACCTAAGGATTCGTGGTATCCCAGAATCAGTCACTGAACTGATGCCTGCAGTGTCTAAATTGTTCCACAGTCTCCTCCCTGATACACCCCCATCCTCATTTGCGTGTGATAGAATTCATAGGGCCCTGCGCCCTAAACCTCCCCCAGACAAACCTCCTCGTGACATCATTCTATGCATGAAAGATTTCATCATTAAGGAAAACATATTAAGAGCATCCAGAAATATGCATAACATCGAATTGGAGGGCACCAAAATCCAAATTTTTCCAGATATCTCACAGGCTACCCTGGAAAGAAGACGCAAAATGAAGGAGATTACTTCGGTATTACAATCAGCTCATATTAGATACCGGTGGGGTTTTCCATTTAAGTTAACAGTGCCACACAACGGGACAACCTATACAATATTCAACACCTCAGAAGGCAAGGATCTCCTTGTGAAGTTAGGTCTTTTAGATCCGGGAACAAATACAGGACCTCCAGCAACTCCCCACACCTCACCTATCTGGGCCACCCCAGCCACACGTCGTGATCAAAGGAGATGGTGACCATCATTCAGAAATTTAGACGCTTGAAGATAAAGATGGATCCCATTTGTGGCCCAAAACTTACCCCCCTTCTTTTATAAAAACCTTGCTCTTTTCCTCCCCCCCCCCCTTTTTTTTTCTTCTTTTTTTTTTTTTCTTCCCTTTTGCAAGGTTCAAAGTACCACTTTTACAGTTCGAAATGTTTGAGGTTGGTTTTTCTAATTATAGTAAACAACTGTACCACACGTTTAAATGGTACCGGGTCGGCATTACCACAGTTTCTTCTATACGATATTATATATCTAACATTTTTTCTTGCTCCTTTTTTATACTGTTTCGTATGCTAATTTTTTATCAATATAAGTAACAGCATGCACTTATATAAAAAATGTTCTTTTTATAGCATCCTCGCTAAGGCTGATGTGCTCCGCCTGCGTTAGTTTGTCCCCCTACTCACAAAGGACTCCAAAAGCATGGTCCAACTGGTGGATATTTTTCTGCTACTGATCCTGCTATCCTCCGTTCTAGTGGTGGAGGGTCTATTTGTGAGTAATGGACAGTATTGTCCAAATCAATACTTTTTTCGGTCAGGAAGTGCTTCTCACCCTGACCCCCAAATTATAAAGGTTTAATTCTCATAGTCATACTAAAACACTCTATATTTACAAAATGTTGAAAAGGTCAAACAAACTCTCTTTACCTCAATTAAAACATTATTATGGAATGTCATTGTACAATACAGTACCGTTATTTTCTATAAGTTTACTAGTTCTAATGTGCCACTGTTCAAGAGCCCTGTTCTCCATGGTTCTGTTGTATAGGTACAAAATGTTATTCAAAAAACAAAGGTCAACGAGAAAATATTTGAGCTGGATACGAATGTATAACTTGATATATTACATATATACACAGTTACAAATGGCACTACAATGTTGGCTAGTTCCGCCTATATCTCAAGTAGATTCACTTTCGATCTTAATGGCGATAATCAAATTATTAACTCCACTCCGATTTGGCTATATACTCAAACCTGGGCTTGTTGACCCACTGCCATTTCTTCATAACCACCATCGCCCCTTAATACCAATACAATGGGTCTCAGAGTGATTTCTCATAACGCCCAGGGTATTAATTCGCCTCACAAGAGAAAGAAGGCCTTTTGCCATTATAAAAGATTAGGAGCTGATATAATTTTAATGCAGGAAACGCACTTTGCCACAGATAAACACCCTAAATTTTTTGACAAAAGTTGCAGCCAATATTATTGCACTACTTATAACACAAAATCTAGAGGTGCTGCTATATTCATTAGAAACACAGTGTTATTTGAGGTTCAAAACATATTTAAAGATCCAGACAGTCGTTACTTGATCTTGAAAGGTTCAATCAAAGGACGTTCTATCACCATTGCCTCAATTTATGCTCCCAACGAAGCCCAGTCAAACTTTTTCATCAAATTTTTTGATACTCTAGACAATTATCACTCCACACATTTAATAGTGGGCGGGGATTTCAATTTAGCTGCTCACTCAGCTCTAGATAGAAGCAATGTTGTCCCATCCTCAAAAGCTTTCCCCAAATCCTTGAATAGATCACTATATAACCATCAATTAATAGACACTTGGAGAGCCCATAACATTGGATCCAAATCTTACACATTCTACTCCCATCCGCACAACTGCTTCGCTCGTCTTGACTACATCTTTTGCACCCCAATTCTACTTGCCAATTCCTCTAGAGCAGATATCCATCCGTGTCCTTGGTCTGATCACCACATAGTTTCCTTTGATACTTCACATATAGGTCTAGCCAACACAGCACACTCATGGCGAATAAACGATTCCTTGCTCACAGATCCCTCAAGCAACCAACAAATTCTATCTCACCTTGAACAATATTTTGCACATAATGTAGCACCAGACATGTCCCCTACAACTATATGGATGGCACATAAAGCGGTAATGAGAGGTCACCTGATAAATATCGCCTCAATAAACAACAAATCCAAACTTGCAGACATTAGATCCCTAACAAAAGATCTAGATCACTTGTATCATAGAAACAACCAGAACCCATCTAGTGACCTACTTAAACAGATACAAGAGAAACGCACTACCTTAGACACATTATTAACATCAGATACTGAAAAAGTTCTCAGATGGTCTAAAGCTAGATTCTTACTCAACAGCAATTCTTATTCCACCATGTTTGCTAAAAAACTAAATCAATCTATGAAACCCCCACACACCTATAAATTAAGGAACCCTTCTGGTAATTTGGTATCCCATCCCAAAGAAGTCATGAAATTATTCTCGGACTTCTATAAAAATCTCCTGACCTCACCAAAAACACCTCCGAAACAGTCCTCCTTAGACTGGCTTAATAACATTACGCTACCCACTCTTACTAGAGATCAAATTGAATCTCTTAATGCCCCTTGCTCGGAGATAGAAGTTAACAAAATCATTGGAACACTAAAAATATCCACAGCCCCAGGCCCTGACGGCTATTCCACATCTTACTATAAAAAAATTTCCTCTACCATTACACCACACCTTACTAAACTTTTATAATAATATCTTACAGGGTGGCCAATTCCCACCCGAGATGATTTTGGCTAATATGTCCCTACTTCCCAAACCAAATAAAGATCACTCCACCCCTCAAAACTACCGCCCAATATCAGTTATTAACAACGACCTAAAAATATTCGGCCGTGTATTAGCAGACAGATTATCAGCCGTTATCTCCCCATTAGTTGATCCTGATCAAACAGGCTTCATTCCCAACAGACAAATAACAGACAACATACGACTTACCACAAATATCATTCAAGACTCCAACATTCATTCCAAATCCACACTGCTTCTTGGTCTTGATATACACAAAGCTTTCGACAGCGTTTGCTGGTCATATCTTGACACCCTTCTCCCAAAATATGGCATCAACAATGAATTTCTACATGGCTTTAAGGCTCTCTATCACAACCCACAAACACGTATCAAACTCCCAGGTAACAATTCTGACTTTTTTCCCCTGACTAAAGGTACCAGACAAGGTTGTCCACTCTCCCCCCTACTATTTGCCCTCGCAATAGAACCCCTCGCCTGTGCAATCAGAAACAATATAAATATTAAAGGATATCTTAAGGGATCCAAGGAATACAAACTGAGTCTTTATGCGGATGACGTCCTTCTATTCATAACTGACCCTCTTATTTCCCTACCTAATCTAACTAAAACCCTGGACGTCTTCCATGATTTGACAGGTCTGGGAGTAAACCTATTTAAGTGCTCGGCTTTACCAATCAACATTCCCCCAGCCTTAATATCCTCACTTAAAGACAAATTCTCATTCAATTGGCACGTAGATTCGTTTAGATACCTAGGTATTCAGATTACATCTTCATATAAAACGTTATATCAAGCAAACTACCCTCCTTTATTTAACAATATTAAAAACCTACTTAAACTATGGTCATCATACCAGATTTCTTTCTCGGGCAGGATAGTAGCCACAAAAATGATGATATTACCCAAACTTCTATTCTTTTTTAGAACCCTTCCACTTATTCTACCCAAAAAAACACTAGAATCTTTACAGAGAAATCAATAAATTTATATGGCAAAACAAGAAACCCAGATTTAGTTATTCCCTTATGTTTAGACCCCATTTAAAAGGAGGCCTCAGCATTCCAAACCTTTGGCTATATTACCTGTCGGCCAGATTCACCCAATTAGCCCAATGGTATGCCCCTTTATTCCAAATTCCTTGGCTCCTGTTCGAGGAAGAATCTATCCTACCCTACAATTTACAAGGACTTCTCTGGTCCAATGTCATCCCACCACAAAAAATAAGGCCCTTAAACCTCATCGTCACTCACACTCTTCAACTATGGAACAGACAAATCTCTAATTTTAAGTTATCCTCGGATGTTCCCCCCTTGGCTTCCTTTATGGGTGACCCACGTTTTTCCCCCACAGATAGAGCTCAGGATGAAAATTTGCTAACATATTGGAAGTCACTTAATCTAATACATTTAAAATCGCTCTCCCAAGACAATGCATTTCTTACTTTCACCAGACTACAAACAAAATACAATATCTCTCCTACCGAACTAGAGATCTATGCGAAAATAAAAAAATTCTATGAGAAATATTACTCACTTACACTCCACCCCCCTTATACACAATTTGAGCAAATTTGTATCTCCTCCCCTCGTGACCGGGGTTTAATCTCCAGAATATATAAAAATTTAAATGAGACCAACATGCCTGATAAATCACATCCCATGCTACAATGGGAATCAGATTTAAATACCTCATTTACTCTTGATCAATGGGATACAATTTTTACAAATCTCCACAAATGTACCAGAACAACCTCGATTAGAGAATCGGCCATCAAACTACTTTATAGATGGTATCTTACTCACGCCAAACTCAATTCATTTTATCCCTCAGTGTCCCCACTCTGCTTTAGGGGTTGCCCCACCCAGGGAAGACTTTTACATATATTTTGGGATTGCCCCCACATTAAAGACACTTGGCATAAGGCAAATATTATAATAGATAAAATATCCTGTAGAAAGATCTCTCTTACACCCCAAATAGGCCTTTTATTCACCCCTATACAGGATATTCCAATGACTAGTACAAGGTTAATACATACACTCCTTAGTTCCATCCACTGGGCCATAGCATTTAATTGGCGCTCCACTACGGTACCTTGGCCACAAATTCTTAACCGCATGTCAAACATTAAGCTTTCAGAAAGAATTCACCACACATTATATGATTCTATGCCCCTTTACCAAAAAAAATGGACTCTCTGGGATACCACCTCTCTGGTCTAGTACCTTCCCGTTTTTTTTACCTCCCACTCTTAAAATATATACAATTGTCATTTAGCCCTCTCTCCAATACAATGCTCTTGATTGACTTTATTTGAACAATATACATTCCTATACCGGACTTAAGAAATAAGAAAAATAAATAAATAAAAAAAAAAAAAAAAGAACCTTTTCTCTTTCCTCTGTACAATGCTCAATATGAACAATGTTTATATACCTGTACCATCATTGTGATTTGTTTTTATACCTTGACCTTTTCTATAATAAAAATCGTTTGTAAACAAAAAAAGAGTTACTCGCCACCAGTTGCCCCATCCAACCCCTACCCTGCCCCTAATTCCGTCCATAAATGCACCTTCGTAAATTATCTCATGACATGACACTGTTACATTGTGCACATCATTACTGCCTTGTTAAGTAAAACATTTTAATGCCAATATCGCATTAAAATATTTACTTAAGGCAGTAATGATGTGTACAGTGTCTATAGTAGTAAATCATATTTCATCCTTATTTTAGTTATCACAGTCAGATCGATGAAATAGGATTGCCAATTGCTGGTATTGATTCTTTTTATTTGTTTCCTTATGCTGTGTAATTACACTGAATAAGGGAAAAAAAAGTAACCAATAACAGCGATCACATTTGATTGATTTGACTGTAGTAAATAAAATAAGGATAAAATAGAATTGGCTACTATAGGCAAGAGGGGGAGGGAGAGCAGGGGATGATCAGGAGGATGGAACGGCGATCGGAGGAGGGGGAGGAGAGGAGCAGGTAGATAGGTTTTCCGCATCAGAGGGGGAGGGCGGGCGAGACGTCACCCAGAGAACCCACCCCTTGTGACGACACGTGATGCCCTTTTTACAAGATTTTTTTTTTACACTCGCAAACCCCGCTGACAGCTGATGACTCATGAGTTGTTAAAGTGAAGTTCCGCTAAAAAAACTAAAAGTCAGCAGCTACAAATACTGCAGCTGCTGACTTTTAAAATAAAGACACTTACCTGTCCAGGGCGCCCGCAATGTCCTCACCTGAAGCCGACTTGTCCCTCCTGCATTTTTACTGTAGTACTGCAAATCACTATCCATGGGAAACGACTCAGCCACCAACTTTCCTCAGATAATTAAAAGAAAAGGCACTATACTTTTTTACACTGATGCTTTAAAACACTAATTTACAAATCCCTACAGTTAAAGTGGAATCTCAGTCAAATATCAAAATTGATTTGATTAAAACTCAAACATTTGTATTCTTCACTTTTTGAAGTGCTAAACGGCTGATTAGAAACATGTCTAATCAAGTCATTCAGCAACCCTCAATGTAACTGACAATGTGTGACCTGTGCAGCTGATTGGCCATGGCTGTTCAGTGACACTCCCTAGTGGCGTTATCCATCTCCATTTTTCAATGCCAGCAAGGCCCCGCCCTGTCCAGCCCCATCCGCCCAGCACCACCCCTCCCCACCCATGATTATGTCCCAGCTTTCTCATAAATGATGGCGCACAATTGACAAGCGAGCTTTGACAGGGAACAGGCTACCAGAATTTACACTCTTGGCTCCCTGTTTACCACCATCAGGCGCCGTTTGTTTCACAATGCAGGGGGATTTCACTCATTGGGTTGAGAATACATCAACCCAATAAAAGGTAGAAAAAACAGCATTTTGATCATTGATTACTTTGTAAAACAATAATATTTGCAGTGAACCATTTAGGATAGTATGGGGTTGATTTACTAAAACTGGAGAGTGCACAATCCTGGTACAGCTCTGCATAGAAACCAATCAGCTTCCAGTTTTTATTTTTTTCCCTCAAAGCTTAAAGCGTAACTCCACTTTTGTTGAGAAAAAAACATTCCCCTCTGGGTGATCTATGTACATTTACACAGATTTTAACAAACTTTGTTGCAGAGTCCTACCTTTTTGGTTATTCTGAAGAAATCCCTGTTTGTTCCTCTGTGCTCCTGTGCTGAGTGAGTTTAATGGGAGTGGTTTCATAATTATTAACCAGCTGCTGCAGAATCAGGCCTCTAATGAGGAACGTTGCAGGGTCTGCATCCCTTTAGACGTTATTTCCTATTGGGAGTATCTTACCAAAAATGAAATTTTTGTTGTAGGGGATGCCAAAAATTAGACTTGTATTTTAGTGTAGACTTCTGGGAAAATCAGTGAGCCAATCACACAAGCGGGAAATTATGATACTGGGGGACATTCTGTACAAATTCTGTGTACAGGACACATCCAGGTAGCCATATTGCATTGCACTTTACAGAAAATTACAAAGCTGTAGATTGAAAAGGAAAGGTAATTTTTATAACATTCAATTACAATTGTGTCGCAAGTTGTATTGGCTATATTATTTTTTTTCTTAGCTATTTTTTTCCCCATGAAAGTGGAGTTAACATGGATGTAAACCCGATTTATGAAATTTGAGCTGGGCACATATATCTGCAGTGTTTTGTTATCTCTCTTCAAAGAGCTAAGTCCTGTATCTCTCTCCTGAACTGTTCCTCTGTTATCAGCCTGATAACTCCTGACAAATTCTCGGACTTTTTAGAAAAAATCTGCCTGAATCTTCTGTCCAGGGAGGTTGCTAGAATAGATTAGCAGAGAGCAGGTCCTATTGCAAAACACCTCCTGAGAGTCTCTGCCTATGATGAGAGGGGGTGTGTGCCTCTCCTCCAATCAGCAATGTTAGCTATCTTGGCTGTATGCCCAGACATCACACTCTGTGTTAACCAGGAAGAGAAAATCTCCTAACATGATCTGAACTTTCTAAGCAGATATAAATGTAAAACCTATGTAGGGAGATTGGTTTCATCCCTGTGTTTCATCTGAGGCTGTTCACTTCACTGGGTGTATGGAGGGTTTACATCCACTTTAATCTGCCTGGCGGTATGATTCTTTCAGATTTTAGGTGCTGAAAGCGGTACCATTATTTTGCATGGAAATTTGGCGTTTTTATATTGTAGGCCTGTAATTCTTAGGAATAACTCACTTAAATCTGTCCAAACAAGAGTCTAGTAGACATCCCAGGTATGATAAAATTTGAAACAAAATCATAAATTATAATATAATAAATAACTATAAATAATTATAACAAATAATATAATAATAAAAATTATTCACTAATGTAATCAAATCAAAAACACTGAAATTTGCTCAGTTGCAGAATTGTCGCTGTCATTACTTTTAGTGTTTGATGATGAATTTCCCCACAAATCGCTATCGCTCAATTCTGCGAGTGATTCTAATTTATTATCGCTGTTTTCTAGCTGGTCTAAAACTACTTTTGACATAAACGGACACTTTTTGGTTGCTATGGACAATCTCCAAATTCCAGGCAGAAAGAACAGTTTTTATAATATAAAAGTGCATGCAGGACACTGGACAGACCACTAGGAACAAAGGGGGTGTGTAATTATTTTATACAGTACTGTAATCTGTAAGATTACAGTGTACTGTATGTGTACTGTGTTTTAAGTTTTTTGAATTTGGCGCCGATCTCCGTCCCAGTGCGTCGTAACGCCGCAGGGAACGGAGCTCGGCGGCACTCAGCAGTGTGTGAATCGAGCGAGGAGACAGCTCGATCACACAGCGGGGTGGCATCGCAGGATCCAGGGGACAAGGTAAGTAACCCTGCCTGGATTACTGCAATGCAATCCCGAGTCTGGCTCGGGGTTACCGCTTTTGGTGCTGAAATTTCACCCCGAGCCAGACTCGGGAATACTGCCAGGGGGGTTAAGTGAACAAGCTGAAGTTAGAAGCTGATTGGCTACCATGCACAGCTGCACCAGATTTCCCCTCTCCGGTATTAGTAAATACTACAACCACTTTAAAGCAGTAAGGCTGGGTTCACATATATGCGAGTCTGACCGGATTTCAATGTAGCCGGTTCACACATGTCCAAGTGGCTGCGGTGCGAATTTGAAAAGGGTCCTGTGCGGTTTCGGGTCCGGTTTAGATGCCAATTCCGGGAAACCTGAATTGCACCTAAACCGGTGAACACAAACGCACAGGACACCGGACTGCAAATCACAGCCGGACCTGTGTGAACTGTGTGTTAAGTAATTAAAAAGGAACAAGCTTATAAAATATTAGTCATATCAAAAATGGCTTAGAGGTAAACACAGTATTATATACTTAAAATCTGTGTTCACTAAGAATAAACTTGCACTTTAAGGGTAAGTGTTTGAATCTGAGTTTTGAATATTTTCAATGAATTTGTGTTCTTTGTGTTAAGTTATCAAGGCTTGCAAAAAGCAAATGAACCTTCAATAAACAAGAAGTAGAGCTTCTTGGCTAATAGCATAATAGGCTTTTCCAGATTTAGTTCCACTTTTGTGCTTCTGCTTAAATTTATTTGAAAAATAAAGCATATCAGACAAGTGCAGTTATAAAAGAGCATATTGCAGGTATTCAATGAGATCTGAACCAGTAACTCTTGGAGTCGAATAGTAATTGCATTTTATAATGGGATTCTTCTGATCATTATAAAACTTGAGAGGTTTGCACTGATTTTAGAGGACACTTTTTGTTGCTCAATAAACTCCTCCCTTACATTTTAAAGGACACTAGAATTTAATTCTGCTAACTGGCATTTGAAAAAAATACTTTTTATGAGTAAGCAAAATAGCAGGATAATGGCAATTAAAAGCAGACTGTAACTTGTACATTTTATCAATTTTTAGCATCCTTGTTTGCTGAGAGTATGGGCTTTGTATGTGAAGACTTAACAACCAACAGATCACTATCCATTTATTCAAAATGGCTAGAACAGAACTGCCAACCAAACTTTCGTACGGTAAAGTCTGATGTATTATAGACAGATATTTTCTTGATTCAGCCATGTATCTATGTTATGTTTATTAAAATTCTTGCTTAACTCCCCAAAAAATAAGAATAGGGACCATAACCACTTTACAACTTTCCTCTTATGGCCCCCTCACTCCTATTTTAGGCAACCCAGATTTCCTTCCTGCCGTTGGGGATACATTCTTTTTATGCTGGTGTTCTCCTAAACCCTCAACTCTTACACCTCTCAGTGTTTTCAACAAAGTACCGTTCACTCCTTTTCCAATTATTCCAACCAGACAATCCATCCAGGAATGCATGACTCCAGTAATTGTAACTTACTCACGTTGTCAAAACACATAAGGTGTCTTTCAGGAAATATCTACAACAGTACCATGTCCTTTTTTATATAGCTTCTTAATCGTGAGAATACAGTCTGACTATATCTACTACATAGGGGAATAGGATAGGGAATTGAATACATCTCTTACAGAAAATGTCAAATTGAAATGATTTATTCTCACCCACAAACTATGTATAGCTAGCACATTCCAAGAGAGGAGCTTCAAACTCCTTACCGCTGGTACAGATCCTCTCATAGACTGCATCAAATCTCCCCACCAACCCAAATCTATGTTGGCGGTATCTAAAAGATTGGCACTCGTACAAATCTGATGGCGCTGCCCCTTAAGCAACTATGGGAAAATTAGCTCAGCTACATACTAAGGTCACATCAGATCTGGATTCTATACATGGACACTAATGATTGCTAATGACTCTAGCATGAGCCAACATATTGAAATACAGATATGTACCATTTACGGTATATAGTGTAATGACTGAACCACTTATTAGTGAGCTTGGGCTATCTTTCCCTCTCTGTGACTTTATCCTACATAATCCTACTGCTATCCCTCCCTTCTCCCTCCTGATTTCTCCTTTTCCACTCCATTTGACTCCATTCTTGCTTTGAGCTCTTGAAGGCTGTAAGGATACCCTGGAACATTCTGGGACCTTTACATTTAAAAAATCAAGATTCACACTGTCCCACACAACACAATATGCCATCTTTATTGTTTTAAATCCCCTGTGCCTTATTTTTTTTATTCACCCCTGCTTACCTTTAAAGAGATTTTTTTTTAAATAACAAACATGTCAATACTTACCTGCTCTTCTCGACTGTGAACCTCCTCTTCTGGGGTCCCTGGCCAGCGCTCCTGGTCCCTCCTCTGTCGCTTCCCATTGACAGACAGAGGGACTCGGAACAGCCCCCGCTTCCTTCTCACTTCGATTGACAGCACAGGGAGCCAATGGCTCCCGGTGCCCCATCAAAGCCAGTGGGAACCGGAAGTGAGGGGAGAGAAGAACTGCAGACGTGCACAGCGCTGCATTGAATGAGGGCTCAGGTAAGTAAAAAGGGGGGCTAGTGAGGGGGGATGCTGATGCCTAAACATTTTTTACCTTAATGAAAGGAATACATTAACCACTTCCGGACCGCCCATTGTGGATATACGTTGCTGCTTTGACACTAAATACCGTTGTTAGATGCTATAACCCCCGTATTTTTATTTACCGCGGGCGGTCCGCTTTAAGAATAAAGTGGTCTCTGCACTGGATTTGCCACAAGATCACTTTTATCGGCGACAGGAGAGGCGCCGCCGCGTCCTGGTCATCTCTGCCGCTTACCGGAGCTGTCGGTAGTGGCGGAGACAATCCGATCCTTTCCCCTGATGGACAGGAAATTGAGTGAGGGCATAATGGCCCCACTCGACTCTGTGCCATTGGATGACGGCAGCGACGCCAAACGTCACCCAACGGCTTTAAAATCCTTTTTTTTTTTTTTTTTTTTATTGCTTTTAAGTGTAAATATAAGATCTGAGGTCTTTTTGACCGCAGATCTCACATTAAATAGGTCCTGTCATTCTTTTTTGTATTACAATGAATGTTTACATTCCTTGTAACAGGAATAAAGGTGATCCAAAATTTTACAAAAGACCTACTCTGTAACTCAAAACAGGTAACCTGTAGAAATTTTTAAACGTCGCCCACAAAGATTTTTAAGGGTCAAAGTTTGTTGCCATTCCACAAGCGGGCTCAATTTTGAAGTGTGACATGTTGGGTATCAATTTACTCGGCGTAACATTTTCTTTCACAATATAGAAAAAAAATGAGTTAGCTTTACTGATGTCTTATTTTTTTTATTCAAAATTTTTAATTTTTTCCACAAAAATTGCCTTTGTGAGACCTGAAGTATTGCAACGACCGTCATTTTCTTCTCTAGGGCAGGGATATGCCCTCTGCCTATGGGTGTCATGTTTGTGGCTGTGAGTGTCTTGCTATGCCTCATGGGACTTATAGTTCTGCAACAGCTGACGGTCCGCTAATTGCATATCCCTGCTCTAGGGTGTCTGAAAAAAAATATATACAATGTTTGGGGGTTCTAAGTAATTTTTTAGCAAAAAAAGATTTTGACTTGTAAACATCAAGTGTAAAAAATAGGCCTACCTCCTAAGTGGTTAAGGTAAAAAAAGTTTAGGATTTAGAACCACTTTAGGGCGGTATCTGCACATTTCAGATACTCGCCCGTCCAGCGGATCCAGCATTGTCCCGCAGATATCCCCTCATGCCCGGCCACAGCTTTGTCCGACCCCGCCATAGCAGGCAGTGTGCACGTCAGTCGCCTGAGGCATGGGGAGTCGGGCCGGACATTTTTGCTTAAAGGTCAAAAACAAAACAGCGGTATACGTATAGAGGATGGAAAGAGGGGAGGAGTGGAAGAGGGTGACGGTCCACTTTAAGGTAAATCTTAAAATTGTATAGAACCTCTGCACACAATTGTGATGAGCTAAGTAAGACACAGACCCCGGAATTCATAAAGACTGGTGCAGACAGGTTTTGCAAAAGTGTCTCCCATGCATTCTAAAAGTGGTGCGGAATATGCCAAATTCATGTATCTGTCTAGAACTTGTACTTGAATTTGATGCACGCTGCACCATTTTTTTTTTCATTATGGTGTTTAAGGGGGTAAGATCCTTAGCTGGTCAGTTTCTCAATGAATGCCAAAAACAGAGGAAAGCACCCACCCCTTGTTTGGTGTTGAGGCCAAATCATTAAATTTTAGTGACATCTGACCATAACACATTTTTCCATGTGACCTCAGAATCTTCAAGGTGCGTTTAGGGTAATCAGATGAGACTAAAATTAAATTATTTGGCCTCAACGCCAAACGATATGTCTGGCGAAAATCCAACACATCTCACCATCCAAACACCATCCTACAGTAAAGCATGGCGGTGGTAATATCCTGTGACGGGGGTGTTTCTGTGCAACAGGGACTGAAGCATTTGTCAGGATAGGAGGAAAATCTGCTACTGCCAGAAGGTTGTCAATGGTTAGAAGGTTCATCTTCCAACATGGCAATAACCCAAAGCACACAGAAAAACAGTGGTTGAAGGAGAAAAAGGTGAATGTCCTTGCATGGCTTAGAGCACAGACTTAAACCCAATCGATAATCTATGGAATGTCTTAAAGACTGCAGTCCACAAAAGGTCACCATCAAATTTAATTTGAGCAGTTCTGAAAAGAGTGGGACAATATTGCAAAGTCTGTGTGCAATGTTAGTAGAAACATATCCCAACAGACTAAAGGCTGTAATTCAAGCAAAAGGTGGTTCAACAAAATACTGACTTAAGGGGGCGATCCTTTTTTCCAACTCAGTGATTCTATTTTTGAATAAAAAAAAAAAACTCTGACATGTTGGTGTGATAAAACAAAAACAGTAACTTAATTTCAGGCTGCAAAGCAAGAAATTTGATTATTTTAAAGGGGAGTGATTCTTTATATATACAGTATGACATATTTTTGTTTTTAGAGCTATATAATTATATATACTGTACATGTAAGGAGTCTGGAAGTAATGGTAAAAGTATACTGTTTTGATTTACAGAATGTGACGCCAGACCCTACAAAATCTTGTGGTCCTTATAAGCCTTTAAAGGGATTTAAAAATGATAAACCACCTTCACTTCAGAAAGCAGTAGATGTGCACAGCCATGATACTATTGGTAAGAAAATTGTGGATGTCCATTAAATATTTATTAATATGCTGGTTACTTATTATATAATCATATATGGTGTATCTAGAGTTTACATCTTCATTACATTTTTTGAGTTAGGAATGATTGCTGTGGATAAACAAGGAAATGTTGCAACAGGAACTTCAACCAATGGAGCATCTCACAAAATTCCCGGGTGAGTGATTTGACATGACATTTCAGTAGTCCTACCCAACTCAAACGCAATAAATATAATCAGTAGGCATGCCGACAATTTTTTTTAAATCCAGCCAGAAATTTTACAATTTGAGTAGCCCAGTGTTAAAAGCAGAACTCCAGGCAAACTGCTAAATATACAGTACTGTGCAAAAGATTTTTAGCAGGTGTGATAAAAATGCTGTAAAGTTAGAATGCTTTGAGAAATATATATTACTCTTTCGTCCATGGACCGACACAGCTTCTCTATTGACAAAGTGGGTATTATCCGTTAATTAGGAGTGACTAGGCAGAAAACTTGTAAAAAGTGTTGTATCACACCTTTTTACAGTACCGCCCAGGGGGCGGACCCTCTGGTATATCCCCTCAGTCTGCATCTCGCAGATCAGTTTTTTTCTGTCTAGCAAGGAGTAGGACATGGCTCACTTCGGGCCCATTGGTCCGGGGGAAAAAGATATATTTTTTTTGCTACATTTTTTTTTTTTTTTTTTGTTACCTGCGATCTTCGATCAATTGCCGACTGGGTGACAGGCTGGATCCTCGATCCTTGTAGTCTCCCCAGTTTCGGCCATCGAGCGTGTGCCGACCCTAGCTATGCGCTGGGTTTTCCACGACATGCCTGTCGCTCCACGGGTGGCTGGTGAGCCTACGCTCCAGGGCCTGCATCGGACCGCTCAGCTTCGGCTGACCTTACGGCCGAGTCGCAGCAGCCTGTCCGGTGAGCGTCGCACTCTAGGGCATACATATGATCGTCCCCTTGGGTCCAATCACAGCATGCCTGGCCAACAGTCACCTTCCGTGCGCGGACGATGATCTGTTTGGAATGTCTTCCAGCATGATACATGCAGGATAGGTAAGTAAACTCCCCTGCCTCGGCTGGGTGATTTGGCTGGACATTCCTGGAGAGAGTAAGTGGTTGTGGCCCCTTTCTTCCCTCTCTCCCTGCCCTTCCCTCCTCCCTGGGCTTCTAGCTAAGGTTGCTGGGTGCTGGGGGTCACCTAAGGGGTTCCACTGGAGCGGGGCTGGCTGTAACTAACATTTAAAAGAAATGTAATTTCTGCTTACCTGTATGTGCTTCCTCCTCTATGCTATCGGCGGCCATTTTGTGGTGGTCCATGCCGGGTTCGGCCTCTAGTGACTGCCCGGCGGCCCATCTTCCTGTGGTTTCGGCACCATTTTCTTGTAGTTCCACACCCACTGGCCTCTATCGACTGATCGGCGGGCCATGTTTATAATGATTCACGCTGTATGTATATACTGCCGTTGGGCGGCCGTCTTTTTGTGGTCTACGACTGCTTTGGCCTCTATCTTCGGCTCGGCGCCCATTTTCTTAGAGCCCACATTATCTTCCATACAGAGGTTTTGGTGGCCATTTTGCGAGAGTCTCCGGCCTCTAGGGTGCATTACACTGGTGCGAAAAATTCACATAAGAAGCGCTGATAAAAGAAGCAGACTGACACAGCAGCGGTGGGACAGCATTACAGGCGCAGCACACGGCAGCATAGCGGTACCGGTCCAGGGTGGTGAGTCCTCTGGGTGACCCAGCATCTCTGCAGCGTAGGAGGGTGGCCTATTGATATCTTGCCTGGAGCCCTGTGGGTGTCAGCGCTTGGTCAGCATGGCATCTGAGCCAGATGTCTTCTCCCCTGAAACACCAGATTTAGCAACTGGTGCACCTGAGGTGTCTATGAACGCTATGACGGCAATCCTAGAGGCGTTTGCTGCCAGGGTGGAAGCAGCACACGGGAATACAGGGGGAAGTAAACGCCCGCGTCCCCTGCAAGCTTCTGGGGACAATTCTGATGCAGAACCAGGTCCAGCTACGGCTCAGGGCCCAGATTCTGACACATCAGAGACTGCAGACCGTGACCGGACAGTGAGGATGACTCCAAGTCCAGGTCAGTATGCGAGACGGCTTTGGTATCTGACCTTATTACTGCAGTGCGAGATACGCTAAAGTTGGAAAATACTGCAGAAGCAGCAGAGACTCCGGTCCACTTTGGGTTTCATAAACCTGCCCACACTGCTAAGGTGTTCCCTTGTGTGTCTTATTTTGATAAACTCTTATAAAATGAATGGGAGAACCCACTGAGGGTCTTTACAGCCCCAAAGAGGTTTGCGGTATGGTACCCCTTTTGAGGAGAGTTTTCTGAAGAAATGGACCTCTCCCCCCTATAGTGGACCCTCTGGTGTCCAGACTTAATAGAGCCACCACAATTCCAGTAGAAGGGGCTCCTGTTTTCAAGGACCCTGTGGATAAGAAGGCTGAAGCACTCGCTCGCTACCTATACTCGGTGGTAGGCTCGGCAGTACGCCCGGCATTGGCGGGGGCCCTAGTGTCTCAGACACTTACTAAGTGGGCAAGATTGCTAATCCAGGGGTTAAGGAGCGAGATGCTCCTCCTGATGAGATAACTTTGGCCGACCAGTTGGTCCAGGGCCTTGGGTTTGTCTGCGAGTCAGACATGGATACTATTCCCCTGCTGTCAAAAGCTTTGGTTTATGCAGTAGCAATACGCCACCTGATCTGGCTAAAGGGCTGGTCTGCAGACCAGACCTCCAAGAAAGCCCTGTTAGATCTGCCTTTTAAGGGCGACAGACTTTTTGGGGCCTCTCTGGATGACACCAAGGATGCCACAGGAGGTAAAAGCACTTTGCTTCCTCAAACTAGCAAGGGTAGGGGCCACGCCAAGGGCAAGGGCCCTCCTTTACTGCATGCAAGCGTTTTTTTCGTCCCCCTAGGGCGACAGGGAAAATACCCCAGGCCGACAAGGCGCCTGCCCAAGGACAAAAGCGTCCTTGGTCCCGCAAACCCAACAAGCCTGCGGACAAATCTGCGTCTGCATGAAGGTCCGCCCCTACCCAGCTCTCGGGTGGGGGGACGTCTTTGCAAATTCTCCACTCAGTGGACAGCTCTAGTCTCCGACAGGTGGGTTTGCAAAGTAATCTCCTCAGGCTACAAGATGGAATTTCTCTCTTGTCCACCGGACAGATTCGTCACCTTCAATCTCCAGCTACTACCGACCCGTCTGGAGACCCTGTATGGGGCGGTCCAGGGTCTGCTGGAACGCGGGGTAGTTGTTCTAGAACAGGAACGGGGTCAGGGTTTTTACTCAAATCTGTTCATTGTGCCGAAGAAGGATGGGGTTCGGCCAATCTTGGATCTCAGGGCCCTCAATTGCTTTGAAGGTACAAAGATTTCGGATGGAGTCCGTTCGATCTGTAGTCACGGCTCTCCATCCGGGGGACTTTATGGCCTCCTTGGACATCAAGGACGCATACCTGCATGTCCCCATATACTCCAGACACCAGAGGTTTCTGCGATTTGCAATCAGGAAGAACCACTATCAGTTTGTGACCCTCCCGTTTGGCCTTGCTTCAGCACCCAGGACGTTCACCAAGGTGCTCGCTCCGATTCTGGCACTTCTAAGACAGCGGGGTATCGCTATCATGGGCTACTTGGATGACCTTCTATTGAAGGCCCCTTCAAGCTCAGAATTAGAGGTAAGCGTGTCCATTACCTGTCAGACTCTAAGACTGTGGTTGGATACTAAACACGCAAAAGTCAGTATTGGTGCCCACTCAATGACAAGTGTACCTGGGGTTGATTCTGGATTCCTCAGAGGCAAAGGTATTCCTCCCGGTGGAGAAGTTGCAGACCCTCCGGGCTGCAGTACGGCAGCTGACTTCCAGGAATTGGTCGTCACTCCGTTTTTGCATGCGAGTGTTAGGCTTCATGGTAGCCTCCTTCGAGGCGGTCCCAGATGCTCAATACCACACTCGAGTGTTACAGAAGGAAGTTTTGTCCAGATGGAACAGATGTCCATCATCTCTGGATTATCAAATCCGAGTGAGCCACCTAGTCAGGAGATCCCCAGTATGGTGGCTGACAGCACCGGCTCTAATGGCCGGGAAGTCATTTCTTCCGGTTTACTGGATAGTGATCACGACGGACGCCAGCCTTACAGGTTGGGGGGGAGTCTGGGGTGTTCAGTCGTGGCTAGGTAGCTGGACCCCAGAGGAAGCCCTCCTGCAGATCAATGTCCTGGAAATCTGGGCGATCAGGCTGTGCCTCTTCAAATGGCCTCAGAGGCTGCAAGGGCGTCCAGTCAGGATCCAGTCAGACAACGCCATAGCAGTGGCATATGTCAATCAAGGAGGAACAAGAAGCTCAGCTGCAGCATTGGAGGTTGCTCGCATCCTGAAGTGGGCGGAGAAGAGCGTACCGGCACTGTCGGCCGTGTACATTCCGGGTGTGGAAAACTGGCAGGCGGACTACCTGAGCTGCCAGATGCTGGACCAGGGAGAATGGTCCTTACACCCGGAGGTGTTCCAACTCCTCTGCCAAAGATGGGGCACACCAGACGTAGATCTTCTGGCTTCCCGACTCAATCGGAAGGTATTGAGGTTTTTGGCCCGGTCAAGAGACCCATGGGCAGACGCAACGGACGCGTTGGTGGCATCGTGGGGTCAGTATCGGATAATCTATGCCTTTTCTCCCTTAAGGCTCCTTCCTCTTCTGCTCCGCAGAGTGGAGGCAGAGGGAATTCCAATGATCCTAATCGTTCCAGATTGGCCTCAGCGTCCTTGGTACGCCGATCTAGTACGTCTGGTAGCAGACATCCCCTGGCGCCTACCACTATGGAAGGACCTGCTATCGCAAGGTCCCATACTCCATCCTGCTTTACGGTCACTGACTTTAACGGCATGGCTGTTGAGAACCAGGTACTGAGAGACCGGGGCCTGTCAGATTCAGTAATCTCTACTATGAGAAGTGCTTGGAAACCGTCCTCTAGGAAGGTTTATCACCGCACTTAGAAGGCCTACATCTCCATGTGTGAGGAAATGAAATGGCATCCGCGTACTTATTTGGTTTCCAGATTTCTGCTGTTTTTACAGCATGGGGTGGACCAAAGGCTTGCCTTAAGTACGATTAAGGGACAGATATCTGCCCTGGCTGTCTTTTTTTTTTTTTTTTCAGCGACCCCTGGCGGCTCACTCTCTCATGAGTACATTTGTGCAGGGGGTTCGACATGTGGCCCCTCCGGTCTGTCCCCCGCTACCTCCGTGGGACTTGAACCTGGTCCTCTCGGTGCTTTAGAAGGCACCGTTTGAGAATATTAGAGATATTCCCCTGTTGACACTTTCTCAGAAGGTGGTCTTTTTGGTGGCTGTTACGTCAGTTAGACAAGTCTCTGAGCTGGCAGCCTTGTCCTGCAAGGCTCCCTATTTGATTTTCCATAAGGATAAGGTGGTGCTGCGGCCGCAGCCTTCCTTTCTTCCGAAGGTCGTTTCGGCTTTACATCTCAACAAAGACATTGTACTTCCATCCTTGTGTCCTCATCCGTCGAATCCTAAGGAGTCGGGGTTGCATTCCTTGGACGTTGTCCGAGCTTTGAGAGTATACCCATCTGCTACTTCCCTGTTCCGGAAGTCAGACTCACTGTTTGTTTCGGTGGCTGGTCCCAAGAAGGGCCAAGCAGTCTCGTCGGCCACCATCTCTAGGTGGATCCGACAGCTAGTAATCCAGATTTACGCCTTAAAGGATCAAGCGCCCCCCTTCCCGGTCACGGCGCATTCGACCAGGGCAATAGGTGCCTCTTGGGCTTTCCGACATCAAGCGTCTGTTTCCCAATTATGTAAAGCGGCGACTTGGTCGTCCGCTCACACTTTCACAAATTTCTACAAGGTTGATGTAAGTGCATCTTCGGATGCCTCTTTCGGCCGCAAAGTTTTGCAGGCGGCTGTTTAGAGTTGCAACTCCTCCGTTGGAGGAGTGCTGTTTTGTGTTTGGGGTGAAGTTTATTTTTATGCTGTTACCACCCCTCGTTTTTTCTCTGACACTGCTTTGGGACGTCCCACTTTGTCAATAGAGAAGCTGTGTCGGTCCATGGACGAAAGAGTAAATAGGATTTTTTACTCACCGTAAAATCCTTTTCTCTGAGTCTATGGACCGACACAGCACCCACCCCTCCTTTTAAGTTTGTACTGCTTTTTGACGAACTGATCTGCGAAGATGCAGACTGAGGGGATATACCAGAGGGTCCGCCCCCTGGGTGGTACTGTAGAAGGTGTGATGCAACACTTTTTACAAGTTTTCTGCCTAGTCACTCCTTATTAACGGATAATACCCACTTTGTCAATAGAGAAGCTGTGTCGGTCCATGGACTCAGAGAAAAGGATTTTACGGTGAGTAAAAAATCCTATTTTTTAACAGTTTATTTTTATCAATTTACAAAATGCAAAGTGAGTAAACACAAGAAAAATTCTAATTCACTATTTGGTGTGACCACACTTTGGCTTCAAAACAGCACTACTTCTTCTAGTTACACTTGCACACAGGTTTTGAAGGAACTCAGCAGGTAGGTTTCTGCAAACATCTTGGAGAACTAACCACAAATCTTCTGTGAATATAGGCTGCCTCAAATCCTTCTGTCTCTTAATGTAATCCCAGACAGACTATATGATGTTGAGATCTGGGCTCTGTGGGGGCCAAACCATCTCTTCCAGGACTCCTTGTTGTTGTTTGCACTGAAGATAGTTCTTAAGGCAGAGCTCCACCCAAACGGAGAAGCTGTGCTTGTCTGCCTTCTCCCCCCCCCCTCCACTGCCACATTTGGCACCTTTTTGGGGGGAGGAGGTACCTGATTTAGACTGGTACCAGCTCCCACTTTCGGCTCAGTTCGCAGCAGCAGAGTCAGCCGGAAGTTCACCCTCCTGCCCCGTGGCCGACCCATTCAGAGCGCAGTGCGATTCGCACATGCGCAGTAGGAAACTGGCTGTGAAGCCCCAAGGCTTCACTGCTGGTTTCCCTTAGCTGAGATGGCAGCACCTGCACCCGAAAGCAGATTCAAGAATTGGCTTGGGTGAGGACACCACTGGATGTCTGGACAAGCAAGTGCCCGAATAGTAAAAGTCAGCAGCTACTTGTAGCTGCTGTCTTAATTACTGGGGGGGGGTGTCTCTTTAATGACATTGGCTGTAAGTTTGGGGTTGTAGGCCTGCTGCAAAATATATTTGAGGCCAATCACACGCCTCCCTGATGGTATGGCATGATGAATAAATATCTGCCTGTATTTTCCAGCACTGAGGACACCATTGATCTTCATCAAAACTTCAACTCAATTTGCAGAAATGCAGCTGCAAATCTGCAAGGTCTGACCCCCCTTCCTAAACCATACCAGACCACATGCCCTCAATATTGGGGGGGGGTGGGTACCTTGCCCAGGAGACCCCCCTGTGGCAAAGCACCTTTTACCCATGTTGATGAGAGGGCTCTTCTCCCGCAACCCTGGCCCGGTGATTGTGGCGGTAATCGGGCAGGGGGCTTATTGCAACCTAGAAAGGGGCATCCAGATACCAACACCCCCCCCTTTCTCCTGGAAGAGGATCATGTTGGCGGTCAGCAGGTTTTCTATTTTTGGTTGGCGAGTGTTGGGCATCACAATTTAGCGTAGATTTACATCGCTGGACAGCGTGATTTGACATTTTTATTTTATTAAAGAGTCAAAAACGGATTAATTTGTTTTTGTGAATGAACAGGGCTACTCTTTCCCTCTTACTCATTTACAGGTGGGGGTGTCGTGCCTGGGTACCCCCTATTAGTAAAGGGGCCTTCCAGTTTCCAACAAGCCCTGTTTAGACCCCTACAATCCTGGCCATTGTCTTCCTCAGCATGGGGACAAGGTGCTTTGCCAAGGGGGATTTGCCCTGGCAAGCTAACTCACCATGTTGAGGTCATGTGGATAAAAAGGGGGGGGGGGTGCAAGTTCATCTTACCCTTCCTTTTCTTTAAAGTTTATCTAAAACCATATTTTGGATAGAGTGGGCAAGGGTCTGTTTTTATGATCAGCTTACTGTGTTGATGGGGGAATGGAGTGATGTTTTTTCTTTCTCGTACATCACGGGACACAGAGCGACAGTCATTACTATGTGGGTTATATAGATACCTTCAGGTGCTGGCACTGGCAACTTCCAAAACCGGAAGTACCCTCCCCTATATAAGCCCCTCCCATCCGGGAGTACCTGTTTTTTGCCAGTGTCTAAGGTGTTGGCCAAGAAGTAACATGTGTTTTTCACTGAGCTTGCGTACAGGTTCTTTTGGGCCTCAGTAAGCTATTCCAGATCCGACCAAAAAAGCTTCATAGCTAAACGGTCGGTACCCGGGCCTTGCAAAGAGAAGAGCAAGGTTTTGCCTGTAATGCCTCTCTTAGGAGGGCTGGACCCTGGGATCCAGAGCTCTGGTCATACCCACGACCAAGATGTTTTCTGTGCAGGGTGCTATACAGGTCCAGGGGAGTGGAATCCTTGGGAACCCAGTCCCTGAAGGTTTAATTACAATGCCTGCCGTGATAGGTGAAGTTTGGGCTTCTGTGGACCAAACAGAGTCCTGCGGCGAGGAAAAGGTAAGTGGGGGCCCTCAGGAACTTGGTTCTATTGGGGGACCCCAAGCCTATTTTGTCTTTCTGCCTGTTACCTAAGGTATTCCCGCTAATATTCTGTGCATGCCTGTTACTACTGAGAAAATGTAAAAATTTTAATAGTAGGCAAGAAAAAAAACAAAAAAATGTAAGACCGCGGTACCTGTGTTAAACACTAGAGGCCGCTATGGTTCTTTTTCTTGTAATGTGGATTTTTTTCTTCCAAAATCAAATCCAGGCAGTTGGTAAGTTCTCTTTGGGAAGCTGTCTCCTCTGCCCTGTTGCTGCGCTCATCCATCCCCGGGCCCTGCGGCAGGGACCCTGGCTCCCATCTAGCTCCTTATTTTTCAAAAAAGGTGCCGAAGGCGCACGTGCCCGCGCACGTGCGCGTGCACGCGCCTCTCTATATAGAGGCGATCTGGAAAAAGGGGCGGAGCGGGTGGATGACGCTCGGTGTGCGCCGCGGCGCTACTGCGCATGTGCGGGCGTCCAGCATGTTTAAAGGCACAGCTGGCTATTGAAGTACACAGACAGAGCTAGCAACAGTAAAAAGGCACACAGAGGCGGTTGATGCAGGCATCCCCTAGAAAGGCACGTTAGTAGACACCAACTGTTGTATAGCAGCAATTGTGCTAGACTATTCTCAGTAAAAGTGGTGTATTACGGCTGGAATACCTCAGCTTTGGGCTTAGGAATATGCCGTCCAGAAGCTCTGGAACTGAATCTTCCAGGAAGCGAAGGGGGTCTCATCGGGCTCTGAGGATCTTGGGCATGCTTCTGCTGCACCAGTCTCCACTGAAAATTCAGAGGTAAGTGACCGTAGAGACCCCGCAGGGGTACTTGGTACTGTGGCTGTCCTCAGTTCACCTGCTCCTGTGTATGTAACAGAGGAGGTTTTTTCCTCAGCTCTGGGAGGATTAGAGAGAGATTGTCAACATTGATCGCTGCCTCCCTGTCACAGGGAAAGCACGCCCGATCTCCGTCTCCTCCTTCAGAGTGCCTGTTAGCAGAGCAACAGTCCCATACAGGGATCGACCTGCCTGAAGGGGATCAGGATGAGGTTGATTCTGTTATAGGGGAATCAACAGTGGAGGAACCTTTCTCAGCATCTCAAGCTGAAAGATTATGGGTTCAGTCTCTGACTAACATGGTCCGATCAGCATTTAAAATGCACCTTGCGGAACCATCAACCACTACTGTCTCCTCGTTGGGGTCGCTAGAAGCCCCCAGACTGTCTGTTCTTTTCCGCTTCACCCTTTACTGGAAGGGCTCATTTACCAGGATTGGGAACATCCTGAGAAAATATTTACTCCCCCCAAGAGATTTCCGGTGGTCTATCCCATGGAGGATAAGTTCATCAAAAAATGGAAGGTCCCTACAGTGGACGCAGCCATCTCTTGTGTGTATAAATCACTGACATGTCCAGTGGATAATGTCCAAATGTTCAAGAACCCAATAGATAAAAAATTGGAGTCCTTATGAAAATCTGCTTTTTTCTACAGCAAGCTTGGTGACACAACCAGCAGTGGGGTCTGCCAACCAGTGAAGGATCAGTTGAAACAGGTCTTAAGGGACTTGCCAGAGCAGCAGGCCCTTGCCCTGGCTGATCTACCTAGAGCCTTATGCTTTGCGGTTGACGCCATAAAGGATTCAATCCATCAGGCCTCCCGCCTTACGCTGTCTGTAGTACATATGCGTAGGCTTCTATGGCTCAAAAACTGGTCTGCTGAAGCTCCCTGTAAAAAATGGCTGGTTAGCGTCCCATTTCATGGTGAACGCTTATTCAGGGAAGACCTGGACAAATATATCCAGAAAATTTCCAGCGGTAAAAATACACTCTTGCCGGTTAAAAACAGAGTTAGAGGTCCCTCTTTTAAGAGGCCTGCTTCTCCAGTCCCTGGGGCATCGGCTGTGAAACAGTCAAATCCCGGGGGTAAAAATCAGGGACAATCGCAGGGTAATGAGAAACCCTGGGTCAGGAGAGGTACAAAACCTCCCCCAAAGTTAAATTCATTGAAGGGTTGCCCCCACTCAGTCGGGTGGGGGGAAGACTCCAGTTGTTCGCAGAGACCTGGCGGGACACGATCAGAACAGATAGGTGCTCTCCGCAGTATGTTTGGGATTGGAGTTGAAAGACTCTCCTCCTTCCCATTTTTTGAGGTCAAACGTGCCAAGGGATCCCCGGAAGAGAGAGTCCCTCCTGTTGGCACTAGAACAACTATTGCTCCAAGGAGTAATTAGGGAGGTTCCCCTGGAAGAATGGGGGTTCGGGTTTTACTCAAACCTCTTTACAGTCCCGAAGCAAACGGGGACGTGAGGCCCATATTAATTCTAAAAGGGCTAAACAAATTCCTGTATATCAGGACTTTCCGGATGGAGTCGATCCGATCGGTGGCCACTGCCCTACAAGGGGAGGAATGGTTAGCCGCGATCGACATCAAAGATGCTTATTTGCACATTCCCATCTTTCCAGTCCACCAAAAATTTCTACGCTTTGCAGTAGAAGGGCGCCATTTTCAGTTCAGAGCCTTACCGTCGGTCTGGCCACAGCACCACGAGTGTTTACAAAAATTCTGGCCCTTTATTGGCCAATCTAAGAACACAAGGTGTAATAATGGCATATCTAGATGACTTGTTGCTGATAGACCACTCAGTGAAAAAACTAGAAGTGGTCGTTCACAAGACAATCAAGTATCTGGAATCTCACGGTTGGATTATCAACCGAGACAAGTCAGCCCTAAAACCAGTCAAAAGTCTGGAATACTTGGGGCTAAGGCTGGATTCAGGCCAGAGAAAAATATTCTTGCCTCGAGAAAAGGTGTTGTCTTTGAGAGATTTGATCCACCTAGTGGGTACAAAAAGACAGCCGTCCATACGCCTGGGCATGAGGCTGCTGGGAAAAATGGTGGCATCATTCGAAGCAGTACCCTACGGTCAATTCCATTCAAGGAATTTGCAAAGGGCCATACTGTCAGCCTGGAACAAGAAAGTTCAGGCCCTAGACTTACCAATGTCCTTGTCCCCTTCCGTTCGCAAGAGCCTCCGTTGGTGGTGGGTTCCCCAGAATCTGGAAAAAGGAAAATCCTTCAGTCCGATTTCTTGGAAGGTGGTCACTACAGATGCCAGCCTTATAGGCTGGGGAGCAGTACTGGAGCAATGGTCTCTCCAGGGCAGATGGTCGGATGCAGAAAAAGCCCTGCCCATCAATCTCTTAGAGATACGAGCAGCCCGGTATGCCCTAGTAGCATGGACATCCAAACTCCAAGGGTCCCCTGTCAGAATTCAAACAGACAATGCCACAGCAGTGGCATATATCAATCATCAGGGTGGCACCAGGAGTCGTGCAGCCCAGAGGGAAGTAAATTACATCCTGAAATGGGCAGAAAGATATGTCCCAGCCATATCCGCGGTATTCATTCCAGGAGTGGAGAATTGGAAGGCGGACTTTCTAAGTCGCCAACAATTATGCCCAAGGGAATGGTCCCTTCACCCCGAGGTTTTCCGGACAATATGTCAGCGGTGGGGAACACCGGATGTAGATCTGCTAGCATCCAGATTCAACGCAAAGGGGACAGGTTTGTCTCTCGGACAAGGGATCCCCTAGCTTGCGGCTCGGATGCCCTAGTGTTCCCTTGGGATCAGTTCAAGCTGATATATGCATTCCCACCGCCACAATTGTTACCTCGATTACTCCGCAGAATCAGGGTAGAAAAGAAACCAGTGATTCTGGTGGCTCCAGCGTGGCCCCGAAGAGCATGGTACGCGGAGATTGTAAAAATGTCAGTGGGGAGTCCTTGGACTCTCCCACGTCGTCCGGACCTGCTTTCACAAGGACCGATATACCACCCTTCCTTACCAGCCCTAGGTTTGATGGCCTGGCTATTGAAGCCCACATTCTAAAAAAGAGAGGGCTCTCTAATCCTGTGGTATCTACCATGATCAATGCCAGGAAGCCGGTATCCAGGCAGATCTACTATAGAATCTGGAAGGCGTACATCGCGTGGTGTGAGGCCAAGAAATGGCATCCACGTAAGTACGTAATAGGTAGGATTCTGGACTTCCTACAGTGGGCTGTAGATAGGAAGCTTGCCTTGAGTACTATCAAGGGTCAGATTTTGGCCTTGTCAATATTTTTTCAAAGGCCCTTGGCTTCGCATTCACTAGTCAAAGCCTTTATACAAGGAGTGATGCGTATTAGTCCTCCGGTTAATATTCCCATATGTCCATGGGATCTAAACCTGGTTCTGTCGGTTCTACAGAAACAACCATTTGAACCATTACAGCATATTTCCTTGGTTCTTCTCACCAGGAAATTGATCTTTCTAGTAGCCATTTGTTCGGCTAAAAGAGTGTCGGAATTAGCAGCTATGTCCTGTAAAGAGCCATATCTGGTTATCCATAAGGACAGAGTAGTGTTACGTCCTCATCCAGCCTTTCTTCCTAAGGTGGTATCGAGGTTTCATTTGAACCAAGATGTGGTTCTTCCTTCTTTTTTTCCCCAAACCTAGTTCGGTAGAGGAAAAGTTATTGCATTCTTTGGATGTAGTAAGAGCAGTTAAAGCTTATCTAAAAGCCACTGCTCAGATTCGCAGAACGGATACTTTGTTTATTCTGCCGGAAGGCCCCAGAAAGGGTCAGGCAGCGTCAAAATCTACTTTAGCCAAGTGGATTCGACAGGTAATAATGCAAGCCTATGGCTTGAGAAGGAGACCGCCTCCGTTCAAAGTTAGGGCGCACTCCACGAGAGCAGTTGGAACTTCATGGGCAGTGCATCACCAGGCCTCCCTGGCTCAGGTCTGTAAGGCCGCAACATGGTCTTCAGTACACACGTTTACTAGGTTCTACCAGGTGGACGTTAGAAGTCAGGAGGATGTCGCCTTTGGGCGCAGTGTGTTGCAGGCCGCAAAAGATCCTCATGTCTGATAGCGCTCAGCTTATGTATGGTGTATCCCCCCCCTCATTGGGCATTGCTTTAGGACATCCCACATAGTAATGACTATGTCGCTCTGTGTCCCGTGATGTACGAGAAAGAGAAAATAGGATTTTTATAACAGCTTACCTGTAAAATCCTTTTCTTGGAGTACATCACGGGACACAGAGGTCCCACCCCTCTTTTGGGGACACTTATTGCAATAAGTGTCCCCAAAAGAGGGGTGGGAGCTCTGTGTCCCGTGATGTACTCCAAGAAAAGGATTTTACAGGTAAGCTGTTATAAAAATCCTATTTTTTCCTTCAACCTGTGCTTGAAGAACAGAAAATTGTATAATGTATGGCTTGCTTTAGATACATCATAGAATCTCATGTTTATAGCCAGTGGGAGCTAGCTAGATTAGCTATATAAGGAGTAATACCAAGTGTAATAATCTTTGTAAATTGTCACTAAAATGTCTGATTTTTTTTTTTTCTCCCTTGCTGCACATTTTTGCCCTTTCCAATGTATTGAAACAAATGTTATTGTTAAGATGTCCAGAGATGGTTTGGTTTTTAAATGACAAATACATTTTCAGCCGTGTGGGAGACTCGCCAATCATCGGAGCTGGATCCTATGCAGACAGTTCAGTGGGAGGAGCAGCTGCTACAGGAGATGGCGATACCATGATGAGATTTTTACCAAGGTAAACCAAACTGAATAGGTTAGTGCCGCTAGTGGTAGTAAATTCCTGCATTCGATTTTTACATACAGGTAAGATTATCGTAAAGCTTGCCAGTACATAAAATGAAAACGTGCAGCGTTTGGAAGATATTCTTGTGAGCAGCAGCCAGTGACGTCACCGGCGCATGCGCTCTGAAGGAACGACATACCCGTGCTGTTCAGAGCTCTGTGCCGTGGCCAAGACTCCAGTGTGCATGCACTGGAGCAACGTCATCGCGGCTCAGCCATTCAAGCAGCTGCAGCCCGCAAAGTCAGAAGGAAGACCGAGTAAACATGGAAGCCATGATGGCTTCCCGGCCACCCGCCTTGTCACTCAGGAGCCGATGCCGCGATGTCCGCCATGCACCCGCTATTGCGCATCACAGAGCAAGGACGTGGATCTGTGTGTAAACACACAGATCCACATCCTTTCAGGGGAGAGGAGACTGATCGTGTGTTCCTTGTATATAGGAACACCAATCAGTCACCTCCCCCAGTCAGTCCCCTCCCCCCACAGTTAGAATCACTCCCTAGGTAACACAACCCCTTGATCGCCCCTAGTGTTAACCCCTTCCCTGCCAGTGACATTTATACAGTAATCCGTGCATATTTATAGCACTGATCGCTGTATAATTGTCAATGGTCCCAAAATAGTGTCAAAAGTGTCCGATCTGTCTGCCGCAATATCAGTCCTGACAAAAATCGAAGATCGCTGCTATTACTAGTAAAAAAAAAAAAAAAACAATAAAAAAAATACCATTAACCTATCCCCTATTTTGTAGGTGCTATAACTTTGCGCAAACCAATCAATATACGCCTATTAAGATTTTTTTTTATTTTTTTTTACCATATGTAGAAGAATACATATTGGCCTAAACTGAGGAAGAAATTTGTTTTTGTTTTTTTTAAAAATTGGGATATTTATTATAGCAAAAAGTAAAAAAATATTGTGCTTTTTTTCAAAATTGTCTATTTTTCTGTTTATAGCGCAAAAAAATTAAAACCACAGAGGTGATCAAATACCACCAAAAGAAAGCGCTATTTGTGGGGAGAAAAATTATCAAAATTTCATATGGGTACAATGTTGCATGACCGCGCAATTGTCATTCAAAATGTTACAGCGCGGAAAGCTGAAAATTGGCCTGAGCAGGAAGGGGGTGAAAATGCCCTGTATTGAAGTGGTTAATGTGACCCTGTGACAATTTTTTTTAAATTTATGTAAAAGCGTAGGAAAATCCAAGTATTTTTTTTTTTTTTTTCATTTCATTCCATAACTTCTTTTTTATTAAAGATTTACAGTACAGACTATACAATAGAAGCGCAGTACAGGCTCATGACAAGAACATTTACAGCAGGTAATGCAAAATACGGAAGAACATAAATTGATAAAGCGAAGAGATAAGGTGTTGCAGAGGAATCAGAGTTTCTTTACTTGGCATGGAAAAAGTATTTTAAATGCTTATCTTTTTCCAATGTGTTTTCTTTTTCCACAAATGATTTTCTTTTGACTTGCAACATGCCTCTGACCTACCAACCAAATTGACTATTTCAAAAGAATCAATTGCATAGCACAAAATCGTCTCTCCTTGCACATCATAGCCCTCTTCTCTTCAGGGGGTGTTTAATTGCACTCTGTGCTGACCCAGCTACTCAACCCCTCCCATCACCTCCATACATATCTTTTTTATGTAGCAGCCAGGGAGGAGGGAAGAAGCATGTTATAAGTTTTCTGACATCACATCTAAGACAACGGCACCCAGCAGCAGTTTTAGGGTTTTTGGATGTCCATAAAAGGGAGGCTTTTACAGGTAAATAATATGCATAAAATTAATGCACGTACGGTATAATATGGGGAAAATTTTGAAATGAATATCCTGGTGACAGCAGATGTGACCAGATGCCTGTATTAGTCATACAAGTATTGCTAGAGGAATTCTTGTGCAGCATTTTCTTCAGGACCTGTAAAGAAGATCTTCTAAAAAAATGACCGGTATTTGACCACATTCCAGCAAGTCTGATCATTTTAGCTTTACGTTAATTTATATTCTACACTGGGAAAGAGCCAGAAATCACTTTTTTGAAATGCAATTGTATTTTTTTTCCAGTATTTCATTTGTATTTGAGTAGAAGCAGTTCACCATGTTCTGCAGCTAATTCTCATACAAGTTCTCATGTGCAGACAAAGCTAAGCTGTCACTATGACAGGCATAGTATATCCTGCTGCCCGTTTCTGTTCCATGGGCTTTTATGACCATTAAATAGTGTGGCCAGCTTAATGTACACACATTTATTTGGAGGTGCTGACCCTGTACCCATATATACAGCACAGGGGCAGATCCAGAGTCTAGTCTTGGGAGGGGCACTGCCAGAAAATGTTTTGCGGGCAATTTAATCAGGGAAATGGTTGTTATGGTGGCTGAATGATTGAAGCGCATTATTTCTATTACATTTATATAAAATTAAATAGTTCAACTCACCATAATGCAGAATCAGTGGGAGCCCTGAGTGTGTCACTTGCCACGTCGCCTGGCCCCGGTCGATGCAGATTGTCCCTTTACACGTCACCTGCCACACGTTGCAGATTGTCCCTTGCCACATCACCTGCCACACGTTGTGAATTGTCACTTGCCTGCTACAATTGTCACTTTCTGTGTCACTTTCCTGCTATGGTGGGGATTGTCACTTGCTGTGTCCCAGAGTGAAGTCAGACAGCAGAGTGATGATGTAATCTCTCTGCTGTGCTCACGGCTGCCTGCACAGAGGGTGAAACTGCAGGGATGCATGGCGGGTGCTGATTGGCCAGCTGCCCACCGAGCTGCCAGCCCGACCGCTCACCCACCGAGCTACCCGCACTTTAACCCGTCCGCCGAGCTGTCAGCTAGCTCACCCGCCCGCAGAGCCACCCGCAACAAATTTCTTGGGGGGGGGGGGGGTGGCGGCAATTGCCACGTGCCCCCCCCCCCCCCTGGATCCGCTCCTGATACAGGATCTCCTACAAGCATATTTGTGGATTATGTCTGACATATGGCAAGGTGATGAAATGTCTCCATTATATTTTAAAATAAACCTATCATGAGAGAAATATTTCTGACCTTTCCGGTAATCAGATGACCTAGATCACTGTCCCTCTTGCCTCAATGCTTTTACTTACTTTTGACTTTCCTTATTTAAAGTAGTATTAAATCCAAGACGAAAAACATAATATATTGCAGCTTACCAATCATTAGATGTGGTGGCTGCAGCAGTTTTATTTTCTGTTTTCCCCAGGTAATCTGGCCAGTCACACACCTCCTGTATTAGTGAGACACAACTCTGGAGGAATGAACATAGGAGGCACAGCAGACAGCAGCATTGTCAGTCTGGGGGAAGGGTAGTGTTAAATGTATTAGAACAGGGGTCTCAAACTGGTGGCCCTCCAACTGTTGCAGAACTACAATTCCCATGAGGCGTTGCAAGGCTGACAGTTACAAGCATGACTCCCATAGGCAGAGGCATGATGGGACTTGTAGTTCCGCAACAGCTGGAGGGCCGCAGGTTTGAGACCCCTGTATTAGAAGATTTAGATACCAAACTGAAGCCAAACTCAAGGTCCCACTTTATAAGCAGTTACAGCAAACCGTTTTTTGTTATTTTTTTCCCTTTGGGATAAAGGTTTTGGGTAAATAAATAAATAAAAAGTTGATAATTTTAATCACCCCTGCCAGTGTTGGGTAGTTTGTCTCATCCATGTAAACTCATACTTTCTGCTGGAGAGTTTGTGCTGTGAAAAAAATACTTGCTGGCTGGATCACCAGATGAAAATAGAAGAAAGCCTAAAAAGTAAACTAATACAGCCTTACATCTAAGAATTGGCAAGCTGCATTATAATGTTTGCTTTTGGCTTTAGTGCTGCTTTAAATACTTATGGGCCAGTGACTCAAACTGATGAAGCAAGAGGGTCACCCAAGCAAGTGGTATTTTCAGATCTGCAATGGCAGCCCCATATTTTTCAGGTAGGTTTACTTTGCATGTTTTCCCAGCCCATGTCTTGTAGAAAGATGAACATATTAAGAGATTACAACAAAGAGAAAGTAGCCCATGGGACTTTAAATAAGGCAAGCATGGGGGCCAACAAAGTACAGTAAAACATAGTAACATTGTTTAGTGAAACCTGAGTAAATACATAGACATAAAAGCCAAGGTATTAGCATGATGATAAATTGCTTGAAAAACATGCACATTTTGTTATATACAATGTTAGAGTTGTACTAGCATCTATAACAAGGGGGACCCACTGTGGCTGTGCCCTGTCATGCACCACACACCAAGTAATTAATATTTTACTAGCAGCACTGGATCCACTGCATCATCCCCGCTCTCTCTCATCGTGTCTCTCGCAACCCCCCCTCTGTCATCCCTTGTGTCCCTCTCTCTTACCCCCCTCTCCCACACACTCTCTATCTCCTCTCTCCCCCTCCTCACCCCTCTTTCTCTCTTTGACTGGCTCTGCCATAAGATATAGAATCTAAAAGTTGGGTGTAAAATATATATATATATACAGTGTGTATATATATATATATATATATATATATATATATAATATATATTATACACACACACACACAGTTGTGCTCATAAGTTTACATGCCCTGGCAGAATTAGATTTTTTGGCCATTTTTTAGAGCATATAAATGACACAAAAACATCTAATTAGGCGGTCGCTTAAGGCTTCGCACTCACAGGGGCCTCGCGGCCGCCTAATTTGCCTGTGCTCGATCACTGTGGACTGACCACCTGTAAAAGGCGTGCAGGCAGCCATAGGGGGCCCTAAAGCAGCTGAGGTAGCTGGGCTGCTCCTTCAACCCGCTCCGCTCACCTGGCCTCTCCACGGCTGGCCAGCTGCCTATTTGGGTCAGCAGACGGGCCAGGCAGCAGAAACTATCCAGATGCCCTATGACTGTCTGTGAAGGGGAAGGAGGAGCTTCGATGGATAGATCCCATCCCAGCGCCTGCTGCAGCCTGGCTGACCGCCCAGAGAGAAAGTGAGTGCCTGGCCGTGCAGCCCTCCTGTGTGCCTGGATAGGAGGAGCGGTGGGGACAGCACTGCTGCATATAGAGGAATTGATACAGTATTTCCATATTCCTTCTACAGCCGCTGAATGCCCCCTTCTTCTGCGGCCATTCTCCCAAGGCACAGAGGAAAATCCTAGAGGGGTTGTCATCTTGCTGGGTCCCAGATGTTGTATTGGCTGCATATGTCTGATGGGTGAGGAGGGTGCCCTGGAAGTGGTGCTGATCGCTTGTGTGCTAAATACATGCATCTTTCTGCAGCCATTTTTACCTTTTTTAGCATTTTTTTACCAATTGTGGGCGTGAGTGGGGCCTCTTGTCTAAATTTTGCCTAAGGCCTCATAAAGCCTAGAGCTGCCTCTGCCCCCTTCCACCGGGGTCATGTGCCCCACACAATTCTGTACACTGGATAATACACTGGCACCCATGCACACCACCTGCGCACAAACCTGCTGCCAGTGAACTGTCAGTCACAGACCCAGAAATGGCATGCTCCCAGTGAATAGTCACAGCAACAACTGACCTTGTTAGTGACTAACCAAGCTGTAAGGGTGACAGACCTGGTACTTGCACTAAAACAAATCCGCAATGGCAGCTCTATTTTGTTTTATACTTATGCAAAGTAGTTCTCCTTAGCAGGTTCTTGAAGACTAACATGTTGCTCATTTAACACATGAGTGGAGTAGTGACCATTACCCTTTTATAAAAAGCTGGTTACTTTGACACAAATCTGTATTGTGCATGGTCTGATGCATGAAAAGGGTGCTAACAAGATTTTCTTGCTATTCATAGCACCAGTGGTCTTGTTTGATTTTCAAAACCTGAATGAGGAGATTACACCTGGAAGCTGACTGTTGTAACAAGAGCTTTTGTTTTCTAATGGATATTTTTCATAATGTGAATACCACTAGGAATGATGGAACTCCCAGGTGTTTTTTTCTATTGACTTCAACTACCTTATAATAAATATTACATTTAGGGCCAGTTCACACCAGACGCAGTTCAGTTTTTTCTGCACCAATACAGTCAGTTCCGGTCAGTTTCTGTACAGGAAAATGACTAGAACTGACTGCATTGGTGTAAATTAGAGCCATTGGAATGCATGGAAAACGCTGTGCGTGCATTTTTAGTGCAGAAAAAAAGCACACGGAACTGCGTCTGGTGTGAACTAACACTTAAAATGTAATTTCCTGTACCAGATCACAGGGCAGAGTGTAGTAGCATCAAACCTACCTCCCTTCATTGCAGACAGTGGCACATAAACCTGCATTCTCTTATGAGCATAAGTTGAATAGTGGCATTGCAAAAAGGCCAGTACACTGATGTTAGGAATGAGCTATTAGAGGGGAACCCATTAATAGGGATCACCATTATCCTAACTGCTGAAGAGCAGATCTTTGCAAGGTGGGGCGTGCCAGCCTTTGGGAATATCAACTGTTCATATTTTTTACTTTTAACTGGAAATAGACATCAGAAATCACAATGAATGCCATTCATTGGTCTACTTTTCAGTATATATAGAGTAGTATATGTTTTCTGTGATTTTTAAATAAACATTAATTTGTTATTCTTTTATTGAAGTTACCAAGCTGTGGAGAACATGAGAATGGGAGCTGACCCCACCGCTGCCTGTCAGAAAGCTATTGCTAGAATCCAGAAACACATCCCAGTGTTTTTTGGAGCTATGGTATGTGCCAACAACACAGGGAGTTATGGTAAGTTTATTAGTATACCCATTAGTATTTACATAAAATCAAGTTCAAGTCTCCTATTCTGACTGTTCATATTTTACATTTTTAGTAAGGGTGTTTTTACAGACCTTTTTTTTTTTTAAACAGTTTATTAGAAAATTGAAGATTTGCCTAACTAACGTATCAACTCTCAACTGTATTTTTACTTTGATTTGTATCCTAGTTGTGTCTCTTTATGGCCTAATTCTGATCACCAGTACCCTGCTCCCCAGAAGTTAATTATTTGAGCAACTTCTGATGAAGGCACATGTTAGTAATGTTTTTGATCGGTGGCTACAACTGCTGATCTGTGTACAGCATGTCCCAGAATGGGCAATTCTTCCATCCACCTTGTTTGGATGGAGGGATCTTTTATTTTATTTTTTTATTCAGCCCACTGGACTAACAGTATATTATTTTATCCCTGTTGGACTCCACTGTTTGGAAAGCCTTTACACTAGGAAACCAAAAAGGGTTAGTTCACCACAGATAAAAATGTGAAGGTGAAGAGACACACTCTCCACTGTATTTGCCAAGCTTTCAACACCCCTGAAGCCACCCCAGCAGTCTGGGCATTTTGAAGTCCCTGATCTTTTTTCCACTTCTCCATCAGCACAGACTAGATCATTTTTGATTTGTTAGCACCATCACCCCGGACGTAAGTACAACAGAGACCAGGGGGTTAAGGAGGGTGTCCAGTGTTACTTTTACATTATTTTTTTTTTCTGTAAAGATGAACTTGCACTTTAAAGACTCCTCCCTCACTGGAATTCTGAAAATGGTAGTTGCCTACCTATAACACTGATCCTCTGGCTTGACTACTGTGTGCAGAAATCAATGCTTATACTGCCTTACCTGCCTAGGGTTTCTCCAATAATCTTTTGGATAATATGAGTACCAAGCTAAACTGTAAAAACCCTTTTAAGACCCGTGTTCCCAAACAAAACATCTCATGTCATTACTGTTTCCTGTATTGCAACCATTTGAGTATTGTCTAATTATATATTTTTCCATATAAGAGGAGGCATTTAAGTTTGTTGCAAGATCCTTTCCAATGAGTTATGTTTAACAAGTCCCTTTAGCAAATCTGCAGAAATCCCTATTACAAATCGCTCACTGTAACGATGCATAATTATGGAACATGGCGTTTGACTCTAGCTTTGTTTTGCATAAATATATAGATAGGCCTCAAACTTCAAAGCAATCAGAGATCAGTCATTGTGCAGGATGTCTCATTAGTATGGTTTAGTTCAGCAGTGAGTACAATTTACCGATCAATAAGACTTATTAGCTTAGACTGCTTATTTCATACTTTGATCTTTTACTTCCCACAGATTCGTGTATGTGAGATTAGACTTGGAGAAGCTCATTACTCTTTAATCATTAAGTTGCAGGATCTTTTTTCAAATTACATGAATAGTTTTTGAGTTGCTTTTTACGGTTAAATATGCTATACACAGTATGGGCGTTGTGGGGGTTAAGAGGGCATTTGCTTTCCAATAGAAGAAACATTCTGGTAAACAAAATGTTACCACTAGCATAAAATGTGCTTTATATTTGTTTCTTTCCTTTGAAGAAAGGTTGAAATTAAAAGATTTACTGTCAAACGACGGCAATAAAATACTAAAGCTAAAAAATATAGTAACAGGTTTGCTGCATAGAAGGCACCATATGCAGCCTTTATTTTCCTGGTGTTCCTACAGAGAAATAAAAAAAATACATTGAGCCTAGGTTCACATCTGAGCGGTTCTGTGTTCCGCATTCATGCGGGCAGAACCTTTTCATTTGAATGGGCTGCTGCACGTCTTTCCTGCAGGAAAAAGTCCCTGAACCTTTTCTAACCACTTAAGGACCGAGCCTCTTTCTGAGATTTGGTGTTTACAAGTTAAAAACCGTTTATTTGCCAAAAAATTACTTTGAACCCCCAAACATTATATATATTTATTTTTCTAACACCCTAGAGGAAAAAAAGTAATTGCAATACTTTCTGTCACACTGTATTTGCGCAGCGGTCTTACAAGCGCAATTTTTAAATTTAAAAAATAAGACAAAAGTAAAGTTAACCCAATTTTCTTTATATTGTGAAAGATGATGTTACGCCGAGTAAATTGATACCCAACATGTCACGCTTCAAAATTGCACTCGCTTGTGGAAGGGTGACAAACTTTTACCCATAAAAATCTCCATAGGCGACGTTTAAAAAACAAATTCTACAGGGTGCATGTTTTGCGTTAGAGGAATTCTAGTGCTAAAATTATTGCTCTCGCTCTACCGATCGCAGCGATACCTCACATGTGTAGCTTGAACACCGTTTTCATATGCGGGCGCTGCTCACGTATGCGTTTCGCTTCTGCACGTTTTTGAATTATTATTTTTTGTTACACTGTTCTTTTAAAAAGTCACTTTTATTCATATTACAAAGAATGTAAACATCCCAAGACCTCAGATCTCATATTTACACTAAAATGCAATAAAAAAATAAAAATAAAAGTCTCTTCAAGAGCTATGGGCGGAAGTGACATTTTTAGATGTTGCTTCCACCCTGCAATGCTATGAAGACAGGTGGGGGCCATCTTCCCCTCCATACAAAGCCAGGGAGAGGACCCGATCGCCTCCGCTGCTACCGACGGCTCTGGCGGGAGGGGGTTTGCCCTTTCCCGCCGCCGATAAAAGTGATATCGTGGCGAATCCGCCGCAGAGACCACTTTTATCGGAAACCGGATTGCTCACTGAAGAAGAGGATACCGGGGTTATGGTAGCTAGCTGCTGCCATAACAATGATATTCTTCTTTAAAGTGCCGACATATATTGGCATGAGCCGGTCCGGAAGTGGTTAAACTGCTGCACACAAACCGCATTGCATTTTTCAGTGCATGAGGGTGCTTTCAAGAGTTAATGGCACCCCCACGCAACTTCTTAAAAGCAACACGTTTTAGTGTGCCAGCATGCAGGAATGTGTGTGATTTACACATACTACTACACCCTCACAGATGTGTACCTAGCCTAAGGCTGGCACAGTGCTAAGTGGTTAGCAATTCTGCCTAGCAACACTAGGTTCTTCGGCTTGAATCCCAAACACGGCACTACCTGCCTGGAGTTTGCATGTTCTCCCTGTGCCTGTGTGGGTTTCCTTCTACACTTCGAAATGCAGGCTGGCTCCTGTCTAAATTGGCCCTAGTATGTATGTATGAATGTGAGTTAGGGGCATTATTAGTGTGTAAGCTCCTTGAGGGCAGGGACTGATGTGAATGTATAATATACACTCACCGACCACTTTATTAGGTACACCTGTTAAATTTCTTGGTAACACAAATCTAGGCATCTAAACAAGGTGAAGACGACTTGCTAAAGTTCAAACTGAGCATCAGAAAGGGGATCTAAGTTGAACATGGCATGGTTGTTGTTGACAGACAGGCTGGTCTGAGTATTTCAGAAACTGCTGATCTACTGTGATTTTCTACTACTTTTAAAATATTTTTTTTAGTCATATTTGCCTGTAAAATCCTTTTTTTTTTTTAATACATTACGGGACACAAAGTTAGGCTAATATTCATAACCTACTGGGACGTCTCAGAGCAAATAGCCTTGAGGAGAGGGAGACACCCTGCCAACACAATGTCCTGATTGAAATGAAAGGCCGACACCACCTTTGCCAATGGATGTAATAGGACGCAACACCACCTTATGTGAGGAATTAGGTATGGTTCCCTACATGAAAGGGCCGCCAATTTTGACACCCTACTAGCTGAGGTGATGGCCATCAGGAAGGCTAGCTTGTGTGACAGCAAGACTAATGAAATTTCCTTGATAGGCTCAAATGGTTGTTTCTGTAACACAGAGCGCCAAATTTAGGTCCCAAGGACACATAGGTGACCTAATGGGGGGGGGGGGTAGCAAACGAGTTGCCCCCTGCATAAAGGTTTAGACCAGCAAATGGGAATGACAGGGTCGAAATCTGACCTCTGATTGTACTCAAAGCCAATCTGATTTCCACAGCCGACTGTAGAAAAGAGAATTCTCCCAATCACGTATTTTTGAGGATGCCATTTTCTGGCTTCACACCAAGCAATATAAGTCTTTTAGATCCTATAATAGATCTTCCTAGTGACCGTTTTTCTGCCATCCACTAGAGTAGACACCACCAGTCCTGAGATGCCATGATCCTTTAACACCCTGGCTTCAAAAGCCATATAGTCAAATTTAGAGTGTAAATTGGGGTGGAATTTGACCTTGAGACAGGAGATCTGGGCGGCGCAGAAGCGTCCATGGCCCATCTATTTCAGATCTCTGCCACCAGGATAACTGGAACCCCCCCCCCCTCTCCGAATCCTGCGCAACAAATGTGGAAGGAGAGGGATCGGGGGGGCATAAACCAGGCAGAACTGGTTCCATTGAACTATTAGAGCATTTGCTCTGACTGCCAGCAGATGCCTTGTTCGGGACACAAACTGCTGTAGCTTGTTGAACCTGGATGCCAATAGATCGACCTCTGGCCATCCCCAAAACTGGCAGATTTCCCAAAAAAACATGTTCGGTTGTAGGGACCATTCCCCTGGGCAGATCTGCTGGCGGCTGGGATAATCTGCCTTCCAGTTCTCTGCTCCCGGGAAATGGACCGCCAATAGAACCGACACGTGTCCCTCTACCCAGGTTAATATATGGTTCACCTCCTCCTGAGTTGAACAGTTCCTGGTACCCCCTGGTGGTTGATATAGGCCACTGCAGTGCCATTGTCAGACTGCCCAGGACTGTAGGGCCAGACATACCACCCGTAACTCCAGGATGTTGACAGGCAGGCTCTGCTCTTGACCATCTCCCCTGAGCTTTGAGCCCCTCTAGGGTCGCTCCCCAGCCCGAGAGACTGACATCTGTGGTCAGTACTCTCCAAGACACCGGGAGGAAGGATCTTCCCTTTTGCAGGGTCTGATCCTGCAACCACCAGCTTAGGCTTAAGCGTGCCCTGGGAGATAAGGACATGGGGTAATGCAGGGCTTGTGCTCTCCTGTCTCAAGCCGACAAGATGTCTTGTTGTACAGGCCTGGAATGGAAAGAAGTGGAATATTCTGCAATGGCCAAGCCAATCACCTGATATCAACCCATATCGTATGAGCATGCATTTCACTTACTGAAGGCAGACCTACAACCTGAAGAGCGCTGCAGTTAGAGCCTGGCAAAACATTAGAAAGGTGGAAATCCAATCTTTGGTTATGTCCATGGGTTCCAGACTTCAGGTAGTCATTGCCAGTAAAGAATTCCCCAAAAAATTATAAAAAAATGAACATTTGATTGTTTGTCCAATTAAATTTGAGCCCCTGAAAATGGGGGGACTGTGTAAAAATGGTTGCAGTTGAAATTTGTACTTGATATATTCATCTCCTTGAATTAAAGCTAAAAGTCTGCTCTTCAAATTAATTTGGATTGTTTCGTTTTAATTCTATTTTGGTGGCATACAGAGCCAAAAGTGTGAAAATGGTGCCTGTGTCCAAATATATATATATATATATATATATATATATATATATATGGACCCAAGTGTGTGTGTGTGTGTGTGTGTGTGTGTGTGTGTGTGTGTGTAAAAATCTCTCCCTCTCTCTCCAAAATTAAAGGAACACTTTGAAAACACATCAGATCTCATGCTGGATATCTATACTGATATGGACTGGGTAATGTGTTCGGAATGAAAGGATGGCACATCATTTGATGGAAATGAAAATTATCCACCTACAGAGGGCTGAATTCAAAGACACCCCGAAAATCAAAGTGAAAAAATTATGCAGCAAGCTAGTCCATTTTGCTGAAATTTCATTGCAACAACTCAAAATGGTCCTCAGTAGTTTGTATGGCCCCCAAGTGCTTGTATGCATGCCTGACAACATCAGGGCATGCTCCTAATGAGACGACGGATGGTATCCTGGGGTATTTCCTCCCAGATCTGGACCAGAGCATCACTGAGCTACTGAACATACTGAGGTGCAACCTGGCGGCACCGGATGGACCGAAACAATGTCCCAGAGGTGTTCTTTTGGATTTAGGTCAGGGGAGTGTGGGTGCCATTCAATGGTATCAATTTCTTCATCCTCCAGGAACTGGCTGCAGGCTCTCGCCACATGAGGCCGGGCATTGTCGTGCACCAGGAGGAACCCAGGACCCACTGCCAATGGCTCCAAGGATTTCATCCCGATACCTAATGGCAGTCAGGGTGCCATTGTGTGGCCTTTAGAGGTCTGTGCGTCCCTCCATGGATATGCCTCCCCAGACCATCACTGACCCACCACCAAAACCGGTCATGCTGAACAATGTTACAGCAGCATAAAGTTCTCCGTGGCTTCTCCAGACCCTTTCACGTCTGTCACATTTTGCTCAGGGTGAACCTGCTCTCATCTGTGAAAAGCATGGGGCACCAGTGGCGGACCTGCTAATTCTGGTGTTTAATGGAAAATGCCAATCGAGCTCCACAGTGTCCGGCAGTGAGCGTCGGGCCCTCAGGCCACCCCCATGAAGTCTGTTGCTGATTGTTTGGTCAGAGACATTCACACCAGTGGCCTGCTGGAGGTAATTTTGTAGGGCTCTGGCAGTGCTCATCCTGTTCCTCCTTGCACAAAGGAGCAGATACCGGTCCTGCTGCTGGGTTAAGGACCTTCTACGGCTCTGTCCAGCTTTCCTAGAGTAACTGCCTGTCTCCTGGAATCTCCTCCATGGTCTTAAGACTGTGATGGGAGACACCGCAAACCTTCTGGCAATGACACGTATTGGTGTGCAGTCCTGGAGGAGTTGGACTGCCTGTGCAACCTTTATAGGGTCCAAGTATCGCCTTGTGCTACCAGTAGTGACACTGACCCTAGCCAAATGCAAAACTAGTGAAAAACAGTCAGAAAGGATGAGTATGGAAAACAAATGTCAAGACACCTCCACCTGAAAAACCATTCCTGTTTTGGAGGTCGCCTCATTGTTGCCCATCTAGTAGTGCACCTGTTAATTTCAATTAACAGCAAAGCAGCTGAAACTGATTAACAACCCCCTCTGCTACTTAACTGATCAGATCAATATCCCCAGGAGTTCTGATTCAAAAGTTTTCCTTTAATTTTTTTGAGCAGTGTGTATGTATGTACATATATACACCCATATATATATATATATATATATATATATATATATATATACATACATACATACATACATACATACATACATACATACATACATTAGGTAAAATGAAAATCGTCATCAGTAAAAAAAAAATAAAACTCTTTCCTTTTTGTTTTTAGGTGCTGCTTGTGCTAAAGCTCCAGGATTCTCTCAATTTCATTACACCATTTTCAAACCTGGCCTTTCACAGCCACTGGAAGAGGTAGTGGATTGTCTATAGAACCTATAGCATGTGGCAGGCGATTGCCACAGAAAATGTTCTTATAATAAAAAATATCAAGAATCATGACTCCAGAATGAGGGCGACTTGTTTTCAAACCCCACACCTTTGACATATGTGAATGTAAAAGCTACTGAATGTTACATGTGTACTTTAAATTGTGTGTGGCAGAAAGTATGTCTTTTCTATAACAGGTTGTCTAATAAAAAGGAAATATTGTATGGTAGTTGGCGTATGCATCTTAACATTGGTTATATAGACTATTAACTAGTCATCCTCTGTGTCCAAGTACAATATGTTTATATGGATTTTAAACACTGATTCATTCTCACTTACTCTTTCGTCCATGGACCGACACAGCTTCTCTATTGACAAAGTGGGTATTATCCGTTAATTAGGAGTGACTAGGCAGAAAAACTTGTAAAAAGTGTCGCATCACACCTTCTACAGTACCGCCCAGGGGGCGGACCCTCTGGGTATACCCTCTCAGTCTGCACATCGCAGATCAGTTTTTTTCTGTCTAGCAAGGAGTAGGACATGGCTCCCTTCGGGCCCATTGGTCCGGGGAAAAAAGATATAGATATATATATATATATATATATATATATATATATATATATATATATTTATTTTTATTTTTATTTTTTATTTTTTTTGCTACATTTGTTGTTTCCTGCGATCTTCGATCAACTGCCGACTGGGTGACAGGCTGGATCCTCGATCCTTGTAGTCTCCCCAGTTTCGGTCATCGAGCGTGTGCCGACCCTAGCTACGCGCTGGGTTTTACACGACATGACCGTCGCTCCACGGGTGGCCTGTGAGCCTACGCTCCGGGGCCTGCATCGGACCGCTCAGCTTCGGCTGACCTTACGGCCGAGTCGCAGCAGCCTGGCCGGTGAGCTTACGCTCCAAGGCTTGCATCGGACCGCTCAGCTTCGGCTGACCTTACGGCCGAGTCGCAGCAGCCTGTCCGGTGAGCGTCATGCTCCAGGGCATACATATGATCGTCCCTTCTGGGTCCAATCACAGCATGCCTGGCCAACAGTCACCTTCCGTGCGCAGACGATGATCTGTTTGGAATGTCTTCCAGCAGAATACATGCAGGATAGGTAAGTAAAACTCCCCTGCCTCGGCTGGGTGATTTAGCTGGACATTCCTGGAGAGATCAAGTAAGTGGTTGTGGCCCCTTTCTTCCCTCTCTCCCTGCCTTTCCCTCCTCCCTGGGCTTCTAGCTAAAGGTTGCTGGGTGCTGGGGGTCACCTAGGGGGTCCCACTGGAGCGGGGCTGGCTGTAACTAACATTTAAAAGAAATGTCATTTTTTGCTTACCTGTGTTTCTGTGTCTCCATGCTGTCGGCGGCCATTTTGAGGTGGTCCATGCCAAGTTTGGCCTCTTGTAACTGCCTGGCGGCCATCTTCCTGTGGTTCGGCCACACCCACTGGCCCCTATCAGGTGATCGGCGGCCATGTTTGTCCACCCTGTATGCAGATATTGCCGTTCGGCGGCCATCTTTTTGTGGGCTATGGCTGCCTGACCTCTATCTTCTGTCGGCGGCCATTTTCTTAGAGCCCACATTATCTTCCATACAGACGTTTTTGGCAACCATTTTGCGAGAGCCTCCGGCCTCTAGGGTGCATTACACTGGCGCGAAAATTCACACAGGAAGTGCTGATAAAAGAAGCAGACTGACACAGCAGCAAGGGGACAGCATCACAGGCGCAGCATAGCAGTACCTATCCAGGGTGGTGAGTCCTCTGGGTAACCCAGCATCTCTGCAGCACAGGAGGGTGGCCTATTGATATCTTGCCTGGAGCCCTGTGAGTGTCAGCGTGTGGTCAGCATGGCATCTGAGCCAGAGGTCTTCTCCCCTGAAACACCAGATTTAGCAGCTGGTGTCCCTGAGGTGTCTATGGGCGCTATGTCGGCAATCCTAGAGGCGTTTGCTGCCAGGGTGGAAGCAGCACACGGGAATACAGGGGGTAATAAACGCCCCCGTCCCCTGCAATCTTCTGGGGATATTTCTGATGCAGAACCAGGTCCAGCTACGGCTCATGGCCCAGATTCTGATGCATCAGAGACTGCAGACCGTGACCGATCGGACAGTGAGGAGGACTCCAAGTCCAGGTCAGTACGCGAGACGGCTTTGGTATCTGACCTTATTACTGCAGTGCGGGATACACTAAAGTTGGAAAGGACTGAAGAAGTAGCAGATACTCCAGTCCCCTTTGGGTTTCGTAAACCTGCCCGCACTGCTAAGGTGTTCCCTTGTGTGTCTTATTTTGACAAACTCTTATACAAGGAATGGGAGAACCCACTGAGGGTCTTTACAGCCCCAAAGAGGTTTGCAGTACGGTACCCCTTTGAGGAGAGTTTTCTGAAGATATGGACCTCTCCCCCTATAGTGGACCCTTCGGTGTCCAGACTTAATAGAGCCACCACTATTCCAGTAGAAGGGGCTCCTGTTTTCAAGGACCCTGTGGATAAGAAGGCTGAAGCACTCGCTCGCTACCTATACTCAGTGGTAGGCTCGGCAGTACGCCCGGCATTGGCGGGGGCCCTAGTGTCTCAGACACTTACTGAATGGGCAAAATTGCTACTCCAGGGGTTAAAGGAGCGAGATGCTCCTCCTAATGAGATAACTTTGGCCGACCAGTTGGTCCAGGGCCTTAAGTTTGTCTGCGAGTCAGACATGGATACTATTCCCCTGCTGTCAAGAGCTTCGGTTTATGCAGTAGCAATACGCCGCCTGATCTGGCTAAAGGGCTGGTCTGCGGACCAGACTTCCAAGAAAGCCCTATTGGATCTGCCTTTTAAGGGCGACAGACTTTTTGGGGCTTCTCTGGATGACATCATCAAGGATGCCACAGGAGGTAAAAGCACTTTGCTTCCCCAAACTAGCAAGGGTAAGGGACCACGCCAAGGGCAAGGGCCCTCCTTTACTGCACGTAAGCGTTTTTTCCGCCCCCTTAAGGCGACAGGGAAAAGACCCCAGGCCGATAAAGCGCCTGCCCAAGGACAAAAGCGTCCTTGGTCCCGCAGACCCAACAAGCCTGCGGACAAATCTGCGTCCACATGAAGGTCCGCCCCCACCCAGCTCTCGGGTGGGGGGACGTCTTCGCAAATTCGCGACTCAGTGGACTGCTCTAGTCTCCGACAGGTGGGTTTGCGAAGTAATCTCCTCAGGCTACAAGATAGAATTCCTCTCTTGTCCACCAGACAGATTCATCACCTCCAATCTCCAGCTACTACCGACCCGTCGGGAGGCCCTGTATGGGGCGGTCCAGGGTCTGCTGGAACGCGGGGTAGTTATTCCAGTTCCAGAACAGGAACGGGGTCAGGGTTTTTACTCAAATCTGTTCATTGTGCCAAAGAAGGAGGGGGTTCGTCCAATCTTGGATCTCAGAGCCCTCAATTGCTTTGTGAAGGTACAAAGATTTCGGATGGAGTCGGTTCGATCCGTAGTCACGGCTCTCCATCCGGGGGACTTTCTGGCCTCCTTGGACATCAAGGACGCATACCTGCATGTCCCCATATACTCCAGACACCAGAGGTTTCTGCGATTTGCTATCGGGAAGAACCACTACCAGTTTGTGGCCCTCCCGTTTGGCCTTGCCTCAGCACCCAGGACGTTCACCAAGGTGCTCGCTCCGATTCTGGCACTTCTAAGACAGCGGGGTATCGCTATCACAGGTTACTTGGACGACCTTCTGCTGAAGGCCCCTTCAAGCTCAGAATTAGAGGTAAGCGTGTCCATTACCTGTCAGACTCTTCGAGACTGTGGTTGGATACTAAACACACAAAAGTCAGTATTGGTGCCCACTCAACGCCTAGTGTACCTGGGGTTGATTCTGGATTCCTCAGAGGCAAAGGTATTCCTCCCGGTGGAGAAGTTGCAGACCCTCCGGGCTGCAGTACGGCAGCTGACTTCCAGGAATTGGTCGTTACTCCGTTTTTGCATGCGAGTGTTGGGCCTCATGGTAGCCTCCTTCGAGGCGGTCCTATATGCTCAATACCACACTCGAGTGTTACAGAAGGAAGTTCTGTCCAGATGGAACAGATGCCCTTCATCTCTGGATTATCAAATCCGAGTGAGCCACCTAGTCAGGAGATCCCTGGTATGGTGGCTGACAGCACCGGCTCTAATGGCCGGGAAGTCATTTCTTCCGGTTTACTGGATAGTGATCACGACGGACGCCAGCCTTACAGGTTGGGGGGGAGTCTGGGGTGTCCAGTCGGCGCAAGGTCGCTGGACCCCAGAGGAAGCCCTCCTGCCGATCAATGTCCTGGAGATCCGGGCGATCAAGCTGTGCCTCTTCAAATGGTCTCAGAGACTGCAAGGGCGTCCAGTCAGGATCCAGTCAGACAACGCCATAGCAGTGGCATATGTCAATCATCAAGGAGGAACAAGAAGCTCAGCTGCAGCATCGGAGATCGCTCGCATCCTGAAGTGGGCAGAGAGGAGCGTACCGGCACTGTCGGCCGTGTACATTCCGGGTGTGGAAAACTGGCAGGCGGACTACCTGAGCCGCCAGATGCTGGACCAGGGAGAATGGTCCTTACACCCGGAGGTGTTCCAACTCCTCTGCCAAAGATGGGGCACACCAGACGTAGATCTTCTGGCTTCCCGACTCAATCGGAAGGTATTGAGGTTTGTGGCCCGGTCAAGAGACCCATGGGCAGACGCAACGGACGCGTTGGTAGCATCGTGGGGTCAGTATCGGCTAATCTATGCCTTCCCTCCCTTAAGGCTTCTTCCTCTTCTGCTCCACAGAGTGGAGGCAGAGGGAATTCCAATGATCCTAATCGCTCCAGATTGGCCTCAGCGTCCTTGGTACGCCGATCTAGTACGTCTGGTAGCAGACGTCCCCTGGCCCCTACCACTACGGAAGGACCTGCTATCGCAAGGTCCCATATTCCATCCTGCTTTACAGTCATTGGCTTTAACGGCATGGCTGTTGAGAACCAGGTACTGAGAGATCGGGGCCTGTCAGACTCAGTAATCTCTACTATGAGAAGTGCTCGGAAACCGTCCTCTAGGAAGGTCTATCACCGCACTTGGAGGGCCTACATCTCCATGTGTGAGGAAATGAAATGGCATCCACGTACCTATTTGGTTTCCAGAATCCTGCTGTTTTTACAGCATGGGGTAGACCAAAGGCTTGCCCTAAGTACGATTAAGGGACAGATATCTGCCCTGGCTGTCTTTTTTCAGCGACCCCTGGCGACTCACTCTCTCGTGAGTACATTTGTGCAGGGGGTTCGACATGTGGCCCCTCCGGTCCGGCCCCCGTTACCTCCGTGGGACTTGAACCTGGTCCTCTCGGTGCTTCAGAAGGCACCGTTTGAGAATATTAGAGATATTCCCCTGTTGACACTTTCTCAGAAGGTGGTCTTTTTGGTGGCTGTTACGTCAGTTAGACGAGTCTCTGAGCTGGCAGCCCTGTCCTGCAAGGCTCCCTATTTGATTTTCCACAAGGATAAGGTGGTGCTGCGGCCGCAGCCTTCCTTTCTTCCGAAAGTCGTTTCGGCTTTTCATCTCAACGAAGACATTGTACTTCCATCCTTGTGTCCTCAGCCGTCGAATCCTAAGGAGTCGGCGTTGCATTCCTTGGACGTTGTCCGAGCTTTGAGAGTATACATATCTGCTACTTCCCTGTTCCGGAAGTCAGACTCACTGTTTGTTTCGGTGGCTGGTCCCAAGAAGGGCCAAGCAGTCTCATCGGCCACCATCTCTAGGTGGATCCGACAGATAGTAATCCAGGCTTACGCCTTAAAGGGTCAGGCGCCCCCCTTTCCTGTCACGGCGCATTCGACCAGGGCAATAGGTGCCTCTTGGGCTTTCCGACATCAAGCGTCTGTTTCCCAACTATGTAAAGCGGCAACTTGGTCGTCCGCTCACACTTTCACAAAATTCTACAAAGTTGATGTAGGTGCATCTTCGGATGCCTCTTTCGGCCGCAAGGTTTTGCAGGCGGCTGTTTAGAGTTGTAACTCCTCCGTTGGAGGAGTGCGGTTTTGTGTTTTGGGGTGAAGTTTGTTTTTATGCTGTTACCACCCCTCGTTTTTTCTCTGACACTGCTTTGGGACGTCCCACTTTGTCAATAGAGAAGCTGTGTCGGTCCATGGACGAAAGAGTAAATAGGATTTTTTACTCACCGTAAAATCCTTTTCTCTGAGTCCATGGACCGACACAGCACCCACCCCTCCTTTTAAGTTTGTACTGCTTTTTGACGAACTGATCTGCGATGTGCAGACTGAGAGGGTATACCCAGAGGGTCCGCCCCCTGGGCGGTACTGTAGAAGGTGTGATGCGACACTTTTTACAAGTTTTTCTGCCTAGTCACTCCTAATTAACGGATAATACCCACTTTGTCAATAGAGAAGCTGTGTCGGTCCATGGACTCAGAGAAAAGGATTTTACGGTGAGTAAAAAATCCTATTTTTGTAGCATCCATTGAGAAGTACCTAGATACACTTGGGCCCCTTTCACACTGTCAGTTTTTTAGGCGGACCTGAACGGACGCTTCATGCAGGTCTATGGAGCGACTGATGTCAGTGGTGACATGTGCGCTGACAAATGATCCGCTAAAGTCAGAGGGATGGAAACCCTATTTTCCACTGGCGGATCGGATGAAAACTGACTCTACAGTCAGTCTTCATCCGATCCCCCATAGAGGAGAGCGGCACTCTGACAGGTCGGTCCCTGCAGTGTGCAGAGATGGAGCTGTCATCTGCCTGCTCAGCGGGGATCAACGGAGCGATCCCTGCTGAGCAAAGCAGAGACCGGACACATCCGTGTGAAAGAGCCCTTAGTGGAAATCTGTTGCATGGCAGAAGTAATCGATAATGCAAAAGGATTATACACATTTTCTATATCAATTGCTCTGCAGCCCCTTATGTTGCAAGTCACAAACGTGCAACATAATGTATCAGTACACAAGCACATCCAAAATAAAAATAACATAAAAAATCAATCAGTCTTTATGGACACTCGCCAATTTAAAAATAACAAAAAATAAATAAAAAATAGGAACTGCATTGATTAATATAATCCCTAACTAACGCATAGCAGCTGCTCTGATAGGGGTAAGCAGAGGTGCTGAGAGAAGAACTTGAAAGGCCCCAGTGTTTCTAATACAAGCATTTTGGATTACCGTACTTGCTCCACAGTGCCTGTAGCTACTGGACAGGCTTGTTTTACAGCTAGCTTACGATTTGTTGAGAATATGTAAATACTTGAAGGTCAGTAGCCACAAATGTAATTTCTTTGCCAAATTAGCTTGACAGTTTTGCAACCTATGTCCCCCTAATCACCACTCATTTAGGAGAATCATTCAATGTCCTAATATTTCAGGAGCAGAACAGCTGTCTGACTGAATAAGAGGTTACAGTATATACTCGAGTATAAGCCGACCCGAATATAAGCCGAGGCACCAATTTGACCACAAAAGACTGGGAAAACTTATTGACTTGAGTATAAGCCTAAGGTGTCCATGTGCATGCCTCACTGTGCCCAATCTCCCTACCTGATCTCCGGTGCTGTGTGACTAGACTGACATTTAATATTGGAGTCTATGGAAGGGGTGCCCGGCTTTGAAAAATCGGTGCTCCCGGCCGTAGGTCCCCCGGACAACAAACTTTGCACATGTGTGCCAAGTTTGGGGTCCAGGGGACTTACGACTGGCCGGGATCAGGCGCACAAAAGTTGAAGATGGACACAGACTCTAGTACATGGATATGCAATTAGCGGACCTCCAGCTGTTGCAAAACTACAAGTCCCATCATGCCTCTGCCTCTGGGTGTCATGCTTGCTGCTGTCAGAGTCTCGGTATGCCTCATGGGACTTGTAGTTTAGCAACAGCTGGAGGTCCGCTAATTGCATATCCCTGCTCTAGTATGAGCCAAGGGGGGCATTTTCAGCACAAAAAAAGTGCTGGAAAAAACTTGGCTTATATTCGAGTATATACGGTAGTTATTCAGTACATTTTGCTGTACTTTGCAGGGCTTGCAAAATTATTTGACTTGGGAAATTACAGTTTGACCTCCCACAGTAAAGTAAGTGAAAGCCCTACGTGCTGCATTTAGGGGCCTACAAAAACATATTGCAGTATGTCTGGAGCATATGCAAATGCATGCAGTTTTTAAATGCCGGGGAAACCAAGCTCCACACTTGAGGTGAAACAGAACATGGTAAAATGTTGCTTTAAACAGTTTCATAATGCTTGTCTAAGGTTATTTACTTCACCTTTTCATTCAATAGCCTTGACATTTTAGCAATGCAAGGTGATTGTGCAATATGTGATATTCATATAGAAATTTGTCATTAACCACGTCAGCCCCAGAAAATTTTACCCCCTTCCAGAGCACTTTTTACAATTTGGCACTGCGTCACTTTAACCGACAATTGTGCAGCCATGCAATGCTGTATCCAAAACAAAATTTGCTTCCTATTTTACCCACAAATAGAGCTTTCTTTTGGTGGTTTTTATTTATAAAAAAAACAATTGCAGACTAACAGCACCTGCCTCTTCATATATACCGCCCAGACAAGAAGTGTCCTATCCACGGTGACCACCCAGATAGCATCTTGTGCGTTTCTAGTTTTGTCCATCCCCCATGGTCACACATTGCATGTGCGTCCCTTGGATGGGGTGTTTCCTTTCCGGCTCTGTATGAGATGGGGCGGGCATGGCCAATCCGCGTCATTGCGGCTGGACCTGCCCATTAAATTTAATATCCATGCTCCCACGTCATTCGGGGTCGGGTCAGTGGCCGTATTCCCATTGGTTTAGCCGACTGTGGGGATCGGCGTGCCTTTATGATGCAATAAGGAAGTTGGGGACACACATTTAGATCTAGCCCATCTGGCTTTATGGCAGCCTACATGTGTATGCTTTCAGCAACACACATAGCTAATCCCCATGGGGCGCTGCTATGTGGGCTGGGTCCTATATGTATTACCATGATACTCCCTCTTTTTCTCTCTAGTATTTTCAGTGCTTAGAGGAATTATAGGTCTGGGGACACATAGGTATTAGATTCACATCATCACTCCTCGCCATGGCCCATATTATGTGGTTGTTCATAGGTGGGGGATTGTGTATTATGGGATTGGTCTGTGGCTGTTGGACGCTGATTTTAAATCTCAGCTGTCTTGCGTCAGACCACCAATCAGTGGTAGACACAACATTTAAATAGCGTGATGCAAGTTAGCAGGCTAATACTCCAGTTGAAGGGCCATTGCTCGAAACATGTTGGGTTTTTAGTCTGCTGCCACCCTTGCAGCAATATTTTCAATTTTTACCTCAAGGTCCTTTTCTTTGTATTTGCATCTATTAATGCTGCATGTACCAATTTTTTTATGATGTTATGCCAATAAAGGCTATACCTTTTCACATCCTATCCTGGTTTTATTTACACCATATGGAGCCATCTATTTTTCCCTTTTATGACACCCTACTTTAAAACCGATACTCCCAACGGAAAGTTTGCAGAGAGCTATATCTTTTGGAAGATCATACTATTATCGCAGTTTGATGTCATTTGGAGGTGGGATTCGTGATATCCATATTAGAGCATCTACCTTTGAGTTCCCGTCCATGCCTATTTACATCTGATTCACGGTAAGAGTACCCATTACCTGTGTACTGTGGATGTTGGAACGTACCCTCACACCTATCCCTGTTGTTATTAATACAACATATTTACAATGTGAACACTTCCAAACCTTACAGTGGATTCAGCATGTCCATCACTGATTAATACAGACTTTGTTTTGTTTTGATTGTTCACATATGGGACATTTTAGTGTATGGTCTATTTGACTAGGTGCACTATTTTTTCACGTCTACATGTATGATGATAACAATATTGGTGCGCTATAAATCAACCCCCAGTGAATACAGTAGTACAAAAATACACAATATAATGTGATATCCACAGTGCAACAACTGTGCAAAAACACAAGTAGTGTATAAATCTCCTAATACTGAGTAACCTCTACATCAGGATGACTGGCTTCCAACAGCCAGGAGAATTCCACACATGCACTAATTCAGTCCTAATGACAAACAGCTAGAAAGACTTCCCTAGTGAGTCTCAATTGCTCAGCTGTGCATAGGTCCAAACAGCGGTCAGATGAATTGCTTGAGCAGTACAGACGGTAGCTAAACAAACAGATGAATCTTGGAATGAAAAAGAGAGCGAAACATTCATTGCGCAGCGCTGCAGGTACTACAAGCAATGATATTTCAATTGCTCATCTCACTCACGTGACCATAGACAGAGTATGCACACAGTAGCCACTATTCAGCTCAGTTGGAGCGATCTCCTTCACTCGCTGCGGCTTCCAGTTCCTTCGAACACCGCTAGCGTGACTAGGCTCCTCCCCCTACGCGTTATGTCACACGTCACGTGACTTAGTCATGGGTTTAGCCTCGTGACAGGAAAAACAAGTGTATTTATACACAAGTGGCGTGCTTGTTGCCATAACGGCAAAGGGAATCATCCAATCATCATTGCTGACAGGCAATGTGTGTTTATACACCTTCTTTCCTGACAGACTCCATGGCAGCCTACGTGTGGGTTAATCCCGCCCCTCATACCTCATAGGACCCTTCTCCCATAAATCTTTGCTCTGGGCCAGAGGCTGTGTTCCTTTTTTTGTCCTCCTCCTAGGACCAAGATATAGTCTTACCTTTTTCATGACGTTTTTCTGTAATCCAGGCCTGGCGGTGTGCACGGCGATACGTTGGTGGTTAGCGGTGATCCTCTCTGCAGTCCAGCAATCCTAGCTATTAGCAGGTGGACATGGGCGATATGATGTGATACCATGAAGAGCTTACTAACCTGGCCATTGGCAGGCAAGCGGCAATATGGCCAAACGTCCCAGCTATTAGCGGGAGGCTTTGTAAACGCCCGATCGTGCGGTGGGTCGAGCGAACAGCTCCCCAGGTTCTGGTCCGGATCGTGCCGTGGTGGTGGTAATGTACAAAGATATTCCTTTTATATGGCAGCCGTATCTCTGTGTTTTGTGTGTCTCCTTATTTACTATCAAGCTCCAGTGAGTGGCCACGGCGGCTGGAGCGCAGCTGCGTTCCAGCTCGCTGTTTCAGGAAGTCGCTGCGCATCCGCAAGCCGCAAACAAAGATTCCGTGCTTGGTTCGTGCAGGCGCAGTTTCGCCAAAATGGCGGCGGCGGTCGCGCATGCGATTGGCCGCCACCGGATGGCAACCGCTATGGGGCGGTGACATCGTTAACGGTGGCAGATTTAAATAGCTGTCAAAGCAGCTATTACTTGCAGGCTTATGCAGTGTTTACCCAGGCACTGGGCTCTGGTTTACAAGGTAAATTGTTTGCTGCAGGCTCCCTGGGTGCTGGCTATGTTTTGTTATGTGCTCTCTCATGCCTGTTGTCACTCCTGTTTCTCATAAGGCTTTAATGATTCATTTCACTTTCAAACTGCCTTGCCATGGATCTGTCACCACCCTCTTGTGACCAACCCTTGCGCTGCAGGTAGGATTTATTTATTTTCTACCTGTGATGCTTGGGTTCACTTATTCAGGAGCTCTTAACCCTTTCTTTTTCACTCAGCTCTTCTAGGTCTGAACACCAAAGCACGGCAAAGACCGTCCTAGGTCTCAACGTTGTAACTCCTCTTCAAGGTCCAGACGTCAGATCTTCCTTTAGATCTAGGTACCACAGATAGGAGTCTAAAACCACCTCTGGGCGTCACTCTCACCGCCACTCCAGCCGCTCTGTGAGGAAAGCCTGCTGGGTATGCGGGGCCCAGGTTCCTGAAGGCAAATCGCTCTGCAAGCGATGCTTTTCTAAAGTCGCATAAGAAAGAGAGGGTGGAGACCAACAAGTGGAAGCACTGGTCAGAAAGGTGGTCCATGAGTCCCTGAGTAAAGGGGATTCTGGTCATACCCACAACCCTGCTGGCGACACTATGTCAGTCCCTATTAGGGATGATCTCAAGGCTCCAGGCCCTTCACAGCCGAGCCATTCCTCAGTTGAAGCCTCAGACAGTGAGGTGGAGGTAGAGGACCCTGGTGCAGGTTTTGAATTTGCCCTAGTACCACAGCTGGTCAAAAGCTGTCAAAGAAGCTTTGGGATGGAAGAGCCAGTGGAGGCACCCTCCAAATAGAGGAAATATTTTAAACACCTCAAAAAAGAACACCCTAATTTCTCCTTTTTGGGTGAACTCAGCGCAATAATTACCGACGAATGGGGTGGTGTTGAAAGGAAGAATTGCCTGTTAATGAAGGTATCAAAAATGTACCCATTTAAACGCAAGGATGTAAAACACCTGGAGTCGGCTCCTCTCATTGACTCAGCCCTAATGAGGATGGTGAGGCACGTCACACTCCCATTGTAGGATACTGTTTCCTTTAGGGATTGCCTGGAGTGGAAAATGTATACCGACCTCAAGCGGATCTACATTACAGCGGGTATGACCTGCAAACCAGCTCTAGCTCTCGCAGCCCTTTCTAAAGCGATGGAAGTCTGGGCAGATGACGTAGATGCTTCTGAGGAGCATCTCGGAAGAACTGGCCAGGAGCTCACCTATTCATGGGCTAAGGTTGACGTTGGCTTTTCTCGTGGGGCTTCCCTAGACATAATTCGCCTGGTGGCTCGGATCATGCTGACATCTGTCACGGCTAAGCGTGCCTTGTGGCTGCGCCCATGGGTAGCTGACCCTGCCTCCAAGCAGGCATGGTGCAGGATTCCATTTGGGGGTTCGTCCCTCTTTGGGAACATATCGGACAGTGCCATCACCCGTGCCACAGGGGGCAAGTCGGGGTTCCTTCCCCAGGATCGCCGTCTGCTAAACCAGAAGAGAACACAGCCCAGGCAAAGTTCAGATCGAGCAAGGAATGCTCGCTACTATAGGCCTAGCCGTGAGTTCAAGAAGACCTGGAAGAAAAAACAGCCTTCAGGCCAGAAGCTTTCAAAAGGGGCATCTTCCGGTGGACAAGAATCCCCTAAGTCTTTATGATATTGCACCTGCCTAAAACAGAGCGAGTCAGCATCCTTGCCTCTCTCGGAAGAGAAAAAGCTAATTCTCCTGTCTCTCTTGTGGCTCAGGGCGCTGCAATTCCAGTTCCAGATGACAAAAGGTTTTAAGGGGTCTACTCGCCCCTCTTCATGGTGTTGAAGAAAAAAAAGTCTCCTGGAGGCCAGTTATAGACCTAACCCACTTGAATTCTTTTATCTAGAAGGAGAAGTTCAAGATGGAGACACTACTCATGATCAGTCAAGCAATCCAACCAGGCGATTGGTGTGTCTCTATAGACCTGAAGGACACCTACTTCCATGTTCCGATAGCGTCAGAATTCCAGAAATACCTTCGCTTTGCTGTCGATCAAATCCGTCTGCAGTTTACCTGTCTCCCCTTCGGGCTTACAACATCGCCTCGTGTGTTTTCAAAACTTGTTGGCTGTCGTGGCTCTGATCAGGACCAGAGGTATCCGTCTGTATCACTATCTAGACGACCTGCTGTTGTCTCGGGACAAGGAGCAGTTGCTAATCCACAGATCCCAGGTCATCTCCACTCCACTCGAGTTTGGTTGGCTTCTGAATCTGTAAAAGAGCCATCTGGATCCTACGCAGTCCCTGGTATTCCTCGGGGCACACTTCAACGCTATCAAGAGCACCATCTTGTTACCCATGGAAAAATCCCAGTGATCCGGGACAGAGTTTGGCTTGCAATGTCGTCCTCATCTCCAAGCCTCTCAATGCCTAAAGTTCATTGGCACCATGGTGGCAACAACACACATGGTAAAGTGGGCTCAGTGGAAAATGCGGCCCTTCCAGAAGGGTTTCCTCCAGCAGTATAATCCAGGGCTTCGGGATCACTTTATCCAAATAACCTCATCCATGCGGGAGAGCTTTACTTGGTGGCTACAACAGAGGAACCTCCTCAATTGTCACTCCATCGCACCTGTGTCTTGGGTCACCATCACTACAGATGCCAGCAACAGGGGCTGACAGAAGTAGCCCAAGGCATATGGAATTTTCCCTCTTACAGGATAGTCTCCAATGTTCTGGAACTCCGGGCAGCGTTCTGCAGGCCTTTCACCACTTAACAGCAGGAGACTCAGTCCTCCTAAGACTGGACAACACAACGGCAGTCGCATACATCAAGAGACAGGGGGGTACTCGCAGTCTCTCCCTGTCAAAGGAAATAGAGCCCATCATGATCTGGGCCCAGAAAAACCTGGCCAACCTGACAGCTGTCTATCTACCTGGAGTCCCGAACGTTCAGGCAGATTTTCTGTTGAGTTTCTCTGGACGAGTGGACTTCATCCCCGAAGTCTTCAGGTGGGTCCTGTCCCTGGGAGTCATTCCGGAAGTAGACTTGTTCGCCTCCCCATGCAACTTCAGACTAGAGAGATACTACACGAGGTCTTGGTATCCCCAGGCTTTTGGGTAGATGCTCTGACAGACCATTGGCGGTTCCACAGGGCCTATGCCTTTCCGCCGGTTCCTGTCATTCTCCGTTTTTTTTTGTCGAGGCTCAGGATGGAAGAAGCAGAGATAGTGGCAATAGTCCCGTACTGGCCAAACAAGCCATGGTTTCCACTGCTGATGCAACTCAGCTTCCGGGACCCAGTTCCTCTACCCTCCAGACCAGATCTATCACATGGGGCATTTCTACATCCATGCCCGGCCCATCTACATCTGATGATCTGGTTCTTGAGAGGGGAAGGTTGGAGGCCCTAGGCTGTCCAAGTAGGGCCATCTCCACAATATTAAATGCCAGAAGAACAGGCACCAACAGGGTCTACCAGAGGATTTGGAAAAAGTTTTCAGACTACACCTCTTCCACTGCAGGTTCTTGCAATAACCCAAAGATACATGATATCCTGGGCTTCTTACAATCAGGATTGGATCTCTCATTGTCGGTAAGCTCGCTGCGTGTCCAAATCGCTGTAATCTCTGCCTTTACGGGTGTTTCCTGGGCTAGACACCCTCTTACTCAGTAGTTTTTCAGAGGAGCAATAAGGCTCAGACCTCAGAGCCAAGTTTTTCTAATTGGGATCTTCCCCTTGTCCTGGATTTTTTCTTAGGGTAGAGAGTTGGAACATGAAGATCAATCTTCTGTCAAATGACTCTCTCTAATAGTTGTCTTCTTGGTGGCTATAACATCGGCCAAGAGGGTCTCTGAAATCAGCTCTCAGGGATGCAAGGAGCCATTTCTAAACTTTTTAATTCCTATGTTGGGTTCAAACCCCAAAGTGGCATCTGTGTTTCATGACAATCAGGAGATTGCTCTTCCAACGTTCAGATCTACCAAGGATTCCAGTGTTTATCCCTTAGATGTTGGAAAAGCTCTGAGTCAGTATCTTGAAGCTACAGCTTCTTTCCGTCAGACCGACCACCTGCTCGTTCTTTTCACAGGAAGTATAAGGGAATGCGTGCCTCTTCCAGATCTATCGGAGCATGGATTGTTCAGGCCATTCAGTGGGCCTATAAAGCCAAGGGCTTGGCGGCCCCAGAAGCAGTGACTGCTCACTCAACTAGAAGTGTGTCTTCATCATGGGTGGCATCACGTCACGTGCCTCCAGAAGTTATTTGCAAGGTGGCCTTGTGGTCTTCATATAACACGTTCATGGCACACTACTGCGTAGTGGTTTACATATCTTGTCTGTTGATGGTGCCAATTAAACCTTTTTTCTTTTGTCCAGCACTCTGCCCACCCGGGTGTGTATGGCTAGTTATTTCCCACACGTAGGCTGCCATGGAGTCTGTCAGGAAAACGGAAAATTTATATCAAATACTTACCGTAATTTTCCTTTCCTGATGGACTCCATGACAGCAGGAGTTCCCTCCCAGTGGCTGGAGTAGGCTAAATTATTGAACACGGCCTCTGGCCCAGAGCAAAGATTTATGGGAGAAGGGTCCTATGAGGTATGAGGGGCGGGATTAACCCACACGTAGACTGCCATGGAGTCCATCAGGAAAGGAAAATTACGGTAAGTATTTGATATAAATTTTCCGTATATATATATATATATATATATATATACATACATACACACATACATATGTGCCTGATCCCCCTACTAAGTTAAACACGCTCACTTTTTTTCAGGGAAAGGGATTCTTTCCCTGTAAAAAGGTGTTATGCGTGTAGGAAAACAAATCTGAATGGACAAAGATGTTCGAAATTCAAATCTAATGTCACACAACAAAACTATGAGATAAAAGATTTGATTACATGCAGAACTGAGGGGGTGGTTTATGTGTTAGAGTGCTCCTGTTCGCTCCAATACATAGGACGTACTAAGAGACCCATGTGGAAGCGAATAAGGGAGCACGTGCAAAATATTGAAAATGGGTTTCCGAAACATAATGTTTCGCGTCATTTTGCATTATGTCACCAAAATAATCCTAAAGAATTAAAATTCTGGGCTATTGAAAAATTCACACCACATTGGAGAGGTAGCCATAAAGTGAGAGACCTCAGCCAAAGTGAGTCCAGATGGATCCATCAAATGCGTACTCTTGCGCCGAACGGCCTTAACATCGAATTCGATTTGAATTGTTTTATATCCAATTATTAGATTTTCTGTCGTTTTTTATATACATACATGTATTTTTAATTTTGTACTTCTATATAATGCCTCTGGTCTCTATATTATTAAGTTTTTGATAAATGTATCTATTTTACTAATTGAATGTATGGTTTTAAACATTAGGATTCATTTTTATTTTAGCATATGTGTATTGATATACTTGGTGTTCTGCTGCAGGCACCCATATCAATCCTCTAATGAGGAATGCATATTTAGGTTGGGTGTAGTTATATCATACACCACTGGAGGGAGTAATAAATTAATACATCTCCTTTGTATTCAATGTAACACTGGGTTTTATAATATATCATGTACTATGTGTGGCATCTCTAGGTGTTATTTTAAATAGTCTTAAGTATAAGACGATTAAAGTTGTTTTATTGTTTGTATTAACATCAAAATATATATATATATATATATATATATATATATATATATATAAGGTGTATAAACACACATTGCCTGTCAGCAATGATGATTGGATGATTCCCTTTGCCGTTATGGCAACAAGCATGCCACTTGTGTATAAATACACTTGTTTTTCCTGTCACGAGGCTAAACCCATGACTAAGTCACGTGACGTAACGCGTAGGGGGAGGAGCCTAGTCACGCTAGCGGTGTTCGAAGGAACTGGAAGCCACAGCGAGTGAAGGAGATCGCTCCAACTGAGCTGAATAGTGGCTACTGTGTGCATACTCTGTCTATGGTCACGTGAGTGAGATGAGCAATTGAAATATCATTGCTTGTAGTACCTGCAGCGCTGCGCAATGAATGTTTCGCTCTCTTTTTCATTCCAAGATTCATCTGTTTGTTTAGCTACCGTCTGTACTGCTCAAGCAATTCATCTGACTGCTGTTTGGACCTATGCACAGCTGAGCAATTGAGACTCACTAAGGAAGTCTTTCTAGCTGTTTGTCATTAGGACTGAATTAGTGCATGTGTGGAATTCTCCTGGCTGTTGGAAGCCAGTCATCCTGATGTAGAGGTTACTCAGTATTAGGAGATTTATACACTACTTGTGTTTTTGCACTGTTGTTGCACTGTGGATATCACATTATATTGTGTATTTTTGTACTACTGTATTCACTGGGGGTTGATTTATAGCGCACCAATATTGTTATTATTAATTTTCACTATGTTTTGAGCGTCAGATCATTCTGATTGAGTGCAGCCAGAATCATTTGGGTATCCTTTGTTGATTGTTTTTCACCGTTTAAGCACTGTTTGCACCACATTTAGCGCTGCAGTATTCTATATTATTTATACATGTATGATGCATGTTTTTTATTATCACTATTTTGAGTATCTGGGTAGAGTACACTCCAGTACTCATCTTTGAACGTTTATTTTTTTCACAGATATTAATTTGATTTAGTCCCTAGGTTTAGCGCTACATTGTTTTTCTTTCAGCTCTTAAATGAGACCATGTACCGGGTTTCGCACAGCAGTGCCATTGTGCCGCAGTATAAATACATGAGTCTGTCCTGAACCAGTTAAACAGTAAAGGTGACGGTATTCCATTAAGGCTGAGCATTGCTACTAGTGAACTCCACTTTAGTTTAATGAAATAAACCCCCACTCGTTTAATATTTTTTAAATTATTTTCCAATTAGTAATAGTTAATACATAGCACATTTATATATTAGAAATTAAAATGTAATGCACTTAAGTAAAATATACAGTACATGTTTGTTATGATTTTTATTGCAAGGTTGACAAAAGTTTGCAGTGAAATAGAGCACCTAGATTCCTTTAATTGCACCTTGGAGGAAATATGGCTGATAATGGATAAAGCAAGCAACGGTCAGTACAAAGCAGTGTTAGTCCAATTCTTTAGCCCATTCAAAGAAATCACACTGTTTATCTCTGCCAAAAGGACAGACATAAAAGTTTTTGCCATTGTTTGGACCAATCTTAAGTACTGTTCTCATTACACAGCGCTTTCCGTGATTGCAAAATGGAAAATGAAGGTCAGCCCACTGTAAAGAGAATAAACAGGACAGGGGGTAAATAGTAGTGCAACCTGAAACAATGTCAGAAACGTTATATTATTAAAAAGGTACATTCCAGATGGACAGGGCAATTGTGCATATATACTTTACCAAAGTGTTCTGTGGTACCAGCCCAACCCTCCATTTCCGAGTTTATATGTGTCTATGTGCATACAACCTAATCGTTGTAGTAGTATGGACACATCTAAATATGAGAGATCTCACACAAGGCAATTCCATCCACAATACACATTTATTGATAGGGTTACATAATGTATATACAAATTACACACTAGAGACAGTATTTACAACAAAGTGGGGGAGATTTACTAAAACTAGAGTGTGCAAAATCTAGTGTAGCTCTGCCTAGAAACCAATCAGCTTCCAGGTTTTATTGGCAAAGCTGAATTTAGAAGCCGATTGGCTACCATGCATAGCTGCACCAAATTCTTTGTGCACCACGTTTAGTAAATCTCCCCCAATGTACTGTATAAGTCCTCTAGCTTATATGATATTTACCCAAAGAAACCATATTTACAATACAAAGTATAGAGTTAGTTTACCTTTTCACTTCAGGTCAGGGCATGGTAACTGCTGTGTGACTCATAGCTTGGTGCCAAAAGCATTATATCCCCCCCTCCTTTCTGTACTGTGGCCAATATAATTCTCCCAACCTTTGAAGTGGAACTAATTACAGTAACACCAACACAATACTTTAAATATATTTCTAATTACAATATTATTTACAGCTGTTAATGGAGATTTAACATCTCATTATGTAACACCTCCCTCTGAACGCATTACATCACCCACACGTATTAATGGGGAAGGTTGCACAGTACAGACATTTGGAAGCAGCAGTGTGTCAGAAGCTTGTTAAAAGGTGTTCATAAGTGATTTAAAGCTTGTCTAAATATATTTTTTTTAAAAAGGGGATTGTAAAGTCTTGCTTTTTAGATAAAAATAAACATGATATACTTACCTACTCTGTACAATGATTTTCCATAGAGCAGCCCAGATCCTCCTCATTTTGGATCCCTCTTCCATGCTCCTTGCCCCTCCCTCCTGTTGAGTGCCACCACAGCAAGCAGCTTGCTATTGGGGCACCCGAGCCGAGCCACAGCTCCGTGTGTCCATTCAGACAGAGCATCCCAGGCAGATGAGACACTCCTGCATCATCAGCGGCTGATTGGGGCTGCTGCCCACAGAACGCTTTATCTTAATGCATTATGATTAAAAAAAACCTTACAACTCCTTTAACAGATTGTAGCTTACTGGTTCTTAGATGTAGTCCCTGCAATAATTTGCTATTTTCACCTTGTATTCCTGTGAATGACTCGCTCTGTCCTTTTCATTACTATTTTTTTTTTTCCTCCACTCTATTGATAGGACAGCCAAGGTTGTCAAGCTGAACTTCAAACATGCCTGCCTTTGTTCAGCTCAACTATATGGTGGAGTGATGAGACTAGTAATCTACACAAGAAAAAAGGACCTGTGTGTTTTTTTTTTTTGACAAGATCAACAAGTACCGTATTTATCGGCGTATAACACGCACCCTAACTTTAAGAGGGAAGTTTCAGGAAAAAAAACTTTCCACAGCCCCCTGCGTATAACACGCAGGCACAGTTTACCCTCTATTTTCAGGGTAAAAAAGTGAGTGTTATACGCCAATAAATACAGTATATTCTATATATGTTGAAAAACGTTTTTACCCTAAAAAAACAAACTGTAGCCACTGCATCCAAAAATGCGCAAACTAGAATATTACAGCTTTGTTTTTTTGGGTTTAGATGCACTTTAACCACTTAACGACCGCTCACTGTATATATACGTCGGCAGAATGGCACGGACAGGCACAATCACGTACCTGCCTTCGTATGGGTGGGGGGTCCCATCGGACCCCCCTCCGGTACAGTGAGCGGCAGGGATCGCTTCGGGAGCGATCCGTGATGAGGGGGCCGCCATTCGATTCTGGCCACCCCCTCGCGATCGCTCCCGGCGAATGAAAAGCTTCCTCTGCCTGTGTAGTGTTTACACAGGCAGGAGGAAGTGATGTCATCTCTCATGCGGCGCTCACATATACCGAGCACCGCATGAGAGAAGACATCAGGTTAGTGCACTAAACAGCACACTGACACCAGGACACATAGGCACACAATCGCCCCCCCAGACACTGATTGCAGTGACCATTTATTTACTGATCACTGCAATCCGTGACTGTAAAAGTGTCAGGGCAGAGTGTTTTAGGTCCAGTGTAGCCCCCTAACCCCCCCAATAAAGGTTTAACCCCTTGATCGCCCCCAGGTAACCCTTTCACCGCTGTCACTAGGCGATCGTTTTTCTGATTGCTGTCTTAGTGTCGGTGATGCCGATAGGTAGCCAGTTATTTTTTATTAGGTTCACCGCAGGTTTTTATAGCGTCAGGTACCCCCATATATTACCCAATAAAGGTTTAACCCCTTGATCGCCCCCCAGGTAACCCTTTCACCCCCTTTTGCCAGTGTCACTAAGTGATTGTTTTTCTGATCACTGTATTAGTTATGCTGGTGCCGATAGGTAGCCAGTTATTTTTTTTAGGTTCGCCGCAGGTTTTTATAGCGTCGGGTACCCCCATATATTACCTAATAAAGGTTTTAACCCCCTAATTGCCCCTAGTTAACCCTTTCACCAGTGATCACCATATAAGTGTTACTGGTGACACTGGTTAGCCAGTTAGTTATTTTGTTATTTAGGTTCCCCGTCAGGTTTTTATAGAGCGTCAGGTACCCCCATATATTACCTAATGAAGGTTTAACCCCCTGATTGCCCCTAGTTAACCCTTTCACCAGTGATCACCATATAAGTGTTACGGGTGACGCTGGTTAGTTAGTTTGCTTTTTATAGTGTCAGGGCACCAGCCGTATATAACCCAATAAAAGGTTTAACCCCCTGATCGCCCGGCGGGTGATATCAATTAGGTTTTAGTGTCAGAGAGGGTCTGCGTCGCCCCAGGCAGCATCAGGTTAGTGCCAGGAACGCTAACACCCACGCGTGAAGCATACACCTCCCTTAGTAGTATAGTATCTGAACAGATCAATATCTGATCTGATCTATACTAGTGTCCCCAGCAGTTTAGGGTTCCCAAAAACGCAGTGTTAGCGGGATCAGCCCAGATACCTGCTAGCACCTGCGTTTTGCCCCTCTGTCCAGCCCAGGCCACCCAAGTGCAGTATCGAACGATCACTGTGACTTACAAAATACAACACACATAACTGCAGCGTACGCAGAGACAGGCCTGATCCCTGCGACTACAGTGCTGTAGGAGGTGATTTCACCACCACAGTTAAAAAAAAAAAAAGAAAAAAAAAGAAGAACATATATGCCGAAGCATGGGGACAGCAGGAGCGATTTTTGCTCCTAATGCCGCGTACATACGGTCAAAATTCCGACGGAGGCATGCCCGTGGAAAAGTCAGACCATAACTTTTGCGGGAGGATGCCCCCATGCTTCGGCATATACTGTATAAATGGTGCATGTATGCCCATCATTAGAAGTGGCTGAATGAAGGGAGGTATTCTAATGGTGGGCATACCCACCGATCAATCTCTTTTTTTCGTTCAGCCAACAGGCTGCATGAAAAAAAAAGGATTACAATACATGTCCAACAAGGACCAGCAACGTACTGGTATGTTGCTGGACTTTGGTTATACCAGATTGATGCCTGCGGGTTTAGGTATCATCTTCGTATCATTATTTTCAGCAAGCGGCCGACTTTCATGTAAAAGCAATCCTAGCGGCTAATTAGCAGTGGGAGGGAATATTTTTTTTTAAAAAAGTACCTGTCACTACCTATTGCTATCATAGGGGATATTTACATTCCCTGAGATAACAATAAAAATGATAAAAAAAAAAATATGGAAAGAACAGTTTAAAAATAAAATAAAAAAGCAAAAAAAAAAAAAAAAAAAAAAAAAGCACCCCTGTCCCGCCCTGCTCTTGCGCAATGGCGAACGCAAGCGTCGGTCTGGCGTCATATGTAAACAGCAATTGCATCATGCATGCGAGGTATCACCGCGAAGGTCAGATCGAGGGCAGTCATTTTAGCAGTAGACCTCCTCTGTAAATCTAACGTGGTAACCTGTAAAGGCTTTTAAAAATGTATGTAGTTTGTCGCCACTGCCCGTTTGTGCGAAATTTTAAAGCATGTCATGTTTGGTATCTATGCACTCGGCCTAAGATCATCTTTTTTATTTCATCAAACATTTGGGCAATATAGTGTGTTTTAGTGCATTAAAATTAAAGTGTATTTTTTCCCTAAAAAATGCGTTTGAAAAATCGCTGCGCAAATACTGTGTGGAAAAATGCAACACCCACCATTTTAATCTGTAGGGCCTTTGCTTTAAAAAAATATATAATGTTTGGGGGTTTAACATAATTTTCTTCCAAAAAAAAATAGGATTTTTATAACAGCTTACCTGTAAAATCCTTTTCTTGGAGTACATCACGGGACACAGAGCGACAGTCATTACTAATGGGTTATGTAGATACCTTCAGGTGCTGGCACTGGCAACTTCCAAAACCGGAAGTACCCTCCACTATATAAGCCCCTCCCATCCGGGAGCACCTCAGTTTTGTAGCAAAGCAATAAGTGTCCCTAAAGAGGGGTGGGAGCTCTGTGTCCCGTGATGTACTCCAAGAAAAGGATTTTACAGGTAAGCTGTTATAAAAATCCTATTTTCTTTCTCGTACATCACGGGACACAGAGCGACATAGTCATTACTAATGGGATGTCCTAAAGCAATGCCCAACGAGGGGGGGGATACACCATACATAAGCTGAGCGCTATCAGACATGAGGATCTTTTGCGGCCTACAACACACTGCGCCCAAAGGCGACATCCTCCTGACTTCTAACGTCCACCTGGTAGAACCTAGTAAACGTGTGTACTGAAGACCATGTTGCGGCCTTACAGACTTGAGCCAGGGAGGCCTGGTGATGCACTGCCCATGAAGTTCCAACTGCTCTCGTGGAGTGCGCTCTAACTTTGAACGGAGGCGGTCTCCTTCTCAAGCCATAGGTTTGCATTATGACCTGTCGAATCCACTTGGCTAAAGTAGATTTTGACGCTGCCTGACCCCTTCTGGGGCCTTCCGGCAGAATAAACAAAGTATCCGTTCTGCGAATCTGAGCAGTGGCTTTTAGATAAGCTTTAACTGCTCTTACTACATCCAAAGAATGCAATAACTTTTCCTCTATCGAAGTAGGTTTGGGGAAAAAAGAAGGAAGAACCACATCTTGGTTCAAATGAAACCTCGATACCACCTTAGGAAGAAAGGCTGGATGAGGGCGTAACACTACTCTATCCTTATGGATAACCAGATATGGCTCCTTACAGGACATAGCTGTTAATTCCGACACTCTTTTAGCCGAACAAATGGCTACTAGAAAAATCAATTTCCTGGTGAGAAGAACCAAAGAAATATGCTGTAATGGTTCAAATGGTTGTTTCTGTAGAACCGACAGAACCAAGTTTAGATCCCATGGACATATGGGAATATTAACCGGAGGACTAATACGCATCACTCCTTGTATAAAGGCTTTGACTAGTGAATGCGAAGCCAAGGGCCTTTGAAAAAATATTGACAAGGCCGAAAACTGACCTTTGATAGTACTCAAGGCAAGCTTCCTATCTACAGCCCACTGTAGGAAGTCCAGACTCCTACCTATTACGTACTTATGTGGATGCCATTTCTTGGCCTCACACCACGCGATGTACGCCTTCCAGATTCTATATTAGATCTGCCTGGATACCGGCTTCCTGGCATTGATCATGGTAGATACCACAGGATTAGAGAGCCCTCTCTTTTTTAGAATGTGGGCTTCAATAGCCAGGCCGTCAAACCTAGGGCTGGTAAGGAAGGGTGGTATATCGGTCCTTGCGAAAGCAGGTCCGGACGACGTGGGAGAGTCCAAGGACTCCCCACTGACATTTTACAATCTCCGCGTACCACGCTCTTCGGGCCACGCTGGAGCCACCAGAATCACTGGTTTCTTTTCTACCCTGATTCTGCGGAGTAATCGAGGTAACCATTGTGGCGGTGTGAATGCATACATCAGCTTGAACTGATCCCAAGGGAACACTAGGGCATCCGAGCCGCAAGCTAGGGGATCCCTTGTCCGAGAGACAAACCTGTCCACCTTTGCGTTGAATCTGGATGCTAGAAGATCTACATCCGATGTTCCCCACCGCTGACATATTGTCCAGAAAACCTCGGGGTGAAGGGACCTTTCCTCTGGGCATAATTGCTGGCGACTTAGAAAGTCCGCCTTCCAATTCTCCACTCCTGGAATGAATACCGCAGATATGGCTGGGACATATCTTTCTGCCCATTTCAGGATGTAATTTACTTCCCTCTGGGCTGCACGACTCCTGGTGCCCCCCTGATGATTGATATATGCCACTGCTGTGGCATTGTCTGATTGAATTCTGACAGGGGACCCTTGGAGTTTGGATGTCCATGCTACTAGGGCATACCGGGCTGCTCGTATCTCTAAGAGATTGATGGGCAGGGCCTTTTCTGCATCCGACCATCTGCCCTGGAGAGACCATTGCTCCAGTACTGCTCCCCAGCCTATAAGGCTGGCATCTGTAGTGACCACCTTCCAAGAAATCGGACTGAAGGATTTCCCTTTTTTCCAGATTCTGGGGAACCAACCACCAACGGAGGCTCTTGCGAACGGAAGGGGACAAGGACATTGTAAGTCTAGGGCCTGAACTTTTTTGTTCCAGGCTGACAGTATGGCCCCTTGCAAATTCCTTGAATGGAATTGACCGTAGGGTACTGCTTCGAATGATGCCACCATTTTTCCCAGCAGCCTCATGCACAGGCGTATGGACGGCTGTCTTTTTTGTACCCACTAAGTGGATCAAATCTTTCAAAGACAACACCTTTCCTCGAGGCAAGAATATTTTTCTCTGGCCTGAATCCAACCTTAGCCCCAAGTATTCCAGACTTTTGACTGTTTTTTAGGGCTGACTTGTCTCGGTTGATAATCCAACCGTGAGATTCCAGATACTTGATTGTCTTGTGAACGACCACGTCTAGTTTTTTCACTGAGTGGTCTATCAGCAACAAGTCATCTAGATATGCCATTATCATTACACCTTGTGTTCTTAGATTGGCCAATAAAGGGCCAGAATTTGTAAACACTCGTGGTGCTGTGGCCAAACCGAAGGGTAAGGCTCTGAACTGAAAATGGCGCCCTTCTACTGCAAAGCGTAGAAATTTTTGGTGGACTGGAAAGATGGGAATGTGCAAATAAGCATCTTTGATGTCGATCGCGGCTAACCAATCCTCCCCTTGTAGGACAGTGGCCACCGATCGGATCGACTCCATCGGAAAGTCCTGATATACAGGAATTTGTATAGCCCTTTTAGAATTAATATGGGCCTCCCGTCCGCGTTTGCTTCGGGACTGTAAAGAGGTTTGAGTAAAACCCGAACCCTCATTCTTCCAGGGGAACCTCCATAATTACTCCTTGGAGCAATAGTTGTTCTAGTGCCAACAGGAGGGACTCTCTCTTCCGGGGATCCCTTGGCACGTTTGACCTCAAAAATGGGAAGGAGGAGAGTCTTTTAACTCCAAACTGTATCCCAAACATACTGCGGAGAGCACCTATCTGTCTTGATCGTGTCCCGCCAGGTCTCTTGCGAACAACTGGAGTCCTCCCCCCACCCGACTGAGTGGGGGCAACCCTTCAATGAATTTAACTTTGGGGGAGGTTTTGTACCTCCCCTGACCCAGGGTTTCTCATTACCCTGCTATTGTCCCTGTTTTTTACCCCCGGGAATTGACCGAGGAGGCCGTCGGAACTGTTACACAGCCGATGCCCCAGGGACTGGAGAAGCAGGCCTCTTAAAGAGGGACCTCTAACTCTGTTTTTAACCGGCAAGAGCGTATTTTTACCGCTGGAAATTTTCTGGATATATTTGTCCAGGTTTTCCCTGAATAAGCGTTCACCATGAAATGGGACGCTAACCAGCCATTCTTTACAGGGAGCTTCAGCAGACCAGTTTTTGAGCCATAGAAGCCTACGCATATGTACTATAGACAGCGTAAGGCGGGAGGCCTGATGGACTGAATCCTCTATGGCGTCAACCGCAAAGCCTAAGGCTCTAGGTAGATCAGCTAGGGCAAGGCCTGCTGATCTGTCAAGTCCCTCAAGACCTGTTTCAACTGATCCTTCACTGCTTAGCAGACCCCAATAGCTGCTACTGCTGGTTGTGTCACCAAGCTTGCTGTAGAAAGAAGCAGACTTTCATAAGGACTCCAATCTTATCTATTGGGTTCTTGAACATTTGGACATTATCCACTGGACATGTCAGTGATTTATACATACAAGAGATGGCTGCGTCCACTGTAGGGACCTTCCATTTTTTTGATGAACTTATCCTCCATGGGATAGACCACCGGAAATCTCTTGGGGGAATAAATATTTTCTCAGGACGTTCCCAATCCTGGTAAATAAGCCCTTTCAGTAAAGGGTGAAGTGGAAAAGAACAGACAGTCTGGGGGCTTCTAGCGACCCCAACGAGGATACAGTAGTGGTTGATGGTTCCGCAAGGTGCATTTTTAAATGCTGATCGGACCATGTTAGTCAGAGACTGAACCCATAATCTTTCAGCTTGAGATGCTGAGAAAAGGTTCCCCCACTGTTGATTCCTCTATAACAGAATCAACCTCATCCTGATCCCCTTCAGGCAGGTCGATCCCAGTATGGGACTGTTGCTCTGCTAACAGGCACTCTGAAGGAGGAGACGGAGATCGGGTGTGCTTTCCCTGACAGGGAGGCAGCGATCAATGTTGACAATCTCTCTCTAATCCTCCCAGAGCTGAGGAAAAAACCTCCTCTGTTACATACACAGGAGCAGGTGAACTGAGGACAGCCACAGTACCAAGTACCCCTGCGGGGTCTCTACGGTCACTTACCTCTGAACTTCAGGGGAGACTGGTGCAGCAGAAGCATGCCCAAGATCCTCAGAGCCCGATGAGACCCCCTTCGCTTCCTGGAAGATTCAGTTCCGGAGCTTCTGGACGGCATATTCCTAAGCCTAAAGCTGAGGTATTCCAGCCGTAATACACCACTTTTACTGATAATAGTCTAGCACAATTGCTGCTATATCACAGTTGGTGTCTACTAAAGTGCCTTTCTAGGGGATGCCTGCATCAACCGCCTCTGTGTGCCTTTATACTGTTGCTAGCTCTGTCTGTGCACTTCAATAGCCAGCTATAATGTGCTTTAAAACACGCTGGACGCCCGCACATGCGCAGTAGCGCCGCGGCGCACACCTGAGCGTCATCCACCCGCTCCGCCCCTTTTTCCAGATCGCCTCTATGAATAGAGGCACGTGCACGCGCGCGGGCACGTGCGCCTTCGGCGCCTTTTTTGAAAACAATAAGGAGCTAGATGGGAGCCAGGGTCCCTTTGCCGCAGGGCCCGGGGATGGATGAGCGCAGCAACAGGGCAGAGGAGACAGCTTCCCCGGAGAGAACATACCAACTGCCTGGATTTGATTCTGGAAGAAAAAAATCCACATTACAAAAAAAAGACCCATAGCGGCCTCTAGTGTCTAACACAGGTACCGCGGTCTTACATTTTTTTTTTTTTCTTGCCTACTATTAAAATTTTTACATTTTCTCAGTAGTAACAGGCATACACAGAATATTAGCGGGAATACCTTAGGTAACAGACAGAAAGACAAAATAGGCTTGGGGGTCCCTCAATAGAACCAAGTTCCCGAGGGCCCCCACTTACCTTTTCCTCGCCGCAGGACTCTGTTTGGTCCACAGAAGCCCAAACTTCACCTATCACGGCAGGCATTGTAATCAAACCTTCAGGGACCGGGTTCCCAAGGATTCCACTCCCCTGGACCTGTATAGCACCCTGCACAGAAAACATCTTGGTCGTGGGTATGACCAGAGCTCTGGATCCCAGGGTCCAGCTCTCCCAAGAGAAGCATTACAGGCAAAACCTTGCTCTTCTCTGCAAGGCCCGGGTACCGACCGTTTAGCTATGAAGCTTTTTTGGTCGGATCCGGAATAGCTTACTGAGGCCCAAAAGAACCTGTACGCAAGCTCAGTGAAAAACACATGTTTCTTCTTGGCCAACACCTTAGACACTGGCAAAAAACTGAGGTGCTCCCGGATGGGAGGGGCTTATATAGGGGAGGGTACTTCCGGTTTTGGAAGTTGCCAGTGCCAGCACCTGAAGGTATCTACATAACCCATTAGTAATGACTATGTCACTCTGTGTCCCGTGATGTACGAGAAAGAAAAAAAAGTTTTCATGTAAACAAAAAGTGTCAGAAAGGGCTTTGTCTTCAAGTGGTTAGAAGAGTGGATGTAAGCTTCCTAATGTGTATAAAATACCAGGACAGTTCAAACCCCCCCCAAATGACCCAATTTTGGAAAGCAGACACCCCAAGCTATATACTGAGAGGCATGTCGAGTCCATGGAACATTTTATGTTGACACAAGTTGCGGAAAAAAGATTATTTTTTTTTTTTTTTTGCACAAAGTTGTCACTAATTGATATATTGCTCAAACATGCCAAAGGCATATGTGGAATTACACCCCAAAATACATTCTGTTGCTTCTCCTGAGTACGGGGATACCACATGTCTGAGACTTTTTGGGAGCCTAGCCGCGTACGGGACCCCAAAACCAAGCACCGCCTTCAGGCTTTCTAAGGGTGTAAATTTTTGATTTCACTCCTCACTGCCTATCACAGTTTCGGAGGCCATGGAATGCCCAGATGGCACAAAACCCCCCCAAATGACCCCATTTTGGAAAGTAGACACCCCAAGCTATTTGCTGAGAGGTATGGTGAGTATTTTGCAGATCTTGCTTTTTGTCACAAAGTTTTGAAAATTAAAAAAAAAAAAAAAAGTTTATTTCTTCATTTTCAAAAACAAATGAGAGCTGTAAAATACTCACCATGCCTCTCAGCAAATAGCTTGGGTTGTCTACTTTCCAAAATGGGGTCATTTGGGGTGGTTTTGTGCTATTTTGGCATTTTATGGCCTTCGAAACTGTGATAGGTAGTGGAGTAAAATCAAAAATTTGCGCCCTTAGAAATCCTGAAGGCGGTGCTTGGTTTTGGGGTCCCGTACGCGGCTAGGCTCCCAAAAAGTCTCGCACATGTGGTATCCCCGTACTCAGGAGAAGCAGCAAAATGTATTTTGGGGTGCAATTCCACATATAACCATGGCATGTGTGAGCAATATATCATTTAGTGACAACTTTTTGTAATTTTTTTTTAATTTTTTTTAGTCAATATTCAATCACTTGAGACAAAAAAATAAATATTCAATGGGCTCACCATGCCTCTCAGCAATTTCCTTGGGGTGTCTACTTTCCAAAATGGGGTCATTTGGGGGGGGGGGGGGTTTGTACTGCCCTGCCATTTTAGCACCTCAAGAAATGATAGGCAGTCATAAATTAAAAGCTGTGTAAATTCCAGAAAATGTACCCTAGTTTGTAGACGCTATAAGTTTTGCGCAAACCAATAAATATAGGCTTATTGACATTTTTTTTTTTACTAAAGACATGTGGCTGAATACATTTTGGCCTAAATGTATGACTAAAATTTAGTTTATTCGATTTTTCTTATAACAAAAATGAGAAAATATAAAAATTTTTTCAAAATTTTCAGTCTGTTTATAGCGCAAAAAAAAAATCAAAAAAAAAAAAAAATCGCAGAGGCAATCAAATACCATTAAAAGAAAGCTCTGTTTGTGGGAAGAAAAGGACGCAAATTTCGTTTGGGTACAACATTGGATGTCCGCACAATTTACAGTTAAAGCAGCACAGTGCCAAATTGTGAAATCACCTCTGGTCATTAAGCTGCGTAATGGTCTGGGGCTTAAGTGGTTAAAAACCTTTAGATGAACGGTAAACCAAGTGGACATCCGAGAGCATGATTAGCTCATCTCGCGTTCAAATAAAAATCAAAAGATTTTTAAAGAGTTAATCCACCAAAAAAGTGTCATTCCCGAGTGGATTTTTATCTACCGTATATACTTGTGTATAAGCCGACTTTTTCTGCACATTTTTTATGCTGAAAAAGCCCCCTTCGGCTTATACTCGAGTGAGCGTCTCCCGCTGTGTCATGCAGTCTTAACTGTTCGGCGGCCATCCACTGTAACAAAGCCTCGCCTCCTCGTCCGTGATAGATGGAGCACTGATACAATGCTGGGAAACTGCCTCGTCTGTGATAGACGGAACACTGATTCAGAGGCGGGGCTTTTACAGTGGATGGCCGCCGAACAGTTAAGACTGCAGTTGCATGACACAGCGGGAGACACCCGTTTGTAATCAAAAGGTACATGAGGCTGCAGGTGGGCACAGTGAGGCTGCAAATGGGCACTGTTGACCCTCTTTTCCACTTACAGAGCTAGTTTACCGTTTTTCTTTTAAATAAATAGTCAAAAACATTTAACCTACTGATGCCTCAATTAATGTAATTTTATTGGTATCCATTTTAATTTTTGAAATTTACCAGTAGCTGCTGCATTTCCCACCCTAGGCTTAGGTTCCAGTCAATACATTTTCCTGTTTTTTTTTTTTTTTGTGGTAAAATTAGGTGCCTTGGCTTATATTCGGGTCAGCTTATACTACAGTATATACGGTCATTTGTGTTGGTTCCAGCATAGGAGCACGGATCATGTCACATCAGTGTAGATTATGGGGAAATAAATCGACTTACCTCAAAAAATTGACATTTATTTTCCCTGGGCAAGGAACAACTGTAAAACTGTCTTCCTTTATTCTCTCCATCCTTCCTGACAACATGGAGAACACACGGACGTTTGTGCTTAATGCATAGCATGCTTCCAGCATGTGGAGAAGAGGTTTCCCGTGTCTGATTAACTTTCGGAGAGCTGTAAAAGTTCATTACAGCATTAATGCCTTCTGCTGATGCATACAGCGGTTACATTTCATCATGTAGAATGTCAAACCCTTTTTATAGCGAGGGAAAAAAATAAAAAGATTTTTGTACTGCACCTAAATCCCCTTTTTCGGTGTCCATGAAGGGACACCGCATTATGTTTGTATGAAGCATAGGTTATAATGCTACCTGTAGGAGATTGGACACTCATTCACATGGTTTTGTGAATGTAACTACAAGTCCCCAACACCCTTAGCAGCTGTTGGCTTGTATTTCTGAATGAACTACCATGGCACCGAGTACTGTTGTAGTTCATCGATTCTTCCGGTCAACATGCATCTGCTTGCTCATACGAGCAAGCAGATACACTGACAGATCTGCTGCTCGCTGGTGCAATGCTTTACAGGCTCCTGCAACAAAAAATAAAATGGACGTTGTTTTTTTTACCTGTGCACCTTGTGTGAATAACATGTCATATTTATATGTGTGCGCACTGCGCTATTGAAAAACAAACACCTGTTTGTGCTGCTAGTTAATATTCAATAAACATGCAAATGAGGTGAAACAAATGTCAATGTAAAAAAGAGAGAGCGACAAATAATTCCACAGTAGCGCACTAAATTAATCTACAAAAAACTCCTAAGTTTTAGCATTGTGAAATGATCAACACCCATACATAATGAAGTGTCCATATGGCATATCAAAAAAATAGATATATGCTCCAACATATGCAACTCAATATGGTAATACAGTCCAACTTAAAGTGATGAGAAAATAGTGAAACTACATTTTGTTGATCCACCAAAATCCTTAACCAAAGTGATGTGTGCTGTGTAGCCACGCTCTAAAGCGTTTTGTCACTTCGGACCCACCGATTCCCCCCCCCCGTGACAAAGTCCGAAATGACAAAACGCATCGGAGCGTGGCTACACAGCAACGCTGAGATGGCGACTCCACGTGTGGGAGATTGTAGTAGTAGTAGATTGCAACACTGAGTAACCTGGCATGTTTGGAATTTTAACAAGGCGATTTTAAATCTTTTATGATGTAAGGGCATTACTTTTAATAAACGGATTACCTTAAGGTGTTTTTACACTATTGGAGGCTCCGTCTCAATTTTTATCCCCACATGTGGAGAGCGTCTTTATCAATCTGGATGGAGATTGGTGTGTAAAAGCGACTCTTCAATAACAACCAATTAGGCGATATTTGCCAAACACGAGAGTGAATGGTAACCGCATCTGGTGAGTATATAAATATACTAAAGCGCTAAAATGGTGCAAGGCAATCAAATGTGTGAAATAAACCAAGGATAACTAAATGATTCAGCTGCAATCAATCAATGTGTCTGATAACATATACCGTATTTATCGGCGTATAACACGCACCGGCGTATAACACGCACCCCAAGTTTAGGAGGGAATTTTAAGGAAAAAAACTTTTAGGAGGGAAATTCAAGGAAAAAAAACTTACATTTAAATGCAGCATGCAGCCTTGCCCAGTGTCCATCTGCAGCCTTGCCCAGTGTCCATCTGTCCATCTGCAGCCGTGCCCAGTGTCCATCTGTCCATCTGCAGCCGTGCCCAGTGTCCATCTGTCCATCTGCAGCCGTGCCCAGTGTCCATCTGCAGCCGTGCCCAGTGTCCATCTGTCCATCTGCAGCCGTGCCCAGTGCCTTTGCGATCGTGTCAGTCCCGGCGGTTTTTAAAATTTGGCGCCGATTTCTGTGGAGAGGAGCGAGCGGGGCCGAGTGTACTTCGGCTGGACTCGGCTCCTCTCGCAGTTCCGCCCATCTCCACTGACTGCGCCGCTGACGGAGAAAGCCGAGTGTACTTCGCCTAGACTCGTGTCTGCTCACAGTCACAGGCAGGACTGCGAGAGGAGCCGAGACTAGGCGAAGTACACTCGGCTTTCTCCGTCAGCGGCGCAGTCAGTGGAGATGGGCGGAACTGCAAGAGGAGCCGAGTAAAGCCGATTGTACTTCGGCTTCGGCTCCGCTCGCTCGTTTTCAGCAGGGGAATTCGGAGTATCGGCGTATAACACGCACCCACGATTTCCCCCTGATTTTAAGGGGAAAAAAGTGCGTGTTATACGCCGATAAATACGGTAAGTGAAATTGCAATGTGATATTGATGCGCTGTAAATCAACCCTAAGTGAACCAATCATACCATATACCATTAAATTAATGTGACCAAGATGCAAAATACACAAATAACCAAATGTGCAAACAGTGCTAAAATAAATGTGCACTCAGTGCTGAAATAGTGCTAAATAAGTGTGCTGAATAAGTATTTTGCAGAGACCCTAATGAGGATCACTCGTATGCAATGAGCAGACAAAACAAATACACTTAAAAAGGACCTGCTGCTAGTGAGGCTACTTCACGCCAAACACTCAGAATATTAACAAAAAAGATTAATCACAGTCCTTTTAGTGTTGGCCAAACAGAGCACTCCTTCACTTAATCCCACTCCTCCAGTTAATCACAAATCAGCACAGCTGTCAGATTGGATATCTTGAGAAGTCTTGAATGTGCCTCATAAACATGGACCATGGAAGACAAAGGGGAAAAAAACAAACTAACCTCATTGCGCAGTGCTCACATACAAAATGTAATGTTAACCACTTAACGACCGCCCACTGTAAATATACGTCGGCAGAATGGCACCGACAGGCACAATCACGTATATATACGTGATTGCCTTTGTATAGTTGGGGGGTCCGATCGGACCCCCTTCTTTACAGTGAGCGGTCGTTTTACCTTCGGGAGCAATCCGGCATGAGGGGACGGCCGTTCGATTCCGGCCACCCCCTCTCGATCGCTCCCGGCGAATGAGAGAGCTTCCCCTGCCTGCCAGGAAGGAGGAAGTGATGTCATCTCTCCTGGGGCGCTCACATATACCGAGCGCCGTACAGGAGAAGATGCCAGGTTAGTACACACAACACTACACTGACACCAGGACACATAGGCACATAAATCGCCCCCCCAGCCCCCAGTCACAGTGTCACTGATTGCAGTGACCATTTATTTAGTGATCACTGCAATCAGTGACATTTGTGACTGTAAAAGTGTCACCAAAGTTTAGTCTTAGGTCCAGTGTAGCCCCCTAACCCCCCCAATAAAGGTTTAACCCCCTGATCACCCCCCAGATAACCCTTTCACCCCCTATCACCACTGTCACTAAGCAATCATTTTTCTGATCGATGTCTTAGCGTCAGTGATGCAGATCGGTAGCCAGTATTTTTTTTTAGGTTCGCCGCAGGTTTTTATAGCGTCGGGTACCCCCATATATTGCCTAATAAAGGTGTAACCCCCTTGATAGCCCCCCAGGTAACCCTTTCACCCCCTATCACCACTGTCGCTAAGCAATCGTTTTTATGATCGTTGTCTTAGTGTCGGTGATGCCGATAGGTAGCCAGTAATTTTTTTTTAGGTTCGCCGTCAGGTTTTTATATAGCGTCAGGTACCCCCATATATTACCCTAATAAAGGTTTTAACCCCCTAATTGCCCCTACTTAACCCTTTCACCATTGATCATCATATAAGTGTTACGGGTGACGCTGGTTAGTTAGTTTGCTTTTTATAGTGTCAGGGCACCCGCCGTATATAACCCAATAAAGGTTTAACCCCCTGATCGCCCGGCGGGTGATATCAGTTAGGTTTTAGCGTCAGAGAGGGTCTGCGTCACACCCCAGGCAGCGTCAGGTTAGTGCCAGTAACGCTAACACCCACGCGTAAAGCATACACCCCCTTAGTGGTATAGTATCTGATCAGATCAATATCTGATCTGATCAGATCTATACTAGCGTCCCCAGCAGTTTAGGGTTCCCAAAAACGCAGTGTTAGCGGGATCAGCCCAGATACCTGCTAGCACCTGCGTTTTGCCCCTCCGTCCAGCCCAGGCCACCCAAGTGCAGTATCGATCGATCACTGTCACTTACAAAACAAAACACACATAACTGCAGCGTTCGCAGAGACAGGCCTGATCCCTGCGACTCCAGTGCTGTAGGAGGTAATTTCACCACCACAGTTTAAAAAAAAAAAAAAAGCATATATGCCGAAGCATTGGGGCAGCAGGAGCGGAGGAGCGATTTTGCTCCTAATGCCGCGTACATACGGTCGAAATTCCGACGGAGGCTTGCCCGTGGAAAAGTCTGACCATGTGTACGCGGCATAACTTTTGCGAGAAGATGCCCCCATGCTTCGGCATATATAAATGGTGCATGTATGCCCATCATTAGAAGTGGGTGGATGAAGGGCGGTATTCTAATGGTGGGCATACCCACCGATCAATCTTTTTTTTTCGTTCAGCCAACAGGCTGCATGAAAAAAAAGATTACAATACATGTCCAACAAGGACCAGCAACGTACTGGTATGTTGCTGGACTTTGAATGTTTATACCAGAATGATGCCTGCGGGTTTAGGTATCATCTTGGTATCATTCTTTTCAGCCAGCGGCCGGCTTTCATGTAAAAGCAATCCTAGTGGCTAATTAGCCTCTGGACTGCTTTTACAAGCAGTGGGAGGGAATGTCCCCCCCCCCGGATATAAAAAGCGCCATTGGGAAAGCATTTTATCACACCGATCTTGGTGTGGTCAGATGCTTTGAGGGCAGAGGAAAGATCTAGGGTCCAATAGACCCCAGTTTTTTCAAAAAAGAGTACCTGTCATTACCTATTGCTATCATAGGGGATATTTACATTCCCTGAGATAACAATAAAAGTGATAAAAATAAATAAATATGGAAGCAACAGTTTAAAAATAAAATAAAAAAGCAAAATTAATAAAAAAAAAAAAAAAAAAAAGCACCCCTGTCCTGCCCTGCTCTTGCCCAATGGCGAACGCAAGCGTCGGTCTGGCGTCATATGTAAACAGCAATTGCACCATGCATGTGAGGTATCACCGCGAAGGTCAGATCGAGGGCAGTAATTTTAGCAGTAGACCTCCTCTGTAAATCTAACGGGGTAACCTGTAAATGCTTTTAAAGGCTTTTAAAAATGTATGTAGTTTGTCGCCAATGCGCGTTTGTGCGAAATTTTAAAGCATGTCGTGTTTGGTATCCATATACTCGGCCTAAGATCATCTTTTTTATTTCATCAAACATTTGGGCAATATAGTGCGTTTTAGTGCATTAAAATTAAAAAAAGTGTATTTTTTCCCCAAAAAATGCGTTTGAAAAATCGCTGCGCAAATACTGTGTAGAAAAAAAAAAATGCAACACCCACCATTTTATTCTGTAGGGCCTTTGCTTTAAAAATATATATAATGTTTGGGGGTTCAACATAATTTTCTTGCAAAAAAAAATATGTTTTCATGTAAACAAAAAGTGTCAAAAAGGGCTTTGTCTTCAAGTGGTTAGAAGAGTGGATGTAAGCTTCCTAATGTTGTGTATAAAATGCCAGAACAGTTCAAAACCCCCCCAAATGACCCCATTTTGGAAAGTAGACACCCCAAGCTATTTGCTGAGAGGTATTGTGAGTATTTTGCAGATCTCGCTTTTTGTCACAAAGTTTTGAAAATTGAAAAAAAAAATAAAAAAAAAAAAAATGTTCTTTCTTAATTTTCAAAAACAAATGAGAGCTGTAAAATACTCACCATGCCTCTCAGCAAACAGCTTGGGGTGTCTACTTTCCAAAATGGGGTCATTTGGGGGGGTTTTGTGCTATTTTGGCATTTTATGGCCTTCAAAACTGTGATAGGTAGTGAGGAGTGAAATCAAAAATTTGCGCCCTTAGAAATCCTGGAGGCGGTGCTTGGTTTCCGGGGTCCCGTACGTGGCTAGGCTCCTAAAAAGTCCCACACATGTGGTATCCCCGTACTCAGGAGAAGCAGCAAAATGTATTGTGGGGTGCAATTCCACATATAACCATGGCATGTGTGAGCAATATATCATTTAGTGACAACTTTTTGTAATTTTTTTTTTTTTTTTTGTCATTATTCAATCACTTGGGACAAAAAAAAAATATTCAATGGGCTCAACATGCCTCTCAGCAATTTCCTTGGGGTGTCTACTTTCTAAAATGGGGTCATTTGGGGGGGTTTTGTACTGCCCTGTCATTTTAGCACCTCAAGAAATGAGATAGGCAGTCATAAATTAAAAGCTGTGTAAATTCCAGAAAATGTACCCTAGTTTGTAAACGCTATAACTTTTGCGCAAACCGATAAATATACGCTTATTGACATTTTTTTTACTAAAGACATGTGGCTGAATACATTTTGGCCTAAATGTATGACTAAAATTGAGTTTATTCGATTTTTCTTATAACAAAAAGTAGAAAATATCATTTTTTTTCAAAATTTTCGGTCTTTTTCCGTTTATATCGCAAAAAATAAAAATCGCAGAGGCAATCAAATACCATTAAAAGAAAGCTCTACTTGTGGGAAGAAAAGGACGCAAATTTTGTTTGAGTACAACATTGCATGTCCGCACAATTTACAGTTAAAGCAGCGCAGTGCAAAATTCTGAATTCACCTCTGGTCCTCTAGCTACCAAATGGTCCGGGGCTTAAGTGGTTAAGCACACAGCGCTCACGTGACCAAAAAGGGTTGTATCGCATAAACTGCCACCGTTCAGCTCAGTATAAGCTTCTCCTTCACAGCTCCAGCTGGGACCACAGTGCCGCTGGTAGCGTGATTAGGCTCCACCCCCTACGTGTTGCGTCACACGTCACGTGACTTGGTCATGGGTGTGCCATGTGACAGGAAAAGCTGTGTATTTATACACAGTGGCGTACTGGTTTCCATGACGGCAAAAGGGATCATTAGAACATCATCGCTGGTAGGCCTATGCTGATTAAACTTAAAAAATCCTTTATTTTGGACAACTTAAAACGTCTCAAACAACGGAGACTGAAAAAGATTCACTGAATAACAATATTATACACCTATTAAAAACCTATTTTACAATCACTACAAAGACCGGATAATGTAGAATACCCCCTCAAATGGTGTAAAGCGACATAACACCATCATGTCGGGACAATGATACAGTACTCTGGTGTAATAAATGTTAAACAGGTAAACATATAGAAAAAATTAAAAATACACTCAGTCATTTTTAATACAACAATAAAAATAGAAAAAAATGGGAAGAGATGCTGAGATAAAATATGGACATTATATAAAAAAATTATATAAATATATATAAAACCCACATAATAGGATCTATAAAATAAATAAAACGCGGGATTAGTAATTGGATATGAAGCAATTTAAATCAAACTCGATGTTTAAGCCGTTAGGCGCAAGGGTACGCATTTCATGTATCCATCTGGACTCGCTTTTGCTGAGCTCCCTTACTTTGTGACTACCCCTCCAATGGGGTGTATATTTTTCTATTGCCCAGAATTTTAATTCTGTGGGATTATTTTGGTGACAACGTGAAAAATGGCGAGAAACACTATGCTTCGGGAATCCATTCTCAATATTTTGCACGTGTTCCCTTATTCGCTTCCATAACGGTCTTTTGGTACGACCTATGTACTGGAGTGAACAAGAGCACTCCAGCACATAGACCACCCCTTCAGTCCTACAAGTGATCAGATCTTTAATTTCATAACTTTGTTGTGTAGCATTTGATTTAAATTTAGAGCATTTTTGACCATTCAATTTCGTTTTCCTACACGCAAAACATTTTACATGGAAAGAACCCCTTTCCCTGAAAAAAAGTAAGTGTAGGTAACCTAGTTGGTGGATCAGGTATATTTTTAGCCACTATATCCCTAAGTGTAGGTGTTCTCCTATATACAATCCGGGGTACAATTGGCAAAATACTCTGCAATTGACTGTCTCCTCTGAGTATAGGCCAATGCTTTTTGAATATAGACTCGATTTGTCTATGCTGGACATTATAATTCATTATAATAGGCAATTCTTTAAAAGGCTGAGATTTTCATTGCCTTATCCTTATCATGTATTAATGTGGCCCTAGGCATCTCCAGAACTTCTTGTATTTTGGTGTTGACAAATTCTTCATTATAACCCTTTGCGGTAAACTTTTGTCCCATCATTTTAGCTTGTTCCAGAAATACCTGCTCATCAGTACAATTTCTCCGCAGTCTGAACCATGGCTTATCAATATACCTAAAGGACAGCTGATTAAAGTGACAGCTGTCTACTGGAATGTAGCTATTTCATTCCACTGGTTTGAAGTATGTTTTTGTAATTATTGCATTACCTTCCAATGCAATATCCAAATCCAGGAACTGTATGTTGGTCTTGCTCATTGTATACGTTAATTTTATATTTTGTTCATTCTCATTCAACTTATCAAAAAATTGAACTAAAGTGCTCTCATCCCCCTCCCAGATTACTATGCAATCATCAATGAATCTTCTGTATAACGTAAGTTGTTCAGGTGTATTTTCATAGATGGCTGACTCCCACTCAGAGATGAAAATATTCGCCACACTAGGTGCATATTTGGCACCCATCCCAATTCCATTGAGTTGCCTATAGTAATCGGAACAATTCCAAAAATAATTGTGCTGAAGTCCAAAGGCCAAACTTCGTAGCACAAAACGTTTTTGTTTGGAGATAAGGTCACTAAACTTATTCAGGGCCCATTTCGAGGCCCTGATTGCATCTTCATGATCTATAACCGTATATAATGATGCGACATCCGCAGTGGCTATCACATAATTTCGCTCTGCATTAATCACTACTTTCTCCAAAATCTGGATTAAGTGCTTAGTGTCCCTTAGGTACGATCGTGTTTTAGGGACCAATGGTTGCATAAATTTGTCAACATATTCACCAATCCTTGAATTAATCGATTGGATGCCATTTATTATGGGCCTTCCTGGTGGTTTATGCGGGTCTTTATGAATTTTCGGTATTGTGTATATAATTGGGACCCTGTATATATCTGGAACTAGATATTGTTCTTCCCTCTTGGATAGAATATCTTTCATAGTGCCCCTCAGGACCAGCTCCGACAATTCGTCTCTATATTCCTTTGTAGGGTTGCCCCTAAGTTTAATGTAAGTATTCGTGTCATTAAGTTGACCAAGTACTTCTTCATGGTAATAATCCTTTGACATCACCACAATAGCCCCTCCTTTGTCTGCCGGTCTTATCACCACTTGTTTATTTTTTTTCTAGTGCTTTTATACCCCGATGAATGGCTATAGGATCAGTCATTCTTTTGACCTTTAATCTTTCTAAATCTTTCAACACCATTTTATTGAACACCTCAATGTGCTCATTATTGTGAACCGGTGGATTGAAGAGGGATTTATTCCTCAATTCACTATGAACTACACTTCCTAGAGAATTTATGCCCTCTTTAACCCTCATAGGAGGTTTGTTCAGCATATACTTTTTAATGTTAAGCCTCCTTATGTATTTTTGAACATCTACATAAACATCAAATTTATTCAAATTTCTCTTAGGCGCATACTTTAGTCCTTTATCCAATGTAATCATTTCCGTCCTTGTCAGTTCAACTCCACTAATATTATATATATGCCCTCGCCTACCTCATTCTTCTTTTTTTGGACTTTGAATCCTCCTCGACATCCCCTCTTGCATTTGGACTTTATTTTATAGATCCTATTATGTGGGTTTTATATATATTTATATAATTTTTTTATATAATGTCCATATTTTATCTCAGCATCTCTTCCCATTTTTTTCTATTTTTATTGTTGTATTAAAAATGACTGAGTGTATTTTTATTTTTTCTATAGGTTTACCTGTTTAACATTTATTACACCAGAGTACTGTATCATTGTCCCGACATGATGGTGTTATGTCGCTTTACACCATTTGAGGGGGTATTCTACATTATCCAGTCTTTGTAGTGATTGTAAAATAGGTTTTTAATAGGTGTATAATATTGTTATTCAGTGAATCTTTTTCAGTCTCCGTTGTTTGAGACGTTTTAAGTTGTCCAAAATAAATGATTTTTAAGTTTAATCAGCATAGGCCTACCAGCGATGATGTTCCAATGATCCCTTTTGCCGTCATGGCAACCAGTACGCCACTGTGTATAAATACACAGCTTTTCATGGCACACCCATGACTAAGTCACGTGACGTGTGACGCAACGCGTAGGGGGAGGAGCCTAATCACGCTACCAGTGGCACTCGGATGTGGTCCCAGCTGGAGCTGTGAAGGAGAAGCTTATACTGAGCTGAACGGTGGCAGTTTATGCGATACAACCCTTTTTGATCACGTGAGTGAAAGCGCTGTGTGCTTAACATGACATTTTGTATGTGAGCACTGCGCAATGAGGTTTGTTTGTTTTTTTTCCCTTTGTCTTCCATGGTCCATGTTTATGAGGCACATTCAAGACTTCTCAAGATATCCAATCTGACAGCTGTGCTGATTTGTGATTAACTGGAGGAGTGGGATTAAGTGAAGGAGTGCTCTGTTTGGCCAACACTAAAAGGACTGTGATTAATCTTTTTTGTTAATATTCTGAGTGTTTGGCGTGAAGTAGCCTCACTAGCAGCAGGTCCTTTTTAAGTATTTGTTTTGTCTACTCATTGCATATGAGTGATCCTCATTAGGGTCTCTCCAAAATACTTATTCAGCACACTTATTTAGCACTATTTCAGCACTGAGTGCACATTTATTTTAGCACCATTTTAGCACTGTTTGCACATTTGGTTATTTGTGTATTTTGCATCTTGGTCACATTCATTTAATGGTATATGGTATGATTGGTTCACTTAGGGTTGATTTACAGCGCATCAATATCACATTGCAGCATCTGGTGAGGTTTATTCTTACGGGAGTGGAATTGGCACACATCACTTTGGTGAAGGATTTTGGTGGATCGAGATTTTGTTTCACTCTTTTTTCATCACTTTAAGTTGGACTGTATTACCATATTGATTTAGATGTGTTGGAGCATAGATCTATTTTTGGGATATGCCCATATGAACACTTTATTATGTATGGGTGTTTTATGTTGATCATTTCACAATGCTAATATTTAGGCGATTTGTAAAATTAATTTAGTGCGCTACTGTGGAATTACTTGTGTGTCTCTCTTTTTTACATAGACATGTTTCACCTCATTAACATGTCATATTCACCTGCTCTGTACAGTGGTTTTGCACAAAGTATCCTGGATCCCTCTCTTGTTGGATCCCCCACTGGTGCTCCTGGCCCCTTCTATGCATGAAGGTAAAAAACCGTGTGTGTGCAGCAGCCCCCCCCCCCAAATACTTACCCGAGCCCCATCGCGATCCAGTAATGTTCACTAAGGCCTCAGCTCTCCCAGGTCTCTGCCGCCTCATTGGCTGAGACAGCAGTGGTAGCCATTGGTTCCCACTGCTGTCGGAACCAATGAGGAAAAATAGGGGGCAGGGCCAAGCCACTGCTCTGTCTGTGAATGGACACGCAGCGCAGTAGCTTGGGAGTGAGCATGCATGGGTGCCCCCAATGCAAGCTGCTTTCTCTGGAGGGACCAGGAGCGCCAGCGGGGGACCCGAGAAGGAGGGAGATCGGGCTGCTCTGTGCATAACCACTGCACAGATCAGGCAAGTATAACACGTTTGTTATTTTTTTCTTTTTTTAAAACAATTATTTCCTTTAATATTTTAAATATCTAGGCTTCCCTTTCTGACCAAAGAAAAATAACGACCGCCTACCTATTATGCAGATTTTCTGGTTTATATGTATTCGAAGAGGCCCAGAACTGATGTTAGCTAGGTCTGGATCTGTGACTTCGAACTATTCAAGCCAGAGACAGGCAACTAGAATTATCAAAATTTGGCAAGCACTGGCAGCCTACATCTTGCTCCGATAGATGAAACAAACAATAAGTGCACATGTACATTGTAGCACACCCAATCTCCTTTTAATATATTTAACAAGCTTGAAAAATATAGCGGTTTACTTTTCCCCGAAATATCAAATATCCAGTATTAGCAGCCCCCCCATTTTTTTTTTTAATTAGTACACAGTGGCCAGGAGAGTTTTAAATACTCACACTCAATATATATATAATTCTTTCTTTTTTTTTCTCTTAAGACTGAGGCTGATGAAGAGTGTTTGGTTAGGTAAAACCTAATAATCAGACCAGGTAAATACCTAAAATAACATATTAAATGTTTCCTCATGAAGATGCATATTCTTCATAGTCTAGGTTTAGTGATACAAGTGGATAGGTAAAACAAAGGCAATTTGCATTTTTGACATTATTAATTTGCACTGAATATCCCATATATTAAAACCACTAAAAGAAGGAAATATATTTTTACTGTAGTTCATTTCTATAAATAAAATGAATCTATTTCATACATCCTCTCTGGGGAGAAGAATGAGCAGCAGAATTCTTATAATTCTTGTCATCAAAATGGCACAAAGATTACCCGGCATTAGTGTACAAGAGTAATGCATTTATTTTTCATTACTGCTGGTCTCTCACACACATAATAGTTTAAATATGTACTTGAAGCTCATAAAAGCAGCATGAATAAATAAAACCTCTATAAGGAGTTATTTGCACTGATGAAATAATCACTTTCAGGATATTCTGTCAAAGGAAAAACAAAGTGACATTTTCATAAGGCAATTATGTAACCACATTGTTTTAGGGCCACCGAAGGAGACATATTAAAAGGAAATTAAGTTAAGAACTGGAGCAGGTGAACACTGGAACAGCTGTCACTAGTTGATAGTTTTTCCTATAAGAAAATTCATTACTGTAGAACATGAATTAAAAAGAGAAAATCTTATACCGACATTTACGTGTGAGGTGTTCATTCTTTTCACCCTCCTTGTTAATGGTGCCAAGAAGTTAATTTATTGAAGGAAGTGCAGCGTTATTTGTCTCCCTCTTTTACATCTATATGGACATTTTTAATGGTTTCAGACTGTGCAGACCGAGTACACCAATGTGAATAAAAAATAAATTTAGACAAGATATTTTCAAACAAGTCTGGGTAGTATAGCCATTTTTTTCAAAACACTGCACTTCCCACATGGTAAATATTTTAATCACCAAGACTGTATTGAATGGAATAGGATTTACTTGCTTTTAAATGTTGAATTACCAACTCAGATCAGAACAACCAATGCACAGGTTTACGATCACAATTTATGTCCACACAATATATGTCCCAATATGATGGAACCAGATAGAGATTCTGCCATTTCATGTCCTAAATAAGATACGATTTGATTTACAGTGCACCCGATGGAAGGGGGTGCATCAGTTCTGGGCTCTCCAGTGGGACGGTAGCCTCAACCATGATCCTGGTACAATAGAGTTGCCACCTTATCCCTTTAAAACCAAACACAATAATTACACCGGTTCTGTGGCTGATAAAGGTGGCAAAAAAATTCACTTAGTGCCTTTACCGGCATTAAATTAGCTCCAGAGCCTGTGTAATTAAAAGTATGGGTTTGGGGGTTTTTCCTCCATCATACTTGCCTAGGTGGATGCTGCATCAGTCCAATGCTGCATCTGTCCCCTGGCACCTCTGCACTGAAAACCGAGCCAGCGAACATTGCCGATGGCTCGGTTCTCACAGCTCCCCGAGCAGAGAGCTGCTGATTGTCAATCAGCAGCTCTCTGCTCCCCCACGCTCACTGGAGCACTGAGCTGTGGAGGAGGCGGGAGCGGCAGTCTCAGGCTCTCAGCAGCTTGCTGAGACGGGCCTGGCGGAGCCCGACTTCCATTGTCGGGATGACACGGTGCCTGGACCGATTTCTGTGACATCGGGAGAGAGCAGACTTTAGCCCGCCCTCTGCTGAAAACGGTACACAGGACTGCAAAACAAATTGCACTCCTCTGATCCATAGGAGAATCCCAGCCAAATGAGTGCAGGCTGGACTTCTCCTTTTAGGTATCGTTAGAGCAAGTGCAATAATTCTAGCACTAGAGCTCCGCTGTAACTCAAAACTGGTAACCTGTAGAAATTTTTAAATGTCACCTAATGGAGATATTTAAGGGTCAAAGTTAGTCGCCATTTCACGAGTGGGCGGGCACAATTTTGAAGCACGACATGTTGGGTATCAATTTACTCTGCGTAACATTATCTTTTACAATATAAAAAAAAAAAATTGGGCAAACTTTACTGTTGTCTTATTTTTTTATTTAAACAAAGTGTATTTTTTCCAAACAAATTGCACTTGTAAGACCACTGCACAAATACAGTGTGATCCTAAAGTATTGCAACGACCGCCATTTTATTCTCTAGGCCTGGTCCTTAAGTAGTTGATGTGTTCAGTTTTAAAGGGATGAGATGGCAACCCTATGATATAACCACCTCAAACACGAGGCTTTATGTAGAACACACACACACACAGTGCCTTGCAAAAAGTACTCACCCCCTTGGCATTTTTCGTGTTTTGTTGCCTCACAACCTGGAATTAACAGGGATTGTTTGAGGATTTGCATCATTTAATTTACAGAACATGCCCACAACTTTGAAGATGTTTTTTTATTTTTATTGTGAAGCAAACAAATACGACGAAATAACAAAAAAAGTCAATGTACATTAGGCGCCTTTCACATGGGTGGACCATTCTGGTCCACCTGTCAGTTTTTTAGGCGGACCTGAACGGACGCTCCATATAGGTCTATGGAGCGACAGATGTCAGCGGTGACATGTCCGCTGACATCTGATCCGCTCCGATCCGCTAAAGTCTGACGGATAGAAACCCTATTTTCCATCCGTCTGGCGGATCGGATGAAAACGGACTCTACGGTCCATCTTCATCTGATCCCCCCCATAGAGGAGAGCGGCACTCTGACAGGTCGGTCCCTGCACAGTGTGCAGAGACAGACCTGTCATCTGCCTGCTCAGAGGAGCAATCCCTGCTGAGCAAAGCGGAGCCCGTACACGGACACGTCGGCTATCACATCTCCAAGTCGCTTTGGATAAGTCTCGGAGCTTGACACATCTGGGATTTTTGCCCATTCCTCCTTGCAAAATTGCTCCAGCTCCTTCAAGTTGGATGGTTTTCGCTTGTGAACAGCAATCTTTAAAGCCTCACACACACGATCGGGTTTTCATCGGACAAAGTGTAGGACTTTTGTCCGAGGGGCGTTGGCCAGGAACTTGTATTGCATACAAACGACAAAGAATTGTCAGCCAACAAACACGAAACTATGTTGTTTTCAGCTCTTTAGCACCACCCTTGGGGCAACTTATGCTAATGTTGTGTTATGGTGAGCATTGCTTCTGAGCATTCGCGTTTGTACTTTGGAGTTTTATCCGACGGACTGGTGTACACACAATTGTTGGCAGACAATTTTAAAGCATGCTATCTCACATTTGTCCGTGGAAAATCTGAAAATTGTCCGATGGAGCATACAAACGGTCGAATTTTCTGTCATCACACAATTCCCGTCAGGTAATCCGATCGTGTGTACGAGGCGTAAGTCTGACCACAGATTTTCTATTGCATTGAGGTCTGGGCTTTGACTAAGCCATTCCAACAAATTTACATGTTTCCCCTTAAACCACTCAGGTGTTGCTTTAGCAGTTTGTTTGGGGTCATTTTCCTGCTGGAAGGTGAACTTCCATCCTAGCCTTAAATCACACACAGAGTGCTACAGGTTTTCCTCAAGAATATCTCTCTATTTAGCATCATCCATCTTTCCCTCAGCTCTGACCAGTTTCCCAGTCCCGACTGCTGAAAAACATCCCCATAGTGAAACATGGTGATGTCAGCATCATGCTGTGGGGATGGTGTTCTTTGGGTGATGTGATTTGTTGGGTTTGCGCCAGACAGCATTTTCTTTGATGGCCAAAAAGTTCAATTTTAGTCTCATCAGACCAGAGCACCTTCCTCCATACATTTTGGGAGTCTCCCACGTGCCTTTTACGCAAACTCAAAACGTGCCATTTTGTTTTTTGCTGAAAGTAATGGCTTTCTTCTGGCCACTCTGCCATAAAGCCCAACTCTATGAAGCCCACGGCTTATTGTCATCCTATTTACAGATACTCCAGTCTCTGCAGCTCCTCCAGGGTTACCTTAGGACTCTGTGCTGCCTCTCTGATTAATGCCCTTCTTGCCCGGTACGTGAGTTTTGGCATGCGGCCGTCTCTTGGCAGGTTTGCTGTTGTGCCATGTTCTTTCCATTTGGTTATGATAGATTTGATGGTGCTCCTAGGGATCAAAGATTTGGATATTTTTATAACCTAACCCTGACTTGTACTTCTCAAAAACATTGTCCCTTACTTGTTTGGAGAGTTCCTTGGTCTTCATGGCAGGGTTTGGCTAGTGGTGCCTCTTGCTTAGGTGTTGCAGCCTCTGGGGCCTTTCAAAAAGGTGTGTATATGTAATGACAGATCATGTGACACTTAGATTGCACACAGGTGGACATCATTTCACTAATTATGTGACTTCTGAAGATAATTGGTTGCACCAGAGCTTATGGGCTTCATAACAAAAACATACATACGCACATGCCAATTATTATTTATATTTCTGAAAAATTGTTTTATGTATATATTTTTCTATTTTTACTTCACCAACTTAGACTATTGTGTTCTGATCTATCACATATAATTCAAATAGAAAAACATTGAACTAAAGGCTGTAATGTAACATAATAGGTAAAAAGCAGGGGGGGGGGGGGTGAATACACTTGCAAGGCACTGTGTGCGCACACACACACACAATATATATATATATATACAGCTACAGCGGCCTCTGCGACTTGGCGGTTGGTTTCCCGCTGAGCTGCATTGGCCTGTAGCAGGGCCTTTAACATTTCCTCCATCTTCAGAAAGTGCCTGCATTCTCCACCACGTGTGGGAGATTAGCTCGTGGGGATCACCTTTTCTCAGAATGAAGGTCAGCGTACAGGCAGTTTCTTTAAAACCTTGCGTAGTGCCAGCTTTATTTACGAGTGGTTTGCAATAGTCATACAAAATAAACAAACAGTAAAACAAATCCTTGCCGTCCGGCGCTAAACTATACAGTAACCGCTCTCTATACGGTGAGGGGCTGGTCCCCGTCACCCACAAAACACAAGGTGAAGTAAAGCAAACCTTTTTCTTTCAGCCCAAATAACCAGCAGCGCTCCTCTTACTCAGATTCCCTTCTGAGTCTCAGGCCAGAGCCATGCTGTGCTCTCTTCCTGGATCTTTAAAGCCCAGCTGCCTATGGATTCCAGTGAACCTGAATATCCGGACCGGAACCCAGCCAACTACAGAGGCTGGAAAAACCTGGGCCGGATTCTGGTTCAGTCCCTTACAATGGACCGAATGCGAGGTGAAATGTAGCGATTATCCTGTATCTCACCTCGCATACCGTCACATATCCTCCCCCTCTGCTCAAGCCCCTGCGGCTGAGCACTTGACCCAGCCATACAGTGCACGCGGGAGAGGGCATCAGCATTATCCTGGAGTTTGCCCGGCCTGTGCTCAACCGTGAACTTAAAGGGCTGTTAAGCCAGGAATCACCTTGTCACACGGGCATTTTTCTAACTGTTGTCACACATCCACTTCAGGGGAGCATGGTCAGTGACCAGCCTGAACAACCTCCCGAGTAGATAATAACTCAGGGAGTCTAAGGCCCATTTAATGGCAAGACACTCCTTTTCAACAATGGCATAGTTCCTTGCGTGCTTGTTCAGCTTCCGGCTTAGGTATACAACCGGGTGCTCCTCACCATTCCTGACCTGTGACAGTACAGCCCCTAGGCCCACCTCAGAGGCGTCTGTCTGTCTGTACGACAAACTCCTTTGTGAAGTCCGGGGTCACCAGCACCGGTAGTGCACAAAGGGCCTGTTTTAATTTTTGAAACGCCCTCTCGGCCTCAGTGTTCCATTTGACCATGACCGACCCTCTGCCCTTCGTCAGGTCAGTCAGAGGGACGGCAATAGTGGCAAAGTCAGGTATAAACCGTCGGTAATGCCTAGGAAGGCCCGAACTTGTTTCTTGTTTACGGGTTGGGGCCACTTTTGAATTGCCTCAATTTTATTGGTCTGAGGCTTGACAAGTCCCCGGCCAATAACATAGCCCAGGTACTTGGCCTCCTCCAGGCCTATGGCACACTTCTTTGGGTTAGCCGTGAGGCCTGCTTCTCTAAGGGAATCTACCACCGCCTGTACCCGGGGCAGGTGCGATTCCCAATCTGGGCTGTGGATGACCACATCGTCCAAATAAGCAGCCGCATACGGGCGATGTGGTCTCAAAGTTTTGTCCATCATTCGTTGGCATGATGCAGGGGCCCCATGCAGACCAAAAGGCATCCGCTTGTACTGAAACGAGCCCTCAGGAGTGGAAAAGGCAGTCTTCTCCTTGGCCGATTCAGATAGCGGTATTTGCCAATAGCCTTTTGTCAGGTCTAGGGTCGTTATATAGCGAGCCTGTCCCAACCTGTCCACAAGTTCGTCGACCCGGGGCATCGGGTATGCATCGAACTTGGATACACTGTTAAGTTTTCGAAAGTCATTACAAAACCTGATAGTGCCATCAGGTTTTGGGACCAGCACTATGGGGCTCGACCACTCGCTGTGGGACTCTATCACATCCAACTCCAACATGTTTTTAATTTCTTTCGCGACCGCCTCACGCCTGGCCTCTGGGATTCTATACGGCTTCACATTTACCCAAACCCCTGGTTCCGTCACTATGTCATGTTGGATCACGTTGGTCAGTCCGGGTAAGGGGGAGAAAAAGTCTCTATTTTTATGCACAAACACCCTAATGTCACTTTGTTGTGCCACGGACAGGGTATCCGTGATGGGAACGTCAGGTGTCACGGGTACCCGGTCGGTTGGAGGCGGGGACGTGGCCAGTAAAGTCTCTCGGTCCTTCCAGGGTTTTAAGAGATTCACATGGTAAATTTGGTTTGGTTTCCTTTTCCCTGGCTGGTAGACTTTGTAGTTTACCTCCCCCACCCTTTCGAAAACCTCGAAGGGACCCTGCCACTTGGCTAAAAACGTACTTTCCACCGTGGGGACCAATACCAACACTCTGTCCCCAGGGCTGAAAGTACGGACCCTGGCACTTCGGTCATAGACCCTCCTTTGAGCCTCCTGGGCCCGCTCCATATGTTCTCGCACCAGGGGCAGGACAGCTGCGATTCGATCCTGCATCAAGGAGACATGCTCTATGATGCTTTTGTATGGGGTTGCCTCACCTTCCCATGTTTCCTTGGCAACATCTAGCAGTCCCTGGGATGCCTACCATACAAGAGTTCAAAGGGGGAATAGCCTGTGGACGCCTGCGGAACCTCACGTATTGCAAACATGAGATATGGCAGCAAAAAATCCCAGTTTCTCCCATCTTTGTCGACCACCTTTTTCAGCATACTTTTCAAAGTTTTATTAAATCTTTCGACCAGACAATCCGTTTGGGGGTGGTAGACAGAGGTACAGAGATGGGAGATTTTGTATAACTTACAAAGCTCCTTGGTAACCTTGGACATAAAGGGGGTGCCCTGGTCGGTTAAGATCTCTTTTAGGATCCCCAGTCGACTAAAGACATGGACCAATTCCTTGGCGATAGCCTTAGCAGAGGTATTGCGCAAGGGTATGGCCTCAGGATAGCGAGTCGCATAGTCCAGGATCACCAGAATATGCTGGTGACCGCGGGCAGATTTCACAACCGGCCCCACCAGGTCCATGCCAATCCTCTCATAGGGGACCTCGATTATTGGCAGAGGAACGATGGGGCTGCGAAAAGGGGGAGACGGTGCCGACATTTGGCACTCGGGGCACGATTCGCAGTACTCCTTGACATCTGCATGCAATCCGGGCCAGAAAAATCTCTGGGCGATTCTCTCCCTGGTTTTTTCAACACTGAGATGCGCCCCCCCCCCCCATTACATGACCATGGGCCAGGTCTAGCACCACCCTGCGGAAGGGTTTGGGGACTAGTAGCTGTCCTACCTCGTCCTCTCCATGTTTTATCACTCGATACAATAAATTGTTTTTAATTGCCATGTAAGGGAAAGACACCACCCAGTTAGGATCCACCGGTTCCCCATCCAACATCTTAACGTTTTCCCTGGCTCTCATGAGGGTGGCCTCTCGTAATTGCTCGGTACAGAAATCCTCTCTCCTGACCTCTAAATCGGGTACCACATCTTGGCTACTCTCAATGTCAGGGTCAGAGGGGTTCTCCTGTTCGTTACCCTCAGGCTGGGCGCTAGCTTCCTGGTCCTCCGGCTCCCCAACCATGACAGGGAAAGGAAGAGGGTCTCTGGCTTCCTTGATCCCAACAGCATCCCCTTCCCTTTGGCAAAAAGGGTCTGGTGAGAGTTCCCGTGCTTCTCCAGCAGGGGGAGCTTTATCTACCAGCCTCCCTTTGCTCTCCCATAAATTCCAGAAATGGGGAAAATCTCTTCCCACTAAAGCTTCATGAAGCAGTGAAGGTACCACCCCCACTGAATGTGTTACACTGCCCCTGGGGGTATCAACCTCAACCACCGCTGTCTGGTAGTCTCAAGTGTCCCCATGGATGCAAATTACCCCAATAGTACTGGGGTGTCGTTTTGTGGGGTTCACACAGTCACTCCTGACTAGGGTCACCACACTACCTGAGTCTAGCAGGGCTGTCAAGGGCTTTCCATCCACTGAAATAACACACATCTGTCTTTCAATGCGACTCTGACATGATGCAGTACATGCGACATAAAGAAAGGAGTCTTTTCATATGAGCATAATCACATTGCATAGGTTCATCATTTATAGGACAGTTTGCAGCAATATGCCCTAATGCATGGCAACGGAAACCTCTTTTATATGCTCAACCCCCAGTCCTCTCAACGGTCCCAAAGACCTTCCTGGCTGCTTTGGCCAGTCTCCAGGTCTAGGAACCACAGTCTCATCAAATCTCCCCAAGCTCTTGGACCCTGGAACAGTCTTACCAAAACCGCCGGGAGATCTTGCACCCCTAGACACACCGAAGTGGGGCGTAGATGGATTCACCAAGTCCTCAGTAGCACTGTACCTCTCCACTAGGTCGACCAGTTGGGCTGCAGTTTTGGGGTCGCCCTGTCCGACCCACTTCCTCAGAGCAGCAGGAAGCGCACGCAGATACCGGTCCATTACCACACACTCTACGATCTGCGGGCCTGTCAAGGTCTCTGGCTGCAACCACTTCTTGGTGAGGTGGACCAGGTCGAACATTTGCGAACAGGGTGGCTTGTTGCTGGAGAATGACCACTGATGCACCCGCTGAGCCCGGATTGCCATGGTGACACCCAAGCGTGCGAGTATCTCGGTCTTTAGAGTCTCATAGTCCTGGGCCTTATCAGGTTCCAGGTCAAAATAGGCCTTTTGGGGTTCTCCTGTTAAAAATGGGGACAACAGACCCGCCCACTGTTCTTTTGGCCATCCTTCGCGGACAGCAACTCTCTCAAAAGTCGCCAGGTATGCCTCGATATCATCAGCAGATGTCATTTTCTGTAAGTGGTAGGATGCACGTATCATCTTGGCTTCCACTAGCACATGAGGTGTGGACCCCTTTTTCAGTTCCATCAGAGCTTCTGCAAACTGACGGTTCATCTCCTGCTGGGCCGCCTGTTGTGCTGCAGCGGCCTCTGCGACTTGGCGGTTGGTTTCCCGCTGAGCTGCATTGGCCTGTAGCAGGGCCTTTAACATTTCCTCCATCTTCAGAAAGTGCCTGCATTCTCCACCACGTGTGGGAGATTAGCTCGTGGGGATCACCTTTTCTCAGAATGAAGGTCAGCGTACAGGCAGTTTCTTTAAAACCTTGCGTATTGCCAGCTTTATTTACGAGTGGTTTGCAATAGTCATACAAAATAAACAAACAGTAAAACAAATCCTTGCCGTCCGGCGCTAAACTATACAGTAACCGCTCTCTATACGGTGAGGGGCTGGTCCCCGTCACCCACAAAACACAAGGTGAAGTAAAGCAAACCTTTTTCTTTCAGCCCAAATAACCAGCGCTCCTCTTACTCAGATTCTCTTCTGAGTCTCAGGCCAGAGCCATGCTGTGCTCTCTTCCTGGATCTTTAAAGCCCAGCTGCCTATGGATTCCAGTAGGGTTGTCCCGATACCGATACTAGTATCGGTACCGATACAGAGCATTTGCCCGAGTACTTGTACTCGGGCAAATGCTCCCGATGCTTCACCCGATACCTGGACAGTCAGCGGTGATCAGTGCGTGGGAGAGTTACAAGCACCGATCACCGCTGTATAGATTTAAAAGTCTCTCCGCCTCTCCCCCCCCCCCCCCTTTAAGCTGCTGTAGTGAAATCAGCGGTGATCGGTGCTTGTAACTCACACACGATCACCGCTGACTGTCCCCGCATCCTCCTCCAGCCCCCCTCCGTTCTGCGGTCTCGTGTCCCCTCCACTCTGATGTCTCCCTCCGTCCGTGACCCCCTCCACTCTGGTGTCTCCCTCCGTCCGTGACCCCCTCCACTCTGGTGTCTCCCTCCGTCCGTGACCCCCTCCACTCTGGTGTCTCCCTCCGTCCGTGACCCCCTCCACTCTGGTGTCTCCCTCCGTCCGTGACCCCCTCCACGCTGGTGTCTCCCTCCGTCCGTGACCCCCTCCACGCTGGTGTCTCCCTCCGTCCGTGACCCCCTCCACGCTGGTGTCTCCCTCCGTCCGTGACCCCCTCCACGCTGGTGTCTCCCTCCGTCCGTGACCCCCTCCACGCTGGTGTCTCCCTCCGTCCGTGACCCCCTCCACGCTGGTGTCTCCCTCCGTCCGTGACCCCCTCCACTCTGATGTCTCCCTCCGTCCGTGACCCCCTCCACTCTGATGTCTCCCTCCGTGACCCCCTCCACTCTGATGTCTCCCTCCGTCCGTGACCCCCTCCACTCTGGTGTCTCCCTCCGTCCGTGACCCCCTCCACTCTGGTGTCTCCCTCCGTCCGTGACCCCCTCCACTCTGGTGTCTCCCTCCGTCCGTGACCCCCTCCACTCTGGTGTCTCCCTCCGTCCGTGACCCCCTCCACTCTGGTGTCTCCCTCCGTGCTGCCATCCCCTTCCGTTCTCCTCCTCCACCCCCTCTTACTGTCAGGATGGAGAGCGGAGGTAGGAGCCGGTAAACCCGGCTCCTTACTGTTCCGAATGAACAGAGTCAGTGATCACTGACTCTGTTCATTCACAAAACTGAAACATCGTAAACTGTGTTTACAATGTTTCAGTTTATGAATGGAGAGGAGCCGCTGTCTTCTCTCCATTCATTTTCAGCGCAGCTGAGGCTGCTGAGAAAGGGACTGGGGAATCTGTCCCTAGTCCCTTTCTCTGTCTCAAAGGGGAGATGTCAGAGGTCTGTTAAGACCCCTGATATCTCACCAAAGCCCCCCAACAGGGCTGATAAAAAAAAAAAAAATTTAATAAAAAAAAATAATAATAAAGAAATGAATTATAAAAAATAAATACAATTAAATAGAAGAAAAAACACACTGACACTGTCCACCCCCCACCCCCTTAAAAAATAGAAAACATTGTAAAAAATCAATAAATAAATAAAATAAATTGTAAAAAATAAAAAATATTTTTTTTTTAAAAGAGATAAAAAAAAAAAAAAAAGTATCGGTATTCGGTATCGGCGAGTACTTGGAAAAAAGTATCGGTACTTGTACTCGGTCTTAAAGTGGTATCGGGACAACCCTAGATTCCAGTGAACCTGAATATCCGGACCGGAACCCAGCCAACTACAGAGGCTGGAAAAACCTGGGCCGGATTTTGGTTCAGTCCCTTAAAATGGACCGAACGCGAGGTGAAATGTAGCGATTATCCTGTATCTCACATCGCATACCGTCACAATATATATATATATATATACACACATACATATATATATATATATACATACATATATATATATACATACATACATACATATACACACACACACACACACACACACACACACGTGGTTAACGGTTAAAAATAAAATATACTGATGGTCTCGCTGCTTATTCTTTGCTGCAGTGGGCAGATCAAAAATTCTAACCCAACTTTCGACACACTTTCTAAAAGTATCTGAATCCAAAAGAATCAACAGGATAGCCAGGGAACTAGTGCTTTTAGAAGATGGTCAGTTATAGCAACTTTTTCGCTATATAATATATATATATATATATATATATATATATATTAGTGCAAAATCTGGTCCACATCTGCATAGAAGCCCATCATCTTTCAGACTTTTTTTCTCAAAGCTCATTTAACCACTTGTCCACCGCCTACCGTCAAATGACGGCGGGCGGAAGACTATTGTTCTGACTCCACTTTTAAATACCACTAGGGGGCGCCGCAATTGCCCAGTAACCGAGCAGGGCCGTGGATGTGTGTGTAAACACACAGATCCACGTCCTGTCAGGGAGAGGAGATCGATGCTGTGTCCCTTGTACATAGGGACACAGATCGGTCACCTCCCCCCACAGTTAGAATCACTTCCAGGGAATACATTTAACGCCTTCCCTGCCAGTCATGTTTATACAGTAATCAATGCATTTTAATAGCACTGATCGCTGTATGAATGTGAATGGTCCCAAAAATGTGTCAAGTGTCCGATGGCCGCAATATTGCAGTTACGATAAAAATCCCTGATCGCCCCATTACTAGTAAAAAAAAAAACTAAAAATGCAATAAATCTATCCCCTATTGTAACGCCGAGCACTCCGGGTGTCCCATCCTTCCCGGAGCGCTCACGGCGTCGGTCCCCCTGCAGCGCCCCGGTCAGCCCTCCTGGTCGTGGGCGCTGCTCTGTCACCGGCGGGGATGCGATCCACACGGCGGCACATCTCCGTCCGCGGATCGCATCCCATCCTACTCACCTTCCTCCTCCTGCTCCTTCCCGGCGCGCGCGGCCCCGCTGCGCTCTAGGGCGCGCGCGCCGGCCTTCTAAGATTTAAAGGGCCAGCGCACCATTGATTGGTGCCTGGCCCAATTACTGTGTGCACACCCAAAACATATATAAACCCACTTCCCCTTCCTGTCCTTGCCGAATCTTGTTGTCTTAGTACCCTGTGGAAGCGTTTTGTGAGTTGCCTTGCCTGTGTATCTGACCTGCTGCCATTGTCTCTGACTACGAACCATTGCCGCCTGCCCCGACTCTCTGCTACGTCTGACCTTGCCTCTGCCTAGTCCTTTTGTACCGCGCCTATCTCAGCCGCCAGAGAGGTGGTGGAGTCGCTACTGGAGGACACGACCTGGTTGCTACCGCCGCAGCAAGTCCATCCCGCTTTGCGGCGGGCTCTGGTGAAAACCGGTAGCTGCTTAGAACCGGTCCCTCAGTACGACCCGTGCCATCCCCTCTCTGGTACAGAGGATCCACCTCCTGTATTCCCACTAGCCGTCAGTCTGGCCCGTGACAGTAGATCCGGCCATGGATCCCGCTGACATGCCGCTGCCTAGTCTCGCTGATCTCACTACCGTGGTTGCCCAGCAGTCGCAATTGATTGCCCAACAAGGACAGCAGCTGTCGCAGTTGACCGCCATGATCCAGCAGCGTCTGCCGCCACAAGCTCCAGCATCTTCCCCTCCCCGAGCTGCCGCTACTACCTCGAAGATCCGCTTGTCTCTTCCGGAGAAATTTGACGGGGATCCTAGGAGGTGCCAGGGATTCTTGTCCCAATGTTCCCTGCATCTTGAGATGATGTCAGACCAGTTTTCCACAGAACGGTCTAAGGTGGCATTCGTGGTCTGTCTGTTGTCTGGGAAGGCCTTGGCCTGGGGCACGCAACTCTGGGACCGCAATAACCCTGCTACAGCCACCGTTCTGTCCTTCCTCGCTGAGGTTCGTAGCGTTTTTGAGGAACCAGGCCGAGCCTCATCCGCTGAAACCGCCCTGCTTAACCTTGTCCAAGGAAACTCCTCTGTGGGCGAACATGCCATACAGTTCCGCACACTGGCCTCAGAGCTAGCCTGGAATAATGAGGCTCTCTGCGCGACCTTCAAGAAAGGTTTATCCAACCACATCAAGGATTGTCTGGCCGCACGAGAGATACCCTCCTCCCTGACGGAGCTCATCCACTTAGCTACCCGCATTGACATACGCTACGTTGAAAGACGCCAAGAGCTTCGCCAGGAGAAAGATCTTGTTCACACCAGGCGTTATCCGCGCCTGGCTCCTCTCTTCCTGAATCCAACGCATCCTGATATTATGCCTTCCGTCGAGGAGGCCATGCAGGTGGACCGATCTCGCCTGACCCTGCAAGAGAGGACTCGCCGTAGGAATGAGAACTTATGCCTTTATTGTGCGAGCTCTGAACATTGCCTAAAGGACTGCCCTATTCGTCCTCTACGTCAGGGAAACGCCCGCACCTAGTGAACGTGGGAGAGGCATTACTAGGTGTGAATTCTTCCTCTCCACGTCTGACTATTCCTGTGTGGATTTCCCCTTCTGCTGGCTCCCCCTTCTCTGCGGTGGCCTTCCTGGACTCTGGTTCTGCAGGAAACTTTATTGAAGCCTCTTTCATCAACAGGTTCAACGTTCCTGTTATCCATCTCATCAAACCCTTCTTCATTTCCTCTGTAAATGGAGAGAATCTGGATTGTACCGTGCGTTACCGCACCGAACCCCTGCTCATGTCCGTTGGTGTTCTTCACCAAGAAAAAATTGAATTCTTTGTTTTGCCGAACTGTACTTCTGACATCCTTCTTGGCCTACCCTGGCTCCAGCGCCACTCTCCTACCCTCGACTGGACCACTGGGGACATCAAATCCTGGGGCTACTCCTGCCACAAGCATTGTCTTAAGTCTGTAACCCCCAGTCAAGTTCCCATCGCTACTCCTTTGCCCGGCCTTCCCAAGGCCTATCAGGACTTTTCTGATGTCTTTTGCAAAAAACAGGCGGAGGTCTTACCACCACATAGACCCTATGACTGCCCCATTGACTTGCTCCCAGGTAACACATCACCCCGTGGCAGAATTTACCCTCTCTCCTCTCCTGAAACCAAGGCCATGACTGATTACATACAGGAGAACCTCAAGAGAGGTTTTATTAGGAAATCATCTTCTCCAGCCGGAGCGGGGTTCTTCTTCGTTGCCAAGAAGGACGGATCACTACACCCTTGCATAGACTATCGTGGTCTCAATAAAATCACTATTAAAAATCGCTACCCTCTGCCTCTCATCTCGGAGCTCTTTGACCGTCTGCGCGGAGCAAAAGTTTTTTCGAAATTGGACCTCAGGGGCGCTTATAACCTCATCAGAATCCGTGAAGGAGATGAATGGAAAACTGCATTTAACACCAGAGATGGTCACTTTGAATATCTCGTCATGCCTTTCGGACTTTGCAACGCTCCTGCAGTCTTTCAGGATTTTGTCAATGAAATCTTTCGGGACTTACTGTATACCTGTGTGGTTGTCTATCTTGACGACATCCTAATCTTCTCTACCAACCTTGAGGAACATCGGCTCCATGTCCGTCAAGTGCTCCAGCGCCTCCGCGTAAATCATCTTTACGCTAAATTTGAAAAATGCCTTTTTAAGCGCAGCAGCCTTCCTTTCTTAGGTTATCTGGTCTCAGGACAAGGCCTTCAAATGGACCCTGACAAGCTCTCCGCAGTCTTGGATTGGCCACGCCCCTCTGGACTCCGTGCTATCCAACGCATCCTTGGATTCGCCAACTACTATCGTCAGTTCATACCCCACTTCTCCACCATCGTTACTCCTATAGGGGCACTGACTAAGAAACGCGAATCCAAGGTCCTGGCCGCCTCAGCGGAAGAAGCCTTTACTCGCCTTAAGACCGCCTTCTCCTCTGCACCTGTCCAGATCCCACAAAGCCGTTCTTCCTTGAAGTTGACGCCTCCTCGGTAGGAGCCGGAGCCGTTCTTCTTCAAAAAACGCTAAAGGAAGAAACGTCACGTGTGTTTTTTTCTCTAAAACCTTCTCCCCTCCTGAAAAAAACTATTCCATAGGTGACCGTGAACTGTTGGCCATCAAGCTGACATTAGAAGAGTGGAGACATCTCCTGGAAGGATCCCTTCACCCTATCTCCATCTACACTGACCATAAAAATTTGTCCTACCTTCAGTCCGCTCAGCGCTTAAATCCTCGCCAGGCCAGGTGGTCATTGTTCTTTGCCCGGTTCAATTTCCAGATCCATTTTTGTCCCGCAGACAAGAATGTCAGGGCTGATGCCTTGTCCCGTTCCTCCGATGCCTCTGAAACCGGGACTCCCCCTCAACACATCGTACCCCCTGAGTGTCTGATTTCCTCTGCTCCTGCGTCTCTGATGCCAGTTCCTCCAGGAAAAACTTTCGTTCCTCCACGCCTTCGTCTCCAGAGACTCAGGTGGCGCCATTCCTCCCATCTAGCCGGTCACGCTGGGATCATAAAATCCATACAATTGATGGCCAGACACTATTGGTGGCCTACCCAGGAAAAAGATATGACTGACTTTGTACGGGCCTGCACTATCTGTGCATGTGACAAGACTCCACGCCAGAAGCCTGCAGGTCTTCTCCTTCCTCTACCTGTGCCTGAACAACCATGGTCCCACATTGCCATGGATTTCATCAGGGACCTTCCTTTGTCTCATAGTAACACTGTCATCTGGGTGGTCGTTGACCGCTTTTCGAAAAAGGCTCATTTTGTCCCGCTTCCTGGTCTGCCTACTGCACCTCAGTTGGCGAAGCATTTTTTTCTTCAAATTTTCCGTCTCCATGGGCTACCCTCACATATCGTCTCTGATAGAGGCGTTCAATTCATCTCAAAATTTTGGAGAGCTCTCTGTACTCAACTAAAGATTAAGTTGAATTTTTCTTCCGCTTATCACCCGCAATCCAATGGACAGGTGGAGAGAGTTAACCAGGTCCTTGGTGACTACTTACGACATTTTGTCTCCGCCCGTCAAGACGATTGGGTCGACCTATTACCCTGGGCAGAATTCTCATACAATTTCAAGAACTCTGAATCGTCCTCCAAATCACCTTTCTTTGTGGTCTACGGCCGTCACCCATTGCCCCCCCTCCCCACTTCTTCTGGAGTTCCTGCCGTGGATGAATTAACTCAAGACTTCACCTCTATCTGGAAAGAGACTCAAAAGTCGCCATCACTGGCCTCTGCCCGCATGAAGAGACATGCAGATAAAAAAAGAAGAATTCCTCCTGTCTATGTCCCGGGTGACAAAGTGTGGCTCTCCTCCAAATATGTTCGGTTTCGGGTACCTAGCTACAAGCTGGGCCCTCGTTACCTCGGACCTTTTAAAATCAAAAACCAAATCAATTCTGTCTCTTACAAACTCCATCTTCCTCCTTCTCTTCGTATCCCCAATTATTTTCATGTGTCTCTTCTCAAACCCCTCATTCCTAACCGATTTTCCCCCAAGGTCACTGCTCCTGCTCCTGTCTCTGGTTCTTCCGATGTCTTCTCGGTGAAAGAAATCCTCGCCTCCAAGGTCATCAGAGGTAAAATATTTTTTTTTAATTGATTGGGAGAACTGTGGTCCTGAAGAGAGATCCTGGGAGCCTGAGACCAACATTTTAGACAAGGAGCTCATCCGTAGATTCTTGGGTTCCAAGAAAAGGGGGAGACCTAAGGGGGGGGGTACTGTAACGCCGAGCGCTCCGGGTGTCCCATCCTTCCCGGAGCGCTCACGGCGTCAGTCCCCCTGCAGCGCCCCGGTCAGCCCTCCTGGCCGTGGGCGCTGCTCTGTCACCGGCGGGGATGCGATCAACAGGGCGGCACATCTCCGTCCGCGGATCGCATCCCATCCTACTCACCTTCCCCCTCCTGCTCCTTCCCGGCGCGCGCGGCCCCGCTGTGCTCTAGGGCGCGCGCCGGCCTTCTAAGATTTAAAGGGCCAGCGCACCATTGATTGGTGCCTGGCCCAATTACTGTGTGCACACCCAAAACATATATAAACCCACTTCCCCTTCCTGTCCTTGCCGGATCTTGATGTCTTAGTACCCTGTGGAAGCGTTTTGTGAGTTGCCTTGCCTGTGTATCTGACCTGCTGCCATTGTCTCTGACTACGAACCATTGCCGCCTGCCCCGACCCTCTGCTACGTCTGACCTTGCCTCTGCCTAGTCCTTTTGTACCGCGCCTATCTCAGCCGCCAGAGAGGTGGAGTCGCTACTGGAGGACACGACCTGGTTGCTACCGCCGCAGCAAGTCCAACCCGCTTTGCGGTGGGCTCTGGTGAAAACCGGTAGCTGCTTAGAACCGGTCCCTCAGTACGACCTGTGCCATCCCCTCTCTGGTACAGAGGATCCACCTCCTGTATTCCCACTAGCCGTCAGTCCGGCCCGTGACACCTATTTTGTATCTGCTATAACTTTTGCGCAAACCAATCAATATACGCTTATTGCGATTTATTTTTTTTTACCAAAAATATGTAGAAGAATACATATCGGCCTAAACTGAGGGGAAAAAATAAAAAAAAAATAAAAAAATAAAATAAAAAATTTGATATTTAGGCCCCTTTCACACTGGCACGTTTTTCAGGCGGTTTAGCGCTAATAGCGCTGTTATACCACCTGAAAAAATCGTGCCCTGTAGTCTTCAATGTGAAAGCCCGAAGGCTTTCACACTGCGCTAGCAGGACCGCTCCAAAAGTCCTGCTAGCCGCATCTTTACAGCGGTGAAGGAGCGGTGTGTTCACCGCTCCTTTACCGCGGCTGCCCATAGAAATCAATAGCCGCGGTTTGCGGGCGGTATTAACCCTTTTTCGGCCGCTAGCGGGGGTTAAATCCACCCCGCTAGCGGCCGCATACCGCGGTAATAACGACGGTATAGCGGCGCTGAAAATCGCGCCGCTATACCGCCACCGCACCTGCCCTCCCCAGTGTGAAAGGGGCCTTATTATAGCAAAAAGCTTACCACCAAACGAAAGCTCTATTTGTGGGGAAAAAAAGGACGCAAATTTCGTTTGGGTACAGCGTTTCACGACCGCCACAATTGTCATTCAAAGTGTGAAAGCGCTGAAAACTGAAAAATGGCTTGGGCAAGAAGGGGGTGAAAGTGCCCAGTAGGCAGGTGGTTAAACAAGCTGAGGTTAGAAACCGATTGGTTACCATGTGCAGCTGCACCAGATTTTGCAATCTCCAGTTTTAGTAAATCAACCCCACAGTCTGCGATTCCCTAGAATTTGGGGTCTTCTGCTTTGGTTCAGTAACAGATGAAATTTGAAATGCATATCGGAGAAGAAAAAATAAAAATACCTGATTGGCGTGTTGCTTTCATTTTGGAAATTTCGTGCCATTTGATCAGTCTTCTGTCTCTTCTGATGCTGGACAAATGAATGTGAAACTCCAGTATCTGGACTGCTATTCATCATCTGCTGTTCGGTTTCAATGCTTCTCCTTTTATTTGAGACCTTAAGCGTGTTGCCACAAGTATAGCTGACAGACATCTCTGAAGAGGACGTCCGCTTATGATTTTGTTCATTATCATTAGATTTGGTACTAAAATCACTTAGGACCAATGTTGTATGACCAAAAGTGGTTCTTCTGTTTATCTTCATTTCAGACAATGATTTTCCAAAATTATTACATGGATACTTAATCAAGTCCATCTCGTATGCAACACGTTCATTATCTGCAGTGGCTAAAACTTAAACAAAGGATGAATGTTAGCAGTCTTGTTTTAAAACATTTTATTAGAGAATGCGAGCACACAATACTGTGAATGTGTATCCAATCTCTGAAGGTGTCATTTCACAAATTTTTTTGAACTTTTCAGTCTCCTAATGCAATTTCACTTTTTTTTTTTTAATTTACATTCACATTGGTAAAGCTACAATCAAACCGATACCCATTTCTTTGATTGAGATTTACAGTCCACGCACATTGTTTTTAAGCCCAATGCCAATTCCCTTACCAGAAAAAAAAAAAGAAAAAAAGCTCAGAGAATGTTTTTGTACTCAAATTTAGGAGCGTTTAGCTTTTTTTTCTGCCAGAAAAAAATGAAACCAGAAGGTTTTTTTTCCTGTCTCCAAAAACACTGCGCTTAAAAGGATGAGTTTGCCTTAAGCCGCTTGCCAACCGTATACTGTACACACACACAGTGGCTCTCCTGGGTCTGGGGCACACAAGCACGCCACCAGCGACCCGCTCCTGCTCTGATCGGACCCAGTGGAAGCCAATTAGCACCTCCGCCAGAACCCGCCGATTGTTCCCGAAAAAGAGAACAGCGGTCTATACAAGGCATATCGTGGTTCTGTGAGAAGGGGAGATAGTGGTTCTAGGTTACTACTGAGCAGAAACACAGATCTCTGCCTTACTATACTACAAGCACTTACCCCAGTTAGCAAGCACTCCCTAGAAACACATGTAACCCTTGGAGTGCCCCTGATGTTAACCCCTTCCCAGCCAGTGTCATTAGTACAGTGACCATGTATTAGTGTCACTGGTTTCCACAAAGTGTCACTTAGTGTCCAACTTGTCCCGCTATAAGTCCCTGATCACCGACCATTACTAGTAAAAAAAAAAAATATATATATATTTTTTTTCCCATAAATGCATTTTATTTGGGTACAGAGTGGCACACCCACGCAATTCTCAGTTAAAGTACTCAGTGCTGTATTGCTAAAAATAGGCTGGTCATAAGGGGGCTAAACCTTTCGGAGGGTAAGTGGTTACAAGGAATATGAAATGTGGGCTAAACCTTTCGGAGGGTAAGTGGTTACAAGGAACAAATTGTATGTGTGTGTGTGTGTGTGTGTGTGTGTGTGTGTGTGTGTGTGTATATATGTATGTATATATATATATATACACACACACACACACACACACACACACTTTTTTTACCTGCAAAAGATGTGCATTTTTTATTTATTAGGAGACTGTAAAGTATTGCACCCGCGACCACAGGTGCAATCTCAGGCTTCTTCAGACTGTACGTTTAGCGGTCTTGCACAGGCAGGCAGTTACTGAATGACCAGAAGAAATTTGCATTGGCTAGACTGCTCTAGTTTCTTAGAAAACGGTCGATTTTAATACATTTTAGTTTGTTTTTGATAAGATATTGTGAACAACTTGTTCTTCTGTTACCTAGTTTGTGTTTTTGCATACAAGTTAGCAGATCTAGTGAGAGTGTTTACGTACATACAACTGTAATTTTACATAGGAAAGATTGGATTCTAGAGTGTCATTAACTGTATTCTAGTTATATGGGTTTTTTTGCTGACCGAGCACCATGGAGTTTATGGCTACTTCACGATGATGCTGTCTGAATCATCCAGAAATATTTTTCTTTATTTATATTCTGATTTTTGACTGGCAACCAGAGTAAAAAGAATGGTATACGAGGATATTGCTTTATCGGGAAAAAAACTTGTGTTGATAGGAAAAAAGTCAGTGGCATTTTTGGAATTAGGGATTCAAATATACCCAACAGGTCTAACATTTGAGGCACCAAATTGTGTGTTGGCCTGTGTAATCATTTAAAGAAATTTTGATCCCTGAAATGTTGTTCACTACTCAATACAGCAATATGCCAGCCTTTAACCTGTTCCCATCCCCGCTATAGCCGAATAACGGCTACAGTGTGGACCTACATTGCCGGGAGGCCATCAATAGATGTCCTCCCCTTTGCACGCTCCCCGCCCACCCCTTGCAGGGCACACGCTGTGATCACTGAGTCAATGAGACACGGGTGATCACAGATCGGAGTAAGGGTTCGATCTCAGCCCCTTATCACGTGATCAGCTGTCAGCCAATGACAACTGATCACGTGATGTAAACAGAAGATCGGTAATCGTTATTTTTTTCTCCCCACGCTAATAGCGTGAGGAGAAAAAAAAAAAAAGCAGATCACCGGCTTCTTTGTAAGGGACATCGGTCCCGAAGAGGAAGAGGCACAGCCGCCTCATCTGAGCCAACCAGTACCACCTGCCAGTGCCCATCAGTGTATACAAGTGCCACCTATCAATGCCTCAGTGTCTCCTACCAGTGCCCATCGCTAGACATCAGTGCCCACCAGCGACCATCAATGCAGCCCCATCAGCGTACATCAATGAAGGAGAAAAATTACATGTTTGCAAAATTTTATAACAAAATATAAAACAGTTTTGTAGGTTTTTTTTAAAGAGTCTGTGTTTTTTGATATTTTTACCCCCAAAAAACAAAAACAAACAGAGGTGATCAAATGCCACCAAAAGAAAGCTCTATGTGTGGGGAAAAAATTATAACAATTTAATTTGGGTACAGTGTTGTATGACCACGCAATTTTCATTCAAAGTGTGACACCGCTGAAAGCTGAAGATTGGTCTGGTCAGGAGGGTTTTAGTGCCCAGTAAGCAAGTAGTTAAAATGTTTCATTAGTAAAAAAAAAAAAAACAAAAAAGGATTTTTAGTCTGTTTAATTTCCTGAAGTTTGGCATGCATACAATGTAATGATTTTCTGTATGTACATAGTCCTACGTACATTCCTTGGATCATTTGATCTCTATATATTGTCTGCACCTTATATCTTAAAGTGGTTGTAAACCTTACATATACCCAGTTAAGTGACTGGCTTCAGGCGATATACAGAGATGAAACAAATACTCCTACATAAGTTGTACCTGTTTATCTGCAGTACTTTCTTCTCTACATCTATTAACTATCCAGAATTTATATAGCGTGTCTGAGCTGTAGCCATTGGCTCCTGCTGCTGTCAATCAAATCCAATGATGCGGCTGCCAGGGGGCGGGGCCGAGTCATACAATCGGCAGCTATAGTCGCCGATTGTATGACACGGGAGCACGCCAGCAAGGTAACCCCCTCGGGAGAGAGCTTCCCAGAGGGGGTTAGCTCTTGCGGGGAGGAGCCGCTGTGGACACCCAGAAGAGGACGATCTGGGCCACTCTGTGCAAAACGAACTGCACAGTGGAGGCAAGTATGACTTTTTTTTTTAAATAACAAGTGAACCTTTAGTGTCACTTTAAATAATATAATCAGCAAATATGAGTCTTTTCACCTGTATATGTAGCCATTTTCCTGGAGTTTGCCTTTAAAACTAGAACAAACACACTGTAGACTCCCCTATTACCGTAGTTATGGAGCTCATACCATCAGTGTACTAATCACAATTCTGTTTTCCCTATCCAAGCACTTTAACTTTTTAGTTACATTTACTGTAAGTCATAGTACATCCCACCAAGTAATAACGTTCAGGAGATTCTGGAGCACTTAGGACCAATTTAACAGTTTTGCTTGTAAAATGGATATAGCAATAAATAAGCTTTTTGTGATACAGCTCGTTTCTGTATTACAGAAACAGCAGTATCAAACTGGGCTCTGAATACCAATGTATTCTACAAGCTGCATACAGAGCATAGTCTACAAAAATACTATACCTTTTGGTTTAGGAGCCAGGCATGCATCACATTTCTCATCTGAAGGCTTGTTAATGAGTGTGCAGATTTGGCACGCCCAATGTTCTTCATCACTCCTGGCCACTTGGTCTTGTGATTCTTGTCTACAGGCCCATCCAATAAGACTGTTTCTTTTGGGAAGTTTACTATACAGAAAGCCACAGATAAAATGTATAGTTTGTGAGTACTTTGCATTACTGCACAATAGTACATTTCCCCCTCCCTCTATTCTCCCCTAGGCAAGAATGAGGTTTCAGCCCCCTGATGTATCCATGTCAGATATCCCAGAAGCCTTCAGCCTAAATAGAGCAGCTGGAGGAGGCAGATCCAGTGGCACGCCATAAAAGAACCTTGAAGTGACAGCCATCTCCTGATAGATTGGAAGATGGTGGCATGGGACCCAGGACAATGCTGAATTCACTGAGCCGACTAAGGCAGACAAACCTACTCAAACCACGATGATCAAGAATATATTGGTTTAAAAAAGGTAAAGGCAACCTTCATAAACCCTACTGAAAATGTATTATATGAAAAGTACCTGCTGATGCTGTTCAATTTCCAGCTTCCTTGTAACTTCATGTACACTAAATTGAAATATTAAAACAACGTTATCAGGTTTCCCCTTTGTCTTCTTTAAAGCAAAACTTCACCCAAAAGGGGAAGTGCCCCTTGTTTACATCCCCCCTTCCTCCACTACCACATTTGACAACTTATGAGGGGGTACCTGGTTTTGACAGGTACCCGCTCCCACTTCTGATAAAATGCACCACGGGATCTGAGTCGGAAGTTCTTCCCCTGCAGCCTTCTGGGACACATCACAGGTCCCAAAAGACTACGTGACCATTTACAAAGCGCAGCGCAACTCACGCATGTGCAGTAGGCTTTACTGCCTGTTTCCCTTACTTATAGTGCCAGCGCCTGCACCCAAAGCTGACCGAAGAATAAGCTTGGGTGAGGACATTGCTGGATCCCTGGACAGGCAATTGTCCTTATATTAAAAGTCAGCTGCTACAGTATTTGTAGCGGCTGACTTTTACATTTTTGGGGGGAGCCAAAAGCTCCTATTTAAGAACACTTCCCTCCTATTTAAATAAGATGAGGAGGGGTTTGCTGCCTGAATCTAGATAGCAGCCTTGGGTGAAAATGCTGCTTCTCCAAAAATACAATAAGGATATTAAGCGTTTTCATTTTGTAACAGAATGAGTGTTACCAGCAGGGTGACTTGATGAAACCAAAAAAATTAAAATAAATCAGAAGGCTTTTTATTTTCATGCATTAGGATAATAAAAAAATTGTTTAGCAGCCCCCCCCCCCCCTCTAATACTTACCTGAGCCCCATCTTGATCTAGCCATGTTGCACAAGATACTCGGCTGTCCAGGACACACCCTCCTGATTGGCTGAGTCAAAGTCAGCGAGTCAATGAGGAGAGAATGGGGTGCGGGGCTGACCTGTGGCTCCGTGTTCAAATGGACACAGAGCAGCACGCTTGGCTTGGGTCCCCCCATAGCAAGTTGCTTGCTATGGGGGTAGAAGGGTGGTGCAAGGAGCGCCGGCGAGGGAACAGAGAAGAGGAGGATCTGGGCTGCTCTGTGCACAACCACTGCACAGAGCAGGTAAGTATAACATGTTTGTTATTTTTTAACCAAAAAATTAATAAAATAAAAAAAAAGCCACAACATCTAAAGATGGATTAGCTGAAATATATTTAAAGTTAAACACCAGGCAGGTATAAAAAGACAACATTTTAAATTGCTTGTTTGAACCAAGCTGGTCCAAACTATTTCCATTACCAAGTGCTGTATAAACTTTATCCAGCTTCAGCTACAAACAGTGCTGGGTGTTCCGGCTATGAGACAGAGAATTCCCGTCTCATACTCGGAAGGCAGCAGTCAGCACTCAGCCATTTAGGATGCCACTTTGTATTCTATGAATGAATACAAGGCTTCCTCTGATTGGCCGAGTCGGAGATCATGACGTCACCAGCCAGCCTCTTCACATCAGCCAATCAGAGGAAGCTTTGTAATAATTCAGAGAATACATAGCTGCCTATGAATGGCTGAGCGCCATTCAGACCAACAGTTTTGTTCCAGGTGTGAGACAGGAAGCCTCAGTCTCCCTTATTCTAGCCAAAAAACATTTTTCCCTTGGTTCTACTTTTAAAATCTGAAAGAACAAGTGCCATTTGTTGCATTTTTTGATAACATACAGTAACTGCAAAATTGTAAAAACTGCTGTATACCTTGGATCAAGCTGCTGAGGTTTATCCTTTTGGCACTTTGAGCAAAAATAGGTCATTCTGTTGTGTTCTCCCAGGCGACATACTGTGATCTTTGTACCACACTGGCCACAGTTAGATCTTTTATATACTTTGTAATGCTTGTAAAGAGCTGATCCATTCTTTCGACACTGCAAGAATAGAACATTTCTTGTATGGAGAGTTTATTCCACAATGGTTTTTGTAACAATTAAATTACTATTTACCTTATAAAAGAGGAGCGTAAAGTCACGTGTCATCTTCACCAGATGGCCAATCTGTCCATCTGTTAGTAAACCAGCCTGTGATAACAGCAAAGCAAAAGAAGAGTAAAACATTTGACATTATAGCATTAACATTAATACAGTATATGAAATTTAATTTTTTTTTTTTATAAAATTAAAAATGTTAGTACACTGTACCTGTACAGCTGGATGTAGGCCGCTATCAAACAGGGCTTCATTTTTGATAATGTTGCCAACTCCAGGGAGCACTGCTTGATCAAGGAGCACGTCACACAGCATCCGACATCCCTGCTTCTTAACCTCACACTCTGCTCTAGAAAAACTGAACTTCGAGGAGCACACATCCAATTCTTCAAATAACCGCACTTTTTCCTGACACTCTAAAGCATTCCTGAGAAGGAAGAAGACATTTTTAAATAATCTTACATTTAGTGAGGTCAAAATTCCAAAGTAACCAAAAATAGCGTGATTTAACCTCAAAAAAGTAAAGTTTAGGAAAAACAAGAGATATTGAAATGTTCTGCACTATATTTTCACACCATTGAAATGCAGTTCCGGATGCTTTCCTGCATGCGCGTTTTTAATGCGATCCAGTGCATTCCCCCCCCTTTTTTCTTAACCTAAAATAAGGACGTGTGTTTCAGTGCGTTTAAAGCGGAGCTCCACCGGGGAATTTTTTTATTTTTATTTTTTTAAATCAGCAGCTACTAACACTGTAGCTGCTGACTTTTAATAAGGACACTAACCTGTACTACTCTCCCGCGCTGATGCCCCCCCCTCCCCGATGCCGATCCCTCGATCGGTGCAGGTCCCACGCCGCCATCCACACTAAGGGAAACAGGCAGGTAAGCCTTATGGCTTCACTGCCCGTTTCCTACTGCGCATGCGCGAGTCTCGCGCCGACTTGTGAATGGGCGGCTGCTCTCTGGGATTACACACAGTCCCCAGAAAGCAGCGCGCCCCATTTACTAGAAGAGGATGGGGAAGAAAACAGACCGCGGTTATGGAAGAGGCAGATTACGGACTTCCGCATAGCAACAGGTATTTCAGGCGAGTATAAAAAAAGAAAAAAAACAATTTTGGGGGGGGATTTTTCATGTAAAGAAAAAAATTCTGGGTGGAACTCCACTTTAACTGCATTCCAGTACAGTAAAAATGCAGCAGATTCTACTGTTCTGGACGTGGAATGCACTGGAACTGACTGCACTGGTGTGAACTATGCCACTGAAAACCATATAACCTACTATCCATGCGTTTTTGATGCAGAAAAAAAAAAACAAAAAAAAAAAAAACGCACTGGACTGCATGTGGTGTGAACTGGCTCGTCAAAGTATTTTAAACATTACATTTCCACTTGGAGACCATCTTTGTTTCCAGTCAATCAGAGCCAGGAGATAGGCTTGAAATGAGAAGAGTTAAAACAAAAACACTGTAAAGCCTGTCTACATAATGCATAATGATTGCACATAGAGAAAAAAGAGAAAAAAAAAAAAAAAAAGGAGGAAATAAAGTGCAGAGGCGCATTGCCGGCGGTATTAACCCTTTTTCTGCCGCTAGCGGGGGTTAAAATCGCACCGCTAGCAGCCGAATACCTCCGCAATTCCAACGGTATAGCGCCGCTAAAAATAGCGACGCTATACCCCCACCGCCCCAGTGTGAAACCAGCTCTAGAATGATAATTGTGCAGTCATGCAACACTGTACCCATATAATTTTTCTTTAGAGATGCACCGAAACATTACCATGATTTTACGGTGCTTAATGGTCGGTTTTATATAGGTCATTGGACTCCAAAAAACACATAAAAAAAAAAAGGTAACACGGGTGCGTTCTTGCTGCATTTTTTTAACTGACCAAAAATGCAGCAGGCAAGATTAACACCACAACGGATTCACAACGGACCAGTGTGAAGACATACATAGAATTTAATGCATTTTTCTTGAGCCAAAAGGATGCCGATAATGGCGGACAATAAAATGCACATTAACTAAAATTCATGATCTTAATTAAAAAGTATATATATATATATATATATATATATATATATATATATATATATATATATATATATATTTTTTATATATTATATTGCACTTCAAATTGCACTGAAAGTGCACTCACTGTAAATCTGAGGGGTAGATCTGAAATGAGGGGAAGCTCTGTTGATTTTATCAAATCATGTGCAAGCTAAAATGCTGTTTTTTATTTTCCTTGCATGTCACCCTCAGATTTACAGGGACTGCACTTGGATTTGCCTTTTGTAAATAACCCCCAATGTTTCATTGTATCTTTCTGTATTTGCAGCTGAGCAATATTGTTGATAAACATTGCCAGGATTGTTTTTTTTTTTTGTTTTTTTTTTACAGCTCCTGCTGTCGGGATCTTCTCTGTGTACTCGGCAAGGATTCATCAGAGCTGAATTGCCATATACTGTGACAGGGGGGGATCCCGGCAGCAGAGCAGATGAACTGAATATACTAGAGACACCCTGCGTACAATGATGACTTTTTTTCCTTTGACAGTCTGCAACTGGTTAAGCCAAAAACTAAAATCAGATGTGTAGTACATGGAGTATGTGATGTGTAAAAAACATGCATCAATGAACAGACATCTTTGGCAAAACCACAAGAAGAAGTCAACCAGGAGGAATGGATACTTTACAAGCTAGTACAGTTGAATACGTCCTACGTACAAAATCTTACTTTATGTTAACATGTAGCATGAGCATGACTGAAGCAAACCGAGTGATGCAGTGTTATTCTTTTTTATAGATTCTCTTTTTATTATTATAAATTATTTTAAAAACAAACAGTTACAAAACAGGTACACAAATCTGAGCTTCAGCTTCACAGTATTTCACATACAAGTTCTTTACTTTGTTTTAGCAGGAGCTTACAGACTCCTCCATTAGCCAAGTGGAAAAAAATTATTACGGCTTCCATGTTTGGAATATTTCGACAAGAGCAAAACAAGATATATACACAGAGGGACCCAAAAAAATGTATACACACTTCAACAGTTGTCCTCTCTTACCCGAATTGAATTATGGCAGCAAATGTGTAGCATTAATGTTCCCCCTAAAGATGTCAGTAGTCACACCATTGTTGATGTTACTGGTCATTCATGCGGTTTATGCAAATGAGCAATTTTATTTCCAAAGAGACGTGAGAGCTCGATGACATTCTGCCAAGACGCTTGATAAAACGTAGAGGTGCTGTTGAATTCCCTCCACTCAACACCCCTTGATTTCTATCTGTAGGGAACACTAAAAGGATGTGGGATACCGTAGAAAACCACCTACACTGACTGCACTATGGGAAGAAATTGAAACATCATGCAGAGCAATTCCTGTAGACACTTTAGTCAATGTTGTTCATGCAGTAGTTCGCCAAAATCAAAAAAAGTGTCTGGATGCCAATTGTGACCACTATGAGCACCGAATGTGACTGCATAATGCAAACATGACTTACAGCTACCCTTTGACGCCTATATAAATCTAATACCATTTCTATGCATACATTTTTCATGTTGAAGCGTGTATACATTTTTTGGTCCCCTCAATAATAAGTTATATACACACACACACACACACACACACACACACACACACACACACACACACACTACCCATAGGATAGCTGTGGAGCCATTAGACACAATGTAGGGAGGTCTAAGCATTACCTGACATCCATCGTGGAATCATAAAAGCAAATCAAATCCTTGGTGAGCTGCACTTCTAGAACTGCTGGAGCTCCGCTTCTATCCTTCCTCTCTGCTGGATTAATGCGCATTGATCCATTCATTCCAAAATGAACTCTAGGATGGAACAATAGGACACGGTTTAAGTGCGATTACACCACATGTAAGCCAAAAAAGGAAAAAAAGAAATGGTACTTTATAAAATATGTCCAAAAAAGAAGAGGTATCAAAACACACACACACACACACACACACACTTTATTCATAAGGTAGCTTTTAATTACCTTGTTAAAATGATAAATGAAAATTCCAAACATTTTAAAAACCTTTATTCTATCCACATTATATGTGCTAAATTGCAGCCATTCACTGTATACCATTACAATACAATGTTTAAAGCGGAGCTCCACCCAAAAAGGGGAAATTCCGCTCCAAGCAATTCTCTCCCCCAAATATGCCACGTTGACATGTCATCTTTTGCAGAGGCGCTTTGCCGGCGGTATAGCCACGGTGCCCATTGATTTCAATAGGCAGGAGCGGTGGAGGAGCGGTATACAAACCGCTCCAAAGATGCGGCTAGCAGGACTTTTTTTACCGTCCTGCAAGCGCACCGCTCCAGTGTGAAAGCCCTCGGGGCTTTCACACTGGAGACAGCAGCGGCTGTTTCAGGGCGCTTTGCAGGCGCTATTATTAGTGATATAGCGCCTGCAAAGCGCCCCAGTGTGAAAGGGGTCTTATTGTAGCTGCGTACTTTTAAATAAACACAAAAATTATTTGAACTCTGCTTTAAAGATGACAATTTTCTCACTTGTACTTGTTCTCAATTGTACTAAAGTAAAGCCGTCCTCTGTTTGTAGCATTGCATCAAAATAAATAAAAAAAATAAAAAAAAACCTTCCTAGGTCTCCCATAATTCAGTGCTTTGTACCAGAGCAGGCAATTACCAGGCCTAAAAGGCTATTACATGGATCCAAGAGGAGCAAGTTTATACTTATTTCTAAAGGATTTTTCTTTTACCCTTAAAGCGGAGCTCCACCCAAAACATGAAGTTCCACATGTTTGCACCCTCCACTGCCTCATTTGACACTTAGTTTAGGGGGGATGGGTACCTGGTTTTGACAGGTACTCACTCCCACAAAGGCTTGGTGGGCCAGGGATTAATGGCAAATGGATCTTTCACCGAGTATAGGTAGAGGCCATAATGGTAGTAGACTTAGGCTTTTTCTTAGAGTAGAAGCCCCCCCCTTCACTGATGATTTTTGTCAAGGGATTTCCCAATGAGGTGTTCACCATCAAATGGCATACGTAGAAGAGGCATGTTCAGACGACCAAGTTTAGCCACAAAATCCTGCACATATGCACAGAAATAGGAGATTGAGATTTGGCAAATTACATTTACAAAAGCATCAAGTTAAGGTAGAACAATTGGGGCTGAAGACATCAGCTCTCATGCCCTGTACACACAATCGTTTTTTCCGATGAAAAAAGTCTGGACTTTTTTCATCGGAAAAACCGATAGTGTGTGGGCTCCATCGGACTTTTTTCCATCGGTGTAAAAAAATAGAACATTAATAGGAAATTCCGATCGTCTGTGTGGAACTCCAATGGAGAAAAAACCCATGCATGCTCAGAATCAAGTCGATGCATGCTCAGAAGCATTGAAGTTCATTTTTCTCGGCTCGGAGTGTTTTACGTCACGCGTTATGGACGGTCGGAAATTTGTCTGATGGTGTGTAGGCAAGACTGATGGAAGTCAGCTTCATCGGAATTCCGACGGAAAATTCCATCGGAAATCCGATCGTCTGTACAGGGCATAAGAGAGCAGAGTCTTTAAAAGACAGGTTCTTGTACTCCGTTCATTGGTCTTAACCAGTTAGTGGTAATCTGGCAAATGGACATAGCAGGTATTGCTGGCTATGGGGTTGGACCTACAAGAGCAAATAGGGTCTTTAAAGAGCAAGAAAAATCCTGGACGGCCTCACACAGATACAACGCCTTATTGTGAAATATAAAATCCAAAACAGTCAGTCCATGCTATGCAGAGGTAGAGGTAGAGGCAATAGCCAGCGTGTTTCACAACGTAGGTTGGTGCTAAAAGTGATATTAAAGGGGGCGTGGCTTAGCGGCTGATGTAGGACGTGCGAGTCCCCAGCTCCGCCGGCCATCCGTGCATTCATCCTTACCTTGCTGTTCCTGAACCGCTAAAGTGCTCCATACTGCTGCTCCAGAACATGCTGTAGTCGCCGCAAACATGTCTAAAAGGACAACCGGAGGCAAGGGACATACAGACTCGCATGGCCAAGATGGTGCCGGCTCACGCCGCACGACTAAGGAGGAATACAAGGAGGCAGCCCAAAAGCTCCTGTTTGGAGGAAAGACACATAAGGATGCATTGGCTGAGATACCCACGAAGGGGGGCACTTCAGGAAGTGGATGAAAGTTCCCTTGGAGGATGTAGACGGATTGTCCCCGGACTGGAACACAGGGAGTACCCCCAGAGATGACGTGCCTGGGTCCCAGGTCAGTTCCCCCTGTGCTGATGATGCAGAACCCACACTTGGAGCCATATTTGCAGCTGTTACATCCTGCAATCTGTCCATAACTGCCCTGTCAGATGAGATCAAGGGAGTGAAAGCTGAACTATCCTATGTACGCCAGGATATGCAAAAGCTAAGGGAGAGGACATCTGCATTGGAGGGCAGAGTAAGCACTGTGGAGGATGATATGGTTCCCATGAAGAGAGACTTGAGGCATAACTGTCACCTTACTGAACAACATGCCATGTGACTTGACGAAATGGAGAATCGCATGAGGCGCAATAATGTTCCTGCCATAGGCATCCCAGAGAGCTGAGGGTAAAAATCCGGTGGACTTTATTGAGAACTGGCTTATTTCTACATTTGGTAAGGAGTCTTTCTCGCAACTCTTTGCTGTTGAGCGGGCTCACAGGGTGCCATCCCACCCCTTCCACCGAGCAACCATCCCAGACCTTTCCTGTTTAAGCTACTCAATTACAAAGATAGAGATGTGATCTTATCTAAAGCCAGGGCCCTGTCTGGTAAAATGGCGATTGATAAGTTGAAAGGCTGGCCGGAGGCCAGCCTGGATTTGTGGGAGGAGTCTGAGGGAGTATATCTCCCTCCTCCTCTGGCTTGTCCCTCGTCGGCTCGTCTTCTTGGTGGTTTCAGCCGACGAGCGTCATTTCCGCCCCGCCAGCTGTCGTCATTTCCGGGTGCCGTCCGCACACAGAGGATCGTCGCGTGGGAGCTCCGGGTTTCTTTTTCGCCCACAGCGCTGGGCTGCAGGTACGGGGGGGGGGGGCAGCGGTGTCACCGGTTCGATAGGGGGGCCACACGCGTCTGGTCATACGCTTGGGGGCATGCGGCATGTCGGCCGCCACGTCAATACGATAGGGGGGACATCAGGTCGCAGGAGGGTACTGTAGAGACTCTGCTTCAAGGCGCCACGTGCGTGGCCGGGGGGGGCGGGGGTGTTTGGTGGGTGCCTCTGTTCACGGTCATGCCTGTACTGCAGCACCAAGGGCTAGATGTTAGGCATGGCATGTAGCGTGTGCAGAGGGGAAGGGTGCTTTGCTCTGTCACTGTCTTCATGCTGGGTTTTGTAAGTGTCCTATCATGCTGCTGATCGGCATCACATCAAAGGGGGGGGGGGGCAGGCAAGTGGGTCGGTTCAGTATGGCCATGTAGCAGCAGGCTGGTTCAGCTGCTACTGGGGGGGGGGGGGGCATCTTGTGGTGGGGTTGGTGCAGGGCCGGTCCGGTCAGCACTTAAATTGTCATGCAAGTGTTGTAAAAAAAAAAAAAAAAAGGAGGGGAATTTTATGTTGCTGCCATGTTCTGGGTAATTTCGTCATTTGTTTTGGCAATCGGTCTGGTCTACTGGGTGGGCGCAGCAGCTAGTTAACTTCCCAGCTAGGTAGTCTCACAGGCTCCTTGCTTTGTGGCTGACAGGAGGGGGGGGGTTCGTGGAGCTTGGGCGGCCACAGGTCCTTTGCATGTTGCTGTCATAGGATGGTTTCCTGTCATATTGGGCATTTTATCAGGCTCCGTACGTTGGGGTATGCCGTTCTGTTCGTCATTTCTGTCTGTTTTCCGCTTTCACTTCTGTTCATGGTTTCCGACCATTCGATTGCCTCATTTCTGGTACATGTGGTGTTATTTCAGGTGGATTTCAGAGTTTTTCTCTCAGTATCAAGGTACGTGTGTATGTTTCCTGTCACGGATTTCAGTTAGTTTTTAGTTAGGTTCACTTGCTTTCAGGGTCTGTCACGTCTACAGATCCGTACAGGCTGAGGTTTCGTTTTTAAGTGATTGGTTGGACCACAATCTTCTCGCCTGTACATCACTCATCATACGTTGCACCTTTCATTCTCTACGTTCATATCTACCCACCACGGTCTGTGGGTATCGTAGCCCTGAGTGTTCGTTTTTAATTGCCTGTTATTGCGCTGCAGGTTTCTCGGGCTCACTCATTCCATACATCTTAGGATTGGTTGTGTCACTTAGCTTAATTCACGCGCTATTGGTCTACCACTGATGTTTCACGTGTTCAGACTTAGTTAGGTTGGTGCGGTCCATGCATTCTTATTTTGCTGTAGTTTGTTTTTCCTCAGATTTCGTTATGTCTCATGTGACAGAAAGCGACGAGTTCCCGTTCATCCCGCCTACTCCGCGTAGGGGTTCAAATCATGGAAGTTCACCTTCATTAAGGAGTTGGACTGTGCCTAGGATTATGGCCGAGCTACATCGCAAGGGCATTTCTTTCCCATCTACTGCCAGGAAAGCGGAACTTTTTAGGTTATGTTTCCCTTCTGCTGAACCAGTACCGTCTACCAGTGCGGAACACGCTTCGGTGCACAACTCCTTGACGCAAATCCATGCGATGTTAAATTCTTTCTCCACCTCTATGTTGCAGTTACAGGATAGGATGGAGGTGATTGAGGCCCGGGCGGCTGGTGCAGCAGTATCAGCCAGCTCGGAGGTGCCTGCGGCCCCCTCAGCCCCTGTTCTCCTGAGCCCGGCTACAGGTAATATGTCTTTACCTTCAGTGATGCCTTCACCGTCTGCGGCTCTGCCGTCGGTGTCACCGGCCCATTTCATCCCTGCCAGTATCAAGAAAGATATCTTGGAAGGGAAGGATGTCAATCTAGCCTCCCTACTCATAGCGGCCCAGGATGTGTCTGAAAACAAGTCATTTGCTTGTGGGGAGGTGTCGGTGGTGCTCAAGACCAAAGATCCTAGGCTCAGTCGCAAACTCAGTGTACCAGAGTTTGTGCTGGCCTTCGGCATCTTTAGAGACATCATCTGTTCGGTCAGTCCAGGGAGGAGGGAAGAATTGGATCTATACCTTCATAAGGTTGTGGACTTGGCGCATAAGTACGGTGGTTCAATCTTCTACGATTATCATCGGTCCTTTGCGGCAAAGGTGGCGGCCACTTGGGCTCAGTTCCAAGTGGTGTCATGGTGGGGCACCATTGACATGGAATTATTTTGCAGGCATTTCGCTGGTCAAAGATCCCCTGTATGTGCCAACTGTCAATCATCGGCTCACACCACTGCCTGGTGTCCGAATTGCGAGTCCCCTAGTCAGATAGGGACCTCCAAACAGTCGGCTGGTGGATCTGCGGGTCTCCCAGGGCAGGTGGACAAAATGGGTAGACCCATCCGGTATCTGGGGAAGGCTCAGTTGTGCAATAATTATAACCATACTGGTTGCAATTACAACCAATGCAGGTTGTTGCACGTTTGCTCCAACTGCTTCAGAGCCCACCCCAAGTCCGCTTGCCTGGTCAAGGCAGTCGGTACCTCATGACTGTGCCGAGTCAATGTCTCCTTGTTGGGGGATTTCCTGAGTGATCATCCTTCACCAGCGTTCAGACAGTTTTTGCTGGAAGGGTTGTCTTCAGGTTTCCATACTGGGCTCATTACCCTTCCTACAGAATCGTTCGAGTGCAACAATTTATTGTCAGCTGAGAACCACCCTGATATTGTCGATGAGTTACTGCAGGCTGAATTGTCCAAGGGGTTCTTGATCGGTCCGTTCCTGTCATCACCTTTTTGCATGTGGAGGGTCAATCCCGTCGGGGTTGTCTGTGGAAAATTCTCAAATAAATTCCGTTTGATTTACGATTTGTCCGCGCCTCATTCATCTCACATTCCTAGTCTCAATTCTCTCATCCCCTCCGAGGAGTTTTCTCTAAAGTATTCATCAGTAGATTTGGCAATCCAGCACATTTTGCAGTTAGGTAGGGGTGCTTGGCTTTCCAAAGCTGACATCTCTGATGCATTCAAGCTGCTTCCTATCAGTCCTGCTCTCTGGCAATGGCATGGCATCAAGTGGCGCGGGCAGTATTTTTTTGCCACCAAATTAACGTTTGGGTCTAAAAGCAGTCCGTACTTGTTGGACACCTTTGCCCAGGCTCTTCATTGGATTCTGGGTTACTGCAGTGGTTGTCAGAGGGTAATTCATTATCTGGATGATTTTCTGCTGTTGGAAGATCCCGGTGTCCCGCCCAGGGATCTGCAGGTGCTTACAGGGCTATTTTCAGAATTGAATGTCCCATTAGCTACGCATAAGATGGAAGGTCCAGCAAAAATCATCACCTTTTTAGGGATTACGCTTGACTCCAATCTTATGGTTGCTAGTCTGCCCTTGGAGAAATTAGTCAGGATACGCCGCTCCATTCATCTCTTTGTTCTTTCCCCGGTATCTTCCAAGGAGGGACTTACAGTCTCTCTTGGGGATGTTGAATCACGCCATGAGGATCATTCCGCAGGGTAGGGCATTTGTGTCGAGGTTGCTGGCTCTTCTCCCCCAGGGTCATGATTCTGAGTCACCAGTCAAATTACTAGCGGATGCCCGTGCCGATTTAGTCATGTGGGATCGGTTCCTGTGCGGGTGGAATGGCATCTCCATGTTCATCCCGCATCCTACTAGTAATTCTCCGCATGTGTTCTCAGATGCCGCCGCTTCAGTCGGGTTTTCAGCCATTTTTGGCCAGGAGTGGTTGGCCAGCCGCTGGCCCCCCGAGGTTTTCCTTCTGCCAAAATTTGCCCTCACGTCAGCACTATTTGAAATTTACCCAATCTTGGCGGCAGCTGTCACATGGGGTCCTGGCTGGTCAGGCAACTCGGTCGTTTTCTTTACGGATAATTTGGCTACAGCCAAAATTATCAATAAAGGAAGATCAGGGTCCCTGGTAATCATGTCCTTCATGCGTAAGTTGACATGGTTGGGCTTGACCTACAAATTCCATTTCCGGGGTGAGTTCGTTAGTGGGGATCACAATGGTGCAGCTGATGCTTTGTCCCGTCTTAACATGCCGCTATTTTTCTTACAGCATCCGGCAGCAGATCGGACGGGCCAGCCAATCCCCCATCACTCACTATTAGTCATGGATTGAATACTTTCTGGTCTCAGGCGATCAATCTGGCCAACAGGTCCTTGTCCAGAAATACGCTGAGAGCATATACCACGGGTTGGAAGACGTTCCTTAGGTTCATGTCCTTACATCCTTGCAGTTCCCCAGAGGATACCAAGTACATCATGATGTTTACTGCGTATTGCCACTGTGAGCTGGCATTATCGGCCAGTACTATCAAACTGTATTTATCAGGTATTCAGCATTTCAGGTCCCTGCATGCGCCTGACAGTCCATCCATTTTTGCTGCTCACCCTCTGAAAGCCATACTGAGGGGTATACAAAGAAATCAGGGGTTCTCCCAGTTGTCTCGCCAACCCATTACCGGGCAGATTTTCCGTGACATGTCGGATATGCTCTCCACTTCCCCTTTTGGCACAGGTCCCAGTTTAGTTCTCAAGGCGGCAGTTTACCTCTGTTTCTTCGGGTTTCTCCGACCCGGGGAAGTGTCCAAATCCAGCTGTCATGCACCTGTTTTGCTCAGAGGTAGTCTTTCTAGATTTCCTGAGCATTATGAGCTGCAGCTTCCAAATAATAAGAATAGGCAAATTGGTCAGGGGTTTGTGGTTAAGTACTACCGCACGCACAACGGTTGGTGCCCGGTCGAAGTGCTCGACTCTCTTTGCCGTTTATTCTCAACACCCGTGAATGATCCTCTGCTCCCCTTCCCTACGCAGCCTATCACTTCCAAACAATTTGTTAGCCATATCAGGATCTTGCTTGCCAAATTAGATTTGGATCCTAAACGTTTCTCCGGGCATTCTTTCAGGATCGGTGCTGCATCAGCAGCTTCTAAGCAGGGGGTCCCTTCGTACATCATCAAACACATGGGGCGCTGGAGGTCCTCCTGTTATAGCAGGTACATTCCCGAACCTCACACGGAAGTTCGCAGAGCTTTTGCCGTGTTGTTGAATTAAGTGTTACCTGCTCATTAAAGCTTATTACTTACCTATCTTTGTGTCTTTTTGCCCTCTTTTAGGCGTACCGTCCAGCTAGGCCAAGGCACACCGCAGGCCTTGGTAGTTGGGGTTATCACGTATCACGCAGATATGGTCTTTGGGGTTCCCACGTATTACGGGTGAAGACTCCGACGACAAGTTGAAAGGCTGGCCGGAGGCCAGCCTGGATTTGTGGGAGGAGTCTGAGGGAGTATATCTCCCTCCTCCTCTGGCTTGTCCCTCGTCGGCTCGTCTTCTTGGTCCCACCCTCCCGTTCCCCCTTTCTCATTTCATTCATTTTATACTCATTCATTTCTCTTACATTTACTCAGGGTATGCCCTCTTTTAGGCGTACCGTCCAGCTAGGCCAAGGCACACCGCAGGCCTTGGTAGTTGGGGTTATCACGTATCACGCAGATATAATCTTTGGGGTTCCCACGTATTACGGGTGAAGACTCCGACGACAACTACAAGATCTCCCCGTTTCCTGATTTCTCTGCTGAACTGCAAAAACGGCGTGCAACATTTAATGACGTTAAAAAACGGCTCAGAGATCTGAATGTGCAATATGGCATGCTGTATCCTGCCTGGCTTCGTGTAACTGCCCTTGGTACCACCCCACTTTTTTGAACGTCCTACTGCTGCAGCACAATGGTTGGATCGGGAGGACAGAGCACTCAGGGATGCTAGACAGCAGCGTCCAGCGTGACTTTGAGGATCTATTGCTTCATGCAAGTAAGGGATATATCCTTCTGGTTCCGGTGGAGAGAAGAAGACAGCGTGACTTTTGAATCACAAGTTGTTCCATGTTAACTGCAAATGTGAAACCCCACTTACCATCCAGAAGTTGCCTCCCCCCCGGGACGGATGTCTGGGGGTTTCTACAACCAGGGCTGGACTGGCCCACCGGGATATTTCCCGGTAGGCTGCCTGTCCTGGGGCTGCTTTGAGCTGCGGCTGACTGCAGCGCTCCCCTCCCTCGCTCTCTCTCTCTCCTATGAGTCACACGCGGCGCGGCGTGCATCTCCCGCAGTGTGTGAGAGCTACCTGGGTCTGTGTTTGGCTGTGCTGTAGCAAGGTCCTGCCCCCCTAGACCGGCTCGTGTGATGGTAGATGGAATCAGTGTTTCGCCTATCACACAAGCCTGTCTAGGGGGGCGGGACCTTACAGCACAGCAGAAATGAGACTTGTAACATGCAGCACAGTGCTGTGAGGTAAAGTGCTTTATGTCTGACTGTACACTTATTACACAGCCTGCTGCATGTACATAATAGGGACCATCTAGAGATAGAGGAGGGGTAGATGGATCAGATAAGGGGACATAAGGACAGAGCAGGGGGAAAAGAGAGATGATGGGGGCAGTTAGAGATTACATAGGGGCAGACAGAGCAAAGGTGATGGGACAAAAGAAGACATCAATGAGGTCCCTTTCACATGGGACAGACTCTGCTTTGCTCAGCAAGGCATCTGTCTGCTGACCGTCCGCAGAGCAAGAGGATAACCGGTCCGCGTCTGCTCCATTTATGCCAAGTGGACACACAGCCCACACTGCTCTATGGGCAGTCGGATATAAAACGGAACGCCTGAAATTAGGTTAACTCATGCATTCCCACATATGGTTGCCATCATCCCAGGTAAATATGGTGAAAAAAAACCTCTGTTGTTTGGGGATTTTTAAGGCAACAAAAAAAGGAAAATTATATATGTAAAAAAAAATATATTTATTCACAAACATTACAAAACCGTTCAAGATTTTTGCAGAAATCACTCAGAAACACTGTTTGAGTGATTTCTGCAAAAATCTTGAGTCACCGATCTAGGCATTGTATTCATAATTGTTCATAAATGCAGATTTTTATGGAGATGGATATAGTCAAACATATTTTTGTATCTATATAAAAACGATTTTGTAATGTTTGTGAATAAATATATTTTTTTACATATATAATTTTCCTTTTTTTGTTGCCTTAAAAATCCCCAAACAACAGAGGTTTTTTTTCACCATAAAACGGAACGCCTGTCTGTTTATACCCGACTGGCATCCGTCCTGATCCACCCAGACAGAGGGTAATGGATCCCCCTTCAGTTTTTTTTTGTTGGGTCAGATTGAAGGTAGGCCGATGTAAAGGGACAAAAGTCCCTTTACATCCACTGCTCCATAGAGGAAAATGGAGGACCGATCAGGTCTGCCTGAAAAACTGACAGGTGGACACGATTGGACCCTTCATGTGAAAGTGCCTAAAGTGCAATGTGGTAGATATCAAGAATTATATATATATTGTGACAATGCATTTATAGTAGGAGCAGCCTTTCACCACTCTGCCTGGACAGGTACCAACCACAGCAACCCTGTGTATGCAAAGAATAAAACACTGTATGCATTACCAGGACATACTGCGCTGCTTTATTAAAGTAATGTACTTACAGTAAACTTTACTAGAATAAAGCAACAAATTATTTACTTGTCCTGGTATGTCTTTATTCTTTGCATTTACGTGGTTCACTGTGGTTGGTACTGGACAAAGCTACTATACCTGCAGTGTTTTTTTTAATGAAGTGGTTGTAAATATCCAGCAGATGACAAGTGCATGTGTCCATTTACCCTCCCCCTGTACTGCACTCTCCTGTCCCCTGTACTGTACCCTCCTGCCCCCTGTACTGTGTCCACTTCCCCTTCCCCTGTACTGTACTCTCCTGCTCCCTGTACTGTGTCCACTAACCGTCCCCTGTACTGTACTCACCTGCCTCCTGTACTGTGTCCACTTACCCTCCCCTGTACTGTACTCTCCTCCTGTACTGTACTCTCCTGCCCCCTGTGCTGTGTCCTTACCCCTTCCTGTACTCTCCTGCCCCCTGTGCTGTGTCCACTTACCCTCTCATGTACTGTACCCTCCTGCCCCCTGTACTGTGTCCACTTACCCTCCCCATGTACCCTCCTTATACAGTTAATTTTTAATGCTTGAATAATTTTTCCTGTCATGGGGGCGTGAGTGGGGCCTCATGTCTAAGTTTTGCCTAAGGCCTCACAAAGCCTAGAGCCGCCTCTGGATCCAGGCAAGTATGTATTGATGGGCTCAGTAAGGCTGCATTCATGGACTCTAACGCTACATTCATATGCTCAGCTGCATTCACGTGCATAGTAAAGCTGCATTTGATGGACAGTGAGGCTACATTCATATGCTCAGTGAGGCTGTACAGTAAGGCTGCATTCATATGCTGTGAGGCTGCATTCATATGCTCAGTGAGGCTGCTTTCATGGGCACAGTGAGGTTGCATTCATGGGCACAGTGAGGCTGCATTCATATGCACAGTGAGGCTGTATTGATGGGGACAATGAGGCTGCTTTCAAGGGCACAGTGAGGCTGCATTCACGGCACAGTGAGGTTGCATTCATGGGCACAGGCTGCATTCATATGCACAGTGAGGCTGCATTCATGAGCAGTGAGGTTGCATTCATGGGCACAGTGAGGTTGCATTCATGGGGACAATGAGGCTGCATTCATGGGGATAGTGAGGCTGCATTCATGGGGATAGTGAGGCTGCATTCACGGCACAGTGAGGTTGCATTCATGGGCACAGGCTGCATTCATATGCACAGTGAGGCAGCATTCATATGCACAGTGAGGCAGCATTCAAGGGCACAGTGAGGCAGCATTCAAGGGCACAGGCTGCATTCATATGCACAGTGAGGCTGCATTCATATGCACAGTGAGGCTGCATTCATATGCACAGTGAGGCTGCATTCATATGCACAGTGAGGCTGCATTCATGGGCACAGGCTCCTCTCCTGTACCATGTCTGCATTCTCTGACCATCTCTTGTATCATGTCTGCAGTCTCTGAGCATCTCTTGTATCATGTCTGCAGGCTCTGACCATCTCTTGTACCATGTCTCCAGTCTCTGACCATCTCCTGTGCCATGTCTCCAGTCTCTGACCATCTCTTGTCTTATATCATGTCTGCAGTCTCTGAGGGAGTCTGGAGAGGAGTCAAGAGAGGGAGTCATGGGAGAAGTCAGAGGTGTGTGGACTGTGGAGACTATAGGATAAAACCAGAGCTGAAACTGACTGACTGATCCCTGCACAGTGCACCTGAGAGGAGGTCAGTGACAGTGCTGCAAGGCCAGTCTGGGGGGGGGGGGGGGGTCACTGATGTAAGGGGGGGGTTCTGATATAAAGGTTTCCCCCTATATTAGTAAACCCACCCCCTTACCTTAGTGTATTCTTTCTGCGGAAGGTGGTCTCTGGTCAACAGAGTCCCCCCCTCCCTTCACGTTCCCAGAGTTCCTGGGATCCCCCCTGATGATTGACAACTTTTAGCTGGAATTTGCATACACTAACACATACACATATATATATATATATATATATATATATATATATATATACATATACATATATACATACATATATACATACACACACACAGCCCTCTGTGCTTTCATATCGGTCTTCTCTATTTATAATACACTCTTCAAATGTGCTTTAGAATGCATGGCTTTCCCTTTCATAAACAAGGAAATAATGACGTTTGCTGTTGGGCCGGTATAAAAATGCTATGGGGCTGGTATGATTTTTTTTTTCAGGGCCGATTTTTATTCCCAGTCCGGCCCTGTCTACAACAATGGCCCAAGTGGCTGGGAGCCCGGTTGGCTCCTCACCTAACAATACTGTCGATTTGTTTTCTCCAGTTGTTTTTTTCCTTATTTTTTCTCTTCTTTCTTTTCAGAATATTTTGGCCCATCAGTTCTACTTCTGCGGTTTCCTGCTACTGTAAACACTTATAGACTGGTTAGAAGTATCTCAGGTGTCTTTGACGCCAGGTTTGCTTTATATAATGCTTTAGTGTCGAATTTTTCTCAACTGCAATATCTTTCTACACTGGGTCCCAGTGTGACTGTGCCTAATCCTATAGCACTGACGCCCGCAAATGGCTGTGACTGTTTTGTCCCGGAATGTCAGGGGTCTCAGCAATCCTGTGAAGAGATTAGCTGTTCTTAGGCACCTTAAATCAACCGGGGCGGGTATTGTGTGTTTACAGGAGACCCACTTCTCACCAGATGTTACTCCTAGCTTTAGTCCCCGAGTGTACGGTACTCAGTTTCATGCTACATACTCTGCCTATGGCAGGGGAGCGAGTGTGTTGATTCGTCAGGACACTCCATTCCACTGCTCTCAAAAGGTTATAGATCCAGGAGGGAGATTTGTCTTTTTATTATGTAGAGTGTCTCATATGGTATGTATCATAGCTGGCATATATATACCGCCCCCCTACTCATCTGAGATTCTTAAGTGTCTAGCGAAATTTATGGCGCAGTTCCCAAATGTACCCCTAGTGGCTGTGGGCGATTTTAATAACTATCTGAACCATAACTGGGAAAAAAGTACCTGTTCCCACCAATGTACCTGCCCGTACTGGAGGGGTCACCCCTTTTGCTGGTCTACTTGAGGAAATTGGCCTGACGGATGGGTGGCGTAGAAGTGACGTTCAGTCCAGACAATACTCGTGCTGCTCAACGCACGGGAGCTTGTCTAGGATTGACCTGGGCTTGGGTAATGAGGTGTTACTTCCATTAGTTGTAGACTCTGGATACGGGGACAGGCATGTCTCGGATCATTCCTCCTTCTGGGTTGAGATTGCGCTGACTGCTGACACCAGGCCCAGAAGCTGTAAACTCAATCCTTTTTGGCTCTCACTGTTTCCAACCCCTGATCCGATCAGGGAGTGGCTCAAAAACTCTTTCTGCAGGACAATCTAGACTCTGCTCAGTTGGGGGTTGTCTGGGATACCACAAAGGCATTCTCGCTGGGCCAATTTATAAACTACTATTAATAATAGGATAAAAACAAACACTAAGGCTTGGGAAATGGGAGGTTTGTAGAGTCCTCAAGGAATCAGATGATGCCTATATATCCGATCCCACTGAGGATACAAAAAAAGCTTGGTTGGGGGGCGCAATCCATGTCCAGCCAGCTGGCACTGCAGTTGGCCGAAAACAGATTTTTCTTGCAGCAGACCCACTTTGAGGAGGGAGAGTTCACTGGGCACATGCTGGCTTTACTGGCGCGAGCACAGAGAACTACCTCTATGGTTTCAACCTTGTGTGACACACAGGGGGTTGCCCAAACGTGTACCTCTGCAGTGATACAAATCTTTCGCTCATTCTATGCTGACCTATACACTTCCAAGGTGCACCCCAGTGACAGTGACATAGGTTTCCTTGAAGAGTGTGATCTGCCTCGTTTGTTGGCCTCGGACGCGGCCTTACTTGATGCCCCAATTACGGAGGATGAATTGGCTTCAGCTTTGAAACAAACTCCTAATAAGTCTCCTGGGGCAGACGGTCTCCTGTCCGAGATGCACAAGAGATATATCCCGACACACTATTGCCCAAGCTTTTGAAGGTCTACAATGACGCTCTGAAATCGGGCACGCTACCAAACTCCATGAATGAAGCGATCATTATAGTGCTGCTGAAACCTGGTAAGGAGGCTACGTCTCCTGACTCCTATAGGCCCATCTCCTTACTCACGACCGATGTTAAACTCTTAACCAGGGTTTTGGCGACGAGATTGTCCCAAGTGGTCCAGAAGCTGGTCCACAGGGATTCATACGCACCAGATCCACAGCACAAAATATTAGATGCCTATTTTTGAACATTCAACTCCCGGTTGAGAACCCTGGTAATCAGGCCATTTTTTCACTTGATGCAGCCAAGGCCTTCGACAGTGTCGAGTGGCCTTATCTGTGGAAAGTCTTGGATCGCATGGGCCTGGGGGGTCACATTTATTAGTTGGGTCAAATTTCTCTATGCTCACCCGTCGGCACGAATCAGGGTCAATGGTGACCTATCAGAGTCGTTTCCACTGTTCAGAGGCACCAGACAGGGGTGGCCATTGTCGCCCCTACTGTTAGTCCTGGCATTGGAACCGCTCGTGGCAAGACTAAGAGGTGATAGTGAGATCACTGGATTCCGACGTAACACGGGGGGTAGACGTGGTGTCATTGTATGCTGACGATACCTTGCTATACTTGGGGGATACACAGGGTTCTCTGGTTGCAGTTATCAATCTCATTAAAGCCTTCTGTGCATTGTCCAGCTTTTCTATTAACTGGAATAAGTCGGCACTAATGCCCCTAGATCCCCTGACAGTACCCTTACCTGACTGTGTCACGATGATCCAGATAGTGTCTTCTTTTCGCTATTTGGGCGTGCAGGTCTCCCCAGATGTTTCGCAGTATATACCTCTTAATCTTACTCCTCTGCTCATTAAATTTAGAGAGAAAAGTACTGCCTGATGTAAATTACCTTTGTCAGTGGTGGGGAGGGTGAACCTTATTAAAAAAATGGTGTGGGCACCACAACTCTTGTACATGTCATAATTCTCCGGTGTGGATCCCCCGGCGTTGGTTTGACAAGATAGACTCCCAGTTTAGGGAATTGATATGGCGCAAGAAAACGGCTAGAATTAACTTTTCCTCTCTGCAATATCCTAAGGATGAGGGGTGGATTGGCGGTCCCGCATGCCAGGGCCAACTTCCTTGCCTCCCAGATTCAGCAACTGGGGGGCTGGGGATTGGTGGATACGTTAGACCAAATAAACAGACTTCTATGCTCCTCAGCGGACGATTCCACTGCGTTGTCCGCCTTGGAAGCAGGATTCGCACATTTAGACGGAAGACTCCCGTCCATAGCCCTATTAGGAACGTTGTGGTCATATACTAAACGATGCTGCGTGTCAGGGGGTTCCTTGCACTTACTCCCATATGGAGAAATTTGAATTACAGGGAGTTACTTAACGACCGCTCACTGTATATATACGTCGGCAGAATGGCACCGACAGGCACAATCACGTAGAGTGTACGTGATTGCCTTTGTACAGTTGGGGGGTCCAATCGGACCCCCCTTCTGTACAGTGAGCGGTGGCTAAGTGTCCGGGAGCGTTCGGGGATGAGGGGGCAGCCATTCGTTTCTGGCCACCCCCTCGCGATCGCTCCCGGCGAATGGAAATGCCCCCTCTGTGTCAGACAGAGGGAACAGGAGGAAGTGATGTCATCTCTGGTGCGGCGCTCACATATACCGAGCGCCGTACAAGAGAAGACATCAGGTCAGTGCACACACCACTACACTGACACCAGGACACATAGGGACATAAATCGCCCCCCCAGTCACAGTGTCACTGATTGCAGTGACCATTTATTTAGTGATCACTGCAATCAGTGACATTTGTGACTGTAAAAGTGTCACCAAAGTTTAGTCTTAGGTCCAGTGTAGCCCCCTAACCCCCCCTAATAAAGGTTTAACCCCCTGATCACCCCCCAGATAACCCTTTCACCGCCTATCACCACTGTCGCTTAGCGATCATTTTTCTGATCGCTGTCTTAGCGTCAGTGATGCCGATCGGCAGCCAGTAATTTTTTTTAGGTTCGCCGCAGGTTTTATAGCGTCAGGTACCCCAATATATTATCTAATAAAGGTTTAACCCCCTTGATCGCCCCCAGGTAACCCTTTCACCCCCTATCACCACTGTCACTAAGCAATTGTTTTTCTAAACGCTGTCTTAGTGTCTGTGATGCAGATCGGTAGCCGGTAATTTTTTTTAGGTTCGCCACAGGTTTTTATAGCGTCAGGTACCCCCATATATTATCTAATAAAGGTTTTAACCCCCTGATTGCCCCTAGTTAACCCTTTCACCAGTGATCACCATATAAGTGTTACGGGTGACGCTGGTTAGTTAGTTTGCTTTTTATAGTGTCAGGGCACCCGCCGTGTATATAACCCAATAAAGGTTTAACCCCCTGATCGCCCGGCGGGTGATATCAATTAGGTTTTAGCGTCAGAGAGGGTCTGAGTCACACCCCAGGCAGCGTCAGGTTAGTGCCAGTAACGCTAACACCCACGCGTGAAGCATACACCCCCCTTAGTGGTATAGTATCTGAACAGATCAATATCTGATCAGATCTATACTAGCGTCCCCAGCACTTTAGGGTTCCCAAAAACGCAGTGTTAGCGGGATCAGCCCAGATACCTGCTGGCACCTGTGTTTTGCCCCTCCGTCCAGCCCAGGCCACCCAAGTGCAGTATCGATCGATCACTGTCACTTACAAAACAAAAACACACATAACTGCAGTGTTCGCAGAGACAGGCCTGATCCCTGCGACTCCAGTGCTGTAGGAGGTGATTTCACCACCACAGTTAAAAAAAAAAAAAAAAAAGCAAGTATGCCGAAGCATTGGGGCAGCAGGGGCGGAGGAGCGATTTTGCTCCTAATGCCGCGTACATACGGTCGAAATTCCGACGGAGGCTTGCCCGTGGAAAAGTCCGACCATGTGTGTGCGGCATAACTTTTTTGCGGGAGGTTGCCCCCATGCTTCGGCATATATAAATGGTGCGTGTATGCCCATCATTGGAAGTGGGTGGATGAAGGGCGGTATTCTAATGGTGGGCATACCCACCGATCAATCTCTTTTTTCGTTCAGCCAACTGGCTGCATAAAATAAAAAGGATTACAATACATGTCCAACAAGGACCAGCAATGTACTGGTATGTTGCTGGACTTTGAATGTTTATACCAGAATGATGCCTGCGGGTTTAGGTATCATCTTGGTATTCTTTTCAGCCTGCGGCCGGCTTTCATGTAAAAGCAATCCTAGCGGCTAATTAGCCTCTGGACTGCTTTTACAAGCAGTGGGAGGGAATGCCCCCCCCCCCCCCGGATATAAAAAGCGCCATTGGGAAAGCATTTTATCACACCGATCTTGGTGTGGTCAGATGCTTTGAGGGCAGAGGAAAAATCTAGGGTCTAGAAGACCCCAGTTTTTTCAAAAAAAGAGTACCTGTCACTACCTATTGCTATCATAGGGGATATTTACATTCCCTGAGATAACAATAAAAATGCTAAAAAAAAAAAAAAAAATACTTGGAAGGAACAATTTAAAAATAAAATAGCAAAATTAATAAAAAAAAAAAAAACACCCCTGTCCTGCCCTGCTCTTGCCCAATGGCGAACGCAAGCGTCGGTCTGGCGTCATATGTAAACAGCAATTGCACCATGCATGTGAGGTATCACCGCGAAGGTCAGATCGAGGGCAATCATTTTAGCAGTAGACCTCCTCTGTAAATCTACTGGGGTAACCTGTAAAGGCTTTTAAAAATGTATGTAGTTTGTCGCCAATGCGCGTTTGTGCGAAATTTTAAAGCATGTCGTGTTTGGTATCTATGTACTCGGCCTAAGATCATCTTTTTTATTTCATCAAACATTTGGGCAATATAGTGAGTTTTAGTGCATTAAAATTAAAAAAAGTGTATTTTTTAACCCAAAAAATGCGTTTGAAAAATCGCTGCGCAAATACTGTGTAGAAAAAAAAAATGCAACACCCACCATTTTAATCTGTAGGGCCTTTGCTTTAATATATATATATATATATATATATATATATATATATATAATATGTTTGGGGGTTCAACATAATTTTCTTGCAAAAAAAAAAAAATGTTTTCATGTAAACAAAAAGTGTCAAAAAGGGCTTTGTCTTCAAGTGGTTAGAAGAGTGGATGTAAGCTTCCTAATGTGTATAAAATGCCAGAACAGTTCAAAACCCCCCCAAATGACCCCATTTTGGAAAGTAGACACCCCAAGCTATATACTGAGAGGCATGTCGAGTCCATGGAATATTTTATATGTTGACACAAGTTGCGGAAAAACGACAATTTTTTTTTTTTTTTGCACAAAGTTGTCACTAAATGATATATTGCTCAAACATGCCATGGGCATATGTGGAATTACACCCCAAAATACATTCTGTTGCTTCTCCTGAGTACGGGGATACCACATGTGTGAGACTTTTTGGGAGCCTAGCTGCGTACGGGACCCCAAAAACCAAGAACCGCCTTCAGGCTTTCTAAGGGTGTAAATTTTTGATTTCACTTCTCACTGCCTATCACAGTTTCGGAGGCCATGGAATGCCCAGATGGCACAAAACCCCCCCAAATGACCCCATTTTGGAAAGTAGACACCCCAAGCTATTTGCTGAGAGGTATTGTAAGTATTTTGCAGATCTCGCTTTTTGTCACAAAGTTTTGAAAATTGAAAAATAAATAAATTATTATATATATATATATATATATATATATATATATATATATATATATATATATATATATATATATATATATATATATATATATATATATATATATATTTTTTTTTTTTTTCTTTCTTCATTTTCAAAAACAAATGAGAGCTGTAAAATACTCGCCATTCCTCTCAGCAAATAGCTTGGGGTGTCTATATTCCAAAATGGGGTCATTTGGGGGGGTTTTGTGCGATTTTGGCATTTTATGGCCTTCGAAACTGTGATAGGTAGTGAGGAGTGAAATCAAAAATTTGTGCCTAGAAATCCTGAAGGCGGTGCTTGGTTTTCGGAGTCCCGTACGCGGCTAGGCTCCCAAAAAGTCCCACACATGTGGTATCCCCGTACTCAGGAGTAGCAGCAAAATGTATTTTGGGGTGTAATTCCACATATAACCATGGCATAGACAAGCGGGTGCTAATGACACATATCGCCAAAAACATTGTATCCCTTCTTGCTTTTTTTCTATCACTGGACATCAAGAGGGCATTCGACACGGTGTCATGGTCATACCCGCAATACTCTTTACAAAAATTGGGATTTTGCCCGCATTTCATAAAATGGATAACGACACTATATAATAAGCCTAAGGCAGGGGTCTCAAACTCAAATTACCTGAGGGCCACAAGACAAGTTTTCATATCACATGGGGGCCGCATGCAAACTTTCAAACTTCAAAAACAGCACTGGTGTCAGCGGACGCACTATTAACCCCCAGCACTGGTGTCAGCGGACGCACTATTAACCCCCAGCACTGGTGTCAGCGGACGCACTATTAACCCCCAGCACTGGTGTCAGCGGACGCACTATTAACCCCCAGCACTGGTGTCAGCGGACGCACTATTAACCCCCAGCACTGGTGTCAGCGGACGCACTATTAACCCCCAGCACTGGTGTCAGCAGACGCACTATTAACCCCCAGCACTGGTGTCAGCAGACGCACTATTAACCCCCAGCACTGGTGTCAGCGGACGCACTATTAACCCCCAGCACTGGTGTCAGCGGACGCACTATTAACCCCCAGCACTGGTGTCAGCGGACGCACTATTAACCCCCAGCACTGGTGTCAGCGGACGCACTATTAACCCCCAGCACTGGTGTCAGCAGACGCACTATTAACCCCCAGCACTGGTGTCAGCAGACGCACTATTAACCCCCAGCACTGGTGTCAGCAGACGCACTATTAACCCCCAGCACTGGTGTCAGCAGACGCACTATTAACCCCCAGCACTGGTGTCAGCAGACGCACTATTAACCCCCAGCACTGGTGTCAGCAGACGCACTATTAACCCCCAGCACTGGTGTCAGCAGACGCACTATTAACCCCCAGCACTGGTGTCAGCAGACGCACTATTAACCCCCAGCACTGGTGTCAGCAGACGCACTATTAACCCCCAGCACTGGTGTCAGCAGACGCACTATTAACCCCCAGCACTGGTGTCAGCAGACGCACTATTAACCCCCAGCACTGGTGTCAGCAGACGCACTATTAACCCCCAGCACTGGTGTCAGCAGACGCACTATTAACCCCCAGCACTGGTGTCAGCAGACGCACTATTAACCCCCAGCACTGGTGTCAGCAGACGCACTATTAACCCCCAGCACTGGTGTCAGCAGACGCACTATTAACCCCCAGCACTGGTGTCAGCAGACGCACTATTAACCCCCAGCACTGGTGTCAGCAGACGCACTATTAACCCCCAGCACTGGTGTCAGCAGACGCACTATTAACCCCCAGCACTGGTGTCAGCAGACGCACTATTAACCCCCAGCACTGGTGTCAGCAGACGCACTATTAACCCCCAGCACTGGTGTCAGCAGACGCACTATTAACCCCCAGCACTGGTGTCAGCAGACGCACTATTAACCCCCAGCACTGGTGTCAGCAGACGCACTATTAACCCCCAGCACTGGTGTCAGCAGACGCACTATTAACCCCCAGCACTGGTGTCAGCAGACGCACTATTAACCCCCAGCACTGGTGTCAGCAGACGCACTATTAACCCCCAGCACTGGTGTCAGCAGACGCACTATTAACCCCCAGCACTGGTGTCAGCAGACGCACTATTAACCCCCAGCACTGGTGTCAGCAGACGCACTATTAACCCCCAGCACTGGTGTCAGCAGACGCACTATTAACCCCCAGCACTGGTGTCAGCAGACGCACTATTAACCCCCAGCACTGGTGTCAGCAGACGCACTATTAACCCCCAGCACTGGTGTCAGCAGACGCACTATTAACCCCCAGCACTGGTGTCAGCAGACGCACTATTAACCCCCAGCACTGGTGTCAGCAGACGCACTATTAACCCCCAGCACTGGTGTCAGCAGACGCACTATTAACCCCCAGCACTGGTGTCAGCAGACGCACTATTAACCCCCAGCACTGGTGTCAGCAGACGCACTATTAACCCCCAGCACTGGTGTCAGCAGACGCACTATTAACCCCCAGCACTGGTGTCAGCAGACGCACTATTAACCCCCAGCACTGGTGTCAGCAGACGCACTATTAACCCCCAGCACTGGTGTCAGCAGACGCACTATTAACCCCCAGCACTGGTGTCAGCAGACGCACTATTAACCCCCAGCACTGGTGTCAGCAGACGCACTATTAACCCCCAGCACTGGTGTCAGCAGACGCACTATTAACCCCCAGCACTGGTGTCAGCAGACGCACTATTAACCCCCAGCACTGGTGTCAGCAGACGCACTATTAACCCCCAGCACTGGTGTCAGCAGACGCACTATTAACCCCCAGCACTGGTGTCAGCAGACGCACTATTAACCCCCAGCACTGGTGTCAGCAGACGCACTATTAACCCCCAGCACTGGTGTCAGCAGACGCACTATTAACCCCCAGCACTGGTGTCAGCAGACGCACTATTAACCCCCAGCACTGGTGTCAGCAGACGCACTATTAACCCCCAGCACTGGTGTCAGCAGACGCACTATTAACCCCCAGCACTGGTGTCAGCAGACGCACTATTAACCCCCAGCACTGGTGTCAGCAGACGCACTATTAACCCCCAGCACTGGTGTCAGCAGACGCACTATTAACCCCCAGCACTGGTGTCAGCAGACGCACTATTAACCCCCAGCACTGGTGTCAGCAGACGCACTATTAACCCCCAGCACTGGTGTCAGCAGACGCACTATTAACCCCCAGCACTGGTGTCAGCAGACGCACTATTAACCCCCAGCACTGGTGTCAGCAGACGCACTATTAACCCCCAGCACTGGTGTCAGCAGACGCACTATTAACCCCCAGCACTGGTGTCAGCAGACGCACTATTAACCCCCAGCACTGGTGTCAGCAGACGCACTATTAACCCCCAGCACTGGTGTCAGCAGACGCACTATTAACCCCCAGCACTGGTGTCAGCAGACGCACTATTAACCCCCAGCACTGGTGTCAGCAGACGCACTATTAACCCCCAGCACTGGTGTCAGCAGACGCACTATTAACCCCCAGCACTGGTGTCAGCAGACGCACTATTAACCCCCAGCACTGGTGTCAGCAGACGCACTATTAACCCCCAGCACTGGTGTCAGCAGACGCACTATTAACCCCCAGCACTGGTGTCAGCAGACGCACTATTAACCCCCAGCACTGGTGTCAGCAGACGCACTATTAACCCCCAGCACTGGTGTCAGCAGACGCACTATTAACCCCCAGCACTGGTGTCAGCAGACGCACTATTAACCCCCAGCACTGGTGTCAGCAGACGCACTATTAACCCCCAGCACTGGTGTCAGCAGACGCACTATTAACCCCCAGCACTGGTGTCAGCAGACGCACTATTAACCCCCAGCACTGGTGTCAGCAGACGCACTATTAACCCCCAGCACTGGTGTCAGCAGACGCACTATTAACCCCCAGCACTGGTGTCAGCAGACGCACTATTAACCCCCAGCACTGGTGTCAGCAGACGCACTATTAACCCCCAGCACTGGTGTCAGCAGACGCACTATTAACCCCCAGCACTGGTGTCAGCAGACGCACTATTAACCCCCAGCACTGGTGTCAGCAGACGCACTATTAACCCCCAGCACTGGTGTCAGCAGACGCACTATTAACCCCCAGCACTGGTGTCAGCAGACGCACTATTAACCCCCAGCACTGGTGTCAGCAGACGCACTATTAACCCCCAGCACTGGTGTCAGCAGACGCACTATTAACCCCCAGCACTGGTGTCAGCAGACGCACTATTAACCCCCAGCACTGGTGTCAGCAGACGCACTATTAACCCCCAGCACTGGTGTCAGCAGACGCACTATTAACCCCCAGCACTGGTGTCAGCAGACGCACTATTAACCCCCAGCACTGGTGTCAGCAGACGCACTATTAACCCCCAGCACTGGTGTCAGCAGACGCACTATTAACCCCCCGCACTGGTGTCAGCAGACGCACTATTAACCCCCAGCACTGGTGTCAGCAGACGCACTATTAACCCCCAGCACTGGTGTCAGCAGACGCACTATTAACCCCCAGCACTGGTGTCAGCAGACGCACTATTAACCCCCAGCACTGGTGTCAGCAGACGCACTATTAACCCCCAGCACTGGTGTCAGCAGACGCACTATTAACCCCCAGCACTGGTGTCAGCAGACGCACTATTAACCCCCAGCACTGGTGTCAGCAGACGCACTATTAACCCCCAGCACTGGTGTCAGCAGACGCACTATTAACCCCCAGCACTGGTGTCAGCAGACGCACTATTAACCCCCAGCACTGGTGTCAGCAGACGCACTATTAACCCCCAGCACTGGTGTCAGCAGACGCACTATTAACCCCCAGCACTGGTGTCAGCAGACGCACTATTAACCCCCAGCACTGGTGTCAGCAGACGCACTATTAACCCCCAGCACTGGTGTCAGCAGACGCACTATTAACCCCCAGCACTGGTGTCAGCAGACGCACTATTAACCCCCAGCACTGGTGTCAGCAGACGCACTATTAACCCCCAGCACTGGTGTCAGCAGACGCACTATTAACCCCCAGCACTGGTGTCAGCAGACGCACTATTAACCCCCAGCACTGGTGTCAGCAGACGCACTATTAACCCCCCGCACTGGTGTCAGCAGACGCACTATTAACCCCCAGCACTGGTGTCAGCAGACGCACTATTAACCCCCAGCACTGGTGTCAGCAGACGCACTATTAACCCCCAGCACTGGTGTCAGCAGACGCACTATTAACCCCCAGCACTGGTGTCAGCAGACGCACTATTAACCCCCAGCACTGGTGTCAGCAGACGCACTATTAACCCCCAGCACTGGTGTCAGCAGACGCACTATTAACCCCCAGCACTGGTGTCAGCAGACGCACTATTAACCCCCAGCACTGGTGTCAGCAGACGCACTATTAACCCCCAGCACTGGTGTCAGCAGACGCACTATTAACCCCCAGCACTGGTGTCAGCAGACGCACTATTAACCCCCAGCACTGGTGTCAGCAGACGCACTATTAACCCCCAGCACTGGTGTCAGCAGACGCACTATTAACCCCCAGCACTGGTGTCAGCAGACGCACTATTAACCCCCAGCACTGGTGTCAGCAGACGCACTATTAACCCCCAGCACTGGTGTCAGCAGACGCACTATTAACCCACAGCACTGGTGTCAGCAGACGCACTATTAACCCCCAGCACTGGTGTCAGCAGACGCACTATTAACCCCCAGCACTGGTGTCAGCAGACGCACTATTAACCCCCAGCACTGGTGTCAGCAGACGCACTATTAACCCCCAGCACTGGTGTCAGCAGACGCACTATTAACCCCCAGCACTGGTGTCAGCAGACGCACTATTAACCCCCAGCACTACCCCTACACTTCACAAATACCCCCCTACACTTCACAAATACCCCCCTACACTTCACAAATACCCCCCTACACTTCACAAATACCCCCCTACACTTCACAAATACCCCCCTACACTTCACAAATACCCCCTGCTCACAAATTTCAAACCCAGTCACCTACCTAAGGACTTAGCCTCAGTGTGATGGCTCACTTACCTCTCCTCCTGGCAGGGCTGGACTGGGACAAAAATTTGGCCCTGGACTTCATCCAGACCGGCCCACTTTAATTTTGCAAACACGCACAAAAACATTAATTCATCAGTGACCATGACCAGCAGTGGCAGTACATTAATTCATTCATGCCTGTAGCCCTCCTTTATTGCAGAAATACTACAGGAGAGGGTCAGAGACTGCAAAGCGTACTACAGGCGAGGGTCAGAGACTGCAGACATAGTACAGGCGAGGGTCAGAGACTGCAGACACGATACAGGAGATGGTCAGAGACTGCGGACACGATACAGGAGATGGTCAGAGACTGCGGACACGATACAGGAGATGGTCAGAGACTGCGGACACGATACAGGAGATGGTCAGAGACTGCGGACACGATACAGGAGATGGTCAGAGACTGCGGACACGATACAGGAGATGGTCAGAGACTGCGGACACGATACAGGAGATGGTCAGAGACTGCGGACACGATACAGGAGATGGTCAGAGACTGCGGACACGATACAGGAGATGGTCAGAGACTGCGGACACGATACAGGAGATGGTCAGAGACTGCGGACACGATACAGGAGATGGTCAGAGACTGCGGACATTGTACAAGTGTGTCCTAGGCTAGCAGTGAACAGTGTGGAAAAAACATTGATTGCTGCACTGCAACAGGAGTTTACAAGATATAACAAAGTGCCAAAAAAAAAAAACTTTGCCAACAGTCATTTCTCAAGCACAGGAGGACAGTAAATGGTTAACAGGTCTGTGAAGCTCCCAGCCTGACCAGCTAATGCCTTCAAAAGATAACAAGGAAAATGTCAAACAAATCAGGGATGGCTGGCACAGGACTCTGGCACAAATAGCTATATAGAAACAGCTGAAGTTCCAGCTTCTTGCAGAAAGCTAATCAGCATTCTCCTGTCATGTGTTCAGTGTAAATAAAAACAGATAAGAAGCAGTGTGAGAAGACGGGGAAATCACCCCTCGATCAGTGTGTTCTCCTTCTCCTGTGCTGTGTGTGGAATATGCAGTGATCACACTGATTCCCTCCATCTTCTAACACTGCTTCTTATCTGTTTTTATTTACATTGAACACAGGACAGGAGAATGCTGATTAGATTTCTGTAGCCAGCATTGTAACATGTTTGATCTCATACCTTCTTCATGTTCAGGTATGTCGGATCTTCTGCATCCCGCCCTGCTCTGGCCACTAGCCTCTTCTAAATGTGGCGGGCTGGACAATCTGATTGGCTAAAGAGGTGGTGGGAGGCGAAGCAACTTAGCAGTCACGCCCTCCCACTCAGAAGAGCAGCGCTATTGGCTGCCTGCCCTGTTACACACAGATATCCCTCTCCCTCCAGCATGTCAAAGCCGATGGGAGGGAGAGGGGCGGGAAGCTGCACACTGCCGCTGGTAGCCTTGCGGGTTGGTCCTGTCCTGTCCCCCTATCAGCGGCTCTGCCGGAAGTTTGAGGGGGGGGCGACAAGGAGGAGGAAGAGATAAGGCAAGGGTCAGCTGCGTTCTAGGTGGCTGCCTAGTGGGAGCACCGGCTCTGTCCACACAGACAGACTCCGAGAAAGGTAGAGAGACGAGTGACACACTGAGCCATCGGCCCCTGCCTGCGGGCCAATTGGAACCTGTTCGCGGGCCGCAAATGGCCCGCGGGCCGGTAGTTTGAGACCCCTGGCCTAAGGCGTACATAAAATATGCAGGATACAAATCCGAATCATTCAATATCGAAAGAGGAACAAGACAGGGATGCCCACTATCCCCTCTCTTGTTCGCTCTTATTTTAGAACCCTTAGCTCAATTCATTAGGACCAACCCCAAGATTACTGGCATTGAAGTAGGCGGTCTGCAGCATAAACTTTGCATATTCGGACGATATCCTTTTCCTGTCATCCCCGCAAATTTCAGGTCCTAATCTTTTGCCCATTTTAAAGCGGAGATCCACCCTAAAAAAAAAAAAAAAAAAATTTATAATATATATATATATATATATATATATATATATATATATATATATATATATATATATATATATATATATATTACATAAAAATGTTCCAAAAAAGGGGCCTGGGAAGCTGTATGCGGGCCTTTATTGGAGCGCTCTATGCCAGGCCCAGGGTCCGGGTCAACGGCCACCTTCCCCATCCATAATGGGACCAGGCAGAGATGTCCCTTGTCTCCCTTAGTATACATTCTTACCCTGGAATGTAGCATCCGTGCAAATCTGAACCTAAAAAAGGTATAGCAGTACATCAAACGGGAATATAAAATTGCAGCTTTTGCAGATGGTTTTTCTCTTCCTTTCATCCCCGTTGATGTTTCTGCCCAATTTAATGCCAGTTTTAGAGCAGTTTAAGTCCATCTCAAACCTGAAAATTAACTACTCAAAATCTTACACGCTAAATGTCTCTCTCCCCCCTAAACTAGTACAGCTCTGTCAGGCGAACTTCCCATTCCGCTGGAAAACAGACGCCATTGCGTACCTTGGTATACAACTTCCTAGTAAACTTGTATGAAAAGAACTTCTGGTCAGAATTGAAACTCAAAACAGCAGGATCTCCACAGATGGGATGCCCCCCATCTCCTGGTTCGGTCGGGCCTCAATTTTGAAGATGACGGTACTCCCCCGCTTATTGTACAAGCTACAGACTGTCCCGATCCGCTTGCCACCCTCCTTTTTCACAGCTTACAAGCGAATGGCTAGAGCTTTTTTTTGGGGAGGGAAAGTAGCGCGAGTGGGGTGGGCAAAATTAGTACTACCAAAGTTGTGGGGCGGAATCGGACTTCCAGACCTGCAAAAGGTACTACTGGGCAGTCCACCTGACTAGGGTAGTGGACTGGAGAATTCATACCAACTACAAGGGTTGGGTGTTGCTGGAAAAATTGATTTCCGGTACAGAACTTCATCTCATTCCTTGGTTCTCAAAGAAACACATACCGGCTAACGTTTACTCTCACCCTTTTATCGGAGCAACCCTGCGTGCCTTTGATAGGGCGTGCAAAGTCCATTTGCTTTCAGCCACGCCTGTTAAGGGCATTCCGGACTTTCCTCCTTTTCCAGAGGACGGTTCCTCCGACAAAGTGAGCTTGCGTCATTGTCGAACAAAGTCTTTCCCCTTCTGGGCCTACATTCAACTGAAACATTTCCTGGACAGCCCAGCAAATAGAGATCGCTTTACGACAACTCCCACTGTATTGGAATCGCTGTGCTCAGGCTCCTCTCCCCAGAGTCACCTAATCTCAGGGCTTTATGCCACAATGTTTGGGGAACCCTATACCTACTTGAGATCAAAAACATGGCTATTGGGAGACTGAGCTGGGTACAGTGATTGACGATACCACATGGGATCGAGTTCATCTGTATATGCACAAGGGCTCTCTAAATGCTCATACTCAGGAGAATGGGTACAAAATTAAAATGAGGCGGTACAGAACACCAGAAATACTCCACAAATTCATCCCGGCGGTGTCAGATGAGTGCTGGAGGTGTGAACAGGGTCTAGGCACACTGCTTCATATTTGGTGGACACGCCCACTGATCCAGCCATTTTGGCGTAAAGTTCACAAAGTGGTTACCGAGATATCCTCACTTGCTTTGGAGTTCGCGCCAGCGCAGTACCTCCACCTCTCCAAAATTTCCCGTAAGAAATGCTATAAGTCAATAGCGATGCATATGATTAATGCCGCCAGGCTATGCCTGCCAGTGCACTAGAGGTCCAAGTCACCCCCTTCCATAAAGGAATGGGTGAGGCGGGTCAACCAGATAGCAGCTATGGAGGAGTTAATTTGCACCGCCCAAGACAGAATAGCTCACTTTTTGGCAATATGGGCTTGATTACCGAAACTCACAGCACGTTCTGGACTTATCACGGGATAACCCTTGATAGCTATACTAAAGGTCGCTATGCCTCTCGCAACACAGAGTTTACTGGGGAGGGTAGCTGGTGGTGATCCCAGAGAACAGCCGCCCATTCAGAAAAGGCTGCGCGACTCACGCATGCGCAGTAGGAAACGGGCAGTGAAGCCGCAAGGTTCCACTGCCCGTTTTGCTTAGTGAGGATGGCGGCGCTGGGACCTGTCACGATCGAGGGATCGGCCTGAGGGGGCCGACATCACGGGTGCCTAGGACAGATAAGTGTCCTTATTAAAAGTCAGCAGCTACAGTGTTTGTAGCTGCCGACTTTAAAAAAAAAATTAAAAAAAATAATTGCGGCTGGAACACCGCTTTAAGTAGATTTGCGTCAATCTCGTCTTGCCATTAACCGCCAAGAAATGCCTAGCTCTCGATATCTCATTAACCCTTCGAAAAAAGCCTCCTACGATGTACGCATACGCTATGGTGACATCACGCCAGCTGATCGGGAAATCAGCTGGAGTGCCCTTCTGTTCTGCACATGCGCGGGCACTATTCAACTGAGGGCACAAATTGTCAGAACACCGTCAAAATTTGGACAGTGATTGGACGTGGGGCTTAAAGGAGAGTTCAGAGTCCAGGACTACACCTGGGATCTTAGCATGCGGGGATGGGCTTATAGTTGTGCCATTGATTTTGACAGAGATCAATGGAAGGGGCACGTGGGGAGGAAAATTTCTAAGTTTGGCTTTGGATAGATTGAGTTTGAGGAAGTGGTGTGACATCCAGACTGATAGATCGTTTAGTAAATTAGTGATATGTGAGGAGACGTTGGAAGTGAGCCGAGGGGGTAGAGAAATAGATTTGGGTGTCGTCAGCATAGATATGGTATTGGAAGCCATGGGAGATTATCAGCTGACCCAGAGGGAAGTTGTAGGTTAAAAATAGGAGGAGAGGTCCAAGAACAGAACCTTGGAGGACCCCATCAGAGAAAGGAAGAGGAGGAAGTAGAATTGTAAGTATTGTTAAAAGTGCGTTTGGATAAGTAGGAAGAGAACCAGCGAAGATTGCAGTCACGGAGGCCAAAGGCGTGGCGTTTGAGGAGGAGGGGGTGGTCAACCGTATCAAAAGGCAGCAGAAAGGAACTGCCCTCCTGAACCTTATTCACCCCCTTGATGTATTTAAAGGTTTCAATCATGTCTCCCTTTTCCCTTCTTTCCTCCACACTGTACAAGTCTTTCCCGATTCTATCCCTCGGACCTGTCACCATATTTGGACCAATGCAGGTAGGCATAAAAAAGATCATACCTGGAGCTTCACTTTATGTACCAAGCAAGTGAACATTCCCTACTGCCCACACACACACACACACTACTAAAACAGAAATGACCTGCATGGAAACATAGGTATATTAGACACGTTTTTATGGAAAAAAAAAAGGGCACTTTTAAAAACCATTAATCTTGCAATGCCTATTCTTGAAAACATGTTCCAAAAAACAAGGGCATATTGATGTTTGTGTTTGCTCAAAAGCACTAAATTATTTACAGTGAGATTATCTAGTCAATTGATCTTTAAATATTTATCCAAGTTCATTTCAGTGACATTCTATATCTTTCTTTATATGTATGGCTTGTTTTACAAAATTAGGATGAGACTGGAGACTGTTCTGCTCCATGCAGGAAAATATACACAGTGGATATAAAAAGTCTACACACCCCTGTTAAAATGTCAGGTTTCTGTGATGTAAAAAAAAAAAAAAAAAAAAAAAAAAAAAAAAAAAAAAAAGGAAGGAGAGACAAAGATATAATTTCAGAACTTTTTCCACCTCTAATGTGACCTATAAAACTGTACAAGTTGAACTGAAATATTTTAGGTGGAGGGAATTTAAAAAAATAAAAAAATAATATGGATTGCACACCTTTAGGCTGCATTCACACCTGAGCGTTTCAAAGTCGTGCATTTTAACCACGTTTTTCTTCAGGTCACCAATGTAAAAAGGCAGAAAAACGCCTGTAATCTGCCCCAAAGAAGCTCATGTTCTTTTGAGCTTAGGGCTTTTTCTGGCGTTTTACTTCAGGTGACAAAAGGCTCAGATGTGAACAGGCGCCATTGAAATGAATGGGATTTTGCTTGTTGTCGTTTTTCAGGTGTTTGAGCGTTTTAGGAGCTGAAAACGCTCAGATGTGAATGCAGCCTCAAACTAATACTTTGTTGAAACACCTTTTGATTACATTACAGAACTCAGTCTTTTTGGGTATGAGTCCATCAGCATGGCACATCTAAACTTGGCAATATTTGCCCACGTTTTCTTTGCAAAAGCACTCAAAATCTGTCAGATTGCAAGGACATCTCCTGTGCAAATGTTCATCATATTTCTATTTTTACAAAAAAAAAAAAAAAAACAACACACACTAAAATCATTAATAGTGCACAGAAACAACATAACTTACAAAATTCCTGCTAAATTGCTACTAAAGCATTGTTCACATATGGCACACTAAAGTGAATGCCCATGGAGGGCCATGTTTACCCGCACAGGGATGCGCAGGCGTGCCATGTATCCCCATACAGACAGTCCCATTTATGTCAATTGGGATGCAACGGCTGCACAGGCATAGCTGCTGTTCCCAATCTGACATCCATGTCAGACAGTGTGAGCTCAGGATGCATGCAGACCTACATGGATGTAAAATTGGGAGCAACGGCTGTTCGTGCAGCTGCTACATCCCAAATGACATCAATGGAACGACCTGCATGGAACACCTGTGCGTCGCTGTAAAGGTACGCTGTTTATGCCCTGTGTGAACAAGGCCTTAGGCCCCTTTCACACAAGCACACCGATCGGGTCTGCCTGTCCATTTTTCAGGCAGGCCCAATCGGACCACCCATTGTTCTCTATGGAGAGGCTGATGTAAAACAAACATGTGTCCGTTTACACCCATCTGAATCCGATCCAGGCTAGTCCGCATAAAAACAAACAAACGGATGGGGATTCCATTCCCCATTCATCTAGCAGATCGGATGTATATGGACAGGTGGTCCGTTTCCATCCGACTGCCCCATAGAGAAGAGCGGGCTGTGTCCGTGGCCTCTCTGCATCAGAGCAGTGGACACAGACCTGTCAGTCGCCTGCTGAGCAGGGATCAGCAGACAGATCCCCCACAGAGCAGGCGGATCTGCTTGACAGACTCCGCTCCATGTGAAAGGGGTCTTACCAAGAGCGGCCAGTCCATTAGGGGCACCGCCCCCCTGCAGTGTGCCGGACTCATACGCAAGTTTTTTTTCCCCCCTCAAGCCACATGATTAGAGACTGAGGCTCTAATTGGCTTGAAAAAGGTTGGGCTCGGGGCGCAGAGCATTGCACCCCGAACTCACCCACTTGTGATAATAGTGAAGTTTATATTCGCTATGGTCTTCCAGCCTCTCCTCCTGTACATGGCATGAGCTCAATTGAAACGTCGACAATAAAACACTGTCGATCTAGATGTGCAAAGTTAGTAGAGACATACCAACAGACTCAGCCCAGGTTCACACCGGGCAGCTGAACTCGCATGATTTCACTCCCGCTGGTCAGTCCCGATTTCGGTCGCGATTACAGAGACATCTGTGCAGTTTCTGCACAGATGTCAATGTAAATTGGAACGAAATCGCAAAAAGTATTACAGAAACTACTATGAATAAGCACTGAATCGCAGTGTGACACACGTCAGCTCCCTTTGCTGTGACATGTGTTCGTGTGACCTTGTTTTTTTAAGAATAATTTTTTGGAGTGCGGCTATCCAAGCGTTTCTTCAATTCCTGCAGAAACTACTAGTACTTGAAATCAGTGCAGCGCTGCAGATGCGGCATCGCACCGATTAGGACGGTGTCATTGCCAGCAAATGCCACCGATTTGACATCGCACCAGTGTGAACCAGGGCTAAAGCCCGTAAGTAAAGTAAAGTGTGGTCCAACAAAATACTGACATTACTGATCCTATTTCCAACTCAGTGATTCGGTTTTAGATTTTTTCTGACATGTTGGTGTTATGGCTTTCACTTGGATGTTATAAGTTGCACCGAGAAAATACAGCTGGATAAAACAAACTGTGTTCGTCTTCATTTCAGGCTGCAAAGCAACAGAATGTGATTTTAAGAGAGGGGGGGGGGGAAGGGGGCAGAGTCTTCTCTATACCAACTGTAGTTGGTCACATTTTATGGCAAATTGCTGCAGAAAACCAGTTAACTTCAATGGTTGCAAAAAAAAAAAATCTTGCCACTGTATTGTATACAGTAGGAAAGGTTAGAATCTCTCGGCTGATTTGTACTTTTCTATTTCCTGCTCTCCCGTCTCTCTGGCACTTGAGGTGAAAGAACTCTCTCCTCTTACAAATCTGTTTAATACATGTCAGAGGGGTTACAAAGCACTATGGGTTTGCTAAAAGAAAAGAAGGAAGAGAAAAACAAATAAAAAAAAATAAAAAAAACACGCACACAACCAGCACAGCTAAAGCATATTCCCATTCCAGCCTGGAACTTTGGGTTGAGACGACAGATCAGGGATAAGTAACATCTGCAGTTCTGCAATTCAATATTTTAGATTAGATTGCCAGGGAATTTTTTTTTTAAACCCGACCGTAATATCCATGTCCCAAATGGGAAGATTTTCCTGACTTTGGACTGGTAACCTCTCCATCATCCAGAATATCTCCTCCCTTCCTGTTGACAATCTCCCAAACAAGCAAAACCTGACAGAGGCTCCAAACACACACACACACACACACACACACACACACACACACACACACGTTAATTGCAGAAGTCTCTTTTCTGGAGCCAAACAGACCCATGCAACATTATGTGGTGCATTTCCAAATAGTCATTAGTATATAAATGATGTATTATATTTTAAAATATAAATCAGAACAATTTTAATATATTATTTAAAAATAATTTCTTACCTTAATGCTTTTGCCTCAAAATAAATGAAGAGCTCTTTACCCAAGGTCTGCACTCCAGTATACATGCAGGAAATCAAAGACATTAGAATGCAGGTGCTGGGGATAGACGATGCATTGCTTGGTGACTTTTTTGACTAAAACAGAGTAAAATAAATGTCAATAAAGTAAGTCATCTTCATAAGTGGCATAACACAAAGCAAGGCCCCATTCACACGGGTGCTGAGGTCCATTTACCATGAATGGTCAACTTGATTTAAATCAAATCCACCCTGACATGAACACAGCTGTTAATACTAATGTTACAGGCATGTGGGCAAGCACTCCAGAACATACTGCATGGTATAACTCACTACAAAACACAATAGTCACATGCTGCTCAATAGGAGGAGCCTCACTGAGCACAACCTGGGACACAGGTGATGGGCACTCCCATCAGTGTCAGTATATACAAAAAAAACTTTTTATTTGGATTGAGTGGGGAATAGGGTAGACCTTCTTTCAAGTTTTTATTTCTATACCTAAGAGATTCACCATTGGCACTAAACTGGTGGCCCTGGTGGCCATGGTTGCCATAAACAGAAAGTGAGAGAAAATAAAATTTTAGAGCCGACAAGGGAATTTTCGAAAGTGGGACACTTGTTCTATGGACAACTGTCTAGAATGGGACTCCAAGCACTTTGGGAGAGTCTCATTCTTGCTGCACCTCTGGAACAGAAAGTGAAGGTACATGTCCTCAATGGTAAAAAGACAGCAGATTTGACCCCTTTCATTACCAGAGCATTTTTTGATATTCATCACTGCGGTACTTTAACTGGCAATTGTGCAGTCATACAACACAGTGCCCAAATGAAATTTGTAATTTATATAGAGCTTACATTTTGTGGCATTTGATCACCACTGGGTTTTTTATTTTTTGCTAAATAAAAAGGATGGAAAATTCTGAAAAAACTATTTTTTTTATTTTCTGCTATAAAACATATCCAATAATAATAAAAAAAAAATATATGTCTTTATACATTTAGGCCAAAAGGAATTCTGCTACAGGTCTTCGGTAAAAATAAAAATTAATCCCAATAACTTTATATTACTTGGTTTGTGTGAAAGTTATAATGTCTGCTATAGATACTGGAATTATTATTTATTATCATATATGATCAACAACTTATAGTGGGACTGATAGCATGGCGGGCAATCTGATCCTGGCTGGGGGTACAATAACCGACATCAATAGTGACACTAATACTATACACAGTCACTGTACTAATGACACTGGGAAGGGTTTAAATATGTGCCCAACAATGTGTAATGTGTGTGATATGTGGTGCTTTCACAAAGCAATCTTGCTGGTTTGTCCAGGGAAACACACACACACACACACACACACACACACACACACACACAGTGTTTACAACACAGAGCTCTTTCCCTTAATGACAGAGTCAATCAGTGGGTGCCAGCGGTCAATCATTGGCAGGCACCTGCTGATCAGCTTTTGCTGTGACCAATCACAGCACAGCAGGCACGCCCCCCCTACCCAGAAGTGCTGAATCACGTATCGGATACATGATCCAGAGGTCATGCCATTGCCGTACATGCAATGCAGTCAAAGAGGATCTCCAAGTCAGGATGCACTTTGAAAATGTTCCCACAGCCCTTTTGGGACCTGTGACATGTCCCAGAAGGCTGCGGAGGGTGAGGGGGGTGTAAGGGTTTAGGGAGGAGAACTTCCTGTCGGTGGTTCACCTAGGCCAGGGGGTGTCAACTTTTTTCAAAAAGGGCCAGATTTGATGAAGTGAAGATGCATGAGGGCCGACCATTTTGCCCGACATTCTTTGAACCATTAAAATTCGATCTAAGTGTTTTCGTCCGAGCACTAATACACTGCCCAACAATAATTCTCTTGCCTTTGTGGTAAAGAGATGAGCTTGGGCGTGTTATTTGGATATACCGCATTTGTCAGCGTATAACACGCACCTTCACTTTAAGAGGGAAGTTCCAGGAAAAATAAATAAAAAAAATTACATTTAACCACTTAACGACCGCTCACTGTATATATACACGTGGGCACAATGGCACCGACAGGCACAATCACGTAGAGTGTACGTGATTGCCTTTGTACAGTTGGGGGGTCCAATCGGACCCCCCTTCTGTACAGTGAGCGGTCGGAATTCGTTGGGGAGCGATCCGACATGAGGGGACGGCCGTTCGATTCCGGCCACCCCCCGCGCGATCGCTCCCAGCGAATGGAAATGCCCCCTCTGTCTGTCGAATGTACACACAGAGAAAGCAGGAGGAAGTGATGTCATCTCCTGTGCGGCGCTCACATATACCGAGCGCCGTACAAGAGAAGACATCAAGGTTAGTGCACAAACACTACACTAACACCAGCACACATAGGCACATAAATCGCCCCCCCAGATCACCCCCCAGCCCTCAGTCACAGTGTCACTGATTGCAGTGACCATTTATTTACTGATCACTGCAATCAGTGACATTTGTGACTGTAAAAGTGTCACTACATTTAGTTTTAGGTCCAGTATAGCCCCCTAACCCCCCCTAATAAAGGTTTAACCCCTTGATCACCCCCCAGATAACCCTTTCACCCCCTAGCACCGCCATCGCTAAGCGTTCATTTTTCTTATCGCTGTCTTAGCGTCGGTGATGCAGATTGGTACCCAGTAATTTTTTTTAGGTTCGCCGCAGGTTTTTATAGTGTCGGGTAGCCCCATAAATTATCTAATAAAGGTTTAACCCCCTTGATCGCCCCCCAGGTAACCCTTTTACCCCCTATCACCACTGTCGCTAAGCGATCATTTTTCTGATCGATGTCTTAGCGTCAGTGATGCAGATCGGTAGCCAGTAATTTTTTTTAGGTTCGCCGCAGGTTTTTATAGCGTCAGGTACCCCCATATATTATCTAATAAAGGTTTTAACCTCCTAATTGCCCCTAGTTAACCCTTTCACCAGTGATCATCATATAAGTGTTACGGGTGACGCTGGTTAGTTAGTTTGCTTTTTATAGTGTCAGGGCACCAATTAGGTTTTAGCGTCAGAGAGGGTCTGCGTCACACCCCAGGCAGCGTCAGGTTAGTGCCAGTAACGCTAACACCCACGCATGAAGCATACACCTCCCTTAGTGGTATAGTATCTGAGCAGATCAATATCTGATCAGATCTATACTAGCGTCCCCAGCAGTTTAGGGTTCCCAAAAACGCAGTATTAGCGGGATCAGCCCAGATACCTGCTAGCACCTGCGTTTTGCCCCTCCGTCCAGCCCAGGCCACCCAAGTGCAGTATCGATCGATCACTGTCACTTACAAAACACAACACACATAACTGCAGCGTTCGCAGAGACAGGCCTGATCCCTGCGACTCCAGTGCTGTAGGAGGTGATTTCACAACCACAGTTAAAAAAAAAAAAAAGCAAATATGCCGAAGCATTGGGGCAGCAGGGGCGGAGGAGCGGAGGAGCGATTTTGCTCCTAATGCCGCGTACATACGGTCGAAATTCCGACGGAGGCTTGCCCGTGGAAAAGTCCGACCATGTGTGTGCGGCATAACTTTTTTGCGGGAGGATGCCCCCATGCTTCGGCATATATAAATGGTGCATGTATGCCTATCATTAGAAGTGGGTGGATGAAGGGCGGTATTCTAATGGTGGGCATACCCACAGATCAATCTCTTTTTTCGTTCAGCCACCTGGCTGCATGAAAAAAAAAAAAAAAAAAAAAGATTACAATACATGTCCAACAAGGACCAGCAACGTACTGGTATGTTGCTGGACTTTGAATGGTTACACCAGATTGATGCCTGCGGGCTTAGGTATCATTCTTTTCAGCCAGCGGCCGGCTTTCATGTAAAAGCAATCCTAGTGGCTAATTAGCCTCTGGACTGCTTTTACAAGCAGTGGGAGGGAACGTCCCCCCCCCCGGATATAAAAAGCGCCATTGGGAAATTGGGAAAGCATTTTATCACACCGATCTTGGTGTGGTCAGATGCTTTGAGGGCAGAGGAAAGATCTAGGGTCTAGACCCCAGTTTTAAAAAAAAAAAAAAAAAAAAAAAAGGGGAGTACCTGTCACTACCTATTGCTATCATAGGGGATATTTACATTCCCTGAGATAACAATAATAAAAAAAAAAAAATATGGAAGGAACAATTTAAAAATAAAATAGCAAAATGAACAATAAAAAAAGCACCCCTGTCCTGCCCTGCTCTTGCCCAATGGCGAACGCAAGCGTCGGTCTGGCGTCATATGTAAACAGCAATTGCACCATGCATGTGAGGTATCACCGCGAAGGTCAGATCGAGGGCAGTAATTTTAGCAGTAGACCTCCTCTGTAAATCTAACGGGGTAACCTGTAAAGGCTTTTAAAAATGTATGTAGTTTGTCGCCAATGCGCGTTTGTGCGAAATTTTAAAGCATGTCGTGTTTGGTATCTATGTACTCGGCCTAAGATAATCTTTTTTATTTCATCAAACATTTGGGCAATATAGTGTGTTTTAGTGCATTAAAATTAAAAAAAAGTGTATTTTTCCCCCCCAAAAATGTGTTTGAAAAATCGCTGTGCAAATACTGTGTAGAAAAAAAAAATGCAACACCCACCATTTTATTCTGTAGGGCCTTTGCTTTAAATTATATATATATATATATATATATATATATATATATATATATATATATATATATATATATAATGTTTGGGGGTTCAACATAATTTGCCAGAACAGTTCAAAACCCCCCCCCCCCAAATGACCCCATTTTGGAAAGTAGACACCCCAAGCTATTTGCTGAGAGGTATTGTGAGTATTTTGCAGATCTCGCTTTTTGTCAAAGTTTTGAAAATTGAAAAAAAAAAAAAAAAAAAAAAAAAGTCTCTTCATTTTCAAAAACAAATGAGAGCCGTAAAATACTCACCATGCCTCTCAGCAAACAGCTTGGGGTGTCTACTTTCCAAAATGGGGTCATTGGGGGGGGGGGGGTTTGTGCTATTTTGGCATTTTATGGCCTTCGAAACTGTGATAGGTAGTGAGGAGTCAAATCAAAAATTTGCGCCCTTAGAAATCCTGAAGGCGGTGATTGGTTTTCGGGGTCCCGTACGCTGCTAGGCTCTTAAAAAGTCCCACACATGTGGTATCCCCGTACTCAGGAGAAGCAGCAAAATGTATTTTGGGGTGCAATTCCACATATAACCATGGCATGTGTGAGCAATATATCATTTAGTGACAACTTTTTGCAATTTTTTTTTTTTTTTTTGTCATTATTCAATCACTTGGGACAAAAAAAATAAATAAATTATTCAATGGGCTCAACATGCCTCTCAGCAATTTCCTTGGGGTGTCTACTTTCCAAAATGGGGTCATTTGGGGGGGTTTTGTACTGCCCTGCCATTTTAGCACCTCAAGAAATGAGATAGGCAGTCATAAATTTAAAGCTGTGTAAATTCCAGAAAATGTACCCTAGTTTGTAAACGCTATAACATTTGCGCAAAATAAATATACACGTGACATTTTTTTTACTAAAGACATGTGGCTGAATACATTTTGGCCTAAATGTATGACTAAAATTGAGTTTATTCGATTTTTCTTATAACAAAAAGTAGAAAATATCATTTTTTTTTTCAAAATTTTCGGTCTTTTTCCGTTTATATCGCAAAAAATAAATATCGCAGAGGCAATCAAATACCATTAAAAGAAAGCTCTATTTGTGGGAAGAAAAGGACGCAAATTTCGTTTTCGTACAACATTGCATGTCCGCACAATTTACAGTTAAAGCAGCGCAGTGCAAAATTCTGCATTCACCTCTGGTCCTTTAGCTACCAAATGGTCCGGGGCTTAAGTGGTTAAAAAAAAAAAGAAAAAAAAAGAAGAACTGAAGCAAAATAAGGGTCAGTGCCCATCAATGTAGCCTAATCAGCGCCCATCTGCAGCCCCGCCCATTGCCATGAACGCAGCCTCGGAGGGGGTGAGACAAGCACCAACACATTACATAAAGGAGAATCTGTTTTCTCGGCGGCCTCTTTAAAACAAATTCCCACCTCCTTTGATGGACAGAACAGTCGTCCAATGGCAGCGCAGGAGACGGGACTTCCCATTACAGAGGCCGCTGTGTAAACAGAAAATTCTCACTGTATGTACGGCACTCGTCCCGCCCCCTCCCCTCCAAGGCAGCCAGCATATATATGTTTTGAGTCCTCTGGCGCTCAGGGATTCGTTGGGGGCCACAAAAGATATACATGTCCAAATTACCAGGCTGGCTGGACTTTGGACATGCCTGACCTAGGCGATTTGAGTGGAAGTGCAAGCGGGTACCTAAAACAAAAACACACACACACACACACACACACACACACACACACACACACACACACACACACACACACACACACACACACACACACACACACACACACACACACACACACACACACACACACACACACACACACACACACACACACACACACACACGGAGGTGGTGGAAGAGCTAAAAACGTAACCTTTTGAGGGAAGCTCCACTTTGAAGAATTTTTCTGCACTTTGCAGAATGGGCATTAGAGCCTTCCTATACACATCTATATACCTGGGATTACAATACCATGCAGAGCAAAGAAAGGCTAGCCAAAAGGCTAATAGGACTTTACTGTTCAGATTATTATGCCAAAACATGTAAAAGTAATGATCTACACAGAAAAGAATAACTGTCAGAGTGTAGAAAATTCTATCACTTTATCTACCCAAACAGGTCACCTTGTTAACATTCCAAACAGAAGTGACAGATTGGGTATGCAGAGTGCAAGAAATAAGCATATATTCTGCATAGGATAACAAGGTCTCCAATCCGTCCCCATGGCCCCGATATCTGTATATTAAAGAAACCCTAATAAGCATTACAGGAAAGATGGATTGTAAAATGTAGCCTTTCAGTTATCATACCTTCCGTCTAATCCCTTCATTTTTCAAAAACATAAGCAACTTGGCTTTATTGATAAGCTTTCCACCATCTCTTCGGAGAGCCATTTCACAGTAAAATTACCCTTTTCAGGTTTTGCCATTATAACCAAGAAAGCGCGGCTGGAATATTTATTTTAATAATTTAATGTAATGAAATCCCTCACAAATCACCTCTTGTCGCCTTAACAGAGTAAAACGTGCTTTAAATGTCCAGCAGGGAGGGATACAACAGCATTGATATACAGCTCAGGCCTTAGAGGCTGCACGCAATGGAAGAGTCTGAATAGCAGACGATGAAAAGCTCCAGACCTCAGGTAAAAAAAGGATTTTATGGAAAAGAAAGCTTCACGTCTTACTAATGGACTATAGCACTCATCTGCCGTCTTTTATTTCTAGCAAGGTAATTACGAAAATACTATTGGCATATGCTCTGGTCTACAGCATGGTCAATTACTTCGCCTCGGCACCGAGAACAAACTAGTAATTAAAGTTGAAGTCCACATCACTTTAAATACTGTTTAAAGATAAAATTACTGCATAGTACTGAAGCAGTGGAAGTCTTTGTAAAAGATTCAAAGAAGAAAACCGCTGAAGCATTTTAGGTGAGATAACGTTACATTGTAAAGCACCACTTGTCTTAAACATTGCAAGCAAAAGGGGAACTCCAACCAAAAGCATCCCCACTGCTGCAAAGGTAAACTAGGGAAGGGATATACTGTCAGGTTGGTATTGTTGTCTGTAAGAGATTTCAGTGGCCCAAATATAAAATCGGCCGAAAATTGTGTTTTTGGCATTTTGCAGATAGAGAAAAAAGGTGCGGATTATGGCACCGAAACCGCTTTTGCGGCTTTTCATAGGTCATGCGACTCCAAAAAAAAAAAATTGCTGAAAAAAAACATAACACGGGTGTGTTATTGATGCGTTTTCAATGCAATGCAACAGGGAGGTGGATTTTTGGTGAGTTTTTTTTTAGCTGACCGAAAATGTAGCAAGCAAGATTTTTAACACCACAACGGAAGGGCAACGGACCAGTGTGAAGACATACCGTATATACTCGAGTATAAGCCGAGGCACCTAATTTTACCACAAAAAAACTGGGAAATTGACTCGTGTATAAGCCTAGGGTGAGAATGCAGCAGCTACTGTAAGCGGAAAAATGACCAGTTACACTTACCGGTAACGGTGTTTCTGGGAAGTCTTCCAGGACGGCACAATGAGAGATGACTGGCTCCACCTGACAGGAAACACAATCAATTCAAAGAGGTTAAAGCACCCGCCCCTCCCCGTGCTCCTCAGTTATGATAAAGTACAGACCCACACCAGTGCACGAGAGAGAAAACACACCCAAATAACTCTATACAAACCAATGTATCAACCAAAGCGGTGGGAAGTAGGCCTGCCGTCCTGGAAGACTTCCCAGAAACACCGTTACCGGTAAGTGTAACTGGACACTTTCTCAAGTCGTCTTCCAGGACGGCACAATGAGAGAGAAGCAAGTAGCTTCAGGCCTAGCTTAGGGTGGGACGACTGCTTGCAGGACCTCTCTACCAAAGGACAGGTCCTGAGGTGACAGCAACTCCACTCTGTAATGCCTTAGGAATGTATTCTGGCTTGACCAAGTCGCAGCTTTACAGATCTGTTCCACCGAAGCTCCGGCTCTTTCTGCCCAGGAGGTTGCCAAAGAGCGAGTAGAATGAGCTTTAACTTTCGGGGGCTGTCTTACCAGCCTGGTCATAAGCTATGGAGATTGTCTGTCTGATCCATCTAGATATGGATGCTCTAGATGCCTGTTGGCCCTTTTTCTGTCCAAAAAAATTAATTAGTAAATGGCTGGATTTCCTAAATTCACCCACTCTATCCAGATAAGCTAGCAGACACCGTCTGACATCTAGACAATGAAAGGAGGCCTCTCTTTCATTTTGTGGATTTGAACAAAAGGAAGGAAGAATAATTTCTTGTGATCTATGAAACTTTGACACTACCTTAGGGAGGTACAGGGGGTCCTGCCTAAGAATAACTCTGTCCTCGAATAAACTAAAGAAAGGCTCTTTAATCGTCAGAGCCTGCATGTCGCCTATTCTTCTGGCTGTAGTAATTGCCAGAAGAAAAGCAAAGTTAAATGTCAGTAATTTAACTGAAATATCTTCTAGTGGCTCAAACGGAGCCTTAGTTAATTGTTCCAAAACTAATGTAAGGTCCCAGGGCGGGACTCTAGAGATCTGCACCGGGGACAATCTATCCCTGGCCATTAGAAATCTTTTAACTAGAGGGTCCAGTGATAACTTTTTGTCCAAAAAAATACGATAAGGCTGCTACCTGTACTCTTAGAGTCTTGGTAGCGAGACCTAAGTCGGCGCCATCCTGGAGAAAGTCCAGGATGACCGAGGTTTCTTGCTGAGATACCTTTCTCACTAGACACCAGTGAGAGAAGACTCCCCACACCTTCCTGTAGATACGTCTGGGTACTTCTTTTCTACTTGAGAGGAGAGTGTTAATCATTCTCTCAGAACATCCCCTCTCCCGCAGGTTCTGCCTCTCAAGCACCAGGCCGTCAGCTTGAAGAAGTTGGGATCTGGGTGAAAGACTGGTCCCTGCCGAAGAAGGTCCACCCGAACTGGTAGATGGAGGGGAGGTGCTACAGACCAGTTCTGTAGAGCGGGAAACCAGGCTCTCTTGGGCCACCAAGGAGCAATTAGAATGAGTCTGGTCTCTGAGAGACCTAGTTTTTGTAGGACTCTTGGAATGAGACTCAGAGGGGGAAAAGCATAAGCCAGGTGAAAACTCCATACCTGAGCCAGTGCATCCGCCCCCCCTGAGCCCCACTCCCGGGACAGGGAAAAGAATCTTCTTACTCTCCTGTTCTCCTTGCAGGCAAAGAGGTCTATTTCTGGCCTTCCAAAATGTTGGCACACCAGGTTGAACACCTCTGGGTTCAGCTCCCATTCCCCCTGGAGAATCCGATGACGGCTTAGATAGTCCGCCTCTATGTTGTACCTTCCCTTTATGTGTACTGCCGTAATAGAGGCAATCCGAAGCTCTGCCCAGCCCAGAATTCCTAGAGACAAGGTCAGCAGGGAGGGAGACCTGGTTCCCCCCTGATGATTTATGAAGGCCACCGTGGTCGCATTGTCGGAGAGGATCTGGACCTCCCGGTCTCGGATCCTTTCCTCGAACGCTTTTAGGGCCTCCCCGACCGCCAATAATTCCCGGAAGTTTGAGGAGGCGTGTCACTGATCCTGATTCCAGGAACCCTGGGCTCGGAGTTCGCCTAAGTGGGCCCCCCAACCCCAGGAGCTTGCGTCCATCGTTATCCTGAGGGGGTCTGTCTGAGTCCATAGATGACCCACCTGCAACTTCTGAGGAAGAAGCCACCAGCTCAGAGAGTCCCTTACTACCTCTGGGATGGAGATTCTGTGATCTAATGTCCCTCTTGTTCCGTCCCAGGAGGATAAGAGGAATTGTTGGAGAGGTCTGGAGTGGAGCTGAGTCCACAGGAATACAAGAGGTCATTAGACCCAGTACCCTCATGATGTCTCTGAAAGAGAACTCTCCTGGCTCCAACAGAGACCAGACCGCTGCCATGAGGCCCTAGGCCTTCTCCTGGGGCAAGAAGAGCCTCCTCTGTAGGGAGTCTATCAGGAAACCCAGGTAAACTTTTCTTTGGTCCGGGATCATCGAGGACTTCTCCCTGTTTATGATCCAACCTAGGGATTCCAGGGTACTCACAACCTTGGCCAGGTCTGCGAGGAGGAGATCTCAACTCTGGTTGTAGAGTAGAAGATCGTCGAGATAAGGGACTATTGATATACCCTGCAAGTGTAGGAAGGCGACCACCTCTGCTACGATTTTTGTAAACACCCTTGGGCTGGAAGCCAGTCCAAAGGGGAGGGCAGCAAACTGCCAGTATTGAATCACTTGAGGAGACTTGACTGAAAATCTGAGGAAGGCCTGATGTCCTGGAAAGATCGGGACATGTAGGTAGGCGTCCTTTAAGTCGATCGTTACCATGTATACCTCCTTCAGAAGAAGGAGTCTTCTGAGGGTGTATATGCTCTCCATGCGAAATTTCTTATGACGCAGAGAGGTATTCAGGGGTCTCAGGTTTATTATCAAACGGTATTTGCCTGAGGATTTTGGGACAACGAAGATATGGGAGTAGACCCCCATTCCGCGTTGACCCGCAGGTACCGGAACTACCACTCCCTGTTCTGCTAGGTCTGAGATGTCTTGCAGAAGACCTGCCTTCTTGAGGGGGTCCCTGGGGAGAAATGTTAATAGGAACTTTGAGGGGGGGGGGGTGAAGAAACTCCAGCCTGTAACCCTCTCTTATAATGTTGAGAATATGAGGGCTCTGAGTAATACTCTCCCACCTGGAAAGGAATTGGGAAAGTCTTCCCCCTATCCTCACGTCACTTAAAGTCCTTTTCATTTGATTTTTGGTTGGAAGAGAGGATACTTCCTTTCGGCTTATCCTTCCCAACGCCCCACTTCCTATTACCGGCAGGCTTCTTGCTTGAGAAGCGGTTTCTACCCTGGGGGTCTCGAAAAAATCTTTTTTGGTCCCTTTTAGGTTTGGTGGGAAACTTCTTGCCCTTTTCAGTAGATCTTGACAGAGCTTGATCAAGCCCTGTACCAAAAAGGAGGGAGCCCTCAAATGGGAGTCCACATAAGCAGGTCCTGGATGCGTTATCACCGTCCCATGTTTTGACCCATACGGCTCTACGAGTCGAGTTCACGAGGGCCCCTGTTTTTGCGGTGGCCCGCACGGTCTCTACTGCAGCATCTGCTAGGTATGCCACTGCGCTACCTATCACCTGTAGAGAGTCTAGGACTCCCCTGGACTTGGACACACGGGAAACATGTCCTATTAGCTTGGCTATCCATGTATCCGCGTTCCTAGCTATACAAGCTGCAGCCAACGCGGGGCTCATTGCTGCCGCATTGGCTTCCCAGGCTCTACGCAAGGTCATCTCAGTACGGCGATCCATAAGATCCTTGATATTACCCGCGTCCTCAAAGGAGAGGTCGGATTGCTTTGACACCTGTGCCAAAGAGGCATCCAATCTGGGAACTTTAAAGAATTTCTCCTCATCCTCCCCCTTAAAAGGACACCTACGCTTCAAAGTTTTATATTTCAGAAGCTTCCTCTCAGGTTCCTTCCACTCTCTCAGGATCACATCTTTGAGAGTCTGATGAACCGGAATGGCTCTGAGTTGGGCCCTTACCAGGCCTCGGTACAATCTATCCTGTGCAGATACCTGCTCCGTCGGCTCCTGAATTTCTTCAGAGGCATAGATTGCACCAAGGAGGCCTTCCATGTCGTCAGCTGAGAAGATGTGTCTTCCTGACCTAGAGCCCTCTTCCTCCTCCTCAGCCTGACTATCTACCAGGCCCTCATCGGAAAGTCCCTGATCAGGGATCTCCGAGTCTTATTCTGCCTCTGAGTCCTGAGACAGGAGGGATCTCAGGGATTCTGGGTGTCCTCTCCCTAATCTGGTTGAGGAGGAACTCTCCTGTGAGGAAGGGCCCTCCCTGCTTGTCTGGGGCTCTGGTTCTTTAGCCTTAAGGGAGGCTTGAAAATCCTTAAGGGTGGCAAGCATCTGGGTTTGGACAGAGAGAAAGTCTCTCATAACCTGAGATGTTTCCTTCCCCGCCAGCTTCTGGATACACTTGAAGCAGAAGGGCTTGGAATGGGTTGAAGGTAATTTCTCATTACAGTTGCCGCATCTTTTGGAGCGGGCAGGGGCTCTAGAGGAACGACTGGCAACCCCTTGGGCAGTGACGTCCTCACCTGCAATGTAAGAGTACACAGGAATGCATTTAGAAAGAACCCTGTGACAGGCAAGGGGAAAGAGTCGGGGTACCCTCCCCCATCATGACCCCTGCTGGCTGGGTTGACTCACCCCCTGTGGTCTCCTCTGTAGCCGCGGCCGTGGTCGGCCTCTCCTCATGTTCCATGCCGCTTAGGTGTGATGAGCAAGTCACTGCAGAGGCACTGGAGGAGTGAAAAAGGGCGCCTCTCTTCCTGGCGTCCCTCCGCTGTTAATGCCGGTAAGCAGACGCCGGCCGTCGCCATTTTGCCGGAGACCGGCAATGACGCGACGGCGTCATCCCTGAAGCTAGAGGACGAATGTCCCAGACTCCGGGAAGATGGCGCCGCAATCATACGCTCCTGCATAGAGCGGCGCCATAGAACGAGCGGCCCACGCGAGCGGGGATTACCGGAGGGACCTGCCAGCCCCCCCCTCCAGAAAGGACGCCCAGACAGGTAGGGGGGGGAGGAAGGAGGATAGATGGCCCCTGAAGTCCCAGGTACAGCCCAGCACCTAGGGTCCTTCAGTGCTCAGGGAGGCTCTTCTACTGCCCTCCCTGAGAAGAGAAATGGGATACCCCCCAGGACGGACAATAGAGTCCTGCTAGGCCCAGAGGCTTCCCAGGCATTCGGCTCAGCTCCCGTGGGGGGGGGGGGGGGACTTCCAGCCCCAGGCCTTCAGTCTGTGGGAAAAAAAATAAACGGTTTCGCTGTGGGGAAACACAATCAAGAACTGAGGAGCACGGGGAGGGGCGGGTGCTTTAACCTCTTTGAATTGATTGTGTTTCCTGTCAGGTGGAGCCAGTCATCTCTCATTGTGCCGTCCTGGAAGACGACTTGAGAAAGAGGGTCAACAATGCCCATTTGCAGCCTCACTGTGCCCATTACAGCTCTTCAACTCGACCATCCTTTCACCATGGTAATTTGCAGCCTGACCTCACCGTGCCCATTGCAGAATCCGATTTGTGTACCCGAGTCCGTGACATATTCGGACGGCGACCGTGCAGTGTTAAAAACTCGCGCTCCTCCTTGTGGTGTTCCGTGATAGGCGGAACACTCGGGTTTCCCAGAAAACACTGTGTTCAGTTTTCCACCTATCACGATCGCCCTCTCGTCCGTGACGATAGACGAGAGGGCGATCGTGATAGGCAGAACACTGAACACAGTGTTTTCTGGGAAACCGAGTGTTCCGCCTATCACGGAACACCACAAGGAGGAGCGCAAGTTTTTAACACTACACGGTTGCCGTCCGAATATGTCACGGACTCGGGTACACAAATCGGATTCTGCAATGGGCACGGTGAGGTCAGGCGGCAATTGACTCAGGTACGCTGACTAGAGTATAAGCCGAGGGGGTAATTTTCAGCCCAAAAAAAAAAACTTGGCTTATACTCGAGTATATACGGTACATAGAATTTAGAGGGATGCATTGTTCTTGAGATTTTCTTGCGCTAAAAAAGGTGCTGATAAATTCATATTCATTAATACTGTAAAGCGGTTAACAAGCATTTTGCAATAAGAGTCTTTTTTTTTTTTTTTTTTTATATCCCGACTCGGTTTGCAAGTGTTGTCTCACAAAACGAGCAGGATTCAAGCCTCTGCTGTGTGCAATACCATATTTGGCCAGAGGTGCGGGGGCGCTGGTGACATTCGGAGCCGTTTGGATTCACTCCATTCCCGTGTCTCTCCAAGTTAATCGGAGCGGTTTACGAGTGTCTCTGGCGACCCCCCACCTCTGACCACATGCGTGCGGTACTGCATACCATAGAATTCACTGTGGAATGAATTATCTGAGTTCCCATTGTCTTCTATGGGGAAACTCGCTTTGCTACACGAGTACTTTGGATTACAAGCATTCTTCTGGAACAAATTCTGCTCGCAATTCAAGATTCCACTGTATGAATTCATTTTTTATATTAATTTTCTTTTGTTTCGGCACCAAAATTTACATTCAATGCACCTATATCAGGCATTTGCAATTAGCGGACCTCCAGCTGTTGCAAAACTACAAGTTCCATCATGCCTTTGCCTCTGGGTGTCATGTTTGTGGCTGTCAGAGTCTTGCTATGCCTCATGGGAATTGTAGTTCTGCAACAGCTGGAGGTCCGCTAATTGCATATCCCTGACCTATATTGTCTGCATTGCCACTTGCCAAGAATATCATGTCATTAAAGCGGAGGTTCCGCGGCAAATAATTTTTTTGTTTTTGGTTGCATTCAATGTATTTTTATATCACCAATTAGTACTCACGTGTTTGGTGACTTCAAACCTCTCCTGTCTGTTTTCGGGCAAAAGATGAACTTTTAAAATCAGCTATAGAAATTTTCCATTTTGCTTGTGGGCATTGTGAAGCCCACAAGCACTGACTTCCTGGAAGCGGTGGACGGTGTTCTGCAGAAAAAGTTCCCCGGCGGATAAGGTTCCCTCCCCTGTACTGCGCATGCGCGGCACGAACCTCAACGGAGTTTCCGAAAGTAGCCGAACATGTAGAGCTGCGAGTTAGCTCTACACGGCGCCTGCGCAATGCCTAAGAGCCGTGTAGAGCTGACTGCGCAGGCGCCGTGTAGAGCCGACTCACAGCTCGGCATGTTCGGCTACTTTCGGAAACTCCGTTGAGGTTCGTGCCGCGCATGCGCAGTACAGGGGGGGGGGAACCTTATCCGCCGGGGAACTTTTTCTGCAGGACATGCGAACTCCCAGATTACATTGCGGGAGGATAGAAACGCCTACTCCCGCGGGAGTGAGTACCCGGAAGCCGAAATTGACATAGCCATAATACGGTATGTACAAAAGAAAAAAAAAAAAAGATGTGGCTACTGGACATGTTAGTAGTGTAAGGAGTGTGCTCGTATATAGATGTTATTTTGGGTGGAACTCCGCTTTAACTGTCTCAGGGACAAACATGCATGAGGAAATCTCCCCACCATTGATAGTTGCCACTAGGACAAGTGTCTCCTGTCTTCTCATTCACAAGTTGTCAACTACTATTGCTCCAGAGACAACGTAAACAGGTATGCCGTTTACCTAGAGGAAAGCCTATAAAAAAGGCTTACCAATAGATACAGTAAATATCTCCTAAAGGGGCACCGTTTAGGAGGCATTTACCTTAGATGCAGCCTGTGAAGTTAACGGACACATGCGCTGGGTTTGCCGTTCCTTCAGAGCCGTGCCGTAAGCACATGCGTGGGAATGACGTCATCGCCGGTTTGGCCATTCATATTGCCAAAGCCTGCGAACCCAGCAGTGACAGCACGCAAGTCCACCATAATGTGCTAGTATGCAATGTATACTAAAACTGCCAAGGGGCCCAATTTTTTTTTTTTTTTAACCACTTCATGCAAACCACCGTACATCGGTACATTGACTCCAATACCGTTGTTATGGCAGCAGCTAGCTGCCATGACTAGAGGTCGACCGATATTTGGGCATTTTTGATAAATCGGCATATTATTATTAAAACTGTGCCGATATTTTACACTGGCTGCCCTTCCTCCTCTCTTCTCCACACTCAGCGGCTCCAGCAGCATCAAGCGCTGCGCGTGAGTGCGAGTGAAGCTGTCAGCTCGATGTCGGGGGTGGGCGGGACCCAGCAGATATTACACCAGCCAATTGGATGGTATCTGGGCGGGCCACTACGTGTATGTGGCCATGCCCCCTTTCTAAAGCAGCCCAATCATTGGCTGGTGTAATTTAGCTGCTGGGTCCCGCCCACCCCCACATCGAGCTCAATTCTGATCTCTCCCTCTCTCTCTCTCCACTGCCAATCCGTGCCATCTGTCAGTGCCACCAGCCAGGGCCAATCCGTGCCATGTCAGTGCCACCCGCCACTGCCAGCGTCATCCGCCAATCAGTGCCACCTGTCAGTTCCAAACCAGTGCCACCTGCTAGTGCTACCTGCCAGTGCCATCTGTACTGAGGACATCAAGTGTGTGCTAGAGTGACAGGAGTAAGCAGGAAAGAGTGGAGTGGGTAAGTTTTTTTTCTTTAAATCGGCCTAAATAAATATCGGCCACAAAAATCGGCATCATATATCGGCCGCCCCAATTTGTAAATATCGGCATCGGCCAGAGAAAAACCCATGTCGGTCGACCTCTAGCCATAACCCCAATATTTTCAGGAACGGCGTGCGTTTCTCTTTAAGATAAAAGTGGTCTCTGCAGTGGATTCACCGCAAGATCACTTTAAATCGGAGGCGGGAGAGGGGGCGCGCTCCGATCGTCTCTGCAGCTTACCGGAGCCGTTGGTAGCGGCTGAGACAATTGCGTTTGCTCCCCTCACTGCCTTGATGCCGAGTGAGGGAAAGATGCCCCCCCGCTCGGCTCCATAACATTGGAGGGCAGAATGCTCTTAAAAAGGGGAATTTCTTTTTTTATTTATTTTTAACTGCATTTTAGTGCAAATTTGAGATCTGAGGTCTTTACGACCCCAGATCTCACATGCAAGAGGTCCTGTCATGCTTTTTTTCGATTACAAGGGATGTTTACATTCCTTGTAATAGGAATAAAAGCGACCCAAATTTTTTTTTTTTTTTTTTTTTTTTTTAAAGGACAGTGTACAATTAAAAAGCACCCCGTCCCGCCAAGCTTGCGCGCAGAAGAGAATGCATACGCAAGTCGCGCCAGCAAATGAAAAACGGTGTTCAAACCACACGTGAGGTATCACCGCGATCGGTAGAGAGAGAGGAATAATGCTATCTCTAGACCTCCTCTGTGACTCAAAACTGGTAACCTGTAGAAATTTTTAAAAGTCGCCAATGGAGATTAAAAGTGGATGTAAACCCACTCATCCTTTCTAAACTACTGCCATAGTGGTTATCTACAAGGATATACATGCATCCTTACCTGTCAAATGTCTCCCCTCGGTCTGTTATGAGACCCGAAAAACTGCGGATTCTGTGGGTGGTGTCGTGATGTCAGTAGACTCCCCGCCCACCTCTACATTCCTTGTCAACATGCATTTTCTCCTGTGTATTACTTAAGTATCGTACACACGATCAGATTATTGGCAGGGGATTGTCTGTTGACTGACTGTTGTCCTAAAATCTCACCATTAGAACGCTCCTTTTGACAATTGCTGTCCATCAAATGTTGGATGACAGGCTAGTAAATTTTCGGACAACGGTCTGTTGTCTGATTTTCGGATGGTCAGAACACAAGTCCGTCACACAAAAGTCGAAAGTACAAACACGCATGCTCGGAATTAATGCTCAAACACGAAATTAGCAGAAGGGGCCCAAAGGGTGGCTCTCAAGAGCTGAAATTCCTCGTAGTACGACACCATGTTCTTGTTTGTGGCACGACAATTGTGTACCGTTAGTATGCAAGACAAGATCCTGGCACACGCCCTTTTGACAAAAATCAGAAGCTCGGTTGGCAAACAATTGTATCGTGTGTACGAGACTTTACACTGAACTTCTGCTGGTTTTGTGGATTATGCCCCATGATCACTAAAACCCAGAAGAAAGTAGGGGGATGGGTTTTTATCTTACTGAAAAAAGATGAGAACTGCTCAGTCTTTGTGGCAAGACTGGGCACAGATGACATGAAATCCTATACTGTACACACCTTAATTTAAAGAAAAAAAAAAATATATATATATATATATATATATATATATATATATATATATTTATATTTATTCGGGTTTACATCCACTTTAAGTGCCAAAGTTTGTCGCCATTCCACGAGCGGGTGCAATTTTGAAGTGTGACATGTTGGGTATAAATTTACTCTGCATAACATTATCTTTCACAATACAGAAAAAAAATAAAAAATAAAAATAGGGCTAACTTTACGGTTGTCTTATTTTTTTAACTCCAAAAAAAATTGCGCTTGTAAGACCACTGTAAATACAAATGCGTCATTAAGTCTTGCACCGGCTGCCATTTTATTCTCTAGGGCAGGGCTCGTCAATCCCCGGGCGCCAGGTCGCAAATGCGACTAGAATTAGCAAAACTGGCGTCTGGGGCAGCACAGCTGAGGTTACCTGTATCTCCGTGCACCCCCCCCCCCACCGCGATCGCGTCGGTCCGCGCCAGCCGGTAATTTAGGCCGCGGCTTTGCGGCCTTCTGCAGGCCTAGGCTTCATATTGTAATCTGGCGCCATCTTGTGGTGGCCGTTGGTATGACAAGATAACCAGCAATGCTTGCCTTTTTCACTGCCCGCCCATCTCCTTCCCTTTACTTAGAAGTTAACCCCCAAAACATATACATACATACTTTTTTTTTTATTCTAACATCCTAAAGAATAAAATGGCGGTCATTGCAATACTTTTCACACCGTATTTGCGCAGCGGTCTTACAAGCGCACTTTTGAGGAAAAAAGGACACTTTTTTAAATGAAAAAATAAAACAGTAAAGTTAGCCAAATTTTTTATATTGTGAAAGATAATGTTACGCTGAGTAAATTTGATACCCAAAATGTCACGCTTCAAAATTGCGTCCGTTTGTGGAATGGCGACAAACTTTTACCCTTTAAAATCTCCATAGGCGATATTTAAAAAATTCTACAGGTTGCATGTTTTGAGTTACAGAGGATGTCTAGGGCTAGAATTATTGCTCTCGCTCTACCGATCGCGGCGATACCTCACATGTGTGGTTTAAACACTGCTTTCATATGCGGACGCTACTCACGTATGCGTTCGCTTCTGCACGCATTGGTCGTTAAAAAAAAAAAACCTGGCTCCTAACTTTTTTAGCTGGCTCCTAGATTCCAAGCAAATTTGTCAAGCCCTGCTCTAGGGCAGCGATGGAGAACCTTGGCACCCCAGATGTTTTGGAACTACATTTCCCCATGATGCTCAACTACACTGCAGAGTGCATGAGCATCATGGGAAATGTAGTTCCAAAACATCTGGGGTGCCAAGGTTCGCCATCACTGCTCTAGGGTGTCTGAAATGTACTCAGCCTAACATCAAGTTAAAACCTGTATTTTTTCTCGAAAATTACTTGGATATAGATAGAGAAATAGAGATAGAGACAGCGATATAGATCCATCTCCATTTCTCTATATCGCTGTCTCTATTTCTCCATCTATATCCAAGTAATTTTCTAGAAAAAAAAAAAAAAACACACAGGTTTTAACTTGTAAACAAGTGTCAGAAAAAGGCTTAGTCTTTAAGTGGTTAAACTGACCTCATTTACAGACTGAAGTTCATTCCTTTGATCCAAAAGAACCAATGATACAATGTATCTCTCCTCTATATTTCAGGCTCCTTTCACATCTAGGCATAGCAATTTTACAGGCGTTTCTTCAGCGTTTTTATACAGGCGTTTTGAAGTTGACAAGTCACCAATGAAAAGCAGTAAAGCGCCTAAAAAAGAAGCTCATTGACTTTTTTGAGCGACAGGCATTTTGCTTAAGGCGACAGAACACTCAGATGTGAACAGGGGCCATTAAAATTAATGGGATTTGTCCTGTTGTGCGTTTTTAGAAACATTTTCCGGCTTTATTTTTACTCTGAGCAGAGAATAGATCATGGGGGGGGGGGGGGGCCGGGTTGAATCAAGATAGTAATTTAACGATTAATAGTGCAGCTCTACTGATAACAGAAGAACGGAGCAGCAGAAAGACACATAACTTAAAGCTTTGGAGAGAGATAAGTAAAACACTACAGATATACGTGCTTAGGTCAAATTTTCTGAATCCGGTTTACATCCACTTTAAAAAAAAAAACGCCAAATACAGTAGGTGCCGCCGACATTGTATATTCATCGCGATCCTATCGCGGAGATTCTCGGCGACAGGGGTGCCAACATCTCGGCGACACATCTCGCGCTCGCTGCAACGGCGAGGAGACGCGGCACTGTATTGAACGGGGATCCGACGTGGATTCCCGCCAATACCAGGCACTGTGTTTGGTATGAATCCTGAGCGGGAACTTCACGCCAATTTTTAAAGAAAAAAAACGGCATGGGTTCCCCCTCCAGGAGCATACCAGGCCCTTAGGTCTGGTCTGGATTTGAAGGGGAAACCCTACGCCGGAAAAACGGCGTGGGGGTCCCCCCTCAAAATCCAAACCAGACCCTTATCCGAGCACGCAACCTGGCAGGCCGCAGAGGAAGAGGGGGGGACGAAAGAGCGCCCCCCCCCCCTGAACCGTACCAGGTCGTATGCCCTCAACATGGGGGGTTTGGTGCTCTGGGGCAGGGGGGCGACCTGCGGCCCCCCCACCCCAAAGCACCCTGTCCCCATGTTGATGAGGACAGGGCCTCTTCCCGACAACCCTGGCCGTTGGTTGTCGGGGTCTGCGGGCGGGGGGGGCTTATCGGAATCCGGGAGCCCCCTTTAATAAGGGGGCCCCCAGATCCCTGCCCCCCCACCCTATGTGAATGAGTATGGGGTACATCGTACCCCTACCCATTCACCTGGTGGAAAAAAATGGAAATAAAAAAAAACACACAGCTTTTTAAAGTATTTTATTGCACAGCTCCGGGGGACTTCTTCCGACTTCGGGGGTCTCCGGTTCTTTCTTCTGCCGGGCCACCGCTATCTTCTTCCAGCTCTTTTGCTAGCCGGGCCCGGTCTTCTCCGTCGCCTTCTTCCCTCTTCTCCTCTCCGGTTCTTTCTTTCTTCTGCCGGGCCTCCGCTATCTTCTTCCAGCTAGCCCCGCTAGCAAAAGAGCTGGAAGATAGCGGTGGCCCGGCAGAAGGAAGAAAGAACCGGAGAGCGCGGCGACGACACCGGAGACCCCCGAAGTCGGAAGAAGACCCCCGGAGCTGTGCAATAAAATACTTTAAAAAGCTGTGTGGTTTTTTTATTGCCATTTTTTTCTACCAGGTGAATGGGTAGGGGTACGATGTACCCCATTACTCATTCACATAGGGTGGGGGGGCAGGGATCTGGGGGCCCCCTTATCCAATAAGCCCCCCGCCTGCCATACCCCGACAACCAACGGCCAGGGTTGTCGGGAAGAGGCCCTGTCCTCATCAACATGGGGACAGGGTGCTTTGGGGTGGGGGGGGCCCACAGGCCCCTGCCCCAGAGCACCAAACCCCCCAAGTTGAGGGCATGCGGCCTGGTACGGTTCAGGAGGGGGGCGCTCTCTCTTCCCCCCCCCCTCTTCCCCTGCGGCCTGCCAGGTTGCGTGCTCGGATAAGGGTCTGGTTTGGATTTTGAGGGGGACCCCCACGCCGTTTTTTCGGCGTAGGGTTTCCCCTTCAAATCCAGACCAGACCCAAGGGCCTGGTGTGCTCATGGAGGGGGAACCCATGCCGTTTTTTTTTTTCTTAAAAAATTGGCGTGGAGTTCCCGCTCAGGATTCATACCAAACACAGTGCCTGGTATTGGCGGGAATCCACGTCGGATCCCCGTCTACCGGCAATGCGTGTCGCTCATCGTGAAAGGAACATTTTTCCTTTCCCGATGATGAGACAGCTCGACACAATATCGGCGGCACCTACTGTACATGCATGTACACTATGCGCAATTTTAAAGCTTGACATGTTAGGTATCCATTTACTCAGCCTAATGCCATATTTTATATTTTCCAAAAAAAAAAAAGTTTATGTGTCTTCTAAACAAAGTGTAAGAAAAAAGGTCTGGTCTCCAAGTGGTTAAAGCGTTTATAACATTTTTTTTTTCACTTACCTGCTCTGTGCAATACTAGCACCAAACTTCCTCTTCTGGAGAACTCTGCTGGCTCCTTCACTTCTCAGAGCACCACCATAGGAAGCCACTTCATATAGCGTGGTGTACCTGTAGGCTTGCTTCTCCCCCTCCCCACTTACAGGTGTAGCGGGTATTTGAATTTAGGGGAAGCATCTGGGTGGTAGTGTAACCCAGATGCACCAATTGCTAGGGGATCCGGGACCTTTTTCTGGTTCTTGGAGGACTCTGGTGGTGTGAGGTTCCTTGTGGTCCACAGGTGGCGTGTTGCCTTGGGCCGAAACTGAACTCACACCACAAGACTGTGCCTTTTTGTCCTTCCCTGGAGCTGGTACAGCGGGGTGGGGAACCCGCTGTGACGCAAAGGGAGAGGGGATAAAAGGGGCGGACGCCCTTACCACGGGGGTTCAGAGTTCAGAGTCCGGAGTGGGGGTCGGAGGACTCGACCGCACCCAGGAACCTTCAGCTTGGGTGCTGGCGTTACAGTGTTCCAGGCCTAGGTGCCCTTGACCTAGCCGGAGCGGAGATGGAGTCCATCTCAGGGAACTTTAGCCTGGGGTGAGGTACTATGGCGGATGCCTGGGGCTCAGTACCTTCGACTGAGTTCCGCGAGGGTGGAGGAATCCGAGGGGGCCCCAACTCTTTGGGTGCCTGTGTCTGAGTTTGTGAGGACTGGTGTGCGGAACTTCTCTGGAGAGTTCGGCGGAGCATCGCTGGTGACAGAGAGGCCTCCGGTTTCTCCCTTGGACAGATTTCCTTCCCCTGACAGGGGCCATGCTAGCGAAGGTAATCCACATTCTACCTCACATAGTCAGTGGCAGTGATTATTTACCACTGGTGATACCACAGTGGTTAGCAACAGAAGGGAAAGGATTGTGCCTCGATCTATCCCCATTATTACTCAGTAAAGAAACTATGTTTGTACGCCAAGAAGAATAAAACTGAGTTGGACCTATTCCCTGTGTGGAACTCTGGTTACTAGGAGCTAGGGGTGCAACGGATCAAAAAAAACTCACGGATCGGATCATTTTCGGATCGGCAAAAAAAAAAAAAAAAAAATTACTAATATCCACGTCACCCCCCCCCCCCCTGTAATACCCACACTCTCCCCCCCGTATGTAATACCCACACTCTCCACCCCGTATGTAATACCCACACTCTCCACCCCGTATGTAATACCCACACTCTCCCCCCCGTATGCAATACCCACACTCTCCCCCCCGTATGCAATACCCACACTCTCCCCCCCCGTATGCAATACCCACACTCTCCCCCAGTAATGGTCATCTCCCCCACTTACCAGTCTCTCCCGCCGGCCAGTTCAAATCCACGAGCAGTGAGGGGTGATGACGTCACAAGGCGGCCGCCGGCCCCGGGTGTACCAAAATGGCCGCAGCTCCGGAGCTAGGCCGAAGTCGCGGCCTTTCCCAAGGCCGCGGATCGCGGTGTGTGCCGATCCGAACGGGGTGACCCGTTCGGATCACGGATCGTCACCGATCCGTTGCACCACTACTAGGAGCAAGAGGAGTCAGGGACGGAGTACTGGACTTGACTCTAGGACACCTGCACAGGGCCCAATCTTCTGGCCTTCACCTCTTAGCTATGGAGGACATGGGCCGTGGTGTATCTCATCCCTCCCCCCAGCACTGAGACCCCTAGACGAAGACAGACAAGCCGAGTATGAGAAAGGGAGAGGGGTGAGGCCGCTACACAGGATTTGGCTTGTTCAATTAAGGCTTCAACCTCCCCTCAACGATTTAACTTGACAGCTAGAAACCAGTGTCTAAAAACGGGCGTTTAGCTGTGTTTACGTCTAGAAGCATTTGACACTTTGTTTACAAGACAAACTTTTTTTTTTTTTCTTTTTTTTTGTTAAAATGAAAAAACGTCTGTAAACGAAACGCTGCTAAGCGTGATTTGCCGCATTTAGCACTGCAACTGCCTCTAAACACAGCTTCTGAACGCATTCTTTTGGGTTCAAGAAAAAGCCTCTAAAAACACAACTGCCTAGAAACGACCCTGCGTACATGTACTGATAACATAGAGGAGAGTTCAGGAGCAGTTAAAAAAAAAAAAAAAAAAAAAAATGCCCAACTGCTCCTAAACGACCGTTTGCCAACAGCAGTGTACATGAGGCCTAAGCCGACAATGAGACTTTATTCACACTTGCATGACTCTAAAGTCAAACAATTTCCAGTGCGACTTTGGACCATGACTTTGATCCGACTTTACACTCCAAGTCAAAGTAGTGCAGGCACCTTTTCTAAGTCGCACCAATTTGAACGGGTGCCATTGAAAAAGAGTGGGCTGCGACTTGTCATGCGACTCTGATGTCCAAAGTCACATGACAAGTGTGAAAAGAGCCTAAAACCTAAAATCTGATTGTTTACGATGCACAGCTGCACCAGGCTGTGTGGGCGCGCAATAGTTTTAGTAAATCTCCCCCAGTATGTCACTATTTGCCGCCGCGTCAGGGTGTTCTCATGCACCCGACACGCCAGGGTGTCCTCCTGCACTCCCAACCACACCAAGGTGTCCTTCTGCACCCCACTGCATTGATGTGCCCTACTACACCAAGGTGTCCTCATGCACCCGGGGCCTCGTCAGGGTGTCCATCACCGGGCGCCACTGCACGGATGTGCCCTTCTGCACCCCAACCTACACCAAGGTGTCCTTCTGCACCTGCCACCATTGTACCAGGGTGTCCCCCTGCACCACACCAGGATGTCCTCCTGCACCCGGCGCCACTGCATTGATGTGTCCTTCTGCACCACAAACTACACCAAAGGATCCCCGGACCTGCACCCACCACCATTGCGCTAGGATGTCCCCCTGCACCTGCCACCATTGTGCTAGGGTGTCCTGCACCACCCCAGGGTGCCCTCCTGCACCGACTTGCTCTCTTGTCATCTCATTCATCATACAGACACAATTGTTCTAGTTTTTATAACAAGAATACAGGAAAAAGTGAGTCAAATATGAACCGGACATTAAACATTGAAAACAATCACATATGCTCCCACATAAACCACAGAGACATGTTGGGACAAGCGCTTCCAGGGACAATGTGTGCGCTCCTCTCTGAGTCCCCCCCCCCGTACCGTTACAGCGCTCCCCCGCAGCTCCCGCACACTCTGCCCCCGGGTGACCCGGGCCCGGATCTTCTCTCCGTTCAGAGTACATCCCGGTCCTTCCACCATGGCTTCTCTATGAACTCAATCACACACCACCCGAAAACGGCATTCAAAATGTGGCGGCAGATGAATCCCAAACACCCTCCACGGCACCATCTGATTCGCTGACAGTCAGGAAGTTCAGCAACTTTATCGCTTTCCTATTGGTGCGCTTCCAGCAGCGCTCATCCGATTAGTAGAGACGCCTGCCTTGTAGAGCCGGGGTCAGCGCATGCGCCGTACACTTACAAGGATCTGTAACCAGAACGGAGCAGTCTGCTGATCGTGTGTGTGTGTGTGTTGTCTGTCACCTATGGGGATCACACCAATATAGACAATAATGCTTTATTGCTGGAATGTTACTTCTGCTTATGGTAAAGTAAGGTGACCAGATTTTTTAAATGAAATCCAGGGACATATTTTCCTATTTTTTCTACTTGTAAAAGGTAAACTCTTTTATGAGCATATTTTCCTCAAATGATATATGCAGTGTATGTGGTATGTGTTTATGGAATGATTGTATGACAGGGGTGGATCCAGAGGGGGGGCAACAGGGCAATTGCCACCCCCCAGAAATTCGTTTTTAACAAGAGAGAGAAATTGGTTTTAGTTGCGGAACTTGCGGGCGCCGGAGAGTGGGCGGCTCCGCGTGCGAGTGACAGAGAGGGCAGCTCCACGGGCGGGTGACAGCGTGGGCTGCCGGGTGACTCGGTGTGTGGGCGGGCGGCGAGTGAGAGTCAGAGAGTGGGCGGTCAGCTGGTCGGCTCTGTGGGTGAGCGGGCGGCTGGCCAATCAACAAGCCGGGGGAGCAGAGAGATGACATCATCAAATATTTTCTGGTAGTGCCCCACCCGAGACTAGACTCTGGATCCGCCCCTGTTGTATGATATATACATTATTTCTCACATTTCGTCCATAAATAAAGATAAAAAAGAAAGATGCTGCTTATAATTTATTTGCAATATGACTGCCAGGAGTGCACTACATAAAGAATGCAGGGCTCAGCTGTGCCCATCTATGCAGCCTGAACAGTGCCCATCTATGCCGCCTGACCAGTGCCCAGGATCGCAGCCTGACCAGTGCCCAGGATCGCAGCCTCATGTGTGCAGGGGATCAGAGAGGAGAAAAGAGCCGGTGTTCTGCCGAAAATGGCCGGATCATCACACGGATCCTGGGCGGGTGCTGAGGCAGAGGGTAGACGGTCTGCCCCAGGTGCCACACACTGGGGGGGGGGGGGGTGTCAGGCTGGCATCTCCCACTGAAATAAATTTTCAACCTTAATTTGATTCGCCGAACCATCACACAAGTCCCACCTCCTGGACGGGTCCTACCTATGATAGGCAGCACACATATCCTGGCATTGGACAAGTGTGCTGTCTAAAGAGGAAACCAGGAGGCGGGACTTGTGTGATGACAGGCACCCGGTGTATCAAATTAAAGTTGACACAATGGAATCCGTTTGCTCAGTGGGGGATCTCTACCCCGATTATCACTGATTAAACGGATGACATGTCTGTGTCCGGGCCGCTGATGTAGAGCAGACATGGACACAGCACGCTGCTCTCTATAGGGCTTTTGGATGGAAATGGACCACCCAATCCGATCCGCCAGACGCATGGGGAATGGATCTCCCATCTGTCTGTTTTTCGTGGACCGGATCGGATGGTGGCAGGTGTCAGCGAACACAGGTCCACTGACATCTACCGCTCCATAGAGGGCAATGGATGTCTGATCGGGCCTGCCTGAAAAACTGACAGGGGGACCCGATCAGTCCGCCAGTGTGAAAGAGCCCAACACATCTCTGTACCCACTCCACCCCCAACCCCCAGCACATCTATGTACCCACTCCACCCCCAGCACATCTCTGTACCCACTCCACCCCCAACCCCCAGCACATCTATGTACCCACTCCACCCCCAGCACATCTCTGTACCCACTCCACCCCCAACCCCCAGCTACATCTCTGTGCCCACTCCACCCCCAACCCCCAGCACATCTCTGTACCCACTCCACCCCCAACCCCCAACACATCTATGTACCTACTCCACCCCAGCACATCTCTGTACCCACTCCACCCCCAACCCCCAGCACATCTCTGTACCCACTCCACCCCCAACACATCTATGTACCTACTCCACCCCAGCACATCTCTGTACCCACTCCACCCCCAACCCCCAGCACATCTCTGTACCCACTCCACCCCCAACCCCCAGCACACCCCTGTACCCAATCCACCTCCAACCCCCAGCACACCTCTGTACCCACTCCACCCCCAACCCCCAGCACACCTCTGTACCCAATCAACCCCCAGCACACCTCTGTACCCACTCCACCTCCAACCCCCAGCACATCTCTGTACCCACTCCACCTCCAACCCCCAGCACATCTCTGTACCCACTCCACCTCCAACCCCCAGCACATCTCTGTACCCACTCCATCCCCAACCCCCAGCACATCTCTGTACCCACTCCATCCCCAACCCCCAGCACATCTCTGTACCCACTCCATCCCCAACCCCCAACACATCTCTGTACCCACTCCACCCCCAACACATCTCTGTACCCACTCCACCCCCAACCCCCAGCACATCTCTTAACCCCCCCCCCTACACACACACGTTCATCCCATGGTCAACACAGAACATGAAAGAAGCTACATGGATGGTTTTAATTTATTTAGGAGTTTTTTTTTTTTGTTTTTTTTTTTAGAAGCCTAAGTTTAGGTAAAATTTATATTAAAAAAAAATCAGCACATTGGACAGTATTTACATTTAATGAGAAGTGTCACTTGTACTGGCGCCAGTGACTGTCTAGTTGAAATCCCAAGTCTTCTACAGAACTGTGAACATGGCGGGGGTTCACTTTTCATAGTACAGCATTGTTTACCACTGTACTGTAGCTCTCCCTGCTCTCTTCATACAAAAACCCTTTTATTGTAAAAGGGTCTGGTTTGTCCATTCTTTTTTGGATTATTGGCTACCAGGGACCCATCTGACTAGGGACAAAAGTTATGCAGTGCATTATGGGTTCAGGTGCAAGTTTTTGCCCAAAAATGTGAGATTTTGAAATCATAAGTTCTGCTTCCAACCTAAGGTGACTCAGACCCTGAACCTCATCTCTATTGGTAGGTAGTGACAACGTTTGGTTTGTAGGGGGTTTGGAAAACCCAAGAAAAAAAATCAACTAAACCCAAACAACTTGAACCCGACTTAAGTCTATGGGAGCAAAATCTTTTCTTCTGCCCTTTTTTAAGGCCTATTTTCAATCTTTTGTTAAAAAAAACGTGTATGGGTAGCAAGGCACTAGGGATACGGTTCAGAGAACATGAGTTCAACTCGAACCCAGCCTTTCCACAGTTCAGCGAACAGATGAACAAACTGGCCATATTTGGTCAGTTCATCTGCCAAAACCTCTAGCTGTTGTTTTCAAACAGACATCAGCTGGCAGTCATTTGGCATCAATATCAATGCCACCACTAATGCATGGCAGATCCCCAATGCTAATGTCATGTAAACAAGAGTGCCTGGGATTCTGGGTGACTTCATTGACCAAATATGGTCATGAACGTACAAAGTCAATGATGTCACCCAGAATTACAGGCGCTGTGTTTACATTCCAGCAGCTCCAATGGGACATCATCGCCGTGACAGTGGAGCATCATCAAGCGTTGATAAATCCCTCAGAAAATATCTATCAAAATAAATATATAAAAATACAATTGAAAGTGCCAAGTGCTCATGAATCTCACATCAAATGCTTCTATAAAAATGGTCCACGAATCCTAATAACCCACCGCTGTGGAAAATAAACAATTATAAATAAAAAAACGATTGTAAGTGTCAAGTGTTCATGAATCTCACATTAAATGCTACTATGAAAAAAGTCCACAAATCTTAATAATCCATCACTGTGCAAAAGAGACACAATGTACTGTAGTAGTATGTGTGTTGCGTTGCACGACGATTTGGTTTAGTGGTTTAAATAAAGTGAGGTGAAAACACTTTTCGGTGCTAGCAGCAACTTATTTATTTGAATTTGTATTTATTTTTGGGTAGAAATTTGCGCCGATTAAAATGAATTTTTGTAAGATCAACAAGCATTGCTTATTGTTTTTTTTAACCATAGATTTTTATTCCGAGATTGCAGATTACACATGAAGTTTAACACAATGTTTAGGCCCCATGCACATGAGACGCCGATGCAAACTCTGCTGAACACATGTTTTTAAAGACTGAAACCGGCGTTTAGAAACGCCCGTTTTGCCGCGATTGCAGCCACGTTTTACACGTTTGCGTCTATTAGCGTTTAGTTAAGAAACATCATAAGACCCTCCCTGAGCTCAAAAAACAGTATTATTTAACTATTTCAGCCATTTTGTGAGACCAGAGTGAGTCGCAGCAGCTAAGAGCACAGCAGTGTACTTGTATTTAGCGTATCACTTGCCACATCACCTGTCACAAGCTGTGAATTGTCCACTTGCCACGTCACCTGCCATGTCACCTGGCCACGTCACCTGCCACAAGTTGTGGATTGTCCACTTGCCACGTCACCTGGCCACATCACCTGCCACAAGTTGTGGATTGTCCACTTGCCACGTCACCTGGCCACGTCACCTGCCATGTCACCTGCCACAAGTTGTGGATTGTCCACTTGCCACGTCACCTGGCCACGTCATCTGCCACAAGTTGTGGATTGTCCACTTGCCACGTCACCTGCCATGTCACCTGGCCACGTCACCTGGTCACGTCACCTGCCACAAGTAGTGGATTGTCCACTTGCCACGTCACCTGGCCACGTCACCTGCCACAAGTTGTGGATTGTCCACTTGCCACGTCACCTGGCCACGTCACCTGCCACAAGTTGTGGATTGTCCACTTGCCAAGTCACCTGGCCACGTCACCTGCCACAAGTTGTGGATTGTCCACTTGCCACGTTACCTGCCACAAGCTGTGGATTGTCCACTTGCCACGTCACCTGCCACATCACCTGGCCATGTCACCTGACACAAGTTGTGGATTGTCCACTTGCCACGTCACCTGCCACGGCCGGACGAATATGGGCAGTTTGTTTACCCAACTGTGGACAGTCTGGGTTCTAGTCGACCTCATATTCAACTAAAATCAGTAGCTTATTCCTATTTGTATTGTGAGGGGGTTAGCTTGGCAGCGGGTGTGTGTGACCCCCGAGATGGGCTCCCCACACAAAAACAGGCCCAGCAAACGGAGGTTGTGGTTTTCAAAATCAAAAAGGTGCGGTTTATTTTCTATTTACAGTGACAAAACACAGCAAAGCAAAAGAAACATAAACAAAATAAATCCTGGTCAACTTGACCTCTGACTAAACATACAGGTTTCCTAACTAACAACTGGGATCAGCCTAGTGCTGTCCTAGTCCCTAAGTCCCTGGTTTTAAATGTCCAAGCAAATAGCCACACAGGCTTTGTCTCACCGCACAGGGGTTCACTCTCCCTAGACAGTCCACACAGGTCTGGGTCCAGGCATGAGCTAACATCTAATGAAGCTGGGAGTTCTTATAGAGGCCTAAATGAGCTGACAAGCTTCAGCTGGTCTCATCAACTCCCTGTCTGCACGACACCCCACACTCTCCCTAGAGGTATGAGTCATCCATGAGCCCACTAGCCTCAGCTGGGCTTATACAACTCTCCACCTAGTTGTATAAGTCGGCGTAAAGCCTGAATCTGGGCAAAATATATCTACCCCCCTGGATGCAACCAGGTGACTTTACCTTCCTGCTGTCACATACCCCCCCCCTCTTGTTTTAACCTTGGGGTTGGAACACCAGCAATCAGGCATTCATGTACTCGAGACAAAGCATCCACATTCCCCATTTGAACGCCAGGGCGATGCTTTACTGTGAAGTTGAATTCCTGGAGGGCCAGGAACCACCTATTCACTCTTCTATTTGTTTCCTTGTTTTGAGCCATCCACTTTAACGGAGCGTGATCCGTAACCATGTCAAAGTGCCTACCTAGCAGGTAGTACCGAAGGGAATCTAGAGCCCACTTCACCGCTAAACACTCCTTTTCAACGGTGGCGTAATTTACCTCATGGGACTTCAACTTCCTGCTGAGGTAAATGACTGGGTGCTCTTCCCCGTTCCAGACCTGGGACAATACTGCTCCTAACCCCACATCTGACGCATCACTTTGTACGACAAAGTCTTTAGAGAAGTCGGGTGAGTACAACACTGGCTGGCTACATAAGGCTTGTTTCAAGAATTGGAATGCTGCCTCAGCCTCGGGGGTCCATTTAATCATGACCGACCCTTTCCCCTTCGTCAGGTTGGTTAGGGGCACAGCCTTAGAAGCAAAGTGGGGAATGAATCGGCGATAATACCCAGCGATTCCCAGAAAGGCTCGTACCTGCTTCTTGCTGTTGGGACGTGGCCAACTCTGGATGGCCTCGACTTTGTTGAGTTGGGGTTTTATTACTCCCCTCCCAATGGTGTACCCAAGATATTTGGCCTCCTCCTGCCCAATGGTACACTTCTTGGGGTTAGCCGTAAACCCCGCTTCCCGAACAGAGTCCAGGACTGCTTGCACTTTTGGCAGATGTGAGGCCCAATCTGTGCTATGGACAATTATGTCATCCAGGTAAGCCGCAGCATACTTCCGATGGGGCCTCAGCATCTGGTCCATTTTCCGCTGGAATGTGGCCGGCGCATTCTGTAACCCGAACTGCATTCTTTTATATTGGAACGCCCCGTCTGGGGTTACAAATGCGGTTTTCTCTTTGGCCGACTTGGCCAGGGGGATTTGCCAATACCCTTTTGTGAGGTCAAGAGTCGTCATGTATCGGGCTGTTCCCAGCCGGTCGATCAACTCATCTATACGTGGCATGGGGTAGGTGTCAAATTTTGTAACTTTGTTCAACTGACGAAAATCGTTACAAAATCGCCAGCTCCCATCCGGTTTAGGCACCAACACAATGGGACTAGACCAATCACTTTGGGACTCCTCTATCACCCCTAAGTTCAGCATTTTCTGTACTTCCTCCCGTATTGCCTCCCGTCGGGCCTCTGGGATCCGATAGGGTTTTAACTTCACCCTTTCACCGGGCGGGGTAATGATGTCATGCTCTACCCCAGATGTTTGTCCCGGCAGCTCAGAGAATACCTCCTTGTTGCGAAGCACAAACTCCTTAACCTCCTGTTGTTGGGGTTGTGACAAGCTGGCTGCTATTCCAACCTCAGGAATCACGCAACCAGTTTGAGCTGGTGACCAAGTGTCTGCGACTAGGGACTCTCTATCCCTCCAGGCTTTCAACAGATTAACGTGATAGATCTGTTCGGGCTTTCGCCTTCCTGGTTGTCTGACCTTGTAATTCACTTTGCTCACTTTTTCCATTATCTCGTAGGGGCCTTGCCATTTGGCAAGGAATTTACTTTCAACCGTAGGGACAAGTACCAGTATCCTATCCCCCGGGGAAAAGGTACGGGTCTTGGCTCCACGGTTGTACACTCTCTGCTGTGCTAACTGCGCTTGGGCCAAATGTTCCTTCACGATGGGCATTACCTGTGCAATTCGGTCTTGCATCAGGGCGACATGCTCAATCACACTCCTGTGGGGAGAACTCTCACTTTCCCAAGTTTCCTTGGCAATATCCAACAGCCCTCTTGGGTGTCTCCCATACAGTAACTCAAAGGGGGAGAATCCCGTAGAGGATTGGGGCACCTCCCTAATAGCAAACATCAGATAAGGAAGTAGACAGTCCCAATCCTTTCCATCTCTATCCACCACTTTCTTCAACATTTGTTTTAGGGTTTTGTTGAACCTTTCAACCAGCCCATCGGTTTGGGGGTGATACACAGATGTACGTAATTGCGTCACTTTGAACAATTTACACAGCTCCTTCATAACCCGGAACATAAAGGGTGTACCTTGGTCCGTAAGCAGTTCTTTACAAATACCCACCCGGCTAAACACAAGAGATAGCTCTTTGGCTATGGTTTTGGCCGAGGTATTTCGGAGAGGGATCGCTTCTGGATAACGGGTGGCATAGTCCATTATAACTAATATGTACTGGTGCCCCCTAGCGGACTTGATTATAGGACCTACCAAATCCATGGCGATCCTCTCAAACGGGACCTCAATGATGGGTAGAGGGACCAGCGGGCTACGGAAATGTGGCATCGGGGCCGACCTCTGACACACAGGGCAGGAGGAACAATCATTTTCTATGTCCTTCATCACCCCCGGCCAATAGAATCTCTGTAATACCCTCTCTCAGGTTTTCTCTGTCCCCAGATGACCTCCAAGAATGTGCCCATGGGCCAACTCCAACACCAACTTCCTGTAAGGTTTGGGCACCACAAGCTGCTCAACGGTTTCTTCTGCCCTTTTTGCCACCCGATACAGTAGGTCCTTCTCTACGCTGAAGTATGGGTAAGTGCAGGTATTATCTGGGTTCACTAACTCGCCATCTATTTTCACTACGTTTTCCCGTGCCTTTATTAGGGCGGGGTCTTTCAACTGTTCTGTGGCAAAGTTTTCCCTGTGAACCTCAAGATCAGAAAACTCCACAGACGGTAGGTTTTCGTCTGAGGAGGTGGGCTCCTCTCCAGTTTCTTGAGTCTCCCCTGCCAATACTGATAAGGGAAATTCCGGAGAGTCCTCACCACTCTCAGGGGAGTTCTGGCTATCACATTCCTGGTACATAGGGGCACCAGTGGGGGGCTCAGGATCATCCCACAGTTCCCAGAACTTCGGAAAATCCCTTCCCACAATGGCGTCATGCGGTAACTGAGATACTAAGCCCACTGGATGAGAGAGGGTACCTTTGGGGGTCTCGAAACACACTGTAGTCACTGGATACTCTCGGGTGTCCCCATGCACACAAATAACAGCTACCTTGCTATTCCCAGAGACCTCTGTTTTAACTAACTCAGCCTTTATCAGGGTCACAAGGCTACCTGAATCCAGCAATTACACCACATTTCTACCATTAACACACATTTTGCATAAATGTTTCTCAGTTCCTCGAATGGCAGTGCATGCGACTGTCGCACACAGCGACTGACGTCTGCCCGTCAGAAAGTCACACTGCATGGGTTCCTCCACAACCGGGCAATTGGCTGCAATATGTCCCGCTTGCCGGCAGCGGTAGCAAACGATCCTTCTTGCGGCCTCTTGAGCCGCTGATTTCCCAGGCTGTTCTCGCCAAACTTGGGGTAGAGCTCCCACCCTCTCACTCTCTCCACCCTCACCCCTTGGAATCCTCTTATCCGCCCCTGGAGATGGTCTGGTCTTAGGGTGGAAAGTCCGAGTGTCTCTGGAAGAGGCCGTCAGGTTCTCTGTAGCCAAGTATTTCTCCACACGATCCACAAGACCATCGGCCGTCTCTGGGTCTCCATGGCTTACCCACTTTTGGATGGCAGTAGGAAGAGCTCTCAAAAACCGATCCATTACAACACGTTCCACAATCTTTGGTGCGGACAAAGTCTCTGGCTGAAGCCACTTTCTGCTCAGGTGAATGAGATCATACATTTGAGACCTGGGGGGTTTTCCCAGCTGGAAAGTCCAGTTATTCACACGCTGAGCCCGGACAGCCTGGGTGACACCCAGCCTTGCCAATATTTCAGCTTTTAGCATCACATAGTCTTTTGCTTGGTTAGGCTCTAGGTCATAGTAAGCTTTCTGCGATTCACCAGTTAACAGAGGAGCCACCAGTCCAGCCCACTGCTCCTCAGGCCACTTTTCTCTTTCAGCGGTCCTTTCAAATGTGGTCAAAAATACCTCTGGATCATCCTCTCCAGTCATTTTTGTCAATAAACGACTCACCCCAAAGGACGCGGTATTAGTGGGACGGCTTTCCTCACTGGTCTGCGGACGTTGCTGCATTGCTGCTTCCATCTGTTGTTGTAGTCTCTGCTCTTGCTTCTGCAACAGGTCTATGAAGCGGGCCTCAGATTGCTGCTGGGCTTGTTGCTGAGCCTCCAGACTCTGTTGCAAAGTTGCGTTTGTCTGCTGCTGGGCTGCAAGGCTCTGTTGATGAGCTTGCTGCTGGGCTGCGAAGTTCTGTTGTTGAGCTGCAAGGCTCTTTTGCAAACCTGCATTTGTCTGCTGTTGATTGGCATTTGCTAGAGCCAGCTGCTTCAGTATCTCCTCCATGCTGGCTTAAAAAAAAACTGCCCGCATTCTCCACCAACTGTGAGGGGGTTAGCTCGGCAGCGGGTGTGTGTGACCCCCGAGATGGGCTCCCCACACAAAAACAGGCCCAGCAAACGGAGGTTGTGGTTTTCAAAATCAAAAAGGTGCGGTTTATTTTCTATTTACAGTGACAAAACACAGCAAAGCAAAAGAAACATAAACAAAATAAATCCTGGTCAACTTGACCTCTGACTAAACATACAGGTTTCCTAACTAACAACTGGGATCAGCCTAGTGCTGTCCTAGTCCCCAAGTCCCTGGTTTTAAATGTCCAAGCAAATAGCCACACAGGCTTTGTCTCACCGCACAGGGGTTCACTCTCCCTAGACAGTCCACACAGGTCTGGGTCCAGGCATGAGCTAACATCTAATGAAGCTGGGAGTTCTTATAGAGGCCTAAATGAGCTGACAAGCTTCAGCTGGTCTCATCAACTCCCTGTCTGCACGACGCCCCACACTCTCCCTAGAGGTATGAGTCATCCATGAGCCCACTAGCCTCAGCTGGGCTTATACAACTCTCCACCTAGTTGTATAAGTCGGCGTAAAGCCTGAATCTGGGCAAAATATATCTACCCCCCTGGATGCAACCAGGTGACTTTACCTTCCTGCTGTCACAGTATGTTCATATATAAGTATTTCACCTGAAATATCATTTACATTATTATTTTAATAACTAGGTGATATTTCCCAACTGCTCTGAAGTTATATCTATAAACTAAATTTACTGTAGTGATTTCTATTTTTAATGGCAAAAAAAATTCTGGATATTCTTAATTAGGCGTGCTGTGCACATTTGGACACGTTCACTGCAATGACTGTGTGACATTTACAGCAAGCTCATTGAAAGGGTCATTAGTTAGCACCAGGGCTGATCTGAATCTTTTCCAAAACATTATTGGGTCTGTTATATCTGTTAGGTTGGCTTCTTACACCTGGAACCAAATGCAAACCCTCTACATGTTACCTGATGTCTACAGAATCTGACACCAGTGGATATCCTGTAATTACTTTTAAGCGTGTTAGCAATTATGAAGAATATCCGATTGAAATTGGCAACAATCTTTGTAAACCAAGGCTGCCAATGTAGACTAAATAATATACATGATGGGTCCCACATGTTGCAATAATCTTTGAACTCTGGTTAGAAACATTTGGATAATTATAAACCTCTAGCAGGTATAATGTAAATTATTTGGCAGAGGGAAGTGCTACTGTAGCTCTCCAATCAGTGCATCACGAGCCAAGGGAGAATACAATCTATTATTATTTATAGTGAACAATTGCAACTCCTAATGTAAGAAGCAATTATGAACCCTCAGTGACTTTTAATATCATTTGATTGGTGCAATTATGCAACATCATGCTTATAGCTTTCATTTTGCATGGCCCATAACGTTAGGAAATAGATATGCTGGTAAATGTGGGGTGCACTATCCCATGGAGTGATAATCTGAATACAATGAACATAAATAAATGCAGGTCTGTTTCTTCTTCTGCATTTTGTGTTATTTTCAAACTTTTTCTGTTTAAATTTGTTTATTGAATTTTATCAAATTACAGAGAAATAATAACAAAAAATAAATAAATAAATAAAACAACAATCACAGTAATCACTACAATAGGTTCAAAATTAGCATATGAAATCATATATATATATCATGGATCAAGAGACAATTGCTTCACTCAATAATCAGAGTGAGTTACTTCACTTAGTCTAAATAAAGTGTAGACTCAGAATGAGAATTACAATTGAAGCCTTAAAGGCAAACACCTAAGGAGGATAAATAAATGTATTAAAGCCTCAAAAGGTATAAGACAGAACGATCGCTACTATATAACTCTTAAAAATCAAGTATCTGTGCCTAAAAAAAATTGAGAGGAACATATTTAGGTATACTTGTTGAACCAATATATATGAAAAATAAAAAATAAAAAAAAAAAACACAAAAAAAAACATATAAACAAGTTGAGAAAAAGAGAAGGGGAAGAGCAGGAAGAAGAGAAGGAGAAGAGGAAGTGACAGGAAGAATCCCCGGGGATAAATGCATCAATAGCCATTTGCTTATAGATAGTTACTGCGAGAGAGTGTAAAACATCAAGGCATCAACAAGGTGTCATCAAAGTTTGGTGGCAAAAACTGAGTTATCCATGGTTGCCAAATATCTTTAAAGGAATTTATTTTATCTTGAATTATGGCTTCCATTTTGGCATGGACCATAGCTTGGTTAATTCTATGCTTGGTTTCATTTAATACCAAATTGTCAGTTCTCCTTTCTTGTGAAAAAAAATAATTGTCAGTTCTCCAGGCTTTAGCTATGGTCTGTTTCACGGCTGTTGTGATCTGCAATAAAAAGTAATTGGGGGCAAATTTTGCAACTCTGGAAGACGACCAAATACCAGCGGGTGAGTACTTTGTAATTCGTTTCCAAAGCTGTTATGTTTTGTGAGGAAGATTTTGTATTATTCCAGATTGCAGCCCAATCAGATATTTCAAGATTAAGATTGAGATCTGCCTCCCATTTAGCTACATAAGAAGGAGGGTCAGAAACAGGTTTAGTGATGAGTTGAGCATAGAGGTTAGAGATCAGTCCATTTGCATGGGGATCATTTTTACATTTGGTTTCGAAGTGTGATCATTTATTAAGTTTGGTTCTGCTTTGGATACAGGGTGTAAAAAAGTTTTTAATCTACAGATATCTAAAAAGCTCAGAGTTTGGAAGACCATGTTTTTCACAAAAATCTGGAAACGTTATAAAGGTAGTCTGGGACGTCAGGTCATGAAGATGGATTAATTTTGAGTTAGTCCAGGCTTTAAAAGATTTGGGGAATTTCCAGGCAGGATAAAAAAGGGGATTTTTAATAAATGATAAAAGTGGAGTGTGAGGAGATTGTAACTCATTTGTTATTTTAAATCTGTTCCAAATAGTTAATGAGTTTTTGGTAACTGGGTTAGTGATTCTTTTATGATCAGAAGGTCTCAGCCATAAAAGATTGGAGATAGAATAAGGATCGCAATCTATTGATTCTAGAGTTACCCAAAGAGGAAATTCTGAGGTTGCATGGTATTTGGTTAATTGTGCTAGTTGGGCAGCGTAGTAGTAGGTAGATAAATTAGGAAATCCCAGACCACCTTTACATTTAGGGAAGTAAAGAGTATGCTTAGGTAAACGGGGTTTAGATGTACCCCAAACATATTTTGTTATTCTACTTTGTAGTATTCTTAAGAAGTATGCCGGTAGAGAGATGGGTAAAACTCGAAAAAAGTACAGAATTTTGGGAAGTATAGACATTTTAATAATATTTATTTTACCTATCCACGATATAGGAAGAGAAGACCAATGTGTTAACAAAGAGGTGATATGGCGTAATATAGATGGGTAATTGGCTGAGAAGAGTCCTGTAATATGAGACGTGAGGTTGATTCCCAGGTAAGGTAGACGCGTAGTGGACCAGGAAAAGGGAAGGGATACCTGTGCTTGTTGTAATTCTGAGGAAGATAAGGAGATATTGAGTGCTGAGGATTTTTGCAGATTGACGTGCAAACCTGAAATACGGGCAAATTGGTCTAATTTCTGTATTAAGTTAGGAGCAGAGATATGGGGAGAGACATAAAAAGTAAAATGTCGTCAGAAAAGAAGCAAATTTTATGCTGATGTCCAGCTATCTCAAGGCCTTTAATAGATGGACATCAGCATCAGAACGGATAGATTGAGCTAAGGGTTCAATGAGAAGGGCAAATAGAATTGGGGAAAGAGGACAACCTTGACGGGTTCCTCGAAGGATGTTAAATAGGTTGGATTTATAACCTGCATATTTCAGATAGGCTTTGGGGTGGTTACACAGTGACGAGATCAAACTAAGAAAGTGGGGGCCAAATCCCCAGCGTTGTAGGACAAATTGGAGGTAGGGCCATGATACAGTATCAAAAGCCTTTTTGATATCTAGGGATAACAGGCAAAGAGGTATCCGTCTTTTTTGGGCAATATGGGTAAGTAAGGCCACTCTACGTACCGCATCTCCAGATTGGCGTTTTGGGATAAAGCCTACTTGGTCCTTGTGGATTAAAGATCCTTGTAACGGCACCCCAAGTATGAAAGGGGTTAACGCCGTTTAGGATATTCCCTCCCTGAACACACATCCACTACCGACCCTCCACAGTCAGGCGACCGCTTCCCATAGGATTAATCCTTCCAGACATACGAGACACACGCTCTGTATCTTTCCAACTGGACTGACTTGTTTATTGAAACACTGCAAGTTTTATACACACAGAGAGGAGTTTCTTCTCTTCCTCTCACAATGTACTTTTGACCAGACCTAATTTACATGAGCTAATTAACTACAGCTGATGACTCAGACACATGACCTTTAGGCTAGCCTTACTGTCTCCTACAATACACATTATTTTGACATCTCTTAAGAGACAATAGGTGGGTTCGTTAGCTAATCCCTTTTCAAGTAAATGACTAGGCATGACCTTTATATACACAAAAGTACAGAGTTAATGATCACTATTCACAATGAAAGGATCTTTAGAACACATCAGCCCTTTCCAATTAACCTGTTGGGTTCAGGATCAACAAAAATAGTTATTTACAGATATCCTGGGAAATATTGTGGAATAATATTACAGACCCATTTTAAAGCAATCCAAGACATATTCTCAATGTCCATTATTTCCTGGCTCATACTTTCTAAGAACTTCTGGGTTCCACGGGCCCACCCGTTACATCTCTCCCCATCGGGCAGGAGACTAACACAGGAGGAGACCCCAGACTCGTTGATTCCGAAGTTAGTCTATAGTTCTATTCCTCTAATGCCTGGACAACCCATCAGCATTGCACTTTTGCTTACCGTTGTAAGGTTGCAGGGCGAATAATGGAATTCAGTTCTGGAACAGTCACTTGCTTTGCTCTCTCAATGGCTCCCAAAACTTGTTGCTGATGCTCTTGGGAAAGGTAAGGCAAAACCTGGGCGCAAATCCTATTTAACCTTTTGATAATTTCAGCCTGTTTGTGCATTTCAATGTTCAAGCCATGGGACATTTCATAATACATGACGTAGTGTCGTTGCATCTCCGATTTCTCCCTGGCCAACTTGTCACATTCCAATTCTAGACTGTGATATTTTTACTGATCTAAGGTACATGTCGGGGGATATAGTCTTACCCAGTTCTCAGCCGTAAGCGGGCCGGTTCCAGCAGCATGGGTCTGGGCACAGGTAGTCACTGGGTTGGCTTCAGCTGGGCCCATCGGGGCGTAAGCAGAAACGAGGGGGGCCAAATCATTCCCCAGTAGTACATCCGCTGGCAAATCCTTCATCACCCCCACATTCACGTGTCCCGAACCAACCCCCCAATCCAGGTGAACACGGGCAACGGGTAGCCGGAAGATGGTACCTCCCGCTACTCTTATGGCTACAGTGTCTCCGGTGTGTTGGCTCTCTGGGATGAGGTTCTTCTAAAGTAGCGTCATGGTAGTGCCACTATCACGTAGGCCATTGGCTACCGTTCCATTAACCCGGACAGTCTGCCTGTGTTGTTGCCTGTTGTCCCGGTTAACTGCTTGTATTGGGTCAGCCTCGTGCAGGACGCCCCAATGTTTTTCCTCCTCAATGCAGTGGGCCGCAGGCATGGATGTGTGGGGGTTCCCCCTTGCTGGCTGTCTCCACGACTGGGACTGCCTGGCTGGATTCAATGGACAGTCTGGCTTTTTGTGCCCTAGCTGTTTACACCCAAAACACCTGATGGGTTGTGAGTAGTCCTGGGAGTTGAATCTGGGCTGCTGAGGATAAGTGGCCGCTGGAGGTGGTGCTGAAGTTGGGTTAGAGGCTGGTAAACTTGGCCGAGATAGTGGATAGCGCTCGCTTTCGCCTGACCTTCGAGAGTCCAGATATTCATCGGCCAAAGTAGCCGCTTGCTGTACAGTCCGTGGTCGCTTATCTCGCACCCAATCCCGTAATACCGGAGGGGTGTGGTTAAAGAACTGTTCTAAGAGTACTAGTTGGGTGATGTCCTCTATGGTATGAGCGTGGCTTCCCTGGAACCAGCCCTTAAGGTCTCGCTGCAGACGATGTGCCCACTCCACGTATGTTATGTGGGTTTGTTTCTGGGATTCCCGAAACTTAATCCGTCTGGCTTCGGGTGTAATGGCAAATCGGGCTAGCAGAGCTTCTTTTACCTGGTCATAGTCTTTAGCATCCTCATCCTCCAGGGCCCGATACGCATCCGCCGCTCTGCCAGTTAAATTACTCGCCAGTAAGGCGACCCGATCTTGGGTCTGTACTTCATGTATCTGGCATAGTCCCTCAAAGTCCAGCAGGAACGCTTCAATTTCCTCCTCTCCTTCCTTAAATAGTTTGAACGCCCGAAAGGGCAACTTACGGACAGGCGCTGCATCTTTAGGTGTTGTCTCCGATTGCCGTATTTCCGCCATTCTCCGCTCATGTTGCCGCTCTAGTTCTCTCTCTCTTGTCGCTCCAGTTCTCTCTCTTGTCGCTCATCCTGCAGCTGGATGTCTCTAATGGCTTTCTGTATGGCGGTCTCTGATGGGTTAGCCCCATATAATGCCAACCGCTCTCGAACTCGTTGCTGAAACAAGTCTTCAACTGACCGGGGTCCTGCATCACCATCCCTCTGATCCATCTCGGCTAGCTCCCTGATCAAGGTGGCCTTGTTCTTTGTCCCACCGCTCCCTCCACGGCTCTCAAGTACGTTTTTCAGCGTGGCTTTCCTGCAGGCTGCATAGCTGGTCATTCACTATGGTGGTTTGGAGTGTCCCAGTAACTGGAGGGAAAATCCCACCGCTGCCAACCAATGTAACGGCACCCCAAGTATGAAAGGGGTTAACGCCGTTTAGGATATTCCCTCCCTGAACACACATCCACTACCGACCCTCCACAGTCAGGCGACCGCTTCCCATAGGATTAATCCTTCCAGACATACGAGACACACACTCTGTATCTTTCCAACTGGACTGCCTTTCTTTATTGAAACACTGCAAGTTTTATACACACAGAGAGGAGTTTCTTCTCTTTCTCTCACAATGTACTTTTGACCAGACCTAATTTACATGAGCTAATTAACTACAGATGATGACTCAGACACATGACCTTTAGGCTAGCCTTACTGTCTCCTACAATACACATTATTTTGACATCTCTTAAGAGACAATAGGTGGGTTCGTTAGCTAATTCCTTTTCAAGTTAAATGACTAGGCATGACCTTTATATACACACAAGTACAGAGTTAATTATCACTATTCACAATGAAAGGATCTTTAGAACACATCAGCCCTTTCCAATTAACCTGTTGTGTTCAGGATCAACAAAAATAGTTATTTACAGATATCCTGGGAAATATTGTGGAATAATATTACAGACCCATTTTAAAGCAATCCAAGACATATTCTCAATGTCCATTATTTCCTGGCTCATACTTTCTAAGAACTTCTGGGTTCCACGGGCCCACCCGTTACAATCCTAATATATTATTTAAACGTGTTGCCAAAACTTTCGCTAAAAGCTTTATGTCCAAATTAAGTAGAGAGATGGGTCTGTAATTGGAGGGAGCTGATTCATCTGAATTTGGTTTAGGGATCATGGAAATAATAGCTGTCAGTGTTTCAGGTCGGAAGGAATGCCCAGAGAGTATAGAATTGAAGGCTTCAGTCAATAGTGGGGTTAATATATGGGTAAATTTCTTATAATACATGGCTGAAAAGCCGTTTGGGCCTGGACGTTTATTTAGCTTAAGAGATTTTATTGCCATGTTAATTTCATCAGTGGTTATAGGGCTTTCAAGGCTATCCCGGTTGACTAAGGGAATAGATGGAAGTGTGATGTGGGAAAAAAAGGAATCTGCAGAGGCCTGATTTAGGGGTTCTTCTTTATTGTATAATGTGGCAAGATGTTTTTGGAAAGTGTGAAGAATTTTTACTGGGTTACTGGTGTAGGTGTCGTGGGACAATTTTAGACGTATCGGTTTGGAGGAGTGTATTGATTTTTTAAGGGCCCGGGCAAGGAGTGTCGTAGGTTTATTGGCTTTAAGATAGAATGAATGCCTATATTTACTTAGCGTTTTAACAGCAGAGTTTGAGAGAAAAAGGTCTCTATCCAGGTGTGATTTTGTAGTAGGATTAGGGTTTGCCTGAAAGAGTGCATGGGTTGAATTAAATTCTGCTTCTAGTTTATGTTGGAGCAGCCGTTTTTCCTTTTTGAGGTATGAGGCTTTTTGAATACATGCTCCACGGAGCACTGATTTATGAGCCTCCCACAATGTCAGAGTAGAGATATCAGAGGTTTTATTAAAAGAAATATAATCTTTTAAGGCTGTCTCTAAATCTGCATACAGGGATGGGTGGGATAGCATGAAGTTATTTATCTGCCAAGTGGGGTCTTGTGCTTTTGGAATTGTAGAGGTGAATGAGGTTAACACTGCACTATGATCGGTCCATGTGAAGGGTATAATGGAGGAAGAGAGAAGTTCAGGGGCCATAGGTACATTTATAAGTATGTGGTCTATTCGGGAGAGTGAATTGTGAGGATGTGAGTAGAAAGTAAAGTGTTGCTTAGCTGGGTTTGCTTCTCGCCAGGTATCTAATAAGTGATGTTGCTGGAGTAATTGTTGAAATGTGTTTTTACGGGAGATAGGTGTGCTAGGAATAGGGGATTTGTCTAAAAATGGATAAAGGACTTGATTTGAATCTCCAAAAATTAGTAGCGTGCCAGTTTTATGAGTTTCAACTACCTGTAACAAGTGAGAGAGGAAGGATGAAGGGGTTTTATTTGGGGTGTAGTATGACACCACAGTAACTGGAAAGTCAGTTATATGCCCAGTTAGTATGAGATACCACCCTTCAGGATCTTTGATCTCTGTCTGAAGTGAGAAGAGAGTTGTGCGATGAAAAGCTATCAGTACACCACGCTGCTTTGTGTCAGCCGAGGCTGTAAAAACCTGAGGGTACAAAGAGCCAAAATATTTAGGAGCGGAATTTTTAGTAAAGTGGGTCTCTTGGAGACAAATTACATGTGCCTTTGTTGAAGCTAGTGAGCGAAATGCTTTCGTGCACTTTTGAGGTATGTTGAGGCCTTGCACATTCAAAGATAAGACATTTAAGGGGGCCATTCACATATCAGGAAATCAATATAAACATACAATATATATGCAAAATATTTAAATATACTTACCCCGGGGAGGAGCTTAGTTCTAGAAGAAAAGATAGAAAAGATGGAAAAAGAAAAGATAGGAAGAATAATCATATAAGCATTTAATGATAAATCAAGTATGCAGAGAATAATTAAAAATACGGCGTACTGGGCGAGTAGAAAATACAAACTCAGAGGCCAAAAATCTATCCAAGGAAGCCCCTCCAAAAACAGATAGGAGGAGAAACCCAGGGCAGAGTAGTGGGGAGAGCAGTAACTAGCTCTCAGAACCGCAACAGCCACTTAATCATTTATTGAAAAAAAGAAAAATGAAGAAAAAACTTTTAGCACCCGTCTATATATAAAAAAAATTGATATATGTGGTGTAGGGTAGATTCAAGAGAAAAAAAATAATGTAACAGCGAACTTGCTTGAATAGGGATGAACTATAATTAATAGTGCTGATAATGGCCGATAGGCCTTAACAAAAAAAGGGGGGGAAAAAAAGGAAAATTGAGCAATCTCATAGCTCCCGTGGAGAGAAGTTCCAAAATAAAACATGACAAAGCTGTTTCTCAGTCCATAGTGTCTGCAGGATTCCTGTCAGGCGAGTTGAAGCGAAAGCGTTTAGTAGGACTGTGATGATTTCCATTGCTTTTGGAGTTAGACGTTTCATTTGCTTTGTAGGATGCAGTTTGCTTGTGTAAAGTATCTGACAAGGAGAATGATCTGTCCAATAGGTGAAGGTCCTGTAGTACCTTTTGCAATTCGTCAGCTGATTTACATCTATATTTTGAACTTAGATGTGTAAACCATATGGAAAATGGAAAACCCCATTGATATAATATTTGGTTTTGCTGTAGGATCTGAAGGAGGGGTTTCAGTGCCCATCTTTTAGCAACCGTAGTTGGAGACAAGTCAGTAAAAATTTGATAAGGATTGCCTTGGAATATAAGAGTCTTTTATACGGTGTGCGGCAAGAAGCTGTTCTTTTGTACGGAAATAGTGAAGTTTCACTATAATGTCTCGCGGTGGTCCTGTAGCTTTGAGAGGGATCAGTGCCCTATGAATTCTGTCTATCTCCAGGCGGTCAATAGTGATTGATGGCTGCAGCTCCTGAAATAGGGCAGTTACTGTGGACTGGAGATCAATACTTGCCTCAGGAATTCCACGAATGCGCAAGTTTGAACGACGGGCCCTATTCTCAAAGTCTTCTAAATGCGAGTTTAGGATGAGATTTTCTGCTTTTAAATCCTCTAGTTCATGCAGGTGGGACTGTACATCAATTTCCATGTCATCTACTCTATCTTCTAGGTCAGAAGTGTGCTGACCTAATTCCCTAATTTCCTTTGACAAACTGCTTGTGATGTGGTCTGAAGTTTTCTTAAGTGCCTTCTGAAGCATCTTTTCAAACTGCTTTAATATGTTTGGGTTAATGGTATCTGTGTTGGTGACCTGTAGTGGGTCAGTATATTCATAGTCATTATCATTATCTGTGTCATTCTCCACAAGAGCAGCCTGGGATTGCTGCTTCTGCTGTTTTTGTTTAGCAGCTCGTGAGGTGCTTGTGTGAGGAGAAGGGGGAGGTGCCATTTTCAATGCTGCTCTGGGCTGACTGACTTTGAAATTAGATGTTTTCCTGTTCAAGCGGGCACCCCTTCTAAACATAAATAGACTCTTTTGTCTCACCAGCTGTTCCCACACCTGGTTCCACCGGGAACCGAGCTCAACGGGCGCTTTATTCGGCTGTGGAGTCCCGAGAGTCACGGAGCTTCAGCAGGGCATGTCTGTCTCCGCTGGCGCCGCCCTGCCCCCCTCTTTTCAAACTTTTTATACGTTCCAACCAAATCTCTTCCTAGTTTTCAGTCAGTCACATTTAGACCCAACTTATATCTGATTGCACTCACTTTTGCTGTTTGTGAACAATTATCTTTTTGTATCCCTGAGAACAATCACAGGAGACAGTGTCCAGAGCTATATTTTGCAGTAGTCTCGTGAAGACATTGTCCATAATGCAAATAATGATTCTACCAAATGAGACAAATAAATATGTCAACTGGTAAAGATGTCCTTTGGACTGAAATACAACTGTAATGTAAGCAGTTTGGGGTTTTTCATTTAGGCTTTGCTGCCAAGCACCAGTCAATTAATTTTATTTAAGTCTATACATTTTTGTCAACAATCTAATGATTTCAAAACCTCTTTTTTTTCTGTTGCAGGATAGTAATAACGAAAAAATGCACCCATTGCAGGTTTATTGATACCGAAAAAAAAAAAAACAGTAATAAGATGTTTCTCAAACCCTAGAAGTTTAAATGTTCTTAAAGGTATATCAAATACACAAAATACAGCGTTGAAAACATAGGCGATGCACCGATACTATTTTCTTTACAGCGAGTATGAGTAACGATTAGGCTTGTGCAATTCGTTTCGTAACGAATCGAAATTCGTCCGAATTTAGCAACTTTCGGACATTCGGAAGCATTCGAATTTCCGAACAGAGCAATTACGAATAAGACCGAATCCGAAATAAATTATACCGCAAAATAGCGAATGCCCGAAGGTCTTCGGCATAATTCGTTATGAAAAAAGTTACGAATGTACGAATCCATTCGAAGCACAATAACACTCACTCTGCTCTCTGCTTCTCCCTCACCATGCTGAACTCCCTCTCAAAATGGTGTACAGGGGGCGGAGGTTATAGCCGCATGAAAAAACGAAAGTAAAATACGAGATTTCGAATCCATTCGAAGCACAATAACACTCACTCTGCTCTGCTCTCTGCTTCTCCCTCACCGTGCTGAACCCTCTCAAAATGGTGTACAGGGGCGGAGCCTATAGCCGCATGTAAAAAACGAAAGTAAAATACGAGATTTCGAATCGTTACAAATAACCGCTATGTATTTAGAAAAGTACAAATCCATTCGAAGCACATTAGGCATAATAGGCAGCGTCATTGTGAGAGAGACACGGAAAATTACGAATCAACGAACCCAAAAAAAGTTACGAAAGTAGGAGTTGTGTCCAGAATCAACGAAAAACAACGTACTCTACCGAAAGTACGAATTATAAAGCAACAAAAAATTCAACGAAAAATGTCGCTTGCAAAAATACGAATGAGTCCGAACACGAAAAATCCCGTCTAGCAAAATTACGAATGATTACGAATCAACAGGACCGGAAAGAAACGAACCGAAACGGAACGAATTTTTCCGTTGTGCACAAGCCTAGTAACGATACTTTTTTTTAGTACTCCCCAATACCAATTACCGATACCTGCCAGCAACTGTTTTGTTTACACTTCATCTGTCAGCAATGGCACAAAGCATTGAAAAGTTATTTACAAATTAAATAAATATGTTTTTATAAACGTTTGCACTTTTTTTAATGTGAAACATGTAAAAATATGTTAAAGGTGTAGAAATATTAACAAACAAAGCAAACAAAAACAAAAAAAGTTTATTATTAATAGTTTAGTTTATAAAATAGAAGTGAAAAAAAAAATTAGCAGAAAAATAATAATTAAATAGAGAAGGAGAAAATTGAGTTAATTAGGGCTGATTAGAGTAAATTATGGGTTAATAAGGGGTTAAACAGAGGAAGATTTATGTAAAAAAAAAAAAAAAAAAAGAATTTTTTTTTTTACTTGTCAGGATGCTTTAAACTGACTTCATCTGCAGATCAAAGTTCATCATCATCGAGGTTCAGTCCTTTGATCTGTAGATGAATAAACAGAAAGTTACAAAATTAAACAATGTTTTTTTTATGTGTCTGTTTTAACAGCTGAGCAATGTTGTTGATAAACATTGTCAAGCTGCCTTTTTTTTTGGCAGCTCCAATTGCCAGGACTTTGTTTACACTCCAGCAGTCAAAGGTGAACCACACTGACAGCTGAATGAGTCATCGGTTGTTAAGGACGTGGTGGCCCTGCTCCTTAACCACTTACGGACCGCCTGCCGTCGTTATACATCGCTACTTTGAAGAGGAATACCGTTGTTATGGTAGCAGCTAGCTACCATAACCCCGGTACCCTCTTCAAGAGCAGGCGGTCCTCTTTCAGATAAAAGTGGTCTCTGCGGCGGATACTCCGCAAGATCACTCCCCCTCCCGCCGCTCTTCGGTGCCTTCCGCCGCTGACCGGAGCCGTCAGCAGCAACAGAGGCGATTGCATCCTCTTGCTGGCTGGGTATGGAGACGAGTGAGGGGAAGATGGCCCCCACACGTCTCCATACCACTGCAGGGCGGAAGCAACGTCAAAACGTCACTTCCGCCCAATGCTCTTTATTTTCTTAGAATTACATAATTTTTTATTGAATTTTTTTATTGCATTTTAGTCTAATATGAGATCTGAGGTCTTTTTGACACCAGATCTCATATTTAAGAGGACCTGCCATGCTTTTTTCTATTACAAGGGATGTTTACATTCCTTGTAATAGGAATAAAAGTGACCCAATTTATTTTTATTTTTTTAAAACAGTGTCAAAATAAAAAAATAAAGTAAAAAAAATAATAAAAAAAATTTAAGCGCCCCGCCCAAACGAGCTCGCGCACAGAAGCGAATGCATACATGAGCAGCGCCTGCATATGAAAACCACACACGTGAGGTACTCAGACCAGCCCATCTGGCACCAACAACCATGCCACGTTCAAAGTCACTTGATTCCCCTTTCTTCCCCATTCTGATGCTTGGTTTGAACTTCAGCAAGTTGTCTTCACCACGTCTAGATGTCTAAATGCATTGAGTTGCTGCCATGTGATTGGCTGATTAGCAATTTGTGTTGCCAAGCAATCAAGAAATTGAACAGGTGTACCTAATAAAGTGGCCAGTGAGTGTATACAGTAAAACCTTGGTTTGCGAGCATAATTTGTTCCAGAAACATGCTTGTAATCCAAAGCACTCGTATATCAAAGCATTTTTTTTACAGGGTATAAAAGAGAATAGAGGCACCTCTAAGTGTAGCAATAAGTTGCTAAATGTTGTACCTTCATTAAATGTAACCATATTGCTACACTTAGAGGCTCCTCTCTTCTTTTTTATACTCAGTTGTGACATGACGCTACTCTTATATCAAGACATTGCTTGTATATCAAGGCAAAATTTATTAAAACTTTTTGCTTGTCTTGCAAAACACTCTCAAACCAAGTTACTCTCAAACCAAGGTTTTACTGTATATAGAAAGTATCACAAAGTTCTAAAAAAGTCAACCAGATATTTATCACAGCATTACTCCATTGTATATCTCAGGTAAAAAAAAAAATGTCCAGCTTGCCCAGGCCCTCTAATGTGTAAATCACCCTGTGTCTCTAATAGGGGCACAGGGTGAATGATAACCCCAGTCTGATCTGTGCTAGTCGGACTCTCTTTACAGCCACACTAGAACCTTGTAAAATGTATATAATATATATGTGCTGTAAATATTGTGTGTATATTGTGTGTTGGCTGTTGTGTACTATTTGCTGTGATGGTTTGGGGTTGTATTGTCTATTGTGTCTGTCTGCCTCAACTATTGTGGGATGTGTAAGTGTGTTTGCTGTGAGGAAAGAGGGAGGGGGGATTCCACCAACAGCCCCCTGCTAAGATTGTTTACTGAGGAGAAGTTGAACACACCTGACCTGTGTGACCATTGTCATTGGACAGTTTAACCCGCTCTGTTTCCCAAGGGTGGTGGGAGTGTTTTGAAGTGAGATATCTGTATAATAAGTGCTTGAATAAAGTGTCTGCTTCCCTTTTTGGTTGGAGCTCCACTTTAACCACTTCAATACCAGGCACTTATACACCTTCCTGCCCAAGCCAATTTTTAGCTTTCAGCGCTGTCGCAATTTGAATGACAATTGCGCGGTCATGCAACACTGTACCCAAACAATTTTTTTATAATTTTGTTCCCACAAATAGAGCTCTCTTTCGGTGGTATTTGATCGCCTCTGCGATTTTTATTTTTTGCACAACAAATAAAAAAGAGCGAAAATTTTGAAAAAAATATGTTTTTCTTTGTTTCTGTTAATTTTTTTTTGTAAATAAGTACCTTTTCTACTTCAATGACGGGCACTGATAAGGCGGCACTAACGGGCACTGATAAGGCGACACTGATGGGCACCGATGAGGTGGCACCAATGAGGTGGCACCGATGAGGTGGCACTGATGATGGGTACTGATAGGCGGCACTGATGGGCACTGATAGGTGGCACTGATGGGCACTGATATGTGGCACTGGTATGCGGCACTGATGGGCACTCATAGGCGGCACTGATGGGCACTCATAGGCGGCACTGATGGGCACTCATAGGCGGCACTGATGGATACTTATGGGTGGCACTGATAGGTGGCACGGATGGGCACTGATAGGTGGGCACTTATGGGCACAGATGGGCACGGATGGGCACTGATAGGTGGCACTGATGGACACTGGTAGGTGGCACTGATGACACTGGTGGCTGGCATTGCTGGGCATCATACATTTTGGTCGTGCCATGATGGTGCCAGTCAGTGCCCATTTGTGGGCACTGATTGGCATATGTTGTGTATGTATTTGTGCATTTGGATGGCCATGGGGGACTTACCTGGCCATCCACATGCTTGGGGCTTCCCTGGTGGTCCTGGGGGGCTTCCCTGGTGGTCCAGTGTGGGTATCCGAGGGGGGGCTGCGCTAATAAACAATCAGCACGAACCCCCCTTGTCAGGAGAGCCGCCGATCGGCTCTCCTCTACTCGCGTCTGTCAGACGCGAGTGAGGAAGAGCCGATCAACGGCTCTTCCTGTTTACATCGTGATCAGCCGTGATTGGACACAGCTGATCACTTGGTAAAAAGCCTCCGCTGGAGGCTCTTTACCGAGATCAGTGTAGCGGTGTGTCAGACTGACACACCAATCGCCGCAATGCGCGCCCCCCCCCGGGCGCGCGGCGGCTGTTATCCTGCAGGACATCAATAGACGTCCAGTGTAGATAACAGAACCACTTCCCTGACGTCAATCTCCTATTGACTGGGCGGGAAGTGGTTAAACAAATAAACTCGCATATGATCTTGTCCCTTTTTCTTCATAATTATCCTTTTGATTGCCATCTCTGTTCTGCCCACGCCCCTGCTCCCGCACCACCATTTTGAACATTACTATAATTGTCAGCCGTCTTCCACTACCTTGTTCCCTATGCGGTCCCTCCATTGACATTTGTGCCTTAGGTCTACTGTGGATGTGCTAGATGAATACACTTCATCTCGCACGTGTGCTGTATGATATTACATTAAAGTGGAACTAAAGCCCCCTATATTTTACATCCAAGGAAGATGTTATTTAAATCAAAACTATACCCATAGCTTCAATTGTTTCCCAAATCAGTTACATTCAAGGCATGCCATGTATGATAACTGTCACAGTTGCTTGGACTTGTGGTATCATAACTGACCACATGTGCAGTGCCATGGCAACTGTAGGTGAAATGAAAGCTAAGATGGCAGTTTCTTTGGCTGTAAAGAATAAAAGGGTTTTGTTTCACTTTAATCTGTTGAAAAAAAAATTCAACAACAAATAGGTGTAATGTCCAGGTGAGGTGCATGACGTCACACGCTTCATCTAGCACATGCAACGTATTACAACGTTGCAAGATCTAGGAATGAAGTCTCCCTAATGACATCAGTAACATTAGCTTCCCAGAGGGCATCTGTGTGGCTGGGGCTACATTACCACTACCTTCAGGGAAACCAGGAAGTGGACAAACATAACAAAACTAAAAGCAAAAAAATAAAAAATTCTAAAGAAACTAGTGTTGGATGTGTAGCGGGGGTCCTAAATTTAGGGATTGTTATACTAAATTTAGGGGTGATTCGAGTGGTAGTTTGGCTCAAATCTTTCAATTTACTGGACTCTGCCTTGCTGCTGTTTTACCTGGTGTGCAGTTCCCCTAAGAAGTATGGGTGGCGCTGTCACTTGTACTCGGGTTGAACCACAGGTGATGGAGTAGCGATTGGGTGTCCTCTCTCGGCAGCCGTGCAGTGGGTGTGGTCTAACCGCTGTGCATGCCGGGAGAGGGTACGAAAGGGGCGGACGCCATTGGAGAGGGAGCAATTCCCGGGGCCCATGCCCGGAGGGAGAACCTACGGTCCAAGTTCAAGTGCATGGCCCTCCAGGCTATGGGGCCACATGTGCTTCAGTCCCAGGCACCTTTAGTCCTGGGACTGCAACTTCAGCCCTGGGCCCAGCACCTTTAACTGGAGCCCATTTCAGGAGGAGGAATCCCAGGGTGCCGCCTTGCGAGGGGACACGTTTCTAGAAGAGGAGGCTGGGGGAGGACCGTTCCGATGGTGAGAGATCACAGTGAAGGAAGGGGCCCAGTAACTCTCCGGAGGGATGTCATCCATCCGAAAAGGGATCTAAACAACGGGACCATTAAGAGGTTCGGGACACTATAGATTCTGTGACAGAGGATCTCCTGAACGCATCCATTAGGGAATCTGATAGACTGTTCGAGCTACATGCCGGCTGCTAGTGCCCTTGGGTGACTATCCGGGTGAACTATACCCACTCGGGATCGAGTATCGAAGAAGCCAGGAGTGCCTGAATTGATCTGTGCCCTCCCTTCCGCCTGCTAAAAGGAAGGTAGGACTCGTAAAGGCTTCCCGCGGCCGCGGTGGAGGCCCACCCCAGCACCCGCCTGACTCGGATCGTCCAGCCGGAGGAGCTTCCGAGCGATCCATGACGGGTGAAGGTCGAGGTCGGCCGGGGAAAGGAACAAAGGCCAGTGTCCGTTCTATTAGGGACGCTTGGGTACCTGACCCAAGGGAACTTTTGAAAGCTGATACTGTGTCCACAAGAGTTTGCCTGCCAGCGGAGATGTGGGACTCTTCGGACATAGACTCTTCCTCTGAAAAGGGAGATAATACAGAGATTGATGAACTGTTTGTCAGTAAGGGATGGGACAAGATTTCGCTAACCTCTCCTCGTAGTGTAAAGGGATCGCCCATGTACTCTGGGGATACTACACCCCGGGTGGAAGCCCCTCTTAGTGCTGGAGAAGTTGTCCCCGTACCCGCGTTACATGCTCCGGTGTCTCCCGTGCCTGCTGTTTCGGAGGCCCGTTAACCATTAAGGCCTCCTATGCCACAGTTGGAGCCTGTGCGTCCTAGGAGATCTCCGGATGCCATCGTCCTGCCAGGAGCTGGAGATCGGGCAACCATGCCGCCTTTAGCCCGACTGCAACGGCTCTTGAACCAAAAGGTTGCTGCGGACTATGGATGGGAGTACCCATACGTCCCAAAGAACTTGCTATTTGAGATCGAAGCCTCTTGGGAACGATGGTACAGTGACTTTATCTGGGATCGTTTGGAAGTAAAGAAAGGCCACAGGTACTTTTCATGTTCGGCTGTAATGACTGTAAGATACAAGTGCTGCCGAAAAGATTGGACTCTTGGTCGCCACATACATGCGGATCGGGTCGTGATCTGCAGTAAGGACAAAGATGATGTGACTTATTCAATTGAGACTTTGGATAAGGACTGGAAGTCTCTGACTCTCCCTGATCCACGCTTTTACCTCTAAAGTGGTATTTGTGTTTTTTTTTTATGTTACCGCTTCGGGGACAAATGCCTTGAACTGCTGTGCTGACTCTATTCCCAGGGATTTTTACTTTTTGAAGGACTGTTTTTTTTTTGTTTGTTCCCTTCCCTTTTCAAAGAAAAAAAACGTTGGGGTAGAGCTAGTCAGGGCCAAGCTGGAAGCCGCCGAGATCAACAAGGGGATCCTTGTAGTGTGGTGCGTCAGTGCGCACTTAGGCTAAAAGAGAAATATATGTGTGTTGCCACTAGGTGGTAGCGGTCTGCAAAAAAAACCTTTTTAAATACACTTGGCTTAGTGTGTGCCGTTTAGATGAAACAAATTATCTTTTCTAGGAGAGATGGTTTGATTCATGTACATACAGTAGTAATAGAATGTTATTTTGTTTGTGTGATATGTGTTTCTTTCCCATGCAGGAGACCATCAAGCAACTCACCGGAGATTGGGTGGGATCTAGTTGCGACAGGATGGTGGGAGGGAATGTCATTGTTGTGAAAATGTTTCTGTCTTTCTCCTCTTTACTGAAATGTACTTAGTTCTGAAGGTAAGTTTGCGCCTGCTCAGAATTGAGTGTGCAAATTTGTCTCCAGACACTGGGGACAGTGTCTCTTTAAGAAAGGGGAGTGTGTAGCGGGGGTCCTAAATTTAGGGATTGTTATACTAAATTTAGGGGTGATTCGAGTGGTAGTTTGGTTCGAATCTTTTAATTTACTGGACTCTGCTTTGCTGCTGTTTTACCTGGTGTGCAGTTCCCCTAAGAAGTATGGGTGGCGCTGTCACTTGTACTCGGGGTTGAACCACAGGTGATGGAGTAGCGATTGGGTGTCCTCTCTCGGCAGCCGTGCAGTGGGTGTGGTCTGCCCGCTGTGCATGCCGGGAGAGGGTACAAAAGGGGCAGACGCCATTGGAGAGGGAGCAATTCCCGGGGCCCATGCCCGGAGGGAGAACCTATGGTCCAAGTTCAAGTGCATGGCCCTCCAGGCTATGGGGCCACATGCGCTTCAGTCCCAGGCACCTTTAGCCCTGGGACTGCAACTTCAGCCCTGGGCCCAGCACCTTTAACTGGAGCCCATTTCGGGAGGAGGAATCCCAGGGTGCCGCCTTGCGAGGGGACACGTTTCTAAAAGAGGAGACTAGGAGAGGACCATTCCGAAGGACTGGTGAGAGATCACAGTGAAGGAAGGGGCCCAGTAACCCTCTGGAGCAGTGGTTCTCAACTCCAGTCCTCAGGGCCCACCAACAGGCCAGGTTTGCAAGATAACTGAAATGCATCACAGGTGATATAATTTGCTGCTCAGGGATTGCAGTATTCTAGTCTGCATCTCACCAAGGTAATACTTAAAATCTGGCCTGCTAGTGGGTCCTGAGGACTGGAGTTGAGAACCACTGCTCTGGAGGGATGTCATCCATCCGAAAAGGGATCTAAACAACGGGACCATTAGGAGGTTCGGGACACTATAGATTCTGTGACAGAGGATCTCCTGAACGCATCCATTAGGGAATCTGATAGACTGTTCGAGCTACATGCCGGCTGCTAGTGCCCTTGGGTGACTATCCGGGTGAGCTATACCCACTCGGGATCGAGTGGCAAAGAAGCCAGGAGTGCCTGAATTGATCTGTCTTCCTAACACCTTTCTATCTTCTCAACTTTGTGGATGTTCATGCATAAGGAAAAATAAACTCTACATTGGAGTGGTTACTGGTGTGGACCTTGGAGTTACTTGGGGTATAGAGACTTTGTCCTTACATTCTAGGGACAGAAACCAGCTTTGAGGGGAACCTTGCTGCAAGACAAGTGTGCTTAACCTCTGCAAACCAGGGGGTACGGGCATGGTGGGCATGGTGTGTCTTTTTCCCCTGTGAGCGAGCCAAGGACAGTGGAGAAAGAGGGCCGTGTGCTACAGATGATTAGACATCAGCCTGCAGAGATGTATGCTTAGATGGAAAGAGACACTTTTAAGTGGTTGCAAACCTCAGACATTAAATATGAACAAAGCATATCCCTGTATTGTTTGTGCTTGTCCCAATCCAGAACACTAAGGGGCTGATTTACGAAACGTTTGCTCCATGAGTATCGGCGCATCTGCGAGCGCAATGGCTGTTTTGGTATTTACAAAACATTAGCGCCGGTATCGCAGCCCTATTTCCCATTTACTATAGTGTTCTCGGCGGACGGGAGGAGGCGCTCAGTGCGCTACTATGGACCTGGCGCACGGCATGTTAAAATCTAAATATAAAGAAGCTGGAAGTGAGAATATAATGGGGGTGATGTGAGGAAGTATAGTGACACCTGCCCAAATAACTAATATGCCCAAAATAGAGTGAGAAAGTAACTTTTTCAAAACCAGCCCGCTGCGCTGCAAGTACGATTAGAGGTGCGGGAGCTTTTTTTGAGCTCTGCGCGGGAATTTTACTTATTCAAACGCACCAAGACACTGCGCCGGCAAAATCTTAGTAAATGTCAAGTCACGTAAATCAATTTGCATAAGTTGAACAGGCGCAGCTCTGAACTTGCCAGTGCGCCTGCAAAATGACATTTCTAAAGGAAAAAAAAAGGCATTTAAAAGCACCCACGGCTGTAATGAATTGTCGGGTCCCGGCAATATAGAAAAAAGTCATTGAAAGTCACTGATAAAAACAAAAAAAAAATTACCTTCAGATCTGGAATGGATTTTAAGGGGAACTCCACCCCAAATTTAAAAAAAAAATGGCGTGGAGTCCCCCCAAAAATCCACATAGACCCTTATCCGAGCACGCAACCTGGCAAGCCGCATGAAAAGACGGGGGGAACGAGAGAGCGGCCCCCCCTCCCTCCTGAACCGTACCAGGCCACATGCCCTCAACATGGGGAGGATGTCCCCATGTTGATGGGGACAAGGGCCTCATCCCCACAACCCTTGCCCGGTGGTTGTGGGGGTCTGCGGGCAGTGGGCTTATCGGAATCTGGAAGACCCCTTTAACAAAGGTGACCCCCAGATCCCGGCCCCCCCTGTGTGAAATGGTAATGGGGTACATTGTACCCCTACCATTTCACAAAGAAAGTGTCAAAAATCTAAAAAATTACAAGAGCCGGTTTTTGACAATTCCTTTATTAATGTCATCTTCTTCTTCAGTCTTCTTCTTCCATCTTCTTCCTTCTTCTTCTTCCATCTTCTTCTTTTCTCTATTCGGGTTTCTTCCTCCATCTTCCTCTTCCTCTTTATCTTCATCTTCCTTCTTCCTTCGGTGTTCTCGTCCGCATCTTGCTCCGGCTTCTTCTTCCCTTCTTCGGCCGCTCCGTTTGAATTGGAGGTTCCCGCTGTGTGACGTTCTTCAGTTCTCCTCTTGGTCCGGTGACCCCGCCCCCCTCTGACACCATGGAGAAAGTCCCCGTGAAATCCATGTGCTTCAGAGGGGGTCGGGGTCACTGGGTGCCAGCGGACCCAGAGGAGAACTGAAGCGTCACACAGCGGGAACCTCCAATTCAAACGGAGCGGCCGAAGAAAGAAGAAGGGAAGAAGAACCCGGAGCAAGATGCGGACGAGAACACCGAAAGAAGAAGGAGGATGAAGATGAAGATAAAGAGGAAGAGGAAGATGAAGAACAAGATGGAGGAAGAAACCCGAATGGAGAACAGAAGAAGATGGAAGAAAAAAGAAGACATGAATAAAGGAATTGTCAAAAACCGGCTATTGTCATTTTTTACATTTTTGACACTTTCTTTGTGAAATGGTAGGGGTATAATGTACCCCATTACCATTTCACACAGGGGGGTGGGGCGGGATCTGGGGGTCCACTTTGTTAAAGGGGTCTTCCAGATTCCGATAAGCCCCCCGCCCGCAGACCCCCACAACCACTGGGCAAGGGTTGTGGGGATGAGGCCCTTGTCCCCATCAACATGGGGACATCCTCCCCATGTTGAGGACATGTGGCCTGGTACGGTTCAGGGGGGGCGCTCTCTCGTCCCCCCCTATTTTCCTGTGGCCTGCCAGGTTGCGTGCTCCGATAAGGGTCTGGTGTGGATTTTTGGGGGGACTCCACGCCATCTTTTTTTTAAATTTGGGGTGGAGTTCCCCTTAAAATCCATACCAGATCTGAAGGTCCTGGTATGGATATTTGGGGGAACCGCACGCATTTTTTTTTAAAATTTGCGGCAGGGTTCCCCTTAATATCCATTCCAGACCTGAAGGGCCTGGTAATGGAATTTGGGGGACCCCCACGCTTTTTTTCAAAGACTTTCAATGACTTTTATCTGTATTGACGGGAACCAGCAATTCATTACAGCCGCGAGTACTTTTTAATGACTATTATTTTACTTTAGAAATGTCATTTTGCTCTTGAACTGTTATAAACATGGAAAACATGCGCTACTTTACAGGCATACTATAGACACGCCCCAGGTATGATATTTAGGGCCAGTTCACACCGGATGCAGTGCAGTGCGTTTTTTTGATGCATGAAAAACGCAAAGAAAGTTGATCACATTAATGCCAATGGCATAGTTCACACCACTGCAGTCCGTTCCAGTGCGTTTCAGAAAGGAAAAAAAAAATCGTCATGCTGCATTTTTTAGGTACAGAACTGTACTGGACCGCAGTAAAAACATCAAAAAAGTAACGGAACGTACCAAAAATGCACCGGAACGCACCTAAATGCACCAAAGACGCACTGCAACACACTTGTCCTAAGTGAAAAGAGGGGGAAAAAAAACACTGGACTGCATAAAAACGCATCAAAAATGCACTGAAACGTGTTAAAAACGCGCATGCAGAAAAGCACCTGGAACGCATCCAGACTGCGTTTCTATGGTGTGAACTAGCGCCAGTTCACACCATAGAAACGCAATCCGGATGCGTTCCAGGTGCTTTTTTGCATGCACGTTTTTGATGCGTTCCGGTGCATTTTTGGTACATTTTTGATGCAGTCCAGTGCTTTTTTTTCACCCCTCTTTTTTATTAACCATAGATAAGGACAAGTGTGTTCCAGTGCGTTTTTGGTGCATTTAGGTGTGTTCCTGTGCGTTCCAGTGCGTTTATGATGCGTTTTGCTGCGTTCCAGTACAGTCCAGTTCAGGTAAAATGCAGCATGTTTTACTTTTTTGGTGGAACTGGAACGCACTGGAACAAACACTGCCATTTAGAACCTGTTGGGAAGCTGAAATCTCTACACATCTGTTTTACAACTAAGACCAGATGGCATTTGCCGTCCCCAAAGGTTGCATAGTAGAAAGGCTTGTCAAGGCCCCCTGGTGTGTTGGAAGCTTCAAAGGGTTGATAACAATGGACCAGGTACGCTCAGTAATGTAGTGTGGCTTGTTGTGCTCGGATGCCCCCCCCCCCCAAGGAATGTAATTAGCACCGTCCGGAGACAAATGGAAAGGCAGCTGGTAACAAGAGTATAAGAGCACCAGCAAGCTATTGGAGATTATATGGACAACATCGCCCCCAGAGGCTAGATATGGCACGACAATACGAGAATCATGAAAGGACCACGATTGGTCGAGAGGCAGAGGGGCGGGCAAGGGGAGGGTTTGAATGAGGTATGCATGAGACCCTTTAAAAACAGGATGTTTGGGTATGAGAGAGCCCTCTATTACATCCAGGAGCTCAGCCAGCAGGACCTTTGCCTCGAGGAGAGAATAAGTATAATTTTCCATTAGTATTGTTGATATAGGCTGTATAGAATATTGCTTGTTAGTATGTAACATTCCTACTTTGAGGAAATAAATGTAATTTCTTTTACTAAGCAACTGTGTCTGTTTTCATAATAACATTGTACCATCAGGCCTAGAGTTCTCTTAAAGCGGAGGTTCCGCGGTCCCTCGTTTTTTTTTTTCTAGGTGCAGGTAACATGTTAGTACTCACTTGTCCTGCAATTAGAAACATCCCCCGTCTATTTCAGTTCTAAATGATAACTTTTATAAATTGATCTTCTTTGCCATTTTGCTTGTGGGCACTGTGAAGCCCACAAGCAGAGACTTCCGGGATGCGGTGAATGCATCCCAGCATTCACTGCTGTATCATCAGTATTGACAGCGAGCGGTTTCAGGTTGCCATGACAACAGGTGTCGTCATTCAAAGTACACGCCCACAACAATGAAAACATGAGAGAACACCTCCCAGAAATCAACGGGGCGTCGGGGAAAGAAAAAGATACGCCCACTCCCGTGGGAGGAATACCCAGAAGTCCTGATTCGGAACGACTGATTCACGGTAAGTACAACCGCAAAAAAACAAAACAATAGGCATATGTATATGTATCTGCTACATAGATGAGTATAATATAATGTCAGGATTTAGGGTGAACCTCCGCTTTAAGGGTAAGACTGGCAAACAAGGGACACATACAATTAATACATAGTCGCGATAGATATATATGTATGATAGATCACAATAGTAGATATATATATTGATATATCGCATTGGTTCTTATAGAACCATATAACCAACTTTCCATCCATTTTTGATGCATAAAAAACGCAATGGACTGCATGTGGTGTGAAAGGGCCCTTAAAGGAGTAGTAAAGTTACATGTTTTTTCACCTTAATGCATCCTATGCATTAAGATGAAAAAACATTCGACAATACCGCCCCCCCCCCCGAGCCCCCGTTTTTCTTACCTGGCCCCTCGAAAGTCCCATGCTCGTCCCCGTCATCCTCTTCGTTTTTCAGCCTGGCCGCCGATTGGCTACACTGGATGGATTGAAAGCAGCGCAGCCATTGGCTGGCGCTGCTGTCAATCACATCCAATGACGCGGTGCGCGGGGGGCGGGGCCGAGTGATACAGTCGGTGGCTATGGCCGCCGCTGTATCACGGGAGCGCGCCCGCAATCACTCCACACCATGCGAGCTCACTCGCATTATGGTGTGGAGTCCTTGCGGGGAGGAGCCAAGACAGCCGCCGAGGGACCCCAGAAGACCAGGATCGGGGCCACTGTGTGCAAAACGAGCTGCACAGTGGAGGTAAGTATAACATGTTTGTTATTTTTAGGCAAAAAAAAGGGAAGCTTTAGTGCTCCTTTAAGCAATTTGGCATATTTAAAGGCACTTCTCCTTGTTTTGTTTTTGGTGTTGTCCAAATTGGTGACATTGATATATGTCCCTCAGGGTGGGACCTGGGCCCCCATTTTAAGGCCAATAACTAGAAGATAAGCCAGCCAAGTGGGGACTAGAAAAATAGAAAAAATAACAAGTCAGTTCCCATAGACTGCAATGGTATTTGTTGGTAAGGGGGGGTGATTGTCCCATCTCTAATTTTGTAGCATGCTGGATGATGTGCTTAATTTTGGACGGGGGAAGGGGGGGGGGGGGTTATTTTCTGCTAGCTGCATTTGAGTTCTTCTGAGCATGCCCAGCCAGTCAGATTTTTTGGTGGTGCTTTTTGTGTGTGAACAGCACCTGGATATTTCTGGGCATGCTCAGAGAGTGTTTTTATGGGTTAGTAATTGAAGGACATCCTTAACAGGTGTGCCCACTTTGAAGTTCAGTCTCTACATTGGGTGAACTTGCATTTTGGGTGGTTCATGGACTATGCATGTGTTTTCAATTGCCTCATTAGCTCACAAACCTATGTTATATTAAGCTTGCAGATAGCATCCTCTCTATTGCCCTGAAAAGAGGCAAGTGTGTGTGTGTGGGGCAAAAAGTACATTTTGGTGTCCTTATCAAGTTTGTAACACATGTATTTTATTTGTTATGTCTTTGCAAAACAGGTGTTTTTTTTAATTTTGTGGATTGTATTTTTTTGTGTGGGGGAAATGTTCCCCTGAAATAATTTTGATGTTGTTAATGTGTGTCGTTTGTTCACTTTGATTTAATTGTCTGTGCTGCATTATTTTGCGAAAACTTTCTCAAGATGTTGTGAGTCTGTAACTGTTTCAAATTGACCATGTTTTTTATTTTGGCTTCACTTTTGTTTTGTTGACCAATAAAATTTGATGCAAAGTTTTAAGGTTTGTTTTGCGTTTTCTTTGCAACAAATGTGACAGCTGATTGGCATGTCAAAACAGGTGTGATTTGTCTACCCTGGTGCCTTCATGCTAGCATATGCATGTATTGTATTGTGTGCTGCCATGGAGCGTCACCAGGAAATGAAAAATACAGAGCGGTAAGTATTCAATTTTCCTTTTTACTGCAGTGGTTCTCAGCCTCAGTTCTCAAGTACCCCCAACAGGACATGTTTTGTGAATTTATCTTATTGAGAATTGCTGTCCAAAATTCAAAACCATTGACTGTGATTTAAAGCACATGTGCAAGATGAAGGAAAACCTGCAAACATGGCCTGTTGGGGGTACTTGAGAAGCGCTGATTTAGAGCACTGCACTTAAAAATAGCTCAAGGCAATACGATTCTAATTGTGGGCATTTTGAGGGAAACAAAGTAAGTGCTAGAACCCCGTTTTTTTTTTTTTTTAGTTTGGGCTTTGTGTTCCCTTTTAGTAAAATTGGCTTCACTTCCTGTCACACAGCTTAACAGGAAGTGAAGGTAAAACCCTACCAATGTATTTTCTTGGGGACACACAGATCAATCTAACTAGTGTCCCCTTTAAGCAAATTGCACTCTAGCACTTTGTTGTGTACACCCCAAATCATTGGGTAGTTTGGGGTTTAGTAAAGACAAATCCACTCTGCAGTAAAAATGTAGATGCTGACAATCTGAGGGGGAAGCACTGGTGATTGGATGTTACAATCATGTAAAAGCAAAGATGGTGTTTTTTTTGTTTGCTTGCATGTCCCCATCAGATATCCAGCAAGTGCACTTGTAGTGCAAAGTAGATTTGCCTTAGTAAATAAACCCCAAAGTCCAAAATACCTAATAATTTGGGGTGTACCCCGCAAAATGCTGGAGTGCAATGTACATAATGGGGAAAGTATTTAGATTGATCTGTGTGTCCCCAAGGAAAGACATTGGTAGGGATTTCCCCTCACTTCCTGTGTGGCTATGTGACAGGAAGGGAATTATTTGGAAGGATAAAGTGGCCAAATTTGGGAGTTGTCTTCACCCTATCAGGGGTGCAGACATCCCCAAAAACTGTCTAGACTTGTAATCCCTCTGCACTCTATCCCCAAGCAAAAATAAGAAAGGATTTCATTTAGTTTAACTTTGCAAAGACACATTCCTAAATTGAATTGTGATGCATGTCAATGGCCCAGTTAGACCCTCTTTAATCACTTGAGATCAGCGCTATAACTGATCGACGGCCACAGCATGGTCCTCAATTGCCGAGAGTCCGTCAATAAACCTCCTCCCCTTCGCGCGCTCACTGTGGTCACTGAGACTTGGGTGATGACAAATCCAAGTAAGGGGCCGATCCCTGCCCTTTACCATGTGATCAGCTGTCAGCCAATGACAGCTGATCACTTGATGTAAACAAAAGCTGGGTAATGGTTTTTGTTTTCTCCTTGTGCTGACAGCGTGAGCATAAAAAAGGCAATCACCGGCTTATGTGCAAGGGACATGGGGCCTGAAGAGGAAGAGGCAATTCTGCGTCATCTGTGACAATCAGTAGCCCCTGCCAGTGCCACCTATCAATGCACACCACTGGTGCCAATCAGTGCCACCTAGCAGTGCTGCCTATCAGTGCCCATCACTGCCAACTATCATTGCCACCTAGCAGTGCCACTTCTCAATGCCCACCAGTGCCAACTAGCAATGCCACCTCTCAGTGCCCACCCTTGCCACCTTATCGGTGCCCATCAGTGCAGCCCATCAGTGCAGTCTCATCAGTGTACATCAATGAAGGAGAAAAATTACCTTTTTTCTAAATTTTCAAAATATTAACCACTTTCCTACCGCCCACCGTCAAATGACGTCCTTGGCTTTGTGCGGTGACATCTGAATGATGCCTGCAGTTGCAGGCCTCATTCAGATATCATTCTTTTCAGCCGGCGATTCTGTGCACGATAAAAACAATCATAGCGCCAGTTCCACCGCTTGATTGTTCTTATAGGCGGCGGGAGGGGACGCCCCCCCTCCTGCCGCCATCCGGTGCTTCTCCGGGCTCTCCCGTGCCATCTTGGGCTCGGAGAATGATTTGGCCGGCACCGGATGGGAAGCATAGAGATGACTGGTGACCAGATGGTCACCAGTCATCTCTATGACCGTCGGAGGCCCGGGCGCGACGTTATGACATCACGCCGGGTTCCCGTATGTTAACCAAGCCATGATCTCGGCTGTCAGCATGAGATTGGTCAAAAAAAATCCAAAAAATTCACCAATCTCATGCTTTCCAGCCTGGAGGAGAGATACCGGCCCCCCCACCTTATGTGAATGAGTATGGGGTACATCGTACCCCTACCCATTCACCTGGTGGCAAAAAAAGTCAATAAAAAACACAACACAGGTTTTTAAAGTAATTTATTATGCAGCTCCGGGGGTCTTCTTCCGAGTTCGGGGGTCTTTCTGCCGGGTGCCCCACTATCTTCTTCCAGCTCTTTTGCTAGCGGGGTCCCGGGCTTCCTCGTCATCTTCTTCTGACTTCTGGGGGTCTTTCTGCCGGGCACCCCGCTATCTTCTTCCAGCTCTTTTGCTAGCGGGGTCCCGGGCTTCCTCGTCGTCTTCTTCCGACTTCGGGGGTCTCTTGTTCTGTTCTCCGGTGTCGTCTCCGCGCTTTCCGGTTCTTCTCCCGCTCTCCGGTGCTTTCTCCACGATATCCGGTTCTTTCTGCCTTCTGCCGGGCGCCCCGCTATCTTCTTCCAGCTCTTTTGCTAGCGGGGTCCCGGTCTTCATCGTCGTCTTCTTCCCTCTTCTCTCCGCCCGATGTTGCCTCGTCGCTGTCTGCCGCTAATGCTCTGTCCGCAGAGCGGTGCCACTTATATTGGCATGGGGCGTGGTCACCGGGTGATGCCCCCCGCTGACCCCGCCCCCATGTCACGTCACAGTTCTATCATTCCCCGAGGGTTGTGACATCATATGGGGCGAGGTCAGCGGTGGCATCACCCGGTGACCACGCCTCATGCCAATATAAGTGGGTGCGCTCCTCGGACAGAGCATTGTAGCGGCGGACAGCGACGAGGCAACATCGGGCGGAGAGAAGAGGGAAGAAGACGATGAAGACCGGGACCCCGCTAGCAAAAGAGCTGGAAGAAGATAGCGGGGCGCCCGGCAGAAGGCAGAAAGAACCGGAGATCGTGGAGAAGGCACCGGAGAACAGAACAAGAGACCCCTGAAGTCGGAAGAAGACGACGAGGAGGCCCGGGACCCCGCTAGCAAAAGAGCTGGAAGAAGATAGCAGGACACCCGGCAGAAAGACCCCCGAACTCGGAAGAAGACCCCCGGAGCTGCCTAATAAATTACTTTAAAAACCTGTGTTGTGTTTTTTATTGACTTTTTTGCCACCAGGTGAATGGGTAGGGGTACGATGTACCCCATACTTATTCACATAGAGTGGGGGGGCCGGCATCTGGGGGCCCCCTTATTAAAGGTGGCTCCCGGATTCCGAAAAGCCCCCCACCCACAGACCCCAACAACCAACGGCCAGGGTTGTCGGGAAGAGGCCCTTGTTCCCATCAACATGGGGGAAGGGTGCTTTGGGGTGGGGGGCCGCAGGTCGCCCCCCTGCCCCAAACCCCCCATGTTGAGGGCATGCGGCCCGGTACGGTTCAGCAGGGGGGGGGCGCTCTCTCGTCCCCCCCTCTTCCCCTGCGGCCTGCCAGGTTGCGTGCTCGGATAAGGGTCTGGTTTGGATTTTGGGGGGACCCCCATGCCGTTTTTCGGCTTAGGGGGTTCACCTTAAAATCCATACCAGACCTAAGGGTCTAGTATGCTCCTGAAGGGGAACCCATGCCGGTTTTTTCATTTCAAATTGGCGTGGAGTTCCCCTTCATGATTCATACCAAACACGGGACAGCGAGGCTGCCGAGAACCAGCGCGATGCCATCGCGCTGGAGACATTCTCGGCCAGCTAGTCGCCTCTAGGACAGACTTGAGCGGCTGCTTCACGCGCAGGTCGTGTCCAAGTTGCCTCACAAAGTCGCGCTGTCCCTGTGTCAGCCGGCACACGAGTCACCCCGCGAGTCGGATCGGCTTCATCCGACTTCCCGGGAGTCCTCTATTCAAATCAATGGGCTCCCATAGGGAACCATTCATTTTCAATAGAGCGCCGCTGACATTTGTATTTACTATAACAGTGCGCCGCTGGTTTCTGCACCCAATGAAGGAGTTATCCGGCGCACCAATTAAGGTATGAACCGGCGCAGTGCACTGTTATTAGTAAATCAGCCCCTCAGTGTCATTTATGTCCGCTGCCTCGTTCTTCTGCTATAAGCATGAATCACTTCTGACAAGATTTCCTGACACCAAGAGAAAAATGGTGATGGGGAGGGAGCTCCAGCTGGTTAACAGCCTCAGCTCTCTCCCTGTGTGCTGTGTGAAGGGGGGTGTGTCCCTTCCATTCAATCATCTCTTAGAGATCTCCTCACTGATGTATCTTTAGCTCTCTGCCCCCTGCTATTCAGAGCTGAGAGATCCTGTGTAAATTCTGCACTTTGAATGGCTGTATGGGAAAGACGGCCATAGCTAAATGGGTACAACTTATTTAGGAGGATTTTTTTCTCTGTGTATCACCTGAGGCTAGTCAATTCACTGGGTATATGTGAGGGTTTACAAACACTTTAAAAGGTCATCGCTTTGTTTCTACTCCTTCACTGTACAATCACAGGCTAAGAACACAGAGGTGACCAAACAGTCATGTAAACTGCAACAGAAAACAGTCAGATCATAAAGCGGCTTGTACTGCTTGGCAGGCTGTATCAATCTCAGAACTGGCTGGACAGAAATAAAAAAAATTCTGTTGAAGGTAAGGACTCATGCACACTGGGCTATAAACCCAGATACAGGAGGCTCTAGTATTTAGGTGTGGGTGGTGCACCATCTAGCCACAGTGCTATCAGCCTATAAAAGTCTATGAGAGGCTGACTGCATACTGCACTAATTGTACTAAATGTGCCACCCTTTTCCATAAGTGCTCTACTCTGCACCCCTTCCATCCTCTTCCAACACGGCTTCCCTCTGCATCTCCTGTAACTCTTCCAGCGCTGCTCATGTCTACATCCCCTGTTACCCTCTCCCATCACTGCACACCTGTGTACCCACTACAGCCCTCTTCCAACACTGCTTATATCTGCCTGTTCTGCCACCCTCTCCCATCACTGCTCACCTGTGCACCTACTACAGCCCTCTTCCTACACTGCTTATATCTGCATGTTCTGCCACCCTCTCCCATCACTGCACACCTGTGCACCCACTACAGCCCTCTTCCAACACTGCTTATATCTGCATGTTCTGCCACCCTCTCCCATCACTGCTTACCTGTGCACCCACTACAGCCCTCTTCCAACACTGCTTATATCTGCATCCTCTGCCACCCTCTCCCATCACTGCTCACTTGTGTACCCACTACAGCTCTCTTCCAACACTGATTATATCTGCATCACCTGCCACCCTCTTCCATCACTGCTCAACTGTGCACCCACTACAGCCCTCTTCCAACACTGATTATATCTGCATCACCTGCCACCCTCTTCCATCACTGCTCACCTGTTCACCCACTACAGCCCTCTTCCAACACTGGTTATATCTGCATCATCTGCCACCCTCTCCCATCACTGCTCATCTGTGTACCCACTACAGCCCTCTTCCAACACTGCTTATATCTGCATCCTCTGCCACCCTCTACCACCACTGCTCACCTGTGTACCCACTACAGCCCTCTTCCTACACTGCTTATATCTGCATCATCTGCCACCCTCTCCCATCACTGCTCACCTGTGCACCTACTACAGCCCTCTTCCTACACTGCTTATATCTGCATCATCTGCCACCCTCTCCCATCACTGCTCACCTGTGCACCTACTACAGCCCTCTTCCTACACTGCTTATATCTGCATGCTCTGCCACCCTCTCCTATCACTGCTCACCTGTGTACCCACTATAGCCGTCTTCCAACACTGCTTATATCTGCATCCTCTGCCATCCTCTCCCATCACTGCTCACCTGTGTACCCACTACAGCCCTCTTCCAACACTGATTGTATCTGCATCACCTGCCACCCTCTTCCATCACTGCTCACCTGTGCACCCACTACAGCCCTCTTCCAACACTGATTATATCTGCATCCTCTGCCACCCTCTCCCATCACTGCTCACCTGTGTACCCACTACAGCCCTCTTCCAACACTGATTATATCTGCACCCTCTGCCACCCTCTCCCATCACTGCTCACCTGTGTACCCACTACAGCCCTTTTCCAACACTGATTATATCTGCATCCTCTGACACCCTCTCCCATCACTGCTCACCTGTGTACCCACTACAGCCCTTTTCCAACACTGATTATATCTGCATCCTCTGACACCCTCTCCCATCACTGCTCACCTGTGCACCTACTAGGCTTGTACAATTCGTTTCGTGACGAATCGAAATTCGTCCGAATTTAGCAACTTTCGGACATTCGGAAGCATTAGAATTTCCGAACAAAGCAATTACGAATAAAACCGAATCCGAAATAAATTATATTGCAAATAGCGAATGCCCGAATGTCTTCGGCATAATTCGTTATGAAAAAGTTACGAATGTACGAATCCATTTGAAGCACAATAACACTCTGCTCTTCTCTCTGCTTCTCCCTCACCGTGCTGAACTTCCTCTCAAAATGGGGTACAGGGGCGGAGGCTATAGCCGCATGTAAAAAACGAAAGTAAAATACAAGATTTCGAATCGTTACAAATAACCGCTATGTATTTAGAAAAGTACAAATCTATTCGAAGCACATTAGGCATAATAGGCAGCGTCGTTGTGAGAAAAACACGGAAAATTACGAATCAACGAACCCAAAAAAAGTTACGAAAGTAGGAGTTGTGTCCAGAATCAACGAAAAACAATGTACTCTACCGAAAGTACGAATTATAAATCAACTAAAAATAAGGCTTTCATTAATACGAATCATTCAAATTCAACGAAAAATGTCGCTTGCGAAAATACGAATTAGTCCGAACACGAATAATCCCGTCTAGCAAAATTACAAACGATTACGAATCAACAGGACCGAAAAGAAACGAACCAAAACTAAACAAATTTTTCCGTTGTGCACAAGTCTAGCACCTACTACAGCCCTCTTCCTACACTGCTTATATCTGCATGCTCTGCCACCCTCTCCCATCACTGCTCACCAGAGATGAGCCGAACACCCCCCTGTTCGGTTCGCACCAGAACCTGCGAACAGACAAAATGTTTGTGTAAACTTTAGAACCCTATTAAATACAATGGACTCGAACGTTCGAAATCTAAAGTGTTAATTATAAAGGCTAATATGCAAGTTATTGTCCTAAAAAGTGTTTGGGGACCTGGGTCCTGCCCCAGGGGACATGTATCAATGCAAAAAGAAGTTTTAAAAACGGCCGTTTTTTCGGGAGCAGTAATTTTAATAATGCTTAAAATGAAAAAATAAAAGTGAAATATTCCTTTAAATTTCATACCTGGGGGGTGTGTATGATATGCATGTAAAGTGGCGCATGTTTCGCGTGCTTAGAACTGTCCCTGCAAAAAATGTCATTTTTGAAAGAAAAAAATGCATTTAAAACTGACTCGCGGCTATTAATGAATTGTCGGCTCCCGGCAATACATACAAAAGTCATTGATAAAAAAAAAAAAAAAAAAGCGTGGGGGTTCCCCAGAATTCAATTACCAGGCCCTTCAGGTCTGGAATGGATATTAAGGGGAACCCCGCCGCAAATTTAAAAAAAAAATGACGTGGGGTTCCCCCAAATATCCATTCCAGGCCCTTCAGATCTGGCATGGATTTTAAGGGGAACTCCACCCCAAATTTTAAAAAAAAATGGTGTGGAGTCCCCCTAAAAATCCATACCAGACCCCTTATCCGAGCACGCAACCTGGCCGGCCGCAGGGGAAAAGGGGGGGACGAGAGAGCGGCCCCCCTCCCTCCTGAACCGTACCAAGCCACATGCCCTCAACATGGGGAGGATGTCCCCATGTTGATGGGGACAAGGGCCTCATCCCCACAACCCTTGCCCGGTGGTTGTGGGGGTCTGCGGGCGGGGGGCTTATCGGAATCTGGAAGACCCCTTTAACAAAGGGGACCCCCAGATCCTGGCCCCCCCCTATGTGAATTGGTAAGGGGTACATTGTACCCCTACCATTTCACGAAGAAAGCGTAAAAAAATGTTTAAAAAAACACACAAACACCTTGAAAAAGTCCTTTATTTAAAAAAAAAAACAAAAAAAAACATTCCAGCGGTGAAATCCAGTGTCCCGCGGCGATCCCGATGTCCAGCGCTGTCCTTCATTGGTTGTGCCTGAGCGGACCTGATGGGGAACTCCCTCTCAGTATTTTAAATGTATAGACCCGCCCCTTCTAAAGTTCCCCATCAGGTCCGCTCAGCGGACCAGATGCGGAACATGAGAAGGGGCGGGTCTATACATGTATTACCAAAGTGAGAGCAGTTCCCCATCAGGTCCGCCCCCTCGGTATGTCGGACCCGCCTACGTCATTGGCTTGAGCGGGGAACTTCCTTCACTGTGTAATTTAAATTTACATAGTGAAGGAAGTTCCCCGCTCAAGCCAATGACGTAGGCGGGTCCGACATACCGAGGGGGCGGACCTGATGGGGAACTGCTCTCACTTTGGTAATACATGTATAGACCCGCCCCTTCTCATGTTCCGCATCTGGTCCGCTGAGCGGACCTGATGGGGAACTTTAGAAGGGGCGGGTCTATACATTTAAAACACTGAGAGGGAGTTCCCCATCAGGTCCGCTCAGGCACAACCAATGAAGGACAGCGCTGGACATCGGGATCGCCGTGGGACACTGGATTTCACCGCTGGAATGTTTTTTATTTTTTATTTTTTAAATAAAGGACTTTTTCAAGGTGTTTGTGTGTTTTTTTTAAAAAAAATTACGCTTTCTTCGTGAAATGGTAGGGGTACAATGTACCCCTTACCAATTCACATAGGGGGGGCCGGGATCTGGGGGTCCCCTTTGTTAAAGGGGTCTTCCAGATTCCGATAAGCCCCCCGCCCGCAGACCCCCACAACCACCGGGCAAGGGTTTTGGGGATGAGGCCCTTGTCCCCATCAACATGGGGACATCCTCCCCATGTTGAGGGCATGTGGCTTGGTACGGTTCAGGAGGGAGGGGGGGGCCGCTCTCTCGTCCCCCCTTTTCCCCTGCGGCCGGCCAGGTTGCGTGCTCGGATAAGGGGTCTGGTATGGATTTTTAGGGGGACTCCACGCCATTTTTTTTTAAATTTGGGGTGGAGTTCCTCTTAAAATCCATGCCAGATCTGAAGGGCCTGGAATGGATATTTGGGGGAACCCCACGTCAATTTTTTTTTAAATTTGCGGCGGGGTTCCCCTTAATATCCATTCCAGACCTGAAGGGCCTGGTAATTGAATTCTGGGGAACCCCCACGCTTTTTTTTTTTTTATCAATGACTTTTGTATGTATTGATTAATAGCCGCGAGTCAGTTTTAAATCACTGCTCCCGAAAAAACGGCCGTTTTTAAAACTTCTTTTTGCATTGATACATGTCCCCTGGGGCAGGACCCCGGTCCCCAAACACTTTTTAGGACAATAACTTGCATATAAGCCTTTATAATTAGCACTTTAGATTTCTCCCATAGATTTTTCGAATTTGCCGCGAACACCCCAATTTGTTCCCTGTTCGGCGAATAGGCGAACAGGCAATGTTCGAGTCGAACATGAGTTCGACTCGAACTCGAAGCTCATCCCTACTGCTCATCTGTGTACCCACTATAGCCGTCTTCCAACACTGCTTATATCTGCATCCTCTGCCACCCTCTCCCATCACTGCTTACCTGTGTACCCACTACAGCCCTCTTCCAACACTGATTATATCTGCATCCTCTGCCACCCTCTCCCATAACTGCTCACCCATGTACCCACTCTACAGCCTTCTTCCAACACTGATTATATCTGCATTCTTTGCCACCCTCTCCTATCACTGCTCACCTCTGTACCCACTACAGCCCTCTTCAAACACTGATTATATCTGCATCCTCTGCCACCTTCTCCCATAACTGCTCATTTGTGCATTATCTGCCACCTCCTCCATTACTGCTCACTTCTGAACCCCCTGCCACCCTCCAAGAGGGCTCACCTCTTTTTTATGAGATACAAATATTTTTGTATCACTTGGTGATAGTGATTTAAGTGCAGATGTTTATATGTATATTATACATTTTGCCAGCCTAATGCCGCGTACACACGACCATTTTTAATGACGAGAAAAATGCAATTTTTTAAAATGGTCATTAAAAATGATCGTGTGTGGGCTTCCGAGCATTTTTCACGACATGAAAAATGGCCAAGAAAAAACTGGAACATGCTCTAATTTTTCTCATCGTTTTTCACATCGTCGTTTTTCTCGTCATGAAAAACGGCCGTGTGTAGGCTTTAACAACGTGAAAAAAAATGCGCATGCTCAGAATCAAGTATGAGACGGGAGCACTCGTTCTGGTAAAACTAGCGTTCGTAATGGAGATAGCACATTCGTCACGCTGTAACGGACTGAAAAGCACAAGGCTGAAAAGCGCGAATCGTCTCTCAACAAACTTTACTAACATGAAGCGTGGCGCCACCCGAATGGAACTTCCCCTTTATAGTGCCGTCGTACGTGTTGTACGTCACCGCGCTTTACTCGAACATTTTTTTCCACGATAGTGTGTAGGCAAGGCAGGCTTGAGAAGAATCACGTCGAGAAAAATGCAGTTTTTTTCGATGACATTAAAAACGGTCGTGTGTACGCGGCATAAGATCTTGCCAGTGTGCATGCTAGGGACAAAGTAAAACTGGAAGATTATAGTTTTTTTTTTTTTTATACAAATTTTTATTGGAATAATAAAAGACACTTGAACAGTTGGAAAGATAAGTACAAAAGTACAAAAAAGAACATAAGGCTGTCAGTCAGGTTTAAAACAATGGTACATAGAAATAACGGTGTAGCTAGTTGGGTACAACAAGTAGGGCATAAACAAGAGATAACACTTGACACTAGCTCGCTTGAAGACTAACCTTATGGGGTTATGAAGTTATGAAGAGAGGGTGCTGTATATACAAAATTCTCACCTAGTGAGGGTACAACAGGTCATCCTACATAAATACCTATAATGCAATGCAATCAGAAGGTAAAATACTGGATGGATCTGTCTACGCGCCCCTATGTTTAGAATCAGGAATAGGGGAAAGATCATAACAGAAACTAGTAAGTGAAGGGGGGAGGGAGGGGGGAGGAGCTCCAGAGACAATGGCGTGCTGTTCATTCCAATACATGCATGGTCCCAAGAAGGAACAGCCCTGGCGGGCCATCCGGTATGTATAGACTGTGCAATGTCATCAAGTTTTACAGCCCATTTGGGATAGGGTCAGCGCACGAGAAGGAGAGTAGTTCCAGGGCCACCTGATCAGCTGCCGAGAGGGTTGTTGTGATGAAGGATTCCCATCTGTAGTAAAAACGAGCTCTAGATCTGGGTTCTTTAAAGTCCGTAAGAAGTCTTTCTTTGTAGAAGAGGTTGAGGCAGTCCTTTTCGAGTTGGATGAGAGAAGGGCTTTGGGGAGAGATCCAGTGCCTAAGAATGAGTCTCCTGGCGACAAGCAAACAGAGCAAAATCCAGTCTTTAGAGGAGGGACGTTTGGTAGTCCCGGAGGGGATCGATGCAGCCGGAGACAGAGACCAGGGCAGCAACAGAGGGTCCCAATATCCAAATATTAGAAGCAAAGGGTCTTTGGGGAGTTTCAACAAAGTGGTTTTGAATATATAAGATAGGACTTGATCCCAAAATGAGGAAATGAAGGAGCATGACCAGAAGCGGTGGGAGAGAGAAGGTCTGGGTACCTTGCATAGAGGACAAGAGGCGCCATCTTTATTGGAATTAGGAGAGAGAAATGGGATATAAGCCCGGTGTGCTATCTTGAGTTGAGTTTCTCTCCAGATTTCATTGGGTGTCAGTCGAAGGGTCTTCCGCAGACCAGATAGGATTTTTTCAGTTATATCCGGAACTGGGAAATCCCCAGCCCAGTTAGCAATAGAGGAGGAGGACAAGGACGGGGAAGATTCTTGCAGGAGAGGTTTGTAGATGTCCGAGATTTTATAACGTCCACTGTGCAATAGACGTTCAGAAAAGCTGTTTTCGAATCTCCGGAGATTGTTTTTACAAGTGTTAGATAGGAAGCTAATGCATTGGTTGTAATGGAATACGTGAGAGGGGGGCAGAGAAAATGACAAGGATATTGTGGAAAAGGGAAGTGGTTTTCCAGTGTTGCCATCGCACAATGAGGAGAAGTTTGACAGTCCTTGATCCTGCCAGACCGAAAAGGCTTTGTAGTGGAGACCAGGGACGAAGTTAGGATTGCCTTGGATTGGTAGATGGGGAGAGATGAAGGGAGATAGCTTGAGTGTTTTTCTGATTTCTCTCCAAGCTATAGCTGTGTCCCTTAGCAGGAGATTGTGTTGATAAGAGGGGGGGACAGTTTTCCATCTGCAGTGTAGAAGGGCCACCAGAGAGTGCGGGTGAGCCATTTCGAGTATTTCGAGGACATAATTAGAGTATTGGGATGATTGAGCTATCCAATCTAAGCTGGTCCTGAACAGACATGCTAAATTATACAATCTAATATGAGGTAGACCGATACCCCCGTCACTTCTAGGAAGGTGTAGTTTTTTAAAGGCTATCCGAGGTCTTTTGCCGTGCCAGATGAACTGTGAAATTTTGGTGTTGAGGAGTTTGATATCTTTATGTTTCAAAAGCAAGGGAATGGTTTGCAAAGGATAAAGCAGTCTGGAGAAGCTAATCATTTTGACAAGGTGACACCTTCCCAGGAGTGAGAGGGGGAGATCCATCCAGTTTGACAGTTCCTGATAGAGTTTTGTGAAGAGGGGGGGGGGGGGTAATTGAGGTGGTAGATGGAAGAGGGTAATTTCCCAATCTTTATACCTAGATAGGTGATGTGTGAAGATGCAACCTTAAACAGAGAGTGTTGAGTCCAGGGGCGTGTGGAGTGTGTCCCTATGGGGAGAATTTCGCTCTTGGAATAATTAATACGGAGGCCGGAGCACAGTCGAAACTCATCAAAGGTGGTTTTAATGGTCAATATGTCGTCACTGGCGTTGCCCGTGAATATGAGGACGTCGTCGGCGAATAGTGAGGTGCGAAGTTCCGTTTTGCCTATTTTGATGCCTCGTAAAGGGTCTATCTCGGAAAGGTATCTAGACAGAGGTTCTAAGGCTAGGTTGAACAGGAGGGGGAGAGAGGACAACCCTGTCTGGTCCCTTTATGGAGGCGGAAATCCTCTGAGAGGAGTCCAGCAGCAACAAGTCTAGCTGAGGGCGCTGTATACATGGCATTGATAAGGTGGCAGAAGGGGCCTGAGAATCCCATTTTAGACAAAGTAAGGGAAAGCCAGTCAAAACTTACATTGTCAAAGGCTTTTTCAGCGTCTAGCGTTATGATGGCATAATCTCCCTTGGGGTCTTGTTTGGCTCATTCAAGGGCCAGGAGAACCTTTCGTATGTTAAGGGTGGCTGTCCGCCCTTTCACGAATCCTGATTGGGCCAGGTGAATGAGGTCCGGGAGGATGACCGCTAGTCTGGAGGCCACAATCTTCAAGAGAATTTTGACATCCAGGTTGAGTAGTGAAATAGTAGTGTATGAGCCCGGTTCCAGAGGATCTTTGCCCTTTTTAGAAAGTAGCTTAATGATGGCCTGGTTGCCTGTCAGTAGATAGGGACCGCCCGCCCAGATGTTGGAATAGACCAAGTGGAGCATGGGCGCAGTTAAATTTTGGAGAGTTTTATAAAATTCACTTGTGAAGCCGTCCGGGCCAGGGGCTTTAGAGGGGCGGAGAGCATGTATAGTGCCTTCTATTTCATCGAGGGAGATAGGGGCATTCAGGGAATCTAGATGGGCAGTGGAGATAGTTGGTAGATTCATTTTTTCAAGGAAGGCTTGGGCTATTTTATGGTCAATGGGATCGGGTGCATATAGGGCTGTGTAATATTCCAGCATGGTTTTATTTATGCGAAGTGGGGTAGAGTGTGTAGTTCCCGAGCGGTCCCGCAGTGATGTGCGTCGGGCGGTAGGCGCCCTTACAGAGTCTGGATAGGAGTTTGCCAGCTTTATTACCATATTTATGAAGGGAGGCATCTAGATGAGATTTTTTTGTGAGTTCCAGGGTATCTGCCCAGGTGTCAAAAGCATTTTTAGCCGCCGACCACTCCGCCTTGTTAGCCGGTGAAGTCGAGGTGGCTAGATTGCGTTGTGCGAGGTGAAGTCTGTCGCTGGCCAGTTTGAATTTCGAAAGTGCGTTTCTTTTAAAGGAAGTGGCATATGAGATGATCCGACCCCTCAAGTAAGCTTTTCCAGCATCCCAGAGAAGGTTCGGGTCCCCTGCATGTGGAGCATTCGCGGAGGAAAACTCCGCCCATGCTCGTTCCATGTATGCGCGAAAATCAGCATTATTGTGGAGGAAGGATGGGAAGCGCCAGATATTAGGGTGGGGGGGAGGTCTAGTTTGTCTAGGGTAAGGAGTATTGGGGCATGATCTGAAATGGCTATGTCTCCGACCTCTGCGTCTGAGACAAGAGGAATGATATTATCGGTCCCAAAAAAATAGTCGATCCTAGTGAGGATCTTGTGAGGATTAGAGTAGAAGGTGAATTCTCTGTCTACCGGGTGTGTTAAGCGCCAGATGTCTGTAAGATGGAGGGGGTCCATGGTGGAGGCAAATAGGGTGGGAGCCGATGTAGCAGGCACTGGGGTGGATTGTTTTGGAGAGGACCTGTCGTCTGGGGGATGCATGAGGTCATTAAAATCTCCCCCAACTAGGTGAGGTAAGTGAGAGGTGTTGAGGAGCCAAGTGGAGAGCTGAGAGTAAAATGTCTTTGTGGGACTGTTGGGGGCGTATACATTGGAAATTACTAGTTCTTTTGTGCCAATTCTAACCCTGGAGGAGATGAAGCATCCTTGGTCGTCTGTATGTGTGGATAGAACAGTACATGGGAGGTTTTTGTTGAAAAGAAGGAGGACACCAGCCTTCCGTCCAACCGATTCTGACCCCAATACTGTTCCAACCCAGAGTCTCTGCATTCGACTGAAGTCAGATGCCGAAAGGTGGGATTCCTGAAGTAGTGCTATGTCCGCTTTTAGCCTTTTGAGATGGCGAAGGATCTTCATTCTCTTGTTAGGAGAACGGAGACCCCTCACATTCCATGAGATTACCTTAAGATATCGCGGATGATAAGGTGTAAAGGCCGCGATTTAGTAGCTGTAAGATTATAGGCTGGGATCAAGAGGTATAGTTTAGGCACGTTAGTGATGTGAGCATCTGTGTGTGGAGCCCTCGGGTAAGGAGTGTATGTTGATATGTGGAGTGGGGAGAGGGGGGATGAGGGGGGGTAGAAGATAAGAGAAAAAGGTAAAACAAAACAACAAATTAAAGTAAGCATCATAAAGAACTTCGCTTTTTTCCGCATGAGTTCGCTGTGCAAAGTAGCTCCCCATACATGACCCTTTATGGAAAAGGAAGACCAGTTATGCTGCCTGAGCGCCCCAGGGACCTCGATAGTGTGCGAGGGACCCCCGGAGTGTAGTTATGGCTGGGAGCCTGAAAAGTCACACAGCGGAGTCAAGGGGGGCAATTTAAATGCAAATGAACTTGTGTACAGTGCGGCCTGTACGCATGCGCGCACGCATTACCATCCTGGTGGGGGGAAAAAGAGAAAAAGGAATGGTTTCAGGCGTAACATACGAAACAATATATTAATAAAATAAAATAAAATGGAACGACACATGGATTCAGAGCCGTTGTGGGAAAGATCACTGGGTGATCACTCGGGTGTCAGTGCCTGGTCGTGGATTAATGGAGACCATGAGAATTAGATCTTGCATCTCCAACACCCGAGATGACAGAGAAAAAAAAAAAAGAAGATCATACGACCTGTAATGGCGAGGAAGGAAGTTCATGGCGGTGTAAGGAAGTTCATCAACGGGAGTTTTGGTAGCGCTGTTCTGGAGCAGAATGTCTAAAACGTTTTGGAGAGTCCTTGCGGGGGCTTCTCTGTTCCAAAGCTCGGGGACTGGAATTTGACTTGGAGGGCGTGTGAGGGTTTGCTTCACCCCTTAGGGAGCGGAGAAAAGATTCTGCTTCCACAGGATCCTGGAATGAAATTTGTTCCCCTTTAGGTGATTTGAGGCGTAAAGTTGCAGGAAATGCCAGGGTAAATTTTATGTGTTGCTTGAAGAGTTCAGAGCAGATCGGTTGAAAAGCTTTTCTTTTCTTGGTGACTTCAATCGAGTAGTCTGCAAAAATGAGGATTTTTACCCCGTCTATTTGGAGAGATGAGGACTGTCTGAATGTCTGTAGAATGAGGGATTTGTCGGCATAATTGAGGTACTTGGCAATAATGGGACGGGGTGTTTTGCGTTCGGAATTGAAGGACCCCATACGGTGTGCGTGTTCCACTGTGAACAGGCCTGAAAGGCCCAAAGCCTCCGGGATGCGTTTTGAGCAGAATTCTGCCATAGCTGCCGAGGGAAGCGATTCGGGGACGCCTACAAATCGCAGGTTGCTCCTTCTGGATCTATTTTCCAAATCTTCTAATTTTTGAATGATGTATTTATTTGTTTTGTCCTGCGACTGTTCTGTGGCCTGTGCTTGATAGAGTTCATCTTCAACCTCAGAGAGGCGGTGTTCCATCTCATTGAGTCTGGTGGAGTGTTCAGCAATTTGGGCTTTAATTTGTTGCATGCCTGAGTTGACTGCCTTTTCCACCGAGGCAGAGATCATGGGGGAGAGAAGAGCTGCTACAGCAGCAGCAATTCGGTGCGTGCTATCAGCAGCATCCCCGGGGGGTGGGGAGCTGGAAATGTCCCCTGGTGTGGCTGGCTGTGAAGATAGCAGAGAGGGACCCTGAGATGTATTGGCAGGGGGTGTGATGTTCTGCAGGGAGGGATGAGCGCTCACCTCCATGTCGGCCGCCTGTGATTCCTCCATGGCGTGGGAGTAGCCCGAAGCCGGGGCCTCGATTTGCGGCCTGCCCGGCGGCGCCGCTGCGGCCGCGAACGAGCGAGCGCCGTTTTTTTCCAGAAAACGGTCCATCTGAGTGAGGGGGAAGCCCAGGTGAAGAGGATGGCTACGAGGGGCCGCTCTGGCTGGCTTTATATGCCGTTTTTAGGGTCCTGATGCGGGAGCAGTGAGGAGGCGCAGTTACCTCATGCGGCGCCGGAACCGGAAGTAGATTATAGTTTTAATTTACTAATGGAAATTATTCCAGCCACTTAACATCTGGCTCTCTTACCAGCAGATACAAGTACTAATGTATTTGGCAGTTTCTAGAGCTGTTGCTTTGAATGAGCTTGTTAGATTTCTTTATGACAACCTCTGGCATAATAAATCAGTAATACATCAAATTACTTTTCAAACATTGACATTTTTGCATTCCAGTGAGACAGCAATGTTAAATAAGTTACTTTCTTTTATACTGTATGCGTCATATGCAGAGCCTTTGCAGTGAGAATCATTAAATTGGACGAGCGTGCTATTGCAGATTCACAAGGGATTATCGTCGTTTTCAGAAGTGAATATGAAAACTGATGCATTCCCACTGTCAATTATATTTTGTGATAGCATAGTTAGATACTTGTTTTGTCTTCTAACTTGAAAATACAATGAATGTAGTGTATATTAGTTTTGAGACCACGAAGATATGGATTCTCTTATTTGTTTTATAGAAATAACCTTTTCAATTAATTTCAAGTGAGCATAAAGTGAAAATAAAGGTCTTCTTTAAAAAGTATTGAGACATTATGGAGGGGTGGTAGAGGTATAAGAATGTGCAGAAATTTAAAAGTGAATTCAGAGGAAACATTTTTTTTTTTCGTTTTGGAAAGAGTAGGGTTAATTGTTAAAGCACTGACAGTTTTTTTTTTTTAGCTATTTGTGACTCCCCTGGGGAGATTTCCTTTAACCACTTGCTTGCTGGCCACTTAAACCCCCTTCCTGCCCAGGCCAATTTTCAGCTTTCAGCACTGTCACGCTTTGAATGACAATTGCGCGGTCGTGCGGCGTGGCTCCCAAACAAAATTGACGTCCTTTTTTTCCCACAAAAAGAGCTTTCTTTTGGTGGTATTTGATCATCTCTGCGGTTTTTATTTTTTGCGCTATAAACAAAAAAAGAGCGACAATTTTGAAAAAAACACAATATTTTTAACTTTTTGCTATAATAAATATCCCAATTTAAAAAAATAATATATCTTTTTTTCTCAGTTTAGGCCGATACGTATTCTTCCACATACCCCAGGGAACTGGACACCATTGATATTCCCCACTGGCATAAATTGGTCCATGGATCCTAAAAATTATTGCATCTGAGCCTGTTACCACTCAGATGCTTGCCCTAAATATGACCACCCGCTACACATCCCCCCCAGTTATTTGACACTGGGCCCCAGTGTCTGGAACCAATTTTTCCCTCTAAATCAGAGTCAGCATAAATCTAATCCAGAGACAAACTAACCAAAAAGAAGAGAAATGTGACAATTTAAAAAATATTCGTTTGTGCCTGAACCAAAAAGGGAAAGAAAAAAACAACAACAAAGAACATACACAGAGATAAACCATTCAATTGCATAACAATATAAACCTTTTCTTTGCCAAAGAGAAAATAATATATTTCCCCCCTCCCACATCACTGGCTAAGATCCGCCCCATTCTCAGCAGACTTGATTGACGTTCTCCTGCTGAGGGGAAAAGAACACATTATCTAACACAGTATGTGATTTGGAATGAACAGGCTCCCCCTAGAGGAAACCCCTTCCTTCCCAAAAATGAAGTGTGGTGTGTGTGACCATTGTTGCGCAACACCCCCACCTAGTGGCAGTGTCGCGATATAAAACTCTTTTTCTTGCTCAGGAACCATCTGTACTTTGGCCCTGACTCAACTACACCCCAAAGTCTCAGTGTTCTTGCGGTGGAGAAAGAAAGGGAGAAAAAAACAAAACTGCTCCCAATCCTTCCAAAAGTAGGCCTCCCTTTTCGGGTTACAGAGTCCCTGAGTTCCGGCAAAGGCACTCCGGAATGTTCAGCAACAAAACACAGGAGTCTATTCTCCTACAGATAGAACCTTGGGTGCGGCAGTATCAGGGGTTTAAAATATTTGTCGAAAGTCTCCATATGATATTCAACATCATCCCCTTCCTTTCGGCAAATAACTACCCTGTCCACGTGAATGTGCCGACCCAACATCCATGCAGCTTTACAGTCCTTGAATCTTTTTGAGGCTGTAAGAGAACAGGAAAGGTGTCTGCGGTCCTGAGGTACTTTAATGTGAGTCCAGATGAAATCATCGTACCACCGCTGCCTGCAGGCCTCCACTTCATACAAAAGTTCTTTTGGCAAGTACGGGTACTCCCACCCATACTCACTGGCGACCTTCTGGCCGAAAAGTCTCTGTAGCCGGGACAAAGGTGGCATTGTAGTGCGGTCTCCCTCACCAGGCAAGACAAGAGCATCCAGATGCCGAGGTGCTTTCACCACCTCAAGGTCAGGCATAGGGGCCCACAATGGCACTCGCTTCTCCACAGCAGCAAGCGTAGGTGACTCCGTGGGCAGAAGTGCAGGCAGGGGACCGGATCCCTCCTCAGGCACCGAGGCCTCCACCCGGGGTGTACTATCCCCAGTGAACATAGATGGGTCCCTTCTGACACGGGACGAGGACAGGGGGATTTTGTCCCAGCCCTTCCGTTCAAAAAGCTCATAAATTTCGGCGGCGTCTCCCGCATCGGAGACCGACTCCAGGTCGGAGGTGTCACATTCCTCTGCAGGCCTGTAACTCCATGTGGATGTGGAGTTACCCCCTCCGATGGGCTCCCCGACACCTCCAACTAAACACCAAGTCCCGCTCCCCGGCTTACCTCGGCCTATACTTGAGCAAGGATGTCTGGGACTTTTCCCTTGGGATCTATCCGGGCCAGGCAAGCGCTGGGGCGTAGCTCCATCATGGCCGCAGGAAGCCTTGACAAGACCGATCTTCCTCTTTGGCGGTGGGAGTAGGGACTCCGAGGTGACCGAAACAGCATCTTTGGATTTTTCTCTCTCCAAACTTTTACTCGCGACTTTCTCCAAAGTCTCTACAGTGCGCGTAGAGGTGGCTGTACAAGCTCTGACTTCTCCTTCAAGAGTGGTGGCGCCCATGATACAGTTGAGGTGGAAGGCCCGAGGCCTTTCTGTGGGTTGCTCCACCTCGAAAATGAACTCTTTACAGGCCTCGCATCGCCCGAACGGCTTCAGATGAACCACCAGTCCCGAACAGCCGGGACAAATCACACCGAGAGCCTCAACGTTCTTACATACGAATCGCCCCCGGAGCTTAAACCTGACCCCCGTATCCGTCAGCGAAGCAGATGGATACAGGGGTCACCTGAGCCTGTTACCACTCAGATGCTTCCCCTAAATATGACCACCCGCTACATATGGATGGGCTAGGGTAGTATATAGACAGGCTAGGGTAGTATATGGAATGGCTAGGGTAGTATATGGACAGGCTAGTGTAGTAAATAGACAGGCTAGGGTAGTGTAGCGGGGTCTCCGTTGAGGCCCCATGGACTACGTTACCCAGAACCCCGTTTGGCACCCAGGGTGCATTGGGCTGCCGCAGAGACTCATGGGTGGGGTATAAAAGGGTCAGCCCGGCCTCTTTGGACACTGCGCGGCTGGCAAGAGGACTTCCTGTGCGGACCTGCTGTGAGTGCAAGGCCTGAGGCCTGGGCCTTGCGCACTTCCAGAGAGCCTTCCACCTCGCTGCGGAGCCTGTGCGGCGACAGACATCTACCTGCTTGAGGGACGTCAGTGAACCGGAGATCAGGCGGTGGCAGATCCTGTGTGTGTGAACACAGCGGTGGGAGTCCCGGACTGGGATCGAGTCCAGAGGGGTGAGAGAGCACCTGCTCACAACCATACTTGAGTACTTTACTAGGCCTATAGACTGCCTTGGCCCATCGGGTGATATTTCCCTTTTCCTGTCAGGAGACTAGTTCGAGGACTGAGTCACATAGTCTCCGGGGAGTTGTTCCATTACCTTAGACCTTGTTGGATTACAAATATTGTTCCTGTATGTGCACCACCGATCATCTGGCATGCAAAGATTCCTTCTCTAGAGACTGAGTTTTAGCTAAGTCAGGCCTGACTGGGAGTTGATAGTACTGTTGGGCGCCATATTGCTAATGGGGACCCAAGCTATATGTTGGTGTGTGTTAGAACTAATTGCGCATTATCATTAACTACTGTTAGTATTACTGCAGGGCTCTGCATGTATGTGTTATATGTAATCTTAATTGTTAACCCCCTTTTATCTACAAGTAAACCTTTTACCTTTTCTCAAATCTGGTGTTGGAGTCCCTATATATATATTTTATCACTTGAAGAAAGGTATTGTGGGATTGTGTGTAAACTGTTATAGAGATATATAAGAAATACCACCCCTAGACTAGCTGTGCCAGAGAAGGGCTGAGTAGATTGCCGGGGGTTGGCTGTGCTGTGTACAGGGCCCAAAAGCAAACCAGCGGCTCCCTTAGTTTGGGGGTATCGCTACAGTAGGATATAATGATAATAATAATAATAAAAATTTATAAGATAATTTTCAATAATAAAAAGGTGACTTCTTAACATGTGGATAAAGTGCTTCTCCAAAATATATTATTGTATGATTCGTGCCACCTCTTCCATCACCGGGTGTAATGCCTGCTCACCTCAGGAAGTGACCCCCTTGGGTCTAATGGAGCTCACAAACATTAATTTCAAAGCATTGTCCAGTTTGGAGTGTGCTGCTATTTAGCATATAGGCATTCTCAGTGTCCTTCAATGTATACCCTTCTGATCGCCAGAGTTACTCAGGAAAAAAGGAAAAATAACTTTAATTGCGCATAATTGTAAATAAATTGTGGGTTAAAAACATGCACCAACTTCCCTGAGGAGTCGGTGACGTCACTTCTGGTGTCTCGGGCACCCAGTTGTAGCAGTGAGGAGGAGAGCTGTTTCCCTCTCTCTCTCTGGTTTGCCTTACAATATTTCATGCAATATGCAAGATGTTTATCATGTGAGTGGGAAGTTGGTGCATGTTTTTAACCCACAATTTATTTATTTTTCCTGAGTAACTCTGGAGATTAGAAGGGTATACAGTGGAACCTCGGATTGCGAGTAACGCGGTTAACGAGCATTTCACAATACGGGCACTGTATTTTGAAAAATCCTAACTCGGTTTGCGAGTGTTGTCTCGCAAAACGAGCAGCATTAAGGCCAAAGCGGTATGCAGTATCGCGTTTGGCCTGAGGTGGGGGAGGCGCCGATCGTAGCCGAGGCTCTCCGGCACCCCCCGCCTCTGGCCGCATGCGGTATTGCATGCCATTGAAGTCAATGCGGAACAAATTATTTTTATTTCCATTGACTTCAATGGGGAAACTGACTTTGATATGTGAGTACTTTGGATTACGAGCATTCTCCTGGAACGGATTATGCTCGTAATCCAAGGTTCCACTGTACATTGAAGGACACAGTGAATGCCTAGATGCTAAATAGCAGCACCCTCCAAATTGGACCGTCCTTTGAAATTAATGTTTGTTAGAGAGGTTATTGATAGAGTGAACTCACAAAGCCTCATGGAAAGAATGCTAGCACATAAGGAAGGCAGGACACATATTTACCATATGTTTTGGGACAGTTGGTTAACTATCCAAGATAACCTCTAGTGTTGAGACTGATGATACTTACAACACTCGCTTATTGAAAAATATAGTGCTTCTAAGGTGCTGTAGCAGCCACAGTGCAAAGGGATTGGTGGTTAGCAATATGATGACTTATTTTGTTTGATGATAAGACTTATGCCCTGTACACACGATCGGTGTGTGGGCCCCATCGGACTTTTTTCCATTGATGTAAAAAAATAGAACTTGTTTTAAATTTTTCTGATGGAAAAAAAAAACTATAGGAAATTCCGATCGTCTGTGTGGAACTCCAACTGAGAAAAAACCCACGCATGCTCAGAATCAAGTCGACGCATGCTCAGAAGTATTGAACTTAATTTTTCTCGGCTCGTCTGAGTGTTTTATGTCACCGCGTTTTGAACGGTCAAAACTTTGTCTGATGGTGTGTATGCAAGACTGAAGGAAGTCAGCTTCATCGGAATTCCGATGGAGAATTCCATCGGATTTTATTCCATCGGAAATCCGAACGTGTGTACATGGCATAAGTCTCTACAAGTTGAATCTCACCTAGTACACACTAAGAAATGTTAGAGTTAGCATTACTTGGTTTCAGAACTACCTTATTGGTTATATTGTATTGTCTACTTATGATGACCACCTTCCGGGTCATAAAAGCAGTTCCCAAGATTGGAACTGACAAGCCTGATCACAGTATGCTCCCAAACGGGGTCACAGGCTTCTCTTTCAAATATCAAAGAACCAACCTGTCTTATTGGGAACACTGACATAACTTATGGACTCAACTGATGTTGTAACAAGCCAAGGATACTTTACTTTTTCTTTTTGCTCCATGTACTCTGTATTATTTTATGTACAACTACTTTGTATACACCTACTTTGTATGTCTTGTATACCATGAAAATTTTATAAAAACGTCAAAGTTAAAAAAAAGAAAGAAATGAATGTTTGTGCGCTCCATTAGACCCAAGGGAGTTGCTTCCTGAAGTGAGCGGGCATTACACCTGGTGATGGAAGAGGTGGCACGAATCACATAATAATATATTTCGGCGAAGCACTTTACCCACACGTTCACTCCCCCCCCCTTAATTCAGAAACAATTACATTTAATAACTCATAGTTACAGTTTGAAATTAAAGAGACTCTGTTTTGTATTTATTTTTCTCCTGGGCAAAGTAAACCACTACTTAGATTTATTTAATTTGATTTTAATTTTATGTTTTTTTTTTTCTCACTCTTAGTGAAATATTCTTCCATGCTTCGAAATCAGATATTATTTCGGTACCCAAACCTTTTGAAACATTAAAATTAACATATTTCGGTACTTGTACCATCAGCTTGTTTGTTATAGCTTCTTCTTTGTAAATGTATTATATTTTATTTTCTGTTTGCTTATATTACTTTGTAATTTCTTGGAAAATAATAAGAATTACATAAAAAAGAAAGAAACAAAAAGCATATATGGTAGAGGATTAGAAATGTATCTCAATCAAAATAGATACTCAGAGTTTTAATATAGTCCTCAGCTAAATGTGTAAAAAAAAAAAAAAAAGGCATTTTTATAATATGGTATATCTGAAGATTTTTCTGTGTATATCTGAAGATTCTAATATTAATATTATAAGGAAAACGCATATATGAACATATACTGTATATATATATATATATATATTAGGGCTGTTACTGATTACAATTTTCGTGTTTGATTAATCGTTTTTTTTTTAATCGATTAATCGACTAATTTCGATTAATTATAATGCACATACAGATCCAACTACTTTTAGCTGATCTCCTTGCAGGCCGATTCCCAGTGCAGCTGCCAACCACTGGAAAAATGGATAGCTGGATACAAAAAACACACAAAGGCAGCGCTCGATGGGAATAGCATTAAAACTTATAGTCTTCAAGTAGATAACAAAACAAATATTGCACTGGAGATAAAATTAATGTAGCTACATAAACTGTAAAAATGGTGCGAGTAATACCAAACGGTAGCAAAAGCAGTCATAAAAACATGTAGCCAAGTATGATACTGGTATAAAAATGTGTACAACGATACCACTGCTGAATCCAGATGAGAAGGGGCTAACATCCGTCTGCATGTAGATGTCCCGTGAAGGGAACTATCACAACTCCCAGTGGATGGCTGTAGAATCCCAGGTTGATAGAGGGAAGTGTAACAGCCCTTGCGTGTGGCAGATAGTAAGGTCCCGCCGGCATGCAGATATGAAGGCACAGCAAAGGAGCCCTTCAGATGGACACAGCAAGCCCCGCCGGTGTCTGTGACATCACTGGATCTCCCTGAAGACCCGGAAGCCGGGGTAGAGGTGAGTACTGATCAAAAGAATTTTAATCGATCAAAAGAATTTTGATCGATCAAAACAATTAATCGATTAATCGAGGAATTAATAGTTAATTTCCACAGCCCTAATATATATATATATATATATATATATATATATATATATATATATATATCTATATCTACCATATCCTGAATGGTACCTGGATAAATATGTGGGAGAGAGTATAAATATTACATGATAGTATTAATCTCAATCTCCTCAATTTGGCCAGCTGAAGCAAGGGTATCCAACACGTAAATCCAATGCAAAAAGGGAAAGTGGCAGACACAGTGAAGATTTTCAACTTGTCTTCCTATTCCCTTACCCAACAGGATGTAACACTTCTCAGTTTGGGTCTTAACCACTTCCCGCCCGAGCTATACCTAAAAGATGCCTACAGCGTGAGCTCACATTGCCGGGGGGGCGTCCATGGATGTCCTCCCATAATCGCGCATCCTGTGTGCCCCCTGCGGCACGCATTGACACGTATCTGTGATTGCTGTGTCCTTGGGATTATTGTGCCCTCTTCAGCCAGTATCTTGCTCTCGTCTTCCCTGCTGCCATACATATGGTGCTTCCACTCGTTATGGACCATTGGTTTGTTCCTCGTCTATTGGAAAAAGAAAATATAGGGGACTTTGGACTTTGTAGGCACAGAATGACAAAAATCATAGATAGAAAAATATAACAAATTTATTAGAATACAAAATATAACATTAGATGAGATAAAAAACCTCTAAAAATGAATTAGCAATTATGTGTGAGGACAATACAGTTGCAACCACTGGAGAACCGCCAGAAAGGCATCAGAGCCTGTGGGAGAAATATCCTCTCCAAAAAACGTAGGGTCCTGAAAGGTGGCTAGATCCCGACAGTGAAGGATGTAATTGTTGCAAACGATAAGATCCAGAGCTTTGACATGTTTCACGTGAGGGCACGCTTCTTCAAAAAGCACAACATAAAAAAACTAATAAAGGAAGATACAATATATTAGAAATATCATAGATATATAGTACAGTAAATTAATATAAAGAAAAAAGAGACAATAAGCCAGATATGTATACATTTTTTGGATCCAATAACAGAGTCAGTGTCATGGAGAATAACAGAGGAACATGATAACGTGCTCCAAAAACAGGACAAACAAGCTATGGGGGCGTGGGAAACCGTTAAAAGATGTTAAAATTAGTTACTCAGTAGGGTTATAGTAATTATATAGTTGTACTAGATAATGAAATATATTTTATTTAACCTAAAAGGGGTTTAGCATATATATATATATTTGTCATGTATTTTATATACAGAAGATCTAAAAATTAGATGGTAGTACATATAAAGTATAGAAGTAAATATATGTAAATATATACTCACAAACAACGAGGTATTTAGACTTGAATAACGATTGATAAAATCAGTTAGGCCATCCCCCGGAAGGGGGGGGGGAAACCCTATGCTAGGAAAGGAGGGGGAGGGAAAGGAGTTGACACTAAAATTAATCTCCCGATCAGAACCGATGCCAGGCTAGCCAGTAATGAGAGATGAAGTCAGGTGAATAATCAGCTATAACAAAAAACAAATTATATAAACAGAAAAGTAATATAATAGACCAAGGGTAACAAACTCAACAATAGAGTACTCACCCTGGTTAACTTATGTTAGGCTTAAGAAAGTTACATAATATGCCGGATTGGCCTCCAGAGAATAGCCAAAATCGTAATTCACTAAGGAGTATTAATATTAGAATAATAATCAATAGGAAAAGTGGTCCGTTAACAACAAATTAGCAGTCTTAGCTTGCACACCAAAACAAGCCCGCTAGTAGAAAAAAGAAAAAGGGGGGAGGAAAGAAAAGAAAAAATATCATCAAAGTTAGATATAATAAAAAAGTTTAATGTAATAACTATAGACTCATAACCGCACCAGGGCAGGTAAAGTGAGCTATATCCTTACCATATAGCCAACAAATGAAAGCCATCCAAAATGTTATTAGATGCAGTCTGTATGTAGCTCAGACAAAGGCTACAAACCAGGAGGTATTAAGAAGTGGCAAGCAGGCTCTGTAGGAAACACTGAGGATTAGCTAGCAGGAAGTGTTTAAGCATCAAGAGTTATATAGTGTAAGCCTAAAAAACCTAGAGTAACGGCGCGGCCGGCAGCAGAGCGACAGGGAGATTGTAATTGTGTGTAAATTGACTAACACGCCAAGATCAGCGTGCTAATGTAGCTACGTCCCATCGCTTATGTAAATCAACCTGGCAGATGCCGGGATGACGTCACACGCGTTGGCCGAAAGCACCGAGTCCTGCGCGAGCCGCTGAGAGATGGAATAACAGCAGAGCGGGCCCTGTGCAGGCGTGGTGTGTACAATCAACACTCTGGAGCTGGGGAATTTGCTCTCGAGTGATTGAATGGAAACGTCATCGACCCCGGGAAAGGGGACAGGAAGGGGAGGAGGGGGGGTAATGATGACGCTGGGCGGCCGCATAGCTTGTATATAGTCCGAGAGGAGCACATAAACCATGTCATCAATAACTAAGACCGGACCCAAAACCTAAAACACAAATAGTACAATAGAAAAGAAGTAGGTTGTTAATTGTTTAACAAAGAAAACACATAATTCTCGGAATATATGGCCATATAAACAGCCATATAGTGGATGCACCGTAACAGACGGGCATACCAGTAAATGTAAATCTGCAGTACGGTCAAAACCATATAAAGTAATGCAGACGAACGTATACAAAAGTCTATAGTAAATTAAATACATCCCATGAATTTTTTCACAGATGGACTACTGGAGAACAAAGAGTAGGGCATATGGATAGAAAACAGGAATAAAAAACAGGAATAAATGTTCGATTGGTCTAATTGACAGTTACGAAGAAAATGGGGAAGGGGTGGGGAGGGAGGGGGGAGGGGATAGAGAACCTTAAAGAGGAACTGTCATGGATATGCATTAATGTCTGTCTGCCATCTTACCTTTCCTCCTCATGTGTTCATCTTAGAGGCCAGAACCCTTTCACCTGGCTTCCTTTATAATCTCCTCCCAGCATGACTCCACCCCAGGCCCTATAACAGAACACTATATTAACCTGTGCACTGCAAACCTGCTTTGCTGATCAACGTGTTTGTTAGGCATTGTGTGTTTGGGTTCCTGCCTGCCGTGTGCTACGTCTGTCTCTCTGTTACGTATTGGCTTGTCCCCGACTATCCCTGTCTGCTCGTGACCCTTGATTTTCGGCTTGTCTTTCGTTATCCTTGTCTGCTTGTGGCCCTTGACCTTCAGCTTGTTATTCGTTACTCTTATATCTTGTGCTGCTGCTTCCCCTCTTGTCCCCTTATCCTACGGGGCGTGAGCTAGGAGACTCTAGGGGCCGCGACCTGGACCCAGCCTGCAGCAGTCAGCCATAGGGTTCACTACCTTGCGGTGCACTCCTGTCCCCCTACGGTGTGCATCTGTCACCTGGCCGTAGATGACCTGACAGGAACAGAAGAATAATATTATAAAATTATAAAAAAGATTTGTATGAATGGGCTTCATTAATGCCAGGGGCACATAGAGCATTTAGACGTTCTATCCAGAGAATTTCTGTACGGAGTATCTGTTTGTCCCAGTTTCCTCCTCGAGGATCACGGGGGATAACTGCAAGAGCAATGAAAGATATTAATGAGGTGTCAAACCTATTGTATAGATCTAAATGTCTGCTAACAGAGGTTACCATTTTACCTCCTGCTGAATAGTACACATGGTCTTTGATACGCACGTGAAATTGGCAAATAGTTTTACCCACGTAGAAAGCCTTGCACTGACAAGACATTAGATACACTATACCTTGAGTCTCACAATTGGCATGAAAGTTGGGTATAAAGATTTCGCCATTGGGGAGTGTAAAGCTCGTGCCATTGTTGATCCATGGGCAAAATGCACACCTGCCAGATTTTGTGATGCCATTAGGGAGGTCATTGGAGTTAGATGAAGGTGAATAGTGGCTAGATGTGAACTTATCGCGTAGCGAACGTGACCTTCTGAATGTAATATCTGGTTTAGGGTTAATGTACTTAGCAAGGATAGGATCCTCTGTAAACAGTGACCAGTTATTAGTTAATACATTACGTAGCTCGTGATGTTGACTAGAGTATTGAGTAATAAATCTTACTACCTGGTTTACATTGTTGGTTTTAGTCTTGCAAAGTAAAGAATTACGCGACTGACGTAAGGCCTTATTATATGCTTTTCGTAAGAGAGATTTTGTGTAGCCACGTGCTCTAAGGCGATCACGTAATAGGTTTGCCTGTATTTTAAAGTCATTTGTGTGTGTACAGTTGCAGCGTAATCTTAAATATTGTGCGCATGCTCGACGTAGTCGATGACGTCACCGCGTACGCTCCTTTCAAAGAACCGCGGGTTCTTTGAAACGAGCGTGTGTACACTCGGCCGGGACAAGTTTCTTGTCCAAGAATCTCGTCGAAAAAAACGACATGTTTTTTTCAACGAGAATCTCGGCCGTGTGTACGAGGCCCAAGTCTCAAAACATCAAGTTCATCGGAGGAAAATGCATAGGGTGTTACATTTATAACATCCAAACTAGGTGTTAAGAGGGTGGAAGGGAGTTGGGGAGTAACTGAAAATTAGACATAGGAGTTGGAGTCTGTGAGATATGCACATCCAGAGTGCTTTGGCGTCGACATTGTTGTAATTGAGTCAACGTTTGTGCATTCTCAAATGAGGGATTAACTCTGGGAATCGGTGTGTTAGGTTCCCCTACGGTAAGACTATCCACTGAGGCCGAAATGGCATTAAAGCCTTGTGTTTGAGAGCTAAGTATTTGGATAGCTTGGAGTGCAGTATCACCCAAATATCTAGTTTGTGGAGGACCACCTCCCACATTGGATAAAGAATTGGCCTGTGTTGCATTATGTTGCTGTATCTGGGGGGGGGGGGGCGTTTTTTAGAAACATAGGGTGTATGAGACCCACCACCAAGATCCCGCTTACGTGTTCCAGAGTTGGCAGAAGAGTGCATAACTTTACCACGTCTAGAGGAAGGCTGGAAATACTATCTTGCATGCAGCCAGTGCCCACCCTGAAAGTCTTATTCGGAGCATACCGTATGCACAATATTTAAGATTACGCCGCAACTGTACACACACAAATGACTTTAAAATACAGGCAAACCTTTTACGTGATCGCCTTAGAGCACGTGGCTACACAAAATCTCTCTTACGAAAAGCATATAATAAGGCCTTACGTCAGTCGCGTAATTCTTTACTTTACAAGACTAAAACCAACAATGTAAACCAGGTAGTAAGATTTATTACTCAATACTCTAGTCAACATCACGAGCTACGTAATGTATTAACTAATTACTGGTCACTGTTGAGAGAGGATCCTATCCTTGCTAAGTACATTAACCCTAAACCAGATATTACATTCAGAAGGTCACGTTCGCTACGCGATAAGTTGACATCTAGCCACTATTCGCCTTCATCTAACTCCAATGACCTCCCTAATGGCATCACAAAATGTGGCAGGTGTGCATTTTGCCTATGGATCAACAATGGCACGAGCTTTACACTCCCCAATGGCGAAATCTTTATACCCAACTTTCATGCCAACTGTGAGACTCAAGGTATAGTGTATCTAATGTCTTGTCAGTGCAAGGCTTTCTACGTGGGTAAAACTATTCGCCAATTTCGCGCGCGTATCAAAGACCATGTGTACTATTCAGCAGGAGGTAAAATGGTAACCTCTGTTAGCAGACATTTAGATCTATACCATAGGTTTGACACCTTATTAATATCTTTCATTGCTCTTGCAGTTATCTCCCGTGATCCTCGAGGAGGAAACTGGGACAAACAGATACTCCATAAAGAAACTCTCTGGATAGAACATCTAAATGCTCTATGTGCCCCTGGCATTAATGAAGCCCATTCGTACAAATCTTTTTTATAATTTTATAATATTATTCTTCTGTTCCTCCTTAAGGTTCTCTATCCCCTCCCCCACCCCTTCCCCATTTTCTTCGTAACTGTCAATTAGACCAATCGAACATTTATTCTTGTTTTTTATTCCTGTTTTCTATCCATATGCCCTACTCTTTGTTCTCCAGTAGTTCATCTGTGAAAAAATTAATGGGATGTATTTAATTTACTATAGACTTTTGTATACGTTCGTTTGCATTACTTTATATGGTTTTGACCGTACTGCAGATTTACATTTACTGGTATGCCCGTCTGTTACGGTGCATCCACTATATGGCTGTTTATATGGCCATATATTCCGAGAATTATGTGTTTTCTTTGTTAAACAATTAATAACCTACTTCTTTTCTATTGTACTATTTGTGTTTTAGGTTTTGGGTCCGGTCTTAGTTATTGATGTCATTTTTTCTGACGATGGACATGGTTTATGTGCTCCTCTCGGACTATATACAAGCTATGCGGCCGCCCAGCGTCATCATTACCCCCCTCCTCCCCTTCCCCGGGGTCGATGACGTTTCCATTCAATCACTCGAGAGCAAATCCCCCAGCTCCAGAGTGTTGATTGTACACACCACGCCTGTGCAGGGCCCGCTCTGCTGTTATTCCATCTCTCAGCGGCTCGCGCAGGACTCTGTGCTTTCGGCCGACGCGTGTGACGTCATCCCGGCATCTGCCGGGTTGATTTACATACGCGATGGGACGTGGCTACATAAGCACGCTGATCTTGACGTGTTAGTCAATTTACACACAATTACAATCTCCCTGTCGCTCTGCTGCTGGCCGCGCCGTTACTCTAGGTTTTTTAGGCTTACACTATATAACTCTTGATGCTTAAACACTTTCTGCTAGCTAAACCTCAGTGTTTCCTACAGAGCCTGCTTGCCACTTCTTAATACCTCCCTGGTTTGTAGCCTTTGTCTGAGCTACATACAGAGTGCATCTAATAACATTTTGGATGGCTTTCATTTGTTGGCTATATGGTAAGGATATAGCTCACTTTACCTGCCCTGGTGCGGTTATGAGTCTATAGTTATTACATTAAACTTTTTTATTATATCTAACTTTGATGATATTTTTTATTTTCTTCCCTCCCCCCTTTTTCTTTTTTCTACTAGCGAGCTTGTTTTGGTGTGCAAGCTAAGACTGCTAATTTGTTGTTAACGGATCACTTTTCCTATTGATTATTATTCTAAAGTCAATACTCCTTAGTGAATTACGATTTTGGCTATTCTCTGGAGGCCAATCCGGCATATTATGTAACTTTCTTAAGCCTAACATAAGTTAACCGGGGTGAGTAATCTATTGTTGAGTTTGTTACCCTTGGTCTATTATATTACTGGTCAAATTGGAGATAGGGTTGCCCCTGGGATAGTGCGGACCGGTGCAATATAAAGAACTGACCAGAAACTTTATTTAAAAAAAGTAGAAAGGATTTTATTATAATAGGTCATAAAAGGTTTGTCAATGAAACAAATATTTTCAGTAACACATTGAAATAATTACAATAGAAATAGAGATATATTTGTGAATATCACATTGGAAGCCAATATACATTACATATGCATCCCTATGAGCTGATACTGTACATCAGTATAAAGGGATACAAGTAAATACCGACATGTTTCGGATATACTCAGCGATTTAATACAGAGCTAAGTACGTTCCTTCTTCAAGGTAGGTATAAGGGCTGAGCAATGTATTTGAGTTTAAATCTGTGATTCAAGGAGAAAAACAATATGTAAGAGTACAATATTTGGTTTTGCAAAGACATTGCGTGTTTAGACATAATGCATGGTGTGCAGATAAGCATTTGAGCAAAAATTGTACCCAACAAATTATAAATTGTAATTGATGTGTGAGATAAAGAGATGTAAAGAAAGATATGACTTACGTATCACAAAAATCTTTTTCTGACAAAACACAAGTGTAGAGTTGGATGTCTTTGGGTGAGCTCCATGGAATTTGGAAATTTCCAGTCCAATAGATGATAATGAATAATATGTTTAATAATAAACAATTAAGGGCTTATATATGCTTCAAAAAGAAGCAAAGAGAAAGAAATATATATGCGTCAACAAGCCCATCAAGTTGTTTAGACGGACATAGGGAGCAAATATATATGTTGGACCTGGGAATGTTCCATTGAAACACCAAACTAATTATATAGTAATGTCCTTGTTCCAATACACCATGCACAGCGCGTCAAGGCTCACAGGGATGGGTCAGTAAACATCGGAGACTGCCCTGAAAGGCAAGAGATGGAATCAATTCTCATAAAGATAGATTGTTTATAAAGAAATAATTTTATATATATGGCAATAAATGTGGTTTCCCAAAGTTTGCTTAAGTAAGCAATGAGTATAATCTTACCTATGATGGTGTCACGGTGCCAGGTGGATCTCATCTCTACAGCGAGATCTAGTACACTTGTTGCTGACATTTAAATAGGTCAGATGACCAAACAATGGGTGTAGGCACCTGAATTGAAAAGCCGGGAAAAAAACGAGGGAACCAACAAGGTAGAGGGAAATCCTCCCAGTTGACGTCTCAAATTCGGCCCCTCATAAACCACTTCAACGAACGTTTTGCAGCCTTGTTTATTCCCGATCAAGTTTTCTGCATTGATGAGTCCCTGATTACATTTTCTGGCCGCTTGTCTTTCAAGCAGTACCTTCCCAGCAAGCGTGCCAGATACAGGGTCAAGCTCTATAAGTTCTGTGACAGGGCAACAGGCTATGTATGGAGCTTTATGGTTTATGAGGGAAAAGATAGTCAGGTTGAGCCGGTCAACTGCCCAGATTACATAGGGAGCACTGGCAAAATAGTGTGGAACTTAGTGTCACCCTTATTCGGAAAGGGGTACCACTTGTATGTGGACAATCATTACACGAGCGTGCCACTGTTTAGTCACTTGTTTGATCATCAGATTGGAGCATGTGGCACCTTGCGACCTAATCGCCAGGGCTTTCACCAGAGGCTTGTAGATTCCCGTCTTAGGCTGGGGGAGAGAGCCTGCTTGATGTGTAATAACTTGCTCGCTATGAAGTGGAGGGATAATAAGAATGTTTTCCTTCTTACCTCCCTTCATGCATACACGACAATCCAAATTCGTACGGCGACTGGTGTTGTGGAGAAACCCCTCTGTGTCCACGAATATAACAAAAATATGGGAGGGGTGGACCTCAACGACCAGTTGTTGGCGCCGTATCTAATTGACCGTAAGGCGAGACACTGGTACAAAAAAGTGTCTCTATCCTTATTCCAATTGGCTTTGCTAAACGCTCATGTGCTATACAGAGCTTCAGGCGGGACGTTATCTCTCCTCAAATTCCAGGATGAGATAGTCACAGAACTCCAGGCGGTTCTGCACCTCACCATCCCCAACCAAATGCAGTAAGCCGGCTGCATGAGAGGCATTATCCGTATGTCCTCGAGAGTACCCCTACCCAACGAGCCCCCCAAAAAAGATGTTGTGTCTGTAGCAAGCGCGGATTTAGGCGTGACACCCGGTATTTTTGTCCACGCTGTCCTGACAATCCTGGTCTTTGCATTGGTAAATGTTTTGAACGCTTCCTCTCAAAAGTGAAGTTTTAGCGTAGGGTACAGCATTTCACAGACTAGGACACACTTACACAGGGTCTCCCAATATGCCATCGCATTTTGAGAGACCCGAACCATTACAGTTGTTAAAGTTACAAAAAAAAGTGTAAAAAATAAAAAAACGTAAAAACAAAAACACACAAAAAAATATATAAAATAAAAAAAACAAAAATGCCGCGTACATACGGTCGAAATTCCGACGAAGGCTTGCCCATGGAAAAGTCTGACCGTGTGTACGCGGCATAACTTTTTTGCGGGAGGATGCCCCCATGCTTCGGCATATATAAATGGTGCATGTATGCCCATTAGGGATGAGCTTCGTGTTCGAGTCGAACATACGTTCGACTCGAACATCGGCTGTTCGATCGTTCGACGAAGATCGAACGATTTGGGCCGTTCGCGCCAAATTCGAGTGACGCGAACGGCCCACAATGCACTACGCCATCGCAGTGTCATCCAGGCGCTGTGATTGGCCAAGCATGCACTGTGACCCCGCATGCTTGGCCAATCACAGCGCCGGCAGCGAGGAGAGCAATGATTGGCCACAGGCAGGATGCCTGTGGCCAATTATTGCTGAGGGTGTTTAGTACACGCCCCACACTATAAAAGGCCGCCAGCACGGCGGCCTAGTGTAGTGTGTTCCGGAGCAGGGATAGAGCAGCATAGGCAGGGACAGTGACTTTTATTTCTTTCTTGCTTAACCTGGATTCCTTTAGTTTAGGGAAAGAGAAGGATAGGTAGGGAGAGTGTCAGTGTTTTGTGCTTGTGCTATATTGTGCTTAAAAAAAACATTTTTTCTAGGGACAGAAAACTGTAGGTAGGGAGAGTGTCAGTTTCTTTCACTGTCAAAGTCCTTGTTTCCAGGGACCTGGAAGGACAGTGAGTGAATTCTCCTTGTGCTAAATTGTGCTTAAAAAAAACATTTTTTCTAGGGACAGAAAACTGTAGGTAGGGAGAGTGTCAGTTTCTTTCACTGTCAAAGTCCTTGTTTCCAGGGACCTGGAAGGACAGTGAGTGAATTCTCCTTGTGCTAAATTGTGCTTAAAAAAAACATTTTTTCTAGGGACAGAAAACTGTAGGTAGGGAGAGTGTCAGTTTCTTTCACTGTCAAAGTCCTTGTTTCCAGGGACCTGGAAGGACAGTGAGTGAATTCTCCTTGTGCTAAATTGTGCTTAAAAAAAACATTTTTTCTAGGGACAGAAAACTGTAGGTAGGGAGAGTGTCAGTTTCTTTCACTGTCAAAGTCCTTGTTTCCAGGGACCTGGAAGGACAGTGAGTGAATTCTCCTTGTGCTAAATTGTGCTTAAAAAAAACATTTTTTCTAGGGACAGAAAACTGTAGGTAGGGAGAGTGTCAGTTTCTTTCACTGTAAAAGTCCTTGTTTCCAGGGACCTGGAAGGACAGTGAGTGAATTCTCCTTGTGCTAAATTGTGCTTAAAAAAAAACATTTTTTCTAGGGACAGAAAACTGTAGGTAGGGAGAGTGTCAGTTTCTTTCACTGTCAAAGTCCTTGTTTCCAGGGACCTGGAAGGACAGTGAGTGAATTCTCCTTGTGCTAAATTGTGCTTAAAAAAACATTTTTTCTAGGGACAGAAAACTGTAGGTAGGGAGAGTGTCAGTTTCTTTCACTGTCAAAGTCCTTGTTTCCAGGGACCTGGAAGGACAGTGAGTGAATTCTCCTTGTGCTAAATTGTGCTTAAAAAAAACATTTTTTCTAGGGACAGAAAACTGTAGGTAGGGGGAGAGTCAGTTTCTTTCACTGTGAAAGTCCTTGTTTCCAGGGACCTGGAAGGACAGTGAGTGAATTCTCCTTGTGCTAAATTGTGCTTAAAAAAAACATTTTTTCTAGGGACAGAAAACTGTAGGTAGGGAGAGTGTCAGTTTCTTTCACTGTCAAAGTCCTTGTTTCCAGGGACCTGGAAGGACACCTGAAGGTAGCCCTTATTGCTTTTTTCCCATCTCCCTGCAGGCCATCTATTAGAATGTCTGGAAGGCAAACAAGGAGAGGCAGACAGTCAGGAGGCAATAAAAGAGGGCAAGCAGGCTCTGTGTCTGGGGGCAACAGTGCTGGTCGTGGACGCGGTGCATTGTCATCAGCACATGGCCATGGGACACGCTTGTCCTTCTTTTCGGCAGCTGGACATGTTGAGCCACATCATGCCGAAGACTTGGTAGAGTGGATGACCAAGCCCTCCTCCTCCTCCTCATCCTCTCTCACCCAGGCTCAGGGTACTGGAAAAGCAGCTGCCAAAGCGTCCTCTTCCCTGGTATCAATGTCAGACTCATCATCAGTCACTCCTTCCCTAGACCCACCATGTCCTCCTCCTGAGGAGTCCCCCGAACTGTTTCAGCACAGTGTTGGGTACATGCTCCAGGAGGATGCCCAGCGTTTCGAAGGGTCTGATGATGAAACCCAGCTAGAGGAAGGCAGTAGCGTGAGAGCAGACAGAGGGGATGCTCAAGAAGGACACCAATCTGGCAGTCATGTTCCAGCAGCTGCAGCATACTGCCAGATTGGCTCCAGTGATGAGGAGGGAGGTGATGATGAGGTCACTGACTCCACGTGGGTGCCTAATAGGAGAGAGGAGGAGGAGGAGGATGAGGAGGAGGCACATCTCCAACGAGGCAGGATGCCCTTTGGTGGCCAGCGTAAGGGCAGTACACCGACGGAATCACACCGCAGAGCTCCGCCTGTGCAGGGCGCTGCCTCTGTCCGTCATTCAAAAAGTTCTTTGGTGTGGGCCTTTTTTGAGGCTAGTGCATCAGATCGCACAGCTGCTGTTTGCAACATATGTCTCAAGCGTATATCGCGTGGCCAAAACATCAGCCGCTTGGGTACCACATGCCTGACCAGACATATGTTGACCTGCCATGCAGCTCGTTGGCAAGCCTACCTCAAAGACCCACACCAAAGAACAAAGCGGACCTCTCCTTGCACCGCATCAGCTGGGATCTCCAACCCCACTATAACTTCAGTCCTCTCTGAAACATGCACTGAGAGGAATGAAGGTGTAGAATTAGGTGTGTCACAGCCAAGTACTTGCGGCCACTCTGCTAGCAGTACACCGACGTCCGATTCTAGCAGGCAAATTTCCCTGCCCCAGCTGCTGGACCGTCGAAAGAAGTTCACTCCCAGCCATCCACATGCCCAGCGGTTGAATGCTAGCTTGGCTAAATTGCTAGCGCTTCAACTGCTGCCTTTTCAGTTGGTAGACTCGGCCCCCTTCCGTGAGTTTGTGCAATGTGCGGTTCCTCAGTGGCAGGTTCCCAAACGCCACTTTTTCTCACGGAAGGCTATTCCGGCTCTCTACCGGCATGTGGAAGGCAATGTCTTGGCCTCGCTGGACAGGGCGGTCAGCGGTAAGGTGCATATTACCGCTGACTCATGGTCCAGCAGGCATGGACAGGGACGTTACCTTTCTTTCACGGCCCATTGGGTCACTCTTTTGGCAGCTGGGAAGGATGCAGGACAAGGTGCAGTAGTGTTGGAGGTTGTCCCACCGCCACGCCTCCAAAATGCTACTACTGGTTGTGACACACCTCTCTCCTCCACCCCCTCCTCTTCTTCTTCCTCCATGGCCTCTTCCTGTGGTTTGTCCTATGAACCAGCGGTGCTCCGTAGCCGTTCACGGGGCTACGCAAGTACGCAGGCAAAAAGATGCCATGCCGTGCTTGCGCTGGTGTGTTTGGGGGACAGAAGCCACACTGGGGCAGAGGTCCTGTCTGCTCTGCAGGGCCAGGCCGAGAGGTGGTTGACGCCACGCCAGCTTAAGCCAGGAATGGTGGTTTGCGACAATGGCACCAACCTCCTCTCCGCCCTCCGACAGGGACAACTGACCCATGTGCCCTGTGTGGCTCACGTCCTTAACCTGGTGGTGCAGCGGTTCTTGGGCAGGTACCCGGGCTTACAGGATGTCCTGAGGCAGGCCAGGAAAGTCTGTGTGCATTTCCGCAGATCTTATAATGCCAGTGCTCGCCTGGCTGAGCTGCAAAAGGAGTTGAACCTGCCCAAGAACCGCCTTATATGTGACATGCCCACCAGGTGGAACTCAACGTTGGCCATGCTGCAGCGGCTGCACACGCAGCAGAGGGCCATCAATGAGTACCTGTGCGACTACGGCACCAGGACAGGGTCAGGGGAGCTTGGTTTTTTTTCTCCACGCCAGTGGGGCATGATCAGGGATGCATGCACTGTCCTGGCACCATTTGAGGAGGCCACGAGGATAGTGAGCAGTGACAGTGCATGCATCAGTGACACTGTACCTCTTGTCCACCTGTTGGAGCACACGCTGCGTGGAATAATGGACAGGGCACTTGAGGCAGAACAGAGGCAGGAAGAGGAGGACTTCCTTGCCTCTCAAGGCCCCCTTTACCCAGACAGTGTTCCTTCTGTCCCACCCATCGCACAGGAAGAGGAGGAGGAGGAGGAGGATTGTGTCAGCATGGAGGTGGAGGCTGGCACTCAGCATCATCAGCAGCAGTCTTTTAGGGATGATTTACAGTCCCAAGAAACCAGTGGACTTGTACGTGGCTGGGAGGAGGTGGCTGCGGATCATGTCGTCCTTAGTGACCCAGAGGACTCCGGAGCGAATGCCTCAGCAAACCTACGCTGCATGGCCTCCCTGATCCTGCAAAGTCTGCGGAAGGATCCTCGTATTCTTCGGATCAAGGAGAGGGACAATTACTGGCTGGCCACTCTCCTTGATCCACGGTACAAGGGTAAGGTTGCGGACCTTATGTTACCGTCGCAGAGGGAGCAGAGGATGAGACAACTCCGGGAGGCCTTGCAGAAAGGTCTGTGCAACGCGTTCCCAGAGACTGGGAGGTTACAAACTCCTGGTCCTGGACAACGAGTTGCTGAGGCTTCGGCCAGTCAAAGAAGGAGCGGTGGGGAAGGTGGCCGTCTGACCGATGCGTTCAGACAATTCTTTAGTCCGCAGCCCCAAAGTATGATCGGTTCCAGCAACCATCGCCAGCGTCTGATAAACATGGTGCAGGAATATCTAGGGGCAAGGTCAGACTTGGACACCTTCCCCACCGAAAATCCTCTGGCTTACTGGGTCTTGAGGATGGATCACTGGCCAGAGCTTGCACAGTATGCAATTGAGCTACTGGCCTGTCCTGCATCCAGCGTTCTTTCGGAACGCACATTCAGTGCTGCTGGAGGATTTGTCACGGATCACAGGGTGCGCCTGTCCACCGACTCGGTTGATCGACTGACTTTCATCAAGATGAACCAGTCTTGGATCACCACCAGCTACCACACACCTGATGCTGATATAACAGACTAATTGATTTTAACATGTCACATCCCTTCAAGACTGATGCTGATGCTGAGTGCCTGTGCTGTTATGTTGACTGGCTATCCTCCTCCTCCGAGTCCTCAATGATACGATTGATGATGATAGCTTGGAAGATCATTTTTGTTTATGGGTGCCGCCACCAGTGGCTAAGGCCCAATTTTTCAGCCCCTGTTTTACAGGGGCGTGTAATTACAATTTTTTTAGCAATAATTTGCCATAGGGCTCATTGCTGTGCTCCAAGTACAGTATCTGTGAGGGGTTGGAGTGTTGTGGCACCAGTGCCTAAGGCCCAATTTTTCAGCCCCTGTTTAACAGGGGCGTGTCATTACAATTTTTGAAGCAATACTTTGCAACAGGGCTCATTGCTGTGCTCCAAGTACAGTATCTGTGAGGGGTTGTAGTGTTGTGCCACCAGTGCCTAAGGCCCAATTTTTCAGCCCCTGTTCAACAGGGGCATGCAATTACAATTCTTGATCTAATAATTCACAGCAGGGTCCATTGCTGCACCCACCAAGAGTAACTCTGAGGGCTTACAGTCTTGTGGCAACGCCACCACCACCACCACCACGAAAGGCCCAATTTTTCAGCCCCTGTTCAAAAGGGGCATGTAATTACAATTCTTGATCTAATAATTCACAGCAGGGCCCATTGCTGCACCCACCAAGAGTAACTGTCAGGGCTTACAGTGTTGTGGCACCAGCACCACCATCAAAGCCCCAATTTTTACTACCACTGTTCAACAATTATATGTAATTAAAATTCCTGATATAATAGTTGACAGCAGGGCGTTCCAGCACCAACCAAGAGTAACTGAGTGCTTACAGTGTTGTGCCAACACCAACAACTAAGGGGCCTATTTCTGCAGAGTATATACGGCAGGTCCCTACTTTCAAACATCCAACTTACAAACGACTCCTACTTGCAAACGAAAGAAGACAACAGGAAGTGAGAGGAAATCTACCCCTAGAAAGGAAAATTCTCTCCTGTAAGAATAAATATGGGAGAAAGGGGTCTCATCTGTACTGATGCTTTATCAGCAATCCTTGTTTCAAGAAAAACACCACATTTCAAAAACAGTTGTCATTGGGACGGAAAGTGAGGTGAAATGTTCTGAACAGGGGCACAGACAGCAAAACAAATGTTACAGGGGTGATAACCCTTACCTATGTTTCCCAAAAAGTTTAAAAATAGATTTTTGGGCTGGAGCTACACTTCAACAATGTACCTGTTCAAAATTACAAACACATTCTACGTAAGAACAAACCTACAGTCCCTGTCTTGTATGCACCGCCTGTATACGGCTGTTCAGAGTATATAGGGCCTTTTTTATTTTATGTGCGGGGTTCCCCTTAATATCCATACAAGACCCAAAGGGGCTGGTAATGGGCTGGGGTAGGGGGGGGTCATGGGGTAGCTATGCCATTTTTCTTAAAGATTTTCATCCATATTACCGGGACCAGACATTACATTAAAGCCGCAAGCAGTTTTAAATGGCTTTTTTTTCCTTTAGAAGTGTCATTTTGTGCAGGGACAGTTCTAAACACGGGAAACACGTGGCACTTCACAGGCATACTTTAGACACCCCCCAGGTACGATATTTAAAGGAATATTTGACTTTTTTTTTTTCACTTTATGCATCATTAAAATGACTGCTCCCGAAAAACGACCGTTTTTAAAACTTCTTTTTGCATTGATACATGTCCCCTGGTGCAGAACCCGGGTTCCCAAACCCTTTTTAGGACAATAACATGCATAATAGTTGTTATAATTAGCACTTTAGAATTCGAACGTTCGCATCCATTGTATTTAATAGGGTTCTAATGTTCGTTCGAACTTTCGGTCCGTTCGCGGGTTCTGGTGCGAACCGAACCCGGGGGTGTTCGGCTCATCACTAATGCCCATCATTAGAAGTGGGTGGATGAAGGGAGGTATTCTAATGGTGGGCATACCCACCGATCAATCTCTTTTTTTTCATTCAGCCAACAGGCTGCATGAAAAAAAAGATTACAATACATGTCCAACAAGGACCAGCAACGTACTGGTATGTTGCTGGACTTTGAATGGTTATACCAGAATGATGCCTGCGGGTTTAGGTATCATCTTGGTATCATTCTTTTCAGCCAGCGGCCGGCATTCATGTAAAAGCAATCCTAGTAGATAATTAGCCTCTAGACTGCTTTTACAAGCAGTGGGAGGGAATGTCCCCCCCCCCGGATATAAACAGCGCCATTGGGAAATTGGGAAAGCATTTTATCACACCGATCTTGGGCAGAGGAAAGATCTAGGGTCTAACCCCCCCAATTTTTTTCAAAAAAGAGTACCTGTCACTACCTATTGCTATCATAGGGGATATTTACATTCCCGGAGATAACAATAAAAATGGTAAAAATAAATAAATATGGAAGGAACAGTTTAAAAATAAAATAAAAAAGCAAAATAAATAATAAAAAAAAAAGCACCCCTGTGCCCCCCTGCTCTTGCACAAAGGCGAACGCAAGCGTCGGTCTAGTGTCATATGTAAACAGCAATTGCACCATGCATGTGAGGTATCACCGCGAAGGTCAGATCGAGGGCAGTAATTTTAGCAGTAGACCTCCTCTGTAAATCTAATGTGGTAACCTGTAAAGGCTTTTAAAAATGTATGTAGTTTGTTGCCGCTGCGCGTTTGTGCGCAATTTTAAAGCATGTCGTTTTTGGTATCCATGTACTCGGCCTAAGATCCTCTTTTTTATTTCATCAAACATTTGGGCAATATAGTGTGTTTTAGTGCATTAAAAATAAAAAAAGTGTGTTTCACTGCGCAAATACTATGTGGGAAAAAAAATGCAACACCAACTATTTTAATCTGTAGGACACTTGCTTTAAAAAAAATGTATAATGTTTGGGGGTTCAACGTAATTTTCTTGCAAAAAAAAAAAATGTTTTCATGTAAACAAAAAGTGTCAGAAAGGGCTTTGTCTTCAAGTGGTTAGAAGAGTGGGTGATGTGTGACATAAGCTTCCTAATGTTGTGCATAAAATGCCAGGACAGTTCAAACCCCCTCCCCAAATGACCCCATTTTGGAAAGTAGACACCCCAAGCTATTTGCTGAGAGGCATGTTGAGCCCATTGAATTTTTTTTTTTGTCCCAAGTGATTGAATAATGACAAAAAGAAAAAAAAAATGTACAAAAAGTTGTCACTAAATGATATATTGTTCAAACATGCCATGGTTATATGTGGAATTGCACCCCAAAATACATTCTGTTGCTTCTCCTGAGTACGGGGATACCACATGTGTGAGACATTTTGGGAGCCTAGCCGCGTACAGGACCCTGAAACCAAGCACCGCCTTCAGGATTTCTAAGGGTGTAAATTTTTTATTTCACTCCTCACTGCCTATCACAGTTTCGGAGGCCATGGAATGCCCAGATGGCACAAAACCCCCCAAAATGACCCCATTTTGGAAATTAGACACCCCAAGCTATTTGCTGAGAGGTATGTTGAGTATTTTGCAGATCTCGCTTTTTGTCACAAAGTTTTGAAACTTGAAAAAAGAAAAAAAAAGAAAATAATTTTCTTCATTTTCAAAAACAAATGAGAGCTGAAAAATACTCACCATGCCTCTCAGCAAATAGCTTGGGGTGTCTACTTTCCAAAATAGGGTCATTTGTGGGGGTTTTGTGCTATCTTGGCATTTTATGGCCTTCAAAACTGTGATAGGTAGTGAGGAGTGAAATCAAAAATTTACGCCCTTAGAAATCCTGAAGGCGGTGCTTGGTTTTCGGGGCCCCGTGAGCGGCTAGGCTCTCAAAAAGTCCCACACATCCCCGTACTCAGGAGAAGCAGCAAAATGTATTTTGGGGTGCAATTCCACATATAACTATGGCATGTTTGAGCAATATATCATTTAGTGACAACTTTTTGTACACTTTTTTTTTCTTTTTGTCATTATTCAATCATTTGAGACAAAAAAAAAATATTCAATGGGCTCAACATGCCTCTCAGCAAATAGCTTGGGGTGTCTACTTTCCAAAATGGGGTCATTTGGGGGGGTTTGTGCTCTCTTGGCATTTTATGGCCTTCAAAACTGTGATAGGTAGTGATAGGTAGTGAGGAGTGAAATCAAAAATGTATGCCCTTATGCGGCGTACACACGTACGTTTTTAATGCCATTTTTTTAAGCAACGTTTTTCTCGTCGTTTTTTTTCATGTTTCCTCTCAAGCCTGTCTTGCATCCACACGATCATTAAAAAAAATGCTCGAACAAAGCGCAGTGACGTACAACACGTACGACGGCACTATAAAGGGGAAGTTCCGTTCTAATGACGCCACCCTTTGGGAGGCTTTTGATAATTTCGTGTTACCGCGTGTTAGTAAAAGTTTGGTGAGAGACGATTCACGCTTTTCAGTCTTCGTGCTTTGAAGATTGTTTTCTGGAGTTCAGTTTGTGCCTGTGGTTTCGTATCTGTCTTGCAGTGCTTGTAGTCAGTTCGTATCTGTTTATTCAGTGCGTTCTTGTCTGCTCGTTCCTGTTTTTCAGCTTGTTCTTCATAGGCCTTGCTGTTCTTCCGTTCGTTCTTCTAGTTCGTTCTGAGGTGCCGACCGTTATCTAGCCATGTTGTGGCTGCGTACTCGTCGTAGAGTTCGTGCTGTAGTTGATGCAGGGGTTAATGCTGTATCCCGACTCCAGGCCATGAACAGGGTGAGGAGGAGTTCATGGACCAAGAATTGGTTGCTCCAGCGGCACCAGTTCTGTCACATGCCTTTGTTGCGGGAGATCAGGGAGAATAATCCTGAGGACTACAGGAATTTTCTCAGGATGTCTGACCCCGTATTTCAGCATCTGTTGGCTTTGGTGTCCCCCTACATTACCAGGCAGGACACCGTTGTGCGTGAAGCCATCAGTGCTGAGCAGAGGCTCATCGCCACGTTGCGATACCTGGCGACTGGGAGAAGCCTGCAGGACCTAAAGTTCTCGTCGTAGAGTTCGTGCTGTAGTTGGTGCAGGGGTTCATGCTGTATCCTGACTCCAGGCCATGAACAGAGTGAGGAGGAGTTCATGGACCAAGAATTGGTTGCTCCAGTGGCACCAGTTCTGTCATATGCCTTTGTTGCGGGAGATCAGGGAGAATAATCCTGAGGACTACAGGAATTTTCTCAGGATGTCTGACCCCGTATTTCAGCATCTGTTGGCTTTGGTGTCCCCCTACATTACCAGGCAGGACACCGTTATGCGTGAAGCCAGGGCCGATCCTAGGGTCACAGACGCCTGGGTGCAGAAATATTTCTGGTGCCCCCACGTGGGCATGGTCATCCTACAAACTCCTCCCCTTTACACATGTTTCTATGGCAACGACTCAAACACAGAGATGCTCCCCTAAGAAGTCGTTGTTACTCTAGGATCCTCCCATGATCCTTTAACAATAAAGAAAATACAGGAAGAGCGTACACTAATGAGACCTGGAGAGGAGTCTCTCTGATGCACACAGAGAGGGCTTCTGTTAGAGAGTCTGTTAGGAAGAGCCCCCAGACATAGTACAAGAGATGGTCAGAGAGTGCAGACATATTACAGGTGACCGTCAGAGAGTGCAGACATATTACAGGTGACCGTCAGAGAGTGCAGACATATTACAGGTGACCGTCAGAGAGTGCAGACATGACACAAGAGACTGTCAGAGACTGCAGACATATTACAGGAGATGGTCAGAGAGTGCAGACATAGTACAGGAGACAGAGTGCAGACATAGTACAGGAGATGTTCAGAGACTGCAGATATAAAACAGGAAATTATCAGAGACTGCAGACATAATACAGGAGATGATCAGAGAGTGCAGACATATTACAGGAGACGGTCAGAGACTGCAGATATAATACAGGAGATGGTCAGAGACTGCAGACATAATATAGGAGATAATGGCTCTCACCTGACCCAGCGATACAGCAACAACGATTCCTCTGATCAGGAGTCAGCTCACTCTGGATTGCCAGTAGTGACTCCACCGAGTCCAGATCTGTATTAAGTATAGACTCCCTACTCCACTATAGACTCCCTACTAAGTATAAACCCCTCCCTCAATACAGACCCCCTTCCATTAGTACAGACCCCCCAGGACAAACCCCCCCTCCATTAGTACAGACCCCCCAGGACAAACCACCCCCCTCCATTAGTACAGACCCCCCACAAACCACCCCCCCCATTAGTACAGACCACCCCCCTCCATTAGTAGAGACCCCCCACAAACCACCCCCCCATTAGTACAGACCCCCCACAAACCACCCCCCTCCATTAGTAAAGACCACCCACAAACCATCCTCCCTCCATTAGTACAGACCCCCCTCAGGACAAACCACCCCCCTCCATTAGTAGAGACCCCCCACAAACCACCCCCCCCTCCATTAGTACAGACCCCCTCAGGGCAAACTACCCCCCTACATTAGTACAGACCCCCCCACAAACCAACCCCCATTAGTACAGACCCTCCCACAAACCCCCCCATTAGTACAGACCCCCCCACAACCCCCCCCCCATTAGGACAGACCACCCCCCTCCATTAGTAGAGATCCCCCCCATTAGTACAGACCACTTCCCATTAGTACAGAACACCCCCTTCTATTAGTAGAGACCCCCACAAACCACCCCCACCCTCAATTAGTACAGACCCCCCCTCAGGACAAAGCACCCCCCATTAGTACAGACTCCCCCACAAACCACCCCCCATTAGTAGAGACCCCCCACAAACCACCCACCATAAGAACAGACCCCCCACAAACCACCCCCCCATTAGTACAGACCCCCCCACAAACCACCCCCCATTAGGACAGACCACCCCCCTCCATTAGTAGAGACCCCTCCATTAGTAGAGACCCCCCCAAAAACCCCCCTATTAGTACAGAACACCCCCCTCTATTAGTAGAGACCCCCACAAACCACCCCCCTCAATTAGTACAGACCCCCCCACAAACCACCCCCCATTAGTACAGACCACCCCCCTCCATTGGTAGAGACCCCCCCACAAACCACCCGCCCATTAGTACAGACCCCCCACAAACCATCCCCCCTCCATTAGTAAAGACCCCCCACAAACCAGCCCCCCTCCATTAGTACAGACCCCCTCCTGGCCCCCACAAACCATCCCCCTACATTAGTACAGACCCCCACAAACCATCCCCCCTCCATTAGTACAGACCCCCCACAAACCAGCCCCCCTCCATTAGTACAGACCCCCCTGGCCCCCACAAACCACCCCCTTCCATTAGTACAGACCCCCCACAAACCACCCCCTTCCATTAGTACAGACCCCCCACAAACCATCCCCCCTCCATTAGTACAGATCCCCCCCTGGCCCCCACAAACCATCCCCCCTCCATTAGTACAGACCCCCCTGGCCCCCACAAACCACCCCCTTCCATTAGTACAGACCCCCACAAACCATCCCCCCTTCATTAGTACAGACCCCCCTGGCCCCCACAAACCATCCCCCCTCCATTAGTACAGACCCCCCTGGCCCCCACTCACCAGACCCCCCTGGCCCCCACAAACCATCCCCCCTCCATTAGTACAGACCCCCCCTGGCCCCCACACACCACCCCCACCCTCCATTAGTACAGACCCCCCTGGCGCCCACAAACCACCCCCTTCCATTAGTACAGACCCCCCCTGGCCCCCACACACCAGACCCCCTCCATAAGTACAGACCCCCCACAAATTATCCCCCCTTCATTAGTACAGTCTACAGACCCCCCTTCTGGACAAATGCAAACCCCACCCGGGCGGCAGCTGGAGAGGACAGTGTGCAGCCGCGCTGCCCAGGTGGAGAGGATCGTGACAGTTAGAACAAATGTCACGCTGATGCACTGCATTCATTGCACTGTACCGCACGGACCACCCCGCCCCCCACTACGTCACCGCGGGTCTCTCTCCCAGCCGCTCCAATCTCTGATCTCCTCTGCCTGGAGGATGGAGGGGGGAGCAGGAAACAGCAGCGGCGATGATCGGCGGCAGTGAGCGGCGGAGACTGAGAGCGGCCTCGCTCTGTATACCAATAAGGAGGAGGAGGAGGGAGGGGAACACTCTGGTGCTTGAGTGCCCCCACCTCTGTGGCGCCTGGGTGAACTGCACCCCTCGCACCCCGTCTAGGACCGGCCCTGCGTGAAGCCATCAGTGCTGAGCAGAGGCTCATCGCCACGTTGCGATACCTGGCGACTGGGAGAAGCCTGCAGGACCTAAAGTTCTCCACAGGCATATCCCCCCAGGCTCTGGGTATCATTATACCAGAGACTTGTTCTGCCATCCTTCAAGTTTTGCAGGAGGACTATATTAAGGTAAGTGTTCTTATTTAAATCATCACATTGTATGTATTTCTTGCTCAATTTTTTTTTTGTTTTATTATCAGTCCCTAATTTCCATGATTCTTAGCTGCAGGGAATGTCCCCTTTCTCCACATGCCTTTTTTATTTTTAGGATGTTTTTTTTAGGCCTACATTTAAATTTGCCTTACCTAACCTCTCCAGCATGCTATCCTGGGGCCATACCCACCTTGCCTAGTCATTTACATTTTTTTTTCTATGCTCCATTGTAGTGCTTTACCCTAAACGCACCCTAAATATTGCCTAGGAATGTTACATTTAGTTAAACTTCATACAGAGTGCTACAGCCTTCATTTGTGATCTCCCCAACTCATCTTCAACCCCCCCCCCAGTTTTTATTTTGGGTTTGTTTTAGGTTTTTTGTTGCTTACTAATAATGTTTTAATTTGTCTGTTTATCCTAATGTTGGCCATGAATGGTTTTCTAAAATCTGCTTGCAATGTTTCTGTCTCAAAGTATTAATTTATTTTTAATTTAACTCCACAGTTCCCTTCCAAGCCACATGAATGGCAGAATGTGGCATCTGAGTTTGCCCAACGATGGAACTTTCCGAACTGTGGAGGGGCCATCGACGGCAAGCATGTTCGGGTCGTACCACCACCCCATTCGGGATCCTTTTATTATAATTATAAGGGGTTCCACAGCATCGTCATGATGGCAGTGGTGTTGGCCACCTATGAATTCCTGTATGTGGACGTTGGCAAAAATGGCAGGATGTCAGATGGAGGAGTCTTTGCACAGACCGAGTTTGGGGAACGGCTCCTATTAGATCAGCTGGCCTTGCCACCAGCGGAGCAGAATGTGGAGGGACTACTATTTGTTTTTGTGGCGGATGAGGCGTTTGGCGTGGGTCCCCATTTGATGAGGCCATTCCCTCAACGCACCCTCACCCCTGAGAGGAGGGTGTTCAACTATCGGCTGGTCAGAGCAAGAAGGGTGGTGGAAAATGCCTTTGGCATCATGGCCAGCCGATTCCGCCTGTTCCTCACCTCCATCCACCTTGCCCCCTATAAATGGAACCATGTAGTAATGACTTGTTGCGTGCTCCATAATTTTTTGAGGGTGCATTCTTCTAATTACCTGACTTTGAGTGGGCCTGAGGCCTCAGTTGATCCAGAGAATTTAGTGGCCCTGGAAGCTGGCCGTCCAGGCTTGGCCCCCCAAACCGGACGTGATGTCAGACAAAAATATGTTGAATATTTTGTGGGTAGGGGGGCCATTGATATGCCTGAGGATGTGTAAAATTAATCTTGGCTTAAATAAAGCTTTTTTATGTGAAAATATTGGTATTGTGTTTTAGATTTGTATTCTTTTATGTTTCTCGTGGGTTTACCTAGTGCACTTGTAGTGCCATGTGTATTTAGCATTCTTAAATAGCCTTCATTGTCAGTGTAAACACAAAACATTGATTAGTTCACTTTGCACAACATTTACATAATGAAGCCACAAATTCTTGTTAAGAAAATACCTTTTTTAATTTTTTTTTATGGAAACTTCCTTTTAAATGTAGATGTATCCAAATTATTTTGGGGGGTAAAACGCATGAACAGCCATGCATAAAAAACAATCTAAAAAACTGGAATGTAAATGTAAACATGTACTATTCATTAAAGCTGAAAAGCAACAAAAACCTTCCAAAAACCAGCAAGGTCAACGTTCTTTTGAGTAAAAAAATTAAACACGCCCAAGCACAGCCATGATCTTTTGTAGCCTTTCCTCCACCCGCTTGGTATTTTGCCTGATCTCTATCAAGTCTCCCTTTATTTTTTCAAGGTCACGACAGCAGACCATTAGGTATTGGAACAGGATCTGGGCACTGTGATGTGTAAACTTTTCGGGGTCTTCGGCCAGAACAGCACCTAAATAAAAAAAAAACATGTACTATAGAATATGTAGGCCTACATCTATTAAACTGCATCTGTCTGGTTTGACACTGACCTGTTGTGGTGCCACTTTCCACTTCCTCAACTTCACATTCCTCTACATCATGTGGTTCTGGGGGTCTTGTTGAAGGTGTTGGATTTATAGGCTCATCTGACATAGCTTTTTGAAGCCCTATTGAGATTGAAAAAAAAGGTTTAGTTTAATTGCTATAAATAAATTATATACCAAAAAATACCCTGAAAAGGGAATTTATAAAGCTTATTTGGAAGTGTGGTCCGATTTAAAATATACCCCCAGTGACAACCTGAACACATGATTGGATACATTGCCAAAACAAGAACATATACTTTATTTAATTAAGTTTGACACATTGAAACACCCCAAACTATATATACTGGATCACCTGTGTGTGACACCCTCAAAATCTTTTGGTTTTGGGCCACACTTCTACTACTGCGTTCTGATGTTTAATCAGCTGCTGAGCATTCTCTTCCTTTGACATTACAATGCATACCCTTTTAATTATTCAAAAATAAAAGTTATCTAAAAAAAAATAATTCAACTTGTTTCTAAAATTAGCTCCCCCAAAAATAATTTGTCATTTTGGAGTTCACACTGGATGATCCAAAAACATTGTATTAATAAGTGTACGGAGAAAGAGCTTTACTATGTCCGTTTACTGTGCGGACGAACATGAAAGTTGTTATCTTTCACTGTACTATATCAAAGTCAAAAATACACTACCTAATACAAGTAATAATCTTTAGCAGGGAGAATGTATGAAAATTACTTACTTTTTACTAAAACTTTCTTGATTCTTTTGTATTGGTCGGGCTCCCGCAACTTCAGATCAGACCATCGTTTTCTGAGCTGTTCCTTCGTTCTGCACACCCTGAATTTTTGGTGAAGAGTTTTGACCACTTTGCCCATAGTTTTTGACTTGACAAGATTAGGCCTTTTATACGGCCCATGCTTGGCATCATAATCCTCCCTCCTCAAAATGGTGACCATCTCCACCATTTCCTCGAATGACATGTTGGATGCCTTATATCTCCGGGATCTGGATTTGGGTTCCTCATGAATTTCCTCCTCTGTAGAGGTAATCTCAGCCACCTGTGTCTCCGCCATGTTGTTTAGCACTACGACGAGTGAAAAGGGGCGGGGAAAGTACAATATCGAACGTCAGGGGTGGGGAAAGCGTGCAGAGTTTCACGCATGCGCAGTGTATATCAAGCGAATATATATGTGTCGAAAATATGTTCATTTGCCGGGAGAGGGAGTTAGCAACGAACACGTTCACCAAGGTACATAACATTTTAAGGATTTGGGTTTCTTCAGAGGATGAGATTTGGGGCTTAAATCTGTCCAAAATGATTATTTGATGAATGTTGACTGAAACAAATGTATTTTCTTGGTTCTTGATTTTACAGAGAAAATTAATAGTTTCAAAAATCCTGAATTTATGGGGGAGTTCATCGATAGATGGAAGGAACTCCCTATCCTGTGGCAGACCAAAAGTGGTTCCAATAAAAATAAAGCGGCCAGGACAGCAGCACTGGAGAGCCTGCTTGCATGTGTCCAAACCCAGATACCCACAACAACTATCCAAGATGTTAAAACCAAACTTGCTACCATCAGGGGGACATACAGGACCCAGAGGAATATGGTCCTGAAGTCCCAGAGGTCAGGTGCTGCAGCAGATGATGTGTATAAACCCAGTCTGTGGTACTACAGCAAGTTATCTTTTCTGGATGACCAGCTGGAAGTGAGGGAATCTCTGTCCACCCTTCCCCCCAGAGGTCAATCCAGCCTTCCTTGTAGCCAACCCTCCAGCCTTCCTTGCAGCCAGCCCTCCAGCCTTCCTAGCAACCCTGCTCTGGCTTCCTCTGAGGATCAAGCAAAGGTCCTTGAGGAGGCAGATTTGGATATATGGAGTCAGGTAGAGTATTGATATCTACATTTATATGTTACAAAAGTGATGATTTTAAATTGATGTTAGTATTGTTATGTATTTAATGTCTGAAAAAATAAGGATTTACAGAGCAATAGACAGTACTGGTCAAATTTGATGGGACAAGCCAAAAATATCAGGAGTCAGAATCTATGGAAATTAAATCCCTTTTGCCATTCAATTAAAAAATGTCTGGGGGGAACAATGTGTGTGATTGATGGTGGCAAAAACTAAAGAATGTCCCTTTTTTTTTTCAGCCAGAGCAGAGCCAGGAAGAGTGTGATGTTGGGGACCAGGAGGAGGCAGGGCCCAGTGGCACACAGGATGAGGCTGGGCCCAGCACAAGAGCCCAGATGCCTCCCCTGAAACTAATCCAACGAGGGCCAAGGAGAGCTAGGCAGGTGGAGGAGGAAACCAGAGCCTTCCTAAGAGAGGCTACTGCGGCCCTCAGAGAGGCACCCTCTGCTAAGGAGGGCTATGTCGCTGTCCTGGCCCATAAATTAAGCCAGATGGACTTAAGGCAATGCCTATACAGCGAGAACCTGATCCTTAAGATAATCAACAGGGGGTTGCTAGGTGAACTGACCCAGTTCACAGACATAACTGAGGTTGTCCCTCCTCCTCCACCTCCTCCTCCTCCTCCTACTACTCCTCCTGCCACAACCTCTCCTCCTCATCCCCAGCCTCCGAGGAAGCAAGCAACAAAGGCTGCAGAGAAGGCTGGAGAGAAGGCTACAAGGAAGAGGAAAAAATAATGACTGCTGTAGTACCACAGACTGGGGACATATCTGACTTATCTGCTGCTGTTCCTGACCTCTGGGAGTTCAAGCCAAGATAGGGCTCCTTTTTTTTTTTAAGAATTCAAGAGTTTGGTTTTCACATCTTGGATGGTTGTTGTGGGGTCCAAAGGATGCACAAATGCAAGCAGGCTCTCCAGTGCTGCCTTCCCCTTTAATTTGTAATGTACCTAAATAAAGGATTCTTTTGTTTTGCTTAAAATACTTGACTAAGTGATTTCGAGTTTAAAAGAGAGTTTGATAGGGAGTAGGCAGGGACATTTCTAATAATATTATTGTTAACAAGGGACACAAACCTCCTTGAGGCAAAATTAGACACATTTTGAAGGTTGGTGTGGTAACTTTACACACAAATAATTATAAAAAAAAAATACAATACGAAATCTAAACTAAAAAAATAAGCCTAAATATAGCAAAGAAGCCCAAAAAAAAAATAAGAAATCCAGCTTAAATAAAAAACGACAAAATAAAAAACACAAACACAAAAAAAAGATCATTTGTGATCTTTACATTTATTTATGAATTTATGAGGGAGATCTGGATTAACAAGAAACAAGTTTGGCATAACTCTGAATATCATTAGCAAAAGAAGGTAATTATTTAAGCATTATCAAAAGAAGAACGTAATGCGCATCATTAAAACGATGCTATTATTTCCACTGTGACGAAAGTGCCATCTCCATTTCAAACGCTAGCTTTACCAAAACGTGCGCTCCTGTCTCATACTTGATTCTGAGCATGCGCGTTTTTTTTTCACCTCGTCAAAGCATACACACTATCGTTTTTCACGTCGTTAAAAAAAATGACATGAAAAACGACGTGAAAAAATAGAGCATGTTCGAAATTTTTAATGGCCGTTTTTCACGCCGTTAAAAATGCTCTGGAGCATACACACGATCGGTTTTAATGGCCATTTTTAAAAATGGCATTTTTAACGGCATGAAAAACGATCGTGTATACGCCGCATAAGAAATCTTGAAGGCGGTGCTTGGTTTTTGGGGTCCCGTATGTGGCTAGGCTCCCAAAAAGTCCCACACATGTGGTATCCCCGAACTCAGGAGAAGCAGCAGAATGTATTTTGGGGTGTAATTTCACATATGCCCATGGCATGTGTGAGCAATATATCATTTAGTGACAACTTTGTGCAAAAAAAAAAAAGTTTGTCAAATTCCCGCAACTTGTGTCAAAATATAAAATATTCCATGAACTCAACATGCCTCTCAGCAAATAGCTTGGGGTGTCTACTTTCCAAAATGGGTCATTTGGGGGGGTTTCGTGCTATTTTGGCATTTTATGGCCTTCGAAACTGTGATAGGCAGTGAGGAGTGAAATCAAAAATTTGCGCCCTTAGAAATCCTGAAGGCGGTGCTTGGTTTTCGGGGGCCCGTACGCGGCTAGGCTCCTAAACAGTCCCACACATGTGGTATCCCCGTACTCAGGAGAAGCAGCAAAATGTATTTTGGGGTGCAATTCCACATATAACCATGGCATGTGTGAGCAATATATCATTTAGTGACAACTTTTTGTAATTTTTTTTTTTTTGTCAATATTCAATCACTTGGGACAAAAAAAAAATATTCAATGGGCTCAACATGCCTCTCAGCAATTTCCTTGGGGTGTCTACTTTCCAAAATGGGGTCAATTGGGGGGGGGGGGGGTTTATACTGCCCTGCCATTTTAGCACCTCAAGAAATGAGATAGGCAGTCATAAATTAAAAGCTGTGTAAATTCCAGAAAATGTACCCTAGTTTGTAGACGCTATAACTTTTGCGCAAACCAAAAAATATACGCTTATTGACATTTTTTTTACTAAAGACATGTGGCTGAATACATTTTGGCCTAAATGTATGACTAAAATTGAGCTTATTCGATTTTTCTTATAACAAAAAGTAGAGAATATCATTTTTTTTCAAAATTTTCAGTCTTTTTCCGTTTATATCGCAAAAAAAAAAAAATCGCAGAGGCAATCAAATACCATTAAAAGAAAGCTCTATTTGTGGGAAAAAAAGGACGCAAATTTCAATTGGGTACAACATTGCATGTCCGCACAATTTCCAGTCAAAGCAGCGCAGTGCCAAATTCTGAAAACACCTCTGGTCTTTAAGCTGCATAATGGTCCGGGGCTTAAGTGGTTAAGCCTGACCCGGATCATGACACCCTCCCTCTGAAACAGTTGTCTAGTAAAAATGCTTACATACTGTGCATCAAGTCTGTACAGTAATTCTGTCTATTGTTTCTTAAATACCACACCTAATTTTTATTGACTGATAAAACCTGCCTTGTCTCTCCCTATGAAACAGCAGCAGTGCATAGAAAGTGTACACGTATAATGTTTTGGTGCTTGTTTTTGTTTCAATAGAATAGGAAGGTAACCACAATCATTATATATGCAAATGCTGATTGGTTTGCAAAATGGTTAAAGTGTTACTAAACCCACAACAGTAAAATCAGTCTGTATATGCAGTAAAGAATGCTTGTTGTATTTACTGTGGAATCTAAGGGGTTATTCCTCTGCATTGTGTAAAAAGGCTGTTTTATCCTGTCTCCTATGATCCCCCCCTTCTTCCAGAGTCCCCAATCCATCTGCTGATAGTACAGAGTCTTGGAATCACTCTGCACATTCTCAGTTTGATGTATTGCTAGAGAGTTTTTTTGGGGAGGGTGCAAGTGATCGACACAGGGCCAATCAGCACTCTCCAGACAGAGGATCGGGGGTCATGCAGCCTCATAGGACAATCAGAGGAGAATAAAAACTCCTTCTACAAGCTTTAGCCAGTGCTTGGCAGGACACTGATAGAAGTCACAAGACTGCTATATACTGCTGAGAAAAGGTATTCAGCCGTTTCTTTTTTTATAACATCCAGTTTATTGAGAAAAAGAAAAGAAATTCTATTGGGGAGTCACAGCTCCCTGATAACATTTAGTTAAGCATCGGATAGGCAGTACATGAAACAATATAAACTGCTTCAGCAAAAAGGAAACATTAACTGGGGTCAAATGGAAACCTTGAGATGTCAGTTAGCGCATCCATGTATATGCCGTAGTCAACATAAGTATAAAAAAGAAAATGGAAAATATAAATTTGTGTGCGTGTAAACAAAACTTAGATATAGTAGTAAAAAGGTAGGGGAATAGGAAAAAGAGTAAGGGGGGGAAGTTAGAATAGGGAGATAGAGATGCTATACCTTTGTGGATATTAGGTTGTACATTTATTTAAAGTACTATTATACAATGTCGCCTCTGTGGCGATATACAGACCGGGGGGATTGGGTCCATTCAGATCTAGGGAGGGGAGGATAGGAGGCTCAGCCCACCGCCAACAAGTCATCATAAGCTTGGGTGGTTTTGAACATAAACCAGGGGGACCAGGTTTCAAAGAATCTGTCAGTGTTGTCAGTGGACTGGGCCACCGTCTCCTCCATGTCGCAGATCTCGGTTATTCTGAACAACCAATCTCGGATTGAGGGAACTCTGGAGGATTTCCAGAAGAGTGGTATGAGTGCTTTAGCAGCGTTTAAAAGGTGTCTAGATAAAGAGTGTTTATATCTCCGATAGGATACATCTGAGATATGCAGCAGACAACATGCCTCATCAAGTTTCATCTTGGTTTCTGTGATTGCAAGTATCGCCTCACGGACTGCATTCCAGTAAGGAGTAATCAGAGGGCATTGCCACCATATGTGGAACAGGGTGCCCTTGTCTCTCTTACATCTCCAACATGTGTCAGGCGTCTGAGGGAACCAGGTGTGCAATTTCACAGGTGTAGCGTACCAGTGTGTTAGTAATTTGTAAGCTGTTTCTTGTATTCTGGAGCTGAGGGAACATTTGTGGGCAAAAATACAAGCTCTCTTCCACTGTTTGTCTGAGATAGGCCTATCCAAAGCCTGTGACCAGCTCTCTCTGAATCTGTCATCTCCACGGACCGGTTGATCTCGTAACCAAGCGTATGAAATTGAGGTGGCTTTTTGGAGGGGTTCACCCGCCAGGCACACTGACTCCAATTCCGTAAGGGTTCTGCTAAAGTTATTTCTCTTGGAGGGGTGATTTAAATAGCTCCTCATCTGAAAGTATGTCCAGAGTGGCAACTCAGGTGTGTTGTTATCCAGTCTAAGTTGTCTGAGGTCTTTGAAGGTCTTGTTGTGGAAGCAGTCATTGGCAAGTAATGGGTTGATCGAATTTGGGGGGTGTAGGAAATGGTTCTCTACCCCTGGAAGAAAGTCAGGGTTGTTAAACAAAGGTGATAATGGACATGGTGGAGTAGATATGTTGGTCTGTTTAGTTAGTCGATGAAAAATTCCCTATCAAAGGGTGTGCTTTAAGGGGCGTGGGATTGCTGGACCATGGAATCCATGGGGAGAATCGTAGGGGTGTGGGGCTTAGGTCATTCTCTACCAGTATCCAATCCATAAATTTACCGTGACAATGCCAGTCAATAATTCTAGTGATGTGGGCCGCATAATAGTAGTTTTTGAAGTCAGGTATACCCATTCCTCCTTTAAATTTGTACAAAGCTAGTAACTTAGATTTGATTCTGGGGGGTTTGTGTGCCCAAATAAATTTTTATTGGATGGATGAAATGGCTTTAAAGAAACTCTGGGGAATTTTAACTGGTAGGTTACGGAACAAGTAGAGGAGTTTTGGCAAGATGGTCATTTTGCAAATGGCAGCCCTTCCAAACCATGAGAAGTTTCTGGTATGCCAGCTCTGAAGGTCTTTGTCAATCGATTTGAGAATAAGTGGAAAGTTACGCTCATAGATCTGTGAAATGTTAGGGGTCAGCCATACTCTCAGGTATTTAAGAGTGGAAGGTTCCCACTTGAAGGGGCAGTTGGCTTCAATTTTCTTAAGAGAGTCCGTGGGAATGCTGATGTTCATGGCTTCTGATTTTGAGAAATTTATTTTTAAATTGGATATGTAGCCGAATAGGGAAAATTCTTGCATTAGTGATGGTAAAGAGATGTGTGGGTTGGAGAGGAAAAAGAGCAGGTCATCTGCATAAGCCGCGATCTTAAACTCTCGGTCCGCGATTGTAAAACCTTGAATCCGTCTGATAAACGGCTCAAGGGATAGGATAAACAGGAGGGGTGAAAGGGGGCATCCCTGTCGTGTCCCATTGCTGATATGAAATGTGTCTGATAGGGATCCGTTAATCTTGATTTGAGCTGATGGGTTTTTATAAAGGAATGTGATCCAAGTCATCATGAGTGTGCCCAGACCAATAAATTGACATGTTTTCAACATGTAGTCCCATGCTACTCGATCGAAGGCCTTCTCCGCGTCAATGGACAGGAGAAGGCCCTCGATCTTTCGCGTGCGCGCAGCGTAAATTAAGTTAAGTGCTTTCGTGACATTATCTCTGGACTCTCTGCCCGGCATAAAGCCCGCTTGGTCAGGTCCAATGATGTCATGCAAAAGTTGTCTAAGTCTGTTGGCAATTATTTTCGCCAGGAGCTTGACGTCAATATTGAGGAGAGAGATTGGTCTGTAGCTGGCGCATTGGAGAGGATCTTTGTTTGGTTTTGGTATAACAGTTACATGTGCGGAAAGACATGTAGGGGGTATATCTCTAGGGGTGGACAGGGAGTTTAGAGCACTTTGTAAAGGGTCTAGGAGGATGTCCGTAAAAGTTTTGAAATAGATGGAGATGAAGCCGTCTGGGCTCGGGCTTTTCCCTGCTTTTAGGTCTTTAATGACCTGTTGGAGTTCTGTCTTCTCAATGGGGATGTCTAGTTGTTGGGCGATCTCCTCTGGCAGTGTAGGAAGTTTGGAGTCTTTCAAATAGTCCTGAATGGTTAACCTGATGTCTATCTTTTAGTGTGTGTGGGGGATTTCCGGGGATGGGGAGGTTATATAAGCTGGAATAATATTCGTGGAAGTGTTTAGCAATTTTATCCGTGGTGATATCTGTCCCTCCTGATTTATTTCTGATACCCAAAATATTTTGATTAGATTTGGCTTTCAATGCTTTGGCTAGGAATTTGCCTGATTTGTCCCCGTGTTCGTAATAGATCTTCTTTCTGAAATATAGAAATCTTTTGGTTTTGGCGTCTAGAAGTTGTTGAAGGGCTTTCCTAGTGTCCAGAAGGGAATGAGCAGAGCGTTCAGACAGGGATTGTTTGTGTTTCGCCTCCAGATTATGAATTTTGTCTGTGAGCTGTTTGATGGTCTTATCCCTTTCTCTTTTACAGTGTGTCCCGAGTTTGATCAGTTCCCCTCTTATGGTACACTTGTGTGCTTCCCATACCATCATGGGGTCTGCGTCAGGGATAATGTTACGTGCAAAGAAGTCCTTAATGGCCAGGGAGATTCCAGGGAGTAGTTGTGGGTCAGTTAGAAGCGAAGGGTTCAGTCTCCAGGTATTAGGTTTGGGAAGGGATCTAGACAAATTTAAGGAAAGGGAGATAGGGGCGTGGTCAGAGATGGTTTGAATCCCTATATTGGCTTCAGTGATCAGGTGTAGGTCTCTTTGGGAGGTGAAAATTTAATCTATTCTTGAATATCGGTTATGGGGTATAGAGTGAAATGTGTAGTCTTTGTCTTCAGGGTGTAGGAAACGCCATGAGTCTATCAGCTGCAAAGAGTTTAAGAGTGTTTTGATTTTTTTAAGAATCTTATAGGTAATGTAGGATTTTCCTGAGGAGGTGTCCACCAGGGGGTTCAACGGAATGTTGACGTCCCCTCCTAGGATTACACAATCCGAGCTGAAGCCTTGTAGCTGAGACAACATATGTTGGCAAAATGTGAGGTGGGAGGTGTTGGGGAAGTATACATTGGCCAGGGTGAGTGGTACGCCAAAGCATTTCCCTTTCAGGAAGAGATATCTTCCATCGGGGTCTATAAGCTTGTCTGTGATTTCGAAGGAAGCATTTTTGCTTACTAGAATAGAGACGCCTTTGGATTTCGCTATATTGTTTGTGGCATGGTACGCTTCTGTAAAGTAGGAGTCAGTGAGCCTGGGTACCTGAGAGGCTTTAAAATGTGTTTCTTGTAAGGAGACAAACCGAGGCTTACCTCTTCCGAGTTCTCTCAAGAGAGTTGTGCATTTTTCGGGTATATTCAGCCCTTTAGCGTTGTGAGATATCACAGTTGGATTTCGGCAGAGGGATGAAAACGCCATGGCAGGAAGTCAGAGAGAGCTGGTGGATTGTGGCCTGTGCAATCGACTAATAACAAAAAGGGGGGAAAAAAAAAGGAAACAAAATTAATGTATATACAACACTGCAGTTGTCCTGAATCTGTTGATGATTAGCAATATAGGACAAGAGAGTGAAGAGCAAGGGCAGAGAGCTAAGAATGAGGCAGAGGGGGAAGGGTAGAGGGTGCAGTGAAGGAGTAGTAAGAATAGTAAATAGAGATATTGTTCTCTTCTTCTGGGAACAGAAAATACCCTAGAAGAATTTCAAGCAGTGTTTCCCGGGTGCCCAATCAAGGCTGTCTCGGGAGACACTATGTGGGGGTTAGTTTGGCGGCTATAGATCTGGGCTATAGCTATGTGGTTAGGGTGGTTCATAGCCGTTTCTATTTACTAAAATAATTTCATTTTCAATGTGTACTGTGGGAGACCAGGTATAGTGAATGCAGGGTCCTGGGTTTAGTAACACATTAAATACAAACTCACACTTTGTATTTATGCATTGGATTTAATAAATGTTTTTTTTTACCATTGAGCTGGATCCCCAAGAAGGGATATAAGGTCCTGTGGAATTTTTAGGGAAATGGTTAAGTAAGCTTTAACTTACCTGTAATTTAACTGTAATTTTGGTAAATTTCTGTTTGATTGGTGGTGATGATATCTAACCACAAAGTTGGAAATGTTACTGCATTTTGAGTGCAGTAAAGTGCAGTTCAATTCAAACTAAAAATCTGATTTAACATTTTGGACACTTTAAACATTATGGTGTTTATAAAAATTACAGAGAATATTTGTATAAAGTAGTGAATGGCACATTCTCCAAACCTATACTGCAGGTGAATCTTCCCAGTTGGTGTTTTTTAAATGTCATATTCACAATTTTATAAATATATACCTAGATGTTAAATAGGATTTTTTCCCGCTATACAGTTTACAGTTTATTTCAGCATATTTGAATTTAAGGGTGACTTTTTTAATATATGTTTTTGATTCATTTCGAACCGCAATCCGGAAATTTACTATAAAGCCTGCTACACACGATCGGATTTTCCGCGGACAAAGCGTAGGACTTTTGTCCGAAGGGTGTTGGCCATGAACTTGTCTTGCATACAAATGGCAAAGAATTGCCGGCCAACAAACACGGCCAAGATTTTTCAGCTCTTTAGCGCCACCCTTTGGGCAACTTCTGCTAATGTTGTGTTATGGTTAGCATTGCTTTTGAGCATGCGTGTTTGTACTTTGGATTTTTTTCCAAAGGACTTCTGTATACACGATCGGATAATCCGACAACACACATTTGTTGCCAGAAAACTTTAAAGCATGCTATCCAACATTTGTTGGCGGAAGATCCTACAACAATTGTCCGATGGAGCATACAAACAGTCGGATTTTCCGACAACAGCCTGCCATCACACAATTCCCGTCGGAAAATCCGATCGTGTGTACGGGCCTTTAGGCTCAAAACTGTCCTCTAGGTAAAGGATGATTCTTGACACACACACTGTAAGTGGGATAGGCAATTGCTGAATTACACCTCGCACTATCATGAAAGCAAGTGCCTCATAATATACAGTATACATTCATTGTTTTGTTCACCCCCTGTATGCTCATTTACAAATGTGATATTTTAATAACTACATGCAAAACTGGTGTTTCTGAAAGGAAAAAAATAGGCCACAATTATTTGATTGTCAACTTCTTTGATAAGGCATGGAACAAAATGATTAACAACAAATATGGGATTATTTAATTGAATTAGGTTTTCTTTATTTTTTTATAAAACCCTATATAAAGCTTTTTTGATATCTGTGCTTCTCTTTGTATTGTCATGATCCAGATAAAAACACAGCATACTTTTATCAGCCAGCTGCATATGTGCAGAGTTTCATTTTAATTAGCTTTAAGATTCTTAGCTTAGATTGCATAGCAGGGGTCCCTAATTATCTTCACAAGCCAATGATCGTCCCAAAATGTGAAGAGCAATTAAGGCAGCAGGTAGTTGGACGCCAACATTCAGTCATTTCGTTATGAGCAGGAGTTTCCAGATATGTAAAATGAACAATGCCGCAGCCAGTTATGGCACAAGAAAGTGCGCACTGATTGTCGTTCCAATAATTTAATGCTCGCGGCAAATCTAGCAAGAAGCTTACGCTAATATGAGAATTAAACTTCAAATTTTATTTTACTCAGTAAGCCACTCCTTTGTAATCCATGGAATTGCAATTGTTAACAGGATGATTTGTATGGTCTTTATATAAGTTTTGGGCATAATAGTATCTTAAAAATTTAGGGCAATGTTTTTATGAATTAACGATCACCAACTGCATCTGGTAAACATTTCATTTTTATCTCAATAACACAAGCTAAGAATGATTATAAATTGTGCATTTCTCCTTGAATATTACAGGGTACACACAAGATAAGTCTGTCTTTCGATCCTTTCGGTGATCTGACAGGGAATTTGTTTCTGGTATATATACAGACTTCTCTGTCAGGACTCCTTGGCTGCACTTCTGTGGATTTGGCTGAGAACTGTATAAAAGTAGTAGTGGCAGAAAACGATGTGTTTAATAGCATTATCAGTATTAACCCTTTCTGGACTATATGTCATTAATGCCTAGATACATAGGCCAACTTTATCAGCATCTGCATGTGCCCACTAACTTGACAATAAGTGTATGACTAATTTGCATACCTAAATAATTTTTAAGGATATATAACGCTTTTATATGGTATGCTGTTTTAGTAAAACACTTTTTTTTTTATTATAAACTGACAAAGGCACAGAAATATATACACTTTTTTTATTTTAATTTTTTTAATTTAGTAAATGTATCAGACAATTACAGTATTAAACAGATAAACACTGCCACCTTCAGGCTCCAGTGCCATCTGCAAGCTTACGGTGATTGTAAACCATCACCTTGTAAAACAACCATTCCAGTTTAAAATAGCTTTTTTCCCTTTTTTATACGTGATCAAATTCCCTCTATCCTCAGCTGCATAAGAGCTGGGGGGGGGGTGGAGAAGCAACTGCACACTGATCCGCTCATTGAATGGCTGTGCAGCAGGGGTGTGTCAGCACAAGTCTGATCATTGGAGGAGAGCATACTGAGTTCCCAGCATAGCTAGAGAACTGACCATGGTGTGCTCTCCTGCTTAGTGTGGTCAGTTTATAATAGGAAAGCAAGGGGACCTGCAGGAACACCAGAGATTTTAAACAAAAGAAAGAAATATAAGGAGAACAGGATACTTTCTCTTGCAAGTACATGATACAGCAGGTACAGATCAGGAATATGAAGTGTTGGGGTAACAAACGCTTTAAGACTTATTTTGTCCAAAAAGTTACCAGCCTGCATGGGATCACTATGTCCTAGCTGACATCATAGAAATATTATCTGGAAATGCTCTGATTGGCTTCAGATCCTCATTGTGGATTGGAGCTGTCAGTGACACTTTGGCTTAAGAGCAACCAGACCCACAAAATTGCCAGCTGGGGTCTCTTAACGGGAGGATTTTTTTAAACATGCTTTCAGTACAGTATGTATACAGATTGTGGGTAGGAAAGAGTTGGACTGGGTGTAAAACTGCATGGGCCTTGAATGGAACCTTTCATAAAGCTTACTCTTTGAAATTGTTGAGTCCCTGAGGTTTGCAGAAAATGCTTTAGGTGCAACTAAATGTTTGGGTGGGCTAGAGGCATAACTTGACACACTAGGGCCCTAATGCAAGCTATAAGTCAGTCCCCCTGAACCTAAATCCCATACTCAGTGATCCAATTTTTACATACCCAACTCTTGTAACTCCCCCCTGCAGCTATTAATTTCTGTACCTATACCTTGCACAGTATCCCCATCTCTTTGAGAAGACCATTTTGCGGGGCAGGTCAACCTAAAATCAAATACTTTAAATCTGTTAATATTCTGAGTAAAGTGGTTCCCATGTATTAACATATGATTGCAATTACTAAAATGGCATTTCTTTTTAAGACCACAGTAATTGAATCTGCTAGAAAAAAAAAAAAAAAAAAAGATGTAAGGAAGAAATAATAGCGATTAATTAGCAGCCTGTTTACTGGCTCCTTTGTGTGCCAAAAAACTAAATATGTAAACAGATGTGTAGCTTCATCCATTGTAACAACTGAATTTTAATCCATTTTGTAGTGACTAATAAAATGCAAGTACTTATTCTCTCTGTTGCGCTTGCCTTAGACTCCTGATGGGCACACATATTACAAGCTACTTATGCAATGTGTTAGGTTGCACGTAAATGGGCAGGTGTCTAATTCACAATGACGGGAGATGAAAGATTTGTCTGCCCATTGATCAATCTGCTGTGCCGCTGAACCTTGTACAACTTTTCTTCTTGGTTTGATTGGCATTTGAATGTGTTATATCCAACATGTTGAAAAAGCTCAGCAGGTGATAAGAGAACTTCTGGTTCTTACTAGGGTGATCCTGTCCTCCCCAGTTATCACAAGTGATGCTCAACTTTGTCACATCTCTTTTGAAATACAAATCATCTCATGTGTGGGCATTTATAGATTATAGCCAGCCTCATGGTAATGCAGGGTGAGCCAGACTTAAGCCTCGTACACACGGTCGGACTTCCATCGGACTTTTCCGTGGATTTTTGTCAGAACGGAGTTGGCCGGGCACACCCATAGCATACACACCACAGGACTTTTCTGCAAACTTTCCCAAAACTTTTTGCAACATCACGTGGTTTTTCTGCTCTTTACCGCCACCCTTTGGTCAACTTCTGCTATTGTTGGTTGATTTTAACATTATTTGTTTTGTCCATCGGACAAAAGTCCGATTGTTTTCTGTACACACGGTTGGACTTTGCTCCATGGGACTTTTGTTGGCCAAAAGTTTGTCCGTTTGCAGACCGAACTTTTGTCCGATGAAAACCAAAAAAGTTTGTCAGATGGAGCGTACACACGGTCGGATTTTTTGGCAAACTTGCTCAAAATGAAGTTTGTTGGCAAAAAGTCCGACTGACAGGGCTTTAGGTTTGTCTGTCAGTGTCAGGAGCATAAACTGCACAAGCTAGATCAAATCAAAAATACGATCCTCTTGATAAAAATGTATGTAAATCTAGGTTAGCTGAGACAATATTCACTTTGTGTTTTATTTTTATGAATGAAGCAGAAATGGTATACTATTCTTATCTCAATTGAAATCTATACTTAATGAGAAAAGAAAATAATATCTATAGCAAAATTTATGGAAATGTATGGAAAGACTAACCATGTTTGGCCACAGAGAAAAGCCAGCATTGGACAGGGGAAGTGATCACCTACAGCCAGGAAGTAACCACCTCTCAATACAGCAACTGACCATCCTGGCGAATGTAAACTAGATGAGAGTTGCACTCCATCTTAAAATCCACTTATTGCTTTATTCCATGAGAAATTAAATGGGTGCATATAGTATATACTGACGCCACCTGACAAACCACATTTCCCAGATGTGTTTCACACCCAATGGGCTTGCACACAGGGATAGAGTAGGTATCTACTCTATCTCTGTGAGCAAGCCCATTGGGGGTGAAACACTCTCGGGGAGTGTGGTACGTTCTATTTTTTTATTCCATTATTCATGGAATAAAGCAGTAAGTGGATTTTTTTTTGATGGTGTGCAACTCTCATCTAGTTTACATTCTCATGTTGGAACAGAGATGGCCCACAGGAGGAGGTTTGGAGCAGTGCTACATATTGTAGGCTTGTCTTTACTGATCATCCTGGTGGCCAGGTAATAACCACTAGACCCAGGAACTTACCCCAGCTACAGCTGTGAGTGACCACTTCTAGATCAAATGACTGACTACGATTATAGCAATGGTTGACCACTAACCTCAAGAACTCACCTCAGCTACCGCTGTCAGTGATTACCTCTAGACTCAAAGACTGACTACTTCTTGCAGCTAGGTAGTGTCCAATAAGGATGAGCTCCGGCGTGTTCGCAAAGTCCTCGTGCAGAACCCGCCAGGAAGTCGGCACCGCGCTGCGTTAATCACTGGCAGTGAGACATTTGCCGATCTCTGCAGCCGCGCATTGGGACAATGTCTCACTGCCTGTGATTAGCGCAGCGCAGTGCCGACTTCCTGGCGGGCTCTGCGCGTGGACTTTGCGAACACACCAGAGCTCATCCTTAGTGTCCAATAGACCCAAGACCTAACCCCAGCTATAGCCAGGTAGTAATCCCCACTAGTCCTGGTGGCTGACTATTTCTATAGGAGGTTAATCTCATTCTCATACACTCTGGACAGATTTGCTAAGCAGTTTATAATACCTTTTCTATTTAAATGTATTATTTAGTCCATGTATGTAAAGTTTAATATTGCAGAGACAATGCTTAAAGAGGAAGTAAAACCCATACGGATTTACTTCCTCTTTAATTCCCTGCAAAGGTAAAGCATAATGGGCTACTATGCATTGCATAGTAGCCTATTATGTGTCACTTACCTGAAACCGAAGCCTGCGATGTCTCCGATGTCCCCGCTGGGTGGAAGCGTCCATCTTCAGCCCTCTTTCTTCCGGGGCGCATGCGCAGAAGAAATCTTTGTACGGGGAATTGTAAATATCTCCTAAACCGTGTAGGTTTAGGAGATATTTGCAGCACCTACAGGTAAGCCTTAATCTAGGCTTACCTGTAGGTGAAAGTGGTTGTACAGGGTGTACAACCACTTTAATATGTGCTGCATTATCATTCATGAAACAATAACAGTATGACAATTGTTACATTAATAACTTTAAAGTGGTATTAAACCCAAAACCAAAAATGGATTATATTGCAGCTTACCCACCAATAGATGTGGTGGCTGCATCAGTTTTCTTTTATTTGGCCTTTTCCCCTCTGTTTTCACCTGGTGAATTGGCCAGTAACACACCTCCTGGTGAGATTGATGAATTGGCGACACACAACTCTGGGGGCAGGGATGAGCCGAACACCCCCCTGTTCGGTTCGCACCAGAACCTGCGAACAGACAGAATGTTCGTGTGAACTTTAGAACCCTATTAAATACAATGGACTCGAACGTTCGAAATCTAAAGTGCTAATTATAAAGGCTAATATGCAATTTATTGTCCTAAAAAGTGTTTGGGGACCTGGGTCCTGCCCCAGGGGACATGTATCAATGCAAAAAAAGGTTTAAAAAATAGACGTTTTTACGGGAGCAGTGATTTTAATAATGCTTAAAATGAAAAAATAAAAGTGAAATATTCCTTTAAATTTCGTACCTGGGGGGTGTGTATGATATGCATGTAAAGTGGCGCATGTTTCCCGTGCTTAGAACTGTCCCTGCAAAAAATGTCATTTTTGAAAGAAAAAAAGTCTTTTAAAACTGACTTGCGGCTATTAATGAATTGTCGGCTCCCGGCAATACATACAAAAGTCATTGATAAAAAAAAAAAAAGCGTGGGGGTTCCCCAGAATTCAACCCCGCCGCAAATTTAAAAAAAATTGGACGTGGGGTTCCCCCAAATATCCATTCCAGGCCCTTCAGATCTGGCATGGATTTTAAGGGGAACTCCACCCCAAATTTTAAAAAAATGGCGTGGAGTCCCCCTAAAAATCCATACCAGACCCCTTATCCGAGCACGCAACCTGGGCGGCCGCAGGGGAAAAGGGGGGGATGAGAGAGCGCCCCCCCTCCCTCCTGAACCGTACCAGGCCACATGCCCTCAACATGGGGAGGATGTCCCCATGTTGATGGGGACAAGGGCCTCATCCCCACAACCCTTGCCCGGTGGTTGTGGGGGTCTGCGGGCGGGGGGCCTATTGGAATCTGGAAGACCCCTTTAACAAAGGGGACCCCCAGATCCCGGCCCCCCCATGTGAATTGGTAAGGGGTACATTGTACCCCTACCATTTCACGAAGAAAGCGTAAAAAAAATGTTTAAAAAAAACACAAACACCTTGAAAAAGTCCTTTATTTAAAAAAAAAACAAAAAACAATCCAGCGGTGAAATCCAGTGTCCCTCGGCGATCCCGATGTCCAGCGCTGTCCTTCATTGGTTGTGCCTGAGCGGACCTGATGGGGAACTCCCTCTCAGTATTTTAAATGTATAGACCCGCCCCTTCTAAAGTTCCCCATCAGGTCCGCTCCCTCGGTATGTCGGACCCGCTTACGTCATTGGCTTGAGCGGGGAACTTCCTTCACTGTGTAATTTAAATTTACATAGTGAAGGAAGTTCCCCGCTCAAGCCAATGACGTAGGCGGGTCCGACATACCGAGGGGGCGGACCTGATGGGGAACTGCTCTCACTTTGGCAATACATGTATAGACCCGCCCCTTCTCATGTTCCGCATCTGGTCCGCTGAGCGGACCTGATGGGGAACTTTAGAAGGGGCGGGTCTATACATTTAAAATACTGAGAGGGAGTTCCCCATCAGGTCCGCTCAGGCACAACCAATGAAGGACAGTGCTGGACATCGGGATCGCCGCGGGACACTGGATTTCACCGCTGGAATGTTTTTTTTTTTTTTATTTAAATAAAGGACTTTTTCAAGGTGTTTGTGTGTTTTTTTTAAACATTTTTTTACGCTTTCTTCGTGAAATGGTAGGGGTACAATGTACCCCTTACCAATTCACATAGGGGGGGCCGGGATCTGGGGGTCCCCTTTGTTAAAGGGGTCTTCCAGATTCCGATAGGCCCCCCGCCCGCAGACCCCCACAACCACCGGGCAAGGGTTGTGGGGATGAGGCCCTTGTCCCCATCAACATGGGGACATCCTCCCCATGTTGAGGGCATGTGGCTTGGTACGGTTCAGGAGGGAGGGGGGGCGCTCTCTCGTCCCCCCCTTTTCCCCTGCGGCCGGCCAGGTTGCGTGCTCGGATAAGGGGTCTGGTATGGATTTTTGGGGGGACTCCACGCCATTTTTTTTTAAATTTGGGGTGGAGTTCCCCTTAAAATCCATGCCAGATCTGAAGGGCCTGGAATGGATATGTAGGGGAACCCCACGTCAATTTTTTTAAAAATTTGCGGCAGGGTTCCCCTTAATATCCATTCCAGACCTGAAGGGCCTGGTAATTGAATTCTGGGGAACCCCACGCTTTTTATTTTTATTTTTATCAATGACTTTTGAATGTATTGCCGGGAGCCGACAATTCATTAATAGCCACAAGTCAGTTTTAAATGACTTTTTTTCTTTCAAAAATGAAATTTTTTGCAGGGACAGTTCTAAGCACGGGAAACATGCGCCACTTCACATGCATATCATACACACCCCCCAGGTACGAAATTTAAAGGAATATTTCACTTTTATTTTTTCATTTTAAGCATTATTAAAATCACTGGTCCCGAAAAAACGGCCGTTTTTAAAACTTTTTTTTGCATTGATACCTGTCCCCTGGGGCAGGACCCAGGTCCCCAAACACTTTTTAGGACAATAACTTGCATATCAGCCTTTATAATTAACACTTTAGATTTCGAACGTTCGAGTCCATTGTATTTAATAGGGTTCTAAAGTTTACACAAACATTTTGTCTGTTCGCAGGTTCTGGTGCGAACCGAACAGGGGGGTGTTCGGCTCATCCCTGATGGGGACAAGGGCCTCATCCCCACAACCCTTGCCCGGTGGTTGTGGGGGTCTGTGGGCGGGGGGCTTATCGGAATCTGGAAGACCCCTTTAACAAAGGGGACCCCCAGATCCCACCCCCCCTATGTGAATTGGTAAGGGGTACATTGTACCCCTACCATTTCACGAAGAAAGTGCCAAAAAATGTAAATAAAAACACACAAACACCTTGAAAAAGTCCTTAATTAAAAAAAAAAAAACAAACAAAAAAAAACAAAACATTGAGCGGACCTGATGGGGAACTTTAGAAGGGGCGGGTCTATACATTTAAAACACAGCGGAGGAAGTTCCCCATCAGGTCCACACAGGCACAACCAATGACGGACAGCGCTGGACATCGGGATCGCCGCGTGACACTGGATTTAATCGCTGGAATGTTTTGTTTTATTATTATTATTTTTTTTTAATAAAGGACTTTTCCAAGGTGTGTGTGTTTTTATTTAAATTTTTTGACACTTTCTTCGTGAAATAGTAGGGGTACAATGTACCCCTTACCAATTCACATGGGGGGGGCCGGGATCTGGGGGTCCCCTTTGTTAAAGGGGTCTTCCAGATTCCGATAAGCCCCCCGCCCGCAGACCCCCACAACCACCGGGCAAGGGTTGTGGGGATGAGGCCCTTGTCCCCATCCCCATGTTGAGGGCATGTGGCCTGGTACGGTTCAGGAGGGAGGGGGGGCCGCTCTCTCGTCCCCCCCTCTTCCCCTGCGGCCGGCCAGGTTGCGTGCTCGGATAAGGGTCTGGTATGGATTTTTGGGGGGACTCCACGCCATTTTTTTTTTAAATTTGATGTGGAGTTCCCCTTAACCTTCCTGGCGGTATTCCCGAGTCTGGCTCGGGGTGAAGTTTCAGCACCAAAAGCGGTAACCCAGAGCCAGACTCGGGATTGCATCGCAATGATCCAGGCAGAGTTACTTACCTTGTCCCCTGGATCCTGCGATGTCTCTCCGCTGTGTGATTGAGCTGTCTCCTCGCTCGATTCACACAGTGCCGAGTGCCGCCGAGCTCCGTTCCCTGCGACGTTACGACGCACGGGGACGGAGTTCGGCGCCAAATTCAAAAAAGTGAAAACACAATACACATACAGTATACTGTAATCTTACAGATTACAGTACTGTATAAAAAAATTACACACCCCCACTGTCCCTAGTGGTCTGCCCAGTGTCCTGCATGCACTTTTATATAATAAAAACTTTTTTCTGCCTGGAAACTGGAGATTGTCCATAGCAACCAAAAAGTGTCCCTTTATGTCAAAAGTGGTTTTAGACCAGCTAGAAAATAGCGATAATAAATTAGAATCACTTGCAGAATTAAGCGATAGCGATTTGTGGGGAAATTCGTTATCAAACACTGAAAAACACTTTTATTATTATTATATTATTAGTTATAATTATTTTATAGTTATTTATTATATTATAATTTATGATTTTGTTTTATGAACTTTATCATACCCGGGATGTTTACTAGACTTTGGTTTGGACAGATTTAAGTGAGTTATTCCTGAGAATTACAGGCCTGCAATAGAAAACGCCAAATTTCCATGCAGAATAATGGTACTGCTTTCAGCACCTAAAATCTGCCAGAATCATACCGCCAGGGAGGTTAAAATCCATGCCAGATCTCAAGGGCCTGGTATGGATATTTAGGGGGAACCCCACGCTATTTTTTTTTTAAATTTGTGGCGGGGTTCCCCTTAATATCCATTCCAAACCTAAAGGGCCTGGTAATTGAATTTGGGGGAACCCCCACGCTTTTTTTTTTTATCAATGACTTTTCTATGTATTGATAAAAGCCGACAATTCATTAATAGCCGCGAGTGAGTTTTAAATGACTTTTTTTCCTTCAAAAATGACACTTTGTGCAGGGACAGTTCTAAGCACGGGAAACATGCGCGACTTCACATGCATATCATACACACCCCCCAGGTACGAAATTTAAAGGAATATTTCACTTTTATTGTTTCACTTTAAGCATTATTAAAGTCACTGCTCCTAAAAAAACGTCCGTTTTTAAAACTTTTTTTTGCATTGATACATGTCCCCTGGGGCAGGACCCAGGTCCCCAAACACTTTTTAGGACAATAACTTGCATATAAGCCTTTATAATTAGCACTTTAGATTTCTCCCATAGACTTTTCGAATTTGCAGCGAACACCCCAAATTGTTCGTTGTTCGGCGAACGGGCGAACAGGCAATGTTCGAGTCGAACATGAGTTCGACTCGAACTTGAAGCTCATCCCTATCTGGGGGAATAAGCATAAGGGGGCACAACAGACAACATCATTTTCAGTCGGAGGAGAGGGTCATGTTAAATGTATCTTTGTATCTAATTATATGTATGTAGTTTTAAATACACTAACAAATTGAAGCCAAACTCCATCTCACACTTTATAATCAGTTACATTAAACATTTTTTTTTTCTTTTAAGATAAAGGTTTTGCACGAATAAATAAAAGTTGATAATTTTATTCACCCCTGCCAGTGTTAGGTGGTTTGTCTCATCCATTTAAACTAATATATTCTGCTGGAGAGATGGAGAGTTTGTACTTTTGAAAAGGAACAGAGTTGCTGGCTGGTTCACCAGATGAAAATAGAAGAAAGAAAGCCTAAAAAAGGAAATGAATACAGCCATCGCATCTAAGCATTGGTAAGCTCTAATATAGTAAATGTTTTCTTTTGGGTTTAATACTGCTTTAACACATCTTATGTAATGTAATGAAATAACAACTAAAGCAATACATAATTAGGAACTTATGTTATCTGGGCAACCACAACTGGACACATGAAATGAACACTGCTACACCATGTTTGATTTTTGGGCTGAACACCACTATATAGGTACGTTAACTACATTACCACCACTAGCTAGTGTGCTAAACCACTATAGCAAGGGACTAAATACCACATTAACACCAATGCTGCTAAGGAGCCACAACCAGACATACACCAGTAAAGTCATGAACTGACCACTGCATGGTCATTATGTATAGAACATCATTTGCTAGCTCATGCCTAATTTGACATTTTAAGACAAGGTAATTTACCTCACCCATAGTCTGTGAACTGTACAGTCTTCTATACCCACTGTTGTACAGACTGTGCAGGGACTGCAAAAGGTTGGCATTTAGGGTACTTACATTTCAAAAATTACATTTAAAGTGTTGCTAAACCCAGGACCATGTATTGCATGGAAATGCAATAATTTTAGTAAATATAAACTGCTAAATACTTTTTCTCATCAGCAGTATATAGCAGTCTTGTGACTTCTATCAATTCCTGGTTAAAGCTTGTAGGAGGAGTTTTCATACTGCGCTGGCTGTCCTATCAGGATGCAGGAACCCTGACACTCTGTCTGGACAGTGCTGATTGGCCCTGTGCTCATCACATGCACTCTCGCAAGAAAAAAAACTCTCCAGCAACACACACCAAACTGAACATGTGAAGCCTGACTCCAGTAACTCTGTCTTATCCGGACATGTTTTGGAGACAATGCAAGAAGAGGAGGATCTGTGAATACAGGATCAAACAGACTTTTTACACAATGAATAGGATTAACCCCTTAGGTTCCACAGTGACATGTACATAACTGAGCCCTATCTCGATCTAGAATATGCAAAATATCTTTCTTGGCTCTCTCCCTCCTCATTGGGTTAGATGCGTTGGCTCCTGCTGCTGTCAATCACAGCCAGGGAGTGTGGGGCGGGGGCCAAAACCCGCTCTGTGTATCTTATGGACACACAGAGTTGGACTTGGGAGCGAGCACGTACAAGTGCAAGCGGCTTGTTATGGGGGTACTCTGTGGGGGGAGAGAAGCCAGGAACGCCGGCTGGGAATGAGAAGAGGAGGATCGGGGCTGTTCTGTGCATTATCACTGAACAGAGTAGGAAAGTATAACATGTTTTTTTATTTTAATAAAAAAACAAATAAAAAAAAAACAAAGCTTTACAATCACTTAAAATTTTGTCTTTGATATCTTCCTGGAGCTTAGCCTTAAGGACCCTTTCACACGGGACGGATCCGTGATGATCCGCCCCGTGAACATCCGCTTGCTCAGTGGTGATCGCTCCGTTGATCCCCGCTGAGCCGGCGGATGATAGGGTGGTCCCTGCACACTGTGCAGGGACCCCCCTGTCAGATCTCTGCTCTCCCCTATGGGGGGATCGGATGAACACGGACCGTCTGTCCGTGTTCATCCGATCCGCTCTGCAGACGGATAGAAAAATAGGATTTTCCTTCGTCTGCAGATTTGGAGGGTTGCGGACCCGGATAAGATCGGGTGTCAGCGGATATTCATCCGCTGACACCCGCAATCTCATAGGGACCAATGTATGTCCCTTTTTCATCCGTAAACGGATGGATGAAAAAGCGGACATACGGTCCGCTAGTGTGAAAGGGGCCTAAGGGTTAAGTTCTAGTTGCAGGACATACAGTATCTTACAAAAGTGAGTACACCCCTCACATTTTTGTAAATATTTTATTATATCTTTTCATGTGACAACACTGAAGAAATGACACTTTGCTACATTGTAAAGTAGTGAGTCTACAGCTTGTATAACACTGTACATTTTCTGTCCCCATAGAAAATGAGTGGACAGAAAACTAGCCATTTTCCCTCCCCGGTGTCATGTGACTCGATAGTGTTACAAGGTCTCAGGTGTAAATGGGGAGCAGATGTGTTAAATTTGGTGTTATCGCTCTCACTCTCTCATACTGGTCACTGGAAGTTCAACATGGCACCTCACGGCAAGGAAGTCTGAGGACCTGAAAAAAAGAATTGTTGCTCTACATGAAGTTGGCCTAGGCTATAAGAAGATTGCCAAGACCCTGAAACTGAGCTGCAGCACAGTGGCCAAGACCATACAGCGGTTTAACAGGACAGGTTCCACTTAGAACAGACCTCGCCACGGTCGACCAAAGAAGTTGAATGCACGTGCTCAGCGTCATATCCAGAGGTTGTCTTTGGGAAAAAGACGTATGAGTGCTGCCAGCATTGCTGCAGAAAAAAATTGTGAATAAAATGTGCATTTATTATTTTTCTTGCATTTGAACATGCAAAGCTTTGCAACCACGATCGGTGGATCGCAAGTGCAATGCTCTGGCTCTTGCAGACTATTCTTCCAACTGCAGTTTTGAACAGAGGTTCGGACCTTGAGTTAAGGGGCTGTAAGAAGTATTGATGGACTACAAGTGCGGGGGACATCACCATACCTTTGTTTATTTGAGAAGTGCCTGTGCCATCTCCTTTGAAATTCAAATATTGTTAGGAAATGGTGGGTCGTAGGGAGAAGAACCCCTGGATTCGGTAAAGCTAGGGGCCGTTAGAGAGTGGGGGTTGCAGATTGTGGCCATGTTTCATGTCACACCATAAATATGGGAGTCATATAAAACATGGTCATATGCAGTGGCGGCTGGTGGGTTCTTTTTTTAGGGGGGCAGCAAACAAACAACACCCCCCCCAGCAGCACAGCACTGAGACAGCACCCCCCCTGCCAGGCAGGGTGGCACTGACAGCACCCATCCCCCCCCACAGGTGGACCGACACATACCCGTTCATGTGGTGGGGCTGTGGTGCCCTCTCCTGGAGTGAGGGCAGCGGCGGCTCCGGTGTCCACTCCTCAAGCTTCTTCCGCCGTGTGTCTCCTCTTCCGCCAAAGCGCTAGGCATCCAATAGGACCTGCCTCCTGATTGGCAGGGAGGAGCTTTAGTCTGAAAATAACGAAAATGAATTCGCTATTGTCACACAACTGGATTGGCTCGGAGCGCAATGCTCTGCGCTCCGAGCCAACCCTTTTTTGAAGCCTATTAGAGCCTCTGGCTCTAATCAGGCACTTAAAAAAAACACCCACCCCGCATTGGAATCCATAGTCCGGTGCCCTGATATGTAGATCAGGGGGCCGGATGCATGGATAGGGGAGGCAGCGCCCGTGCATCCTCTATGGACGGTCTGCCACTGGTTATATGTTCATAAAGATAGATGTGTTCTTCTTTTCCTTCCAAGACTCAGTACCGTATATACTCGAGTATAAGCTGACCCGAATATAAGCCGAGGCATCTAATTTTACCACAAAAAACTGGGAAAACATATTGACTCGAGTATAAGCCTAGGGTGTCCATTTGCATGCCTTACTTTGCCTCACTGTGTCCATGTGCATGCCTCACTGTGCCCATGCCTCACTGTGTCCATGCCTCACTGTGCCCATGCCTCACTGTGCCCATGACTAGACTGATGTTTAACATAGGAGTCTATGGAAGGGGTGCCCGGGTTTGAAAAATCGGTTCTCCCCGGCCGTATGTCCCCCAGAGAACAAACTTTGCACACTTGTAGAGTAGAAATGGGGCTACATGTGTGCTAAGTGTCGGGTCCAGGGGACCTACGACCGGCCGGTACCGGGTCACCAAATTCACCAGAGAAATTACAGTTTAACATGGGAGTCTATGGAAGGGGTGCCCGGCTTTGAAAAATCGGTGCTCCCAGGCCGTAGGTTCCCCAGACAACAAACTTTGCACACTTGTAGAGAAAGAGTTGGGCTATATGTGTGCCAAGTTTGTGTCCCCAAAGTCCAGGAGATCAGGCGCAAAAGGTGACTCGAGTATAAGCCGAAGGGGGGGCATTGTCAGCACAAAAAAATGTGCTGAAAAACTCGGCTTATACTCGAGTATATATGGTAATTAAACCCCTGGATACTATAGACATGTATCTGATATTTTTTCTTAAAGACTGATTTTCTTCATCTGTTTTCTTCTTATGGAAATGCACAGGGGCAGAATTTGAAAATGTCCCTTTTTCAGAAATTATTGAAGAAAATATTGATGCCATTGGATCAAAGTGAAGACGAGGCAACTACTATTTTAAAGTACATGCAAACTCTAATTGGATGACATTTCATTTGCTAAAGCAAGATCATAACCAATTTGGCAAGTTTTGACAAGTATTTTTTTCTTCATAATACAGTCTTTTCATCTTTTTTAAATTTTTATATTTTTTATCCTTTTTTGCATTTAAGTGATTCTGATCTGCAGCTTCTTTCAGCCCTCCCTGTCCAAATGAATTTGCTCCAGCATTGGCTGTACATCATTGCTCTGGATCAGATTCTTGTTAGTGAAAACGGGGGCCATGCCAAAACAATGGGATTGATTTACTAAAACTGGAGAGGGCAAAATCTGGTGCAGCTCCACATAGAAAGCAGTTAGCTTCCAGTTGGTTTGTTTTTTAAAGCTTAATTGGACAAACTGAAATTAAAAACCGATTACACAGCCGCACCAGATTTTGCACTCTCCGGTTTTAGTAAACCAACCCCAATGTGTCAGCACTGTGTCTTGTAGTCTGCACTAGGGGTACAAGTATCAGGATGAAAAAACAGGGTCACAAATGGAAGAGAGTTGTTATCAGACTAAAGAGAACTAGGTATTTTTTAAATAATATTTAAAAAGCTGAAAAGCAGCTTCTAAAATTCCATTAATGTGTTAAAGATTATGTAAGATTTTAGTGATTGGGTTCACATATATTTTAAATTGGGCCTTTCATTGCAAACAGAAGTTCTGCTTTTTTTTTTTACCAGCCCCTGTCTACTGCAAGTGGCTTGACTCCAAAAAACAAAAAAACTCACCCTGACCTCTGACACTTCCTGAGGGCACAGATGGTGTCACTATGGAGTTGATTTACTAAAGGCAAATCAACTTTGCACTGCAAGTGCACTTGGAAGTGCAGTCGCTGTAAATCTGAGGGGAAGATCTGAAATGAGGGGAAGCTCTGCTGATTTTATCATCCAATCATGTACAAGCATAAATGCTGTTTTTTTATTTTCCTTGCATGTCCCCCTCAGATTCCCCCTACAAGTGCACTTGCAGTGTAAAATGTATTTGCCTTTAGTAAATAAACCCCTAGGTCTCAGAAGAGCTGGGAGCTTGAAAATTTGTGAGAATGAACTCTTGCAATGGGCTGGGAATGCATTCTCGCTGGATTTTTTAAGTCCCCAGCTTTGCCAAGAGACATGGTGGTGTCACCCATGTCTCGCTAAAGTGTAGAAGGCCAGGGCCAAGGTAAGTATGTTTTTTTGGGAAGGTTCGCATTTTGGGCCAGTTCACATCAGAATGCGTTCCCTGCACTGCACTTAAAATGCACTGTCTTTGCGATCTGTTGTGGATGACCGCCGGGCACCCACGATCGCACGTGACAGAGCGAGAACCGGGATCTGTGTGTGTAAACACACAGATCCAGGTTCTCTCAGGGGAGAGGAGACAGATCGTGTGTTCATACTAAGTATGAACATCGATCTCTCTTCTAATCTAGTCTGTGCCACCCCCCCACAGTTAGAACACACCTAGGGAACACATTTAACCCTGTGATCGCCCCCTAGTGTTAACCCCTGCCAGTGATATTAATACAGTAATCAGTGTATTTTTATAGCACCGATCGCTGTATAATTGTCACTGGTCCCAAAAAAGTGTCAAAAGTGTCCGATCTGTCCACCGCAATTTTGCAGTCCCGATAAAAATTGCTGATCCCCGCGATTACTAGTAAAAAATAAATAATAATAAAAATGCCATAAATCGAATCCCTATTTTGTAGACGCTATAACTTTTGCGCAAACCAATCAATATACGCTTATTATTATTTTTATTTTTTTAAATTGGATGATTATTATAGCAAAAAGTAAAAGATATTGTTCTACTTATTTTTTACTATTTTATATGATTATCAGGGTCATGTCACCCTAGCAACTCTATTCCTTTGGTGGACATGGTGAAAACACTCACCTGCTTGCATGTGTTGCTGGTGGTCTTGCCACATTTTCAGCAGCGAAGTGACACCTTGCTGCCAAAGCTAGAAAGAGAGAGACAGATACAAATTTACAATTTTTGTAAACCATAAGCAATTGTGAGGCTACAGTGCTCTCTAGTGGAATATTTCATTATTACAGCTTCAGGGATGTAATAAAGATAGGAAACGTTACATTTTTGCTGAAATATGTCTTGATCTTGTACTGTGCAGTAATACAGCTTGAGGGAGTCTTTATTACATACAGTACATGTATTCTTGATTAGCAAAAAAGAAAATATATTTTTCAATGTGTTTTAACATTGTATATACAGTGTGTAAAATTTGTAAGTATTGTAGTGTAGTGTAGCATATCGCAATGTAGTGCAGAAACCATAGTTGCTCATTACATGCAGGATGTGATGGGAAGTCATACAGTAATTGTGCTTTAGTGCTTTACTCTTTCATTGCTAAGCTATCAGTGTGTTCACACTGGAAAAATAAATTGCCTATATAATTTTCTCAGCAACTAATTAGCTTAAATAATGATTGGTGTATAACCATAGAGGGAATATGTGGAAATAAGATATTTTGATATTTGCTATTCGCTATATAAACTGTGAAAGGTGCAATTAACATGGTTTTAAGATAGATATCACAATATATATGTAGCACACAGACCCTTCTGCTTCACCCATTTGCAGTAAGGCACACCTGCTACTTGCCTGGTATCCAACTCCATGTATGGAGAGGCGAGTGGTGTTAGATTTTGGGCCTTGCGGCGAGTTACCTCTCACGAGTGGATCCTTGTGCTCCGCCATCCTGGGGTAGAAAGTCTCTCGCTTGAATAAAGTCAATGTCCACACAGGAGTAAAACCTGAACAGGAAGGCTTTATTCTTTTGCTTGGGGTATAACTTGAGATAAAGAGAGAGGACTGACAGAGTAGGGGAAGGTTCAGGCATGCAACACTTAAAGAACACTTTCGTCGCCACTCAAGCCTGAGTGGGTATAGCTCACCCGGATAGTCCCTTTAAGAGCAGTCCTAGCAGCCGGGTGGAGCACGGATTAAAGCTTTCCTTTCCTTTTACTAGGATATGATCAGGAGAATTCCTCTGCCACAGGAATAATTACTGTCCTAAACCTCCACAAATAAAGATGGCGGATCCCTCTTTAGGCAAGTCTCCAGGCCTCTCCCTGAGACAGCAGTGTCGTCGCTGATCCCCTCTTGGGACCGATCCTCCCCTGGACTCCTTTCCTAAAGTTGGGCTCTCAAATGGTGGGCAGCCTGGGATCCCCCCGTAAGGCGTAGGCCCCAGCCAGCCGAGCCGGGCCTACCAAACAGCGATGTAGCCTCGGGCTGAAGGTGCCCGAGACTGAAGCACATGCACGCACCCCCTGGCCATGAGGGCCACAAAGGTGGGGTACGCGCCACATGTCCTCCAGGACCAAGGGGTCCCCTGGAGTCCAACCACCCCGCCTGATGGCATCTTCCCCTTAAGTACCCTCTCCCAGCAGGCACAGCAGATTGACCACGCCCACCGCACCGCTGCCGAGAGAGCACACCCAATAGTGCTGCGATACCTCCTGTGGTTCAACCTGAGCCTGAATTGACAGTGCCACCCCCCGGCAACAGGGAACTGTACTACCAGGCAGCATCGCACCCAGAGCAGAAGCACAATTTGTTCTAATCAACAGGTCCGAGCCCAACTATTAGCTCAGACCACCCCTAAATTTACACATATAGCATTCCATAAATTGGGATGGGCGCTACATATATGGTTGTAAGGCATTCCAGTATAGGTGGCAGATAGATATCACAATATAACACAAAATACATAACCACTGGATATACATGTTACTGTAACAATAAGATAATTGTGGAGTTTGTGTATGTGGTATAAAATAATGTGCTTACAGAACTGGCAACAGGCTAAGCAAATCTAAAAAACATTACGACTTTTAAGAAGGAGGAATTTAAGAGTCAGGACATAATTTTTTACATTTAGGACCTCTCAGGGGCATTAAAGCGGAAGTAAACCCATCGATTTGATAGTTTCAAAAAAACAGTTAACATTTCCGGCATGCCGGAAATGCTAGCTGTCACATTGGTTGTGCTCTCAACCAAACTGTCAAACCATCCAATGGCTGGTGTCATAACAGATCACACGTGCAGCATCATGGTAGTTGCAAATTAAACAGAGGCTAAGATGGCAGCTTCCTTGGCTGAAAATGATAGGAGGGTTTACTTCCACTTTAAAGCTGAAGTTTAGGTATGGGCTATTTTGCACAGTTACATGTAATTTTTCATGTTCCATACCTGGCCAATCCCTGTAAAAGTTGGAAATCATTGTCGAAAACACTGCAACTACAGTGATTGCCACTACCTTTTGGGTCCCATGCCAAGCAGCTGCCCTGCTGCTTAGTGCAGGTGCAAGGTCTCTCAGGTCACTTCATTGACCAAAAATGGGCAGTATAGCTGGGTCAAAGGGGAGTTTTCAGGAATTACAGACAGAACTGAGCCACATTACCTTATACTCACAGAAACTATTGCTGCTGTATTTCACTCAGACCAAAAACAGAGACTATTAGGCAAGTATTCCTTTGTATAAACGTTTCGCTACAGCTTCCCATAGCTTCTTGAGTGTGTATCTGAATCCTTGTGACAAATGTATCTCTATCCTTTTGGTATTATCTCATATGCACAGTGACAGTTTAACACATTCCAGTATATTAGTAGTAAATAAACCTGTTTTTTTAAATAGAGTTTATACGCAGCTCCTGGTCTCTTCTGGTCTGGGATTCTATAGAAAATTTTACCTCAGGGCTGAATAAACAGCATAGGTTAGAACCAGGTTAATCATCTGACGGCCAATTGGTAGTTAGAGATCCAGTTGCATGACAGATTAGAAGCTACTAGGGACTAAGACACAAAGTAGATAGGCTGATTCTGAGTTCCAGTGCCACACAATGGTTTCTGCTGGTTAAAATCTGTGTTCCAGGCTGGTTGGACCATGGCTGGAGGGTCTCCCCTTCATTGCAGGTCTTCTCTTCAGGTCTTTGACACCAAGACTGACGCAGCATTGTGATCACCCTGAGGGTAAAAAGATCTTTTTACCCTTAGGTACAATGAAATTGAGATAGGTGATCATACGGACGCCCAGGGCGTCTTCTTTGCCAACCCTATGGGAGAATCTCCCGTATGTGTGAGAGAGGTGGCGCCATTAGTCACTTGCCCAGTACTTCATAATGCGCTAGTATGCTATGCATACTAGCGCATTATGCCTTTGTCTTGCAGGGTGTTTTTTTTTTCAAGAGTGTTTACTTCCTCTTTAAACACTGATTTTAATATACTGTTTTTCATTCATAGTTACAATGTTATGCAGTGCTTGTTGGAAGTCTCCTGAGGAAGCCATTATATGGCAAAACATGTAGAGCAAGAAGTTACTGCTGATTACACATATTATGGTTACTGTATGACAATATTGTGATGTTTTATACATCCTGTATTAATAAATTTATATTTTTATATATATTTGATAAAGTAATTTTTTGGCACCCTAAAAATCCCATATTCCTTCTCCTACCAATATACGTAATTATAGGGATGTGGTGCCTTTTTTGACTATCCAACTTCCAGCAATTTACAATACTTTAGGTTAAAAAGTTTCTTCCCAATGCTAGAGTAACGATTTAAACATTTGTATGTCAATATCAAATCCCCTCTCAAACACCTCTTCTGCAAGAACAGTAAGTTACATTTTTGGAGTGATTATTCATAACTAAGGTCCTCCAGCCTCCTTATTAGCTTTGTTATCCTTTATCGATTCTTTGAAGTTTAAGGACATCCTATCTGAGGACTGGTGACCAAAACGGGACCACATACTCAAGATGTGGCCTAACCAGAGTTTTGTAAAGTGGTAGAATTATAACTTTATCTCTTGAGTAAATACCCTTTTATAGCATGCTAATAGTCTGCTAGCTTTGCTTGCTGCAGCCTGTCACTGCATGCGATTACTGAACCTGTGATATACTAGGGCCTCCAGATCCTTTTCTATCCTTGACTCCCCCTAGAAAATAACTTGTGTAGCAAGTTCTCTGGCTTCCTTCAGTCTAATGAGAACCTCCAGGACCGGAGATAGCTGACATCCTTCTGTATATGGTGGGTTGTGAGGCACCAGACACTTCTTGAATGCAAGAGAGAAGTTTATTTCTCTTACAAACTTTTATGGGGGAAAGAGGGTTAGGGCCAGGACACCCTTAAGTATTTGCAAGTTCAATTAGCAGACTCTAAGTCTTCAATAGGAAGACAGCTGTGCAGGAAATGGCCTCCATCAAGATGCCACATCTGCACGTGCAGGAATGCTGTCTCCTATGGCAACAGTCTTTAACAGTTCCTAACAAAAAGCTTAACAATTCCTTTTCCTTTTCTACAACTTCTCCTTGAAGTTCCTCAGTACACTGAGCTCCCGGTCTCTCACTAGACCCTCTGATTCACTGCCACTGAATCCCTTAAGCTCCTGCAATCTTCACGATGGTATCTTCCTCAAGCGTCGCCCCTGCCTCTCTGCTGGGTCCCTAGCTTGGCACTCAAGATACCTCTTAGCTTCACCCACGCTGGCCTGCTCGCTCCCTGGCTTGACACACAAGGCTGCTCTGCAAGCATCACCTCCACTGGCTGGGTCCCTGGCTTGATTCCCACTGAAGCTTCCCGATTCTCCACCGTGCCCGTTCAGTGAGAATACTGCTTCGGTACTTGCTTCAGTTACTCACTGTGGCCCCTGGTAATAAGTTGGATGGTTCCTTAGTGGTTACAGCCGCAATCCCAATCCTGCACTGCTCTCTTGCTTCTGGATAGGCCCTCAGACAGCCTAGGAGCCAGATGTGCCTGGGATAGGTCCAATCTCTGGCCTAGCAGCCCGGGCAATTCGACACACGTCCACCCAGACAGCCGTCCAGGTGGCACAGAACATCGATCACCTGATTCCCCCCAAATATATAGGCGCTTCCAGCAGGCCATGGGATTCAAAGAAACCCTTGCCCATTGGCTGAGATACCCACATACCCATAACTTGACCTTGCGTTGCCCTTCTCATATCTAGCACCACCAAGTACACGGCCACCTAGTGGTAGTAGAGACAAGTGCAACCAGGCCAAACTTGGGGAGGAATCGGTAGATCCCGAACAATCAACCAGGGTAACTACTCCTGGCAAGTACATTTGTGAGGAGCATCCCTGCCTAAACTCCAGGGTGCTACACTTGTATTCATATTTTTAGTTCCCAAGTGCAATTTTTTTATATTTTCAATATTAAACCTCATTTGCCAAATAGCTGCTCACTGTTCTATTTTAATTAGGTCTTGTCGCTGTCTCCAAAGTTGGGTGTGACCAGGAGTGGACAGGAGAGCAGTTACTCCTGTTCCTACAACTCACCACCGAGGAGTTGTCACCCACTCAAATAATGGTCATAAGGTGACTGGTAGACAAGTAGTCAGGGGTGTTGTCTCACAGAGACCATGGGACTCCATATCTGAATAAGAGCTTGAGCATGCGATCACGGTGGATTGAGCCTAAGATCCCTACTGGAGAGACTCCCCCAATTAGGGAGAGATACTTCATTCCTCTGCACCTGTATCAAGAAGTTAAACAGATATTGGAGCAAATGATGCTGATGAGGCTCATCAAAAAAACAATGGCACCCTCTACTTATGCTTGGATAATAATTGGATGCTGTCGACACACACGATGTTTATCCCCTTCCACAAATTGAGGATTCCCTTGTGGCTCTGGGGCAAGCTGGATTTTTTCCCACACTCAATCTGACAAATGGATATTGGCAGATCCCAGTAACCAAGATGACCACCATAAGACTGTCTTCATTACTCCATAGGGTTATGCCAGTTTAGGATGCATTTTGGGCAAAACAATGCACCAGTCATGTTCCAGAGGGCAATGGAACACTGTCGGGGGGACATGAACTTAAGGGAGAAGTGTAAGATGTAAAGAATCAAACATACAGTACATACTCATCTAGCTGTCCTACACTGGCTGTAAGCTAGAAAACTGAGCGATCATGTGACCGCTAATTGCCAAGTTCTCTGGTCCTCTCTGAGCAGAAAGTGGTGACTGTTAACTGCCACTCTGTGCTCTGCCCCTCCAGCGCTCGCTGGAGCACCGGGCTGTAGAGGGGGTGGGAGAAATTGGTTCAAGCTCTTAGTGGCATGCTGAGAGGCTGCACCAGCTGCTAGTTACGCATCTGGGCGGATCCCAACTTTCTTGCGAGTCTGTGACATCAGCCAACAGTGAACTTTAACCTTCTGTTGGCTGATTCTGGGTCACAGGAGTACAAAAGTATGTGCACTCCCGTGACCCATATGAGAAGTATAACCCAGCAAGCTTTGGCCATACTTCTCTTTGAAATAGCATCTTTATTTACTTAGATAACATTGTAGTGTTCTCTGCCAATTTTAAAGAACACCTTGCCCATCTAGATGCAGTGTGTGGTGCAGCTGCACCAGAGTAGACTGAAACTTAAAGCGGAACTAAACTCTCTTAATCAACATTAACTATTTTCAATCCTTATGCAACTAGCATTAGTATATAGTGTACAGGACGCCGAGGACACCCATATTTGGGTTGTGGTCCCTTCAAGGGGGATGGTTTTGGGGTACCCAGGGTTCCTCACCTATGCAGGGTGAGAAGTTCTGGGACAGTGAAATCATAAAGAAGAGAACTGACTTTCAGTTCTGTTCACATTAATAATTTCCTATTTGGGACCTGGAATTTTGGAGGTTCGAAGAGACATTCCGGTGGGAAAGAACCTCCACCCCTAATTACAGAGACTCTGGTCCCGAAAGGATTAAACTTACCTGCAGGAAACAGCATTTAAAAGACAGGAAGCTCCTAGTGCAGGTGGGGAGTAGTAGGAATTTGGAGAGGAGATACCTGTCTGAGTGCTGGACGTGGGCTGCAAGCTGCTAAAAATGTTTCAGTCGGGGCTGTCCTACTGGTGGGTAAATGCCTTAGGCGGCTGATACATTGTTATGTTTCATTTGTGCTGAAGGTAAGTGGATGTTTTGGTGTTTTCTTGTTACTGGCGTTCAATTGGTTCTAAAGGTTGGAATCAGAAAAAAATAAAACAATAACAAACATGTTATACTTACCTGCTCTGTACAATGGTTTTGCACAAAGCAGCCCCGATCCTCTACTTTTTGGGTCCCCTGCCGGTGATTCTGGCTCCTCCCCCCTGACAAGTTTCCCCAATAGCGTAGGCCAAATGAAATCTCATCTATCCCAGTAGTCTTCCTGGGCTTTTTTTTTTCATCTGGAGGAGGGAAGAAAGGGCTATTTCAGCTAAACACACCCTCCTGCCTACATGCCTGAGCATAAGGGCAGAGTGATTCCAAGAAGTGAAGGCTACATTATTCATCTGTCCTTAGATTAAATAGCATTTTTGGTTTGCAGTGCTGGAGATAAAAATCCAAGCTTCTCATGAGTGAAGCCTCGTACACACGAACGAGTTTCTCGGCAAAAACCAGCAAGAAACTTGCTGGCAGAGATTTTTTGCCGAGAAATTCGTTCGTGTGTATGGTTTCTCGTCAAGAAAAGCGACAAGAATCTCGACGAGAAAATGGAGAACCTGCTCTCTATTTTCTCGTCGAGATTCTCGTCGGCATGTTTCTCGACGAGAAAAGTGTGTGTGTGTACACTTACCTGTCCTCCCGGAAGCCCGCGCATGTTCGAAATGAATTTGACGCATGCGCGGTAGCTTCCTAGGCATAGATAGGGTATACCAAGATGGCGGCGACGGCATCGAATGTGACGAGCGCATGCTCGTCGTAGTCGATGACGTCACCGCGTACGCTCCATTCAAAGAACCGCGGGTTCTTTGAATCGAGCGTGTGTACACTCGGCCGGGACAATTTTCTTGTCCAAGAATCTCGTCGAAAAAAACGACATGTTTTTTTCGACGAGAATCTCGGCCGTGTGTACGAGACTTGAGTTTGAGTACCTGGGAACATCGTTTCCAAATAGGGCATGCTATTCAACCCTGAGAACATTCTGGTTATCCAAGAGTTAAAGTCCCCATCAACCGAAACGGATGTCATGTTTTTTTTTCTAGGCCTGACACATAGCTTTAGATTGTGCAACCTCTTTATCAAACTACAAGACTTAGCAGCATGGCTGCAATGGCTTTAGAGAGAGAGAGTAGAGAATAAAATGCTGGGCCTGATTCTCTATAATTTTACATATTCAGAATCAAGGCATCGAAGGAATAAAAAACTGTTAAACTCCTGGCTCTGCGTCATGCCATCACTGCGGGTCAACTCCGCCCCCTTGACCCCAATAGAACCTGCTGAAAAGCAGCATAAAAGGCAGGCAGTACCTGGTGACGGTGTTCTTATTTTGTCCTCGCTCCGGACATTCCTGATTGTTCCTGTTTTTTCCCTCCGAGGGTCCCATTGTGGAAGGTCCTCTTGTTGGGGGTAAATCCCCCCGAGATTGGGCACTCCTGGTGCCGGGGTAAAAGCTTCCGCATAATATGCAAAGGCTTTAATGAGGTTAAACCACCATCCTGGGCTCGCTCTCTCTCTCTTCCTCTTCCTGTCCCTTCTCCCTATGCCTCGTGCTTCCTGCGTTCCACGAGCATGGCTCGGGTTGACGACATCAGAGTGCTGTCTCTGATTGGTCAGAAGCCCAGGATCCCCATCGGCTATGCTCATTGGCAGAGCGGGGGGAGCGCAGCTTTTAAAATGCCGATTTTCCTCTGCTGCTGCCCTAAAGCTGTCATAGCAGAAGCAGCTGTGGATATGGTGAGATTCGCTTCACGAATTATGGCACATTCTGTCACAGCCAGACAAGCCTTGTGGTTGAAGCACTGGTCGGTGGACTCGGCCTCAAAACAAAGCCTATGTTCTATCCCATTTTCAGGAGGAACACTCTTTGGGAAAACTCTGGAGGATGCGACACGTCGGGTGACTTGAGGGAAATCTGGCTTCCTCCCCCAGGATAGGAGACATCGTACACAGTCCTTTCGCACAAGCAGGAAATCTCGGGAGCAGTTCAGAGACGCAAGATCCTACCGGCCGGGTAGGGAGTTTAAACGTTTCTCATGGCGCCCACGCAACTGCTTTGGGGATCGAGCAAAGTCCAAGGTCTCTCAGCCACCCAAGGCAGCTACCAAGTCTTTATAAAAGGTTGCCCGCCCAGATGTTGCCAGTAGGGGCAAGATTGGCCAATTTTGGCAACATCTGGGTGGAAAGAATATCGGATGCATGGGTCCTGCAAGTGGTTCACAAAGGGTTTGGTCTTCACTTTGAAAGTCCGCCTCCAGCAAGTTTTTTTGTTTTGACAAAGGTCCCTGCGTCCTCAGAGAAGTGAATGTCGCTAGAATCCTATGTTTCAGATTTGCTGAGTCTGCGGGCTATAGTCCCAGTCAGAAGAGGGCAGGGGTGTCTATTCCCCTTTACAGAAGTCTTCAGGCAAGTGGTGCCCCATTTTGGACCTCAAATACCTAAACGCTTTTCTCAAACAGGATGGAATCGCTCAGGACCATATCCGCGGTAATACGGAGAGAAGATTGGATGATCTTGGTAGATCTCGAAAATGCCTATGTTCACATCCCGGTAGCCAAGACTCATCAGTGGTATCTCAGGTTCCACTTCAGCGGAAGCCATTTTCAGTTCATATGCCTAACCTTTGGCCTTAGTTTGGCCCCAAGAACCTTTTCGAAGGTTTTGGTGACAGTAATTGATTTTCTTTGCGAAAGGGGTATTCGCATATTCCATTATCTGGACGATGTCCTTGTGTTGGCACAATGCAAAGATCTTCTGATAAAGCATCGGGACCAAGTCTTGAAAACCTTGTTGGAATTCGGTTGGATGGTAAACTTGCCAAAAACCCACCTTATACCGACTCAAAACATCATGTACCTGGGTATGATCTGTGATACAGTGCAATACAAGATTTACCTGCCAGAGGATAAGGTCAGTCATGTTTGTGCGGAAGCAGCAGAAGTAATATCTTCAACTGTGAACACCATATGTCAGGCCATGAGCTTTTTGGGCCCCTTACCAGCATGTATTCCAGCGGTGGCTTGGACACAGTGGCATATGAGGAGGTTTCAGTTCTGCCTCCTAAATCAGTGGCATCGCAGTTCTATGAACCAGAAGCTCCAAGTTCCTCACTTCATTTCCAACAGCCTTCTGTGGTGGACCAAGGAAAGCATCCTCTCTTTGGGCAGGGCCCTCAATCCTGGAGACTGGATCACGATTACCTCAGATGCCAGTCTCCAGGGTTAGGGAGCTCACTGTCTAGGCCTGAAGGCCCAGGGGACGTGGAACCATCGCTTTCCGTGCGCCTCAAATCTCCTTGAGCTGAATGCTGCCAGGGAGGCGCTCAAAACATTTTTGCCTGTAATTCAGGGCAGAAGGGTCAAGATGATGATGGACAAGACAATGGCAGTTTCATATATTGTAACAAGGGGGCACAAGGAGTCTACAGCTTCTCCAGGTGGCAGCGGAGGTTCTCATTTGCCGAAGCCTATTTACTTGACCTGTCTGCATCATATCTACCGGGCCCGCAGATTACCGTGGCAGATCAGCTGAGCCGGAAGTTCTTGAGCCACACTGATTGGATGCTGAATCCAATATTCCTGGCAGAGATCTTCGCCCAATGGGGGGTTCCCCACATAGATTGATGGCAGCACCATTCAACTGTCAGGTGCCTCAATTCTTCTCCCGCCTCTTCTATCCACAGGCTCTAGCCCAAGATGCGCTCTCTCAGAGATGGCACTTTAAATGAGTTTATCTGTTCCCTCCTATTGCCATGATTCTCAATTCATTATTAAAAATTATGGAAGAGAGACTACAAGCTATGGTGATTGCTCCATTTTAGCTATGAGTAAACACTAGTATAGTGTGAAACATGTCAGCTTGACCAGGTGTGCTGTGACGTGTAGTGCTGTGGTGGATTTTACAATAAAGGTAAATATTTTTTATTTGCAGTGCGGCTGTCCAGAAGATTTTTCTTTTGCTTTGCACATGCATTGCCTGCACCCGGAGTGTTTGTGAGCATCATTACATTTGAAGATAGCCACACCTGAGCGGCCTCTCGCCTGTTTTCTCCCTAAGGTCTCATCAGAATTCCATTTTAAATGGGAATCAGTCCTGCCAGCCTTTTCACCTTCTTCAGCAGACAGGGAAGAAGCCTGGATGGTGTGACCTGGACATGAAATCTCTTCTCCAAACATACTTGGCCAGAACTGAGCCATTTCGGAAGTCGGATGCTCTCTTTATTTTTCCGAAGGGTCCCTGAATGGGCATGCAAGCCCCCCCCCCCCAAGAGCAGTGGCGTATCCAAGGTATGGCAAGAACCATGGGCGCCGTAGGGGGGGGGCGCCAAAAAAACCGTTCCCTGCACGACAAAAAATTCCCACCCGTTCTCCTGCGGCCGCATCCTGCACTATAGTCCCGGTGCCGGCGGCGGCACGGCAATTCACTTATAAGTAATGTTTCCTGGCTGGCATGTAGGAGAGTGACAGGCGCGGGCCGTGGGCGCCCCCATGCTTGTCTATGAGTGGTATCGCCCACTGCTCAGACCGTCATTCAGCTAACTTGCGGAGGCTCCGCCTACCCTCCAGTCCTCTTCGCATCGCAGCTTCATCTTCTCCCCGAGCGGGTCGGTGACGTCACCGTCGTCACTTGTGAGGTCAGGTCACTGAGGAGAAGAACTGGCTAGTCTGAGTCTGACAGAGAAGAGACTAGTCCCTGGAACCCCCAGCCAGGCAGGCAGCACTGCAGCAGGTACGGACGGTACTATATTCTATAGTCACACGTGTACTGTGTTATGTTATCATCGTGTACAGTATGATGATGTGTGCCAACTGCCAAATATAGTGCTTAATATATGGAATAAAAAAATTATAATTATGCATAGCCATAGATATCATAAATAAAGTGATTTGTGCAAGTAGTACCTGCTGTTGCACAAATCACTTTATTTATGATATCTATGGCTATGAATAATTCAATTTATTTAATCCATATTGAGCACTATATTTGATTGGCTGCTTGCTTATGTTTGGGTCCGTGCCTGGCACATGATGACTTAGGCTACTTTCACACTGGGGCGTTGCGCCGTCGGCGGTAAAGCGCCGATATTTTTGCGGCGCTTTACTGATGGTTTTCGCGGCGCTAGCAGGGCGCCTCAAAGATGTGGCTGGCAGGACTTTTTTGAGCATCCTGCTAGCGCACCACTAGCAGCCCAAAAAGGGTTAAAACCGCCGCAAAGCGCCGCTGCAGCAGTGCTTTGCTGGCGGTTCGGTTGCACTGCCCATTGATTTCAATGGGCAGGGGCACTTTAGAAGCAGTGTGTACACCGCTCCTACGGTACCTCAAAGTTGCGGCTAGCAGGACTTTTTATAGCGTCCTGCCAGCGCACCGCTCCAGTCTGAAAGCCCTCGGGCTTTCACATTGGAGTGAAAAAAGAGGCTCTTTCAGGGCACTTTGCAGGCGCTATTTTGTAGCGATGTAGCACCTGCAAAGCGCCTCAGTGTGAAAGTAGCCTAAGACCCCTTTCACACTGAGGCGCTTTGCAGGCGCTATAATGCTAAAAATAGCGCCTGCAAAGCGCCCTGAAAAAAAGCAGCATCTTTGAGGCGCTGTAGGAGTGGCTCCTAAAGCGCCCCTGCCCATTGAAATCAAAGCAGCGCTTTGCAGGCGTTTTGTTAACCCTTTCTCGGCCACTAGCCGGGGTTAAAAGCGCCCCGCTAGCGGCTGAATAGCGCAGCGAAAACTACGGTAAAGCGCCGCTAAAAATAACGGCGCTTTACCGCCAACGCCCTCACCCCCCCAGTGTGAAAGAGGCCTTAAAGTCCTCATCATGTGCGATTGTGCGTGTGTGCTAAGCAAACAGGGCAGCTGGTGATCCTACTCCCTCTGTACAGTGTCAGAGGTGCTGGATCAGCAGTGGCGGAGGACTGTATCCATTATGAGGAAACATCCCCTGCACCGCTGTGTGTCCTTGATCATCACCGTGCCACTGCCAGTGAGTGTGACCTGTCTGTGTACCACTGCGCGCAGTCACTGTCTCTGATGTTCCTTTCCACTCTGCCTTTCTGCCCAGTGCTGTGCCCGTCCACCGCATGATCCGCCCCCATGGAGGCCGCTCTCTCTTCCTCCTGCTAAGTGCCCATACACTGCACGATTCCTCCGCATTTATAGGTGCTGATATTACTGCATTTATGGGTTCTCGTAAGGCTTCATTTTTATAGGTGCTGGTAAGGCCGCATTTATAGGTGCTGGTAAGGCCGCATTTATAGGTGCTGGTAAGGCCGCATTTATAGGTGCTGGTAAGGCCGCATTTATGGGTGCTGGTAAGGCCGCATTTATGGGTGCTGGTAAGGCCGCATTTATGGGTGCTGATATTACTGCATTTATGGGTTCTCGTAAGGCTTCATTTTTATAGGTGCTGGTAAGGCCGCATTTATGGGTGCTGATATTACTGCAATTATGGGTGCTGATATTACTGCATTTATGGGTTCTTGTAAGGCTACATTTTTATAGGTACTGGTAAGGCCGCTTTTATGGGTGCTGATATTATTGCATTTATGGGTGCTGTTACCGCATTTATGGGTGCTGATATTACTGAATTTATGGGTTTTGGTAAGGCCGCTTTTATGGGTGCTGATATTACTGCAATTATGAGTGCTGATGTTACTGCATTTATGGGTTCTGGTAAGGCCGTTTTATGGGTGCTGATGTTACTGCATTTATTAGTTCTGGTGCTTTTTTTTGTTAAGGTTATCTGAAAGATGGGTTTCAAATGTTTTGACAGGGGCGCAGTTTCAGTGCTTGCCATAGGCGCCATTTTCACTAGATACGCCTCTGCCCAAGAGTCATATTTACATGGATTGTGAAGACCATCCAATCAACTTACTTGGGAGAAGGCCTCTCCCCTCATGAGATTCGGGCACACTCCACAAAGGCAGTTTCATCCTCATGGGCAGCTGGGTCCAAAGTTTTGGCAGATGTAGCTTGTAAGCTGAAAGTCACCTAATACCTTCATAAAGCACTGTAATCTGGATGTGGAGCCGTCAAGATATGCTCAAATGGGAGCTTCTGTGTTGTCTAATACTCTGTCAAGAGATTAAAAATGTTCTGAAGCAGCACCTGGTGTCTATCTCTGATTCTTCCCTCCCTGGGATTGGCTATTTAAATCCTGCAGTGATGGCATGATGCAGAGCCAGAAAAACTGAAAATTGTTACCAAATACTTACCGTAATTTTCCTTTCCTGGCTCGGCATCATGTCAGCACATTCCCTCGCTGGTCCGTCGCTAGCTCTTCACAAGAACACCATCACCAGGTACTGCCTGCCTTTTATGCTGCTATTCAGGAGGTCCTATTGAGGGTCAAGGGGGCAGAGTTGACCCACAATGATGGCATGAAGCCGTGCCAGGAAAGGAAAATTATGGTAAGTATTTAGTAACAATTTTCCGTTATTCAGAATCAAGGCATCGAAGAAATAAAATACTGTTAAACAGAGATTTAGCTTTCAGATTAAAAAAACGATGTCAGAATTAAATGTCATGCTTCTGAAGTAAGTTGCACAAGTTATGTCTGTTTAAATGCTTCACTTTCATGCATAACTTTAATGTGTTTTAAAATAAGTGCTAGGAAAAAAGTTGTCAAAGAAGAACCAGAAGAGGTTTAGACAGGAATTTCAGAAGTCTTAAGATTATTATTTTTATTATACACACTTACTTTTAAATGATTTATATTATTCACTTTATTTAGCTTTGCTTAGTTGGCCTGAGGAGGATGAGAAGCTAACAGTTCAAGGTAAAGGAACAGTGAAGTCTGAGGCCTCGTACACATGGCCGAGATTCTCGTTGAGAAAAACATGTCGTTTTTTTCGACGAGATTCTTGGACAAGAAACTTGTCCCGGCCGAGTGTACACACGCTCGTTTCAAAGAACCCGCGGTTCTTTGAAAGGAGTGTACGCGGTGACGTCATCGACTACGTCGAGCATGCGCTCGTCACATTCGATGCCGTCGCCGCCATCTTGGTATACCCTACGTATGCCTAGGAAGCTACCGCGCATGCGTCAAATTCATTTCGAACATGCGCGGGCTTCCGGGCGGACAGGTAAGTGTACACACACTCACTTTTCTCGTCGAGAAACACGCCGAGGAGAATCTCGACGAGAAAATAGAGAGCAGGTTCTCTATTTTCTCGTCGAGGTTTCTTGTCGGTTTTCTCGACGAGAAACACGCTAGCAGCGTACACACGACCGATTTACTCGGCAAGACCTCTCTGCCAGCAAGTTTCTTGCTGGTTCTTGCCGAGAAAATCGGTCGTGTGTACGAGGCCTGTCAGTTGCTGCCTGAACTCGTGCTGATAATATATGCTGTCTTCCATTACAGTATCCAGCACTGAGCCCTGTAGTTGTTACATTCCTTTTAACGAAAGAGGATGAATATAAATCATTTCACAGACAAGCCTGCACCTTCATGGTATTTTAAGAATTAACATTCTGTTTCCTACAAAAGCCCAAATCTTGCTGTCAGATTTTTCTCAGACTGTCATTGAATTTATCACCACAAGATGGTGGTGTTGCAAAATTGAAATTAAAGGTCAAACATTTTTGCAAACACTAACTAGCATTAGGAAGATAATTTAGTAATTTGATAATCTGCTGTACAATGTGTATGTCAATGCTGAATATTCAATGTGCTAAAATGTGTCACCCATGTTTCAACATACAAACATCTTGTGATCCTGTTAAAAAAAAAAAAAAAAAGAAACCGGAAGGTTTGAAAAGCAACAGTTTCTTTGGAACTGATTGCAAAATCACTTGGAATTTCCCCTTGCCTAAAAAAAGCTAAGAAACACAAAAATATAATATATTTGTAAATTTGTTTTAAAATGCACTTTTAAAAATTAGATAGAAATATTATAATTACGGAATGTAAGACAGAATACTCCTTCAGTCAGTTTGTATTAACATTACATTACTTACAGTCCATTACAATATCATTTGCTTCCATGTTTTCAGCTTCTCAACACTTCTAAAAAATAAAGAAAGCTTATGAACGGTGGTGTAAGCAAATCCAAGTACACATAATGGCTCATTCCGATAAGGTTTGCCTGTCAGTTGTTCAAGTGGACCTAATCAGAAGATCAGAATTGTTTTTTTCTGGGCCTATATCGATTTTTCGGCCGCCTTTCAGGCCGATAGCCGATATCAGGTGCCAATATTCTGCACATCACTGTCACCTGCCACCCAGATGCAGCTTGTAACTAATTATACTAGTTCTGGCAGCCTCTTTCACATGCAGACGGGGTGGTGAGAGATGACAACTATCTCTCTGCTCGCCCGCAGCTGCAGCTCTGTCAAGGGCAGCCTTCATGGCCCTGCTGTAAGGGCGGAACAGTGGAACAGCGGTGATGCGAGGCGGGCAGTGAGAGATGATGTCATCTCTCTGCTGCCCGCCGCACCTCTGACAGAGATTGGCAGGGACTGCAGCGAGCACCGCTTGGGGACAGGTGGATAAGATCTGACCAATATCGGTAATATCGGTAACATCGGTAAGTTTCTGACCGATACGGATCTGTTGAAAAATGTAACTATCAGCCCCCAAAAATCAGCCACTTCGATAATCTGTTGGCCCCTAATCAGAAGCTCCATGCATCCCTATTGACAGGCAGATGTAAAAAGTGTCCATTTCTCTCACCCACCTCTGAGTCTGTCCAGGTCCAAAAAAAAGAAAAAGCACTGTGTCCATTTCCATTTTTGCAGACATAAACATGATGGATCAGATGTAGCCTGATGTAAACAGACAGCTGTAACAGGTCTGCCCATGGCTGCTGGGAACAAACATCTGTTCCTTTCGGCTTTGATTCAGCACAGGATCTGCTTGTTGGAAAAGAACAACAGCATGTAATGTAAAGTTGTTATTAAACTGACAATACTGTATGCAAACCTATCTATCCAAAAGGTGGCGCTGCAGTATTATAGTGTGTTATCTATGGTAAGGATGAATTAACCTATCCGGGTTTGCTGATGTATTTTCTGAAAAAGGAGCAGAGGGGCTCCTTCCACACCACCCTTATGACTGTGCTATTGACTTGCTTCCCGATTCTCCACTTCCTAAGGGGAGAACCTATCCTCTTAACCTTGCGGAAACAAATGCAATGGAGGAATACATTGAAGACAGTCTAAAGAAGGGTTTCATCTGGCCTTCCTCCTCTCCTGTGGGAGCAGGGTTCTTTTTTGTGGAGAAAAGAGATGGAGGACTTAGACCCTGCGTTGACTACAGATCTCTCAACCGTATTACTGTAAAAAATCGGTATCCGCTGCCTTTAACTACCGAGCTGTTTGACCGTGTCCAGGGGTCAAAGATCTTGACCAAACTGGATCTTCGGTCTGCACATAACCTCATTAGAATTAAAGCAGGAGATGAATGGAAGACAGCTTTTAATACCAGAAGGGGGCATTATGAGTGTCTTGTGATGCCTTTTGGGCTTTGCAACGCCCCCGCTGTATTTCAGGAATTTGTGAATGATATTTTCAGGGATCTACTTGACTCTTTTGTTGTCATCTATTTAGATGATATACTCATTCACTCTAAAGACTTAAAGCTTCACCGTGGTCATGTTCGCATTGTTCTCCAACGTTTAAGAGATCATAGGTTGTATGCCAAACTTTTTAAGTGCTCCTTTGAACAATCGGAAAAACCTTTCTTAGGTTATATAATTTCATCTAAAGGATTCCAGAAGGACTCCAAAAAACTCAATGCTATCTTACTATGGCCTAGACCTTCTACCTTAAAGGAAATACAGTGTTTTATTGGATTTTGTAACTACTACCGCAAACTTATCAAGAATTTCTCCAAAATTTTGGCTCCCATCACTGTCCTCACAAAAAAAGGGACCAAATGCTCTCAGTGGCCTCCTGAAGCTCTGGAGGCCTTCGATCTTCTAAAATCTGCTTTTTGCTCTGCTCCTGTTCTTTGCCATCCTCAACCTTCGGCTCAATATTTCTTGGAAGTTGATGCCTTTGAAGTAGGGGCTGGAGCAGTGTTATCCCAACGAGAACCCACATCCGGTCGCCTTTTTCTCTAAGAAATTCTCTGCTGCATAACAAAAATATGACATAGGGAATAGAGAACTTTTAGCTTTAAAACTAGCATTTTTCGAATGGAGACATCTTTTAGAAGGTACGAAACTTCCTGTTGTGGTTCAAATTGACCATAAGAACCTAATCTACTTAGAGAAGGCCCAAAGACTGAATCCCAGACAAGCCCGCTGGGCATTATTCTTCACCTGGTTCAACTTTGTAGTGACGTACATTCCTGGCACCAAGAACACCAAAGCCGATGCTCTGTCTCGGCAATTCCCTTGTGAGAATCTACAAATACCTCCTGATCATATAGTTCCTCCTGAACGAATTATTGCACAACTCGATACTGCTTTACAAAGTAACTTGTTGGCTGCACAGTCTCGGGCACCTTCTAATCTCTCAGTTCCGCCCAATACCTTGTTTGTTCCCGTAGAATTACGGAAAGAAGTGTTACAATGGGCCCATGGCAAGAAGGTATCCGGACGCCCTGGTATCAATCAAACCTTCCTACGCTTGAAGTCCCTGGTTTGGTGGCCTACTCTAAAAAAGGATGTTATAGCCTTTGTTAGAGCCTATTCGGTTTGTGCTGCCATCAAAATGCATTGTTCTTTTCCACAAGGTCTACATCAACCGTTACCTGTTCCTCGTGTTTCCTGGACTCATATCAGCATGGATTTTATCGTGGACCTGCCCACCTCCAGTGGGAATACCGTCATTTGGGTGGTAGTGGACCGATTTTCTAAGTTGGCCCACTTCATTCCCATGCCCGCACTACCTTCTGCCCCAAGCTTGGCTCTATCCATTGAGAATATCATCCGTTTACACAGCATCCCTGTTGATATTGTCAGCGATAGAGGCCCTCAATTCATTTACTTCTTCTGGAGGGCCATTTGCAAACATCTGGGGATCAAAAATTCCCTGTCCTCTGGATACCACCCCCCAATCTAATGGCCAGACAGAAAGGGTCAATCAAGATTTGGAGATCTACCTACGAGCTTATATTAATGCTGAACATGACAACTGGAGCGAGATTACATCTAGCAGAATTAGCACACAATTCGCAGTGGCACTCTTCCCTTAGATGTTCCCCTTTCCAAGCTGCCTTTGGGTAGCGAACCAGGGTTCTCCCCTTCCAGTCTTCCCCCGTAGAGGTACCTGTGGCAGCCAGCATGGTGTCAAGATTACCTATGCACTGGAGGAACATAAGAAAGGTTCTGCTTCTGTCTGTACATAGATACAAGGGGTATGCAGATTGTCACAGAAAGCCTGCACCCTGCTATCGTCTCAATCAGCTGGTTTGGTCGTCCACCAAGAACATGAAACTGACAACCTTCCCACAAGTTAGGTCCTAGATTTATAGGACTTTTTCGCATTCTCTGCCAGGTCAACCCTGCGGCTTATAAACTACACTTGCCCCCTCACCTTCGCATTCCCAATACGTTTCATGTATCTTTGCTTAAACCCTTTGTCAAAAATAGGTTCTCTCTTCCATCTAGACGTCCTTCTCCAGTCTCTGTGGATGGCCATCAAGAGTATGAAGTTAGCAAAAGTCTGGATTCCCGACGTAGGGGTAGACAATTACAATATCTAGTGGACTGGAAGGGCTACTCCATTGCAAAGAGGACTTGGGTGCCTGCTCGTGATGTTCACGCCCCACGGCTGGTCAAGTCTTTCCACGATAGGCACCCATCCAAACCCAAATAGGTTGGGGGCATCTTTGTGTGGGGGGTACTGTCACGCTGGGATTTAATCTTGGGACCTGGTGTTCATAGACGGTTTCCTTTTGCATGAACCACCAGGGAACTGGTTTTATGTTTGTATCCAGTTATTTTCCACTTCACCAGTTGGGATGTTTGCTCCACCCTGGGACCAGCTGTTAGCAATCATCTCATCAGTGTCCCTATAAATCTCCACCCCCACTTCCCCTTCCTGTCCATGCCTTAGTATAGGTTCCTGTTTATGGATGCTCTTAGCTTTGGTTGCTGACTTGGCTCGTTCTTGACTTCGATACTTGGATTATCCCTTGGACTTTGCTTATCTTGTTGCCGACCCCACCTGGCTCATTCTTGACTTCGATACCTGGATTATCCCTTGGACATTGTTTATCTTGTTGCCGACCCCGCCTTACTCATTCTAGACTACGCTACTTGGATTGTCCTTTCCCTTCCTGGGTTCCTGTCTTCAGCCTTCTAACCGTGAGTTGTTGTTGGGGGTTGTGGTTAGGCTATCTGCACCATCCATTGCGGTTCCTTATTTCCTGGCTGCAGGATCTCAACTGTCCCTCCACTTGATACCGGGATAACAAGACTACCGGTCAGGAAAGCGGAGGGACGGTTGTAATATCCTGGCAGGCCTGACAATGACATGGTGCCCATGCAAAGAGATCTCACATACAACAATCATCTCCTCACACAACATTCCTCTCGTTTAGAGGAATTAGAGAACAGGATGATAAGAAACAATGTCAGTGATCGGGCTGCCTGAAAGAATAGAAGGAAAGAATCCGTTGGAGTTAATGGAAAAATGTCTGGTTGCTGCATTTGGCAAGGAGGTGTTAACCCCCATGTTTTCTGTGGAGCGGGCACACAGAGTCCCAGCTAGGCCTCTGCAGCCGGGAGCTCCTCCAAGACCCTTTCTATTTAAGCTCCTTCACTATAAAGACAGAGATGCAATACATCACAATGCCAGGATCAAACCGGAGGCCTTAAAAATTGATAACGGCAAAATATCATTTTTTCCAGACTTCTCTGCTGAGTTGCAGAGACAACATGCAACATTTATGGATATTAAGCTTACTAGTTGGAGATGACCAGCTTATCCACATAAGAACAGAGAAAACGGCCAAAGGGCTTCATTACAAAAGCTGCATGAGCGTTCAAGTCTAAACAAAAAACTGTTTTTGCTAAGAAAGTTGTACAAGGTGGGACTACAAGAAGGCCAGCAAATGTGTGACCACGTGAATGCTACGCTAGAGATCATAGAGCAACTGCGTGCCATCGAAGAGGACATCAAAGATAATCATATAAGTTCCCTGCTCCTCTGCAGCCTTTCAGAGACATATCCTGCTCTCACTAATGATTTAGAACCAGACCCGAGCAGGAGCTGACACTGGAATATGTAAAAAAATATTAATATGACAGAAGTAAAGAAAATATGCACCTTTTTTTTTTATCTTTCTTTATTGTTTTTTTCCAACATAACAATACTTACATTTCAATACAAATACATTAAAAATGTACATACAAACACATAAAACACTTATTTGGTCTCAATTTAAACCCTACCTAAAAACCCAGTCATAGCATTGTTAATGAATATCCTGAGAAGTCTACTCATCTATATGGCATTTATCCAGCATAAGTCCCCTCTGTTCTTAGTCCAGTGGTTTTTAGACAATCGATGAATCGGAAAAGAGTAGGAAGGAAAGGACGAGGGTACCAGGGGATGGAGGAAAAGGGAAGAGGGAGAAGAGTGGGGGGGGGGGGGGGACATAGAGGAGGTCTGGGGCGAGGGGAGAGAGGAACGAGAAAAGGAGGAAGAGAGAGGAAGTAAAAAAATATATATATGTACTGATATATTATGTGTTAGTTAAATCAAGAAGGCTGGTGTTACCAGCAAAATAGTGAGACTTAAAAAAAAAAAAAAAAGGCACGCAACATAAAAAAAAAAAATTAAGATTTTTTTTTAATTTATGTGTTAAATTGAGTCGAGAAGGCTGGTATTCCCAGCTTAATAGTGAAAAAAAAAAAAGTAGTAAAGAAAATATGCACCTTGATGATAAAGCTCTTAAGATGTACAAAGGCAAAAAGCACAACAAAGAAAGCAGAGCCTGTTTTCACTGTAAAAGGACAGGTCACTTAAAAATGGATTGTTCTACCCGGAAAGCCGTGCAGCGAAAGCTAAAGCTATCCACAAAAGAGAGAGTCAAAGCAATCACAAAGGAAACTGCAGACACATCATGGAGTGGCACAGAGCGGCAAGCCACTCGGCTGGTGAATAGACTCAGGAGCGACAAGCCACATGACTAGCGATGAGACCTTCTTCACAAACATTGATTACAGTGCAAAAGACAGTTTTCCTAGCAAACAGGAAAAGCATCACATTAGAAGGTAAAGGCCAGGGCTTGCTGAACTGCATTACACCACAAGGAGGCGAGCACAGTATCCTTGTAAAGAAAGTGCTGTATTCTCCAGAACTAGAAGGCAGCCTTCTTTTAGTGAAAACTCTTGCAAACAACGGTCTCACAGTTAAGTTCCAGGTTGATAAATGCATTGATGATTATTCCAGGTACACTACTTATCTGATGAAACACAAGAATGAAACAGAGAAACTTCAAGAGTTTGTTGCCATGTCTAGCAACAAATTTCAACACAAACCAGGAATAATACGCACCGACAATGGGGAAGAATGCATAAGCAAAGAAGTGGCCTCATATCTGAAGAGACAAAGAATAGTATACCAGACAACCGCACAATACACTCCTGAACAAAATGGTGTAGCAGAAAGGAAAAATTGCACTCCTATATAAATGGCCAGGTGCATGTTGTCGGATGCCAACCTACCTCACAAGTACTGGGGGAGAAACAGTTATGACTGCAACCTACCTACAGAACAGACTACCCTCAAGAGCCATTAAAAAGTACTTCATTCGAAATGTGGCATGGATCAAAGCCTAGCATAGTGCACATCAGAGTGTTTGGATGTAAAGCATATGCCTATATTCCAAGTGAAAAGTGATTCAAGCTTGGAGAACAGAGCCATAGAGGGCATTCTATTAGGCTACAGTGAGCAAAATACGGGTTACAGAATCCTACACCCAAAGACTGACAAAGTGACAATAAGCTGTGGTTTTTATTTTGATGAGAGACCATCACCACAAACCCTGATCCCTGAAAGCTATGAAGTGAATATGCCAGAAGAAAAGGTCAACCAAAGCGAACCTTTGCAGAAGTCAGAACAAGAGGTGAAACTCACATTGCCTAAATCAAGTTCCCCACCAGATCCTGCTGAACTGCCTGAAGTCAGAAGATCCACTCAGACAACAAAGGGGATACCACCCTGAAAGCTGTCATACACTCTCAAAACACAGAATACTTGAACCAACATCCTGGGAAGATATAGAAAAACTGCCAAAACATGAAGCCAATAAATGAGAAAGGCAGAATAAGAAGAATTAAAGTCACTTCAAGAAAATAAAACCTGGACACCCACAGAGCTCCCTCCTAACAGCAAAACTATAGGAAGTAAGTGGACTTTCAAAATAAAGTCAGACATAGAAGGTAACATCCACAAATACAAAGCCAGACTAGTTGACAAGTGTTACTCTCAGAAATTTTGTGAAGATTACGATGATACATTCGCTCCCGTCGTAAAAAACACCATCAGTGCGCTTCTTATTGTTGCAGTCGGGAAGGGCATGCAAGTCAAACACCTAGACGTTAAATCTGCTTTCCTATATGGAGGAGACAAGAGGATGGAAGAAGATGGAAGACAAGAGACAAGAAGATGGAAGATATCTTCTCAACCAATCTCAGAAAATCTCTGAAATCTTGGAACAATTCCATATGCAAGATGCAAAAGAAGTGAAAACTCCTATGGAACCAGGCTATCAAAAGAGCAATGAAGCAGAAAACTTGCTACCCAACAATGACATGTATCGCAGAGCAATTGGTAAGCTGCTATATGTTGCCACTGTGACAAGACCAAACATAGCCACAGCAGTGGGCATACTATGCAGGGAAGTCTCAGCTCCCTGTCAGTGTGACTGGAATGCAGTAAAAAGAGTGATGCAATATCTCAAAGGAACAATTCAGATGAAGTTACAGTTACCAGCAACATGAAATCCAAAACTGGTTGGATATGTGGATGCTGATTGTCCGGGGATTTTACTGACCGCAAATCCACAAGTGGATTCATCTTCCAGTATGGGGAAGGAACCATAAGTTGGTCTAGTCATAAGCAAGCATCTGTCGCTCTATCTTCAACTGAAGCAGAGTACATTGCAGCAGCATACGCATGTCAAGAAGCGATATGGATTTGTCAACTTTTTGTGGACATTGGGATAAACATGTCAAAACCAATTCCCATTTTTGAATTTATGCAATCAGAAAAGGTCAATCCTAGGACCAAACACATCAACGTCAAGTATCACCTACTGAGGGACAATCAAGAGCAAGGTGTTATTGACATTAAATACTGCCCGTCAGAGGAGATGTGACCGCCGTGACCAATCACAGCAGGTCACATGACAGTTGTACACAATGGATGGCTTCCTTTCATGCCATCCATTCTATACAACTGTGTTGCTATTTGTTATTGGTCACATGGTACAGACAGGGACAATCGCAGCCCATCTGTACCATGTGATTAGCTTTGACCAATCATAGTTAATAATAAAAAACAAACTTAATGAATCAGTTTTTCAGTAAAATGCTTGCTTATAGCAATGTAATTCACTGCTATAAGCAAACATGTTGTGTAAAAAAAAAAAAAAAAATACTGATCACTTCCCCAGAGTAGTACAACTCCTCTCAGAACCCACTAGTTTTGGGTTTATTTTACAGCCAAAAAAAGCCCCAGCCAATATAGTTGATAACAGCCTATGTGTGCATGGACACATAGAATAACATGCTGGACAGTTTATTGACTGTAGAAAAAAACGTCTGAAGCCAAAAACAGCAGCTGTAAAAACAACCAAAAACAGCCAGTGTGCATGAGGCCTTAAAGTTCATAAAGTAAAAAGTGCTCCAGTGCTAAAATGTAATCGATATGCAGAGCCTCTTACCAGATTGACTGAACAGGAGATCAGAAGCGTTTAACTGCACACACCAGATAACCCCGTTGTCAGGCTTGTGGTAAAGCCAATAACTCCACTGGCCGGCCCCAAGATTAGTGTTATCACAGGAATATTTAGGACTGGAACTTTGCAATTCACATACCACTCCCAGCCATTAGAACAATAAAAGAATAAAACACGGGAAAAGCCTCATAGTGCAGTAAGCTTTAAAACAAATTTAATAAAAGGCTACATACATAGCAGTTATACAAGTGGTTTATACACAACCATTCACCGCCATGGGACCCGTCAGCATGCGTAATGTCATCACAGATACAGCTCCACCTGACGTGTTTCTTTGTTAATATAGTGTCCACCTTTGACAGCTTGCTAACTATTGTTAGACCACATTTGTCACAGAGGCTATTGCCTCTCCCTCGAATCTTGCTGCAGCCTCCAACTTTGTCACCTATTACTTCGCATTAACATTGTGATTTGGACCTGCACTTTTTTCAATATGTATGTAGCGCTGCCCTCTTGAGGGTCGCAAGATAAATCAGTACCCCTCTGGTTGCCCTGACCCCGTGAGTCTTCTGCTACCTCTAACACCCTGGGTTCAAACTTTTTTTCCCCCTAGATAACAGCAGTAAGAAGGAAATACACCAGAATTGATGAAATCAGAAATAGTTTACTCAAGGAGATGATGGGAAAATAAATCAAAGAGTTAACTTAAGTTTACACCTTAAGATGTTGTCTCCCAAAGAATGTTATTGATAGTGAAACAACTATCACCTCTAAGATAAGGTGACCAGATTTTTTAAATGAAATCCAGGGACATTTTTTTTTTTTTTTTACTAGTAATGGTGGCAATCAGCGACTCTCTGCCCGTCGCCACCGCCGCCGGCCTCACAGCCTGTCAAGTCTTAAGCCTCATACACACGATCGGATTTTCAACGGACAAAGCGTAGGACTTTTGTCCGAAGGGCGTTGGCCATGAATTTGTCTTGCATACAAAGAATTGTTGGCCAACAGACCCGAAACGATGTGGTTTTTCAGCTCTTTAGCGCCACCCTTTGGGCAACTTCTGCTAATGTTGTTTTATGGTGAGTATTGCTTCTGAGCATGCGTGTTTGTACTTTGGAGTTTTGTCCGACGGACTTGTGTACACACTATCGCAAAATTTCGACAACACACAATTGTTGGCGGACAATTTTAAAGCATGCTATCCCACATTTGTCCACGGAAAATCCGACAACAATTGTCCGATGGGGCATACAAACAGTCTGATTTTCTGACAACAGCCTGCAAACACACAGTTCCCGTTGGATAATCCGATCGTGTGTACAGGGCTTAACTCTCCGGGCCCCGGCTACTACTAGGTGGGGAGCAGAGGAAGATCAATCCGCCAGGGAAGGAAAGGAGATAAGCAGGCAGTCGGTTGGCCGGGACTTGAGCCAAGGCAGAAGAACATGCGAGCGGAGCTGAATGGGCATGCACCCGAAACTGAAGAAATACACCCCCCTAAGCTAGTAGGAGCAGCGGAGCGGGGGTGTGCAATTCAGATTTTTTTTAATTTTTATTCTGCACTGACTGTCTTTAAATTTGCCCCAGCCCCTGTTCAAATCCAATCCGGGGACAAAACCGGGGACAGACTTGGTCCGGGGACAGTGTCCTCAATCCGGGGACTGTCCCCGGAAACCGGGGATGTCTGGTCACCCTACTCTAAGATTCAAACATTCAACAGTGAACACTAATCTATATGCTCAAATAAGTGCATATAATGCCTATGTGAATAGGCTACAGGAGAGCAGAGGACAGGTTCTTATGAGTGTCAGACCCCTCTCTACTGCTCCTTCACACATAAATGCAAAAACAGTAGATAAACAAGTACAACTTTTAGCAAACAGGAACTGTATTACAATTCAACCTGCTCTTACAAATTTCTTGGTGAAATGTGGCTCCACATGCTTCAGCAAAACAAATCCCTGAAGTGGGGAGAGAGGTGAAAGTAGTCTTGTGTTGCTGTACGGCAATCTGATAAATCACCAGCTAGCTTAATGCCCCATACACACGATCGTTTTTCATGCCATTAAAAATGCCATTTTTAAAAATGGCCATTAAAAATGATCGTGGGTATGCTCCAGAGCATTTTTAACGACGTGAAAAACGGCCATTAAAAATTTCGAACATGCTCTCTTTTTTCACGTCGTTTTTCATGTCGTTTTTTTTAACGACGTGAAAAACGATAGTGTGTATGCTTTAACGATGTGAAAAAAAACACGCATGCTCAGAATCAAGTATGAGACGGGAGCGCTCGTTCTGGTAAAACTAGCGTTCGTAATGGAGATGGCACATTCGTCACGCAGTAACGGACTGAAAAGCACGAGGCTTAAAAGCGCGAATCGTTGCTCAACAAACTTTACTAACATGAAGGGTTGCGCCATTCGAGCGGAACTTCCCCTTTATAGTGCCGTCGTACGTGGTATACGTCACTGCGTTTTGCTTGATCGTTTTTTAAAATAATCGTGTGTACGCAAGACAGGCTTGAGAGGAAACATGAAAAAAAACGACGTGAAAAACGGCAAGAAAAAAAATGGCAAGAAAAACGATCGTGTGTATGGGGCATTAGGTGTTTAATTGCATGCAAGAAATATTGAATGGTAAAGCAAAGAAGCTGATCCAACAGATGACATAACCAGTAGACAATATTCCTGTGTAAATCAAAACTGTAATTGGATTCACAGTTATCACTGATTTAAAGATGTTACATTCTGTGGAACTACAAGCAACAGCAGAACAATGGATGGCAAAGATGTCTGTATATAGTGTTTATGATATGTTGGAACAGTTACTTGAACTAAAGATGGTAATGAGTGCAGGAGACAATGGTGTCTATTAGGGATGAGCCGAACACCCCCCCCCCCCAGTTCGGTTCGCATCTAGAACATGCAAACGGACCGATAGAACGCGCAAACCTTCAAACCCCGTTAAAGTCTATGGGACTCGAAAGAAAAATCAAAAGTGCGAATTTTAAAGGCTAATATGCAAGTTAAAAAAGGGTTTGGGGACCCGGGTCCATGTATCAATGCAAAAAAAAGTTTTAAAAACAACCGTTTTTTCAGGAGCAGTGATTTTAATGATGCTAAAGTGAAAAAATAAAAGTTAAATATTCCTTTTAAATATCGTGCTTGGGGGGTGTCTTTAGTATGCCTGTGAAGTGGCGCATGTTTCCCGTGTTTAGAACTGTCCCTGCACAAAATGACATTTCTAAAGGAATACAAGTCCTTTAAAACTGCTTTCGGCTTTAATGTAATGTCTGGTCCCAGCAATATGTTTGTAAAATCATTGAGAAAAAAACGGCATGGGTACCCCCCCCCAGCCAATTACCAGCCCCTTTGCGTCTTGTATGGATATTAAGGGGAACCCCGAACCCAAATTAAAAAAAGGAAAGACGTGGGGCCCCCAAGCCCTATATACTCTGAACAGCAGTATACAGGTGGTGCAAACAAGACAGGAATCTGTAGATTTGTTCTTAAGTAGAATCTGTTTGTAATTTTGAACTGGTACATTTTTAAAGTGTAGCTCCAGCCAAAAAAATCTATTTTTAAGTGTAGCACACAGATCCCTTACCCTGCTTACCTCCAGTTGCAGAGTGGGACACACCATGCCACATGCCCAATATCCTCCATCTTGTAGAGGGTGAGCGGTGTTAATAGTTTTGGGTCCTGCAGCGAGTTACCTCTTTCCATTGGTTCTCGTCCCTATACTGTAGGGAAAAGTCTATTTCTCTCTCTTGAGGAAAGCCAATGTCCAGACAATGTTAAACCCAATAAAAGAGTTTATTTTTCTTCTGCTTGCAACTCGATAGGAAAGTTGGAAAGAGAGAGAATTGAACAGGAATATAGGTTCAGGCACGAGGCACTCAATTACCACTCCTCGCCACTCAGGCCTGAGTGGGTTTTGCTCACCCGGATAGTTCCCTCTCACAGTCCTAGCAGCCGGAGTGGAGCACGGAACATTTACTTTAGATTTGTTTCTCCTAGAGACACGTTCAGGAGATCCTCTGCCACAGGATCTTCTAGCTTCTAAGTCCTGAACTCCTCAACACTTGTAACTTTAGAGACCGTAGGTGCCAATGGGGCACGTTACAAGAGCTTTTGGCGGATTACGGAATCCTTCCCTCTGACAGGTAACCAGGCCTCTCCCGAGACAGTGACATCCTTCACCGATCCCCTTAGAAAGGTCCTCCCCTGGTTGCCTCTCCTTCAGAGCGGGTCACCCTCCCGCGGGCACTATGGGATTCCGCGGTTTGGTTGTAGGCCTCAGTTAAAGGTACTGGGCCTACCTGGAACAATGTGGCCTCGGACTAAAGTTGCCTGGGACCCAACACATTCACACGTATCCCTGGCCATGAGGGCCACCGAAGGTGGGGTACGTGCCGAGGATGAAGACCCTTCGCCAATGGCGTCTGCCCCTTAAGTACCCTCTCCCAGCATGCACAGTGGGCAGGCAACGCCCACCACACAGCCGCCAAGAGAGGACACCCAATAGCGCTGCAATGCCACCTGCGGTTCAACCTGAGTCCTGGGCAACAGCGCCACCCACAGGTCAAAGGGAACTATACAACCAGGCAACATCACAATAAAGCAGAGACCAATTTAAGAAATCAAACAGCCTGAGCCAAACTAATGCTCAGGCTACCCCCTAAATTTAAGGCATAGCGACCCCAAATATGGGAGGCCCGCTACATAAGCTTTTTGGAAAACATAGGGAAGGGTTATCACCCCTGTAACATTTGTTTTGCTGTCTGTGCACCTGTTCAGAAGATTTCACCTCACTTTCTGTCCCAATGACAATTGGATTTTGTAAATTTGTTTTTTTTAGGGAAAAAGGATTGGTGACAAAGCAACAGTGGAGAGGAGACACCTTTCTCCCATATTAACTCTTAAGCCGTGTACACACACACAATAGTTTTTTCCGATGAAAACAGTCCGATGGATTTTTTTCATCGGACAAACCGATAGTGTATGGGCCCCATCGGTCTTTTTTCCATCAGTGTCAAAAAATAGAACATGTTTTAAATTTTTCCGATGGATAAAAAACCGATAGCAAATTCCGATCGTCTATGGGCAAGTCCATCGGTTAAAAAACCCACGCATGCTCAGACTGAATTATGAGACGGGAGCACTCGTTCTGGTAAAACTAGCGTTCCTAATGGAGAGAGCACATTCGTCATGCTTTAACGGACTGAAAAGCATGGAGACTGAAAAGTGCGAATCGTCTCTCACCAAACTTTTACTAACACGCGGTAACACGAAATCAGCAAAAGCAGCCCAAAGGGTGGCGCCATTAGATTTGAACTTCCCCTTTATAGTGTCGTCGTACGTGTTGTACGTCACGTCGTTTTGGTGCGGTCGGTTTTTAGACTGATGGTGTGTGGGCAAGACTGATGGAAAACAGTTTCATCGGATTTCCGATGGGAAAAATCCATCGGATTAGAATCCATAGGATATCCGATCGTGTGTACAGGGCTTTACAGGAGAGAATTTCCCTTCATAGGGGTAGATTTCCTCTCACTTCCTGTTGTCTCCCTCCGTTTGTAAGTAGGAGTCGTTTAAAACTCGGATGTTTGAAAGTAGGGGCCTGCCCTATGTGCAGAAATTTGGGGCTTAGGTGTTGGTGTTGCGACAACACTGAAAGCCCTCACAGTTACTCTTGGTGGGCGCTGGAACACCCTGCTTTGAAGTATTATATCAAGAATTGTAATTGCATGCCCCTGTTGAAGAGGGGCAGAAAAATTGGGCCTTTGGTGGTGGTGGTGGTAGTGTTGCCACAACACTGTAAGCCCTCATAGTTACTCTAAGTGGGCGCAGGAATGGGCCCTGCTGTGAAATATTAGATCATGAATTGCAATTACATGCCCCTGTTGAACAGGGGCAGAAAAATTGGGCCTTTGGTGGTGGTAATGGTGTTGCCACAACATTCCAACCCCTCACAGATACTCTAGTTGAAGCGCAGGAATGAGCCCTGCTGCAAAGTATTACAGCAAAAATTGTAAATACACGCCCCTGTAAAACAGGGCCAGAAAAATTGGGCCTTAGGCACTGGTACTGGTGCCACAACACTGCAACCCGTCACAGATACTCTAGTTGGAACGCAGGAATGAGCCCTGCTGCAAAGTATTGAAGCAAAAATTATAATTACACGCCCCTGTTAAACAGGGGCAGAAAAATTGGGCCTTAGGCACTGGTGGCGGTGCCTAGAAACAAAAATGTTCTTACAAGCTATCAACATAAACAGGAGGAAGAGGATAGTCACTCAGCATAACAGGATAGTCACTCAGCATCAGCATAGGCAGTCTTGAAGGGATCTTACATAAAAAAAAAAATATTCGGTTACATCAGCATCAGGTGCTTGGTAGCTGGTGATCCAAGACTGATTCATTTTTATGAAGGTCAGACGATCGGCCGAGTCGGTGGACAGGTGCACCCTGTGATCGGTTAAAAAGCCTCCAGCAGCACTGAATGTGCGTTCCGAACGAACGCTGGATGCAGGACAGGCCAGTAGCTCAATTGCATACTGTGCCAACTCTGGCCAGTGATCCATCCTCAAGACCCAGTTACCAAGAAGATTTTCGGTGGGAAAGGTGTCCAAGTCTGATCTTACCCCTAGGTATTCCTGCACCATGTAAACCAGGTGCTGGCGATGGTTGCTGGAACCGATCATACCTTGGGGCCGCGGACTAAAAAATTGTCTGAACGCATCGGTCAGACGGGCACCTTCTCCACCGCTCCTTCTGTGACTGACCAAAGCTTCAGCAACACGTTGTCCAGGACCAGGAATTTGTAACCTCCCAGGCTCTGGAAACGCATTGCACAAACCTTCCTGCAAGGCCTCCCGAAGATGTTTCATCCTCTGCTCCCTCTGCGACGGCAGGATAAGGTCCGCAACCTTACCCTTGTAACGTGGATCAAGGAGGGTTGCTAGCAAGTAATGATCCCTCTCCTTGATACCACAAATATGAGGATCCTTTTGCAGGCTTTGCAGGATCAGGGAGGCCATGCAGCGTAGGTTTGCTGAGGCATTCGGTCTGGAGTCTTCTGGGTCACTAAGGACGACATGATCCGCAGCCACCTCCTCCCAGCCACGTACAAGTCCATGGGTTTCTTGGGACTGTAAATAATCCCTTGAAGACTGCTGCTGATGCTGAGTGCTAGGCTCCACCTCCATGCTGACACAATCCTCCTCGTCCTCTTCCTGTGTGATCGGCGGGCCAGCAGAAACACTGTCTGGATAGAGGGGGCCTTGAGAGGTAAGGATGTCCTCCTCTTGGTGGTTATGACTAAGGCCTTATAGGCTGAAACGCGTTAACCTTTCCTATTTGCATTTGTCTACTGTGGCTTGTCAATAAATACATATATAAAAAACAGTGTCATATAAAACTTATTAAAAAGTTCAGAATAAAACTGCAGCAGCGCTACGAACAAAAGTTCAAATGTGCGTCTTCTATAACAATCGCTTATATAGGTGATGAAGTAGTGAATGGTGAATCTAGTTGTATAAAATCCAATTCTTATTCTTAGTGCTCCTTTCACCAGTAGTGTATTTCACCGCGTGGGGGGATTTTTGAAAGTCCCCTTCAGGGGGCGCACTCACCAGATATAGGATAAATGAAAGCCTAGATAAACATTCCTCCTTCAGCAATGATACAATTAAATTTTCATTTTCTTCTCCACCATAGACTTCATGCGATAACGCAGGTATATGTAAGGGTAAAGAAATAGCTCCACATAGGGTAATATTGTAAAACCAATTTATTGAAAAAACAGACCCTTTGGTTCCCCCCTTACAAAATCTGCGTACCACAATGAAAATATATACAGGCACTTGAAATTGGAACAAAACGAGCGCTTCAGCGCTAGAAACTTGCCACTGATGAACGCTGGACGTCAGATCCTCTCAGCGTCTCCTGTTTGGCAGGTCCTGGAACGCATCCGCGTCACTTCCGGTTTGCTGAACTGTGTTGGTCACGCCCTGACGTTTCGTCACTTCCTGACTACTTCTGAGGGCGTGACCAACCGTCATGGCAACCGGAATTTGTACAGTGTCAGGTTCCGCCCCCCGGCTGGACGTTCAGAGCACGCTCTGCGCGCCTGCGACGTCGCACAAGCGCGCTGAGTAAGTCTGTGTCTATGCCCTGATGTGGGCGGAAGTTCTACCAGGCGCAGCTCGATATGCCTCACTCTGATTGGCATATGCATTCGGGCTGCGTCCTGATTGGCTACTTTGCTTCTATATGTCGGGCTCAGCGATGCCGAGCCGACGTAAATACAAAAGGGACATTGATTGTTGGTTGTGAGGGGTGATCACGGATACACCGCCTCATACCGCCATGCAGTCATTCCTGCAGCTAACATCTATGCCCTGGAGCTATGAGGGCCTGTTTTGGTTACAGTGTACAGCCCACAATGCCCCCGGTGGTCAGAATTTTTTATTATTGTTGTTTATATTCTAATACCGGGTTTTTTGCTATGTGATGTGTACATATATATCTGCTGAGCGTATCAAGAATGCGCTGTATTGCCTGCAATGATTTACAACCCAATCAGATAGCGTTTCAACTATCTAGTGAACCATAAATACATACATAAATAAATAAATCTAGTGAACCATAAATACATACATAAATAAAATAAATGAATATGTGTGGCAATCAATTGCTTCTGCTTGTAGGACATATTCTGGATCTGTAAAACTTACTTATAAGTAGGTACGCCTACCCATAATTACAGTAATATGTTACTTGAAAGGTTCATTTATGAAACATCACTGATAAGATTCCACCAGTAGTAATTGATAAAATTTCTTGCCTATAAAATTCATCAATAAAATCTTCAAAAGAACAACCCAATTCAAAACATCCATAATAAATGGTATTAACAACCAATGTAAAACCAACATAAAACACGCATAAAATCCACATAAAATCCCACCTCTGAAAATGGTTCGCAATAATTAGGGATTATGGGTTATATAAATGACATGGTGTCAAATCCCCTCTCCGCAAGAATCTTTCTCGCGTGGTGTGTGGGCAATAAATTGATGCACCAGTCAGTGGAAATGGTTAAAAAACTACTACAGACTAGAAATTAAAGATGAGAAATTGAAGATAAAATTAAAGATCAACCCACCGATATAATCAAGTAAGATACCAAGTAAAAATTACTAAGTAAAAATTACCAATAAGAGTGCCAATAAAAGTACCCATAAAAACCGCTAAAAAGAGGGGTAGAGGTCCTGTGTGTATATACTTGGCGCTTTAGTAATGTGTCATACTAATGTTCATCGTGCTTAATGTCTATGAATCACTGATGAAACAATTAATGTCTAACTCTATGTTCAAACCTTTGGGCGCTAAAACTTTGGTTAAAAAAATCCATTTTGTTTCTTTTTTAGAAAGTTTGCGCACCCTGTGTGAACCCCTCCAGTGTGGTTCCAAGCTTTCAATACCCCAGAATTGAAGGCCTGAGGGGTCCTGGTTATGCTTGAGTTTGAAGTGTAGTGATACATTATGGTCCTTATAGCCTATCTTTATGTTATTCACGTGTTCAGCTATTCGGATGCGCAAAAGTCTTTTAGTGCGCCCTATGTACAGGAGCCCACACTGCCATTTTAGAGCATAGACCACGAAGCTGCTATTGCACGTAATAAACTGCTCGATGTCAAATTGTTTCTGATTGGAAGGAGAGATGAAGTTTTCTAGACCCCTAATGGGTCGCGTCACTTCCTTACATGCTCTGCACCTTCTACAGGCAAAAAAAAACGTTTTTGTTCTAGAACGTCTGAGGTTTGCTGGGAGGGTCCAGTATTTTCTTCACCACCCGATCTCCGTGATTGGGAGCCTTCCGGTATATAAATTGAGGTTTAGGGGGGAGCACTGGACCCAATTTTTTATCCAAAAGTAAAATGTGCCAGTGTTTTGTAAAAATGTCTTCTACCTCCTTGAATTGACTATGGAATAGCGAAATAAAGCCCCATTCTTTTGAGTTCACTAGATAGTTGAAACGCTATCTGATTGGGTTGTAAATCATTGCAGGCAATACAGCGCATTCTTGATACGCTCAGCATATATATATGTACACATCACATAGCAAAAAACCCGGTATTAGAATATAAACAACAATAATAAAAAATTCTGACCACCGGGGGCATTGTGGGCTGTACACTGTAACCAAAACAGGCCCTCATAGCTCCAGGGCATAGATGTTAGCTGCAGGAATGACTGCATGGCGGTATGAGGCGGTGTATCCGTGATCACCCCTCACAACCAACAATCAATGTCCCTTTTGTATTTACGTCGGCTCGGCATCGCTGAGCCCAACATATAGAAGCAAAGTAGCCAATCAGGACGCAGCCCGAATGCATATGCCAATCAGAGTGAGGCATATCGAGCTGCGCCTGGTAGAACTTCCGCCCACATCAGGGCATAGACACAGACTTGCTCAGCGCGCTTGCGCGACGTCGCAGGCGCGCAGAGCGTGCTCTGAACGTCCAGCCGGGGGGCGGAACCTGACACTGTACAAATTCCGGCTGCCATGACGGTTGGTCACGCCCTCAGAAGAAGTCAGGAAGTGACGAAACGTCAGGGCGTGACCAACACAGTTCAGCAAACCGGAAGTGACGCGGATGCGTTCCAGGACCTGCCAAACAGGAGACGCTGAGAGGATCTGACGTCCAGCGTTCATCAGTGGCAAGTTTCTAGCGCTGAAGCGCTCGTTTTGTTCCAATTTCAAGTGCCTGTATATATTTTCATTGTGGTACGCAGATTTTGTAAGGGGGGAACCAAAGGGTCTGTTTTTTCAATAAATTGGTTTTACAATATTACCCTATGTGGAGCTATTTCTTTACCCTTACATATACCTGCGTTATCGCATGAAGTCTATGGTGGAGAAGAAAAGTAGGATTTTTAAAACAGCTTACCTGTAAAATCCTTTTCTTGGAGTACATCACGGGACACAGAGCAGCATAGTCATTACTATGTGGGTTATATAGAATTACCTTCAGGTGCTGGCACTGGCAACTTCCAAAACAGGAAGTACCCTCCCCTATATAAGCCCCTCCCATCCGGGAGTACCTCAGTTTTGTAGCAAAGCAATACGTGTCCCCAAAAGAGGGGTGGGAGCTCTGTGTCCCGTGATGTACTCCAAGAAAAGGATTTTACAGGTAAGCCGTTTTAAAAATCCTACTTTCTTGTTCATACATCACGGGACACAGAGCAGCATAGTCATTACTATGTGGGACGTCCCAAAGCAATGCCAAATGAGGGGGGGGATACACCATACATAAGCTGGGCGCCATCAGGCATGAGGATCTTTTGCGGCCTGCAACACACTGCGCCCAAAGGCGACATCCTCCTGACTTCTAACGTCCACCTGGTAGAACCTAGTAAACGTGTGTACTGAAGACCATGTTGCGGCCTTACAAATTTGAGCCAGGGAGGCCTGGTGATGCACTGCCCATGAAGTTCCAACTGCTCTCGTGGAGTGCGCCCTAACTTTGAACGGAGGCGGTCTACTTCTCAAGCCATAGGCTTGTATTATGACCCGTCGAATCCACTTGGCTAAAGTAGATTTTGATGCTGCCTGACCCTTTCTGGGGCCTTCCGGCAGAACAAACAAAGAATCCGTTCTACGAATCTGAGCAGTGGCTTTTAGATAAGCTTTAACTGCTCTTACTACATCCAAAGAATGCAATAACTTTTCCTCTACCGAGCTTGGTTTGGGGAAAAAGGAAGGAAGAACCACATCCTGGTTCAAGTGAAACCTCGATACCACCTTAGGAAGAAAGGCTGGGTGAGGGCGTAATACTACTCTGTCCTTATGAATAACCAGATATGGCTCCTTACAGGACATGGCGGCTAATTCCGACACTCTTCTAGCCGAGCATATGGCTACTAAAAATATCAATTTTCTGGTGAGTAGAACCAAGGAAATGTGCCGCAAAGGTTCAAACGGCTGCTTCTGCAGAACCGACAGAACCAAATTTAGATCCCATGGGCATATGGGAGCTTTAATCGGAGGAATAATACGAGTCACCCCTTGCATAAAGGATTTGACAAGTGAATGCATAGCCAGGGGCCTTTGAAATAGTATTGATAAGGCCGAAACCTGGCCCTTGATAGTACTTAAGGCAAACTTCCTGTCTACAGCCCACTGCAGGAAGTCCAGAATTCTGCCTATAACGTACTTACGTGGATGCCATTTTCTGGCCTCGCACCAAGTGATGTACGCCTTCCAAACTCTATAGTAGATCTGCCTGGATACAGGCTTCCTGGCATTGATTATAGTTGATACCACAGAGTTAGAGAGACCTCTCTTCTTTAGGATGTGGGATTCAATAGCCAGGCCGTTAAACTTAGAGTTAGTAAGGAAGGGTGGTATATCGGTCCTTGCGAAAGCAGGTCCGGACGACGTGGAAGGGTCCAAGGACTCCCCACAGACATTTTGATGATCTCCGCGTACCAGGCCCTTCGGGGCCACGCTGGAGCCACCAGGATCACCGGCTTCTTTTCCAACCTGACTCTGCGAAGGAGTCGAGGCAACAATTGTAGCGGAGGGAATGCATATATCAGTCTGAACTGATCCCAAGGGAACACCAGAGCATCCGAGCCGCAAGCGAGGGGATCCCTTGTCCGGGAGACAAATCTGTCCACCTTTGCGTTGAATCTGGATGCTAGCAGATCTACATCCGGTGTTCCCCACCGCTGACATATTGCTCGGAAGACCTCGGGATGAAGGGACCATTCCCCTGGGCATAACTGTTGGCGACTCAGAAAGTCCGCCTTCCAATTCTCCACCCCTGGAATGAAGACAGCTGATATACATGGGACATGCTTTTCTGCCCATTCCAGGATGTGACTTACTTCCCTCTGGGCTGCACGACTCCTGGTGCCTCCCTGATGATTGATATATGCCACTGCTGTGGCATTGTCTGATTGAATTCTGACAGGGGACCCTTGGAGTCTGGATGTCCAGGCTACTAGGGCATACCGGGCTGCTCGTATCTCTAAGAGATTGATGGGCAGGGTTTTTACTACATTTGACCATCTGCCCTGGAGAGACCATTGCTCCAGTACTGCCCCCCAGCCTATAAGGCTGGCATCTGTAGTGACCACCTTCCACGATATCGGACTGAAGGGTTTTCCCTTCTGGAGATTCTGGGGGATCAACCACCAGCAGAGACTCTTCCGAACGGAAGGGGACAAAGCCATCGGGAAGTCTAGAGCCCGAATTTTTCCATTCCAGGCTGACAATATGGCCCTCTGTAAATTCCTTGAGTGGAATTGGGCGTATGGCACAGCTTCGAATGATGCTACCATCTTTCCTAGCAGCCTCATGCACAGGCGTATGGACGGCTGTCTTTTTGCACAAAGCAGACGGACCAAGCCCCTCAAAGAGGATACCTTGTCTAGAGGTAAGAAAATCTTCCTCTGGTCTGAATCCAGCCGTAGCCCTAGATATACCAGGTTTTTCACTGGCTGTAGGGCTGACTTGTCCAGGTTGATGACCCAACCATGAGATTCTAGATACTTGATTGTATCGACAATTACCACTTCTAGCTTGGCAACTGAGTGGTCCATCAACAACAGGTCGTCTAGGTATGCCATTATCGTTACACCACGTGTTCTTAGATCGGCCAACAGTGGGGCCAGAATTTTTGTGAACACTCGTGGTGCTGTGGCCAGACCGAATGGTAAGGCTCTGAACTGAAAATGGCGCCCTTCTACTGCAAAGCGTAGAAATTTTTGATGACCTGGAAAGATGGGAACATGCAAGTAAGCATCTTTGATGTCGATCGAGGCTAACCATTCCTCCCCCTGTAGGGCAGCGGTGACCGATCGGATCGACTCCATCCGGAAAGACCGGACGTTTAGAAATTTGTTTAGACTCTTTAGGTCCAATATGGGTCTTATGTCCCCGTTTGGCTTCGGGACTGTGAAAAGGTTTGAGTAGAAAGTACCCAACCCCCACTCTTCCATAGGAACCTCCATAATTACTCCTTGGAGCAATAGTTGTTCTAACGCCAATAGGAGAGACCCTCTTTTCAGAGGGTCTCTTGGCATGCCTGACCACATAAAATGGGAAGGAGGAGACTCTTAACTCCAACTTGTATCCCAGAGTTACTGCGGAGAGCACCCATCTGTCTTTGATCGTCTCCCGCCAGGTCTCTGCGAACAACTGAAGTCTTCCCCCCACCCGTTTGAGTGGGGGCAGCCCTTCATAGGCTTGACTTGGAGGCTGGTTTAGTACCCCTTCGGATCCAGGGTTTCTTATTACCCTGTGACTGTCCCTGATTTTTACCCCCTGAGTTTGACCGAGGAGGCCGTCGGAACTGCTTAGTAGCAGACGTCGCAGGGATAGGAGAGGTAGTCCTCTTAAAAGATGGACCCCTAGACCTCTTCTTACTCAGTAAGAGAGTACTTTTACCACTGGAAATCTTCTGGATATACTTATCCAGGTCCTCGCCAAAAAGGCGTTCCCCATGAAATGGGAAGCTAACTAAGAGCTTCTTACAGGGAGCTTCAGCAGACCAGTTTTTGAGCCACAGAAGCCTACGCATATGTACCAAAGACAGCGTGAGGCGGGAGGCCTGATGGATAGAATCCTTGATGGCATCAACCGCAAAGCATAATGCTCTAGGCAGATCAGCCAGAGCCTGGGCCTGCTGGTCTGGCAAATCCCTCAGGACCATTTTCATCTGATCCTTTAAAGCTTGGCAGACCCCAATAGCTGCCACTGCTGGCTGTGTAACAGCCCCTGCTGTGGAAAAAGCAGATTTTAATAAAGATTCCAATTTTTTATCTACTGGATCTTTGAACATTTGAACATTATCTACTGGACATGTCAGTGATTTGTTCACAGAAGAGATGGCTGCATCCACCGTAGGAACATTCCATCTCTGGGTGAACTTTTCCTCCATGGGATAGATCACCGGAAATTTCTTAGGCGGAACAAATAGTTTATCAGGATGTTCCCAGTCCTGGTATATAAGTCCTTCCAATAATGGATGTATTGGAAAGGAGCAATTAACCTGGGGAGCTTTTAGCGACCCCAATGAGGAGACAGCAGTAGTTGATGGTTCAACAAGAGGCATTTTAAATGCAGATCGAACCATGTCAGTTAGGGTCTGGACCCACAATCTTTCAGTCTGTGATGCTGAAAATGGTTTATCTACTGTCGATTCCTCAAAAACAGAGTTAACCTCCTCCTGATCCCCTTCAGGTAGGTCGGTCCCTTCCTGGGACTGTTGCTCTGCCAACAGGCACTCTAATGGAGGTGATGGAGATCTGGCGCGCTTTCTTTCCTGTAGAGAAGAAGCGATCAATGCTGCCAATCTCTGCTCCAATCCCTCCAGAGTTGAGGCAAAAACCTCCTCTGTTATATATGCAGGAGCAGGTGGACTGAGGACAGCCGCAGTACCTGGCACTCCCGGGGGTTCCTTATGGGTATTAACCTCTGATTTCTCAGGGGAGGAGGGTGCAGATGACTGCTCCAGATCCTCAGAGCCCGATGGAGACCCCCTACACTTCCTGAGAGGTATATCTCGGAGTTTTTTAGGCGGCATATTCCTTAGTTCAAAGCTGAGGTATTCCAGCCGCAATACACCCCTTTACTGAAATAGTCTAATGCAATTTGCTGCTATGTACATCAGTGGGTGTCTACTAATGCGTCTTTCTGGGGATGCCTGTATCAACCGCCCGCTGTAAGCCCCTATACCATGCTACCAGCTCCTTTTCATGCTCTGTGTCCATAGCAAGCAGCGTGGACTGAGTCCTTTTATCTTGCTGGGACGCCCGCACATGCGCAGAAGCGCTGGGCGCACAGAGCGCGTCATCCGCCAGGCTCCGCCCACTTTTTTGAAGCTAAATCTATAAAAAGAAAGCGTGTGTGCGCGCGCGCGCGTGCGTGCACGCTCTTGGCGCCCTGTAGGGAGAGGAGCCAGGGTCCCTGTTTCACCAGGACTCAGGGATGGAAGGAAACTACTTGGCAGCATGACAGAGGAATGCAGCTTCCCTGATAGAGAGCTCACTCATCTGCCTGGACTTTCACCATGGAAGGAATAGTCCCAAGAAAAAAAGACGTTCCACAGCGGCCTCTAGTGGACAAACACAGGTACCGCACTTTTGTCTTTTTTTTTTTTAAAAACCTCCTTTATGAAAAACATTTCCAGGTTTACAGTTTTTAAAACTTCCTTTATGAAAAGACATTTCTAGGATTTCTTAGGCATATACAGCTATTAGCGGGAATACCTTTAGGTAACAGGCAGAAAGACATATTAGGCTTGGGGGTCCCCTCAATAGAACCAAGTTCCTGAGGGGCCCCCACTTACCTTTTCCCCGCCGCAGGACTTTGTTTGGTCCACAGAAGCCCAAACTTCACCTCTCACGGCAGGCATTGTACTAGACCTTCAGGGACCGGGTTCCCAAGGATTCCACTCCCCTGGACCTGTATAGCACCCTGCACAGATAGCCTCTTGGTTTTGGGTATGACCAGAGCTCTGGATCCCAGGGTCCAGCCCTCCTAAGAGAGGCATTACAGGCAAAACCCTGCTCTTCTCTGCAAGGCCCGGGTACCGACCATTTAGCTATGAAGCTTTTTTGGTCGGATCCGGAATAGCTTGCTAAGGCCCAGAGAACCTGTACACAAGCCCAGATGAATACATGTTAACCTTGGCCAACACCTTAGACACTGGCAAAAAACTGAGGTACTCCCGGATGGGAGGGGCTTATATAGGGGAGGGTACTTCCTGCTTTGGAAGTTGCCAGTGCCAGCACCTGAAGGTAATTCTATATAACCCACATAGTAATGACTATGCTGCTCTGTGTCCCGTGATGTATGAACAAGAAATGAAAATTTAATTGTATCATTGCTGAAGGAGGAATGTTTATCTAGGCTTTCATTTATCCTATATCTGGTGAGTGCGCCCCCTGAAGGGGACTTTCAAAAATCCCCCCACGCGGTGAAATACACTACTGGTGAAAGGAGCACTAAGAATAAGAATTGGATTTTATACAACTAGATTCACCATTCACTACTTCATCACCTATATAAGCGATTGTTATAGAAGACGCACATTTGAACTTTTGTTCGTAGCGCTGCTGCAGTTTTATTCTGAACTTTTTAATAAGTTTTATATGACACTGTTTTTTATATATGTACATTTCATTTTTAGCAGCTGCTGTTGACTTATACATATTTTACTATTGTTTATATCCTTACGGCATATCATCCACAAGCGCAGAGTGATACTAGGAAGGAGGGCCAGACTATTTTAGTATCTTTTTACATATTACATTACCCATTACTCCGCAGCTATGGATGCTTTAAGATTTTTAAGCAATAGGAACATTAATGTAGATACAATATTTTCACAGAGTGAACCCACGGCCACCCAGGTAAACTATAACGGAGCAATGGCAATGTTGGGGAACATTCTAGAAAAACAGGTCAGAACATGGTGGGACATATGCACCCTGGAGCAATACATAAAAGATAAAATCATTATCAGAAGTTTGAGATGGGAAGTTGTACCCCAGGATGGTTTAGACGATCCAGGGTCCATCCAAGAATGGTTTGACTTTTTTAATGGAGTAGGCTTCAAACTACAAGAATTGATCCTACAGAGAAAAAAACGCAAAATGAATATTTTAGAAACTAAAAATAATACACTACAGCAACAGCTAGACCCAATCAAAGACACTCAACCAATCACCGATTTTAACACCAGAACAAATAAAAGACTAGAAAAAGTGGACAAAGACACACAAAAAAAGAAAATCAAGAAATATCATAGAGATTTGGGTGACTTCAAAACTAATAGTATTTATGCATGGCAACAAACTGCCAGGGAATATTAATTTAGCAGAAAAACCACAACCAACCGAACCCCTTATAAACCAGGCCATCACCACATTAATGGACAGAGTCCGGGGCTTTATAAGCGATGACGAAATTGTATTTGATACGTCAGCAAATTTCTCCACTCCTATTCCACCAACGAAAGAAAAAACGAAAGGAGGAGGAGGTAAGAATAATCAGGCATACAATCAGCAACAATACAATCGTCCACACACACCATTCCAAATGCCAACGCAGAATAGATTTCACCCCTTAGAACAGCAAAACAACTACCAACCACCCCGTCCTTTTTTAGGGAGAGGAGGGGGGGCAGAGAAGGGGCAGAGGCTTTCCCCCACACAGAGGGAAACCCCAATACCCCCCGGCACATCAGAGAGAGCGAGAGTGGAGAGAACCTCATCCGCAGTATCAATGGTCCAGGGAACAAACCTATTATGCTCAACAAAGGAACACAGAACCAGAGGATGCAGGGCCGGAAAGAAAATCCAAAAAAAGAAGGAGAAACAACCAATAACCGGTATATTTAACTTAAGCCCAGTGGAGCTGACCCATAAGGAGTTAAACATCTTAAATATGGGCCTCAAATGTGGATTAAAACAGCCCCTTAACAAATTCAATGTGTATATCGATGTACACAAGTATATTAGGAAATTAAACATCAAGAAGCATTTTGTGGGACTAACCACACAGATGGTGTCCACCACAGAGAACTCTCGGGGCATCATTAATAGCGGCTTGAAAAACAAATCATTATTCAACCCCCTTAATAACCCCAACCACCAAGTAGAGGTATTCAAAGGCCTTATTATACGTGACCTCCACCAATTGGAACCTAAAAAGAACATAAGTTTAAAACACATTCAGGATGGGATCGTAGCTTTGGAGAAAAGAAAATACATCATCATTAGGCCAGCTGACAAAGGAGGCGGGGTCGTCATCCTCCCTAAAGAGATGTATCATGCGCAGATCCTTGAGATGTTATTGGATGCCAACACGTACAAAGCTTTGGATAAGGATCCGACACAAGCTTTCAGGAACCAACTTGTCACCCTAGTCGAGATGGGCACTAAATCAGGAGTACTTTCAGACAAGGAAAGGCAATACTTGGTACCAACCAGTAATAAAATCCCAACTATTTACACACTGCCAAAGATCCACAAGGACTCAACAAATCCACCTCCTAGACCTATTGTAAATAGCATAGATTCCATCACAGCGAGGTTGGGACAATATCTAGATATGTTTTTACAGAGGAGTGTGACAATTACGCAAGCTTACTTGAAAGATACAAAGGACTTCCTAAATTGTCTACAAAACATTTCGTTAAGACACGACCAGGAAGTTTTGTTGGTAACCTCGGATGTATCCTCCCTCTACTCAAAAATTTAACATGATGATGCATTATTAGCCCTAAATTGGGCCTTGAGTAGGAGGGAGGAACTCCCGCACAACCAGAAAGTATTCATCGGTCATGCCCTAGACTTCTGCTTATCTCACAACTACTTCTGGTATGACAGTAAATTTTATCTGCAACAGAGGGGAGTCGCAATGGGGGCCAAATTTGCTCCTAGTATTGCAAATTTGTTCATGGCAGAATGGGAAGATAAGATGATTTTTAAAGACAGAAGAGCTGAGCTCATTTTTTATAAACGTTTTATCGACGATATGTTTTTAATTTGGGCTGGCTCAGAAGAATCACTACTAACTTTCTTAAAAACCCTAAACACCAATAACAATAACATTAAACTAACCTCTGAGTGGAGCAGTGAGACGATAAACTTCCTGGATGTAACTGTGGTTCGCCAAAACACAGGATTTGGTACCAAGGTGTTTTTTAAAGCGACAGACAGAAACAGCTATTTACCTATTACAAGTGGACACCACCCACAGTGGCTAAGGAATATTCCTAAAGGACAGATTATGCGCGTAAAACGGAATTGCTCAGATAACGAGAACTTTCTTACGCAAGCAAAAGTCCTATCTGACAGATTCATAGCTAAGGGCTATGCTCCGCAACCCCTAAAGAAAATTGTTGAGGAAATCGAACAAATGCCTAGGGAAATGTGCCTACTGAATAAACCCAAATCAGCAACAGGGGGCACCAACTCAAAAGAATGGGGCTTTATTTCGCAATTCCATAGTCAATTCAAGGAGGTAGAAGACATTTTTACAAAACACTGGCACATTTTACTTTTGGATAAAAAATTGGGTCCAGTGCTCCCCCCTAAACCTCAATTTATATACCGGAAGGCTCCCAATCACGGAGATCGGGTGGTGAAGAAAATACTGGACCCTCCCAGCAAACCTCAGACGTTCTGGAACAAAAACGTTTTTTTTTTGCCTGTAGAAGGTGCAGAGCATGTAAGGAAGTGACGCGACCCATTAGGGGTCTAGAAAACTTCATCTCTCCTTCCAATCAGAAACAATTTGACATCGAGCAGTTTATTACGTGCAATAGCAGCTTCGTGGTCTATGCTCTAAAATGTCCGTGTGGGCTCCTGTACATAGGGCGCACTAAAAGACTTTTGCGCATCCGAATAGCTGAACACGTGAATAACATAAAGATAGGCTATAAGGACCATAATGTATCACTACACTTCAAACTCAAGCATAACCAGGACCCCTCAGGCCTTCAATTCTGGGGTATTGAAAGCTTGGAACCACACTGGAGGGGTTCACACAGGGTGCGCGAACTTTCTAAAAAAGAAACAAAATGGATTTTTTTAACCAAAGTTTTAGCGCCCAAAGGTTTGAACATAGAGTTAGACATTAATTGTTTCATCAGTGATTCATAGACATTAAGCACGATGAACATTAGTATGACACATTACTAAAGCGCCAAGTATATACACACAGGACCTCTACCCCTCTTTTTAGCGGTTTTTATGGGTACTTTTATTGGCACTCTTATTGGTAATTTTTACTTAGTAATTTTTACTTGGTATCTTACTTGATTATATCGGTGGGTTGATCTTTAATTTTATCTTCAATTTCTCATCTTTAATTTCTAGTCTGTAGTAGTTTTTTAACCATTTCCACTGACTGGTGCATCAATTTATTGCCCACACACCACGCGAGAAAGATTCTTGCGGAGAGGGGATTTGACACCATGTCATTTATATAACCCATAATCCCTAATTATTGCGAACCATTTTCAGAGGTGGGATTTTATGTGGATTTTATGCGTGTTTTATGTTGGTTTTACATTGGTTGTTAATACCATTTATTATGGATGTTTTGAATTGGGTTGTTCTTTTGAAGATTTTACTGGCGGATTTTATTGATGAATTTTATAGGCAAGAAATTTTATCAATTACTACTGGTGGAATCTTATCAGTGATGTTTCATAAATGAACCTTTCAAGTAGCATATTACTGTAATTATGGGTAGGCGTACCTACTTATAAGTAAGTTTTACAGATCCAGAATATGTCCTACAAGCAGAAGCAATTGATTGCCACACATATTCATTTATTTATTTATTTATGTATGTATTTATGGTTCACTAGATTTATTTATTTATGTATGTATTTATGGTTCACTAGATAGTTGAAACGCTATCTGATTGGATTGTAAATCATTGCAGGCAATACAGCGCATTCTTGATACGCTCAGCAGATATATATGTACACATCACATAGCAAAAAACCCGGTATTAGAATATAAACAACAATAATAAAAAATTCTGACCACCGGGGGCATTGTGGGCTGTACACTGTAACCAAAACAGGCCCTCATAGCTCCAGGGCATAGATGTTAGCTGCAGGAATGACTGCATGGCGGTATATCCGTGATCACCCCTCACAACCAAAAATCAATGTCCCTTTTGTATTTACGTCGGCTCGGCATCGCTGAGCCCGACATATAGAAGCAAAGTAGCCAATCAGGACGCAGCCCGAATGCATATGCCAATCAGAGTGAGGCATATCGAGCTGCGCCTGGTTTAACTTCCGCCCACATCAGGGCATAGACACAGACTTGCTCAGCGCGCATGCGCGACGTCGCAGGCGCGCAGAGCGTGCTCTGAAAGTCCAGCCGGGGGGCGGAACCTGACACTGTACAAATTCCGGTTGCCATGACGGTTGGTCACGCCCTCAGAAGAAGTCAGGAAGTGACGAAACGTCAGGGCGTGACCAACACAGTTCAGCAAACCAGAAGTGACGCGGATGCGTTCCAGGACCTGCCAAACAGGAGACGCTGAGAGGATCTGACGTCCAGCGTTCATCAGTGGCAAGTTTCTAGCGCTGAAGCGCTCGTTTTGTTCCAATTTCAAGTGCCTGTATATATTTTCATTGTGGTACGCAGATTTTGTAAGGGGGGAACCAAAGGGTCTGTTTTTTCAATAAATTGGTTTTACAATATTACCCTATGTGGAGCTATTTCTTTACCCTTACATATACCTGCGTTATCGCATGAAGTCTATGGTGGAGAAGAAAATTAAAATTTAATTGTATCATTGCTGAAGGAGGAATGTTTATCTAGGCTTTCATTTATCCTATATCTGGTGAGTGCGCCCTCTGAAGGGGACTTTCAAAAATCCCCCCACGCGGTGAAATACACTACTGGTGAAAGGAGCACTAAGAATAAGAATTGGATTTTATGCAACTAGATTCACCATTCACTACTTCATCACCTATATAAGCGATTGTTATAGAAGACGCACATTTGAACTTTTGTTCGTAGCGCTGCTGCAGTTTTATTCTGAACTTTTTAATAAGTTTTATATGACACTGTTTTTTATATATGTACATTTCATTTTTAGCAGCTGCTGTTGACTTATACATATTTTACTATTGTTTATATCCTTACGGCATATCATCCACAAGCGCAGAGTGATACTAGGAAGGAGGGCCAGACTATTTTAGTATCTTTTTACATATTACATTACCCATTACTCCGCAGCTATGGATGCTTTAAGATTTTTAAGCAATAGGAACATTAATGTAGATACAATATTTTCACAGAGTGAACCCACGGCCACCCAGGTAAACTATAACGGAGCAATGGCAATGTTGGGGAACATTCTAGAAAAACAGGTCAGAACATGGTGGGACATATGCACCCTGGAGCAATACATAAAAGATAAAATCATTATCAGAAGTTTGAGATGGGAAGTTGTACCCCAGGATGGTTTAGACGATCCAGGGTCCATCCAAGAATGGTTTGACTTTTTTAATGGAGTAGGCTTCAAACTACAAGAATTGATCCTACAGAGAAAAAAACGCAAAATGAATATTTTAGAAACTAAAAATAATACACTACAGCAACAGCTAGACCCAATCAAAGACACTCAACCAATCACCGATTTTAACACCAGAACAAATAAAAGACTAGAAAAAGTGGACAAAGACACACAAAAAAAGAAAATCAAGAAATATCATAGAGATTTGGGTGACTTCAAAACTAATAGTATTTATGCATGGCAACAAACTGCCAGGGAATATTAATTTAGCAGAAAAACCACAACCAACCGAACCCCTTATAAACCAGGCCATCACCACATTAATGGACAGAGTCCGGGGCTTTATAAGCGATGACGAAATTGTATTTGATACGCCAGCAAATTTCTCCACTCCTATTCCACCAACGAAAGAAAAAACGAAAGGAGGAGGAGGTAAGAATAATCAGGCATACAATCAGCAACAATACAATCGTCCACACACACCATTCCAAATGCCAACGCAGAATAGATTTCACCCCTTAGAACAGCAAAACAACTACCAACCACCCCGTCCTTTTTTAGGGAGAGGAGGGGGGGCAGAGAAGGGGCAGAGGCTTTCCCCCACACAGAGGGAAACCCCAATACCCCCCGGCACATCAGAGAGAGCGAGAGTGGAGAGAACCTCATCCGCAGTATCAATGGTCCAGGGAACAAACCTATTATGCTCAACAAAGGAACACAGAACCAGAGGATGCAGGGCCGGAAAGAAAATCCAAAAAAAGAAGGAGAAACAACCAATAACCGGTATATTTAACTTAAGCCCAGTGGAGCTGACCCATAAGGAGTTAAACATCTTAAATATGGGCCTCAAATGTGGATTAAAACAGCCCCTTAACAAATTCAATGTGTATATCGATGTACACAAGTATATTAGGAAATTAAACATCAAGAAGCATTTTGTGGGACTAACCACACAGATGGTGTCCACCACAGAGAACTCTCGGGGCATCATTAATAGCGGCTTGAAAAACAAATCATTATTCAACCCCCTTAATAACCCCAACCACCAAGTAGAGGTATTCAAAGGCCTTATTATACGTGACCTCCACCAATTGGAACCTAAAAAGAACATAAGTTTAAAACACATTCAGGATGGGATCGTAGCTTTGGAGAAAAGAAAATACATCATCATTAGGCCAGCTGACAAAGGAGGCGGGGTCGTCATCCTCCCTAAAGAGATGTATCATGCGCAGATCCTTGAGATGTTATTGGATGCCAACACGTACAAAGCTTTGGATAAGGATCCGACACAAGCTTTCAGGAACCAACTTGTCACCCTAGTCGAGATGGGCACTAAATCAGGAGTACTTTCAGACAAGGAAAGGCAATACTTGGTACCAACCAGTAATAAAATCCCAACTATTTACACACTGCCAAAGATCCACAAGGACTCAACAAATCCACCTCCTAGACCTATTGTAAATAGCATAGATTCCATCACAGCGAGGTTGGGACAATATCTAGATATGTTTTTACAGAGGAGTGTGACAATTACGCAAGCTTACTTGAAAGATACAAAGGACTTCCTAAATTGTCTACAAAACATTTCGTTAAGACACGACCAGGAAGTTTTGTTGGTAACCTCGGATGTATCCTCCCTCTACTCAAAAATTTAACATGATGATGCATTATTAGCCCTAAATTGGGCCTTGAGTAGGAGGGAGGAACTCCCGCACAACCAGAAAGTATTCATCGGTCATGCCCTAGACTTCTGCTTATCTCACAACTACTTCTGGTATGACAGTAAATTTTATCTGCAACAGAGGGGAGTCGCAATGGGGGCCAAATTTGCTCCTAGTATTGCAAATTTGTTCATGGCAGAATGGGAAGATAAGATGATTTTTAAAGACAGAAGAGCTGAGCTCATTTTTTATAAACGTTTTATCGACGATATGTTTTTAATTTGGGCTGGCTCAGAAGAATCACTACTAACTTTCTTAAAAACCCTAAACACCAATAACAATAACATTAAACTAACCTCTGAGTGGAGCAGTGAGACGATAAACTTCCTGGATGTAACTGTGGTTCGCCAAAACACAGGATTTGGTACCAAGGTGTTTTTTAAAGCGACAGACAGAAACAGCTATTTACCTATTACAAGTGGACACCACCCACAGTGGCTAAGGAATATTCCTAAAGGACAGATTATGCGCGTAAAACGGAATTGCTCAGATAACGAGAACTTTCTTACGCAAGCAAAAGTCCTATCTGACAGATTCATAGCTAAGGGCTATGCTCCGCAACCCCTAAAGAAAATTGTTGAGGAAATCGAACAAATGCCTAGGGAAATGTGCCTACTGAATAAACCCAAATCAGCAACAGGGGGCACCAACTCAAAAGAATGGGGCTTTATTTCGCAATTCCATAGTCAATTCAAGGAGGTAGAAGACATTTTTACAAAACACTGGCACATTTTACTTTTGGATAAAAAATTGGGTCCAGTGCTCCCCCCTAAACCTCAATTTATATACCGGAAGGCTCCCAATCACGGAGATCGGGTGGTGAAGAAAATACTGGACCCTCCCAGCAAACCTCAGACGTTCTGGAACAAAAACGTTTTTTTTTTGCCTGTAGAAGGTGCAGAGCATGTAAGGAAGTGACGCGACCCATTAGGGGTCTAGAAAACTTCATCTCTCCTTCCAATCAGCAACAATTTGACATCGAGCAGTTTATTACGTGCAATAGCAGCTTCGTGGTCTATGCTCTAAAATGTCCGTGTGGGCTCCTGTACATAGGGCGCACTAAAAGACTTTTGCGCATCCGAATAGCTGAACACGTGAATAACATAAAGATAGGCTATAAGGACCATAATGTATCACTACACTTCAAACTCAAGCATAACCAGGACCCCTCAGGCCTTCAATTCTGGGGTATTGAAAGCTTGGAACCACACTGGAGGGGTTCACACAGGGTGCGCGAACTTTCTAAAAAAGAAACAAAATGGATTTTTTTAACCAAAGTTTTAGCGCCCAAAGGTTTGAACATAGAGTTAGACATTAATTGTTTCATCAGTGATTCATAGACATTAAGCACGATGAACATTAGTATGACACATTACTAAAGCGCCAAGTATATACACACAGGACCTCTACCCCTCTTTTTAGCGGTTTTTATGGGTACTTTTATTGGCACTCTTATTGGTAATTTTTACTTAGTAATTTTTACTTGGTATCTTACTTGATTATATCGGTGGGTTGATCTTTAATTTTATCTTCAATTTCTCATCTTTAATTTCTAGTCTGTAGTAGTTTTTTAACCATTTCCACTGACTGGTGCATCAATTTATTGCCCACACACCACGCGAGAAAGATTCTTGCGGAGAGGGGATTTGACACCATGTCATTTATATAACCCATAATCCCTAATTATTGCGAACCATTTTCAGAGGTGGGATTTTATGTGGATTTTATGCGTGTTTTATGTTGGTTTTACATTGGTTGTTAATACCATTTATTATGGATGTTTTGAATTGGGTTGTTCTTTTGAAGATTTTACTGGCGGATTTTATTGATGAATTTTATAGGCAAGAAATTTTATCAATTACTACTGGTGGAATCTTATCAGTGATGTTTCATAAATGAACCTTTCAAGTAGCATATTACTGTAATTATGGGTAGGCGTACCTACTTATAAGTAAGTTTTACAGATCCAGAATATGTCCTACAAGCAGAAGCAATTGATTGCCACACATATTCATTTATTTATTTATTTATGTATGTATTTATGGTTCACTAGATTTATTTATTTATTTATGTATGTATTTATGGTTCACTAGATAGTTGAAACGCTATCTGATTGGATTGTAAATCATTGCAGGCAATACAGCGCATTCTTGATACGCTCAGCAGATATATATGTACACATCACATAGCAAAAAACCCGGTATTAGAATATAAACAACAATAATAAAAAATTCTGACCACCGGGGGCATTGTGGGCTGTACACTGTAACCAAAACAGGCCCTCATAGCTCCAGGGCATAGATGTTAGCTGCAGGAATGACTGCATGGCGGTATATCCGTGATCACCCCTCACAACCAAAAATCAATGTCCCTTTTGTATTTACGTCGGCTCGGCATCGCTGAGCCCGACATATAGAAGCAAAGTAGCCAATCAGGACGCAGCCCGAATGCATATGCCAATCAGAGTGAGGCATATCGAGCTGCGCCTGGTTTAACTTCCGCCCACATCAGGGCATAGACACAGACTTGCTCAGCGCGCATGCGCGACGTCGCAGGCGCGCAGAGCGTGCTCTGAAAGTCCAGCCGGGGGGCGGAACCTGACACTGTACAAATTCCGGTTGCCATGACGGTTGGTCACGCCCTCAGAAGAAGTCAGGAAGTGACGAAACGTCAGGGCGTGACCAACACAGTTCAGCAAACCGGAAGTGACGCGGATGCGTTCCAGGACCTGCCAAACAGGAGACGCTGAGAGGATCTGACGTCCAGCGTTCATCAGTGGCAAGTTTCTAGCGCTGAAGCGCTCGTTTTGTTCCAATTTCAAGTGCCTGTATATATTTTCATTGTGGTACGCAGATTTTGTAAGGGGGGAACCAAAGGGTCTGTTTTTTCAATAAATTGGTTTTACAATATTACCCTATGTGGAGCTATTTCTTTACCCTTACATATACCTGCGTTATCGCATGAAGTCTATGGTGGAGAAGAAAATTAAAATTTAATTGTATCATTGCTGAAGGAGGAATGTTTATCTAGGCTTTCATTTATCCTATATCTGGTGAGTGCGCCCTCTGAAGGGGACTTTCAAAAATCCCCCCACGCGGTGAAATACACTACTGGTGAAAGGAGCACTAAGAATAAGAATTGGATTTTATGCAACTAGATTCACCATTCACTACTTCATCACCTATATAAGCGATTGTTATAGAAGACGCACATTTGAACTTTTGTTCGTAGCGCTGCTGCAGTTTTATTCTGAACTTTTTAATAAGTTTTATATGACACTGTTTTTTATATACCGGTATGTACATTTCATTTTTAGCAGCTGCTGTTGACTTATACATATTTTACTATTGTTTATATCCTTACAGCATATCATCCACAAGCGCAGAGTGATACTAGGAAGGAGGGCCAGACTATTTTAGTATCTTTTTACATATTGTCAATAAATACGTCAATTTTTTAAGAGCAACAGCCGGAGTGCGGATCATCTTTTCTTCATTTACTTCTACTCAGCCAGCGACTGTGGATCGAGCACCTGGGAGCTCTGCTTTCTATGTGATGTATGGGTAGTAGCACTGACTTTTTTGTTTATGTCCTCCTCTTCCTCCCTCTGTTCTGCCTCAAGTGCCCTGTCTATCATTCCACGCAGTGTGTGCTCCAACAGGTGGACAAGGGGGACAGTGTCACTGATGCATGCACTGTCACTGATCACCATCCTCGTGGCCTCCTCAAATGGTGACAGGACAGTGTATGCATCCCTGATCATGACCCACTGGCGTGGCAAAAAAAAAAACAAGCTCCCCTGACCCTGTCCTGGTGCCATATTGGCACAGATACTCATTGATGGCCCTCTGCAGCATGGCCAACGTTGAGTTCCACCTGATGGGCATGTCACAGATTAGGCGGTTCTTGGGCAGGTTGTATTCCTTTTGGAGGTCAGCCAGCCGAGCACTGGCATTATATGACCGGCGGAAATGCACACAGACTTTCCTGGCCTACCTCAGGACATCCTGTAAGCCCAGGTACCTGCCCAAGAACCGCTGCACCATCAAGTTAAGGACGTGAGCCAAACAGGGCACATGGGTCAGCTGTCCCTGTCGGACGGTGGAGAGGAGGTTGGTGCCATTTTCGCAAACCATCATTCCTGGCTTTAGCTGGCATGGCGCCAACCACCTCTGAGCCTGCCCCTGCAGAGCTGACAGAATCTCTGCCCCAGTGTGGCTCCTGTCCCCCAAGCACACCAGCTCAAGCACCGCATGGCATCTTTTTGCCTGTGTACTTGCGTAGCTCCTTGAACGCCTACAGAGCACTGCTGGTTCAGTGGACAAATCAGCAGAGGAAGAGGCCATGGAGGAAGAAGAAGAAGAGGAGGGGGTGGAGGAGAGAGGTGTGTCAGAATCACCACTAGTAGCATTTTGGAGGCGCGGTGGCGGAACAACCTCCAACACTACTGCACCCTGTCCTGCATCCTTCCCAGCTGCCAGCAGAGTCACCCAGTGGGCCGTGAAAGATAGGTAATGTCCCTGTCCATGCCTGCTGGACAATGAGTCAGCGGTAATATGCACCTTACCGCTGACTGCCTTGTCCAGCGTGGCCAAGACATTGCCTTCCACATGCCGGTAGAGAGCCGGAAACACCATCCGTGAAAAAGTGGCGTTTGGGAACCTGCCACTGAGGTACTGCACATTCCACAAACTCATGGAAGGGGGCAGAGTCTACCAACTGAAAAGGCAGCAGTTGAAGTGCTAGCAATTTAGCCAAGCTAGCATTCAACCACTGGGCATGTGGATGGCTGGGAGCGAATTTCTTTTGGCAGCAGCTGGGGCAGGGAAATTTGCCTGGTACAATCGGACGTTGGTGTACCGCAAGTACTTGGCAGTGACACAGATTGCCCGCAAGTACTTGGCAGTGACAGACCTAATTCTACACCTTCATTCCTCAGTGCAGGTTTCTGAGAGGACTGAAGGTATAGTGAGGATGGAGATCCCAGCTGATGAGGAGCAAGGAGAGGTCCGCTTTGTTCTTTGGTGTGGGTTTTTTATGTATGCTTGCCAACGGACTGCATGGCAGGTCGACATATGTCTGGTCAAGCATGTGGTGCCCAAGTGGCTGATTTTTTGGCCACGCGAGATATGCTTCAGACATATGTTGCAAATAGCAATGGTGCAATCTGCTGCACACGTCTGAAAAAAGGCCCACACCAAAGAACTTTTGGAATAACGCAGACAGCAGCGCCCTGCACATGCGGAGCTCTGCGGTGTGATGCAGTCGGTATGCTGCCTTTAAGCTGGCCCCTGGAGGGCATCCTGCCTCGTTGGAGATGTGCCTCCTCCTCCTCCTCTCTCCTATCAGGCGCCCATGTAGAGTCAGTGACCTCATCATCCCCTCCCTCCTCGTCACTGGAGCAAACCTGGCAGTATGCTGCAGCTGGGGTAACATGACTGCCAGTTTGCTGTCCTTCTTGGGCACTCCCTCTCTCTGGGCTCACGTTACTGCCTTTCTCAAGCTGGGTACCATCATCAGAGCCTTCAAAATGCTGCGCATCCTCCTGCAGTATGTACCCAACACTGTGGTCAAACAGTTCGGGGGACTCCTCAGGACATGGTGGGGCTAGGGAAGGAGTGACTGATGCCATTGAGCCAATGGAAGAGGCCGCTTTGGCAGCTGCTTTGGCAGACAAATTACCCTGAGGCTGGGTGAGAGAGGATGAGAAGGATGAGGACGGCTTGGTCATCCACTCTACCAACTCTTCAGCATGTTGCGGCACAACACAGCCAGCTGCCGAAAAAAAGGACAAGCGTGCCACGTGCTGATGAGGATGCACCGTGTCCATGACCAGCACTGTCCCCTTTAGACACAGAGCCTGCTTGCCCTCTTTTATTGGCCTGTGTGTGTCTGCCTCTCCTTGTTGGCCTTCCAGACATACTTTATTTGATGTATTGGAATAGTTACACAAGGAATTGTCTGCAGTCAGCTTTAGCTGCACACTGTGCCCAGTATACAGTACTCTGACTTAATATACTGCAGCTTAGCTCAACTACCTGCCTGTTTTATTAGAAAGAGAACAGGAATGATCTGCAGTCAGCTTTAGCTGAACACTGTGCCCAGTATACAGTACACTGACTGAATATACTGCAGCTTAGCTCAACTGCCTGCCTGTATTATTAGTGTGAATAGAATAACAGGAACGCTCTGCAATGAGATCTAGCTAAACTGTATACAGATTATATATATATATATATATATATATATATATATATATATATATACACATACATATAGATAGATAGATAGAGAGAGATATACTGTATTTATTGGCGTATAACACGCACTTTTTTCCCCTTTAAAATCAGGGGAAAATCGTGGGTGTGTGTTATACGCCGATACTCACAGATCCCAGAGCGCAGCGATCGCTGCCAAGATACACATAGCCGAGTGTACTCGGCTTTTCTCGGCTCCGCTCACAGTCACGCCCAGTCCCGCCATTGGACCTGTGTTATGTCCATCATAGGGCGGGGCTCGGCGTGACTGTGAGGGGAGCCGAGAAGAGCCGACTAGAGCCGAGTACACTCGGCTATGTGTATCTCGGCTCCGCCCAGTTCCTGCGTTCTCGGCGGCATTCGCCCCGCTCTGCCCAGTCTCAGCGGCGATCTTCTCGGCGGCGCCAATTTTTAAATTCAAGGCTGCAATGAAAACTGGGGGCAAGGCTGCACTGGACACTGGGGAAAGGCTGCAATGGACACTGCTGGCAAGGCTGCAATGAACACTGCTGGCAAGGCTGCAATGAACACTGCTGGCAAGGCTGCAATGAACACTGCTGGCAAGGCTGCAATGAACACTGCTGGCAAGGCTGCAATGAACACTGCTGGCAAGGCTGCAATGAACACTGCTGGCAAGGCTGCAATGAACACTGCTGGCAAGGCTGCAATGAACACTGCTGGCAAGGCTGCAATGAACACTGCTGGCAAGGCTGCAATGGACACTACTGGCAAGGCTGCAATGGACACTACTGGCAAGGCTGCACTGAAAAGGCTGCAATGGACACTGGGGCAAGACACGGCTGCAATGGACACTGGTAAGGCTGCATTTAATTGTAAGTTTTTTTTTCCTTAAACTTCCCTCCTAAAAGTTTTTTTCCCTAAAATTCCATCCTAAACTTGGGGTGCGTGTTATACGCCGATAAATACGGTATATATTTGTGTTAGATAGATAGATAGATAGAGATATATATATATATATATATATATATCTCTCTATCTCTATCTATATATATATATATATATATATACACACACACACACACACACACACACACACACACACACACACACACACACACAAAGCGTGCAGTGCATATATATACTAAATATACCGGATCTAACTAGCTCCATCGTCTGCCTGCTCAATCTAGCTATTGCTAACTGTAATAGAACAAAAATCTCTCTCTCTCTCGCTGTCTGTCTCTGAACGCCGCCGGAACACACTACACAAGGCCAACACGCAGGTGGCCTTATATAGTGTGGGGCGTGCACCTACTCCCCTGAGCCATGATTGGCCAAAGGCACCCTTCCTTTGGCCAATTATGGCTCTCTGTACTGACGGCACTGTGATTGGCCAAAGCATGTGGGTCATAGTGCATGCTTCACCAATCATCAGCCAGCAATGCACTGCGATGCCGCAGTGAATTATGGGCTGTGACGCGCCACTCGAATTTGGTGCGAACGGCCCATAATGTTCGAAATTCGGCAAACGGCCGAACAGCCAACATTCGAGTCGAATATGAAGCTCATCCCTAATGTCTATATACCGTGTCTATAAGACTAGGCTATAACCCGCTCATCACACTGGAACAGGAGATAATGATGATGGTCTATGATGATGACCTCTCAGGAATGTGGCTCAAGGGATGACAACCGGCCTCCGCCGCACCGCAACACGGCTCACACGAATCCGATATCTCTGCAGGATGGATGGAACAGGAGCGGCCTCCTGGCTGCTGCTGGACAGTAAAGGGGAACTGTCCGCAGGTGTTCTTCCAGACATCCGCTGGGTAACTCCACCAGAGCAGGCTGCAGCTCACCCTGTAACAGATTCCCTGCATACTGATCCATGCCGGTCCCAAGAGGGCCCGCCAGGCCTCAAGCCTTCCCTCTTATAGCCTCTCCCAGTGGTCTTCTCTTCTCCATCAGCCAGCTAGTAGTTTCACATAACACAGCCAGATGGTGAATCCTATCCATATGGACTACATGTCCAAAGATGCTTTTCTCAGTCTTGTCTTTGATTAAGAAAGCAACAGGACATCCTGCACTAGAACACTAGAGGGAGACAGCTCCCCCTGAAACAATGCCACCCAGCATCTTTTGATTGCAGGAATAGGTAGGTATCCAGCTCCTGGCTACATGTATATGGATTAATTTTCAAATATTTCAGTTATTGGTTTATTATATACATAGGAAGATTGCATACAAGCATGATTTGCCAAAAGTCACACAATGATAAAAATTCAACAACCAACATATACCTACACATACAACTAAATAACCACAAAACACAAAAAAGTAAAACTACTAACAAAACCATTAATTGAAATATAATACATCCAAAACAGGCAATAAGATATGACATCTAGTGAAGAGTGACCTAGTCTAGGCTCCGTTCCTGGGAGAATCCGTAATCCCAGCCGCAAATGCCGAACATAGCACGTGAACCCTATTGAAGTCGATGGGAGCCTATACTTGTTATCCTTTTATGTCTTTTTTCAAAGACTAGTTTTCAAGCTTTTGGTGATAAAAGGCTTGTGTAGCAGGATAATGCCACAAGGGACATGAACAAATGCAAAAAGATTTATAAAGAGGGAGTTGCTCTTTTCTTAATGTAGAACTAAAGGCATAACAATTTTTTTCATTATATATTGAGCAAGGGAGGGTTATGAACCCTGCCAGTTTTTTATTTCCAGCTGTGTAACATAGGGGAGGTTTTCCTTCACTTCCGGTCTCATAGCCAAAACAGGAAGTGAGAGGAAATCCCTCCAAAGTGAGGGATCTTCCCCACTGGAAGATTTCCCCTATTATTGTTCTGGTGTCAGCCCAAAATTTGGGCTTTACCATTATCATCAAAAGTGACAACAAAAGAAAACAGTGTAAATAGAGAGGGTGGATCTCCCTAATGGGGACACAGACAGCAATACAAACTGACAGGAGTTCTAGTCCTAATCCACTCTATCCAAAACAAAAAAAAAAAAGAAAGAAATTACTTTTAGGCCCGGTTCACACTGATGCGAGTTTATAACGAATGTGATGCCTCAAAAACATTCTAAATTCGCATGACATCCATAAAGTTATTGTTTTCAATGACGGTCGTTCACATACATGCGTTGCAATTCCTCTACGAATGCGATGCGATAAATAAAAGGGTCTTGTGCGAGTTTACAGCGTTGCGTGGCGAATTTAGTCTCCATAGACATCAATGTAAATCGTTCTGGAATCTCATTGATGGTTCACATATGTGCGAATTCCACCACACTACTCTCCACAAAAACCAGGAAGTACACAGAAAGTTAACACCTTTTTTTTTTTTACATTATGATTCCATTGGCTAGAGCATCAATCGCAGCTATGTCCAACTCCTGAAATTTGCGGTAAAATCGTGGTAAAAACGCTGTAAATTCACTGTAAATTCGCACCTCACACAGGACAAAAAAACGGAACAAATTCACAGCGCAGCAGTGTGAGCCGAGCCTAGTTACACTTTAAGGCCTCGTACACACGGCCGAGAATCTCGTCAGGAAAAAACACGTTGTTTTTCTTGACGAGATTCTTGGACAAGAAACTTGTCCCGGCCGAGTGTACACACGCTCCATTCAAAGAACCTGCGGTTCTTTGAATGGAGCGATCGCGGTGACATCATCGACTACGACGAGCGTGCGCTCGTCACATTCAATGCCGTCGCCGCCATCTTGCTACACCCTAGGAAGCTACCGCGCATGCGTCAAAGTCAATTCGAGCATGAGCGGGTTTCCACAGCGACAGGTAAGTGTACACACACACTTTTCTCATCGAGAAACATGCCAACGAGAATCTCGACGAGAAAATAGAGAGCTGGTTCTCTATTTTTCTCGTCGAGATTCTGGTCAGTTTTCTCGACGAGAAACCATACACACAAACAATTTTCTCGGCAAGAAAGCCATCTCGGCAGTTTTCTTGTCGTTTCTTGCCGAGAAACTCGTTCATGTGTACGAGGCTTAAGGCTTAAAGGGCAACATTAAAAATGTGCAATTCTTTAAATCTGTATTTAAACTATAGGATGTAATCCTACCTAACAGTAGCTACTTAGTGGACCTTAAAATTCTACCATTTATGTTAAACATGGTTTGTTTACTGTTGTATTATTTATTACAACTGCTTGTATTTACTTGTTGATCCAATCAATAAAATATTTTGACACATACTATAGGATGTATTCCAGTAAAAGTGATAATAGAAAAAAAAAATCTATTGCTGCTAAATGACAGTTACTTGCCCTCCAGCTTATGTTTGTAAACAAAGAGGATGGGAGATCCCAGGTTACGTCAATGAACACATGTATATGACCATGGTCAATGACATCAGTCAGAATCCCCAGATGGTTTGTTGACATTCAGCCAGCCAGGAAACTGCCATTTATGAAGGAAGTACAGTGACATGGGTCCTCACGTCTGCTGATCACCAAGGTTCATTGTGATTGATGATAGATCTGCATTGCTGGATGACAATGATTGAAGTTGGACTTACATCAGAAACAATGTTTATTTTATTTTTTAAATAAAGGACTTCTTTTTCACAGTGTCTGTGTTTATTTATTATTTTACTTTTTTTGTGGATGAATATAAAGGGGATCTAAAGGGTAATATGTGCCACACACCAGATCCTTATCCTGGCATGCAGCCAGGGTAGTCAGCAGAGGAGGGGGCAGCATTTGTGCACCCTCCATTCCTGAAACACATTAGACCACATGCCCTGCAGAAAGGGGGGTCTCCCTTAAAATGCAAATCAGACTCTTATCCTAGATAGGGATTTCGTATGGTATTTAAAGGGACGTGTGGCCACCCTTTGAATTCATGCCAGATTTTTATCCTAGATAGGGGTCCGATATGGATTTTTAGAGGTGAAAATATTATTATATCAATGTTCAAGACACGGAAATAACCTCTTTCCGTCCACGCTATAGCCGAATGATGGCTACAGCGCGGACCTACATTGCCGGGAGGCCGTCAATAGACGTCCTCCCCTTAGCACGCGGCACGCTCTGTGATCACTGAGTCAATGAGACTCGGATGATGATGGATCCCGGCCCTTTACCACGTGATCAGCTGTGAGACAATGACAGCTGATCACATGATGTAAACAGGAGATCGGTAATCAGTTTTTTTTCTCTCCTCACGCTAACAGCGCAAGGAGAAAAAAAAGCCGATCACCGGCTTCTGTGTAAGAGACATTGGTCCCGAAGAGAAAGAGGTACAGCCACCTCATTTGTGCCTGTCAGTGCCACCTGTCAGTGCCCCCAGTGGATATCAGTGCCTACCAATCAGTGCCCACCAGTATATATCAGTGCCACCTATCAACGCCCACGAGTGCCACCTATCAATGCCCACCAGTGGTGGCAATCAATGCCTCATCAGTGCCACCTAGCAGTGCTGCCTATCAGGGTCACCTACCAGTGCCCATCACTGCCACCTATCAGTGCAAGCTATCAGTGCCACCTATTAGTGCCCTTCAGTGCCACATTACAATGCCCTTCAGTGCCGCCCTTCAGTGCTGCCCTGTGCCCATCAGTGCCACCAATCAGTGTCCACCAGTGCAGCCTTTCAGTGTCCACCAGTGCAGCCTATCAGTGTCCACCAGTGCAGCCTATCAGTGTCCACCAGTGCAGCCTATCAGTGTCCACCAGTGCAGCCTATCAGTGTCCACCAGTGCAGCCTATCAGTGTCCACCAGTGCAGCCTATCAGTGCCCACCAGTGCAGCCTATCAGTGCCCACCAGTGCAGCCTATCAGTGCCCACCAGTGCAGCCTATCAGTGCCCATCAGTGCAGCCTATCAGTGCCCATCAGTGCACTCTACCAGTGCCCATCAGTGCAGCCTCATCAGCGTACATCAATGAAGGAGAACAATTACCTGTTTGAATGTAAAACTGTTTTGTATTATTTTCAAAATGTTTGGTCTTTTTTCATTTTTTTAACAAAAAATAAAAAACCCAGAGGTGATCAAATACCACCAAAAGAAAGCTCTGTCTGTGGGAAAAAACTGATAAAAATGTTGTTTGAGTACAGTGTTGTATGACCGCACAATTGTCGTTCAAAGAGTGACAGCGCTGAAAGCTGAAAATTGGTCTGGGCAGGAGGGGGGTTTAAGTGCCCAGTAAGCATGTGCTAATAAAATAAAACAGTAAATCAGCATCAATGGCTATTGCCCATAGCATGACGTATACAAATCACAAGTTTATAGTCTAGATTGGGAGTTGCGTCGTATTAGATGAACCAGGTTGAATAAGAATGTCCAATGCAGTCCATCATGTAAATGGCAAAAGAACATAAAGTTGAAAACATATAAAACTAACATAACATGGACTGTTGTCCAATCCAACATAGTGAGTACTGTAAATTCAACCTGGTAAGATACAAATAAATCAAACAAGCATTTAATTTTGTTGTACAAGAAAAAAAGAAAAAAGGAAACAAAAAGAAAAAACCAGGAGAGAGGATAGGGAGAAGGAAGGAGGAAGAGAGGGGGGAAGGGGGGAAAGTGGGATGAGACTCTGGGGGCAATGGGTCTTTTAGGACCTGTGGGATCAAGAGTGGCGTCACAATAGTAATGACATAGCATAAAGAAGCAGAAAACTAGTAGGAAAGGTATCGGGAACAGGGTGCCTCAAAACTTCATCGCTGGAAGCCTGGATCAGGGAAGGGCTGGGGTCCACAGTGGCGGAATTTTCAGGGTCGCAGCAGTCGCAGTTGCGACTGGGCCCTGTAGTTCTATGAAGTCCCTGGGGCCCGCCCGCTGCCCGTGTGAGAGGCCCGCCCACCGCTGGATGCAGGGGCGGCACCGCGCCAACCCCCCAAGACTCCCAAGACATCTCCCCTGCCTGCACCTCTGGCTGCCCGTTTAGAGTGCAGTGGGGAGATGTCGTAGGAGGTGGAAGGCTGCAATCGGCAGCTCTATGGTGCCTGTGTGGGCAGGGATCTCCCTGGGGCTTGTAGTACTCTCTCTCTCGTGTCAGTGTGTATACAGAGGAGAGGGGAGGGAAGGGGAGGAGCCTCTGACCCGGGCAGGTATTAGTTTCACTTTCACACTGCTTGTACAATGTTGCTGATGCCCGGGTCAGAGGCCCCTCCCCCCTCTGCTGTATACATGATTCGGAGATAGAACTACTAGCCCCAGCAAGACCCCCCTGCCTGTGGACACCATAGAGCTGCCGATCGCCACCTCCCACCTCCACCAGCCAGGTACAGGGGAACCCCTGCAAGAGGGGGGGTCTTTCTGGGGACACTAATGTAAGGAAGGGGGCCTCTGGGGACACTGTTAGGGGGGGGCTCTCTGGTGATCCTGGTGTAAGTGGGGGAGCTCTATGTGGACCCTGGTGTAAGGGGCGGCTCTCTGGGGACCCTGGTGTAAGGGGGGCTCTCTGGGGACCCTGGTGTAACGGGGGGCTCTATGGGGACCCTGGTGTAACGGGGGGCTCTATGGGGACCCTGGTGTAACGGGGGGCTCTATGGGGACCCTGGTGTAACGGGGGGCTCTATGGGGACCCTGGTGTAACGGGGGGCTCTATGGGGACCCTGGTGTAACAGGGGGCTCTATGGGGACCCTGGTGTAACGGGGGGCTCTCTGGGGACCCTGGTGTAACGGGGGGCTCTCTGGGGACCCTGGTGTACGGGGGGCTCTCTGGGGACCCTGGTGTAAGGGGGGAGGCTCTCTGGGGACCCTGATGCAAGTAGGGAGGCTCTCTGGGGACCCTGATGCAAGTAGGGAGGCTCTCTGGGGACCCTGATGCAAGTAGGGAGGCTCTCTGGGGACCCTGATGCAAGTAGGGAGGCTCTCTGGGGACCCTGATGCAAGTAGGGAGGCTCTCTGGGGACCCTGATGCAAGTAGGGAGGCTCTCTGGGGACCCTGATGCAAGTAGGGAGGCTCTCTGGGGACCCTGATGCAAGTAGGGAGGCTCTCTGGGGACCCGGATGTAAGGGGAGGCTCTCTGGGGACCCGGATGTAAGGGGAGGCTCTCTGGGGACCCGGATGTAAGGGGAGGCTCTCTGGGGACCCGGATGTAAGGGGAGGCTCTCTGGGGACCCGGATGTAAGGGGAGGCTCTCTGGGGACCCGGATGTAAGGGGAGGCTCTCTGGGGACCCGGATGTAAGGGGAGGCTCTCTGGGGACCCGGATGTAAGGGGAGGCTCTCTGGGGACCCGGATGTAAGGGGAGGCTCTCTGGGGACCCGGATGTAAGGGGAGGCTCTCTGGGGACCCGGATGTAAGGGGAGGCTCTCTGGGGACCCGGATGTAAGGGGAGGCTCTCTGGGGACCCGGATGTAAGGGGAGGCTCTCTGGGGACCCGGATGTAAGGTGAGGCTCTCTGGGGACCCGGATGTAAGGGGAGGCTCTCTGGGGACCCGGATGTAAGGTGAGGCTCTCTGGGGACCCGGATGTAAGGGGAGGCTCTCTGGGGACCCTGATGTAAGGGGAGGCTCTCTGGGGACCCTGATGTAGGGGGAGGCTCTCTAGGGACCCTAATGTAAGTAGGGAGGCTCTTTGGGGACCCTGATGTAAGAGGGGCTCTCTGGGGAGTCCCCCTATGTGATGGTGTGTGTGGGGGGGGCGGTATTGAAGGACCTGGCCTTGGGGCGACAAAGGGAGTAAATCTGGGCCTGGGCAGAGGCAGCGCTGAGTCTGGGGGCAGACACTGAAAAATTAAGTCAGCAGATATGCTGACACCAATGAGAGAAGGCGAGGGAGAAGCTTTCCTCTCTGCGTGGAATACCTTTACCGTCTACCCATGAGGCAAGAAGGCATCCTGGCGGGAGATTAGAAGGCCCCGTGACCGATCAAACTGAATTCCCGGGGAATCGATTGACGGTAAGTGACATTTTTCAGAGCTGAGCAATCGATGCCAACCTCCACCACCTGTGCCTCTTACTGATCCCATCCCCCCACCATTGATCTCATCCCTATCCCCCCATTACTTCTATAACAGAGGTGATGGGGGGGATAGGGATGAAATCAGTGGTGGGAGGATGGGATCAGTAAGAGGCACAGGTGGTGGTGGGAGAGGATGGCACCACCGCAGCCACCCCCCTCAAAAAAAATAATCAAAATCATGCTTTTTCGGGGGGGGGGGGGGCTCTTCATGATTTCTTGCACCGGGGCCCAGAGGTTTCTAGTTACGCCTCTGGCTGGGGACATACTTGTCGGGGTGGAGAGCATGTCTGCGAGGGTGTCAGAGGAAGAGAAGCGGATCCAAACATGCTATAAGACCTTGTATTTGTCAAAAGTATGATTATCAAGAGCCAGCATTTCCTACATTTGCATCATGTCATTCACAGTAGAAACCCATAAAGATAATGGTGGAGTAGTTTCAGTCTTCCAATATAGAGGGATGAGCTGTCTTGCTGTGGACAAAAAGAAACATAGGAGGCTCCGTTTCTGGGATGTCACAGAGCCAGGTAACATAGAAAAGAGAGCAATAGCTAGGGTGGGTAATAGAGGTTCCTCATAAGTTTTGCTATACCCGAGTCCATATTCTCTCACATTCCCACCAGATATGTAGATACATACCTAGAGCGGAGCCACAGCGCCTCAATATGGATTTTTAATGTTAACCTCAAAAGTAGGATCGCCCTAATAAATCATACCAGACACAAATTGATGGGGACAAGGGTTTCATCCCACATTCCTTGCCCAATGGATGCAGGAAATGGGACTTATTTGAATCTGGAAGCCCCTGCAAGATCAGGGAGCTCCCAGATATCCAGCTCTCCCGCATATGTGAAGGAGTAAGGGGCACTTGTTAGTAATTTACAAAAATGAGTAAGGGGCACTTGTTACTAATTTACAAAAAATAAAGTAAAATAGTAAAGAAATCACCTACACCTTAAGAAGGCATGTTATTAACCCCCCCCCCCCCAAAGAAACATGCCCCACAATGTAAATCACTCTGTCTATTGATGTAGGTCCATTGCCAGTCACAATGATTGTTCCACTGTCAAAAACACAGCAACCTGCTCCACAATAATCCTCTCCCACTGTCACAGCTCCTTCACTGGCTTGCTTAATGTCAACAAACCAGTGGGGGATGCTGGATGGTCAATTACCTCACCTAGGAATCCTGTTATCTTGTTTCTTGAAACAAGCAGGCAGCTGCATGACCAGAAGCTGTTATTAAGTGGTGCTAGTAAGACCGTCACTAAATGAATGACATATGTCTGCAGCAGCCAGAGAAACTGTCCAAATCTGGCAATTTAGTTTGCCCATTCAGTGAACTGTGAACAGCTCAGGTTCTTGCTAAATCCAAGCTGGCCCTGAGCCCAAATCTCATCCCTAATGACAGCAAGAAATATACTCATGGTTTAACATGTAACATGGTGGCAAGCGGACACACCCATCCCCAAAATGCCTTCCCAGTGACAGTATGCCAAGGTTCTTCTCCCCTCAGCCTTTGTCACGCTTGAATTTTACGGGTCTTTTATCTGTACAATTGTACTTCTCAATGTAATACACGTGCAGTGTTAACAGCACTTTGAGTCCATTGGCATTTCCTCCAGCATGTAGCTGAAGGAAAAGTCTGCAGGAGCCTGACATTGTGCCCGTGATCCAGTGATCGTGGTTGCAATGCTAAAAAAATTATAAATGCACATTTTTTGCTGCAAAACTACAGTATGTCCATGTATTTTTCCTCAAAGGGCAGACTTAGCCTCTAAGAGCCTTTTCACACTGAGGCGCCCATAGCGTCGGCGGTAAAACACCGCTATTTTTACCGCCGCTAGCGGCCGAGAAAGGGTTAAAACTGCCCGCAATTAGCGCTTTCATGGTATGGTTAAATTTGAAGGTTTAAGAATGAACTTTGCAGTACATTTCACTATCTGTGCTAAAGAAATATTTAGATTGTGTCAATCACGTGCAACTCAGAGTAATCTGCTTTGAAGATGAAATGACATGTTAATAAGTGCTATACATGTTTAACAATAACATTGATAAAGACTGCCAAATAATCAGACCCTAAGACACATGTCCTCATTTATCAATGTCTTTAAAATATTTCCTTTATTCCAAATGCCTTGATAACAGTATGAGACCCATAATAAAGATAACATCTCCTGTTTTTAAATGTTTATTATGCTTATACTTACCAATCACCATAACTGCAACTGTTAGGCCTCATGTACACTGCTGCTGGTAAACGGACGTTTCGGAGCAGTTGGGCGTTTTTTTTCAGGTGCCCCTAAACTCTCCTCTATGTTATCTTATCAGTACATGTACACAGGGTCGTTTATAGTCGTTTATAGGTAGTTGAGTTTAGAAGCATTTTTTGGAAAGCAAAAAAAAAATGCGTTCAGGACGGATGTTCAGAGGCATTTGAAATGCCAAATACCTGTAACAGCTTGTAAACACATGTAAACGCGGTAACTCGCATTTAGCCGCGTTTCGTTTACAGACGTTTTTAATGGAGATACATTTTTGACTATTTGCAATGCAAAAACGCTTCTAAATGCAATTGCTACTGCACATAGCTAAAGGCGGCATGTAAACGCAGCACAACAGATGTTTTTTAAACGTTGGTTACTATCTGTCAAGTTAAATCGTTCAGGAGAGGTTTTAAAACTTCCCGTGTACATGAAGCCTTAGCATGTTCATAGCCCTTTACTTCATGCTACATTGACTGGCTTCAGTTTAAACCCATGGGATTTTCTTTTTTTCAATGATGTCTGAACAATGCATAATTCATGCCACCAATGAATAATTCATATCAGAATATTATTCTGAATCGGATATATACTAAAATTACGTTTTATAAATATTTATAAAGCAAATGTGCCTGGGTTTGAATCGTAATGAAAGTTAACCACTTAACGACCGCCCACTGTAAATATACGTCGGCAGAATGGCACCGACAGGCAGAATCACGTACATATACGTGATTGCCTTTGTATAGTTGGGGGGTCCGATCGGACCCCCCTTCTTTACAGTGGGTGGTCGTTTTACCTTCGGGAGCGATCCGGCATGAGGGGACGGCCGTTCGATTCCGCCCCCCCCCTCTCGATCGCTCCCGGCGAATGAGAGAGCTTCCCCTGCCTGTGTACTGTTTACACAGGCAGTAGGAAGTGATGTCATCTCTCCGGCGGTGCTCACATATACCGAGCGCCGTACAGGAGAAGATGCAGGTTAGTGCACAAAACAGCACACTGACACCAGGACACATAGGCACATAAATCGCCCCCCCCAGATCACCCCCCAGCCCCCAGTCACAGTGTCACTGATTGCAGTGACCATTTATTTAGTGATCAATGCAATCAGTGACATTTGTGACTGTAAAAGTGTCACTACATTTCGTTTTAGGTCCAGTGTAGCCCCCTAACCCCCCCCCCCCCAATAAAGGTTTAACCCCCTGATCACCCCCCAGATAACCCTTTCACCCCCTAGCACCGCCGTCGCTAAGCGATCATTTTTCTGATCGATGTCTTAGCGTCGGTGATGCTGATCGGTAGCCAGTAATTTTTTTTAGGTTCGCCGCAGGTTTTTATAGCGTCGGGTACCCCCATATATTACCTAATAAAGGTTTAACCCCCTTGATCACCCCCCAGGTAACCCTTTCACCCCCTATCACCACTGTCACTAAGCGATAATTTTTCTGATCGCTGTCTTAGCGTCGGTGATGCAGATCGGTAGCCAGTAATTTTTTTTAGGTTCGCCGCAGGTTTTTATAGCGTCAGGTACCCCCATATATTATCTAATAAAGGATTAACCCCCTGATCGCCCCCCAGGTAACCCTTTCACCCCCTATCACCACTGTCGCTAAGCGATCGTTTTTATGATCGTTGTCTTAGTGTCGGTGATGCCGATAGGTAGCCAGTAATTTTTTTTTAGGTTCGCCGTCGGGTTTTTATATAGCGTCAGGTACCCCCATATATTACCTAATAAAGGTTTTAACCCCCTAATTGCCCCTAGTTAACCCTTTCACCAGTGATCATCATATAAGTGTTACGGGTGACGCTGGTTAGTTAGTTTGCTTTTTATAGTGTCCGGGCACCCACCGTATATAACCCAATAAAGGTTTAACCCCCTGATCGCCCGGCGGGTGATATCAATTAGGTTTTAGCGTCAGAGAGGGTCTGCGTCACACCCCAGGCAGCGTCAGGTTAGTGCCAGTAGCGCTAACACCCACGCGTTAAGCATACACCCCCCTTAGTGGTATAGTATCTGAACAGATCAATATCTGATCTGATCAGATCTATACTAGCGTCCCCAGCAGTTTAGGGTTCCCAAAAACGCAGTGTTAGCGCGATCAGCCCAGATACCTGCTAGCACCTGCGTTTTGCCCCTCCGTCCAGCCCAGGCCACCCAAGTGCAGTATCGATCGATCACTGTCACTTGCAAAACACAACACACATAACTGCAGCGTTCGCAGAGACAGGCCTGATCCCTGCGACTCCAGTGCTGTAGGAGGTGATTTCACCACCACAGTTAAAAAAAACAAAACATATATGCCGAAGCATTGGGGCAGCAGGGGCGGAGGAGCGATTTTGCTCCTAATGCCGCGTACATACGGTCAAAATTCCGACGGAGGCTTGCCCGTGGAAAAGTCTGACCATGTGTACGCGGCATAACTTTTGCGGGAAGATGCCCCCATGCTTCGGCATATATAAATGGTGCATGTATGCCCATCATTAGAAGTGGGTGGATGAAGGGCGGTATTCTAATGGTGGGCATACCCACCGATCAATCTTTTTTTTTCGTTCAGCCAACAGGCTGCATGAAAAAAAAGATTACAATACATGTCCAACAAGGACCAGCAACGTACTGGTATGTTGCTGGACTTTGAATTTTTATACCAGAATGATGCCTGCGGGTTTAGGTATCATCTTGGTATCATTCTTTTCAGCCAGCGGCCGGCTTTCATGTAAAAGCAATCCTAGTGGCTAATTAGCCTCTGGACTGCTTTTACAAGCAGTGGGAGGGAATGTCCCCCCCCGGATATAAAAAGCGCCATTGGGAAATTGGGAAAGCATTTTAATCACACCGATCTTGGTGTGGTCAGATGCTTTGAGGGCAGAGGAAAGATCTAGGGTCCAATAGACCCCAGTTTTTTCAAAAAAGAGTACCTGTCATTACCTATTGCTATCATAGGGGATATTTACATTCCCTGAGATAACAATAAAAATGATAAAAAAAAAAAAAATATATGGAAGCAACAGTTTAAAAATAAAATAAAAAAGCAAAATTAATAATAAAAAAAAAAAAAAAAAAAAAAAAAAAGCACCCCTGTCCTGCCCTGCTCTTGCCCAATGGCAAACGCAAGCGTCGGTCTGGCATCATATGTAAACAGCAATTGCACCATGCATGTGAGGTATCACCGCGAAGGTCAGATCGAGGGCAGTAATTTTAGCAGTAGACCTCCTCTGTAAATCTAACGGGGTAACCTGTAAAGGCTTTTAAAGGCTTTTAAAAATGTATGTAGTTTGTCGCCAATGCGCGTTTGTGCGAAATTTTAAAGCATGTCGTGTTTGGTATCTATGTACTCGGCCTAAGATCATCTTTTTTATTTCATCAAACATTTGGGCAATATAGTGTGTTTTAGTGCATTAAAATTAAAAAAAGTGTATTTTTTCCCCAAAAATCGCTGCGCAAATACTGTGTAGAAAAAAAAAATGCAACACCCACCATTTTATTCTGTAGGGCCTTTGCTTTAAAAATATATATAATGTTTGGGGGTTCAACATAATTTTCTTGCAAAAAAAATATGTTTTCATGTAAACAAAAAGTGTCAAAAAGGGCTTGGTCTTCAAATGGTTAGAAGAGTGGATGTAAGCTTCCTAATGTTGTGTATAAAATGCCAGAACAGTTCAAAACCCCCCCAAATGACCCCATTTTGGAAAGTAGACACCCCAAGCTATATACTGAGAGGCATGTCGAGTCCATGGAATATTTTATATGTTGACACAAGTTGCGGAAAAAAGACAATTTTTTTTTCTTTTTTTGCACAAAGTTGTCACTAAATTATATATTGCTCAAACATGCCATTGGCATATGTGGAATTACACCCCAAAATACATTCTGTTGCTTCTCCTGAGTACGGGGATACCACATGTGTGAGACTTTTTGGGAGCCTAGCCGCGTACGGGACCCCAAAAACCAATCACCGCCTTCAGGCTTTCTAAGGGTGTAAATTTTTGATTTCACTTCTCACTGCCTATCACAGTTTCGGAGGCCATGGAATGCCCAGATGGCACAAAACCCCCCCCAAATGACCCCATTTTGGAAAGTAGACACCCCAAGCTATTTGCTGAGAGGTATTGTGAGTATTTTGCAGATCTCGCTTTTTGTCACAAAGTTTTGAAAATTGAAAAAAAAAAAAAAGAAAAAAAAAATGTTCTTTCTTCAAAACAAATGAGAGCTGTAAAATACTCACCATGCCTCTCAGCAAACAGCTTGGGGTGTCTACTTTCCAAAATGGGGTCATTTGGGGGGGTTTTGTGCTATTTTGGCATTTTATGGCGTTCGAAACTGTGATAGGTAGTGAGGAGTCAAATCAAAAATTTGTGCCTAGAAATCCTGAAGGCGGTGATTGGTTTTCGGGGTCCCGTACACGGCTAGGCTCCTAAAAAGTCCCACACATGTGGTATCCCCATACTCAGGAGAAGCAGCAAAATTTATTTTGGGGTGCAATTCCACATTTAACCATGGCATGTGTGAGCAATATATCATTTAGTGACAACTTTTTGTAATTGTTTTTTTTTTTTTTTTTTGTCATTTTTCAATCACTTGGGACAAAAAAAATAAAATAAATGGGCTCAACAGGCCTCTCAGCAATTTCCTTGGGGTGTCTACTTTCTAAAATGGGGTCATTTGGGGGGGGGTTTGTGCTATTTTGGCATTTTATGGCCTTCAAAACTGTGATAGGTAGTGAGGAGTGAAATCAAAAATTTGCGCCCTTAGAAATCCTGAAGGCGGTGCTTGGTTTCCGGGGTCCCGTACGTGGCTAGGCTCCTAAAAAGTCCCACACATGTGGTATCCCCATACTCAGGAGAAGCAGCAGAATGTATTTTGGGGTGCAATTCCACATATAACCATGGCATGTGTGAGCAATATATCATTTAGTGACAACTTTTTGTAATTTTTCTTTTTTTTTTGTCATTATTCAATCACTTGGGACAAAAAAAAAAATTCAATGGGCTCAACATGCCTCTCAGCAATTTCCTTGGGGTGTCTACTTTCTAAAATGGGGTCATTTGGGGGGGGGTT